>CM050453.2:103984664-106384664 GCA_027563935.2 Costus lasius
GAAAAGCAAATTAAAAGTATAAATACACCAAATACATTTAGAATAATACCAACAAACTGAGTATCCTTGAGTAAATACCAGATACATAGCTTATTATTTCTTATTTATATCTTAATCAATTAAGAGCTTTCATTTGTGACTTGTGAGTGTGTATTTGTATTGAACTCTGATGCTAAGTTTAAGATGAACTATAATAAGTAACAGCAAATAACATTGAAAATTAATCAGAAAAACAACACAAAATTAGCCACATTTATGAATTTCTTTCTATCAAAGGAAAAGTCTATTTAGACTGTGGGGTCATTTTTGTTACATTAGGAAATGTACTACGACCGTTTCAAATCCACCTTAAATCAATAAGGCTTTTTGTTTAATGGGTTCTGACTTCCGATGAGCGCAAGCGTTCATCGTTAATTACCCCTAAAACTAGGGAACCTTTGATTAAGAGATCTATAATACGCAACAAGATAAGAGCGATAATCAGATTCAACTAATACTATTCATTAATTTGATTTGTCGCGATACATAATTTGACGTGATAAATAAAAAAAAAGGAGCTTTTCATTAGTATGGATGATTTGTGTTCGTCAGACTTTGGTCTTGTGATGGCGTATTGAGTGATATCCGGCCTAGGCAGCACGACGTTATATCGAGGAGCTACGCCCCGATGGTAAACATCGACGTACGCACCTCCCAAACGATATTCCATCATAATGCATTAAGGCGTGTTGGATATCGGACCTTGGGAATCTATCCGGCCCTGACGGTGTGTTGGATAGCTCGAATTTGAAGGAAATTACTCGGCCTCACAGCGTGTTGAGTAACTTGGATCTAGGAATTATCCGACCTTGCGGCCTGTTAGATAGTTTGATTTGGAAATTTTATCCGGCCTCGTGACTTGATAGGTAATTTATTTTGAAGTTTACCCGACCTCGCGGCGTGATGGGTAATTTAACTTGGAATTTACCCGGCCTTGTGGCGTAATGGGTAATTTAATTCGAAATTTACCCGGTCTTGCGGCGTAGCGGGTAATTTAATTCGAAATTTACCCGGCCTTGTGGCGTAATGGGTAATTTAACTTGGAATTTACTCGGCCTTGTGGCGTAATGGGTAATTTAATTCGAAATTTGCCCGGCTTTGCGGCGTAGCGGGTAATTTAATTCGGAATTTACCCGGCCTTGCGGCGTAGTGGGTAATTCAATTCGGAATTTACCCGGCCTTGCGGCGTAGTGGGTAATTTAATTCGGAATTTACCCGGCCTTGCGGCGTGGTGGATAAATTTAATTTCGAATCTACCCGGCCTTGCGGCGTGATGGATAATTCAATTTGGAATTTCATCCGGCCTCGCGGCGTGATGGATAATTTAACTTGGAATTGCTTTGGCCTTGACAAACACAACGCCATATTGAGGAGTCGCGCCCCGGCGTTAGACGCCGACGTACGCACCTCCCAAACAATAGTTCATTGTAACGTGCCAAGATTTCGGTACTCCTGAGGTTGACGAATATTGAATTTGAAAGTTCCGACAGATGTTTGATCTGATTGTGCTGTGTAAACCTGCAACCCGATTTCATCTAAAATTTCAAACAGAATTTGACATATAAAGTTTGCCTCATTAGCTAAGGGATCCTGATATCTGGGTCCGAATGCGACGGAGTGGACCAGGGTCCAGATTATGCGAGACGGGTGGACGATCCGTGGAGGTAGACTATCTTCTTATGGCTAGCTAAATCTCTTGCATGATTTCCAAACTCTCTAGATCCTATCTTTGCACTTAGTCTCTTTCATTTCTATCTCTCCCGAAATTTCACGACCGTTCATTTCTCATTATTTCCGTTCAACTGTTGCTGCTTCTTCTCTTTTATTAATTCCCTTTTTGCTTCTTTCATTTCCTCTTCTTATTTTTCTTTTTATTAATCCCGACGAAGCCCCCACCTGATCTCCGAGGCCCCCACCTGATCTCTTCGTCTGTCGGCTCTTTTACCACCGCCCTAGAATGGAATTTATTCTTTCCTTGACTTTATTCATTTTATTATTATTCTTATCAGGGTTCTCGCTTCATTCGTTCTTTTATCACCATTCTTACTTTGTTTATTGTTTCCGTTCAGCCCTCGAAAGAGTAAAGTTGCTCCAGTTCGGGTATATCTCAACGCCAGTTGACGAACGGACTCAGGCGCCATCCTATTTCCGTCAACCGCATGCCGCGAGCGATGCTGGCGGCTTCGGCCAAAATGGCGCCGACAAAACCCCCTGATGAGGTCTTCGCCTTCGACGAGAGCGGAGGCCACCGGCGGATCTTGTCTCAGGCGGCGATAATTTGAAAAGATGACACCGACGATCATGCAAGGGGAGTCGATCGGTGGGCTCTACTGCGGCAATTGCAGGCTTGCACCGGACCTGAATCCTTCGAGGGAGATCGATAGCTAGGGTCACCACTCCCAGGTAAAAAAAATTATGGGGCCGTGCCAGTGGTTCATCTAGGGAGGAGTGACGTTGACGATTTTCCGGCGAAAGACGGAAATTACGACGACGCTTTGGCCAGATTGGGGCTTGCGTTTGATGAAGTCGGAGACCGGCCGTCGTACCACACCGGTTAGCTGTTAGATGCCCGACCAAAATCCGGGACTGATTGGGCTTCAGCGGTAGGAAATTGCTTCCTTTGTCGGCTCGGTTCTCCAAAAGGGTTTAAGCCGCTTTGTTAAATGGGAATAAACCCATCCCGCCAGCAAGGCAAGTTCAGGCCGAGTCTCATCCGGAGTCGGTACTCCCTTTTGACTCGCTTAAGCAACATTTTTTTTTTTTTTTAACGGCTCTCTTGTTCTCCGTTTTAGTGAGGCTTTTCAGATTTAGGGCTCGGGCGCCTGTAGAATCTTCAACGTTTGGTGGTGATCAACGGTCCTCCCCAAGACACACCGGTTTGGACCAAATGATTTCGCTTAGCCTCTCTGCTTCTCTCGCTGTTGTATTATTTTTTGATGCCGTTCTTTTGTTCGTTCCTCTTCGCTGCAGTTTAGTCGTAGCAGGGGTCCACTTCTGGTTCGGCAAACAGGGAGATTCAACTTTTTTTTCAATAGGTTTGCATGATTCTTGCTCGGCTCCCTTTTCCTCTTGTTCTTCTTTCAATGGCTTTTAGCATAGGTTCCTCCCTTCATTCTACTGAGAATCCCCTTTGCAGGACTGGTGTGGTGATGAGCTCCCTTCAATAGGGCCTCTCAGCGAAGGTTCGATTGCTTCCGCTGGGGCGTTTTCCCAAGAGTGAAGCTAAAGAAGAAGGCAGAAGACATTAACGGGTATTCCCTCACTCCCTTTTTTTCATAACAATTTCCGTTCCCTTTTTGTTTTCTCCCTCTCCTCGTTGCATGATCTCGGTGGTTCTCTCATGTCTCTGTTCTCTTCCCTCTTGTCTCTTTTTAATTGCTCAACGATTTTCGCGTTCTTACATTTTTCTGGCTCTCCTTTTTTTTGCGTCTTTTCCAGCCCACAGGTTTCGATTCAAACCCTTCTCCCACGTTCAATTTCTATTCTTTAGTGCTAATGCGTTTTTATCCTTTCCGGTATCTCTGCATTTTTTACCCTCAAGCGTCTCCGCGTCTTTCCTTCAACTTTCGCCTGGCTTCCTTTATTTCCGGGACATCCCCTTTTTTTTAGCTTTCAATCATCTTCTCCCCTCTCCCATAGCTCCGCAGGATGCTCAGCGCACCTTGGGTCTCAGAAACAAAAGAGATGGTGCGTGTGTGCTTTTTGTGATGCCAGGGCACTTAGTGTGCCCATGCAGCCTACAAAACCCGAGCGATCGAAAAAGAAGAAGTGGTGTGTGCTCTTTGTGATGCCAGGTTGCTTAATGCAACCATGAAGCCTAAGAAATCCGGATAGAAGAGATCTGTTCTTTTTCTTACCTTCCTTCACTCCCTATTTTCCTTTCTCTTCTTGCTCCTTTCGATGTCCTCTTCTCGTTGTTGTTGTTTTTTTTTTTGCTCTCCCTCCCCTTTTTATAAGCCGCTGATCTTCTTTTTTTTCTTTTTTTTTTTAGTCATTTTTTATATCTTTCTATGGGCTCCTTTCTCTGCTCTTTCTCCCTTTTCCCTTGTCGGCCCTGAGCACCTTCCACTTGCAGGTTCTTTTTGTCTTTATGTTTATTATTGGCTGCTGCCAACTTTTCTTTCATCTTTCTCCTTTCTGACAATTGCCGCACCTTCAGTTTTTTTTTTTTTTTGCCTTCGACTTCTATTCTTCCCCCTTTCAAATACATGCGTAGTGCATGTGTATACCAGGATGTTTTTTTTTTTTTTAAACCCCTTTTTACTAAGCGATGCTTTATGCCACGAACTTCGATCAAGATTACACCATGATACCTGTACAAAATCTGCACATCTACACGATTGCAAAGCTTATCATATTTCTTACTCGGTTTTCTTTCAAGTTTGTGGATTTCTGTTACGATTTAAATTTCCCTGTGTCTTTGGTGTTTTTTGTTTCTCTGCTGGTCACGCCACCTGTGTCGCCATCTGTGTTGGTCCCCCCTTTTTTTAACGTTGTGCTATTACACCGACTCCTCTCTTCTCTTTTTGCACTTCCCCCTTTTTTGCCTGCAGTCATGGCTCTTTCTTCTTGTTACACACCTCCTCTCTTTTTTACGTTATGCTGCTACACCGACTCCTCTCTTCTCTTTTTGCACTTCTAAAGTCAGTATCAATCTTGACTTGGCTATTTTATCTTTTGCAGGCGCGCCTGGGGTCAACGTTATCAAAGACCCATTAATTCTCCAAGTTTTAGATCTGGATGAGATTTGGATGATACTTGATAACCCTTGCGACTGGAGAAGAATTTTGCTCGTCCCAAGAAGATAGAAATTGAGGTCAGCTTCTGCAGAGTTTCATTCCAAATGCCAAATGCATGTTCAGTAAGGCATTGCACTGTATTTTTTCAAATTACAATCCAAATTGATGAAAGGCTCATTCCAAATGCATGTTCAGTAAGGCATTGCACTGTATTTTTTCAAACTACAATCCAAATTGATGAAAGGCAATGTCCTAAAAAATGTGCTTGGATTTGTAAAAGGGGACATGAGTCCCAAGACTGCCGAATTGTCCATATCAGTCCGATTAACTTCTCCTATACTTGCTAATTTACTGAATATTTGCTCCCTTTATGATAACAAGCTTTAGGTTCATGGAAACTTTGCATATATATGATGTATTGAAATTCACTCTTTTCGCTGAGACCTCTGCTTCTCTCTCAATGCCCTAGAGGGAGATAGTAAGGTGTCCATGAGAGGGTTTGGAATAATAGGTTCAACAAATTGCCCCTCCCAATGGGTTTGCATAAGCAAAAAGCGCATACAAAGCCGTTGGGAAGACAGTATACTCATGCGTTTTTTATTTGCTCCCTTTTTATTCTTACTATTCTCATTGTTGCTTCAGGTGCTGATTTGGTATTCTGGTTCTTCTGTCTTCATCCTTTTTATGTCATTCATGGGTTTCCTGTGGTCCCGCCGTGATTCCATGCCATTGGACGAACCCAATGATGAGGCGATTATAGAATACATTAAGAAGTATGATTCCCTTGACCATTTCCGGGGAATATGGCATAAGTGGCGCGATGTGATGTTGGAGGGCAGGGACGCATTCCATAACAAGATACCTCGTCACTTGTCCATGCCTCTAGTGCCAACGGAGTACAAACCTCACCCCCATTTTGAGAGTGGAAATTGGACGCCTCTAGAGCGTAATGTGACCGGAGTGATGATCAAGTCTCGCATCCTTGACCAAGGTCCTGACTTATGCTTATGCCTCGAGCCCCACACCAGAGCATCCAGCCAAGAGTCGAACTTCTTTTTGGGTTTGGAAATGGCTGCTAAGCGCGTACCGAGGTGGGCCTCGCGATTTAATATTTGTGGTAGCGTCACGCACCATCCCGGCTACACAGAGTGGGCGCGATACATCTTGCGCAGCGAGAGGAAGATTCTTAAGAAGGCCGGGATTCATGAGGCCATCATGTTGTCGTTATTTAATTATGAGTATGATGTCACATTATTAAAGAGCATCTTAGAACATTGGAGTCCGACCACCAACACGTGTTACCTTTCTGAAGAGGAGATTGTCCCGAGCCTCTGGGACATGAGATATGTTTGCGGGCTCCCCATATTAGGTGCCCGATATGATGAGCATGTGCCGGATGAAAAGGCACTCTTTGGTGAGACTGCGCCCGGCGAGTTTAGATGTTCTCCTTCCCTCAAGGCTGTATTCCACCACTTCTATGAGCTACTTCATCGGTGTTCTGGGGCTGTTTCCATTACTCAGTGGATTTTACATTTTGTCGACCTAGGCACCGCATACGAGACCGGCTTCCCCTCGCCGCGTGATCCCTTTGGTGTCGGTTCAGAAAATACTCTGGTGCAGGACTATGATACACCCCTTCGGCCTCCTATCGCGGCAAAGGAAATGGACCGAGTTACATTCCTTACGGCCTTTTTAGCTTGCTGGCTATGCTACTTTGCCATCCCCTACAAGTACCCAAATCGCATTAGGCCGGAGGTTTTTATTATGGCTGACAGACTGGCGCGAGGAGTTCGTCTTTCCTTGGCCCCGGCGGCGTTGTCGAATTTATTTCGGTCTTTGAGAGAGGCATGCACCGCTGATTTCCCGGGCTCGCAAGACACGTTGATCCCCCTTCATTATCTATTTGGATGGTTCAATCTACAGTTTCAAGGGCTATATACCACTGCTGTTTCTGAGGCTATGAAGCGTAAATTACCCCTCATGGTATGCATTGCTGGGGCTCATCCGGTTCGCTTTAGAGATCTTGAGGCACGCTTACTTTTTCGCAAGGACAAGGTCTTTGGGCATCATCGGGTTATATTTCCAAACAAAGCAGGATGTCTAGGCGAGCAGGCTGATGTTCAAGATAACCCTGTTGACGTATTGACTGAGGATGGGTGGCTTGCCACCGAGTTCCTCGTGGGCATTCGGGTAGGCTGGCTACCCTTTAGGAGTGGAGATCTTGCATCCTTAGAAATGTACAATCCTCATAGATGCGCTCGCCAATTCGGTTTTGATCAGGCTATCCCTCAGAGTGTCCTGGATTATGGGAGATTATCAGGCGACCTCGCGACGATGGCCTCTTGTTGGTATTTGCTGCTCCGGCGTGGGACCCATTCGTCATTTACCATCCCGGCTCGTGGCCGGGTTCCTAGGTGCAGTTACGGGTACCTGAGATGGCACTCCATGCACTTGAAGGCGCTTTTCAGCTATGACATTAAAGACACATTTGGTTTCACCGAGAAGTCCCATCCGCGGAGATTCTTGAAGAGGACAACTAGTCGATCGTCATACGGTTTTGAGTTTGACCTCTCTCAGTCTTCATCCCTCAAACGGCCAAAGATCTTGGGCCTAGGGGCGGCATCGCCTAGCTTATCTGAGGTAACATCTACCTTTTCCCTTATTCTTATAATATGCGGTATCATCAATTTGACACTTTTACTTGGGGTGCAGGATGTAGGGCATGTACGAGGATCCGATCATGTTCCTAGCGTTGAAGGGTGTCCGGGCGAGGACACAACTCCGCAGCGGGCGAGCGAGGGCGAATTGACCATCACAGGTGCTATTTTCCTTATCTGACATTCCGTGTATTTCCCTTTTACGCACTTGCTTATTTGATACAGCAATTATTTCTGATATATGCGATTATTTCTGATTTACGTGATTATTTCTGACGTGTTCTGTGTTCTTTAGAGGTTCGATCTGCAACCGAAGTCGCTGAGCAAGTATACGCTCACCTTCCTGATGATGCAGCGGACATGGATGATATTGATACCGCCGAACTACTAAAACATTATCCGAGCGACTCGTCTGACGATATGATTGGAGCCTTAAAAGGAAGTACGGCTTGTCCAGGTTATGTAGCCTGCAGAATTCCTTATGTTTGACTTACAATCCGATCTTGGTGCAGTTGTTCACGTGCCGGCGGAACCGACGATGGAAGCTGATACCGGCGCAAGCGTGAGGAATTCCTTGATCAACTCAGAGACAAGTAAGGCTTAAAGTCCTCGAATTATATTCTTCTACTTATCGTTTTTTTACTATCATGATGCTGTAATTTGGGTTACACATGATAAATCTTTTTGGATAGCGCCTCTAACGACGATTTCATGTTTGATCAGTGTCAGATTTGCTTGTAGGTCTACAGCATGCGCCGAGTACGTTAGGGATCGAGGCAGAAGGGATGTCTTCTTCGCATAATGGTAATTTCTTGTTCCTCTTTGTTCTGGCAGAGTGTTTCAAGGAGTGGCAGGGACGTGGATCTCTGCCATATATCTTAATGACTGTGTCACTCAGCAGAATTTTGTTATTATTATTGCTATCATTTTGTGACATTTTCAGTGCCTGTGTCGGAAGGTATGGACACTATCGCAGGGGACGAGAGGGTCGCGGAAGACGGTAATTTTCATCACCCGTCATTTTATTTCTTAGCTGCATTGTATTACCATGGTAGTGGGAGAAGAATTTCATTTTTTATACTCGTGACTCGTTATCGCTTTGTTTCCTTATCGATTTTCATGGCCAGTATCGCCTCTTTTAGCTGTGTATGATCTTTGTCTCTCCTTGACTATACAAAATTTGTTATGATGGCAGGAGGGTCTTCAACGGGCCTGGTATCTTGCGTCAAGTTGGTCGTTGCAGGGGTGGCGAACGTGCACAACGAAAGTATGTTTTCCTTATTCCTTCTGCTAACATGTAGTCTGATGTACTCGATTGTGAGTCATATCTTCTTGCAACGATAATTGGGTTTGTACCGTGTGCTGGATGGCTGACCTTAGTATTACTGGATCACTTTGGCATTCCTGTTTTGCTGGTGGCAGGTACGGGGGAGGCCAGTGTTGAGGACGGCCGCTCTTTCGGCTGTGGTGGATTCCAACGTGATGGATCCTCCGGCAAAGGTAAACTTGTCATGTCTGCATGGTTTATCATACACCAGCTATGTACCGCTATTTTCTTTAAAAGTCTGCTTCATATTGTCATTTCAAGGGCTGTGAGCGGGGTTCGGGAGACTACTATGCCACCACCTTCCGGGCCATCTACCTCTCGAGTTTCAGATATAGTCCGGCGATCGCAGGAGAGAGCAGCCCGTTTCTTTATTTCTGATTACCTTGGCACGCTTCGTGACGAGGACTCACTTCCCACAGTGGAAGAGTTTTTGGCTTCCTCATATAGCATTTCGCAAACCTTGACCAGTTTCAAAGCTCTGGAGGCTACTTGGGAAAGACTGAGCCGAGAGATAGTAGAAGTCTTGAAGCAACTTGAGGTCGAGCAGGACTCATTGACCAGTCTGGATACTGCCGCTCTTGATTTCCAGATCAGCAAAGAGGCAACCGTTCTGGAGGATTTATGGTCCCTTCAAAGTAGTTTGATTATCGAGAAGAATGCTATAATGGGGTCTTGTGATTCAGCTAGGGCCAAAGTGAGGCGAATTGACGCGCGCCTGGAACAAATTGACGAAGAAAGGGAGAGGCTCCTATCGGAGAGACATGCGGCAATTTCTGACATGCAAGATTGTGACGACAATTTGGAGAATATTGAAATCGCCAAAGCACAGAACTCAGAGCTAATTGATGCAACTGAAGTCCACCAGGCTTCGTTAGAGACTCAGCGCGAGATGAAGGAAGTTGAGCGCAGCAGACTTGCTTCTGTCATTAAAGAGCGAAGGCGCGCTCTCCAGAACATAATCGAAGAATTTTGATGTGTTTCTTTTTATCATGCGCTTGGACTTTTATCGCTTTGGGACATTTTGTATTCTTCAATGTATCTTCTTCTATGACATGTGCTTGGACTCTTAACATTTTGGGATGTTCTGTATTCCTTGTTCTTAATTAGTTGTAATTGATGTGATAATGACTTTCTTTCCTTTAGATTGCGATGATTCGCATGGTGTTGTTGTGTTTGTGCCATTTGGGCTGCGCATGTGATATTGAGAGGTTACACCATTCTCTCCTTTTGATATCGTATTTGTATTGCTAGTCTGTTGTTTGACAGGGTCGCACGCGTGGTATTGGGGCACATCTTTTGCAAAATTTTTATTCCACACGATGGGCTTTATAGAGCTATTGATATTTTCTTGAAGGTTCATCCCAACATCAAGGACCCCGAGCGCCATTATTTGTGCAAAATCATCGACAGCCAGAAGCTGTCCTAAGGAGCCTGCAGCCACACGGCCCAAGATAAACGGTTGCCCCTTTAGATGGCAGTGCAGGTCCTCGCACGTAATCGCAGCAGAACTTGGAGTAGGCTCATCTGCTGGGAGATGCTGCTCAAGGATCCCAACCACCAGAGCAGTTGTGGGAGCTCCATCAAATTTCTCTTCAAGAAACCAGTTAGCAAACTTGAAAGATTTGGAAATTGAAGAATTCCACGTGTTTTCATCTGCTTTCAAATTCTCATTTACAAAGGAAGTGGCTGAAGTACTAGCAGGTTTCAATAGAGTACTACCGAGTGATTTTTTCGGAATTGATACAGAGCCATTCTGCAAGAGCGAATTTCTAAGTTCGAACCTCTCTTCTCATGGTCAGGAGATGCGTCATTTTTGTGACATCTTCCAAAATAGTATTGACTTCTTGGAGGCCAGAGATTGTAGATATGTTTTCAACTTCCATTGTCGGTTTATAGATTTTTAACGTCAGATTGTGGAAAGGCGAATCTTCTGCGAAACTAGCCTCTGACGTCAGAGAAGTGCTTGAAGATTTGAACAGGAAGATTTTTTTTTTTTTTTTTTTTTATGCCGACTTACACTTTTGTCATCCGATTGAGGTAAATATTCACACAAAGAGGTTACATTGCTTTAACCAATGGTCGACTAGGAACGAATCCGACATTCTTAATCCTGGTGCCGCTTAGTCAGGCTTAGGTTTGCGTTTCAAGCATGGTATTTCTTTAAAAAGCGGCCGTTGATGGGCGGCATCGGGTGTACTCCATTTTGATCCGTCAGTTGGTAGGCTCCTCCTTCGTAAACTTTTCCTATCACGTAGGGTCCCTCCCAGTTAGGGTTGAACTTCCCTTTTGCCATCTTGTTGGATATGATAGGCCGCCTTACTGCTAGAACGAGATCTCCTTTCTTGAAGGTGCGTTCTCTGGCTAACTTATCATACGCCCTTGCCATTTGTGTCTGGTATAGCTCTAGGTTTTGTTGTGCAATCAGCCTTTGCTCGTCAAGTGTGTCCAGCTCATCAAGACGTAATTGGGCGTTTTCATCCATTGTCATGTCACATTGCATTGCCATTCTTAGCGAAGGTATTTCAACCTCGAGTGGAAGCACGGCTTCGACACCGAAGACTAGGGAATAAGGCGTCGATTGTGTGGGCGTGCGATACGTAGTTCGATAAGCCCATAATGCTTCCACTAGCTTCTGATGCCACTCTTTCTTATTCTTTGAAACGCTCTTCTTGAGCAGCTTGCATAGAGTTTTATTAAACGCTTCGGCTAGTCCATTCGCCCTTGGATTGTATATCGAGGAGTATCGCCAATCAATTTTGTGACGCTCTGCGAATTTGTAAATTGAGGCATTTTTGAAGGCCAAGCCGTTATCGGATATGATCCGTCTAGGGGTTCCAAAACGACTCAATATATTCCCGCGAAAGAAATCGACGACATTGGCGGCCTTGACTTCCCTTAATGGGACGGCCTCCGCCCATTTGGAGAAATAGTCTGTTGCCGCGAGTATGAATCGATGCCCCAGAGAAGAAGGAGGTTCTATGGGCCCCACTATATCTGTCCCCCATATTTCGAACGGCCACGACGAAACCGTTGGATGAAGAGGGTTAGGGTGCTTATGAATTAAATCTCCATGCACTTGGCACAAATGGCAAGTCTTTGCGCAGTTTATGCAGTCTCGCACCATGCTTGGCCAGTAGTACCCCAACCTCTTAATCTTAAGATACATCTTGGGTCCTGATTGGTGGGCACCACAAAGACCAGAGTGGACTTCATGTAACACGTGAGCGACCTCATCCATTGCAATGCACCTGAGCCAAAGCTGTTCATACGATCGACGATACAGCGTGTCATTCACAAATGTGTACCGGAGGGCCCGTTTTTTCAATTGTACTCTTTGAGTCTTATCCTCGGGTAGGATGCCACTTTTGAAATAGTTGACGAACGGCTCTCTCCAGTCATGTTCTTGCGTGAGGGAGATTGTCATAGCATCTGCTACTTCTTTCTTGTTGGCGTGATCGTCTTCGGCCAGTGCGATTAATTTCCTGTCTCTGATGACGATGTTGACTTGGTCAACGGATGGCCCAGCTAGCTCTTTGGCAAACTTTGCCAGTGCGTCCGCTCTACCATTAGCAGCCCTAGCAATGCAGGTCAGAGTGACGTACGGTATTTGTTTCATGAGTTCCACAGCTTTTGTGTGATATTTGTGCAGTTCCGTTTTCTTGACTTGGTATTCACCCGTCACCTGTTTGACGATGAGCTGGGAGTCGCCGTACACATGCATTCTTTCAATTTTCATCTCCAGCGCGAGCTCGAGTCCGGCGATCAAAGCCTCGTACACAGCTTCGTTGTTGGTGCAAGGACCGGTGAGGGCTAAGGAGTAATGCAATATTCCTTTTTCCGGGGTGACGAATACCAGGCCAATCCCTGACTTTACTTTCGGGATATTCGGGGGAATAGCCGGTTGAATTGAAGACTCCCCATCGAAGTAGAGTTCCCAATGTCCATGGTCGATTTCGGTATTTAATATTTCCTCGTCTGGTAAATCATAATTCAGAGGAGAGTCATCGGGGACAGGATGGGCCGCTAAGAAATCGGCGAGAATTTGTCCCTTTACTGCTTTCTGCGACACATACGTGATGTCGAATTCTTGGAGTAGGACGGCCCACTTAGCCAATCGTCCTGTTAGGGTAGGCCTTGTCATCAGGTATCTTAAGGGGTCGACTCTTGATATGAGACGAACTTCATGTTCAAGGAGATAATGTCTTAGTTTCTTAATGGCAAATATCAACGCCAAACATTGTTTTTCGATTGGAGAATAGGAATGCTCTGCCCCTACGAACATTCGGCTAAGATAATACAATGCAGTCTCCTTTCCATCGTCATTATTCTGAGCCAACAGTGCCCCCAAGGACGCTTCCAACACCGTGGTATATAAGATGAGCGGCTTTCCAGTGATGGGTGCCCCAAGGACTGGAGGGCATGAGAGGTATTCTTTGATATTTTCAAAAGCGTTTTGGCACGTACTATCCCAAATGAACGGAGCATTTTTCTTCGTCAATTTGGAAAAGGGATGGATTCGCCCGGATAAATTGGAAATGAACCTCCTAATATAGGCCAGTCGCCCTTGAAAGGACCTAAGCTCCCTAAGATTCTTTGGGGGCGGCATGTCTTTGATTGAGCTTATTTTCGCGGGATCAATTTCAACCTTTTTGTGTCTGACGACGAAACCCAGGAATTTCCCAGATGATACTCCGAACGCGCATTTGGATGGGTTCATTTTGAGGTTGTACTTGCGGATCCGAGTGAACACGGTCCTCAAGTCCTGGCAATGCTCTGCTTTAGATCGTGACTTGACCACCAAATAGTCCACATAGCACTCGACAAGCTTGTGGATTAAATCGTCGAAGATCTTAGTCATCGCGCGTTGGTATGTTGCCCCAGCGTTCTTTAATCCAAACGGCATAACAGTATAACAAAAGATGCCGATAGGCGTGCGAAACGCAGTGTGCTTCTCGTCTTCAGGCGCCATCTTAATTTGATTGTAACCAGATGACCCGTCCATAAATGAAAACACTTCAAAGTTTGATACCGAGTCGATCATTACTTCTGTCACAGGGAGTGGAAAGTCGTCTTTGGGACATGCGTTATTCAAGTTTCTGAAGTCTACGCAGATCCGGATCTGCCCATTTTTCTTTTTTACAGGGACGATACTTGCTATCCAGTCTGCGTATTTCTCCTCTCTTATAAAGCCTGCCTCGATTAATTTCTTTATCTCAAGTGTGATCTGTTCTTCAAGTTCTATCCTCATTCTTCTTGGTGCCTGCTTCACCGGGGTAGCATCAGGACTGATCGACAAATTATGGACGGCGACCTCCGGACTAAGGCCCGGCATCTCTTTATATGTCCACGCGAAGCAATCACTAAACTCATGGAGGAGTGCTTCCAGATGGTCCTTTTCATGCTGAGAAAGTTGTGCACTTATATAAGTGGGCCTGACATCCTCTTCTGACCCAAGATTGACCTCAATCAACTCATCGCAGGTGGTCTGCCCCCCATCTTCCAGTTCTTTCGGTGCCCTTTTGAATTCTTCATTTTCTTGCTCCACTTCGTATGTTTCGCCTATTGCCACCATATTGCAAGTATATGGGTGAAACATAAGAGCTTCTTCATTTGGTTCTGTGTACCCCAAACCCCGAGTATTGGAGATCTTCCCGTTTGGTAATGCGATATTCCGTGAACCTGGGTTCCACAACTTCTCAAATTGGCGCAGCTCACTCTTTGGACGAGGGTTCAACCAACCGTACTTTTCTACGAGATTTCTTAAGCTCGAAGGGTAATAAGCAAATGGGGGGACCTTGACGAGTTGCGTTGACTCCGGGTCGTCCTCTTCGTCTGTCATGACGTGATGAATTTCGTCTGACTGATAGAAGTGTATTGGTTTATGGACAAAGAACCTTCCCCTTGTGCATTCCCTCTTGCTAGGGACAATAAAAGTCTTCATCTCTATGACTTGCGATGCATTCAGGGGAGTGAAACCCTTAAGGTAGCCTCGAGGGACTCTCAATACTCCTATCTCGTATTCCGCCATGTTTTGTCGTGTCGTCAGTCTTTGTGACCAACCTTCCTTTTCATGGGTTTCAACCACGTCGCATGTAGAGGCCGAGCAGTCACTCGCTTCAGACTCGGAGTCACTTCCGAAATGGGGACATGCTGACAGAGTTGTTTTCTTTAGCTTGGAGATGATCGAGTCCTGTAGTGTTGATTTCGCAGGCTGCATTGCTGATCCAATGAAATAGTGCGCGTCTTCGTATTTAACTTCATGCACTGAGAAGGGTTGGATATCCCCATCGATACGCTCCTCCCTACCTTCTCTTAGGTACTTCAGGCATTGGTGCAAGGTGGAGGGGACTACATGATTCTCGTGCAGCCAAGGTCTCCCGAGTAACGCCTTGTATGAGGTATCAGTGTCGATGACATGGAACTTAACTTTGGTCTTTAAGTCGTCGAGCTATAACGGTAAACATATAGAGCCTAAAGCCTTCTGGCTGTTCTTATTGAATCCTTGGATAATAACTTTTTCGGTTGTTAAATTATGGACGCCTAAAGAGAGGCTTTTTAAGGTCCGCAAGGTTACGAGGTTAACTGATGACCCTGGATCGATTAAGATTCTGCTTATCTTCATTCCTTCCACGTCCCCAGTCACATACAGCGGTCGATTATGCTGCGACGTTCCCAATATCATGTCATCTTCGTTGAAAGTAATGGACGATGTAGCATACGTACTCAGCGCCTCTTTTATATCAGCCTCCACGAAGAATGCTTGGAATTTTTGAGGATTTTGTAAGGCGTAAATAAGAACATCTCTCAGTTCTTGTGACATCATCAAAGCGTCATATATGCTGAGGAGGGCGGGAACCTTTCTCAAATGTGATAGTATATTATATTCCGAAGAGGATAGTTTTAATGGGGGCACCGCGTCATCGCCCACTTCCTGTGTTTCAATTTGCTTTCCCTTGAGCTTTTCCTTTTCTCTGTCCATCGTATGTCCTATTACGACCTTACCGCTCCTAAGATTCATTTGGCAGGATTCGTTTATTTGCTTTCTGTTTTTAGCGGTAGGTGCTTCCTCATATAGATAGGCAGGTAAAATTTCATCTTCGGAATCGCTTCCCAGGTTGATCGCGTCACAGATACCCATCCTCGCGGTAGTGACGTCTTTAACATTATCAGCTTCGTTTTCCTCCGGGGGTTCCGGGATCATTGATATCATCCTACAGGATTCCACCTCGTATTCTTCACCCTCTGAATCGTCTTCCAGGAGTTCCTCCCACACCTTTTCGGTGATGTAGTGGTAAAGTTTTACAGGTTCGGGCATTTCTTGCACATACTCTTCAAGCGAGTCGATGTATTTTCTGAGATCGCTTCTTTCTTGCGCTTTAGTTAAAACAGCTACTTTCTTATTTTTATTCTTCAGCTGAGGGTTCTTTTCCTTTTTCTTTTGACTTTCCCTTGTTGGTGGACGAGGTCTTGGCGACACGTATTGTGGGGACAAGGAGTCTTTCCACACTATGCCTGGTATTTGTTGTAACTATCGGAGGAGTCGCAATGTCTTTTTCGACATCACGGTATTCCACCCCTGGTCTTCCGCATGCGTCGGATCTATTCTGACCTGAACGACATCAACCTCCTCGGTCTGGGCTTCGTTCAACACTTGCTTTGATAGAGTGATCTTCCCTGTCTTATATTGTTTCTCCACCCAATCTTTGAAAATATAACAGTCTTCTATTGTGTGCCCCAGCACGCGATGGTAAGGGCAAAAGTTGGGATCGTCAGTTTTATTGCTTTCTTCGGGGCGTTTCGGCTCTGGCAGTTGTAAGCCGTTTTTTAGGGCGTCCCTAAATATTTTCATCGTCTTTTCTCTTTTGAACGAATAGATTTTATTCTTTCTCTCTTCAAGGGTCAATAGCTTGCCCCGGCTATTCTCGCCGAGCGTTGGCGGTCTCTCGATTCGAGGTACGTTTGCATTGTGGACTTCCACCCTTTTGCCTTTGTTAGCAACGTTTGTATATGCGATCTTGGGTTCATTCCTTCTTGGTTCTTCCCTTCTGAATTTTGGGTTTTGCGCATTTACATAAGGCTGATGGTTCGTTCGTTCCAGCTTTGCCACTTGGGTGATCAATTCTTGAAACGTAGAGATGTTATTGCCGCAAAGAAAGGGGGCCATCCAGCTATCGATGTTGCGGAGCAACAAATCCACGGCCTCGGTTTGTTCTAGTGGCTTTTCGCATTTGATACTCAAATTTCTCCATCTCGTAATGTAATTGAGGACGGTCTCATCCTTTCTCCTCTTTGTATCGGCCAGGTCCGCGATTGTAATCTTATCGCTTACCGAAGCAAACTTCATCCTGAAGGCTTCCTCCATGTCAGCCCAAGTTCCGATGACTTCATTCTCCAGAGAGTAATACCATTCAAAGGCAACCCCTGAGAGACTTTGCGGGAATTGCCGGAGCAATAGGGCGTCGTTGCCGCCAGTGTTTCCACAAGTCGCGACGAAATGAGCCAAGTGCTGGTCAGGATTTCCTACTCCACTAAACATCTTAAAGTGCGGTACAATGTACCCTTTGGGGTAAGGAATATTATCGTATACAGCTGGGTAAGGTCTCCCGCGCCTCCTTCGCGGAGCAATTTTGGTTCCTTCCATTTGCTTCAGCTGGTCCATCACCATTTCTTGTATTTCCTTCCTAGTCAGGGTGATGGCCTCGCCATTTGACTATGCTGGTAAAGAAGATGTCGCCGGAGCATTATTTTGTTCCCGTGATGATTGTTCTTGGCGTAACATCATCTCTTGCGTCTTCGCAAGAGCATTAGTCACCTCTTCGAATTTCTCCATGAGGATGCTCATGTCATTATCCCTCTTCTTGAGTTGTCTTTTAAGATCGGCGATAGCCTCATCTCTATGGTCATGATTAGCGGTCATGACGGGTTCTTCCTCTTCCTCTTCCTCTTCGAAAATTTCTTGATGTAGAGGGGTCGCTCCTAGTTCGTACCTTTGGACAGGCTCCTGGATTACGATAGAGGCCAACTTTTTTACTTTTGGCTTTCCTTGTCATGGTCCGAAGGGTATCCTCCTCAGAATTAGAGCCGGTCTCTCGTGCGTGTTCCACCATCCGTACCGTATGAATTGTATAACCCTCTGTCTCCTTATGGCTGATCTTGGAACGTCTTTCCTTTCTTTTCATGTTCTTCTGAGCCCTTTTATATGCCTCATAAACCCTCTGAGATGTTGTCTTTTGAATAGCGATATTTCTGGGCCTTGGGCGTGGCTTATTCTGTACGTGGGTTTGCAGCCGTAGTCCCTCTATCAGGTTAGAGTTTCTCATAACTGATAGGAGTGGGGCAAATCTGTTTGTTACGACGGTTTCTGTCTTGGCAGCGGGATGGTTACGCCTCACAGGGATTAAGCGGCCTTGTTTGCAGAGCCTAGCTTCCTTCTTCCTTAAGGCTTGGCGTTCCTGCTTCCTTGTCTTCTCGGGGTTTGAGAACATAGCCTGGTGGATCCTGCCCCCGTTAACAGTGAAAGACGGTTCCTCCTCCTTTTCGTCGGTCATGCCCCCATTATCAGTGAATGATGGCTCTTTCCTTTTTGCGGTAGTCTCCTTCTTCTGTGAGGAGGTCTTACTCTTGATAACCGGAGTATTCTTTCCCTTAATGTTCTCGGAGTCTATGAAGGGTAGGTAGATGAACTCAACGTCTTCCTCCGAAATGGAGCCAAATTGGACACCATGCATGATGATCGATGCATCCTCAACAAAGATGTTCAACTTCTTTGCCATTGCTGCGTAGAACAAGAGAAGTGTAAGAACAAGGGCATGGAATTTGGTGTTGCGTAATATAGATCTCGAAGATGAAAGGAGAAGCCGGTCCCACCGGGCGTGCCAGAATTTGTGGGGTCATTTTTGTTACATTAGGAAATGTACTACGACCGTTTCAAATCCACCTTAAATCAATAAGGCTTTTTGTTTAATGGGTTCTGACTTCCGATGAGCGCAAGCGTTCATCGTTAATTACCCCTAAAACTAGGGAACCTTTGATTAAGAGATCTATAATACGCAACAAGATAAGAGCGATAATCAGATTCAACTAATACTATTCATTAATTTGATTTGTCGCGATACATAATTTGACGTGATAAATAAAAAAAAAAGGAGCTTTTCATTAGTATGGATGATTTGTGTTCGTCAGACTTTGGTCTTGTGATGGCGTATTGAGTGATATCCGGCCTAGGCAGCACGACGTTATATCGAGGAGCTACGCCCCGATGGTAAACATCGACGTACGCACCTCCCAAACGATATTCCATCATAATGCATTAAGGCGTGTTGGATATCGGACCTTGGGAATCTATCCGGCCCTGACGGTGTGTTGGATAGCTCGAATTTGAAGGAAATTACTCGGCCTCACAGCGTGTTGAGTAACTTGGATCTAGGAATTATCCGACCTTGCGGCCTGTTAGATAGTTTGATTTGGAAATTTTATCCGGCCTCGTGACTTGATAGGTAATTTATTTTGAAGTTTACCCGACCTCGCGGCGTGATGGGTAATTTAACTTGGAATTTACCCGGCCTTGTGGCGTAATGGGTAATTTAATTCAAAATTTACCCGGTCTTGCGGCGTAGCGGGTAATTTAATTCGAAATTTACCCGGCCTTGTGGCGTAATGGGTAATTTAACTTGGAATTTACCCGGCCTTGTGGCGTAATGGGTAATTTAATTCGAAATTTGCCCGGCTTTGCGGCGTAGCGGGTAATTTAATTCGGAATTTACCCGGCCTTGCGGCGTAGTGGGTAATTCAATTCGGAATTTACCCGGCCTTGCGGCGTAGTGGGTAATTTAATTCGGAATTTACCCGGCCTTGCGGCGTGGTGGATAAATTTAATTTCGAATCTACCCGGCCTTGCGGCGTGATGGATAATTCAATTTGGAATTTCATCCGGCCTCGCGGCGTGATGGATAATTTAACTTGGAATTGCTTTGGCCTTGACAAACACAACGCCATATTGAGGAGTCGCGCCCCGGCGTTAGACGCCGACGTACGCACCTCCCAAACAATAGTTCATTGTAACGTGCCAAGATTTCGGTACTCCTGAGGTTGACGAATATTGAATTTGAAAGTTCCGACAGATGTTTGATCTGATTGTGCTGTGTAAACCTGCAACCCGATTTCATCTAAAATTTCAAACAGAATTTGACATATAAAGTTTGCCTCATTAGCTAAGGGATCCTGATATCTGGGTCCGAATGCGACGGAGTGGACCAGGGTCCAGATTATGCGAGACGGGTGGACGATCCGTGGAGGTAGACTATCTTC
The DNA here is from genome assembly GCA_027563935.2 of Costus lasius. NCBI lineage: Eukaryota > Viridiplantae > Streptophyta > Magnoliopsida > Zingiberales > Costaceae > Costus > Costus lasius. Next base: position 104,004,734 of record CM050453.2, read on the forward strand.
TTATGGCTAGCTAAATCTCTTGCATGATTTCCAAACTCTCTAGATCCTATCTTTGCACTTAGTCTCTTTCATTTCTATCTCTCCCGAAATTTCACGACCGTTCATTTCTCATTATTTCCGTTCAACTGTTGCTGCTTCTTCTCTTTTATTAATTCCCTTTTTGCTTCTTTCATTTCCTCTTCTTATTTTTCTTTTTATTAATCCCGACGAAGCCCCCACCTGATCTCCGAGGCCCCCACCTGATCTCTTCGTCTGTCGGCTCTTTTACCACCGCCCTAGAATGGAATTTATTCTTTCCTTGACTTTATTCATTTTATTATTATTCTTATCAGGGTTCTCGCTTCATTCGTTCTTTTATCACCATTCTTACTTTGTTTATTGTTTCCGTTCAGCCCTCGAAAGAGTAAAGTTGCTCCAGTTCGGGTATATCTCAACGCCAGTTGACGAACGGACTCAGGCGCCATCCTATTTCCGTCAACCGCATGCCGCGAGCGATGCTGGCGGCTTCGGCCAAAATGGCGCCGACAAAACCCCCTGATGAGGTCTTCGCCTTCGACGAGAGCGGAGGCCACCGGCGGATCTTGTCTCAGGCGGCGATAATTTGAAAAGATGACACCGACGATCATGCAAGGGGAGTCGATCGGTGGGCTCTACTGCGGCAATTGCAGGCTTGCACCGGACCTGAATCCTTCGAGGGAGATCGATAGCTAGGGTCACCACTCCCAGGTAAAAAAAATTATGGGGCCGTGCCAGTGGTTCATCTAGGGAGGAGTGACGTTGACGATTTTCCGGCGAAAGACGGAAATTACGACGACGCTTTGGCCAGATTGGGGCTTGCGTTTGATGAAGTCGGAGACCGGCCGTCGTACCACACCGGTTAGCTGTTAGATGCCCGACCAAAATCCGGGACTGATTGGGCTTCAGCGGTAGGAAATTGCTTCCTTTGTCGGCTCGGTTCTCCAAAAGGGTTTAAGCCGCTTTGTTAAATGGGAATAAACCCATCCCGCCAGCAAGGCAAGTTCAGGCCGAGTCTCATCCGGAGTCGGTACTCCCTTTTGACTCGCTTAAGCAACATTTTTTTTTTTTTTTTAACGGCTCTCTTGTTCTCCGTTTTAGTGAGGCTTTTCAGATTTAGGGCTCGGGCGCCTGTAGAATCTTCAACGTTTGGTGGTGATCAACGGTCCTCCCCAAGACACACCGGTTTGGACCAAATGATTTCGCTTAGCCTCTCTGCTTCTCTCGCTGTTGTATTATTTTTTGATGCCGTTCTTTTGTTCGTTCCTCTTCGCTGCAGTTTAGTCGTAGCAGGGGTCCACTTCTGGTTCGGCAAACAGGGAGATTCAACTTTTTTTTCAATAGGTTTGCATGATTCTTGCTCGGCTCCCTTTTCCTCTTGTTCTTCTTTCAATGGCTTTTAGCATAGGTTCCTCCCTTCATTCTACTGAGAATCCCCTTTGCAGGACTGGTGTGGTGATGAGCTCCCTTCAATAGGGCCTCTCAGCGAAGGTTCGATTGCTTCCGCTGGGGCGTTTTCCCAAGAGTGAAGCTAAAGAAGAAGGCAGAAGACATTAACGGGTATTCCCTCACTCCCTTTTTTTCATAACAATTTCCGTTCCCTTTTTGTTTTCTCCCTCTCCTCGTTGCATGATCTCGGTGGTTCTCTCATGTCTCTGTTCTCTTCCCTCTTGTCTCTTTTTAATTGCTCAACGATTTTCGCGTTCTTACATTTTTCTGGCTCTCCTTTTTTTTGCGTCTTTTCCAGCCCACAGGTTTCGATTCAAACCCTTCTCCCACGTTCAATTTCTATTCTTTAGTGCTAATGCGTTTTTATCCTTTCCGGTATCTCTGCATTTTTTACCCTCAAGCGTCTCCGCGTCTTTCCTTCAACTTTCGCCTGGCTTCCTTTATTTCCGGGACATCCCCTTTTTTTTAGCTTTCAATCATCTTCTCCCCTCTCCCATAGCTCCGCAGGATGCTCAGCGCACCTTGGGTCTCAGAAACAAAAGAGATGGTGCGTGTGTGCTTTTTGTGATGCCAGGGCACTTAGTGTGCCCATGCAGCCTACAAAACCCGAGCGATCGAAAAAGAAGAAGTGGTGTGTGCTCTTTGTGATGCCAGGTTGCTTAATGCAACCATGAAGCCTAAGAAATCCGGATAGAAGAGATCTGTTCTTTTTCTTACCTTCCTTCACTCCCTATTTTCCTTTCTCTTCTTGCTCCTTTCGATGTCCTCTTCTCGTTGTTGTTGTTTTTTTTTTTGCTCTCCCTCCCCTTTTTATAAGCCGCTGATCTTCTTTTTTTTCTTTTTTTTTTTAGTCATTTTTTATATCTTTCTATGGGCTCCTTTCTCTGCTCTTTCTCCCTTTTCCCTTGTCGGCCCTGAGCACCTTCCACTTGCAGGTTCTTTTTGTCTTTATGTTTATTATTGGCTGCTGCCAACTTTTCTTTCATCTTTCTCCTTTCTGACAATTGCCGCACCTTCAGTTTTTTTTTTTTTTGCCTTCGACTTCTATTCTTCCCCCTTTCAAATACATGCGTAGTGCATGTGTATACCAGGATGTTTTTTTTTTTTTTTTAAACCCCTTTTTACTAAGCGATGCTTTATGCCACGAACTTCGATCAAGATTACACCATGATACCTGTACAAAATCTGCACATCTACACGATTGCAAAGCTTATCATATTTCTTACTCGGTTTTCTTTCAAGTTTGTGGATTTCTGTTACGATTTAAATTTCCCTGTGTCTTTGGTGTTTTTTGTTTCTCTACTGGTCACGCCACCTGTGTCGCCATCTGTGTTGGTCCCCCCTTTTTTTTTAACGTTGTGCTATTACACCAACTCCTCTCTTCTCTTTTTGCACTTCCCCCTTTTTTGCCTGCAGTCATGGCTCTTTCTTCTTGTTACACACCTCCTCTCTTTTTTACGTTATGCTGCTACACCGACTCCTCTCTTCTCTTTTTGCACTTCTAAAGTTAGTATCAATCTTGACTTGGCTATTTTATCTTTTGCAGGCGCGCCTGGGGTCAACGTTATCAAAGACCCATTAATTCTCCAAGTTTTAGATCTGGATGAGATTTGGATGATACTTGATAACCCTTGCGACTGGAGAAGAATTTTGCTCGTCCCAAGAAGATAGAAATTGAGGTCAGCTTCTGCAGAGTTTCATTCCAAATGCCAAATGCATGTTCAGTAAGGCATTGCACTGTATTTTTTCAAATTACAATCCAAATTGATGAAAGGCTCATTCCAAATGCATGTTCAGTAAGGCATTGCACTGTATTTTTTCAAACTACAATCCAAATTGATGAAAGGCAATGTCCTAAAAAATGTGCTTGGATTTGTAAAAGGGGACATGAGTCCCAAGACTGCCGAATTGTCCATATCAGTCCGATTAACTTCTCCTCTACTTGCTAATTTACTGAATATTTGCTCCCTTTATGATAACAAGCTTTAGGTTCATGGAAACTTTGCATATATATGATGTATTGAAATTCACTCTTTTCGCTGAGACCTCTGCTTCTCTCTCAATGCCCTAGAGGGAGATAGTAAGGTGTCCATGAGAGGGTTTGGAATAATAGGTTCAACATAGACAGAAGCTAAATGTCCAATGGTTGCAAATTTATACAAGCATCATAATGACTAATTTTACTTTGCCTCCGAAGCCTAGAAAAATACAGTTTCCCCTTATACTTTGTTGAACTGATTAAATTTCCTTTCTATATCACCTTAATCTTCATAATAACATTCATTCGATAATTGACAGATAAAAGCAAGGTGTATTGGTACAGTATTTTTTTAATGGGGTTTTTTTTTTAAAAAAAAAAGAATATAAGAAATAAAATACCATACAAATTGTGTAAATACAGTGAAATTACCTCTCAACTAAAATCCAAAGAAAAAATACTTAAATATTACGTCAACATTGTGCATCACAAGAGAGAAAAAAAAGAAAAAAAAAAGAATATGGCTATGAAATAAAAAATATAAGAGAATAGAAAAATATTGAGATCATTCCTATTATCTTTCCCTTGAGACTTGAGAGGAAAAAAAAGGGAATACAAGTATAATGCGAGAGGTAAGTAAAGCCAAGCATGTATGCAAACGTTTTTAATTTTTGTCTAATTTGGACAAATTCAAACTAAAAAGATTTTTTTTTTTCATCTAATTTTTTATTCTTTTCTCTCTAGCCATCAAAAAAACAAAATATTTCTTTCTTTTTTTTTTTGTTTTCAGTTTTCCCTAGGAAACACAGAGTGGAATTGCTTGAGCTGGAACTGGGGACTACTAGCGGGGGGAATGCAACAAATTCCAATGGCAACATCGATATTCTTCACGAGATCTCTGATCTGCCAACGCCGAAACCATAATTTCTTATGGAATGGGTAGCTTTTCAAAATGTCAAAGGCAGAGTGTTGACTTGTCTACAAATTGTCACGCGGAACTAGTGTTTGTCACTGTTCTGGTAAAGTTCTCTTGGAGAAAATTGAGCACTGCATGTCTGCACTGTCTTGGACTCAGTAGCCCCTTAGATTATGTAAAGTTGGACGATACAGTGGAATGAGATTTATGCCAGTATGTGAAGACCAAGTATAGCCCAAAAGTAAAAATAAAAAATAAAATAATATAAGCTACAAGACAATGGTGAATGAAGCCTAAAAAGTAAGCCACCATTGCTGCCTTGCAGCACTCTGCATGCAGATACCGTAGGGGAAGACAAAGAGGAGTAAATAAAAATGACAGTGCCGGTGAAAATGTAGAACCAGAATTCATCAGAATATAATTGAAGCAATAGCCAAAAATGTTGGACTAAGAGTGCTGCAGAACTTGAAGCATTTATCAAGCCGGAAGCAGAAAGTGAAGATAGCAGGCAACAGGCAGTAAACTTTGACCCGAAAACTGTAGTTTCAGGTCGATATTTGATTGCTTGTGATTATGTGGCAATAGTTTTTTTCTTCTGAAAACTGAACTCGATGTTCGCAATTAAAGGGTATGGATTATGGAGAACATAAAAGGGGAGAAAGAACACTGGACACTTCTGAGCTTCTCACAGAGAACTCCAGGATAAAACAACAGACTATTTTATCACCAGAACAATATAGATTTAAAAAAAAAGTCTGTCCACAAATTTCACATTCCAATGAACATATGATAAAAATAACCAATAATTGTTTGAGAAACGATATAAAGAAGCAAAATCATGCGCCAGCTGCAGTGTAGAGGCTGATAACGAGCTAAAATGAAGTGGGCCGATGCAGCATCAGGCTGTTAGAAGGTGGTATTAAATCATATTAATAATTCTGAAAGTTTTATGAGCACGAGTATTGAAAGCATTGCTTCCAAGCATCTAGTGCAAGTATGAACTTGTTTCCTGATAATGTTTCAGAAATAATCATAATAGAAACGCATCAGACTGACACACAATGTGAGGAAAAGGGTTAAGAGAATAGATCATTATCCATGATGTCCAAAACAGTGTTTAGAGAGTAATTAAGTACACATAATGAAGATTACATGCTTTCCCAAATTCACCATTTCCAGAAGACATTGGATCCACACTTGTACTTGTCCTTACCTTCACACTCGATCTCCAGATCATCAGAGATGAAAGGCACTTTCTGCATTTCCAAGTGCAAGAGGGTCGTCATGATTTTAATAGAGCGAAAATTTATGTAAAACCAAAACAATTATAATCTCAAATGGATGAAACTTTTATGAAAATAAATAAGTGTTGTATTTAGAATGACTTGCATGTTCAAACAATGGTTATCTTAATATTAGTTGTTTACTATCGGCATACATGGATATGTAGTACCTGCAGAACTACAAGTGAATTTGAAGCTGAGGATAAATTTAGAAAGTTGCCAGTGTTACTCATCAGTTACCTTTTGCTTAGCAAGGTCTTGACAACCAGTGAAGTTCTCAGGGAACTTGCAAGTGCCGAACTCTACTGTGTATGCACGAGCGAAGTTAGCACCACTGGTAGCCAACCTCTTTTTGTCATTGAGTTCCTGCAGAGAAAACATCAATTGGTGACGTCAATGCAAAACTGCATCAAAATTTGAAGACTCCTCAATATGTGATAAAGTGACATGAACCATAATCTAGTTGTGGGAAATTCAAGCAACAAAATTAACTTGCGTTCAGATAATCGGCTACCATTATCTTTGCAATTCTCATCTGGAAAGATGTGACTTCGGCTTAATGGTTTACTTGAACATAAAGTATTTGGTAATTGGAATGTTCTGTTACTTGTACAACACTGGTCATTGGTAAGAACTGAATGCTATATAAATACAATTTGCCTAGAGAATCTGAGAGTACATTAGCAACTTAAAACACAATTCTTTGAGTTGATACTACTTGAACAATTCAAGTGCTGCTAATTTATCTATAGTAGATGAAGAGATAGAGAAAACCTTTTCAAGTAGGAATTATAGACAATCACAACACATCACATAGATGTTTTGTTCTCTTGTTTCATCTTTCGTTTTAATTTCCTCCAGCTTATTTTTTTGTTTCTATATGCAAGTTTTCATATAAAATATCTCATTTTTGGAGTAATTATGAAGTATATAACTATGAAACTATTTCAAAGAACATCATGAGGACGGAAAGTCGAGTAACATGTAGCTGCTATTTTGGGGAAAGGAGGTTTTCATTAACATGAAGCACAGGGAATTAGGTCTATGAGATAAAATTTTTGGAATGCAGTAGGAGGACATGAGTTGTATGGAAAATTTCAACTACCAGGTGTTACCGATCCACAAATTGCTAGAGAAACAAAATTACAAGTTACTGATAAATGACCATCTATAGCATGCACCTTCCGTAAAACAAAGTCAAACTAAATAGCAAAAAGTTTACTGTTTCATTTCTTTGCAAAATAGGCAGGTTGACATTCTAAATTTGTCTTTTCTTGTTCTGCTGCCAAAACCTCTCCGAAAGGGTCTTATACTCGCTGATTTCTTCTTAAGCTCCCCTTGATGTACGAAGATTTACATTCAACTCTTGGAATTCTTTGCTCCAACTTGGATTCCTCCTTTCCCCTTTTCGTTTCCTTTAACCAGTGCCTAGATCTAATGGTTTGTGAAACCTAACATGCATCCACCGAAACTAATATGTACTCGATTCCGTGCTTTCAGGAAAAAAAGGAAAAAGAAGGAAACAGAGCTCGGATCTGATTACCAATAGGCTGACATACACTTAAAAGAATATGGAAGAGTGATTCCATGTTATTATTTCTGTTTTTACAATCTCAAAATGAAACGGAAAAATGAGGGTAAAACGGGACATCAGAAACGAACCTTATTAGCTTTGCTCTTCTCGAGGTACTCATCGATGATCCCGGCGTTCGCCGACGAGGTGGCCGCGGTACTGGTGAGAAGGGCAGCGGCGAGGCCGACAAGCGCGGCCCTTCTCCCCTCCCTTTGCGCCTCCGCCTCTGCTTCGCTCCCCCGAGCTAGTTGGGCTCGGACGGCTGCCGATCTCGGCAACGAAGTAGACGAGGCAGGAGCGAAGGCCGGCGCCGAGAGGAGCTTCGAGCTCGAATCGGATCCTCCGGCGATCGCGTAGCTGCAAGCGAGCACGCTGGAGTTAACGGCAGCCATCGCTTCTTGATCTAGGGACGGAAGGGCGAGGGAATTCGATTAACGGGCCAAGTGGATTTGAAGGAGGGCGGTGGGCGGTTAAGTCGTGGGTGCGATTGCGCGCGTGGAGAGATGGGAGAGGATTTGAGGCCTGTGGCGGGAGTGTGGATAAGGTGAGATTACCTCACGCCTATTGGTGCATTCTTTCTCTCTTCGGGCCCACTATCTCAATTGATTGGGTCAGATGGAAGCATTTTTGGGCCTGGGCCCCATTTTGTAGTTTGGTGGATCTTGCTCACATGGCAATATGGCATATTCCTCCCTTTAGGAATTTAGCATAAAACCTCCTTTTATAGCATGTTATCAAATTGCGCCTCCACTTTAATTTTATTTGCCAAGTGAACCCCATACAGCAAACAATCGAAACTATTTACACTGCATGTAGTTGAGTCTTGAGAAATTTGTATTACTCATAAATCCCTATTTGGCTCTCTTATGAATATTTATTTGTAACAATATAAATATTTTTTTAAAAAAAAGTTAGATTTTTAAAGAAACGAATAAGCCGTCTAGTTCGAAAAATTTTGAAGGCATGGGCTTGACTATAATTCTTAGGAAAAGTGTAATAATAGTCCTTTATGCTGTGTTTAGTAGGGAAGAAAGATAGTTAAAAAGAAAAGAAAGTAAAAAAGAAGAGAAAATAAAAAAGAAAGAAAATAATAAGATTTTTCATCATTGTATTTATTTAGAAGGAAAGAAAGTTAGAAAGATTGATAAATATATTTTATTATTTTTATTTTTATATCGATGACGACGATGAGAGGCGACAATGAAATGGTGGCGATGAGATATGAGAGGCAATGGTGAAGAGGCGACGATGATGATGACAACGATAATGGCGATGGCGATGACAACGATAGCAATGACGATGGCGATGACAACGATGATGAAGAAGGTTGCAAGAAAAGCATGAGAGGGAGAGCAGACATAAAAAAGAAAAAGATAAAAATAGGTATGAGAAGGGCGCAAATCCAACTTTTTGTCCGATTTGGGTGGAAAGCAAATAGAGCTATTTTTCCTATCACTTTCCTTTTATTTTTTCCTTTCTTATTTTCATCTGTCCTTCTAAACATGATTTTATAGCTCTTCTTCCAACTTTCCATCCATTTTCTCTTTTTTTTCCTTCCTACTAAACACGCTATTAGTGAATTTGTGTGAATCCTAAAGCAATGTAGATATAATCTTATTTTAAGATTTGCAATTTTAATAAACAGACATTTTTCTAAAATTTTTAAAAAACAAAATTTGAATCGTTAGATCACCCACACAACACAAATGACCCCTAAGGAGACTTGATAACATGCATCATATATCTTTGTAAATCAAAATACTATGGAAAAACGTTATAAGAAGGGCCACCATTTGAAGTGGTGGCCCTATCCACCATCCATGTGAGCTCACAACACTTATGCTGTGTTTAGTAGTAAAGAAAGAAAATTAAAAGGAAAGAATATTTAATAGAAAAAAAAGAAAATTAAAAGGAAAAGAAAGTAAGAAAGAGGTGAAAATAAAGAAGAAAGAGGTGAAAATAAAGAAGAAAGAGAATAATAAAATTTTCATCATTATGTTTATTTAGAAGGAAAGAAAGTTAGAAAGATTGATAAACATAATCTAATTTTTTTTATTTTTATGTCGATGATGAGGATGAGAAGCGACGGTGAAATGACGGCGACGAGAGATGAGAGACGACAGTGAAGAAGCGATAACGGCGATGCTGATGACAATAACAACAATAGCGATGGCGATAACAATGATAGCAATGATGACAGCGATGACAACGATGATGAAGAAGATTACAAGAAAAGCACGAGAGGGAGAGCGGACATAAAAAAGAATAGGGTAAAAATAGGTATGAGAAGAGCAAATCTAACTGTTCATCCGATTTTCCTCAAATAGAGCTATTTTCTCTTTTATTTTTTTTTTCTATTTTTCCTTTCTTATTTTCATCCATTCTACTAAACAAGATTTTATAGCTCTCTTTCTAACTTTCTATCCATTCCCTCCTCTTTCCTTTTTCCTAAAGACACTATTAGAGATTTGTGTATTATGTATCCCAAGACAAGCATGGATGGAGGATGGGGCGGAGGCCCCGTTTATAACTTTTTTCCAAATCGGAAAAACGTTATAAGTATCTAGCGATTGTAGACACTTCTCAAAGTAAATATTTTAAGCGGAGCCCTGCTGAGCGGGGCTCTCCAATCACCGCCCAATTGTATTGGGATTTTTATTACACAAATCCCAATATAATATAAACGGCGGGGCCGCTTAAAGAGTTTTTTTCCTACTCTCTCAGACCTGACTAAAAAATTTTCCTGCAAAAGTCTCCATTGAAACATGGAGGCAGCAGCATTATTATCAATAGTTTGCTGCTGAGACTGATAGATGAGATTCACTTGCACTTACTATTTGTCACTGTTGCTTCTGGCCAATCCAAAGACTGAATTACTGTACATAAATATCTCCATTGAGGAATCGTCAATCTGATTTCTGTAATCTCATCTGATCACAACTCAAAACAAGCGAAGTCTACATTTACAATTAAGGATATTGGAATAGAAAATCAAGCTCCAACCTTTAAAATTGCGATCAAACAATCAAGAAACTACTAAAAGATAATTTTTATGATGAACAAAAAGATGATACTAATGATATTTATTATTTTTCATCTTATTTATCTTATTGAATCTTATGCATAAGAAAGAATAATAGAACAGCGATCAACCCCGTGATAAGGCAGATGCATACAAACATGACCAATAACCAAAATGACCAGAAGGGAAAACCACACACATCTCGCACCAGAGGAGCTCAAGTCCTCTCGACACTTGCTTAAATCTAGATACTCAACTAGAGAGCAGATGCAATAAATCTAGTTGACTATGCTTCTTAAGATGGCATTGCTGGCAGATTTCTTGGGATTTCAGTTGGAGGGAACCCTGAACTTCTCAAATTTAGCTCCAGTTTCGTTCAGAGTTTTTAATCCAATCAAACTGTTGAACTCCTCAAATGTGGTGAGCTTGTCGAGGTGATCTCTGCTGCTTCCTTCGTCTCTCAGTGCTTTGAGAACATCGATTAATGCGCGAGCAGATGCATAGACGGCGGTGGTGGAATGCAGAATGAGATGGAAGCCCATTTCTTTGAGCTCCTGAGGTGTGTGCAAGGGGGTGTATCCACCTTCAAGCATGTTGGCGGCCCGGAAGCCATTAGTTTTCTTGCAAATTTCTCTCATCTCGTCATCACTCCTTGGTGCCTCAACGAAGCAGGCATCTGCCCCAGCCTGAAAATTGTCAAAGATCCGGGATTGAAATCATCAGTTTCCAGATATGCATAGTGATGAATAAAGCATAAGTTGAGTTAACAAGCGGATACGAATCTGATACCTCCATGTAGAGGTTGGCCCGTGCAATGGCGTCGGCTAGACCACCTGCGGTCGCACGAGCATCAGTGCGGGCACAGAGGAAGAAGTCAGAATCACCAATGGCTTCCCTCGCAGCTGCGATCTTTGCAGCATGTTCCTCAGCTGGTATCACCTAAAATAAGCCGAACAGAACAAAGTTTACTCCCTGTTTTCAGCGTAGATGTATATACCAAAACCAATTATGTCCTTGTCGTTACCTGTTTGCCTTGCATGTGGCCTTGTTGCCGTAGAGAAAAAGGAAGAACTTGTCAGGAAGATGCTATAGGAACAAAACTAGAAGAAAACAAAGTTGAACAAATTGGAATACTATGAGAAATTATAATTATCTTACCGCACTTCTTCGGCCAAACTTGATCCTGGAATCAATATGAAAGAAGAACAATTAGATCTAGAAGAACATAGTAGCCTACAACTCTTAGCAAGTAGGTAATAGCTAATTATGAGCAACGATCATACCTCAAGGAATAACCCAGCAGCACCAGAAAGAATTATGTCTCTAACAGTCCTTTGGACATTGAGCGCATTGCCGCCTCCGGTATCTGGAATATAAAATTAAACTTTAACTATATCCCAGTACATTTCCCAAGAAGGATAAGATGTTATACAGAAAATTAGTAAAAAAAATTATAGCAAACACTTTGATAGCGTAAGGTTAATAATTCTGAAGTTAATATGATTACAAAATACTACTTTTTTTTTCTATTGATCGCTCCAACGACACCAAATTCTATAATTTGCGTAACATTGCTATTGTAGACAACAAAATATCAGAACTTAACCGAGGATCACCAACTACTGCTGAAAGAAATATGTTGTAGTCATCTGAGCTACTCAAAATTTGAATCCAAAGTTCTAAGTTTGTTGAAGTGGAGTATCTAGCATTCTGAAGAATTGACGGAAATACATACTAATCCTCATCCTTTCAAACATTGCTCTCAGATTTCTACACTTACTAAAGCAATCTTTGTATCAAGGACAAGGCATACATAGTTATTGATCTATTAACTCATTAGCTACAAAGTCAGTACCAAGGAGTTTAACCATTTATTCATTCAAATTCATAGATAAAATAACTTGGGAGTTAGAGTAATTGCCGCTCAATCGATCTTTTACTCGCTCTGAAACGCGTCAACCTTCTTCCAACTCGATAATACCGAAACGAGCTAATAATTGACCTAAAGCCCATAAATACTGTTGAAAGGGATCAAATTAGTGACTCAGGGGAGGAGATCCTTACCAGCATCAACGATGAATGCAACATTAGGAGCTGCCGCGCAGATTGCTCGAGCTGCATCTGCCATCTCCGGAGGACTAATTCCAAAAAACAAAAGGTTATCAACGAACGGGGAATGGAGATCTAGAAGAAGAGAATGGGGATCGAGTGGGGGGATACGTGAGAAGGCCGATGTCGGGCATCCCGAGGCGGGAGGCGGAGACGGAGTAGCCGGAGATGAAACCGGCCTTGAACCCCAAGCTCTGGAGAACGGCCCCAGAAAGCGCATCGTAGATGCCGGGCATCAGCACAATGCCATCCTCCTCAATGAGACGGTGCATGCGGGTCTTCCGGGGGCCGGCGGCGGCGGAGAGAGGCTTCACAGTGACTGAGATCTGGGAGTCGGCCATCTGTTTCTGCAGTAAGCCGGCTTAGATCAGAGAATGAAGGAGGAAGGAGGAGACTCGAAGAAGGAGCTCGAAATGGGGTGGAATGAGGAATGGGGGAGGAGCAGCCTTTTATAGCGCGCGCAGGGGAGGCCTGATCGGCCGCATTGTCTCACCGTACCGAAGCGGAGACGAAGGAGCGGACGGCTGAGATTATTTAGCTACTCTCGTGATCTAATCCTAGCCGCTGGTCAGAGTGGAGCCCGCGGCTAAGAAAGCGGGTAGGTGAATCATTGTTTAAAATGCCGGTTTTCCTCGCGGGAAATGGAATATTATAAACACGAAGCTGGATCGCTCGCCCGCACACAATGACCGCAACAACTTACACCCACGGAAAGAACGACACTGAATCTTTACCATCATTTCTATTAGCCCATACGGTATATTCCCTCCGGGTCCCTCCCCACTACCGACGTCCTAACCAATCATATCGTCCGGAAGCAGCAGCCGCCACGTAGGAGCCGCGACAGCACAACACGCAGCGATCGCCCCAATTTTCTCCCGCCGAATAAAAAAAAACCCGCGAGACGACGAGGCAACTACTCACGCATCCGCGCCCCGACACAAGGCGCGGCCATCCCCACGACAAGCCGGATTTGCGGCTCAGCACTCTGCACCTGGGCATCGCGGGCGGAGTCGCGACTGGAGTCGCGGCCCGACACGCATGATTGACGCGCGTACAGGCGCCGCGCTTCCCATGATGAGCGTTCTCAAATTCTCCTCGGGAGAAATTGGAATTGATCGCGGCGAAATTCCGATTCGGATCTGAACGAGGATTCATGGATCTGAACCCGGTCGCAGCGGGTCATAATTAGGCAGCTCAATTACTTTATGCCTGGCGTGAAAGACTATTAAATTAATGGCAGCATGTGATTCATGCAGGGATTTGATCTGGCCAGCCTGTACAACTACGGCACGTTGATCCTTATCTTAAATTGTACTGGCTCGGAGATTCAACGTACAGTCAGAGGCTTCTCCAGCACAGCCAGGCCCTCGAATGGGAATAAGCAAAATAGAAAGGGGGTAATAAGTAAATGCCGTTTTTAACCCACACGAGTTTAAACATTTTCCAATTAATTATTTATACATACATTTAATTAATTAATTAGAAAATATTTTTATATAATGAGTCTTTCTTTTTTTTTAATAAGATATGGATATCTATAATTAAGAAACTAATGTCAAGAATTTTGCATTAAAGCACCTAATTATTCTTTAATGTCTTGATTGGTACATCTCAACCACCTCATGAATCATTGTATATATAATATATGTCTGTTTCTTGTTCCTTAGTTTGGAAGAAAGAAAAATGATAAAGTTTCCTTTCTCACCCTTGTATTATTTTTTAATTTAATTAATAACACGTTTATATTAGACGATATTTTAATGCATATCGAAGTATTGGCAAAAACACTCTATATCAAATTATATAGAAGACAGGGGTGCTATTTAGAAATATAACTTTAGGAAGATAAGTAGGTTGGACTTTCTCTCTCTACTTTGAGTCACATGGCAACAGCTCCCATGCCCCGGGATAAGTCCAATGGCCTATCATAATTGACCCACGCCACCTCACACCGACCCATCCAATCAATTGTGGTGTAAAAGCCTGACTACTTGGAAAAGGAACAGATAACTACTGACTGGTAGATAAGAACGCCGTAAATTCATATTACAAAATGACATCATAAAAATATTATAACTTTTAATAGAAAAAAATATTTTGTTCGATAACTAATTATATCATTTGAATGATGATTTTGTAGCGTTTTATCGTATGGCATCGTATCATATCGTAATTCATATGATTGCAAATTGTGTGCGCATTATTACTTTTTTGCGTCTTAACATATCGGAATGTGATAGTGCCCTTGTTTATGGTTACTTTAACATAACTTTTTTATCGCTTGATAGTGATGGACTCGATTTTTTTTTTTACGAATTTTTTAATTTATTTTAAGGTTTAAAATTATGATTCTTGTTTATGCTAAAATAAAAATAATGAAAAATTTTAAATAATTAATATGATATACGAAATTAGAGTCAATAATTGTTGGTAACGGACAAATGGTTATGTCATTGTTAAGCTTTGGAAGCTATCACATGCATCACATTTGTCTTGTTTAATTTCTTTTGTGTTACACGCACTCAATTCTTAAACCTCCTGCGCTATCAACCCTATGGCAGAGGAAGACAACATGGGTCCATGTGCATTAACTCCGGGACCCACCACATGGGATGTCAGACCTAAAAGAGAAATAATTTTGTCATATTTAAAAATAACAATTTGTTTGCTCTCATTTTTAAAAATATTATAATTAATTTTTAAAAGAATTAATTATGTGTAATGTTGCCATAAATTTAGAGTATTTTTTTAAAATAATAATTCTGTGTTAATAATTTTCTTAAAAAATAATTTTGTGTTAGTAATGTTGCCATAAATTTAGAATTATTTCATTTCTTTTTAGTATATAAATTTGTTATTATTGTAATAAACAATAATGTAATTGAGGCTTGATTGAATTGGGCAGTCGCGATTGCAGGAGGCAATGAAATGCGTGGCGTCGATGATGATGATTGCAATGGGTATTGGACGGGACCAGGCCATGTCACGGAATGATGATGATGACGGGGCGCGACCGGGGAGGCGACTTGGACCGCGATGTTCGTAACAAGTGGACAAGAGTCAAGCGAAATATTAAATGCTGAACGTGGTGCAGAATCAGCAGGCTGAGATTTGGCACGCCGATTTATTACAGCTAATTGATTAATCATTTAATTTGAAAATGATCCAACGTGATGTGAAATATAATTATGGAGAAAATAATTTATATATAATTTAAATAATTAGTTAATTATGATTTTTAATTAATTAATTTTATTATAATAATCATGTCAAATAATAAGGCTCACTTATTTGATTGGACGTTGAATCACTTCTAGAACTTTATTAAAGTCTTGTTTGTCTCTGTTTTTAGACGGCTATAAACAGCCTTTAAGTACAAGGAGCTGTTAAAAAATTATTTGATAATAAAAAATAGTAATAAATAAAGATTAATAAAAAAAAAAAAATTATAATCTAATATTTTTATAGATTCTGTTTTTTTTTAAAGTAATTCATAGAATTTTATTTTAAATTTTAAGTATTATTATTTTAAATAATTTAAAATTTTAATATTAAAAAAAATAAAATATATTATTTATTTTAATAATTTAAAATAATATATTTATTTATTATTTTAAATTTTGATAGCAGTTAAAAAATTATTAATTAAATATCTTATAAATTTTCATAGTGTAGTATATTACATTATAGCTTAATATAGTTATAAAGTTATTAACAGTAAAATTAAATAAATTTAAATATTTATTAAAAATTATAATAAAAATTTTATATTTGGGCTAGAATGTGCTCATGTATTTGGCCATAACATATGGCAAATGGATGATTATATTACACTCCGCGTATAATGGGCTTCTGTGTATCAATTTTTGTTATGGGCCTACCCATATTCAGTAGCCTTTTAGTTATATGAGTGAACATATGAGCCAACCCATAATAGTAGCCCTCTTAGTTTGTGTGTGAACATATGGCCCAACCCATAAATAACCCTCTTAAATTTGTAGAGAAAACAAAGAAGTTCTTACAGGCTATCTGAATCGGTTATAAATAATCAGGTAGTTATAAATTGGGTTTACTTCCGATATGATATAATATATGCTACTCGAGTTGGCTCCAAATAGCATAAGACGGATATCTATTACTTAAACCTGATTATATATATATATAGCTATGTATATTTTACTTTTTAGTTAGGTTAGTAGATACCTATTTTATCTTATTTGAAATTTAATTATAAGCAGTTTTTTATAGAGTCAGGTATTTAAATTTTTTTTGGATAACCAAGTATATAGTAAAAAAGTTAATAGAATAAGTATTTTACATCATGTATTTATAGAATTCAGGTATTAAACTATTAGTTAAATTTTCAATAAAGTCGGGTTCAAATAGGAGCATTAGAAAAATGTCTTAGTAGTTATTTAGGTATGGGCAGTAGAAGATTTATCAGAATATGGATATAAATAGTATAAAAAAATTGGATACACTATCTACTATCATCATTGTTAATAAGAAACTATTCTTAAATTATCCTAATTATTTACTTAATTGTTAACTATATATTTATTATTTTATTATTCATTTATAATTACTACTATACCCATTTAATCGTGTGTATACGCATACACAATAGATGTGTATACGCATACACAATAGAAAGTACTAACCTAGTTGTAGGCAACAAGAGGTGACAGTGAAATGGCGGTGACGAGAGATGAGAATCAACGGTGAAGAGGCGACAACGAGGACGATGATGACGACAATGGCAATGGCGATGGCGATGACAACGATAGCAATACAGACGACGATGACAACGATGATGAAGAAGGTTGCAAGAAAAGCATGAGAGGGAGAGCAGACATAAAAAAAAGGGTGAAAATAAGTATGCGAATGACAAATCCAACTTTCGGTCCGATTTTTCGCCCAATTTGGGCGGAAAACAAATAGAGCTATTTTCCCTCTCACTTTCCTTCCATTTTTTCCTTCTTTATTTCCATCCGTTCTACTAAACACGATTTTATAGCTCTCATTCTAACTTTCCATCCATTCCCTCTTCTTTTCCTTCTTACTAAACACGCTATTAAAGATTTATTAAAAATTACAATGAAAATTTTATATTTGGGCTAGAATGTGCTCATGTATTAGCCCATAGCATATGGGCCAATGGATGACTATATTGCACTCAACAAATAATGGGCTTCTGTGTATCAGTTTTTGTTATGGGGCCTACCCATATTCAGTAGCCCTTTTAGTTTATGAGTGAACATATGAGCCAACCCATAACAGTAGCCCTCTTAGTTTGTGTGTGAAGATATGGCCCAACCCATAAAGTAACCCTCTTAAATTTGTAGGGAAAACAGATCCGTTAACCCCTCGGGCTAACCTATGAGAAATTCTTCCTCCTACCTGAATCGGTTATAAGTAATCAAGTACTTATTAATTGGGTTTGCTTTGAATAATATATGCTACTCGAGTTGGATTCAAATAATATAAGTAGGTTCGAATGATATCTACTACTTGAACCCGATTATATATATATATATATATATATATATATATATATATATAATATTTTTTAGTTAGGTTAGTGGATACCTATTTTATCCTATCTGAAATTTAATTATAAGTAAGTTTTTATAGAGCCAAGTACCTCAATTGTAATAGAAGATTTATCGATATAAATAGTATAAAAAAATTGGATACACTATCTACTATCATCATTGTTAATAAGAAACTATACTTAAATTATCCTAATTATTTACTTAGTTGTTAACTATATATTATTATTATTTTATTATTCATTTATAATTACTACTATACCCATTTAATCGTGTGTATATACATACACAATAGAAGTACTTTCCCTACTCATAGGCAACAAGTCTTCACCGAACCGCGATCGGAAACAGTCGCCGGCGACAGCGGCGGGGCGGCAAGATTACGGAAACCCACAGAAACATAACTGCAGGCCTGAATAGCAGTGTACGCCCTACAGGAAGGTCGTCGGACGCCGGCAGCGACGCAGGCGAGCTCTTGTGAGAAAGGAAACATCTCCGACGTGCGCACAGACCAGAAGAAATCGAACCGACGCTGCTACACCCACGAACGGCCGGAAGTGACAGGCAGTGACCGGAGT
The DNA here is from genome assembly GCA_027563935.2 of Costus lasius. Lineage (NCBI taxonomy): Eukaryota > Viridiplantae > Streptophyta > Magnoliopsida > Zingiberales > Costaceae > Costus > Costus lasius. The sequence goes on from CM050453.2 coordinate 104,023,212, forward strand.
TGAGCGGCGAGAAGAGTCCGGAAGGCAGCGAACGGGAGCGGGAGGGGGAGGGGGAGGGGGGAGGACCGCAAGGCGCAGGCGGCGAAGATAAAGAGTCGCTGTGGAATTTTTAATTTTTTAACATTTTCATAAAAACCCAAATCTTTTAGGTATTTGCAAAGTAGCCCCTGAGAGACCCACATGCGTAACATACAATGAGGTTTGAATTAGTATCTCTTATGTAATGCTTCTCACAAGCATTTAGATTGAGCACTAGTATGATCCATAGCCATTCAATCAAATCTTCCACATTGCAATTGTAAATTTGAGAAAGATGAACTCAATTACATGATTGAGTGGATTCTTATTCTTGATTAAGATTTCAATAACATGTGGAGCAATGACCAATAGCTCGATAATTCAATCATAAGATTTGAATGAGATTCTTTTGAAGTCAACCTTGTGGATAATCCACCAAGATTTTTTATGAAATTATATGGCAATGTCACACTAGGAAGATCTTTCGAACAGTATTAAGATGCTTAAGTAACTTGTGTTTCACTGATAAAATATAATGACAAATGCTTCCGCCAATTCATGTGCAGTAGCATTTGTTACATCTCATGTGAAGTTGACAAAGCTTGATGACGCAAGTTCATAACAAGGTAGATGGATCTTCAAGCGAACGATAAAAGATCATTAAATTCTTTCTTAAATCTAGCACTCATATGAAAACATGATGCAATGCAAGTAATTGATTTGTTCATCACCATCAAGAACTCGTTCCTCTACTCAAGAAGTTGCTACTCCAACACCTAAGAAGTCTATGAAGGGAACCACCTCCTTCTTCTTCAAGGATCCTCCAATCTCATCATCGTTATTAGGGTTCATCGATGTGGTTGAATTATCCCCACTTCCGTCCCCGATCGAGAAACCCTTGTTAGAATCGCCACTTGCACCACCGCCACCACCACCGAATAAGCCTCTGTAACTCCATTGGAAGGGATGAATGGTCGCCGCGTCTCCGAGGAACTTGGAAGCCTTCAGAAGGCCGCAACTGTATCTGTAGCTACCGCCATGCAAGTCATAATCGCGCTTCTTGTGGCACCTGTACTCGAACTTGAATACCTTCCCCGCGGCGTCAAACTGCAGCAGCGGCGGGTCCTGGAACGAGACATGAGGAGTCTTGGAGGCGATCAAGAGACGGTTGACGTGGCCGCCGCCGTCGTGGCCGGGGTAACTTAGCAGGCGGGAGGAGGACGAGGAGGAGGAGGAGGAAGACGGAGGATTCCGGTGGGCGCCCTGGAAGAACCTGGACCGCTCTCGCTGCCGCCGCGCCATGATGACGTGCCAGTGGTTCTTGACGGCGTTGTCGGTCCTTCCCGGGAAGAGGCGGGCGATGAGGGCCCACTTGTTGCCGTGGATCCGGTGCGCCGCCAGCAGCCGCTCCTCCTCCTCCTCCGTGAACGGCCTCTTGTTGATCCTCGGGTCGAGTTGGTTAAACCACCTCAATCTACAGCTCTTACCTGCACCCCCCATTTATTCAATCCGTAATTATTAGCTCGCTGTTTCTTAAGCAGCAAGTGATCCAGCAAACAAAACACGATTTTTCAGCAAACAAGCACACAACGTCTACGAAAGAGAGAGCGAGAGAAGATTAAACCTTTACAAAAAATTGAAGAAAAACTGGGAATCAATTCATCAGTTCGAAGATCACCTGATCTTCCCTGAAGTTTGTCAGCGATGGAGTTCCAATTCTGAGGACCGAACTGCTCAACGAGCTGCCTGAGTTTCTCATCTTCTCCGGGCCGCCAGTGGCCGCGAGGGCATCGCTTGGTGTCGTCCGACGTCGATCCCATCGCTCGATAAACAGCTGAAAAATCAAACCTGGTTCTTGATCGAGCTAGATCGACCTTCCAGAAGCTTATCAGTTAAGTAGGCGATGGAAAAGTATTAAAAAGGAAGAAAGAAGGAAGGAAGGAGGAGGAGGAAGAAGGAAGAAGAACAAGTCTAGTTTACTTGGAGAAAAAAGTGGGGAAGAGAGGATAAATTAATAAGAGGGTAAGGATGAGGAATTAGGGTTTGGATGGCAAGTCCTTTTTGTTAGTTTTACACGACAAAGTGGGGTTAGCTAGCATTGCATCTTTCCAAATAGCACCTCCACAACTTATTGCTTGGCTTGCCAAATATTGCTCCATCTCAACTTCCCTATCAATTGTATCTATCCTTGTAACTTCCTTCACATATTTTTGGTTAATTTTATGCATCCCCCCTTAACATCCTTAACAAAATCTCTCTCTTCAGTCCATTTATGATGCAATAATATTGCATTTTAGCCCCTTTCTTTCAACTTTGAGAGCTTGCAAATTTATGATGGTGGCTTGAGTTAGATGATCCATTACTCTTATGTCTGTCTATGTATACACATATGTGATCATTTTATACGTATACATGTAGTTATAAACCACTTCTTTCTTTTTCTTTTCTTCTTCGACATGATCTTCGATATGGAAATTGTTTTTTCGTAAAAGCGAGAGTAGCCACACTTGCTAGGGTTTGGAAAAAAAAAAAATCAAGAGTATTCATTCTTAGGTTGAGCAAAATTAGCTGCCATTTTTGTCCAATAAAAATGAAGGAAACAATATGATTCAAGTTGAAGTAAAGTGTGGACTTTAGGATCATTAGATTGAATAATATGTTTAATTTTAAGGGTAGCAGATGTGTATGTATCACCATTTCTAAAAGTGAGATATGAATTTCAATCAGTTGTTTGTATGAGCTCATTGCACTCTTTACAACCTTCTTTTTATGGTATTTGGCAGATAAATAAGTATCAGTTTCTGAAGGAAACCCTAAGTTGTGTAGCAATTATGCCAAGAACAAGTGTTGACAATTACTTAACTAAATGCTACTTATTACTTAAATTGCACAGGCAATGATGCTTTACTAGCGAACTTGGTTTCTTTTATAGTTTCATTAATCACAAGAGATCAAGAAAAACTTAGCTTAATTAGTTGTTGTGTTCTCTGAATTGCAGGAACAGTTTGTCAGATCTTCTTCTTCTCGCTGTAGATTGATTTTCTGCAGCTATTTGTTGTTTATTGCTAAATGATTCTTGAATATTAGAGGCGATAAATCTGATTCAGAAAGTTTGAAGTGACTGAAAAGCATACTTTCTGAATTACATATAGTATTAGATGAGAAGAGCTGATCATTACATAAAGTTTTTGAATCAAAACAATATACAGATTTGAAAACGTATGGATAGCAGATTGAAATTTGGGTTAGTACAGTGAATTAAGCGTGATCTTGAATGAATAAGGTGAATCGTTTGGCGTGCAAGTATGGCATCAACAAGAGGGAAAAAAGGTGGCCTATCTTCCTTTCTTCAGCCTCATATATATATATAGTTGAGAAGTCAAAATAATGTTATACTGACAGAAAATTAGGGTGAAATCAGAACAATTTAGGTTATACTTGTTCTTACTGATGGAGATCTCAAAGCTAGTTTTGGACTTTTCACCTTCATAAATCACCTTCATAAACATAACATCTCTTTCCACTTAGCTAAACTGAAATCACCTGTGGTGTGTACAGTCCAGGGTCATTCTCCAGATTGAACAGCAACAAAAAATAAAAAGAAAAATCCACCTACAAAAGCTTCTGCTGTTAATTTCTTCAGTGAGGTACAAGTCAAATCATCACCAACTAATTCTTAATATTTTTCTCTAGAGTTTTCTCAGTCAAACTAGATTCATCTGCAATCAGCATCATCAACAAAGACTTCTTCATGTTCTTCTACAGTCTGGTCATCAACATCAGTCTGCTCTTCATTTGTATAAACTTGTTTAAAAGTTTGATGATGGCAATAATTGACTATAAGTTGAAGTGCCTTGCAATCAAGTTGAACTGGGTAAAAGTTTCAGAAAAAAAAATTGGATTGCTCAAACTGGATAAAGGCTAAACTCAGAATGGAACAAGTCCAAATAGCATGTGTAATTGCTGGTCCGACAAGGTGAAGTGGAGTCTCTTTTGTTCAGAGGGCACTAGGGACTAAAACTTACAATCTGGAGGAGGAGATACATCAGCCAATGAGCAAAAGAGGAAGGAATAACAAGAAAACTGTCTGGGCCATTAAAGAACACTACTTTATTTGATGGCCAAATTTCCCTGAAAGCAAAATAAGATGAAGGGTCTGTGTTGTGATCTCCAGCAGCATGTAAAGATGGATATTTAATGAGGAGAAAGCGACTGATTTTTGCAGTCTAGCAGGAGGCTTGTAGGGCAACATGCTTAAGGATTCAAAGATTGACAATGTTTCATCTGTTTGAATCAGATGCAGATGAAGCCACAGATTAGGTCAATAAACTATGCATTTCTGTTGAACTAATTGCCTGTTGTTTAGGGGAGCTTCCAGATGGAGAGGCAAATGCATATGCTCATCACAGAAAGCAAGGATCATCAGGAATATGTATATATATATATATATTGAGGTCAACAAGGACACTCTCAGACACGGATCAAGTTAGGGTTTTGGACTTACTGGCTAAAAAAAAAAATCATATCGAATTAGGACTGTTGTTAGCTGTTCGTATAAAATTTGAGAAAATTTTCTAGGCGGAGACCTTGTCTAAGAATCTTAAGCGGAATCTCATCCAAACCATATATCTTTTTGAAATTACGAATCTTAAAGCAAGGGCTCACATCTGTGTTGCTTTAAGATTCACATATTGTATGAAATATCTGTTTATGATTTTTTTTCTTAGAATTTAAAGACCTCAAAGTTAGGTCACTAATGTTAGCTTCTCTGGATGTATATGATTATATATCTAATTATTTAATTAGGATTATTTTGATTATAAAATATTGTAGAGTCTTTATAGAGTATTAAAATCAAATAGTTAGAATATAATATCAAGAAATTTTGACCTTTGTAATAAGCACATTGAAAGGCAATTAAAGGAGCTTTAGCTTCAAGCTAGCTAGCACCCAACATTGACTTTACCATTTATGACCTCCAATGGCTCAATAGGTCAATGAAGTTGACTTCGTCTAGTATGGCACCCATTAGATTAACCAATTTGACTAGATTTGGTCTAGGAAGTTATTTTAGCTATTGAGGTAAAGCTTCATATAAGCATAGATGGTGTTAGGCCCAGCCAATTACATCCAGCCTAGTCAACCAGGTTGTTGACCAGGCTAGATCCAACCCAATTGGGCAATTGACCAGAAGGTCAAAATCAGCCCACTTAACCCAATTGGGGAAATCCTTCGAGCGGCGAAAGCGCTCTCGTCCGCTTAATCGGGGCAACGCCGACATCGTCTCCGGTAGCCTGAGGCCACTAGCTCGCCGGAGGAAGTGACGCTGGTCAATGGAGAACCGCCAGGCGACGATTCCGGCCGGCGAAACTCCGGCGTGTAGGCGAATCGAGGGGAGGCGAACGTGTAGCGGACTCGACTACGATTTGTCAAAAACAAAGCGGCGAACAACGACGCCGATCCTGCAGCGTCTCTCCCTCGTCAAGCGTCGGGCGGCGACGCAAGTGACAGGACGGGGGCAGCGACGGGCACGGCGTGGGCTTGTCAGACAGCAGGCAACAAAGTCGTGGTCTGAACGTGGCTAAGTTTGACAAAAGGGAAGAAGAGAGCGCTCGATCTAGCGGACTGCTGAGGCAATGATCCTCGATCCGCCGGATCAATGGTGGAGTCGGGCGGCTATGCGAACGTGCGGCATGGGCAAGTCGTTCTGCGTGGTATGGGCGTCGCCTTCTGACGAGTCGTTGTAGCAACAGCTGCGTCTAGCAAAGTGAAGGAATCCGAGGGGCGAGCTGCCTATAAGAGAGGCAGCCCGGCGAGCTCGAGGGAGGGCGCGGAGAGGGAGCGAATCGCTGGTAGAGGTAGATCCACGATTGTGTGAGGAAAGGGGACGAAGCCGAGATCGGTGGACGTGAACTCAGGCCGGCGACGGGGTAAGGTAAGAATGGGTGGACGAGGTTGAGAACGAACCTCGATCCTCCCCTCTCCCCGTTCGCTCCTCCTTCCAATGACGTTCCGGTGACTCTGGCAAAGGCCTACGGTGGCCCTTGTCGCACTCCGGTGGTGCGGGTGGGTGGTACGGAGTGCCTCCGACGTTGAACTCCTCTTCTTCCAGTCTCCTTTCCCCTTTCTCCCGCCTCATCCTCTTCCGCTAGAATCCGTCAAGCGCGAGGCGGTGGCCTCAGTTGGACGGCGAGCTTGGACGGGAGACGAGGCCGGGCGTAAGCTTCACTCGTCGGGGAATGAGAACGCTTTGTCGCGGACGCGGACGCAGCGACGATATGAGGCAGCGGATTTCGGACTCGCGGATGAAGGTCGGACGAGAACTCCGGCCAAAGTCCCCACCTCCGGTGGCGTCTTCCGGCGCCCAGACGAACGCCGATGAGGCTGAGGGAGAGGGGATCGAGGTGCCTCTCCCCTGCCGCAGGCCCCTTCTCTTCTCCAGCGACGCATGCAGCGGCGAGCGGGCGCAGTTCGTGGCGTGCGTCGTTCAGATGGCTTCGAGCGAACGAAGTGCGAAAGGACGAAAGAAAACGGAGAAGATGCTGACGTGGACCGATTAGCGTGTTTTAGCTAATTGCGGGCCTGACAGTGGTATTAGAGGCGTGTGTTTCGATCGAGGTGTTTCCGGTGCTCTCGCCGGTGCGATGGAAGAAGACTATGGGTGTCTTCTCCTTCCAGGCAACGAGGAGTGGGCGACGGACTAGAGAGCGTCTTCGTCCAGGACGACGCGAATGTCGTCCGTACTTTAAGCGAGCGGAGATTCGCGCTTTCTCTCCAACGGCGAGCAGTGGAACGGGGTGGAGCCGCGTGCTTCCCCTGCTCTAGGGCTACGGCGACAGCAGCAGTTGTCGGCTAGGGGGCCTCGGATGAACCAGCAGAGCCGACGTCGAGGAGACGTCAAGTGGCAGTTCCTGGCAGTTGAGGCTCCGGCGCGTGCGGCGGACGCGGCCGAGCGCATCCGGACACGTATAACGTGAGAGGCGTCGACTCCTCAGGTCGGTGACGTCTCCAGCAATCGCCCGTGTCACCGCCAGCATGCACAAGATGTGGCCTCGGCAAGCAGACGGTGGACAACCCAGGGCTCGTCGACAGTGAGAGCTCGGCATTTTGTGCGTACGGCATCGCGATGGGTAGGGATGGCAAAAAACCCCATCCCCGACCCGACCCGACCCGACCCGACCCGAAGTCAACGGGGAAAACCCGAGTTGACTGGGGGTCGGGTCGGGTTCGGGGAAAACCCGACGGGGGTATAGTCGGGTCGGGGTCGGGTATGAGAATTTAGGTACTCGCCCCGAACCCGACCCCGAACCCGCCCCGACTATTAAAGTAACAAATTTATCCCTTATAAGTTATAACCTAGTTACTAAATTTTAATAATTTATGTAGAAATGATGATATAATTTATGTAAAATATTTTTTTATTTATATATTATGAATAAAGAATGCAAATTAATTTTAAAATATTATTTATAATATATATTTCTTTTTTAGGTCGGACGGGGTCGGGTTTCCCCGCGGGTTCGGGTTTCCCCGCGGGGTCGGGTGTGGGGCAGGGTTTTCTAAACCCGTCGGGTTCGGGGTCGGGTTCGGGGACGGGTTTGGGGAAGTCGGGGTCGGGTCGGGGATGGCAAAACCCGACCCCGACCCGCCCCGTTGCCATCCCTAGCGATGGGAGCAAATGTTGTTTTCGAATGAGAGGCTCGATTTCAGACGCAGCTGTCGATTTCCAGCGTTGCGTTGGTGTGACAGCGGGTCTCTCGCTTTGCGAGAGTAGCGACGAGCCGATGAGTTAACGCGAGCAGGCCTCGGACGGCCGACGAGCTCGAACAACCAACGGGCAAGAGTCGAGCGATGTAGCTCGATGGAGGAACTTCGCCAAACGTCCGCGCGGTCGGAAAATGTCGCGGCAGCCTCCGCCGTGACGAGAGTGCAAAAGCTCGATTCGGACGAGCTTGGGGCGACGACTTCGGTTGGACGGTGCTCTCGGGCGAGCCGACAAACACCGCCGGAGGAAGGCAGCGAGGCCCCTTCGCCTTATACGAACTCAAGGCGCGGCGGCCTCACATTCGTCGGAGAAGCGTGACGCTTCTATCCCGGCACGAACGAAGCAAGCAAGCATCGACACGAACGCTTGCATGACGTCGACTCGAGCGGTGACTGGTGGATCGGAACCCGCAAGAGAATTTAGCGCCGAAATAGATTTTTGGAAGAGCGCGAATGCCGAAATTGGAACGTCAAATTTCGGTCAATTTTGGGTATGGATTCGGACGTTGTTCCGAGACCCGGTAAGGGCATAGTAACAGGTTGACGAGTGTGGAATAGACCCTAAAATTGAATTCATCAATGAATTTCAGTTGAGAATTTTGTTCGACAAATAAATTTTGAGGGAAAATTTAGAAAAGGTTAGTATACCTTAAAACCGCTAAATGAGGAAAAGTTAGCAGACTTCAAAACTGCTATTTGAGGGAAAAGTTGACAGACTTCAAAACTGCCATTTAAAGCGGTCAAGTGAGCAGACTTTAAAACTGCTATTCATGGACTAAGAGAGTTAACAAAACTCTAGAAATGCTATTTAGGGAGAAATGAGGAAGAGTTAGCAGACTCTAAAACTGCTATGCGGTATAAGAAGAATGGGCGGTGTCCAACTAAAACAAAAGAGATCCCTCTTCTTATTTCCACTAAGCCAACTTCGCGTAAAGGGATGCCTTTATGTGAGGGAAACTTGGGTGGACAGTAAGGAAAAATCCTTAAAAACCAGTCTGAGCTGGGTTTCTCGTCATAAGGGGACGCCTTTATGAGGGGAAGACTCGGGGGCAAAATGAATTGGGCGAGCTAAGTTACTCCTCGACGGAGGTGGTATGGGACACCTTCGAAAGGGAGGAGACTTAGGCGTAACCAAGTTGGACGATTCTCCCTAGCGATCCAATTCGATCGCAGACCTTGTGGAACCCTCTCCTGCAATTCAATGAAAATACGAGTGCGAGTCGAACCGCACTAAAGATTCGTCGAGGGCGACGAACGACTTAGGAGGGGGAGAATGTTAGGCCCAGCCCATTACATCCAGCCTAGTCAACCAGGTTGTTGACCAGGCCAGATCCAACCCAATTGGGCAGTTGACCAGAAGGTCAAAATCGGCCCACTTAACCCAATTGGGGAAATCCTTCGAGCGGCGAAAGCGCTCTCGTCCGCTTAATCGGGGCAACGCCGACATCGTCTCCGGTGGCTTGAGGCCACTAGCTCGCCGGAGGAAGTGACGCTGGTCAATGGAGAACCGCCAAGCGACGATTCCGGCCGGCGAAACTCCGGCGTGTAGGCGAATCGAGGGGAGGCGAACATGTAGCGGACTCGACTACGATTTGTCAAAAATGAAGCGGCGAACAACGACGCCGATCCTGCAGCGTCTCTCCCTCGTCAGGCGTCGGGCGGCGACGCAGGTGACAGGACGGGGCAGCGATGGGCACGGCGTGGGCTTGTCAGACAGCAGGCAACAAAGTCGTCGCCTGAACGTGGCTAAGTTTGACAAAAGGGAAGAAGAGAGCGCTCGATCCAGCGGACTGCTGAGGCAATGATCCTCGATCCGCCGGATCAATGGTGGAGTCGGGCGGCTATGCGAACGTGCGGCATGGGCAAGTCGTTTGGCGTGGTATGGGCGTCGCCTTCTGACGAGTCGTTGTAGCAACAGCTGCGTCTGGCAAAGTGAAGGAATCCGAGGGGCGAGCTGCCTATAAGAGAGGCAGCCCGGCGAGCTCGAGGGAGGGCGCGGAGAGGGAGCGAATCGCTGGTAGAGGTAGATCCACGATTGTGTGAGGAAAGGGGACGAAGCCGAGATCGGTGGACGTGAACTCAGGCCGGCGACGGGGTAAGGTAAGAATGGGTGGACGTGAACTCAGGCTGGCGACGGGGTAAGGTAAGGCCGACGACGTTCTGGTGACTCTGGCAAAGGCCTGCGGTGGCCCTTGTCGCACTCCGGTGGTGCGGGTGGGTGGTACGGAGTGCCTCCGACGTCGAACTCCTCTTCTTCCAGTCTCCTTTCCCTTTTCTCCCGCCTCATCCTCTTCCACTAGAATCCGTCAAGCGCGAGGCGGTGGCCTCGGTTGGACGGCGAGCTTGGACGGGAGACGAGGCCGGGCGTAAGCTTCACTCGTCGGGGAATGCGAATGCTTTGTCACGGACGCGGACGCAGCGACGATATGAGGCAGCGACTTTCGGACTCGCGGATGAAGGTCGGACGAGAACTCCGGCCAAAGTCCCCACCTCCGGTGGCGTCTTCCGGCGCCCAGACAAACGCCGATGAGGCTGAGGGAGAGGGGCTCGAGGTGCCTCTCCCCTGCCGCAGGCCCCTTCTCTTCTCCGGCAACGCATGCTGCGGCGAGCGGGCGCAGTTCGTGGCGTGCGTCGTTCAGATGGCTTCGAGCGAACGAAGGACGAAAGAAAACGGAGAAGATGCTGACGTGGACCGATTAGCGTGTTTCAGCTAATTGCCGGTGTGACAGTAGGGTAGTATAATGTAAGGATTGAATAGTAAATATTATAAATTATATTTATATTCTTAATATTTTTGTAAATATTGTAGGCAATCTTTTGGATTGGCTCATAATTGGACTTGTCAAATGGAAAATTTATAGTCTCAAGCCTAAATAATACAAATTGAACAACATATTTTAGGTGAGCATTGTATAAGATTATCTACTATAATTTAATTCACACTATACATATTCCAACTCTATTTAAGCTTGAAAATAAAGTTTTCCTACTTTACTTTTGGTTTATTTGCAATTGTCTCAACTATTATAATCATTTATTTTTCTTTGTTATAATATTTTTCTCCATAATGAGCTTGGCACTACTAGTTTAATATTGTTCGACATCCCAAGTCATTTAGGTAATATATTAGCAATTTGTTAATATTATCTCTGTCCTAATCAAAGTTACTAGTGACAAAAAGTTATGTGGAAACTAGCATTAGAGTAGGTTGGTTGACCTGGATAGGTAAAGGGCCAAGTTAAATGAGTGAAAGATTTTATTTGGAAAAGTGTAGTGAAGGACAACATCAATAAGATAAAATAGCCATAAGAAAAGGATACAAAGATAGAATTTTGTCTCCAAAAGTGCAAAGGAAATCCTCACTTAATTGAGATATTAGACTCACTCAAGATCATTATTGAGACATTAGACTCACTATATGGATAGACTACGTCATAGGGGCTAGTTGGTCAATCAACTCCTAAATGACTTACACATCTAGTGCTTGAGGCTACAAAGAATATATTTTAAGTGGTCTCCAAGTGACTTGCATATTATATACTATAGCTTGGGGTTTCTTCCTTGCACATTAGGCTCTACATCTTAGGATTACTCTCAACGTCCTTGAGGCTCTAGTAAATTATATCCTGGAGATATTATAATTTGAGTAGTTGATTGACCAACTAGTTTTTGGTTAGAAGTTCAATCTAGTTTTTGCATAGTCTTTAAGTCATACCACAAAAGCACTGAAAACTCACCGTTGTTTCATGCGCAAGGATAGGAGGAGTATGTACATGTGGGTTTCATCAGCCAATCTGTAAATACTACACAAGAGCAGGTTCTCTTTCACATAAACAAGTTGCGAAATGGAGAGGTTACATGTAGCTTTCAGCATGTGAGAAGGTTTCTGAGGGTCTCGAGGAATTCTTTCCTGACATGTGCAAATTGAATTCAATTGTGATGTAAAAAGGAGGCAGTGCAACGAACTCAGCATCTGTTTCAGGCATCGCCACTGTTTCAAGCTAGGCAATCTTTTTCCCTTACCATACCTGTTTTTGACGTTTCAGATCACCTTGGAAAACAAGAAACACAAAAGCATTCAACCATGTGAAAGCATTCCCTTCACCTTTAGGGCTCATTAATTTGTCACCGACTACTATTGAACTTAAGGCTCTACAGTCCACTGCATGATGTGCAAGTGCTCAAAGGAGTAACATGAGTTGCAGAGACAAGCTACCTCGCATTAGCTCTTCATCAATTTAATCGACACAGACAAGCATCAGGGGAAAATGTGTGCAAGATATTGATCCTGTCAACTTAGTTGCATCAGACAGTGTTCTTGTGATTTTTGATGGATATAGGACATCAATTTTCTATAGATGGTTTTTGATTGATAGTTAATTAAAACGTAATGAACTTGGAGCAGGAAGGCTCAATCTTCACTATCCAGATAATTAATAAAAGTTAATAAAGAAGTGGATCAGCAAATTATCTGAAAAACCTCTTTTCCTATAGACTTTCAGAGTCCTTTGGTTTAGAGATTGATGCCATTTATAAAGCTCGATGATGTGTGGCAGATTTCTTTTCTATAAGCTGACATACATACTGCACAAGTTTGCATCTCAAAGCAGGCATGAAATTTGCCTGAAACCTAGTTGTATTTCTTCTTCTTTTTTTCCCATTACATTTTTGTCTTCATAGCGCTACTCTTATGAATACAACTTTTTTCTCTATACATTATGTAAACCTGATGCTATTTGAATCAGAAAATCAAAATCTACATGTCAAACCTCCCGTGGCACTACAAATCAGACCGCTGCAAGCCTAATATGATGGATTTGGACGAAGAGTCGACAAATCTGGATTCTAACCTTTACAAAAGCTACGGCTCTGATTGGACTCAGTATCGCCAAACTGGTATCTAGAAACCCATGCTCAGCCTTCGAGGAGATCCATACGGTGATTGGACTTTCAATAGAGTGATGTCAAGCCAAGGATCTGAAAGGTTATTGCGTGGCCTGGATGGAGGGAGTACCGAACTGATTGGGGTGTAGTTAGCTGCTCCGGCAGAATAAGAAGGGGGCGGAGATGGTAAGCAACTTCTATTTGACTGTTTAAATTGCCTTAATGGACTAGAACAGGGGGAGACGGGTAAGGACAAGTTAATCCTCATGCTAGTCAATTCGCTGCAAGAATCGAAGCAGTGTCACCACTAGTCCAGAAACAAATAGGGAATCGGTATCCAGCTTGAACTTAAATACCTTGGGTTCTTGCATGCCAGAGGAAATGCCGAGTGCAGTCCGGAAGCTCTTCCCATTCCATAATCTATGTCATGTAGTGGAGAAGTGCTTCCCTTGGAAGAGAACTCCATAAAGCCCTGTTTGTTCAACAGTAACAGTGGTAAGTATCTTTATTACTGCCAAGATTAATATAATTAACCAATGAAATTTTACAGTGAGACAAGTGTTTACATAAATCAACAAGAGTTTCTAAATGTGGTCAAACAAATGTATCATGAGATGCATATCAAAATTTTGATCAATTAAAGGTACGCCTATTTGAGCATAATGAAATTCTAACCTAAGAATGCAATGAACAATTCACTCTAAAAATATGAAACGATAGTGACACAAAGAAAGTGCAGAGTTGGTTCCATTTCAAACAGGAATCCTAGAAGGAACAAGATGCTAACGGGATGGAAGCGCCTAAACTATTTGGAAGAGACAGGAGTAATTTTTATAAACTAAGAGAAGAAGTTGGCTAAGACATGAATCACCAGTCTTTAGTGTATTCTCTTTTTTTCTTTTTTCAAACCAATGGAATCTAATCTACTTTTAACATTTTCAAGTGTCAACATAGCGCCGCTAGTGAGTTTAAAATTTCCACAATCAAATCTGAAATACATGAAGGGGCACCGGAAAAAGGCTGGATAACGATAGTCAAGGTTGCTGTTTTAACCACATATAATCAAGCAGTTTTCATTGTGGACATGGTTAGAAGTTAGAACCACATATAATCAAGCAGTTTTCGGAAGGTTGCTGCTCTTTTTTTATGATTACCGTTATATGACTTGCTTCAGTGATAGAATGGGTCACGTCCTTGATCGCATTCATCTTTGCAACCTGGATTGTGGCTTGGTCTCGAACAAAGGGGTGATCCATCAGCTGAGATGCTGAAGGACGTGCAGATGGGTCACGCTGCAAGCATAGCTTTAAAAAATCCTTTCCTTCCGGAGAAAAATAATCTGGGAGTTCTGGTATGTCTTTACTGTTGCCAATTTTAAATATTGCAGCCACCTGTTAATCGAAACATAATCAAGCATTAGGACACCAATCAGATGAATTATGATAGATTGCAGCACAACTATGCTGAGAATTTTATTTAAGATAAAAGTGCAAAATAAGTGTAACACACCCCTTCAAACTGGCTCCAGGGAGGCTTGGAAGTTGCCATCTCAATGATTGTACAACCGAGACTCCATGTATCTACTGAGAGATCGTAGCCACTGTTATTCATGATAACCTGTAAGACGTAAAAGTTTCTGAGAATTAAAGTATAGGTATCATCACACGAATTATCATGCAAAAGGTCACCTCTGGAGCCATCCAGTAAGGGCTTCCTTTGAAAGATCGTATTGAAGTGTATGCTGTTATCTGTTTCAAGATAAATAATGTGAAAAGCAGATTGAAATTGTACAAAAAGGAACACACGATAAGGGAATTTTAAGAAAATACTATAGTAATGCAAAATATTATTTACAAATCTGGAACATTCAAAAGATAGTCATGGTTTTCTTTAAGTCATTGTGTCACCGGGTTTGCTAATTTGACCAGCAGTAAGCTTGTGTTCATGGACAAATAACTATTTAGCTACAGAATCCAAACATACTTATTGTCAGACATTAAGATGAAAGTACAAGCTTCAAAATAGAAGAAATGAACAGTCAATGCACCAATCAATAAACAGGAGAAGAAAGATTTGACTATTGAAAATTATAAGAGAATGGGAAAAATATAGTTTCTGGTGGACAAAGTCTTTTTGAAAGTGATGTCCTTTTAAAAAAAATATTATAAACTCCAAATATGGTTTTGCCTATATATTTCCTAATTTCAGTAATCAAATCAAATTCTGGCTTATCCCATTTTCAAACAAGACAGTACATTCAACTAGTGAGAAGCTTACATGTTTAGCCATGCCAAAATCAGCCAGTTTGATTTCACCATTAGGATCTACCAGTATGTTTGCACCTTTAATATCCCTACAAAATTAGAATGCACCTTCACCTCTTATAGCTGAAACAATTCTGCTCTTATAGCTGAAACAAAAACAAAAAGCTTTTTTCCACAATATATGTCAACAGTAGCTTTGTGTCCAAGTACCTGTGTACAGTATTCCTTCCATGTAAGTAGGCGAGCCCACAAAGGATTTGTGCAGTGTAGTTGCGAACTAGAGGTTCCTTAAAAGGACCATATTCTTGAAGTAATTTGTGTATAGAACCTCCAGAGACATACTCAAGATAAACCGAGAGTGTGTCTTCAGCCTGTGCAGGAAATTTTAACACAAATCCACATTATGACTAATCAAGTAGGAAAGAGCACAATCCTTTTGAAGTAAACTCTATCGAGAATCATTAAGTAGAAAAAAATGTATTCTTATACTGCACGATGTTGAAACATAAGATCATAGTGGTGTTCACAAGGCAATTAGTCTGCAGCTCAAACACCTTTCCAACTGAATTCTGGGACTATTTCATACATTTTCTAATTCACCTAGTTCCTCATACATGGCCTCAAACAAGGGTTTTGGAGCCATTTTTTTTATTTTATTCATTCATTAACGGCTGCAGCTGATGTGCGGACTGTAACAGCAGGTAAGTTTTAACATCACGAGAATTATTCATAGTTTCATACAGCATGGTTTTGGCTTGCTCTTGAATTATAAAATTGTATTAACTATGGTTGAATCATCTGAAATCTTGTGCTGGAGCAACATGCATACTTCAAAATGCAGTGGTGCCCGTCTACAACTAAAGCACCTCAGTAAAACGAATGAATAAATTAGCTTTCTGGTGCAACCAGTAACTTCAAGTATGAAGTGAAATGTTCGTTCCCTCTGCCTACTTGCTCTCTGCCTAAATTTCCTGTGTTATTTGAATTGCCAATAGTCAACCAAGCTTACAGATCATTGTAGTATCCAATTGCCTCATTAATTGCATATAAGAAGGAACATGAAACAAAAATGACAATTTGGAAAGCTAACGTGAATTTTACTAGAGAATTATACAATGCAATTTGAAAAGACAATTATTGAAGAACTCTCAATGCAGCAGATCTAAACTTACCAGCTCACTGCCGTAATACTGAACAATATTAGGGTGTGAGAGCTGACTAAGCAAAGATATTTCCTGAAAATGCGAAAACAATTACAAAATCAAGTTGTGCATAAATGACAGGGCCATACATGAACTGAGGTCAAGTGAAAAATAATAATTCAGAAATATAAAGATTGTTCATTTTATAAGTCAAACAAGGTTAGAAGTTACCTGGTTTAGTTGTTTGAGACATTCTTTGGAATTTGCATCATCAGAAATGTCTTTGACCTCTTTAATAGCACACATCTGCCCACTTTCACTAGAGCATGGACACAAAGTCAGATCTCCGAAGTTTCATTTTATTTTATAGAAGGATATTGCAGAAGACCTTGGTGTACAGGAACATAACTCAGTTTAAAGATATTCTTGGTGGCAATACTAAGGAAGTTCATCTAACATTAAATTTCAATTATAAATTTTATGTTTCTAGTGGACGTTAGAGATCAAGTGTATAAGTACCTGTTGAATCCAAGATAAACATGACCAAAGGTTCCCCTGCCAAGTACTTTTCCCTTCTTCCACTGTGACTTTGGTGAGCGAGAAGAAGAAGATGGAGAATGAGAAGAGCAGCTGGGAGGACTTGGAGGAAGAGGAAGTGGGTGAGGAGGGCTCCTCAGATTATCCTGCCAGCGGTTAGGGGATGTTGGACATAAACCAAATGAACTGGGATGTGCAGGTGAAGTAGGAAATGGATGCCCTCTCAGGCCAGGAGAAGGACTTGCAGTTCTTCTAGTAAATATGGTCTCTGTGGAAGTTTGTCCATAAGAAAACACATTTCCACCACTAGGATGCTCTGAAACTGGACTGCATGAGAAAAGTTGCTTTTCGACCGCATGCTCGTGCCTCTGCAAATCACGCGCTACATTTCTGCCCCTGGGCGTGTTCATTGGGTCCGAGTACCTGCAATTTGAAGACATGCTAAATATGAAGTACAATTATTGAACAAGTGACTTAAAAGTAGAGAAAAATCAATATCCATTCCACTAAAAACTAGAACTAGGGATAGAAAGATAAATAAAGGATTGTTCAGAAGTAAGCCAAGCAAATCCTATTCCTAATATTCTTTCTTATTTAGCTCAAATCAAGAGCAGAAAATCCAAATCCCTAAACCTTGCAATGGAAAATTTACTAGATGATTAGTAGCCTCTACCAACAGAAAGTAGTAATGGTGGAAACTTAGCCTTGGGCGAATGGCAAATGTACGCTTGTTAATTAGGAGCTCTGAATTGGGATACTTGATCGGCCCTTCGATACGAATAGACCCAACCAAAAAATTAATTTAGGGGAAAAAGGAATATAGCCTAACCCCACCCTCAACCACCAAATCTATAACAAGCGAAATCCACCGTGCTCCCGAAGAGCCAGAACCAAAAGCAAAAAAAAAATAACGAACAGCAAAATTACCCATAGGAAGCATGATCCGGCGTCTCATCCGACGAAGCAGAGGAACCGATACTAGACACCGACGCTGAAGCCGACCCCGACCCCAACGACACACCACGCGGAGATCTCGAGGTCGGAAGAGGGAGCGGGTGACCGAACACGAAACCCGCTCCATCTCCACCTCCTCTCCCGCCGCCGCTGCCGACAAGAAGATGGTCCGTACTCTTCCTATATCCGACCGCCGCGTCGAAGCTGTTAGCCTTCCCCTTAGTTCCCCTTCTCGCTGCCACCACCACCGCCTGATCATCTTCCGGCAGAAGCGCCGCCGCCGGCGTCTCCGGCTCGTTGGTCCGCGGACTGGCAGTAGTAGACTTCGACTTCAATTTCGTCTTCCTCTTCCACCACGCCGGCATCTTCGCGGAAGGAGAGCGTCGATTATCGCACGCAGAAAGAACAGATTTGTGCGGCAAGACAGAGAGGCGGAGGGGGAAGCTGTCGATTGAGAAAGAAAGAGTAAGTTTAAGAGAGACCGAGGGGTGGTTAGGGAGGACCACTTGCCCCACCATAATAACTAATTACCGTTCGGGTATCTTCTCTAAAAAGAAGCACTGCTGGAGTGAGAGCGTCCATCCGTGCCGGCGCTGGGGGGGGCGCCAATGGATGACGTGGACCGCATTTTGTTTCTCATCGCACCTCATTCTATACCAGGGCGATTGCTGAAGTAGAAACCGCGAAACAAACCGAACCTACTTTTGGGTCCCACGAGCTATCTCGGTGCATTTGCGCGGGTAGAAATACCGTCCGGGCGGTTGCAAACTTGCAATGGTTAAGAAAGCACACTGACGGCCTAGCGAAGAAGCTTCCTCAGGGTGCAAAAAACGGGTGCATTGTGAGCGGTGCCATTGAGGCAGGCTTATTGTGTTAAATATATATATAATTAGACCAGTGTTATGAAATCCGTACAGAGATAATATTATGTCACATTTAAAGCCTGGATTAATCAGCATCAGATAATTAATAATATTTTGTGATTGAATTTCGCTTTTATTTTTATTCGAGTCAAATAATAATAATTAATAAATCACTGAATTATAAAATATTATAATTTATTTAGTTATATAAATGTGAGTTATTATGGTAAATTAAAGGTGACAAATGAGGGGGGATGGACTTGGCTGTTTCGGTTCACCATCATGGCATGTGCTGGCCCGATTGCGATTTGTGTGGCCCAGGAAACTTCGTAGCACTCGCACCTGTGACGCTGTGACACTTTTTTTTTAAAAAATGTAAAATAATGAATTCTTTTCTAATTATAGTGATTTAAAGGTTGAATTTATGTTTTTTTTTTATTTTATGGATAAAATCTGAAGCAAGATAATTAATTAATTTATTTTGTCATTTTAAAAAAGGTGTAGCATTTTATTAATTAATTAATTTGTAGCCGGAAAGGGAGCTGGTTCCGCGATGGGCGGTGACGTGATGATGTCATGCGTATTTCTAAAGGGGCCCGGTGATTACGTCATGCTTGTGTACTGTCATTGGGTGGTCTGTGGATAAGAATCTAAAAAAGGGGGTCGATAGATTGTTAAAGTGGCACTAACAGGGTGTCTCGTAAGTGCTAATTAGGAATGAGAATGGATCAACTTGAGAGCAGACTTTATGAAACCGAGCTCTAGATCTCGCCACTAACTTTATCCCTAATTTAGCCCCACCAAAGAATCTAGCACCCATCAGAAACTCAATCCTATCGTAGAGAACCACAGCAGTAGGTGACAGTGGTGAATTATCAGAGCCTTTAGTTTTTTCATGTAAAATCTACTGTGAAATTGGGAAATTTTTGCGGTTTTATTATTTAGGCTATGTTCTATTGGAGAAAATCTTTGGTGGAAAGGATGAAAAATACTAAAAATAACTAAATTCATAATATTTTCCATCGTTCCCACTAGGAGTTTACTTTAACAGAACATAGATTTAATATTTAGGGTATTTAGGGTACTAGAAAGATAGATACTAGATAAAGTATTGCTCTCACTGTAGCATTATCTCCCCCTGATGCCTTCTTTAAAATTTTGAACAGTAGGAGTAATGTGCTTGTAGGTGTCCCCCAATCTATGATCTGTACGTATGAACTACTGATTATTAGATTTACAAAATCAAAGGAGAATATTCGGTACCAAAGTAGCAGTTACTGCTGTCTCCCAATCTATGATCTGTACGTATGGATTAGATTCTGTATCATGTTGCCAGCGCATCCCCAGTCCCGTCGGAGTTACTGGCAACCGGACATACAGCAGAGCAACATGCTCAGACGTTGAATCCTGGGTGCTGACTTGATTGGCGTTCCTGAGCAGGGATGCTGCTCTATGCTGCAGGCGAATATAGCTTTGGAGGTCAAAAGTTAGAGATTTTACTGGAACAAATGGCGTGGAAATAAAAAGTTAATCAATTCTCAGCATAATTAGAGAAGGCTTGGCCGCAGCTGGATTGGGAAATGAGGCACGACCAAGCTTCCGGCACTCTCTTGTTTCTTCTCCTCCTCCTCCTTTGGCTGCTCCTGTTCCTCACTTTCATTCATCCGTTGATTACCAGCTCCTTCAGCAGTAGCAGCAGTCCCTGGTGAAACCAGCTTGCAGAAAACTGTCAAGAAGCCAATTAGTAGCAGTTGCAGCCTTGTGATCCATCTTAAAGTCTTTCCTTTACTCAGGATAGTTCAGGTACGTCAATTTATGCCACGCTTTTACTTAGGTGTTCAAAGTTCGCATGCAAGGGTAGACTGCTGCGTAGGCTTGTCCATTGATTGATTCAAACCGATGAACCAAATTGAATTGAATTACGTGGTTTAGTTTGATTTTTATGTTAATTGGTTCGATTTGATTTGGATTAAAAAAGTGAAATTTTTATTCAGTTTGGTTCCGATTTTTCCTTTTGAAAATTTATGAAAATTGAACCAAATTGATTAGACATAGTTAAAAATAAAAATTAAACTCTTGGTCCACTAATTTACTTTTTTACGGCCCATAAGTCCGTTTGAATCGAATTATTTGGTTTGGTTCAAATCGATTTTCACCAAAATCGGTTTGATTTCAATTTTAAAAAAATAAAAGACTAAAGAGTCAAACGCGTGTTAATTTGAAGTAAACTGACAAGAATCGGGAGATCAAAAACATAAATAATAACAAAAATATAGCCACACTGAAAGAAAATTCACTTCACTAACCAATGATGAGGCGATAATGAAAGCTTTAAAATCCCCCAGCACCTGAGCGCCCGATTCGGTCAATGCTTGTTGTTTAATATATTTTCCGATGTGGGATCATTATACTTATATATTAATTACTGTTTGCAACACCAATGGCTACACTTGCAACTTGCATATTTAATTATCGTTTAATTTTAGTTGCAAATACAAAACAATTTCAATGAATTATTTTAGATTCCTTTTTGACAAGTTAAATATTCCTACTATATGGGTCAACTATTCTGAATTTGGAATTGTATAAAGAGAAAGTCAACCCGCTGACCAATTAATTTGCAATAGGCCAATAGGTACTGGCCAACGTCATGTGTGTGTGTTTTTGAGAGCTTGCTTAGATGGTACGTGATTGATCAATCATTAGTTTATAAGTGTTTATTAAAATAATTATTAAGGCTTTTTAATTAAGATAGCTTAAGTATGATCTAATTATTAAGAGGAACCATCATCCATAAATTATAACATTTCAATTAATTATCAAATTGAGAACTGAATTGGATTGAATAAATTCGATCCACCATGCAACAAAATGTTGTATAAATGAAAATTACAAACTTAGTAGACAATGATATATGTAGCAATCTCACACGTCACATAACTTTAAGCTTAAATCACATACACATGGAGGAATTTGAATCGTAAATCTTGCATGGAGGAATTTGACACACTGGCGGCGGCTAGTATCCATGGCCGGAAGAAGAAGAAGGCGGCGGATAGCCGGAGTGCACGTGGGCAGCACCGTGAGGACTACCCTCGACTATGTCGGCTCCTGTCACCGTTTTTCGCACTAGGATATCTTCGTCGACGACCTCCACCACCTCCGGGCCGCACGGCCCCTGCACGATGACATCGTGGACATGCCGCTCCACGTCGACCTCTTCCGTCTCCACGCACAGGTGCTCTTCCGGCGGCGGGCGATTCCTCTTCTTGTACCAGAGAAGCGCCGCGCATAAGAATGCGAGGAAGAAGACGCCGCCGACGGAAACACACACGATTATGACGGTATTGGGCGGGTTATCCGGAGACGGCGGAACCACGTATACTGGCGTTGGAGGCGCCGACGGGGTTACGTATATTGGCGGAGGGGCAGGCGGCGAAACTCCGTAGACTGGCGTTGGAGGCGCCGACGGGGCTACGCATATTGGCGGAGGGGGAGGCGGCTGAGCCCCGTATACTGGCGTTGGAGGCGCCGACGGGGCTACGCATATTGGTGAAGGGGGAGGCGACGGAACCGTGTATATTGGGGGAGGGGGAGGCGGCGGCGGTGTAGGTGAGATACAAGGGGGAGGAGGTGGTGGGGATTGGTAATACGAGGAAGGTGGTGGAGGAGGAGATGAAGCGGGAGCCGGACATGGTGGAGGTGGCGGCGGGGGGTTGGAGTACGAATCGTTCATCTGAAGACGGCGCATTTTTGCACGTAGAACGCGATCTAGCAGACGACGCGAGATCTAGTCGTGTCAGTGGAGAGTATGATTTGCAGAATGATCAGGCGAATCTATTTATAGATTCAGCAAGTGGCTGTGTCTAGAAAATCAATGAATCTAGCAAAGATCTTGTGTTCAGACAATTGAACGTGTTCTTATCCATCCAAACTTAACTAGATTTTGCAAAATTCTAGATTTTTTAATCTTGTTTTGCGTGTTATGGAACTTCTCATTCTTTCTTTACAAAACTTAAGAGCACTAACTGAGGTAGATGGCATGTGTGCTTAAATGCAAGTTTGCATTCATGTACACACTTGGATAACTGCAATTTGTACCTTCACATTTGATTTAATGCAACTTGCTCGATGTTTATGTAATAAAACCCATATAAATATTGATGACAGAATGTTAGGCTCCAACGAGGTGGCTAGTTACTAAGCTTTCAGCTTTGTCTCGTTGACAATTGCATGTTAATTTTGTCAACGCCAACATGCATGCTCTTATACCAAGTCAACTTTTAGTATATTTGGACCATGCACATGTTTGCTGACTATAGAGCTACATTAACTACTTCTATCATTCCATGGAGGTAGTATCTATACTCTCTCTCTCTCTCTCTCTCTCTCTCTCTCTACACTTTCTATAAAAAGCACATGTTCGTTGACTAACTATTATATTTTTCTCTTATCTTCATGGAATAGAAATGTAGGTTGTTACGATTATCAACTTAGTGACACTATCAATCTCACTACTTTATTGCGATTTGTTTAATGAGTAAATTGATTATCAACTTAAATTAATGATAGTAAGTTCATCGAGCCTTATATAAGATTTATTAAATATGATAATCTATAACCACCAATAAGGTCTACTCGGATTGAGACTAGACTCGACCCTAAATCTATGGCTATCTTATATTTAATTTAAATTTAAATGATGAAATGATCCATTTTTTTTAAAAAAAATAGCATTATATCCATAATAATAAATATTATAGAAAAGTTCTACTTTCCATTAACAATGTGGAGTGGAGTGTATCCAATTTGTAAGTGGGCACTTGATATTAATGTAGAATAATAGAGCTTATGAAATTAATTAAGGTTGCTAATTAAGATCATTAATTAGCGCAAGTAAGCTATTAAGTTAATCAAGGGAATTAAATAATTATCTTGATAAATATTGTAAAAGCCGGGTCCCACGTGGGGCCTGCAGGAGTTTCTAGAAAGGTAAAGTGGTAAATGAGTGCGCCAGAAGGAAAACGGTTGGGAAGACGCCAGCCTTACAAAAATAGTATGCGGCTAAGTGGCTGAGCACGATGCGGTTACGCCGGTCTTAATCCACTGACGGGTCGGGTCGCCCTTCATCTCAATCCTCGTTCTGCGTCTCTCTTGAGTGCGCGCGCGCGAGAGAGAGAGAGAGAGAGAGAGAGGAAGAGAGAGAATCTGTTTCATCGGTTGCATGCGCAGGCTGTCGTTTCGCTTTCGCCTTTTCTTTTGTTTCGACTCGCGTCAGTGGCCACGCCGGCGCTTTCCACTGCGCCGCGCCCGTGATCTCTCCTGTTTATTGCTCGCTCTGATCTGCATTATAAAGGCAAGGGCAAGAAGCTGCAATCATGAGAAAGCTCCACCACTTATCGGCTGGTCGCCACCGCATCCTCGTCCTCCGCATGGCGCTCCTCCTCTCGCTGCCCATCTTCTTCTTCTTCCTCCTGCTCCATCGCCCATCGCTTCCTTCCTCCAGCGCAGCCGAAACCACCTCGGAGATCTCCCAGGCCTGCCGCGCCACCCGCTTCCCCTCCTCCTGCCTCTCCGCCCTCTCACTCGCCCCATCCCTCCCCGCCGCTCCCTCCGCCCTCGATCTCCTCTCCGCCGCGCTCGCTGCCCCCGCCTCCACCCTCCCCTCTGTCCGCTCCCAGGCCGCGTCTATCCTCGCCTCGGCCTCCTCCGCCCGCGCCACCGCCGCTCGCAACTGCCTCGACCACCTCTCCCTCTCTGCCCGCCGCCTCTCCGACGCATCCACGGCCCTCCCGGCAGGCCGCGCCGCTGACGCCCGCGCCTGGACTAGCGCTGCGCTTCTCTATCAGTATGACTGCTGGTCCGCCCTCAAGTACGTCAACTCCACCCGCCCCGTTGCCGCCGCCATGGCCGCCCTCCTCGACCTCACCGCCCTCACAAGCAATGCCCTCTCCATGATCGCGGCATTCCAGCGATTCGGCGCTGACATTTCCCTGTGGGCTCCGCCCCAGACCGAGCGCGACGGCTATTGGGACGATCCTCCCGCCGCAGCCCTCCGATCTGGAGGCCCTGCCACCGCTTTTCCCACCGATCGGCCGCCGAATGCCACCGTTTGCAAGGACGGATCTTGCGACTACGCCACGATCCAAGAGGCGGTCGCCGCCGCGCCCGACTTCGGATCGGACCGCTTCATCATCCGCATCAAGGCCAGCGTCTACGACGAAATAGTTCGCGTCCCCTTCGAGAAGACCAATGTGGCTTTCATCGGCGACGGGATGGGGACTACCGTGATCACTGCGTCCCAGAACGTGGGCCACAACCAGAGCACCACCACCTACGATACCGCCACCGTCGGCGTCCTCGGTGACGGTTTCGCCGCGCGCGACCTTACCTTCGAAAACACCGCTGGCGCTGGCGCGCACCAAGCCGTTGCCTTCCGCTGCGATAGCGATCGATCCGTGCTCGAATCGGTGGAATTCAGGGGCCACCAAGACACACTATACGCGCGCTCGCTCCGGCAGCTCTACAGGAAGTGCCGCATCGCTGGCACACTCGACTTCATCTTCGGGAACTCGGCAGCAGTGTTCGATCGATGCCAAATCGAGTTGGTGCCGCGGGCGGAGGGCCTGACAAAGGCCGGGAGCAACCCGGTGGCAGCCCACGGACGGACTGACCCGGCGCAGGCCACAGGGTTCGTGTTCGACGGCTGCTCGATCAATGGGAGCGACGAGTACATGGCGGCGTACCGGAGGAAGCCGGGGGCGCACCGGGCGTACCTCGGGCGGCCGTGGAAGGAGTACTCGAGGACGGTGTACGTGAATTGTTATATGGGGGAGATGGTGATGCCGGAGGGGTGGCTCCCGTGGAATGGGGACTTTGCATTGAGCACGCTTTTCTATGGCGAGTTCGGGAGCACGGGGCCAGGGGCGAGCAAGGCGGCGAGGGTGGAATGGAGCAGCCCGGTGCCGGAGGAGCATGTGAGAGTGTACTCGGTGGAAAATTTCATCCAAGGGGATGAATGGGTTCCCTCAGAGGAGTAATTGCAGAATGTGGATACCTTTGTTTAGTAATAATTTCGTTCTATCTAAGGAATGATGAACATGTGCTTGTTCATGTTAAACCTTTGGAAGAGGTTTGTGTAACTATATATTGGATGGAGGAGGAGATTCATGGAAGCCATGTTTAATTGGATTCTGCTGACAGCCTTCGTTGGAGAATGAGGATGAATGCTGATGATCCAATCAATTTTTACAAAAACACCGCTGGACTTCTGTGATCTGCAGAGTTGTTGACATTTATGAGGTAAATGAACTGACTGTTATGTTAGTTAATATGATTGGCATGCATTGCCGTCATGGTAACATGCATTTTGTATTTTAGAACTCTTATCCATTTCTGAGGAATTGTGTTGTGCAAACAATCGTTTGTTTATGTCCATTCCTCATTGGACCTTATATGATAAACTTCTATCTTCTTTCTTTTGTTTTTTTTTTCTGATTTCTGAGTGTTTGATTTAATGCTGATTTGTGATGTTTTTTGATTCAGTTAGGCATGTATATTCAGCATATATATCTCAGTTTATTTGCTTTGTTTCCTCCATTTATGCTTTATATATTGAACTAAAACTTCAAATCTATCCCTTGTGGTAACATGTCTTGTTTATTGTTGCAATTTCAAAGTTCTTCCTTCAATGTGTATGCTAGATACTTTCCTTGTTTAACTGCATAACTATGTCCCAATGAGAAATATGTTCAGCGTTGCAATTCCATAGTTCTTCCTTCAATGCGTACACTATATACTCTTCTTGTTTAATGCATGAAAATATGTTCTACTGAGAAACATGTTTACTGTTGTAATTTCATAGTTTTCCCTTAATGTGTATACCATATATCTTGCTTGCAATTTCATTGTTCTTCCTTCATTGCAATTTAGTTCTTCCCTGTTTAAGTAAAGTAAACATCAAATTCCATTGTTTTCAAAGCACAAAAATATATCTACTGAGAAATATGACAGTATGACACTCAGCTTGAGTTTTCTGAGAAGGATTAGCTTCATCATTACTATACCTACTTTTCCTTACCTTGAAAAAAAAGACCTTTTCCTTGCCCACGTGAAACTTTTCCTTTCCATGGTGACAACTCTTCCACTTTAGGTCATATTTGGAAAGCCGGCTCTTTCCAATAGATTTCAATGTAAAGCTCTCTTGTCAAACCTCTTACATGGGATGGATTTTAAGGGGTAAAAATTCTAAGAGGGTTCACAAAATCACCTATGAAGGCCTGAGCTTGAGCTGTTAGATTTGATGGATCCTACCTTGGGTCATCCAATTATAATCCAGCAAAACTAGAAGAGACAAAAAAAATTATCTTTTCTATTTTGATTGGATGGCCAGAGTTGATATCCGCCTGATAAGAGAGCTCAAGTTTGAACCCTCATAAAAGGGCTGCTCCATGGATATATAACCAAAATTTAAATTCTCAACTCTATGGTCTGGTGGATTGCACGAAATGTCCACCTAATCATCTGCAGTTAGAACTGCTTGAAAGAATTTCCTTGACAAAGATCTCAAGGCAGACAAAAAATTTTTTATCTTTGTTCTCAGTGATCTGAAAGTTTTAAGCTTTCTATTTAGGATTTTGAAATTTTCTTTTCCTAGTATTTGAATTTCAGTGCCAGTTTTGAGT
Organism: Costus lasius; assembly: GCA_027563935.2. NCBI lineage: Eukaryota > Viridiplantae > Streptophyta > Magnoliopsida > Zingiberales > Costaceae > Costus > Costus lasius. The sequence goes on from CM050453.2 coordinate 104,050,322, forward strand.
GAGATTCAAACTTCTAAGCTTGATTTTGACTCAATTTCCACATAACTCTATAGAAATTGAAAACTGAAGAAGATTCAGAGAACCTCCATGTAAAGCCCAAAGATTCCATCTAGTACAAGCAAGAAGAATGGCCTATAATTTCTAAAGTGGGAGATGTTATGGGGATAAATTCCAAGTTCTCAAATGACCACTTCATATTCCTTAAAATAGAAACATACATAATTGGCGGATTGGCATTAGAAAAAATGTCCATCTAGTTAATCTCCCCATCGTTGACCTGGAAAGGCTTCAGTAAGTTCGTGTCCTGCAGTAAATCCTTTCAGCATCCCTAGTCACCGCAGTTATAGGAATCTATCTGTGCTGTGCTAGACTATTACAATACTGATCACAGATTCATGTATACTTATGCTAGTCATGCATTAGTAATAATGTGGTCGCCAATCTGGACAATATGATCTACATCACTCTCATAATGATTCATGCTGTAGACCAAGCTAGTTGTGTGTGTTGACTTTTCTAGTGAGATTGTGCTTATGCTTGAATTGCCTTGTTGCTCTTGGACTAATCTTAAATTTGTAAATCTAAAATATACTAAAACATATTGAATTCATAATAATAAAGCTTGTTTTAATAGGATTCCAATGATTTAGTATGAAAGTCAAACTATCTTCAACATTAAATAAAATTGCTAAATAATCTAAGTCATCATATTAAGTAAATACTAATAATCTCACATATGTAACAAATAATGTAAATATGCAGTAAACTAATTAACTAACTAACAAATACACTATAATAATATAATAATATAGCATACGCTATAGCATATATACAGTAATTCAGTAAACATCCTTAGAGATAACCTATGTAATATAACAATGATATTATAAATCACAAACATTTACAACTAACAAAGGTGATATTCCAATGATTTTAGTTTTATACGATGATTATATGCCATTAAAAACAAAAGTAATCATGATCAAAATATAAATAAATGAATACTTAATAATTAGTATACTTAATCTTAGGCAAAATTATCAGTGAAAGGTTAATTAAAATATTAACATGAACTAAAAATTGGAAGCTAAATTGTATGTATAATATAATCTCATTGTTAAATGTATATTCTTTTTAAATCAAGCATCAAAAAATTTTTAAAAAAATTGCCTACCTTATATCTTAGAAAAACATTGTATCATCCATCTCCTTGGCTAATATTAAAAATCCTAATCAACGTCCTACAAAAGTAGGGCTACACAAGGTGTATTAGGAGCTATTCAATTAGGCACTCAGCTACTCTCTTTTTTATTAGAATTATTAAAAGACAAGATCTCTTCAGGCTCAAGTTTTTTGTCTTTTAGTGACTCTGATAAGGTAGTTTGAATTCTCGCGTGCCTCATCAAATGGCTCCTGAGAAACTCTACATCCGCCCTATGCCCTATGTAGGATGTTTACTCCCTTGGCCACCCATCTTGTACACTTTTCTCATTGTAACTGCCACTATTGAGAAGAAAAAAGTTTTGGGAAAAAGCTGCACAAATAAACACAGCTACAATATGTAATATAAAAATTAACTCTCTTTATTAACAAGATAAGAAAGTAAACTAAGACATGAAAAGAAATAAAAAAAATATTAGGTAAACCAAAGCCGCTCCATGCTTCATGCACTTAACATTGGTTCAGACTTTTCTGGCTATGAAGTTAGGTAATCATTCAGCTTCGTTGAAGTTTCACTCTCCTATAAGTCAAAGTCTTCATATGTTGCTTGGGGAAGTGGAAAAAGCGAGATGGTGGTTCTGCATCCTACTTAGGCAGGCTGAAATTTGATGACAAAACATACAGCGCCTCCTTAAGATGAAGACTTGACAAAGGAGGCTTCTTGGAGGAGTAAAAGAAAATAATAAACATATGGCCAAACAAATAAACATCTGCAGGCTTGTCACATTCCATCACGACTGAAGACAAAGAAAGAAGATTCCAAGAACCAGAGCAGCTTGTTTCTTTTAGCACCCACCACATGCAAATGGATGCACTGTTCAAATTCGGGAGTTGGTTTCAGTCAAAGCCAGCCAAGATCTTGTTGGGATAGTGTTCCTATAAATTAGTGCTCTATTACAAGTGATGACCACAGCTTGTTTGAAGCAGGAGAGATAACCGGGATGGCTAATTCCGGTGGTGAAAGGGGAGACAAGTATCGCTCATACATCCATGGTGACGCCGAAGAAAATACAGAATGGAGGTTTGGCGCACCTCCCAATTATGATATTGTGAACAAGCTCTTTGAAGAAGGCCGTACAAAGGTGATTTCAGATCTGAAAGAAATCCAATCATTTGGCAAAATAATTGTCAACTAACTGATATTTTGAATGCAAATGAATCGACTGTCTGCTTCTTGATACTATGTTCTTCCTCTTTAGCAGCTTTCTTATCCTAAGACTAATTGGTTAATCACAAAATTTCTATTCTCTGCAAGGTGTGGGAGCCAGGGTCCCTGGGGGAGAAAGTGCAGCATATGGTGAAGTCATGGGAAATGGAGATGTTCAACAAGAAAAGGTTTCAAGACCTCAAAACAGTGGATAAAGACATATACACCTTCAGCTTGAATGGTAAACAATCAAAACTGTGGTATCTGAACTTTTCATTCGAACAAAAAATACACAACTGTACTTGATTGTTCCGCTCGTCTCAAAGACATTAAAAAGAAACTACCTTTATCATTTAGTTCTTGGCATGCGCTAACGTGGTATACTGACCTGGAAGGGCGAAAACCAATAACGTTGGAAGAAAAAAGGAGACTGGGAGGTGGATACAACTCGCTGCTGCAGACATCACTGCCAGAGAGGCTACGAGGCTTTGATCCGGCGAAGGAGACGATGGAATCATCGCACTCAGCCTTCACTACAACTTTTCCTCGCGGGTTTGCTTTAGAAGTTCTCCATGTCTATAGCGGGCCGCCGACCGTTGTGTACAAGTTCAGGCACTGGGGCTTCATGGAGGGGCCGTTTCAGGGGCATGCTCCGACTGGGGAGATGGTGGAGTTCTATGGCATGGCAATATTTCAAGTAATATGAACTGCACTTGATCCGTTTTAAATTTTACATGATCAGGCATGGCCATGAAACATTTTTCATCTGCTACCAGGTGGATGAGAACATGAAAATTGTGAAGGTGGAGTTCTTCTATGATCGTGGTGAGCTGCTAGGTGGCCTGCTCAAGGGTGCGGGCACTGTGAACTCTGGAGAATCTTCAGCTTGCCCGTTCCTGAACAAATGATGTTTTATAAGGGAGCAGACAAATGGTTTCACCCTTTAGGATCTTTGCTTCAGTTATCTGTTTCTCTACCAGATCCTTATTTCTCAATGATATGGCCTTATTCTTAAGAAATAAGATAATTTTGTAATCCCTATTATGGCAAAGTGAAAACACTTGGAATGCTTTCTACTCTAAAATATGTGTCACTGTATAGTGCGCTTTTCATTGATTCTTTTTTATATTACTTTAGTATATTATTTATACTGTTTAATCCAAAAACTGTGCATATAAGAGATCGATTATTATCGATCATCGTAGTTGCAAGAGTGATAAATTATACGAATTCATCAAGCGAAGAGTTAGGCTGTGATCCGATGATAATTCAGGTTGAGGCTACTGGACCAGGGCAGCTCCCCAGGAAATGGAACTGAACCACAGCAGCTGAACAAGCCTTTCAATTCAGGGCATCCGATGGGGTAAGGGATGAACCAGTGGAATGGATCTCTTTCAAGTCTCTTTCTGTGTAGTCACTGTAGTCAACCTAAACATTCCGTTAAGCGTCTACTTGAAACTGGGCCCTAACATAAGCCTCACCTTTCTCAGTAGCCTCCTGGGTGCCAATATATGAGAACCTCTCAGGAAATCCGATCACTAAACGGTGCAAAGTGCTCAAACCTTGCTTTCTTGAAATCATAGCTTATAACCTGACTCCAGTAGTAACTCAATAATGTAGAAACAATGTGAACGTCAGTTGGGGTCAGTTAAAAGATCATATCCTTGAATGAGGGATCGAAGTTATTGTAATATTGCTCAGTTCCTGCAACGCAAGTACTCTCTCAAAATTAGTCACCACTAAGAACAACAAATGCGTGAAACTAAACTTAACATTTCAGAGGAGGAAGAAGGAAGCTTCGTGCAGTTCAAATGCATGAATTTAACTAGTATAACATTTTTTTTTTCTGAATTTAACACTGAGCAGAGAAGCTCGATAAAAAGATCAATAGTAGCTTTGCTATAACTTAATTATGTCTTGCTGTCACAATAACAAGGAGCATATATACATATTAAGACACCTAAAAATCAAATAGCAATTCATAAATACATCAAATTCGATTGCTAACCATGTCAGTTCAGTTAGGATACAACATATAGAAAATGGAAGCACAACTTGTCATATAAACTGTGCAGCTATAGAACACTATCTAAGCTTACTCTTAACCCCTTGAGCAGTGTACACAACAAATTGGATATGGCTATTATGGTTAAACCAAGTAAAAGTAGAATCCTAAGTCACGCAACTATCCCACTTCACATAAGTGATTGTCATAAAAGTTTGTGAAAGGATGAATGTCATTAAGTGTTATCTGGAAAATGGTAGCAGGTAGCCTAAAAAATAAGACTTTCTTCAGTCAGAGTATGCATTTACATCTAGACCAAAGGATGGCAACATATTTGATAGTTCAAAGTCATCACAAGAAACTTTGCGGATATTTAATTTGCAAACAAAGCAAAAAAAGCAAGAAAAAAACCCCTAATCCAACAAATCTCCGTAACATAATTTTTTAAATAAAAATTTTGGAGTTTCAGTACTCCAATAAAATAATAGCATGACCAATCACCTCTACTTCATTGAACACTAACTCTATTGTTGGAGCAATATGCATTTTGAGACACTACTTGTAGTGGTTTATGGATACCAGACTTGGTAAAGTGAATCATAGCATAAATTTTAAAGCTTAAACATATTACACATAAATAGTAAGCTATTTTTCACTTTCTTTCCTAAACCTAACCTATACCTCCAAAATAGCAAATACCATACCACTAATCAAACACAAAAATGCATATTGACTTCTGAGAAAAAGTAAGTGTTGGAGCGCAAGAAAAAGAGGAGAGATTGAGTTAAAGTACATAAATATATTACATTATGTACATTGCCTTCCTTATAATACTTAATTAAGGGCACATAATACCCCCCACATTAATTTAAACCTAATCAAAATCTTATAATTAAGAATAGTTATCACAATCACCTAGATCCTAATTTGTCACATTCTATTCTCTCTACCACTCCCTCTCAAGTTCGAGCATATATGTCTATCATATCCAGCTTGGTACAAAGACATGGGGTAATGGAAAGGCAGCAACATTGATCGAAACTCATAGTAGAAATGGAGCTGAGGAGAGAACATGGGACTCCAAAGAAAATAACTCCTACAAAGGAGCGCTCCTTGTCTTGGAGAGGGGAGAATGAAGATGATTAAGACACAAGACATGCACAACACTAAAGTGGTGAGGTATTGTGAGGCTCTAGAAAGAACGACCCTTGTATAGACAAACTCCTCATCTTGAAAAGAGGACTATGAAGATGACTAAGGTGAAAGAGAAAAGAAATTCCAAAGAGAAGTGCTACATAGAGAACAACTCTCGTAGAGATATAATTACTATCTTGGAGAGAGCATGAAGAAGATGACTAAGGCGTGACAAAAGCAAAGTACCGGAGAGGAGAGGTGGGCTTACATTTACAAGCTGATAGAGTAGAAGAAAAAAGTGAATAGATTAAATTAAACTATATACTAAATTGCCTTCATTATAATACTTAACAAGCATTCATCATATATTTACATATTTTGAAGGATCATACTACCCACATTAATTTTGAAATCTTTCCATTAATAGAATCACAATAATTAGGTGGATTCTAATTTCTAATTTATCTATCACCTTCCACCTTTTCGATGGTAAGCACAAAAAATGAGGCAACCGATAGATTAAAAAAGAAACATGTAACATACCAAACCAGCCTTCAGATTCTGCAATGGATCAATTCTGTGCTTCACTGCGAGGCACAGCATCCTTTGTGGCTTCCCCTCCGTTAAACAAAAGAAGTGCTCCCTCATCTTCAGCTGCAGTTTCTACGCTCTTTCTTTTATGTTCCAAGAACGTCTTCGCGTTCCAAGAACGTCTTCGCCTGGCCCGGGTTCTTCTGATACAGCTCTAGGAACAACGAATCCTCGCTGTCGAACTTCCCGCACGTGGTGCTCGTATAGATCGAATGCCCAATTCATCTTCATCATCCTCGCTGCACTCTCATCGAAGTCACCTTCATCAATTACTTGCCCGTGTCCAGAAAAAAGGCGTGAACGGATTTGGGGCTTCCTGATCCAAATGATTGATTGCTTAACAACCAATCGAACGGGCTTCAACTAACTGTGAAAAACATTTGAAATTGCGATGGTTAACTGCAGCGATGCAAAAAAGAAAACGTAAAATGTGAAATTTAGATCGTAATTTATGGAACGGAAAGAATAGTAGGATCGTTAACCAAAACCCTACCAAATCAGCACGAGAAAGGTGAAATAGCAAAGAAGTACCTACTCAAACTGAATAAAGTGATTCACAGCAACATGACACCTGATCGAGAAGATGGAAATGATGTCCAAATTGAACGAGATTGGAAAAACAATGATATTTAGATTGATCAACGAGGATTGTTCATCATGGAATCGCGGGGGGAAGGCGGAGAAATCGCGGCCGCCGGGTCGGAGTTGGGAGGCCCAGATTTGCGGAAAACGAATTCTCTTAGGAGATGGACTAAAATTTGGCTTAAATTTTCAAAGCAAAAGATAACCTATAAAAACTGAAGTCAGTAAGAATTATCTCATGCTTCTGAAAATTAAATATCGCTAAACATATTTTTCATTTTATTTGTAATGCTATATAAGATTTTAAGCCAAAATTTATTTTTTGTCCCACAATAAAATACCACCGAAGCATCTTTAATTTCCATAATGTAATTTAATTATTACGTTTTAATATATATGACCTAAGTTTTTTTATATTTCTAAAAAATATATCAAGTCTGTTTCTTTGGAGAGAATCCGCATGGAGGAGAAGAAAAAATACAATGTTTTCCTCTTCTCCTTCATGTTCACTTTGTCCGTCAGTTGCCCGCTCGCCTATTGTCCGCCAACAACCTGTTGTCTAACGTTTGCCTCACCTCGTCCACCTTGTCGCCTTGCCCATCATTCACCTTACCGCCCATCCCGCCTACCGCCTACCTCACCTCTCATCTTTCCCGCTTGTCCTACTTGTCTCGCCACCCTTCGCATTGCGTACATCTCATCGCTCACCAACCTCACCACCCGCCTGTTAGGTTAATGACTCGTAACAAGCTAGGCCCAGAGATTTGGGCCTTAACCCAAGGTTTACAAACCCGAATCCCGATTCGGTTTTTCCGAATATATTTCATCTGCAGCGGGATTCGACCCCTAGACATGACCCTCACGAGTCATGACTCGTGAGGGTCATATCCAGGGGTCGAATCCTGCTGCAAACGAAATATTTCTGAGGGCATGATGACCCATTAAATGGAACGAGATTCGAGTTTGTAAACCTTGGGTTAAGGCTCAAACCTCTGGGCCTAAATTGCTACGGGTTATGACCTAACACCGCTTACCTCGACACCTGCAACCACTACCATCTTTTTTTCCTTCTCCAAATCACATAATTCATTTTTCTTTCAATCTATTTTTCTCTCTTTTCTTTCTTTCCCTCTTGTTTCCTTTCTTCTCTAGTAAACACATTTCTTTTCTTATCCAGTAAACACAGCCTTACATAGAAAAAGAAAAACAATGAAAGTAAATTATTTGTATGAGTGGGAAAAAAAAAATACTAAAATCCAAAATTGTATTCAAATCTCAGATTATTTTGGGTTTTCAAGCTCTAACTTTCAAGTTCAAATCCAATTTTGATTTTTTATAAATAAAAATTTTTAGATGAAAAAATTAATCTTTTTTATAAAATTGTATATGCCCTCATGTACCCTATTGATTACATGCATGTATGTGTTTCAATTTGATAATTTTGACGATTATAGTGCTAGCACACAGATGAGACGAACCCAAATGTCATATGACAACTCTTTTTTTGCGAAACCTTTACTCATTTTTCAAATTTTTATATCCCACATTTAAATAAAAGAATTCAACTACGATTATTATCATTAGGCACCAATAAAAAAAAATACAAAGTTCAAATAATCTGAACTAGTGTGTATTAATAAATTTTTATGACATTTAGTCATCGTATAGGAACATTTAAGTATTTGATTAATTGACAATATAATCCATCAAAACATTGAAAACAATTACATGACATTTCTAATCCATATTAAATTCTACTAGTACATACTTAAGAGACAGTAGATTCATTTAAAATAAGAATTAAATACAGAACTTTTATATATCCTCACGGACAAACTATAAAATTTTATAATATATTTCTTAAATATTTATTAATCAAAAGATATACGCATGATTTAACAAAACTAATAGACATGCCTTGAAATAAAAGGAACAGAATGAGCAGCAATATGTTTCATGTGAAATATCATTTCAGGACCATACTAAATAATGCAACAAAATAATGATAGCCATGTTATCTGAGCATATTCTCAGTAGATTTTTTAAGGACAAATTCGGCATTCTCACATAAAGTTCCCCAAATCATCTTTCCAGCTCTCCTCACTTCAACCATATCTTGATTACTTTATTTTGCGTCATAAAGCCATTCATTGGTAACGACCAAAAGAAGGTAAAGTTTGAATTCAACTCCCTGTTTTGCATAATAAATTTACTCCTTCGTTGTTGGTAATTTTCAGCCTGAGATTGAGGTCGGCAGTAGGGGGAGCACAATGCATAGTTCACAAAACCATCTATTTGATTATACCCCTGATCTGATGCATATTGTATTTAGAGTTTGAAACACAAACTTCAGGAGGACGACATATGTCTGCAACTGGACATTTCAAACCCCCACGGGAAGCAAAAACAGATTAGAGCATCATATAAACAGAGACATTGCGGGGTTCTACTAGCCAACCCTGCCAAAACTCACAAATCAATATATTAGGCGTTCATGCATGTAAATCATTGTAGTATATACGATGAAACACTGAAGCAAATGGGAAGAAAGGCGGATATGCTGACCAAAATTGATGTTTAGCAGTTGGTGGTACTAAAGCAAAGGCTTGCTATGCTCTTGCTCCTGAAGGAAGATCCGCCGTGCTCTTGCGCCTAAAGGAAGATCATTATATCAACTATATCAAATTCAGACAATAATTTCAAGTCAAATAAATCAGTCCACAACATTCGTATATTTGCAGTAACAAGGATCATCAGCATCTTGCTATTTCACAAATAACCTTGCTTCTAGCAAAGAATTACATACGTTAATTAAAAACTCCACTATCATTAGTGTTGTCTCCAGAACAAAGAGAAGTGTAGAACAGGAAAAGCAAAAAACTGGAGAAAAAGGAAGGAAAGACTGGAATAAGATAAAACTGCTGTCCGAGGTACCACACGGTTTAATACATATTCAGTTATTCAGTTTTTACCAAGTACCAGAAACACAATACATTTTCTGTAATAAATAAAGCACATATTAACTAATCTAATTTCAAGTTTATATTTTGACAACCCCTTAAACTTAAATTCTAGTTAATCCAAATTAGCACTTAATCTAGCAAAATCTTCAAATTTCAACAGCTTTCTAAGTATATTAGTAACTTGAGACTTCACATAGTTCAGTACTACCTCTTTTTTTGTTTGTGTTTTCTCTTATGACATGAAACCTTGTATAAATACGTTTGTTTCTATCATAAAAAATATAATTCTTTCCCAATTCAATGACAAAAGTATTATATATAAAAATTTAAATAAATTCATCTTGAGACATTTGTATCAATTTTAACAAGTTTCTTAGTAAAATGGCATGGTAAACACATGCAGTAATAGTAATATATTCAGCATCATAAGTTGAGACTTATAATGGATTGTTTCTATGAACTCTAAGTAAACATAGTCTCCAAAATTGAACAAATATCATGTACTACTCTTTTGGTCATCAATACATCCTCCCCACTATCACTATAGCTAGATTGAATTTTATAGAGGATGAGTAAAACATGCCAAAATCCAAAGTAACTTTAATATATCTTAGGGCAAGAGAAAGTTGGTAATTCCCTAAATCGACTTATAATTCCTAACTCCATACATATATCAGACCATGTATTTGTCAAATACCAACCAACTTTCAGAACAACAATAGATCAACCTTTTCAGCAACATCATATCTTAATAACTTGATTCCATGGTCAATAGGTGTAGTGCTTGATTGATAAATCTCCATAATGATTTCTCTTAAAATCTTTGTTGCATAATTTTTTTTGAGATACAAAAATACCATCATTCAATTGTTTCACTTCAATTGCAAGATAGTATACCCTCTTGAATTCATGAACTAGTAGTGCTAAGTTGCTACCTGAAAAATCAAATCAACATATAAACAAACAATTAGCGTATCACCATTCAGATCATATTCATGTGAGCACTTACGAATTTCTTTTGCTTAAAGTAATTGTGACTATACCACACCCTTACTCCTTGTTTTAAGCCATAGAAAACTTTTTTAAGTCAGAGTTCTTTACCTTCATTTCCTTTAACGAGGGGTAGTTCAATGTCCGTGTTTCCTTCTAAATATCCATTTAAAAATGCAAATTTGACATCCATTTGACAACTTCTCAAATGTTTTGAGATGCCAATATCATGATCTTATTGTTTCTATTCGTGCAATAAAAGCAAAGACTTCATTGTAGTCAATATCATATTGTTGACTAAACCCTTTAACAACAAGTCAAGCTTTAAATTTCTCCATTTCTCCTCTTTCATTTTTCTTAATTTTGAAAATGCACACCTATAGCTTTTTTGTCAACCATCAATTCCCATGTCATTTTTGTAGGTGATATTCATTTCCACATTCATAGCACCCATCTACCTCTCATCTTGCAAAAGTCTATGGGTTTTGAACCTGCAAAAAGACAAATAGAGAGACATTATTATTTACTTCAAGTTATCTATGAAACTTTGCATCTTTGGGGCTCAACAAATGAGGTTGAAAAACTAAAATCAACATGTGTAAGTAGAGTAAGAACTTGCTCATACACCTTATTTTGATCTAAAGTTTCAACAAAAAGGTAAAAAATTAAAATCTTTCTCGAGTTTCCATTTCCAACATTCATGTTCATCAATTGTGACATCTCGATGAACCACAATCTTTCTGTTCTTTGGCTTGTCCAGTATATAGCCTTTAGATTCTGAATTATATCCAATAAACATATATTGTTTACAATTGGTCTAGATTCATCAATGATGTGCGGATAATCAACACAACCAAAAACTCTTAAATGAGAAATAGTTCTAGTCGGTACCTCTAAAGATATAGCCTTTTGCAATCTTTTTGTGGCATATCTGTTACACAAATAAATAGAACATGCTCTAGCTTTCACTTAGAACTCCATTTGCATATTTTTGCTCTTTAACATGCTTCGAGTCATATCAAAAATTATTCTATTCTTTCTCTCTATCACACTATTCTGCTAAGGTAATCTAGGAAGTTGGAACTATCAAAAACTTTCGAATGCCATTGATTCACTATAGTAATTAAATTTCTTTTAAGTAAACTCTCCACCATGATCAATCCGCAAAGCTTTAATAAAATAGCCACTTTCATTTTCAACCAAAACTTTGAATTTCATGAATACTTTAAAAGCTTATAATTTTCCCTTCAAAAAATAAACTTACATTTTTCGACTAAACTCATAAATGAACAACAAAAAGTATATATTCTTACCAAAAGAAAATGAATCTAATGGACCACAAATTTCAACATGTACAAGTTGAAGCGGCTCTTGAGGGTGATTCTTTTGAAAAGCTATTTCTAAAATGTTTGCCATATATACAACCTTCACACACTTAATATAGGTCATTAACGTAAGGGAGAGCATAAACCATCTTCTCTTTCACCAATTGTTTTAAGTTTTCAAAATTCAAGTGACCCATATAAAACACCTAGGAATATTGCATTCTATCTCATCGTATCACATTCTCTTCTATGATATTTGAGAATATACCTTGGCGTAGACTTGGGATAATCCTCAAGAAAAAAATTCAAATTTTTGACATTTTCACCTTTGTAAATGTGAAACAACCATCTTTGAATTGAATATTATATCGTTTCCTAAACTAAAAATATTTAGTCTCGGAGCATATGCATAATACACTTGAGAAACAAATTAATATGATTCATTTTTAGCCACAACTAGAATATTACCCATTCTCAAAACATTCACCTTTGTTCCATCACCAAAAGAAATATTCCTCTTAAAAGATTCATTTAAAGAAACAAATATATTTTCCTTACTGATCATATGATTACTTTTGACTGCATTCAAAAACCATGTTTTTTAATCCTTTTCTTCACTACATATTTGCAGAAGGGCAAATACTTCTTTTTCTTCACCTTTCACACAAAATAATTTCTCTTTTTTTTTTATTTACTTGTCTACATTATGTAGTATAGGGACCATGTTTTTGACAATAACACTATAGATCTCCAACTTCCTCCTCTATTGTGCCAACTTCTTCGGCCAAATCTCCAATTAGTTTCTATTGCTGAATTATTAAAATTCCTAGTAAATCTACCTTTTTATATTAAAATTCCTAGTAAATCTACCTTTTATTTCTTTTGAATGATTAAAATTCCTTACCTCTCCCTCTTTCTTTTTGAAATTCTTCTTGCCTTGATGTTTGCATTCGTTTTTTTCATTCATCCTCTCTTCATGGGCATGTGGAGAACCCATGAGTTGCTCTATTATCATTGTATCCAAATATTTAGATTCTTCAATAGCCACAACAATATAATCAAATTTTGGATTAAGTGGGAGCACAATTTTTTTTCTACTACACAAACGTCTTCTAAATCTTTCACAATATGTCTTAATCACATTGTCTTAATAGATTGACCATAGTGAAATAATGTAAAACTGATTCAGAAATTTTCACCTTAAGAGACTAAAATTATATTCTCAGGATTAAAGTTGCACCTTCACAACTTTGTCAATACCTTTAAAAAAATTCTCCATAATTCCTTATGCATGCTTAGCAGTTTATGCGTTGGAAACTTTCTTGAGCATTGTTTCATCCAAACACACGAGAATTAGTGTCAATGCTTGTTGATCCTTTTTCCAAGTTTTTTTGTGTAATATTTTGCTCTTCCTGAGTCAAAAATTCTATATTTTTAGGTTGCTGGTTACCCGTTTCAAAAATTTCTCAAACATCTTACAATCTAAGCAAGGCTTTCATCCAAATGCACTAGTTATCATAATTCTCTTTTGTGAGTTTTGGAAATTGAAAAAGAAACATTCTGCTACACATAATCTTTCTTTGGAAGAGGCTTGTCTCCAAATGCTGAACAGAACAAAGAAAAGTGCAGAACAAGGAAAACAAAAAAATGAAGAAAAGGACGGCAAGACTGGAAAAAGAAAAAAAAACTGCAGTGTGTCATTTCCAGGTGGCGCTCAGTTTAATACATATTCAGTTTTTACCGGGTACCAGAAACATAATACATTTTATGTAATAAATAAAGACATACTAACTAATCTAATTTCAAGTTTTTATCCTGACAATTAGTGCTGCAGTAGTTAATAAGATAGGTTGTAATGCAGCATAATAAATTTGAAGATTTCCCTAATACTGCACATGTAACTCATGGAAGTTTGGAAATCATAGTATCTATATTGTTTAAGTGCCCGTAAAGGAAAACAAGTCTCAACTGTGCAGCTCTTATCAATTCATTATGTCAGACTAAATTACATGCAGGATTGCCAATGAAGCGTACCCTACTTTGCATGAAAAAAAAAAAATAAAGATAACTATTTAACCTACTTTAATCCTGAATAAATTTCCTCACGGAAGATCTCTAGCTCTTTTAGATTAAACCAGTCCTCATTCATCTGAATGATTTAAAGAAACCAAAAATGAGATTAAAAGCCTCCACATAAGTTCAAAACAATGAAAAGCTAAAAGAGAACAAAGACTTGCAAAGCAAGGATATCCATCATCCGTGTAACTATGAGGCGCAGTGAGCATAAAGAGGCGTATGAAGTACAGAACAAAAGTACCACACTCTTCGCCATTTGTTTGCTGAGGCACCTGTAAATATTTTGCCGTCAATACGTGATCAAGAAAGGACCATTGCAAAGAGAAATTTGGTTGAATGTGATAACCTTGGGAATAATGAGAGGAATATTTGATACAAAGTCATCATTCTCCTCCCTTCCTTCAGATTTATATATGTCAAACACAAATCTGGAAAGAAAAAACAAATATATGATTAAACCTCAGTTCAATAAACCTAAAAACTCATCTGACACGAGTGGATAAGAAGAGTTGGTAGACCTTCTAATTTCCGGGTTTAACCTTTCTGGATCTGTCTTTTGAAGTGAATCTAGCAGAAGTATAACTGGTTTTCTTGTTCTTCCTTGTTGGTTTTCTCCAAGATGGCATAAAATAAGCAGACTCCAATGGCTCCTGAAAATATGGAGAAATCAAATTGCTATAGTGTGTATATAAAAAAAACAAAAATAAAACTAGTGAATATTAAAAGTTTACCAACAAACAACGGGAACAAAAATATATTGCTTGGAGAATATTTTTTTCTTCTTTATCCAACTAAGCACCTTCATTTTTGTCAAACCATCCCTGTACATTGAAAACCATAAACAGTCGAGATATTCACATGAGGCTCTTTTTTCTTCCGGAATTCTGCTCCATAATTCTCTATACAAAACCAAAAAAAAAAAAACAACTCAGAAAGGTTGACTAAAAGATAGAATTAAAAAATTGCAACTTACTCTAGTAAGGATTCGAACAAGTTTGAATCCAGCTTTCTATCATTGCTCAACTTGGCTCGCCTGCTATACCTGTTCATCTTTGAAGACTTGAATGAATCATAGGAAATTGAAACAGAATCTTCAGCTTCTTGTAGCTTTTTTGCCGCTTGCCTTGTTGTCATCATATAACGTGCTGGTACATATCTCACAAGTAAAAAACAAGAAACTTTACATCAACAGCTATACAATCACAATATATTTGATAAATGTGGACATTAAGATGATGGGCGTCTTCCTAAAGTGTAGGACTATTGGTAATTCAGTAATCAGTATATTTACCAGGCACCGGGCGACAGATTACTTCAAACAATAATGTAGATCATGGTAGTATAAGCATGAAAGGCATATCACTTGCCAAGGAAAAAAGGAATTTGAGAAAAAGCAAACAATTTTCCTAGAATCAACCTGAGAACCAAGATAACGAGCACATCAACTCAAAAGTTAGGACAATTAGAACAAATCTAAAGACATATTGGAGTACAAAATGTCAACCCTAGCATTTAACGAAGGGGGTAAAGAGATGAAGCTACATAACTCACAAATCTAAAGACATATTGGAGTACAGAAAAAATCAGCAAAAACATGAATGCCTTTGCATGAATGTTGATTTTCGAGCTAGTTGCTTTTGGCCTAAGCTTCAAATACCACATACACCATCTTATACGCACATATTATTCTTGTATTCTTTAACATATTATAATTGTTCAGGAAGCCAATGAAAAAAAATGTCAATTAATAATTGCTTGTATAAAAGAGAATAAGCATGCCAACTACTCAGGAAAAAAGATTATGCAATCTGAAGTGTGAAATATGAAAATACTGCCTCTGTGCTATAGGTTGCCAATATCCTCTAATATAAACATAAAATGTGATTATCTAAAAAAAATGCAATTCATCATCAATTTGGCAAACAAGACAATCAAAGCATCAACAATATATGGATTCTATTTTACCAACAATCAGTTACTACCAGGTCAAGCAGTTCATGATTACTTCATTGTTGTAAAATCTTGTAGTGCAATAGTTGTACTAATACATCTACAACGCTTACAATGTTTTTATTGTTGCTTTATACTAGTAGTGTACCTAATATACTGTGTTACTATTGTAAAGTACCTCTCTGGTGGCAGGTTGAGACTTTTAACTAATTAAAGTTGCGATAGAAGCTACACTTTTGATCCATTATAAATCCAATAATGGATGCATTTAATAGCTCTTCACGAGAAACTCATCCCACTTTCCTGTAAGGTTCAAATCTTATAGAAAACACATGCTAAGTGCTAGGACATTGTTCTTAGCCTAGAGCTTGAAATCCCACAAACACTTGCAAGCTCAGTTTTAACATCGACGAAACCAATTTATGTTCCCTCATAAAATAACGTGTATAAATTACTGTTCCGGTAGAACGATAGCACCCAACACTAACCAGCCCAACAATGAAAAGGGAGAAAAACATTAAAAAGTCTAAAACTTAAGTGATCTAATTTTATAGCTCACGGATCAACAAAATAAAAACGAGTCAGATTATAGAAATCCTCACAAGTCACAACTCTTCCAGAATTTATGCCAACCTCCAACTAAAGCCGACATAAAGTCTGAAAAGAAAAGGCTGACATAAAGAAATAAAGGAAACAGAAATTACCAGAAAATACAAGTATAAAAAAGAGAAGACAGATAAGTGTATCTTAAAGTTCTCTGGTTTGGATCAAAGGAGAGGTGAGGAAGGACCATTGCAGTTCTTCCATTCTCATCTCATTTCTTCAACGTTTACGGCAAAGGAAGGGTTTCCTCTCTCAAATATCCACAACTCAATTTACAGTAGCGAGACCTGGAAACTCATCGTTTTACCCTTACAACACCGAATTAATCCATGATTCTGAGAGAGACAAAAACCTAAATGCATTATATGAAAAGAAAAATAGCAAGGGCAAAATGACATAGAAAATGCAACCCATTGTTAGAGATTGGTCATGGATGTAGCAGGGAAAAAACCTAGCGAATCGAAGATTGGATGCAACTATAGTACGATCCACGATCCACGGAGAGGCTTGGCCAGCTGTAAGATAATGGAAGATACTGAGATGTGCCTAGGTCGCCGGACGCTGCATCCGCCGTTGGGGAAGGCGGCGAGCGGCGAGGAGGGAGAGAAGACAGTGGAAAGAGAGAGCGAGAAAGAGAGAGGAGGAGGGAGGGGCCGAGGGGGTTACTTTTACTTGGCGGGCGGGGAGCGACGGACGGAGACACAGCGATCGCTGTTCTGATTTTTCATTCCCCTATTTTAATAGTTCCATTCTCTACGGTAGCGCCAGTAGTACAGTGGCAGGTATACCAAGAATCGGCTGTTGATATTTAAACATAAAATACAGAAATGAACGGATAAAAAAAACAATCAATAAATCCGACGGTGATGAGCGCAATAGGGAGCGACTCATCGTCGAGCTCGTCCCGAATGAATCCGAGTGCATCTAAAGTATTAACCACTTTTCGGACGAGAGAGTGGTGGGACCACCACTTCTGCAGTAAGCACGTGACGGCGTCAAGTCTCGTGGCTCGCGCTCAGCCCGCATGAGAGGCCACGGAGTCGAGCCGAGCTCGGTTCGGCCTAATTACGACTTGAGCCGATTGGCAGTATTGCGGTTCAGGCTAGACCAGACCAGCGGCAGCAAGTGGGCCAAACAAATTATTATTCGGTGGGCTAAGCATGGCCTGGCCCGTGGGACTGAGAGACCAAGGATTCTTTTGAAATTGTCAAAAAGCACGTGACAAAAATGCAGGGTTTTAAAAGCAAATTGCGTCAGGCTGACTTTTTAAAGGCAATCATTAGTCAAATGTCAACTCCATTGGAATTTCGATTGTTAACTACGGGTAGCTTGTCTTGATCATCTTCCGCGCTGTATGACTTTTTTGTACATAACCTAATTACTTAATATGGATCCATGCACATCCAGTATTCCTAGAGTTGACTTTTCTATAAAAAAAACGATTTTTTTTAATGCCAGACTCTACTGTTTGTATTATTGTTTAGGCTCGTCTTTGAATCCTCTACATAAAGGCCCCTTATCATTGATTTGCGTAGAGATTGCATTACCCAGCACAGATCCATGGCTCCGCACAAACTCTTCGTCCACCTCCTCGCCGTCGCAGCCGTGCTCGCGGCGGCTTTGGTGGCCGTGGCAGCGAAGAAGCCACCCGCCACCCACCTCCACTTCTACATGCACGACATCATCACCAGCTCCAGCCCAACCGCCGTCAAGGTGATCTCGACGGGCGGACCAAACCCCATCATCAACTTCGGCGAGACGTACGTCATCGACGACCCGCTGACCGAGGGGCCGAGCCAGACAGCGTCGAAGCTCGTCGGCCGCGCGCAGGGCTTCTACACGCAGACCTCCCTGGACCCGGCGGACGGCTTGGTTCTGCTCCTGACGGTCAACCTAGTGTTCACGGAGGGGAGGTACAACGGCAGCACACTCTCGGTACTGGGGCGGGACGACGTGGCCCTGGCGGTGAGGGAGCTGCCGGTGGTCGGCGGGAGCGGGAAGTTCCGGATGGCGGGTGGGTACGCCCTCTTTAAGACCTACTCCTGGAACATGACCAACGGGAACGCCGTCTTGGAGTGGGACGTGTACGTCACCAAAAAAGGGAATTTGAGTCATAATTAAACATTTCATGTGCAATTTAATTTGGCATGTCACACTTGATTTGATCAAGTCTAAACTTTGTGTTTATATTTGGGTCAAATACTCAAATGTGGGTTGGCGTAGCCAATGAATAAAATATGTCAATTTCATATATTTTACTAATTAGTTGTTTGTGCTAGTAATTTTAAAATGGTGGCTTGGTCTATTGGGTTATCTCATAGAAGATTATTAAAAAGAGCTAGTCATGTTGGGTTGGTAGGTCTTTTATCAATAATAATAGAGGCCATAGTGCAACTAGACAGATGCTAACATAGTGGTGAGGGAGCAGGGAGCTCGCTCAATGGGCTTTATAGGGTTTACAACAAAGAACAAAACCCATTACGACACAAGCCGCTTATGACGCCCCATTTCTCGGTCAGAAATCTTCAGCAGCGAGGTAGCTGAAAATTTTTTCGGCTGCCTCGCTTAATTTTTGTTTAAAAATTTTTTTTTAAATTTTTTTTTAAAGATAAATCTACTCGTTGTAATCTATCCAATGGTATTAATATTAGGGTATTTTAGATTATACATAACAAGAAATCATCCTAAATATTATCGTATATTTATATATAATAAAAAATTTATACGATACTATTTATGGTGATTTCTTGTTATGTATAAACTAAAATATCCTAATCTTGGTACCATTAGATAGATTACAACGAGTAGATCATTTATTTAAAAAAAAATTTGAAAAAAAAAATTTAAACAAAAATTAAGCGAGGCAGCCGAAAAAATTTTCAGCTGCCTCGCTGCTGAAGATTTCTGTCCCCATTTCTCTAGCCCATCCATGTCAGTCGAAATTGTTTTGGACTGTGTGCAAAATATGATTTCAAAATCAAAATCGATTCCCAGTCGTTCTTCAATTTTTACCAAGGTTTGACTTCCTCGTTTCAAACGCATCGTTGTCTTCATGCGCTCGAACGATGCCACCTGAATCGTTCGTTTGCTGGGGAGTCGTCGCCGGCAAAGATGGACAAGGGAGGCATGCGGCAGGCTAGAAACGGCCGAGCCTCAACCTTTAATCTCACGGAAGCTGCCATTGCTGGGATGGTGAAGGAGGTGTTAAACATAAAAGTATGTTTGCATTAACTTAATCAATATAATGTTTACATATTACATTTATATAGGAAACTATCTTAGTCTATATTTAGTAAAGACTAATATTTACATGACTAATCTAATATTTACACGACTAATATTAACACCCCCTCTCAAACTGGAGATGCGATGAGCAGATGTAGTTTGGAACGAAGATATTGAAAACGATCCACAACAAGCGACTTTGTAAGAAGATCTGCAATCTGATCTTTTGTAGAAACACGTGATCAGGAGATATTCTATTGCTTGTAGTGATGTCGAGTAAAATAACAATCGATCTCAATGTGTTTAGTTCTTTCATGAAAAACATCATTCTTTGTAATATGAATGACACTTTTACTGTCACATAATATAGATGTAGGATTAGAAACATTAATACCCATATTAGCAAGCAACCAACGGAGCCAAACAATTTCTGTCGTAGTATGAGCAGGAGCTCGATATTCTGCTTCAGTACTAGATCTAGAAACAATAGGTTGCTTTTTACTCTTCCAAGATATAAGTGAATTATCTAAGAAAATACAAAATCCAGTGGTAGATTTTCGATCATAAGCATTGTCTGCCCAATCTGTATCAGTAAAGGCTTGAAGGATTGGAGTTGATGATGTATATTTTAAACCATGATGTAAAGTTGCTTTGATATACCTCAATATTCGAAGGACATCAGAATAGTGCGTTGATCTTGGAGAAGCCATAAATTGACTTACAAGATGAACAACATAGCCTATATCTGGACGAGTAATCGTCATATAGTTAAGACTGCCAACTAACTGTCTATAACGAGTATGATCAGTTAAAATAGTTCCTTCAGTTGACAAAAACTTTATATTAGACTCTAATGGAGTGTCAGCAACTTTATTAGCAGTTAGTTCAGCTCGAAGTAATAACTCAGAAGTATATTTGGATTGAGATAAAAATAATTCATCTGATGAGTAGTTTACTTCCATGCCAAGGAAATACCGAAGTTGACCTAAGTCTTTCATTTCAAATGAAGTATGAAGATAATCTTTTGTGTCTTGAATTCCTTGAAGATCACTTCCTGTAATTACCATATCATCGACATAGAGAATAAGAAGAACAATACCCTGTAGAGAATTTTTGATGAATAAAGGAGAATCATGATTGCTCGGGAGAAATCCAAATTTACATATGTTAGTGTTGAATTTTGCAAACCATGATCTTGGAGCTTGTTTGAGACCATATAGAGATTTATTTAATTTGCAGACTTGATTTGAATTATGAATAACTCCTGGAGGTGGCTTCATATAAACTTCTTCCTCAAGATCCCCATGAAAAAAAGCATTTTTCACATCTAGTTGATAAAGAGGCCATTGTCGGCAACAAGCAACAGCAATAAGAGTTCTGATAGATATCATTCGAGCAACAGGAGCAAATGTTTCTTCATAATAAATACCATATTCTTTGTGTAAATCCTTTAGCCACAAGACGAGCATTATACCTTTCAAGAGTTTCATCTGCTTTTGTTTTGATTTTATACACCCATTTGGAGCCAATAGCAGTTTTTCCAATAGGAAGAGGTACAAGATCCCATGTATTAATTCTTTGAAGAGAATCAAGTTCTTCAGACATAGCTTGCTGCCACTCAGGTTTGGATGAAGCTTCTCGATATGATTGTGGTTCATGATAAGATAAAATGGTAGACAAATAACATTGAAAATCATTAAGATATTCAGGAAGTTTACCTCTAGTATTTCGTATAGGATAACGAGGTGGAATGATGTTATGCACTGAACTGCCTTGAGGGGATGCTTCATTGAGCTCAGGAACGTCTGCCGGCTGATCAGAAACTGCATGAGTGTTCAACATTATATTTGGGGAAATATCAGATACATGAAGTCTTTGGTTTTTAGGAAATTGAATAGAAGTCATATGAGACTCCGATGTTGCACTTGGTTCACTGTCAGGGAATGGATCAATTATAGGACCAGATATGTTTTGGTGTTGGTTTCGTGGGAGAGTAAAAAATGGTATGTGTTCCCAAAAGGTAACATGTCTTGAGATACGAAGTTTTTGAGATTGAGGATCATAGCAACGATAACCTTTTTGATTAGTACCATATCCTAAAAAGACACAAATAACATTCTTTGGAGATAGCTTGTCATGTTCTCTTTTATTCAAATAAACAAAACAAGTGCTACCAAAAATACGTAAATGATGATAGTTTGGTGGAAAATGGTACAATCGTTCAAAATGAGTTATTTGATTAATAGTAGAAGATGGAAGACGATTGATAATGTATATTGTTGTATGCATAGCTTCTCCCCAAAATTTCTTAGGAACAGATGAAGAATTAAGAATAGTTTGAGCAGTTTCAACAATACGCCTATGTTTTCGCTCAGAGACACTATTTTGTTGTGAAGTTTCAACACAAGATAATTGAGATAAAGTACCTTGGGAAACAAGATACTTATGTAGATTATTAGAAATATATTCACCACCAGAATTAGTACGTAAAATTTTTATCGTAGAATTGAACTGAGTTTTGATCATGGTGGAAAGTTCAATATATGTTGAAAGAAAATCTGATCGAGAATGAAGGAAATATATCCAAGTAAATCTTATGAAATCATCAACAAAAATTGCATAGTATTTTGCACCACCCATTGAAGGTATTGGTGCAGTATTATATCAAAAGGTGCTGATGAGGTAGTATTACTTGAAGAAAATGGTAATGTTGTTTGTTTTGAAAGTTTGCAGTGTAAACAACATGGATTTTTTATTGAAGACACAACACCTAAAGAACCTTTTATTGATCATGAAGGATAATTGAGAGAATGAAACATGTGCTAAACGTTTATGCCAATAAAAAATAGAGAATTATCACAAATTACTGATGTAACATGATGAGATTTGGGATCTTCAATTAGTTTATCAACAGTAAATAGTCGTCCAACCTTACGTCCTGTCCCAATGAGCTTCCCCATTGAGCAGTCCTGAACAGTACATCCAGAAGAGAAGAAAGTGATAGTTAAACCTTTTTCAACAAGTTGCCCAACAGAAATTAGATTCATAAAAATTTTAGGAACAAATAGAGCATCAGAGATATGTATTTCTGGACTAGTGGAATCTATGTTACCTCTGCTAAGTGCAGTAATTACACTACCATTTGCAGTTTGAATTTGAGGATGTGATTGAAAATGAGATAATTTTTCAAATACGAAGGAATTAAAAGTCATATGATTTGATGCTTCAGAATCAAAAAACTAAGTCGTTTGAGATGCATTACCTGAGTGGGTTGAAGGAGAATTACCGATTGCAAAGTGTTTGTTTAATCATTTCTTGAACAGCTTCAACAATAACTGTTACCATTATGTTAAATACTATATATTTCTATATCACTCCTTTATAGGTTAACTTAAGTGGTAAGAGGCCCACAGGCGTTATTCACTCAAGTCTTAAAGAGTAATATCTAAATATATAATATTAAAAGGAAAAATATCAAACTAATGATGAAAAATATCAACAGGAATTCTGAGTGTTAAGATTCAATTTGGTCAATATTAAAGTTGACCCAAATTGATTTTAATACCAGAATAGAGAGCGCCTGCTCTTCTTTCTTTGTTGTTGACGAGGACACACAAGAGCGGAAGCCTGCGGATTTCGGCATTGCTGTCGATGTTGGTGATGCAGCGTACGTGATGATGATGCGGAAGAGCGAGAGCGACCGATTAGCGGGACCGGATTTCGGCTGAAAGAGATTTCGGCTGGATTTTTCTCTTCTTCGTCGCCTGGAAGGAATCTTCGGCGTCAGATCTTCATCCTCGTCATTCTTCGCTAGTTACGATGGGAGAGACGTGGCCGATTGAGGAGAAGGGGCACGATGATGACTTGAGGGCAGACAAATCAGAAAGGGAGATACGTCTATAGATTGGGAGGCGTGAGATTTGTTACTGAGGACAGGGGCGGAGACGAGTCTTCGCCAGTGACGGCGGCAAGCTCTGCGGTCCGCGATGAAGACTTCTGGAATAGCCGCCTGTTCGACGTTGAAGATGCCGTGGCCCCGAGGAAGACAGGCCTAATCAAACCGCCAATGTCAGCAGCTTCGTCAACTAAGGAAGATAGAAATGTTAGATCTGGTGGCAGGCGATGTCGACAGTGCTTCGTCGACACAGGATTCAGGGAATAAAACCCTAGTCGACAAGAGAGGATGGTGGTGGCAGGGGATAAAACCCTAATCGATGATAAAAGCTCTGATACGATGTTAAACATAAAAGTATGGTTGTATTAACTTAATCAATACAATGTTTACATAGTACATTTATTTAGGAAACTATCTTAGTCCATATTTAATAAAGACTAATATTTACATGACTAATCTAATATTTACACGACTAATATTAACAGGCGAAACTATTAACGCATTTCACCGTTGAAAACACAGAGGAGGAGGGACTCGCCGGAGAAGCCAACACAAAAGGGTAAGGGAAATTTCCATTTAGACTAATCCAAACGTACCTAAACCCTTACAAAGAGCTCTCCTTGTTTCGCTCTCACGACGGCCCTCGCCGCCGACTACAGTCCCTCAACTCTCACTACCATCATTGGGGGAGGCGGAGGAGCACGCCGCCAGCTCCGGTCCTACCTCCCCCTCTCTCTTCCCCTCTCGGACGAGGCTAGAATGGAAGCTATGCATCTGCTGTCGTCAGGTTCTTGCCAATGGGAGCCATTTGCCTTCCCTTCTTCTTCCGTTTCTCATCTTAAAGGGGACAAAAGCCTCGTTTGGAGCGGCTTTTGCGTTTGCGGGCAACTAAAATCCAAAAGCTATAGCGTTTGGCGGGCAGCTTTGGAGCAGCTGCCCATCCCAAGCTTATGAGAACTGACAAGCGGCTTCCTCTAAAGAGTAGCAGCCACTGCGCCCGATCATGCTCCCGCGTGAGTCTTCGCCCGTCGTCGCCAGTCGGCTCCGACCGTCACCGCCTCCGACCGTCGCCAGCCTTCATCGCTCGTTCGCCGTCATCCTCGCCTCCAATTTTGTCGTCTCCTTCGCCGGTCGTCGCCGCCGTCCCCACCTCCGATTCTTGTCGTCTCCTTCGTCCCCTTCTCCCGTCGTCCCCGCCACCGATTTTGCCATCGATAGCGACGAGCTGCGACAAGCCATGGCATCTCCCGAATCCCTCATCGCACGGTGATGACGAGGGATTTGGGTAATTTTTATTTTTTTTTATTTTATTTATTTTTTTTATCAACTATAGGTATAGAGTAAAAATTAAAAAAAATAAATATAAGATTAGTCACTAATAAAGCAAGTAATTCTTAATAATACAAATTTTAAAAAATTAAAATAATAAAATAATATTTTAATTAATACAAAATTCTTAATAAAATAATAAGATTAGTCACTTAGGTTATGTATATAGAGAATTATTGTAAAAAAAATTATTTAAGATTAGTCATATGAAAATTGTGTTAGATAATATTTATTATTGTGTTAGATAATTTTATATTTTATATATGTTTTTATATTAAAAAAATTGATTTTTATTATAAATTAAAATTATTTTTTTAATAGAACTAAACATCACAGCAGCTCTAAATTACTTATCAGACCAGCTAAAATACCCAAATAGTCTTAACTTTCTCAACCAGCTCTAATCAAACCAGCCAAAAGCCAGAAGCTTCAGCCGTCCCAAACTGGCCCAAAGGCCTCTGGTTTTGGAAGGGGATCGGCTCGCCAGCCAATCCTTCTATCTCTGGCAACCATGGATCATACCTCCGTGCGTGATCTCGCTGATTCGTCGCCGTCTTCGATGCCTGGGAAGGAGACACCGACTGTGCCAGAAAGCTTGTCGTCTATCCCTCCAAAGACCTTACCGAAGATGCTACTAAAGCTGAATATCGCGTCTGCAATCGATTCGCCCAACGAAATCCAAAATCAGTCAAACTCGTCTAGTTGACCAAAGAATGGGCTTCAACGTTGATAGATTGGGTCGCCTCGGCCTGGTCCAAGGGGAAAAAGGCATCACACCGCTCATATCAAAAGTTAATATCAACCAAATGGTAATTTTATTGCCTCACAAGCACTTCGCTGCGTCCCCTTCTCGCCTTGAGCTGGCGCTGGACTATGCTCTGCTCTTTTTCGACGCGCAAAAGTATACCCAACTCTTTCATCTCGCACCCACCGTTGAGAAGCCATTGATCTTGCTGTTCCTAACCAAATGCAATTTGCAGATGACTTTTCTAAGACCTAAAATCAGTGAAAAACATGAGTGTCTTTGCATGAATGTTTAAGACTTTTGAGATAGCTGCTTTTGGTCTAAGCTTCAAATATCATAAACACCATCTTATACGCACATATTATTCTTGTATTATTTAACATATTATAATTGTTAACAAAGCCAATGAAAAAAAATGCCAAATAATAATTGCTTGTATAAAAGAGAATAAGCATGCAAACTACTCAGTAAAAAAGATAATGCACTCTGAAGTGTGAAATATAAAAAATATTGTCTCTCTGTGCTATAGGTTGTCAATATCCTCTAATATAAACATAAAATGTGATTATATAAAAAAAATGCAATTCATCATTAATTTGGTAAAAAAAAAAAGACAATCAAAACATTAACAATATTGTTAAGTATGATTCTATTTTACCAACCATCAGTTACTACTAGATCAAGCAGTTCATGATTAGTTCATTGTTGTGAAATCTTGCAGTGCAATAATTGTACTAATACCTCTACAACGCTTACAATGTTTTTATTATTGATTTATATTCCTAGTGTACCGAATATAATGTGATATTAATTTAACGTATCCCTCCCGTTGAGACTTTTAACCAGGGCCAGTTTGGGATTGCAATGCAGGTTTTATAATTATATGTTATAAAAGCAGTACTATTTACTGTACTGTAAGATTTAAAGCAATACTGTTTACTATAGAATACTGTAGATTGCTATCGAAAAAAGCAGTATAAAATATAATTAAATAAAATTTTATACAAAATTAAAAACAATAACTAAATAAATAGAATGATACAAATTTTTAGATTACAAAATTTTACATTACATTTTTTATATAAAACTATAATTCCAAATTTTAAAAATCTAAAGTTTTACACTAGGTATCATATATATAAATACAACCACTAATTTCTAAATTCCATTAAACTTAACAAAATTTGATCACGAATATGGTCAATATCATTGTGTTGATGTGATTGGTATAATTCTTCATCATCAGATAAATCCTCCTCCACCATCAAATCAGGATCAATGTCAGCTTTTTGAAATATTTCATGATTCCCCTAATATAATTGTGTTCACCTGAGTTCTATAATTATAAGATGGCATATCTCGTAGTACATCTCATAGTATATCCCACCTTATTCAAATTTGCATCAAATACTTTAATTCCTACAAGTGTAATCTCATTGGATCTAGAGAGTTGATCACATAGACAACACAAGTACAAATGGAAATCTGTTGAGAAGGCAACTGATAAACAAACAGCTTCAACATAGACAACTGATAAGCAAACCTCAATTTTCACTTGTTGAGATGGCAGATGGAAATCTGTATGAACTTGTCAGATCTGTCAACATAGGCCCAGTTTGGGGTTACTTTTGCTTTTAGTTTCTGCTGGCTGGAAAAGTCTGTTTTTAGCTTATGCTGGCTGGAAAAGTACCTAACTGTTTGGTTCAATAAGCAGAAGCTACTGTTGTGCTGTAATATTAAGCAGAGACTGAAAAATAATATTTTTCTTGGAGATCAACTCCACCTAAGTAAAAACTAGCTATAAAAAAAAGATAAAAAAAAATTAGGGTTCATGGATATTTTTCTAAGTAAAAACTATAGAAATAGAAAAAAATAAAATAGCTAAATAATTAGTTAAATAACTAGGGTAAATAAGAAAAAAACACGCATTTGCCGCTTCGAGCCGGATGCACAGCTCGCCGCCGGTGCTCGTGTCGCCGGACCAGGAGCTTGCCGGCCGAGGGGAGAGGCAGCGGACAGCTGGCTGGAGTCACCAGCTATAGGTCGCGAGCGAGGGAGAGGGAGTAGACGCTGGAGGGGAAGGCGTCAGATGTGCAACGCGAGCTCTGTGGTCATTGGTGCTCGCATCGCCGGACCAGGAGCTTATCCGCTGAGAGGGGAGGCGATGGACGGCTGGCTGGAGTCGCTGGCTACAAGGCGCGAGCGAGGGAGAGGTAGCAGACGCTGGAGGGGAAGGCGGCGGATGCACGACGCGAGCTCTGTGGTCATTGGTGCTCGCGTCGCCGGACCAGGAGCTTGCTAGAGGGGACGTGCGGCAGGGGAGGAGGGGACGAGATGCAGCGGCGGACGGCGGCGACGAGATGCAGCGGAGGACTGCAGCCGAGGGTCAGCATTTTTGGGTCATGCGGCGTACGCGAGAGGTGAAGAGGGGAAAAAAGCATCTGCTGCCCGCAAGAAGCTGGATTCGCTCAGCTTCTCTGCAAAAGCAGAATGCTGCTGCTGCTAGGCTGGGAATTCGTGTTTCGTGTTTCGCGTGTCATAACGTGTCGTGTCATACTTGACACGTGACACGATTGTGCTTGACACGAACACGACCCGTTTATGTATACGTGTCAATATACGAAACACAGACACGACCCGCTTATTTTCACAGGTGACACGACACGACACGATTAACACGTTTAATAAATAGGTCGTGTCGCATAACACGACACGACACGGCACGATTGACACGATTTATAATATAAAGTTATTAGATGACACAACACGACACGACACGACATGAATAACCTGTTTAACTTACTATATTAAAATTATCTATAAATTATTAATTTTATATAATATATATTATATATGGGTTAGACGGGTCAACCCGCGACACGACACGACACGACACGAATTTTAGCGTGTCATAAACGGGTCGACACGATAATGACACGAAACACGATTATGTTAAACCCAAATCCGCGAAAACTCGTGTCGTGTCGTGTCGTGTTGGCAGGTCGTATAATTTTTTGCCAGGCCTACCCTAAACCATCTTCTGCTGCCGGCCCTAGCAAAAGCAGTGCGGGCAGCAACCTCAAACTGGCCCATAAACAATGCTAGCTTCTTGGTCAGTGGAAAAAAAATCAACTAGTGGTGTAGCTGGTAAATCTTAAGGCGTCAACAAAAACTTACCTCACCTCGATTCAAGAACCGACACAGAGCACACCCCTTATTAGGGGTGTCGATTAATCGGTTCAACCCGATAAACCAAACCGAACCGAACTGAATAATTCGGTTCGGTTTGGTTTTTGAGTAATCTAAATCGGTTCGGTTCATTATGGGTGAAATCGATCTTAATTCGGTTCGGTTTCGGTTTGCCCTTAATTGGTTCGGTTCAAACCGAATAAGAGTTGACTCCATTTTAAAAATTAAAAAAGAACCCCTAAATGAATACTCACATTCGGATTCGGCCTTTCCCTAATCCAGTAATCCGTAACCCCTATACCTTAATCTTCCATTCCGATTTTGCCATTCGCTTTGGCCTTCGTCCTAAGTCCGTAACGAAGAAAAATAAATAAATTTATAAAATAAGGCTTATTCGGTTTTAATTGGGTTGAACCGAACCGAACCGAGTTAATCGGTTCGATTCGGTTTCGGTTTGAGAGTAATTCGATTCGAGTTCAAGTTGTTACCATCGAAATAAAATCGGTTCAATTTATTCCTTAATCGATTTGGTTCGGTTCGATCCGAACCGAATAGACAGCCGGACCTTTATAACAAGGGAGGTTCTTCCTTAAGCAAAACGCTATCCTTTGTAACAAAAAAATTAAATTACACAAAAGGCAAGTCTAATTGGATAAGAATGAAATTGAAAGCAAGTGAAGAGATAGAAAGAAGCAAACGATGATGTTTTCAGTTATTCAAAAGAGAGATCTTTTAAAAGAGAAGCAAATGAGAAGCAGATCCTTTAGTTTAGCGGATGGAAGAAGCTGCTCAAAATCTAACCAGGTACCTGCAAGCGATGGACTGGAGGTGAAGTAAAGCTTGTGATGCAGCTAAGCGACGGACGGGAAGCGATGCGGCAAGCAACGTACGATAGCGGCAATGCGGCTAGCAACGACGGGAGGCAATGTGACTTGCAACGAGCAAGAGATCAGGTGGTGGTCGAAAGGGAGAGCGACGATCACAGTGCTAGGGTTTCACGGTGATGGCGATCACGACCAGCGCAGCTCTTCGGAGGATCAGTGTCGAGAGAGAAAGGGGGAATGCGTGACGGCGCAAAAGGGGAAAGAGGCACTGCGAGCCGTGAGCGCGACCTACGGGGGAGAGCTGTAGGCCGAACCAGGCGTTTTCGCGTGGGTCAGCACCGGTCAACGTATGGAAGCGAGGAAAAAGCGCGAAAAACGCTTGGCAAATGCTGCTGTGCGGACCTACGGCTCACGCGACCTACGGTCGCACATACAACCCCAAACGTGCCCAAAATCTATGATATAAGCAGCACTTTTGATCTATTATAAATCCAATAATGGATGCATTCAATAGTTCTTCAAAACTCATCCCACTTCCCTGGTTCAAATCTTATAGAAAACACATGCTAAGTGTCAAGCCCGGGTTCAACCGGTTTGGCCCAGGGCCCAGTGGACCAAGAGCCAGCCCAAGCCCATGCCACGCTTGCAGAGGCACAAGCCGATTTGTTCGGTCAAACCAAGATGTTGACCATAAATCGGGACGAGGACGCGGAGGCTCTGGCAATGGGACGGGGTCTTCTCCGGCAAGCTCGAATGCGACATCCCCTTCTCCAACTCGAGACGCGGCAGCTGGCTTGGACGCAGACGACTCGGAAGAAGCGGACAGATGCTCTAATTCGGGATGGAGACGCGCGTGACGCGGAGCATAGAAGGGTGGCGGAACTCCTCCTTATAACGGCAAACGAGCGAGCTTAGGTGGGGCAGGAATCCGCCACAGAGAGAGATCGTGTGAGCTGTTGAGAGAATTGTAACTGGCAACCAGAGGGCTGCCGGCGAGGGAGGGAACAGGGGACCGGCGACAGGGGTCATCGGCATAGAGAGAGTTCTGTAATTGGTGATTTCGGCGAATAAAGTTGCCTTCTCCCCTCTTCCCCTGTTCTATGATTTTGGTGACAATTCGGGCAGCAGACTGTTGCCCGATTGGCGACGGACGGCTGAGGACGTGGCGATGTCTTCACCCTGTTGGAGTCCCTCTTCTCCGGCGAGATCTCGACTGCAGGCCGTGCTCGGCGGAGGAACGACGCAGGCGGCGTCGCGAGGAAGGAGTTTCGATTTTGACTAGGTCAAAATCGGAAGGCGAAAGCAGGCGGCCGAAATCAATTTGGAACGGCTGACGCAAGGCTGACGTCGGCAATTCCGGATTTCGGTACGGCGGCAAAAATCGAGCGGCTGGCGTCATCGTGACGTCAGCGAGAAGATTAAATCGGCGACGATTTTTTGGTTGACTGGTCAACGTTCGATTTTGACAGATAGGTAATTCTAATTTAGGGTTCCGATTGGTTTTGGATTTCCTGAAATTTGGGTTAGAGTTTCTCTAAGCGATTTGTAATTTGGGGATAAAAATCCGAGCGGGGAGTTAGGGTTTCTGTTTGAGCGATGTTTTGTCCGGAAACCCTAGAGGGTGTTGCGTTCCAGTGTTCCGCCGGATAGTCCTGAGACAGCGTTTAAGCACTGATTTTAGGCAGATCCGACCGGGGCGTGACACTTAGTCTCATGCCCCAGTCTAATGGTTCACTTGAAAAACTTTTTACCGCACCGAAACCCTAGGTTCCGACCCCAAAATCACCCCCAAATCCAAAACCTTAATTTGGACTTGGTCAAAGTCACTAGTCAACGCCGTTCGCCAATCTGATTTTGATTTGCTGACATCAGCATGACGTCAGCCCTCCCAAATTGATTTCGCCCGACGAAATCGCCTCCGCTGACATCGCCTTGCGTCAGCCGTCCCAACTCAAACTCTGCGAAGCCGATTTGCGTTGACCACACAAATCTCGTTGACTCCCGCCTCGATGCGAACACCTCAGTGCGTTCGCGGTCTTCGTCTTCATTGCGCGCCCGGACGAACGCCGCTCGCGTTCGCCAGCCGGAGCGTCTATCGCCGGAGCCGATGGGCGTGATGGCAGGAGGAAGGTCGTCGCCCCCTCCTCAGCCTTAATCGCCGACCTAGCAGCCGCCTGCTACCACCGTAAGCTGGCCTGATGGACGATGAAAGCTTGGAAACAAGCGTCGCCGGCAACACCGAAATAACGCCACAAAACCTTACCGGAGAAGACGATAAACTCATACGATAAACTCATAGGGAAATTTCCTCTTTTATTGTGCACAACTCCAGAGTACAAAAACCCTCATTTATGCTCACATCCCTCCTCACGTCGACGGCACAGTCGCCGTCGACTTACAATGCTCGATGTCGCCCCCCTAGCGCCGGAAACTCTTGTCTTCACGAATCCTTCCTCTCTTTCTTGGGAGCTCTTCTCCCGGAATCTCCTCCCCTCCTCGATCGTCCTTCTATCGGACAATTTATAGGGAAGGCATCTGCTTTGCCTCTTCCGCTTTGCTCGCGTCGAGGACCATGTCTCTCTCCACCATAATCTCTGGTCTCGTTCGGATCGCTCGATGAGGACGCCATCTAAGCCCTTGAGCCGCCGTCACCGCTATCCGAGTCTTCCGCATGTTGATTGCTTCCACGTGCTGCCGCATCCAGTTTCGTGTCAAAGCCGGGCATTGACTGGTGCCGCCAGGCTTCGCTCCTTGCTCTAGTGTGTGGGTTTGGGCCTCCTTCCGACCCAATGGGTTTTGGGCTAGACCGGCCTGAATCAGGCCTGATATTAAGTGTCACATCCAGCCCAATCTAGCCGTCCACATCATTAACTTACGCGTCGAATTGCGCACTTAAAATCGAATCACGCAGCCGAATTTGAAATTCTCATCACACAAGTCAATTTTGACCACTGGCGTTGACTTCCTCGAATCGAACGCCGAATGCATTCGAACGCCTTACATCTTTGGCTGAACAGCGAACACCGCCTGCGTTCATCGACGTCTGCCTGGCACTAGAGAAGAAGTTGGAAAGGACGGGAAGGGGCGTGCGGTAGGCTCGGAACCTTCGTCCGAGCCTCAGCCCTCGCCTCGTTGCCAAAAGATTCTATCGCTAGGAGCTGGTGAAGAAGATGCATAACAGGGGAGATGGCTAGAGAATACATGGGAGCTCGCCAGAGAGATAGGGAAAATTTCCTCTTTATTCCTTGCTTAATAAACTGAGTACAAAAACTCCTCAGATCCACTCGCTAGATCTCCCTCGTCCCCGTCAACGGTGACGCCCGCCATTGACTATAGGGTTGCCCTCATCCTCATCATCGTTTTCCCGTCGACGGCATCAGAGCCTCTACTCTGGAAAGGAGCCTCGCAAACTCCTCATCGGCATCCGCTTGACGCTGGAACTCTCATCGCCCACCTGGCGTCGGATCTTCCTCATTGCCTGAGTGTCGTTGCCATCGATCGGGAGGCGGGAGACATGCCACCGCTGATTCCAGTCCCACCTGTTGGGATTTTTTTTATCTCAACAACAAATCCTTAAATCTTACTTGTGTAATCACAACAATATGTAGATGCAGTAAAATTGTAATCAACTCAGAAAACACAGCCAAACACAAGAACACCAAGATTTAACGTGGAAAAATCCCGAAAAATAGGGTAAAAAACCACGGAGCCGGCCACCAAATTCCACTATATATCCAACCAATACAATGTCTCTTCACCATAAGAATTTCATCAACAACAAGATGACAAATCACGCAAGGGAAAAACTATCCCTAAATTCGCCACTGTAATCAAAACAGCATCTAGAACAGATCAATGAAAAATCTGACCGTTGGATATATAAGGAATTATTCTAGGAGAAACTCTGTAAAATTTCACGCCGATCAGATGAAAGATGACTCCAAGATCACGCCAAGAAGAATCACTCTTTTCTTCCCTCTCTCCTCTCTCCCGCCGCCGCTCGCCTCTCGTCAAAAACAAGACACACAATTGAAATCTCAATCTCCCCTCATCTCTCGCACCTCACGTTCACGTGAGTATTTAGGATTTTTCCAAATCCTAATTAGGACTTTTACAAAAGAGTCCTCTCCCTTTCTTTAATTGCAAGTGGGTCCCTGCATGATGCAGGACCCACATATAACAATCTCCCCCTCCTGCATCATGCAGGGATGACCAAGCCGGCCATCTTCTTGCAAATCTCAGTCTTCTCTTTTGTCACAACCTTCTTCACTCGATAGCACTCTGACTTTCTTCCATCTCTGCTCATGACAAAACCATTGTCAAATAGTCTTGAAGGTTTTTTTCCTCTAAGAGACTTTCTCAACTGAGTTTTCATCTGAGATTGCTGAGATATCTATCTTTTCTGTGCATTGCTTGCATCAATTGACTGGTGTTCATCTTGGAACTCTCCCCCGGGCTGAGAAACTAGCTCACTTTGAACTTTAGGAGAAATAACATTCTTTAATAGAATCTTCACACCCCTCTGACTCAAGGGTCCAATCCTCTTGTGACATAACTCTGAAGTAGGTGCTGAAGCAGTACAAATTTCTCCTCTGAGAACCTCAACATCAGAGTGATAAAGAGCATGCTGCTTGCTTCCTCTAGCACATATAAGTGACACTTTTGTTAGCTTACACTTTTCATTACCAAATGTGCTTACTAAGCCCTCATCATCAAGAACACTGGGTGAAATCAAGCTGAATCTCAAGTCAGGAATATACCTTACATCTCTGAGAATCATCTTATGTCCAAGGTTAGTCTTGATAATGATATCCCCTTTTCCTTTGATAACTGCAGTATCCTTATTTCTCATCTTTACAATACCTAACTCACAATGATGTAATGATGAAAAATAATCAATATGAGGGGTAGCATGAAAAGAAGCACCTATGTCAATGATCCAACTGTTTTTTCCATTGACTGTCAATATACTTTCTGTGTCACTAGCTGCTAGAATGCCAACATCACTGTCCATAGTGATTGTAGTGTTGCTCTCTTTATCCTCTCTTCTGATTCCACTACTTTCTCCTCTTTGAGCCTTCTTGAAAGACCAACAATATTTCTTAATATGTCCTTTCTTATGACAATAAAAGTACTCAACATCTTTCCTAGTAGATGAACTGTTTCTAGAATTCTCATGTTGGTGTGGAGATCTATTTGAGCTTCTACCACGATTTTCAGTCACCAATACTTGAGATCTATTTGCATCCACAGACATTCTTCTAGTTTCTTCATTCAACAAACTTGAAGTCACTAGGCTCATGGATAGCATACCATCTGGTGCTGCATTACTGAAAGATATAACCAAAGTCTCCCAACTCTCTGGTAGAGAACTCAATAACATAAGTGTTTGCAATTCATCTTCAATTATCATCTTCATAGAAGTCAACTGATTGATGATGCTTTTCGTGTCATTCAAATGCTCAATGATTTTTTCACCTTCCATGTACTTCAGATTCACCAGTTTCCTAATCAAGAAAGCCTTGTTACCAGCAGTTTTTCTCTCATATAAGTCTTCTAATTTTTTCCACAACTTATATGCAACTTTTTCATTCACAATATGATGAAAAACACTATCTTCTACCCACTGCCAAATATAACTGATGGCTTTTCTATTCAACTTGTTCCGGTCATCATCTGCTATTTTTTCTGGTTTAGTTTCATTCTCAACTGCATCAAATAAATCTTTGCAATATAAATAGTCTTCCATCTTGGCTTTCCAGATAAGCCAATTTTCTCCATTCAAGACTACCATCCTATTGCCAACTTCCATAATTAACACAAGTAAATAATCAACCTGGCTCTGATACCACTGTTGGGATTTTTTTTTTATCTCAACAACAAATCCCTAAATCATACTTGTGTAATCACAACAATATGTAAATGCAGTAAAATTGTAATCAACTCAGAAAACACAGCCAAACACAAGAACACCAAAATTTAACGTGGAAAAACCCTTAAAAATAGGGTAAAAAACCACGGAGCCAGCCACCAAATTCCACTATATATCAAACCAATACAATGTCTCTTCACCATAAGAATTTCATCAACAACAAGATGAAAAATCACGCAAGGGAAAAACTATCCCTAAATTCGCCACTGTAATCAAAACAGCATCTAGAAGAGATCAATGAAAAATCTGACCGTTGGATATATATGGAATTATTCCAGGAGAAACTCTGTAAAATTTCACGCCGATCAGATGGAAGATGACTCCAAGATCACGCCAAGAAGAATCACCCTTTTCTTCCCTCTCTCCTCTCTCCCGCCACCGCTCGCCTCTTGTCGAAAACGAGACATACAATTGAACTCTCAATCTCCCCTCATGTGAAAATTAGGACTTTTTACAAAAAGTCCTCTCCCTTTCTTTAATTGCAAGTGGATCCCTGCATGATGCAGGACCCACATATAATCACTGTTGGGAAATCCCTAAATTTTACTTGTGTAATCACAACAATATATAGACGCAGTAAAATTGTAATCAACTCAGAAAACACAGCCAAACACAAGAACACCAAGATTTAACATGGAAAAACTCCTAAAAATAGGGTAAAAAACCACAGAGCCAGCTACCAAATTCCACTATATATCTAACCAATAAAATGTGTCTTCACCGTAAGAATTTCATGAACAACAATATGAAAAATCACGCAAGGAAAAAACTATTCCTAAATTCACCACTATAATCAAAACAGCATCTAAAAGAGATCAATGAAAAATCTGACCGTTGGATATATAAGGAATTATTCTAAGAGAAACTCTGTAAAATTTCATGCCGATTAGATGAAAAATAACTCCAAAATCACGCCAAGAAGAATCATCCATTTTCTTCTCTCTCTCCTCTCTCCGGCCGCCGCTCGCCTCTCGTCAAAAACGTGACGAGACACAATTGAAATCTCAATCTCCCCTCATCTCTCGTGAGGACGTGAGTATTAGGATTTTTTCAAATCCTAATTAGGACTTTTACAAAAGAGTCCTCTCCCTTTCTTTAATTGCAAGTGGGTCCCTCATATAACACCACCTCCCCCTCTTCCCTCTCGGACGGAGCTGGACGGGGTGAGAGGAGCCGCCTGCTCCGGTGGTGGCCTGGCGGCCTTCGAAGATGAGGGAAGCTGCGCTCCCCCTTTCCTCCCACTCCCTCGTCGAGTCTCGTTGCTTAAGGAGGAGGCGTCGCCGACTTTGGAAGGGAGGTTGTCCGCCAGCCGTCCTTCCTTCTCAAGCTATCGGGGATCACACCTCTGTGTGATCTTGTTGCCGAGTCTGCAGCTATCAACACCGTTGATGCTGCTGTGGATCACGCTCACTGACGGCTCCATCGGAGTCGCAGACAACGTCGTCAAAGCTGCCGGGGATCGGGCCACCGCTGGCACCGTAGATTCCGCCGGGGAAGAGGTTGCTGACGACGGCTTGGCTGGAGTCGCCGAAGAAGACGCATCGTCCCTGCGTGCGGGCTTCTGCCTAGGCCACGAAAGGGATTTGGGCAGCCGCCCAGTATACTTTCCTCCATAGCCCGGCCCGCTCAGATTTGATCCTCTCACTAAATTCTAGAATATTATTCTTAGCCTATAGCTTGAAATCTCACAAACACTTGAGTGTGTGCAAGCTCAGTTATAACATCAAACGAAATCAATTTACGTTTCCTCATAAAATAACGTGTATAAATTACTGTTCTGGTAGAACGATACTAGCCCAACAATGAAAAAGGAGAAAAACATAAAAAAGTCTTAAACTAGACTCTGTTTTGTTGGAAAGAATCCATGGAGAAAGAAGAGTAAATACATTGAATCTATTCTTTTTTCCTCGAGAATTTTCACGCTAAGTAATCTAAATTATAGCTCAGCAATCAACAAAATAAAAATAAGTCGATTATAGGGATTCTCATAAGACCCTCCAGATCTCCACATAGGACTCAATTAAGAGAATTAAGTAAGAACACTGAACTTGATTCAGTGTGTCTCCAGACTTGAAGAAAAATTCAAGGCATTAGAAAAATTTGTAACACAGATTAATGCAACAATTCAGAATTTGTTATGACTGATAAAGATATCAGTTATCTGAAAAAGCCTTGAAACTGTAGCAAATACATATCCTCTAGCCAAAGGATTTGTAGAACCTGATAGCACAAATGGAACATCAGCTGACAAGGTCATAATAGCTCAAAACAACTTGATTATTGAGTTATTAATTTAGATCCAGAATACTTTACTACACTCATTGTCAAATTCTCAGTGTTCAATCAGTACTTCTGTTTATGCCAACCTCCAACTAAAGCCGACATAAAGAGAAAATTTTTTACCACGGGATACCTACTGAAAAGTTTAAAATAGGGTACCCATTTTGAATAATAAGATTATATTATCGTGTAATGTTATACGGTTTTTTTATATTATATGAAAGAATTAATATTTTATATTTCATATAATATTAATATATTTTTGTATATTTTTATACAAAATG
Source organism: Costus lasius (assembly GCA_027563935.2). Lineage (NCBI taxonomy): Eukaryota > Viridiplantae > Streptophyta > Magnoliopsida > Zingiberales > Costaceae > Costus > Costus lasius. Next base: position 104,088,612 of record CM050453.2, read on the forward strand.
TAGTAATATTATATAAAAAATTAGAGTTATACAAAATTCTATTTTGTATAATAAAAAAAAGTAATATTCTATATTTCATATAATATTAATATATTTTTATATATTATTATATAAAATTTAGTCATATTATATGAAAAAAAATAGTGTTATACGAAAATTGATTTAGTATAATATGAAAAAAATTTTTATAACATTATACAATAATACAACCATATTATACAAGAATAAAATTTTTTTGACATACAGTCTGAAAAAAAAAACTGACATAAAAAAATATAAAAACACAGTAATTACCAGAAGATGCAAGAACAGAAAGGAGAAGATAGATAAGTGTAAAGTTCTGGTTTGGATCAAAGGAGAGATGAGGAAGAACCAACCATTGCAGTTCTTCCATTCTCATCTCATTTCTTCAACGTTTACGGCAAAGGAGGGGCCCTGTCCATTATCTCGAGATCTGGAAACTCATCGTTTTACCGTTCTTATTATAGGTTCTACATCATGCGGTCCCTTGCAAATACAAAAGAGAGTGGACTTGTAGAAAATACTTGATTAAAACCTAATGTACACGTGAATGAAAAGAGAGAACAATTGGGGAATAGAAATTGGTTTATTTGATTTTGACTAGAGCTCGGCGGAAGTAAGAGAAAAGAGAGAAGTTATGAATTAGAACTTTCGGATGAGATCTTCGAGTCATTGGCGCAAGAATTTATATAATTGCTTATAGGGTGATGTTTTACCTATGCAATAGTCAAATTTTTAATTCGTCTTTTTTTTGAATTAATTAAAAGAGTGATTTCGGGATTTATGTTTTCCTTTTGAGTTTAAATTTATCTGTTTGATTAAATTTTTTTTAATTGAGATTATTTCTTTAAAATGGATATTTGGTGTCTCTCTTGTGATTTTTTACTCTATTTTTTAGAGATTTTTTTATGTTAAATTTCGGTGTTTATATTTTTTGAATTGTTATTGTTATGATTTTATTATTGGGATATAGAAAAAGCAACCTAAATTTGTCATGCATCTAGCAAGGAAAAAAACCTAGCGAATAGAAGATTGGATGCAACTAAGATCCACGATCCACGGAGAGGGTTGGTCAGCCGTAAAATAATGAAAGATAAAAACTTTTTTTTTTAAAGGCAAATCATTAATCAAATGTCAACACCATTGGCATTTCGATTGTTAACTAATGGTAATCGTCTTCCGCGCGGTATGATTTTTTAAACATAACCTAATTACTTAAATATGGATCCATACACATCCAGTATTCCTAGAGTTGACTTTTCTATAAAAAAAGACTTTTTTTTTTAGTCAAAGACTCTACTGTTTGTATTATTGTTTAGGCTCTCTTTTGAATCCTCTATATTAAGACCCCCTCATTTTATCATTGATTTGCATAGACATTGCATTACCCAGCACAGATCCATGGCTCCGCACAAACTTTTCGTCCGACTCCTCGCCGTCGCAGCCGTGCTCGAGGCAGTGTCGGTGGCCGTGGCAGCGAATATCACACCCGCCACCCGCCTCCACTTCTACACGCACGACACCATCGTCGGCTCCAGCGCAACCGCCGTCAGGGTGATCTCTATGAGCGGACCAAATCCCGTCAACTTCGGCGACACGTTGGTCATCGACAACCCGCTGACCGAGGGGCCGAACCTGACAGCGTCGAAGCTCGTCGGCCGCGCGCAGGGCTTCTACATGCAGACCTCCCTGGACCCGGCGGCCGACTTGGCTGTGCTCGTGACGGTCAACCTCGTGTTCACGGAAGGGATGTACGACGGCAGCACGCTCGCGGTGCTGGGGCGGGACGACGTGGCCCTGGCTGTGAGGGAGCTGTCGGTGGTCGGCGGGAGCGGGAAGTTCCGGATGGCGGGCGGGTACGCCCTCGTGAAGACCTACTCCTTGAACACGACCACCGGCAACGCCGTCTTGGAGTGGGACGTCTGTGTCACCAAATGGGGATTCGAGTGCGTTTGATCTAGTCTAAACTTTGTGTTTTCATTTGAGTCAAATGTGGGATGGCGTTGCCAAGTAATAAAATTGGTGAATTTCATATATTTGATTAATTAGTTGTTTGTGCTAGTTATTTTAAATATGGTGGCTTGGTCGTTCTGTCGTAGAAGATTACTACAATAGCTAGTCATGTTGAGTTGATAGATCTTTCATGCATAATAATAGAAGTTATAATGCGATTGCAAAAACATATTCAAACATTAATATGGTGAGGGAGGGTGATGCTCAGAGAATATCTTAGGTGCTCAGCTTGTGATTTAGTGGTATCAGAGCATCTTCGATGATTTATTCTAACAGTATGGCCAAACATGACCTTAGTAGTTAAACTCTCTCACTTAAGTCACTTGGGTGGACTTGGGTGCCACCCAAGTGATCAAGAACATAAGCCACTAGCTCATTAGTGCATATGCTACTTGTGCTATTTGAGTAACACAGCTGCACCAGTTTCTTTTGTACTGACTGAACAACATCACCTTTCATGGATTTACACCAACCATATCACCATCTCTTAATCACATGATTCATTTTACTTTTTCATCTATTTTCCTTTTTTTTTTCCACTTGTTTTCGATCTTTCTTAGTCAACACAGACTTACTGGAAAAGAGAAACGAGTAAGGTAAATTATTTGTCTGAGTGGAAAAAAATACTAAAGATCCAAAACGAGGAAGGTAAATTATTTGCATGGCGGAAAAAAAATACTAAAGATCCAAATTTCAAATCTATGATTATTTTGGATTGCTTAACGACAAATTCGGTATTCTCACAGAAAGTCCCCCAAATCATCCTTTCCAGCTCTCCTCACGTCAACCATCTCTTGATTTCTTTATTTTGCGTCATAAAGCCATTCATTGGTAACAACCAAATGGTAAAGTTTGAGTTCAACTCCCTGTTTTGCTTAATAAATTTACTCCTCCATTGTTGGTAATTTTCAGCCTGAGATTGAGGTCGGCAGTAGGAGGGAGCACAATGCATAGTTCACAAAACCATCTATTTGATTATACCCCTGATCTGATGTGTATTGTATTTAGAGTATGAAACACAAACTTCAAAAGGACGACATTATGTCCGCAACTGGACATTTCAAACCCCCACGGGAAGCAAAAACAAATTAGCGCATCATATACACAGAGACATTGCGGGGTTCTACTAGCCAACCCTGCCAAAACTCACAAATCAATATATTAGGCGTTCATGCATGTAAATCATTCAAGTATAAACGATGAAACACTGAAGTAAATGGGAAGAAAGGTAGATATGCTGACCAAAATTGATGTTTAGCAGTTGGTGGTACTAAAGCAAAGGCTTGCTATGCTCTTGCTCCTGAAGGAAGATCTGCCGTGCTAAAAGAAGATCAGTGTATCAACTATATCAAATTCAGACAATAATTTCAAGTCAAATAAATCAGTCCACAACATTCGTATATTTGCAGTAACAAGGATCATCAGCATCTTACTATTTCACAAATAACCTTGCTTCTAACAAGAATTACATACGTTAATTAAAAACTTCCACTATCATTAGTGTTGTCTCCAGAACAAAGAGAAGTGCAGAACAGGGAAAGCAAAAAACCGGAGAAAAGGTAGGAAAGATCAGAAGAAGAAAAAAACTGCTGTCCGAGGTATTGCACGGTCTAATACATATTCAGTTCTTTAGTTTTTACCAAGTACTAGAAACATAATACATTTTCTGTAATAAATAAAACACATTAACTAATCTAATTTCAAGCTTATATTTTGACAACCCCTTAAACTTGAATTCTAGTTAATCCAAATTTAGCACTTACTTTAGCAAAATCTTTAAACTACAACGGATTTCTAAGTATATCAGAATCTTCAAACTTCAACGGCTTTCTAAGTATAATTATAACTTGATCTTGAGACTTCACATAGTTCAGTTATACCTCTTTTTTGTTTATGTTTCTCTTATGACATGAAACCTTGTATCAATATGTTTGTTTCTATCATAAAAAATATAATTCTTTCCCAATACAATGACTAAAGTATTAAATATAAAAATTTTAGGAATTTAATCTTGAGACATTTGTATCATTTTTAACAAGTTTCTTAGTCAAATGGCATGGTTTTACCATGCAGCAACAACAATATATTCATGAGACTTAAAATGGATTATTTTTTTGAACTCCAAATAAACATAGTCTCCAAAACAGAACAAATATCCTCTAGTACTCTTTCGGCCATCAATATCTCCTACTCCCCACTATCACTATAGCTATATTGAATTTCATTGAGAATGAGTAAAATATGCCAAAATCCAAAGTGCATTTAACATATTTTAGAGTAAGAGAATGTTGGTGATTTCATAAATCGACTTATAATTCCTAACTTCATACAAAATATCAAACCATGCATTTGTCAAATACCTCAAGTTTCTAACCAGCTTTCAGAACAACATTGGATCAACCTCTTCAGCAACATCATATCTTGATAACTTGATTCCATGGTATAGTGCCAGATTAATAAATCTCCATATTGATTTCTCTTAAAATCTTTGTTGCATAAATTTTTTGAGATACAAAAACATCATTCAATTGTTTCACTTCAATTGCAAGATAGTATGCCCTCTTGAATTCATGAACTAGTGCTAAGTTGTTACCTGAAAAATCAAATCAACATATAAACAAACAATTAGCATATCACCATTCTTTCTTCATTTTCATATAAAAGATCATATTCATGTGAGCACTTACGAATATTTTTTGCTTAAAGTAATCCTGACTATACCACACCTTTACTGCTTGTTTTAAGCCATACAAAACTTTTTTTAACTTGAGTACTTTGCCTTCATTTCCTTTAACTAGGGGTTGTTCAATATCAGTTCCATTCTAATGTCCATTTAAAAATGCACATTTGACATCCAACTTCACAAATGTTTTGAGATGCCAATATCATGATCAATCTATTGTTTCTATTCTTGCAATAAAAGCAAAGACTTCATTGTAGTCAATGACATATTGTTGACTAAACCCTTTAGCAACAAGTCAAGCTTTAAACTTCTTTATTTCTCCTCTTTCATTTTTCTTAATTCTGCAAATGCATTTGACACCTATAGCTTTTTTGTCTTGTGGAAGAACCATCAATTCTCATATGTCATTTTTGTAGATGACATTCATTTCCACATCCATAGCACCCCTTTACCTCTCATCTTGCATATAATCTTCAAAGTCTATGGGTTTTGAACCTGCAAAAAGACAAATAGAGAAACATTATTATTTTCTTCAGATTATCTATGAAACTTCGCATCCTTGGGGCTCTACACATGAGTTTGAAAGACTAAAATCGACATGTGTAGGTGTTGTAAGTAGAGTAAGAACTTGCTCATACACATTATTTTGATCTAAATTTTCAGCAAAAAAGGTAAAAAATTAAAATCATTTCCATTTCCAGGATTCATGTTCATCAACTGTGACATCTCGATTAACCACAAACTTCCTATTCTTTGGATTGTATAGAGCCTTTGGATTCTTAATTATATCCAATAAACATATACCTTTTACAATTGGTCTAGATTCATCAATGATGTCTGCATAATCAACATAACCAAAAACTCTTAAATGAAAAAGAATTGGTTTTCTTCTAGTTCATACCTCTAAAAATATAGTCTTTTTCAATCTTTTTGTGGCATATCATTTACACAAATAAATAGAACATGCTCTAGCTTCTTAGAACTCATATTTTTGCCCTTTAACATGCTTCAAGTCATATCAAGTATTGTTCATTCTTTCTCTCCACACTATTATGCTAAAGTAATCTTGGAAGTTGGAACTATCAAAATCTTTCAAATGTCCTTGATTCACTATAGTAATTAAATTTCTTTGAAGTTAACTCTCCACCATGGTCAATCCACAAAGCTTTAATAAAATAGACACTTTCATTTTCAACCAAAACTTCAAATTTCATGAATATTTCAAAAGCTTATAATTTTTCCTTTAAAAAATAAACTTATATTTTTCAACTAAAATCATGAATGAACAACAAAAAAAATATATATTCTTACCCAAAGAGAATGAATCTAATGGACCACAAATATTAGCATATACAAGTTGAAGTGGCTTCACTACTCTTAAGGGTGATTCTTTTGAAAAGCTATTTGTCAAATGTTTGCCATGTATACAACCTTCACACATTTGATTTAGGTAATTAATGTAAGGGAGACCATGAACCATTTTCTCTTTCACCAATTGCTTTAAGCTTTCAAAATTCAAGAACCCAATTAAACACAGGGGAATATTGCATTCTATCTCATCGTATCATTCTGTTCTACGATATTTGACAATCGTTGTCAATACCTCTAAGCCCTCGGCCTAGATTCGAGATAAACCCCAAGAAAAAAAAATCAAAATTTTGATATTTTCATCTGTATAACTATGAAACAATCATCTTTGAATTGAATATTATATCCTTTCTCAAAAAATTGTCCTAAACTAAAAATATTTAATCTGTGAGCAGATACATATTACACTTGAGAAACAAATTAATGTGATCCATTTTTAGCCACAATTAGAATATTACACGTTCTCACAATATTCACCTTTGTTCCATCACCAAAAGAAATATTCCTCTTAAAAGATTCATTTAAAGAAACAAATATATTTGTCTTACCGACCATATGATTACTTGTGACTACATCCAGAAACCATGTTTTTTAATCCTTTTCTTCACTACATATTTGCAGAAGGGCATATACTTCTTTTTCTTCACCTTTCTCACAAAATAAATTCTCTTTTTTTTTTTCATTTTCTTGGCTGCATTATGTAGTATAATGACCATGTTTTTGACAATAACACTGTAGAGCCCTCCTCTATTGTGCCAACTTCTTTGGCAAAATCTCCAATTAGTTTCTATTGCTAAATTATTAAATTTCCTAATAAATCTACCTTTTAGTTCTTCTGAATTCCTAAAATTTCTGTTGAATTTTCCTCTCTTCTATAAAAAATGGCTATATATCCTTACCTGTCCCTCTTTCGTTTTGGAATTCTTCTTGCTTTCATGTTTGCATTCATTTTTTTCATTCATCCTCTCTTCATGAGTGTGTAGAGAGCCCATGAGTTGCTCTTATTATCATTGTATCTAAATATTTAGATTCTTCAATAGCCACAACAATATAATCAAATTTTGGATTAAATGGGAGCACAATTTTTTTTTACTACACAAACATCTTCTAGTCTTTCACAATATTGTCTTGATCATAGTCTTAATTGATTGACCAAAGTGAAATAATCTAAAACTGATTTAAAAATTTTCATCTTAAGAGACTAAAATTCTACTCTGGGATTAAAGTCGCACCTACACAACTTTGTCAATACCTATAAAAGAATCTGCATAATTCCTTATGCATGCTTAGCAGTTTATGCACTGGAGACTTTCTTGAGCATTGTTTCATCCAAACACATGAGAATTAGTGTCAATGCTTGTTGATCCTTTTTCCAAGTTTCTTGTAAAGTATTTTGCTCTTCCTGAGTCAAAAGTTCTACATTTTTAGGTTGCTAGTTACCCTTTTCAACAATTTCTCAAACATCTTACAATCTAAGCAAGGCTTTCATCCAAATGCACTAGTTATCATAATTCTCTTTTGTGAGTTTTGGAAATTGGAAGAGAAACATGCTGCTACACATAATCTTTCTTTGAAGGAGGCTTGTCTCCATATGCTGAACAGAACAAAGAAAAGTGCAAGACAAGGAAAATAAAAAAAATTGAGAAAAGGAAGGCAAGACTAGAAGAGGAAAAAAAAACTGCATTGTGCCATTTCCAGGTAACGCTCAGTCTAATACATATTCAGTTTTTACCAACTACCAGAAACATAATACATTTTATGTAATAAATAAACACATACTAACTAATCTAATTTCAAGTTTATATCCTGACAATTAGTGATGCAGTAGCTAATAAGATAGGTTGTAATGCACCAAAATAAATTTGAAGATTTCCCTAATACTGCACATGTAACTCATGGAAGTTTAGAAATCATAGTCTCAATATTGTTTAAGTGCCCATAAAGGAAAACAAGTCTCAACTGTGCAGCTCCTATTAATCTATTATGCCAGAGAAAATTACATGTAGGATTGCCAATGAAGCGTAACCTACTTTGTATGAACAAGAAATGTAAAGATAATCATTTAACCTACTTTAACGCTGAATAAATTTCCTCATGGAAGATCTCTAACTCTTTTAGATTAAACCAGTTCTCATTCATCTAGTGATTGAGAGAAACCAAAAATAAGATTAAAAGCCTCCACATAAGTTCAAAATAATGAAAAGCTAAAAGAGAACAAAGACTTGCAAAGCAAGGATATCAAGGATATCCATCATCCGTATAACTATGAGGCACAGTGAGCATAAAGAGGCATATGAAGTATAGGACAAAAGTACCATACTCTTCGCCATTTGTTTGCTGAGGCACCTATAAATATTTTGCATTCAATACATGATCAAGAAAGGATCGCAAAGAGAATTTGGTTGATCGTGATAACCTTGGGAATGATTAGAGGAATAATTGATACAAAGTCATCATTCTCCTCCCTTCCTTCAGATTTATATATGTCAAACACAAATCTGGAAGGAAAAAACAAATGCACGTTTAAACCTCAGTTTAATAAACCTAAAAATTCATCTGACACGAGTAGATAAGAAGAGTTGGTAGACCTTCTAATTTATGGGTTTAACCTCTCTGGATCTATCTTTTGAAGTGAATCTAGAAGAAGTGTAACTGGTTTTCTTGTTCTTCCTTGTTGGTTTTCTCCAAGATGACATAAAATAAGCAGACTCCAATGGCTCCAAAAAATATAGAGAAATCAAATTGCTATAGTGTATATATACAAAAAAAATAAAAAAGAAAACTACTTAATATTAAAAGTTTACCAACAAACAACGGGAACAAAAATATATTGTTTGGAGAATATTTGTTTCTTCTTAATCCAGCTAAGCACCTTCATTCTTGTCAAACCATCCTTGTACATTGAAAACCATAAACAGTCGAGATACTCAGAAATGTTGTCTGAAATATAGCATTCAAACTATAACTTACTCTAGTAAGGATTCGAACAAGTTTGAATCCAGCTTTCTATCATGGCTCAACTTAACTGGATTAAGAATGAATATTTCGACTTTTATGGTTTTTCATGTACAAGGATGGTTTGACAAGAAGCAGGTGCTTAGCTAGATTAAGAAGAAACAAATATTCTCCAAGCAATATATTTTTGTTCCCGTTGTTTGTTGGTAAACTTTTAATATTCACTAGTTTTCTTTTTGATTTTTTTTATATATACACTATAGCAATTTGATTTCTCTATATTTTTTGGAGCCATTGGAGTCTGCTTATTTTATGCCATCTTGGAGAAAACCAACAAGGAAGAACAAGAAAACCAGTTACGCTTCTTCTAGATTCACTTCAAAAGATAGATCCAGAGAGGTTAAACCCGGAAATTAGAAGGTCCACCAACTCTTCTTATCACTCGTGTCAGATGAATTTTTAGGTTTATTGAACTGAGATTTAATCGTGCATTTGTTTTTTCCTTCCAGATTTGTGTTTGACATATATAATTCTGAAGGAAGGGAGGAGAATGATGACTTTGTATCAAATATTCCTCTAATCATTCCCAAGGTTATGACGTTCAACCAAAATTCTCTTTGCAATAATCCTTTCTTGATCACGTATTGACTGCAAAATATTTACAGGTGCTTCAATAAGCAAATGACAAAGAGTGTGGTACTTTTGTTCTGTACTTCATACGCCTCTTTATGCTCACTACGCCTCATAGTTACTCGGATGATGGATATCCTTGCTTTGCAAGTCTTTGTTCTCTTTTAGCTTTTCATTGTTTTGAACTTATGTGGAAGCTTTTAATCACATTTTTATTTTCTCTCATTCAGATGAATGAGGATTGGTTTAATCTAAAAGAGCTAGAGATCTTCTGTGAGGAAATTTATTTATCATTAAAGTAGGTTAAATGGTTATCTTTACATTTCTTGTTCATACAAAGTACGATACGCTTCATTGCCAATCCTGCATGTAATTTACTCTAACATAATGAATTGATTAGAGCTGCATAGTTGGGACTTGTTTTCCTTTATGGCACCACACTCACGTACTCGTCCGCGTACCATCCACAGACCGATGGTCAAACGGAGGTGGTTAATCGTAGTCTGGGGAATCTTCTGCATTGTTTAGCCGGTGACTTCTCACCCAATTGGGCTGATCATCTCCCCATCGCGGAGTTTGCGTATAACAGCGTGTTCAACCGTTCTACCGGGTTGAGTCCTTTCCAAGTTCTGCTCGGGCACCAACCTAGAAAGCTTATTGATATACATAACGTCCCTGCTCCCCCTTCTATCCACAAATCCGCTCATGCATTTGCATCCCACATCGCGGGTTTACACGATGATATTCGCCGCCGGATCTACTTGAGCAATACCCGCTATGCAGTTGAGACCAATGTGCATCATAGACCACACCATTTTGCTGTGGGTGAGCGTGTGATGGTGCGTATCCACCCTCAGCGCCTGAGGTCTAGAGCCAATTAGAAATTGCATGTGCGTTGCGATGGGCCTTACATGATTCTGCGAAGGGTCGGTGCCAACGCCTACATCCTCGACTTGCCAAAGGACTCTTTCATTAGCCCGGTCTTCAACGTCTCTGACCTCATTCCATTCCATGCTCCCTTGCCCACCGGTGCCCCTCTCAACGATATGATAGTGCCTTGTTCTCCGGAGGCGAACTCTCCCCACCCTAGGGGAATTGACGGAGTCATAGATGTATAACACCCCTGGAAGGCACCTGGGAAGACTACCCAGGATCTGAGGCTACATCAAAAATTTTAGGTCAAACGGACTACTGCACCGACGTTCACACCCAGGCCATGAAAGAGATCACGGCCGTGCAACCCTCAGCGCAACCAGGCATGGCCATGTCCCTGACCGTGATGCGCTCGACACAAAACCGAGCTCCAGACGCAACGCCCGTCATGCCCGTGACAGACACAAGCACGGTCGTGACACAGTCCCTGCCCCACGCGGAAGAAAGCACGGCGGTGAAGGACACAAGCACGGCCCAAGTTCGGCCCATGATGCGCTCAGCCAAGATCAGCCCATTCCATCACACCTGTGCCTCGGTGCACGGCCTGACCGTGATTAGCTCGGCCCAGAACTCCTATCCCCTCATGCTCGTGATCCGCTCGTCAAGGTTTCGGCGGAAGTTGCAAAGCCCATTCACGGCCTTGACTTGATGCACGGCCCCGCTGTGACAGACTCGGCGGATTTCTCAGAAGTCGTTCACGCGCGTGAACACAAGCATAGCCAGGTCGTGAAAGGCTCGAAAACACAGATGGATACTGTTATTCATGACGTTCGACGCCCCGCAAAGGTCATCGCATCCTCCCGACCGTTTTGTAGGCGTTGTGAGCCCATCCTCCGCCTCAACGGAGCCTGTTCACCCCATCAACATGTCAAGCTTTCCTCGCGAATCACCTCAAGAGCCACCCACGGAGCACTACCATAATCGGGTCCTCAACACCGCCCAGGAGATGGCCAACACCGTGCTAAACCAGCCCACAACCAGCAAATTTTGTTGCTTCGTGGTGGTCTGCTTGGAGATGGTCTAGAGCGCCACGACGGCCCGGACGACGGCCTAACAAACCAGCCCATGCGCCAGCCCCTCCAAGAAGATTCCAAGTACTATTAGTTGGTAGTTCTACTTTTGTTAGTTAGAGGGCATCTTGACTCCTTTTAGGAAGTTAGAGAGTGGTTGCCTTATCCAACAACTCTCTCATGTGTTTCTCATGTGATCCCTTCCCCTCTTGATCTATAAAAGAGGGAGGAAGGTTAGTGTAGTTTTTCAGTTCTTGTTGTAGTAATAGCTTCCTTCTTGCGAAGCCTAGGTCCAACACTAACTCCGAGAGCCTCGCCTGTGAGCGCCTCTTGCCTTGTACTCCTTTACATTCAATCAAAGGTGCCACGCAACACCAACTCGCCTGGGCTCCTCTTCACTTTATCCACTGTGTCTTTGAGAGTGTGTGGGGCGACCACCTTGCTGCTCCCCTCCATCGGTTGTGTCTAGGACGAGTGAACGCCCCTTCCTTCGCTGCATTGTTAAGGAACTCCAAGTGCGTGCGCGCATGCTAAGGATAATTGGCTCTACAAGAGAGGTTAGTATTTTGAGATTGTAGCTCCATGTTGTTGTTTTCTCAGCTCGCTGGTATTGCTCAAGTCGCATCTTTGCGGCACGTTTTTCATCCGATTTCTCGGATTTCCTCCAAAGTGTTTTCCTTTCCCTTGTCTCAAGACCCTCTTACGTTTTTTGTATTATCGTCTCCACCTCTTTAGAGTACTAAATTAAGGACCAACCCTCCCATAAGTTCCGCTGCGTCAACGATGCACAGAGAGGGTTGGCTAGCTGTAAAATAATGGAAGATACATAGATGTGCCTAGGTCGCCGGATGTCGTATCCGCTGTTAGGGAAGGCGGCAAGCGGTGAGGAGGGAGAGAAGACAGTGGAGATCAAGTGAGAGCGAGAGTGGAGGGAGGGGCCAAGGTGGTTACTTGGCAGATGGAGAGCGACGGACGGAGACACAGCAAATATTGTTCTGATTTTTTGTTCCTTTAATAGTTCCATTCTCTCTACTCTAGATGGTGAAAAAATGGCCTAAGCTGGGCACCCAGTTTAAAAATTCTAGCTTGGGTGCCTTAATCTACTGTCCATGAATCTCACAGCCAGCTGGTCGCCACACGTATCCCCATACCCAAAACCCGTAACCCTGGGTAATACATTAGGCGTTTACCACTTTCAAAACCAAAAACCCGAGCTCGCGTTGTTTTGTCTTCCAAACTATCCAGAACCCGCACCGTTTCGTCTTTGTGCCCTAGCCTGGTTAATTAGTTCTTCATGAGAAACTCATCCCACTTTCCGGTAAGGTTCAAATCTTATAGAAAACACAAGCTAAGTGCTAGGACAATGTTCTTAGCCTAGCTTGAATCCCAAATACACTTCAAGGTGTGCAAGCTCAGTTTTAACATCGACAAAACCAATTTATGTTCCCTCATAAAATAACGTGTATAAATTACTGTTCCGGTAGAACGATAGCACCCAACACTAGCCAGAAGTCCAGAACAACAATGAAGAGGGAGAAAAACATGAAAAAGTTTGAAAAGTGATCTAAATTTATAGCTCAGCGACCAACAAAATAAAAACAAGTCGATTATAGAAATCCTTGCAAGTCAACTCTTCCAGAATTTATGCCAACCAACGACTAAAGCCGACATAAAGTCTGAAAAGAAAAAACTGACATAAAGAAATAAAAAAAAACAGAAATTACCAGAAGATACAAGAATAAAAAAAGAGAAGATAGAAAAGTGTATCTTAATGTTCTCTGGTTTGGATCATAGGAGAGATGAGGTAGGACCATTGCAGTTCTTCCATTCTCATCTCATTTCTTCAACGTTTACGGCAAAGGAGGGTTCCTGTTCATTCCCTCTCAAATTTCCACTACTCAATTTACAGTAGCAAGACCTGGAAACTCATCGTTTTACCCTCACAACACCGAATTAATCAAGGATTCTGAGAGAGACAAAAACCTAAATGCATTATATGAAAGGAAAAATAGCAAGGGCAAAATGACATAGAAAATGCAACCCATTGTTAGAGATTTGTCACATGTAGCAGGGAAAAAACCTAGCGAATCGAAGATTGGCTGCAACTATAGTACGATCCACGGAGAGGGTTGGCCAGCTGTAAAATAATGGAAGATATAGATATGTGCCTAGGTCGCCGGACGCCGTATCCGCCGTTAGGGAAGGCGGCGAGCGGCGAGCGGCGAGGAGGGAGAGAATACGGTGGAGAGAGAGCGAGAAACGGAGAGGAGGGAGAGGCCGAGGGGGTTACTTGCCGGGCGGAGAGCGATGGGCGGAGACAGAGCGAACGTTGTATTTGATTTTTCGTGCCGTTAATTGCTTCATTCTCTTTGCTCCAGGCAGCGCCAATCGTACAGTGACAAGCTTGCCAACGATCGGCTTATTAATGCATGTTGTCTCTTTAGGTATTTAAATAAAAAATACAGAAATGAACGGATAAAAAAATGCTACCAACAATCCGACGGTGATGAGCGCAAGAGGAAGCGACTCATCGTCGAGCGTCACGAATGAATCCGAGTGCACCTGAAGTATTAACCACTTTTCGGACTAGAGAGTGGTGGGACCACCGCTTCTGCAGTAAGCACGTGACGGCATGAAGTCTCGTGGCTCGCGCTTAGCCCGCAAGGGCGGCCACAGAGTCGAGCCGATCTCGGTTCGGCCTAATTACGACTTGAGCCGATTGGCTGTATTGCGGTTCAGGCTAGACCAGACCAGTGGCAGCAAGCGGGCAAGCAACCTATAATTAGGTGGGCCTGGCGGCCCTGGCCCGTGGGACTGAGAGACCAAGGATTCTTTTGAAAGTTTCAAAAAGCACTTGACAAAGATGCAGGGTTTTAAGAACAAATTGCGTCAGGCTGACTTTTTAAAGACAATCATCAGTCAAATGTCAACTCCACTGGAATTTTGTTTGTTAACTACTGGTAGCTTGTCTTGATCATCTTTCGCACTGTATGATTTTTTGTACATAACCTAATTACTTAAATATGGATCCATACACAACCACTACTCTAGAGTTGACTTTTCTATAAAAAAGACTTGTTTTTTTAGTACCAGAGTCTACTGTTTGTATTATTGTTTAGGCTCTCCTTTGAATCCTCTACATAAAGGCCCCTCATTTTGTCATTGATTTGCGTAGAGATTGCATTACCCAGCACAGACCCATGGCTCCGCACAAACTCTTCGTCCACCTCCTCGCCATCGCAGCCGTGCTCGCGGTGGCTTCGGTGGCAGTGGCAGCGAAGAAGCCACCCGCCACCCACCTCCACTTCTACATGCACGACATCGTCACCAGCTCCAGCCCAACCGCCGTCAAGGTGATCTCAACAAGCGGACCAAATCCCATCTTCAACTTCGGCGACACCGTCGTCATCGACGACCCGCTGACCGAGGGGCCGAACCTGACAGCGTCGAAGCTCGTCGGCCGCGCGCAGGGCTTCTACACGCTGACTTCCCTGGGCCCCGCGGACGGCTTGGCTCTGCTCCTGACGGTCAACCTCGTGTTCACGGAGGGGAGGTACAACGGCAGCACGCTCGCGGTGCTGGGGCGGGACGATATAGCCCTGGCGGTGAGGGAGCTGCCGGTGGTCGGCGGGAGCGGGAAGTTCCGGATGGCCGGCGGGTACGTCCTCGTGAAGACCTACTCCTTGAACATGACCACCGGCAACGCCGTCTTGGAGTGGGACGTCTATGTCACCAAATGGGGATTGGAGTCGTAATTAATTGGCATGTCTCACTTGGTTTGATCTAGTCGAAAATTTGTGTTTCGATTTGGGTCAAATGTGAGATGGCCTTGCCTAGTAATAAAATGGGTGAATTTCATATATTTGACTAATTAGTTGTTTGTGCTAGTAATTTTAAATATGGTCGCTTGGTCTACAGGGTCAGTCATAGAACGATTATAGAAATCCTCGCAAGTCACAACTCTTCTATGCCAACCACCTACTACAGCCGACATAAAATCTGAAAAGAAAAAAGCTGAGATAAAGAAATAAAAGAAACAGAAATTACCATAGAAAAGTGTATCTTAAAGTTCTGGTTTGGATCAAAGGAGAGATGAGGAAGAACCAACCATTGCAGTTCTTCCATTCTCATCTCATTTCTTCAACGTTTACGGCAAAGGAGGGGTCCTGTTCATTCTCTCTCAAATTTCCACTACTCAATTTACAATAGTGAAACCTGGAAACTCATCGTTTTACCCTCACAACACCGAATTAATCGGTGATTCTGAGAGAGACAAAAACCTGAATGCATTATATGAAAGGAAAAATAGCAAGGGTAAAATGACATAGAAAATGCAAACCATTGTTAGAGATTTGTCACGTGTAGCAGGGAAAAAACCTAGCGAATCGAAGATTGGATGCAACTTTAGTACGATCCACAGGGAGGGTTGGCCAGCTAAAATAATGGAAGATACAAAGATGTGCCTAAGTCGCCGGATGCTATATCCGGTTGCGGAAGGCGGCAAGCGGCGAGGAAGGAGAGAAGACGGTGGAGAGAGAGCGAGAAATGGAGGGAGAGGTCGAGGGCGAGGGGGTTAATTGGCAAAAAAAAATGGCATAAGCTAGGTACACTGATCTGCTGTTCATGAATCATGAATCCTAAAGCCACGTGGTGGATGTGCAAGTCTCAATGTCCTCTATTGCCATTTTTTGTGCGATACCCAACTCAACTTAACCCTCGTTATTAGTTAGGTTTTAATCTCTTTTGAAACTAAAATTCTACCACGCGGCATTTGCTTTCATACGCAAAGCTCACTTCATTCTCTAGCTAGCATGCTCGGCGATTCTTGTCTTCCTCCTTATCTCTTGCGAAGGCTCCTTAAAGCGATTGTTGATATATCTTCTCTTCTCTTTAGTAGCTCTTTTTAGATAGATTTTTATGATGATTTTTGTTTGATTTTGTTGTGGGGATGAGTGTGTTCTATCTCCTTTTTTTAGATTGACGTGAGTAGCTGTATCTTCCTTTTTTCTCTCGTGATGCAATGTTTTAGTGCAATTTTTAAGCTGAAATTCTTTGTTTTGCTGTTATATTTATATTGTTAAGTTCTTAATATGGTTTTGGTTATTTGGTGATGATAAGGAGATGTTGTTTTGCTGAATTTTGCTAGGGTTAAGAGAGTTTCATGTCTTTATTTATGCTTTGACGAGTTTGCTGTCTAGATCTAGTCATTCCCCTATTTTCCTCTATTTTGCTGTTTGATTGTGGAGCTGAGCTCTCTTTGTTTGCTGATTTTGTATGGGATTTTGGTGCTATCCTAGTTATGTTGGGATATGTTAGAAGTTCATATAGTTTTGCGTGAATAAGTTTTGAGATAGCTATTTTACAAGATTATTATGGTATTCTACTAGAGTTTCATGTTAAAACTTTAGTGTCACAAAATTTATAATTATAGTTAATATCAACTATAAATATAATTAATATCAAATATGAAAAATGAAATGTGGTTGATATCAACTATAAAATGTGGTTGATATCAACTATGAAATATGGTTGATATCATCTATAAAATACTATATATCAACTATAAAATGTTGTCGGTCAATTATAAATCCTTGTCTGTCAACTATAAAATATAGCTGATATCAACTATAAAATATAGTTAATATCAACTATGAAATATGATTGTTATCAACTATGAAATATAGCTGATATAAACTATAAAATATAGCTGATATCAATTATAAAATATGATTGATATCAACTATAAAATACCATATATCAAATATAAAATATCATCTATGAACTATAAATTTAGTTGATATCAGCTATATTTTATAATTAATATCAACTATATTTACTGTTAACATTAGTGACGGATCTACGTAAGGGCCAGTGTGGGCAAATGCCCCCATTAGCCAAATTACAAATCTTCATATATATATATATATATATATATATATATATATATATATATATATATATATATATATATATATATATATAATATTAATTAGCGGATTGCCCACTAAATTATAATATATGCCCCCACAAATTTATAACATATGCTGGACAAATATAATAAGCTTTTAAATGCCCTTATTGGATTATTAGACAAGAGAAGTGGGCTAGCCTTGGAAGTTAGAATTAAGTTTTGTGTGACAGCTTACAGAGACAAATTATATTGTTGACTAACACTAAAAGAATATTTTAGTTGCGCACACAGCACGCTATTCATTCTCAAAAATTTTCTAGCTGTTCACCAAATCACCTTCTTCAATTCTCGGAAATCTTCCAGACTCTTCACCTTCCTTCGTGTGCTCTCGCCTTCTTCGGTGCCCAGTCGATTTTTGTTCTCGCCTCTGGCCGTAGCTCCATGAAATTTGAACTTTAACTCTCGCCTCTCCTCTCGCACGCTCACCGGAGTTCGGAGATCTTCGAAGTCCAACGTTCTACTGATCCACTCTCGCCTGTCACCGAATTCCGGTGGCCAACGTGTAGGGGGCAGTGGCTCTCTGTTCTGGAAAGTTTTCAAGAACCAAAGAAGGTGATCAATCTTGATGAGTGCTGACTGGCAACTGCAAATTTGTAATCTCTTTAGGTATGTCTACCTGAGCTTCATATAGTCATTCAAATCTTTTATTATGATAATAATTATTTTTATTTATTATTTTTTCAGGTATTTAGTCCAGTGAAGAAGGGAAGAGAAACAAAAGCTAAAAAGTTTTGAGGGTTATAAAACATGTTTTTTTTACCTTACAAAATTTATTATTTAATTATATAAATTATTTTTTAGACTTTTAATTAATTATGCTTATGCATTTTTTTCATTTAATATGTTATATAATTTTGATGACAAATGATAAATATAATGTTATATATGTGACTTTTTTTATTATCTTTTGAACAAGACATGGATAAATTTTTTTAAAGAAAATCTATTATAGACGATGAATTGAGTATTATAGAAAAAAAATTGTAAAGCCAAAGAAGAACCATCTAGGCAATCATATGCTGATATTAATATGGAAGATCTCCCTATTGATCCAGGTTTAAGAGTGAAAATTTCTTAATATCATCCAAATGATCGAGATAAGATACGAAGAGCATATTTACAAAGAGGACCATGTCAAGCTAGAAAACATGATTTTTCCTCAAAAGAAAATTGAAAATACATTTAGAAGATTCTGTCCTTCTTGGTTTAAAGAGTATGAAAATTGGCTGGAGCATAATATTTCTAAAGATGTAGCTTTCTGTTTATGTTGTTATCTCTTTAGGCCAAATTTGAGTAACCAAGGAGGTGAAGATTCCTTTGTTACTGAGGGGTTTTCAAATTGAAATAAGAAAGAAAGATTTAGGATACATGTTGGTGGTCCTAATAGTGCACATAATCAAGCTTTAAATAAATGTTATGACTTGATGAAACAAAGTTAGCACATAGAATCTATTTTATCTAAGCAATCTGATCAAGTTCGATGCATGTATCGTACTAGTTTAAATGCATCAATTGATTGTGTAAGATTTCTTTTGCACAAAGGTTTGGTTTTTCGTGGACATGATGAGTCTGAAATATCTAATAATCAAGGTAACTTTCTAGAACTTATCAAGTTTTTAGTTGAGCACAATAAGTCAATCAACAAAGTAGTTTTACAAAATGCACCAGAAAATCATTAGTGGATTGCCCCTTATATTCAGAAAGATATTGTAAATGCTGTTGCACATGAAATTACCAATGCTATACTTAGTGAGATCGGAGATGAATTATTTATAATTATTATAGATTAATCCAAAGATATATCTAACAAAGAGCAAATGGCAGTTACTTTACGTTTTGTAGATAACATAGGAAGAGTTTCGAAAAGATTTCTTGCAATTGTACATGTTACTGATACTAAGTGTTATATCTTTAAAAGTAGTAATAGAATCTTTGCTTTGTAAGCATGGGCTAAGCTTATCAAGAATTCATGGTCAAGGATGTGATGGTGCTAGTAACATGCAAGGTGCATTGAATAGTTTAAAAAGCTTGATTCTTAAAGAGAACACATCAACATTTTACATTCACTGTTTTGCGCATGAACTCCAACTCACAATTGTTGCTATTTCAAAAAAAGAAATTCAAGTTGCTTCACTATTTAATTTAGTATCAATTTTATTGAATATTGTTGGAGGCTTATGTAAACATGTTGACATGCTTCGAGATAAACAAATTGCTAGAGTCAAAGAAGGATTAACAAAAGGAGAATTGAAAAGTGGTTGTGGGTTAAATCAAGAAACTAGTTTGAAACAATCAAATGATACTCGTTGGAGCTCACATTATAATACATTAGTAAACGTGATTATTATGTATTCTTTTGTTATTGATGTGCTTGAGATAATTATGGAAGATGGTTTGAGTTCAGAGCAAAAAGCTGAAGCAAAAGGGCTTTTAGAATCAGTGTAAACTTTTGATTTTGTATTTATTTTGCATTTAATGAAAAATATTTTGAGTATCACAAATGAATTATCACAAGCATTGCAAAGAAAAGATCAAGATGTTATTAATGCTATGACATTTGTTAGAATTTCTAAGCAACGACTGCAAATAATAAGAGACAATAGATAGGAGTCATTATTAGATGAAGTCTCTACTTTTTGTCAAACTAATGAAATTGATATTCCTGATATGAATGCAATATTTGTAGCAAGAGGAAGACGACGTCGTGAAATTCAGCAAGTGCTTAATATAGACAAATATCGTGCTAGATTGTTTTATGTTGTATTAGACCGACAACTTCAAGAACTTAATGATCGATTTAATGAAATAAATACTGAATTACTGTTATGTGTGACTTGTCTTAGCCCGAATGATTCTTTTTTAGCTTTTGATAAATAAAGATTAATTCATCTTGCTTAGTATTACCCGTCTGAGTTTTCTACTATAGAGTTGATTGTGCTTGAAAATTAGCTTAAGACTTATATAATTGATATGCACACAAGTGATGAATTCTCAATAATAACAGGAATTTTTGCTCTTGCAGAAAAGTTAGTTGAATGAAAGAGACATATTGTATATCTCTTAGTTTATTTACTTGTGAAATTAGCTCCTAGTTTGTCAATTGCTACTACTATAGTGGAATGAGCTTTTTCTGCCATGAAAATAATCAAAAATAGATTACGAAATCGAATGGGAGATTATTAGATAAATGATTGTTTGATCACCTATATTGAGAAGGATGTCTTTGATACTATTGACAACAAATTGATTATTCAAATATTTCAGTCTATGAAAACTCGTCGAGGGCAACTGTAATCTCTATCACTGTATATAAGTATATTCAAACATATCATTGCAAAATTTTTTATTTCTATTTATGTTTTAATTTTGAGTCTATATTAATTTTTTTTTGTTATCTCATTCTTATATTGCCCCCACTACCTTTGGGTCCTACATCCACCACTATATCAACTTGTCGAGGGAAAATGATTGTTTGATCACTTATATTTTTTGTTATCTCGTCGAGGACAATATTTTATAGTTGATATCAACTATATTTCATAGTTGATATCAACTATATTAAGTTTATAATTATTATCAACCATAATTATAAGTTTTGTGACAGCAAAAGTTTCAACATGAAACTCTAGTAGAATACCATAACAATCTAGTAATATACCTACCTCAAAACTTATTCACACAATACTATATCAACTGCTAACATATCCCAACATAACTAGGGATAAATAGCACCAAAATCTCATACAAAATAAGCCAACAAAGGGAGCTCAGCTCCACAATCAAACACCAAAATAGGAAAAAATAAGGGAATGATGAGATCTGGACAGCAAACTCATCAAAGCACAAATAGGGGTGTGGAACCCCTATAACCTTAGCAAAATTCAACAAAATAATATCTCCATATCATCACCAAAGGACCAAAACCATATCAAAAACTTAACAACATAAATATCATAGCAAAACAAAGAATCTCAGCTCTAAAATCGCACCAAAACAAAGCATCACGAGAAAACAAAGGAGATACCGCTACTCACGTCAATCCAAAAAAAGGAGATAAAACACCCTCATCCCCACAACAAAATCCAACAAAAGCCATCATAAAAACCTATCAAAAGCAGCCACCAAAGAGAAGAGAAAATATATCAACAATAGCTTTAAGGAGCCTTCACCGAAGACAAGGACAGAGACAAAAATCACTGTTTATGTTAGCTAGGGCATGAAGCGAGCTTTGCGTACGAAAGCAAATGACGCACGGTCAGAATTTTAGTTTCAAAAGAGATTAAAACCTAACTAGTAACTAGGGTTAAGCTGAGTTGAGTAACGAGCATGAAATGATGGTGGAGAGCATCAAGATTCGCACCTTCATCAAGTGGCTTTAAAATTCATGAATGGAAGATCAGTGTACCCTGCTTAAAAGTTCTAAATTGGGTACCTAGCTTAGGCCATTTTTCCCTTTTCGGATGAGAGAGTGGTGGGACCACCACTTCTACAATAATCACGTGACGACATGGAAAGTCTCTTAGCTTGCACTTAGGCTTCGTTTGGTGGCATTTTTTGAGAGGCGAAAAGCACCGGCTGTCAAGGGAAGCTGGGTTTTTCCAGCTTTCGAAGAGAGTAGATTTCCTATAGGAGAAAGCCGGTCAAAATGAGGTCAACACGGATAGCGCCTCGGACAATCACGCCAAATGCACCCTTAGCCAGCATGATCGCCACAGAGTTGAGCCAAGCTTGGTTCGGCCTAATTACGACATGAGCCAATTGGTTGTATTGTGGTTCAGGCTAAACCAGACCAGTTGGAGCAAGCGGGCCAAACAAACTATTATTCGGTGGGCTAAGCATGGTCTCGCCCATAGAACTGAGAGGCCAAGGATTCTTTTGAAATTCTCAAAAAGCATGTGACAAAAATGCAGGGTTTTAAAGGCAACCATTAGTCAAATGTCAACTCCATTGAAATTTCGGTTGTTAACTACTGGTCACTTGTCTTCATCATCTTCCGCGCTGTATGATTTTTTGTACATAACCTAATTACTTAAATATTTATATGGATCCATACACAACCACTATTCCTTGAGTTGACTTTTCTATAAAAAAAGACTTGTTTTTTTTAGTCACAGAGTCTAATATTTGGAAAAAAATTTCGCCGAAGGGTACCCTTCGGCGCGTGAACGCAGAAGGGTACCCTTGTTGTGAGGGCAAAGTACTGTACAGGTACTGTATATTACACGATGATCATATGATCGTGTAATAAAGGATTGTATAACATTGACCAAGATCGTGTAATAGACCTACCTGTACAGTACCTCTGCCCTCACAACAAAAAAAATTTCGCCGGAGAGACCCTTCGGCGCGTCATCGCAGAAGGGTCCCTTAAGCATGCAGGAACGTATCTTAATGCAGGTTCTATTACACGATTTCAAGTCAAACTTACACGATTTTAAGTTACTTAAAATTTTGTCAAACGGCTGGTCAATGTTGCCGTCTGTCAAAAGTTAGGGTAAATATTTGAGTTAACTCTTGGCCCGCTCTTTCCATCAGGCGAAAAATTTCTCCCGCCCGCTCTCGTTCGCGCAGGATCGAGACGATTTCCGGTGATCAAAACGCCCTCGCCCTCGCCCTCTCCCTCTCCGGCGATCAAAACGCCCTCGCCCTCGCACTCTCCCTCTCCATCTCCGTCGTCAACCGGTCACAGAGCAAGGGATTCCTCCACGTTGTCCACTCCGGCAAGATCGAGAGGGAAATAGTAGAAACCTTGAGCTTCTGCGCCGTGGAGGTGGCTGGCGGTGCCTGGATCTCCGGCTGCTAGAGGAGGAGAAGGAAGCTTTTCTGTGAGGTTATTTTGGAAATATTTTTTAATTAGCTTGTTAAGTTATTCTCACTATTACATGTGCCTTATTTTAAAGTTTTCTTTTATTTTGGAATGATCATATAAGATGAAGATTGGTTAGTTTGATTTTGGGAAGAGTATGGCCTAACAGTTAAATGAAAAACGTACTTAAACAATGGTTTACAAGTTTCAGCATATTTAGGGTATTTTATAAATAATGTTTGCTTCGGTTTTGTTGAGTTGTGTTCAAGGCTTAATGTGTTTGCTTTGTTTTTGTTTAGGGTTGCATGCTAAGAAGATAGTGTAAATTAGAATTGATGTTTTTGTTTAGGCTTAATCGTGTAATCTCTATATATCTTACATCTAGATCTGAATGGAGAAGGGCAAAAATAAGGTGACAAGTGTTCGTGAGATGTTTGGGTGGTCATCATCTAGTGATGAAAAATACATATCAACATCAGATAGTGAGCATCATATATCATCAGAACCAACTGAGCTACCTGAATATGACCCCAAAAATATAAAACTAGAAGTTCTTGAAATGAAAGCACATACATTTATGAAAAGTGAGGAATCTGGAAATTTGTTTGCATATATGAAAAGTGAGGAACATGAAAGTGTGCATGCATCTCCAATTCCAACTGTTGGTATGACTTTTAATGATGAAGAAAAAACTTATGAGTTTTATAACGAGTATGCTAGAAAAATGGGATTTAGTATTAAAAAATATCATGTAGAACGTAGAAAGGATGGTGATGCATCACATTTTAGTAGTGATTTTCATAGTTATTTCATGTCAATTCTAGGCTTATTTCGATACTTTTATACTCATTATGGCCTTATTTCCTTCATATCTTCGGAATCTTCACTTTTTAGCACTTTTATTGAATTTCAGGTAAAAACGCCCTTTTTCGACATATTTTGAAGATTCTGAGGCCACGGGACAATTTCTTGTGTGGAAAATAAGTTGCCCGTCAAATTTGGGCTTATTTGGAGTTAGCCTGACAATCACGGCCATTCACCATCCTAGTCGCCAGCCTGCGTATCTCACAGAGAGCATCACGGCCGGGTGAACCCCAGCGGGGTTCACCAGAATTCTATTTGACCAAAAATTGTCCAGAACACATCATGGCCAGGTGAACCCGGCGGGGTTCACCACGATTCTTTCAGCCGAACCCTCAGAAGACATCACAGCCAGGTGAACCCAGCGGGGTTCACCGTGATTCTAACCCAAGCTCGCGAGCGACCCGACCCACACTCGGTTTTTCTTCGATTTCTCACTCGTTCGGAGTCCAAATTTGGCAAATAAGGTGTCTATGGAAAGCTCTTTCAGAGGCGAACACATAAGATATCAAAGCCCCAATTTTCTTGCCCTAATAATTGAGCATTCATGCGAAGAAGCAGCCTGGGCAGAAGAACACGGCGACAGAGGCGATTTTTGGAGATTTTCGGCTATTGAGTACACGATCATCACGATTTCTTCAGGATTCCTACGGTTCATCGTCTCCTTCCCCTTAGTTTCGTTTTCTTGTACTTTTCCTATCATTAAAAGAGAGATCTTGAGTGTTTCAATGACGATTGTAGCGTAAACCCTAATTCGGGGCTTGGTGGAAACCCTTTGATAATTTTTATTGCAAACTTTGTATCTATTTTCGTTATTTGGTATAGATTTGTGAGCATATTTTACTTCGACGTATTTATTTGGTGATTTTATCTTGGCCGAATATTTTCACGTGTTAGCCGTTACGATTCATATCGAGAGAAGGATCGTAACGGTGGAATCTCTTAGTAAAACTTGCGAGACCCTGACACGAGAGTGCTTGGTCTTCGCTCGAGGATTTCATAGTCTGCTATAGAACTCATTGGGTTCGTCTTAGAACGATCCACCGCGAGAGTAGGAGGTCGGTCTAAAACGAACACCAGGGTGTATCACTCGAGAGAGGGCACCTTGTACCCTAGGGTTAGACTCCTTGTGCAAAACCAATAAACCAAATAACTAATATCTTTCTTGTGCGATTAAGATTATCATCGTGGTGGAAGCCGTAGCCCTGAATTCTCTCTCATATCTTTTCTCTACCGACGTATTTGTGATTGCTTATTTACGATTTCTGTTCTCAAACCCACGTTTCGATTCGCCTAGCTATTAGGACTCGGACTTTCTAGTACTCAACTTGCTCCCTGTGGGATTCGACATCTTTTGTATTACTGCGACATATCCGTGCACTTGCGGAGCGTGTCAAGTTTTTGGCGCCGTTGCCGGGGAGCAACGTTTGATATTAGTATATTTTCGAGAATTTGTAGATTAGGCTTTATGTTAGTTTTTCTTTATTGTACTGCTATTTACTCATTCTCTTTGCTTACTCGCTGTCTTAGAACTTTATAATTTTTACTGACCATTTTATGCAAAGAAGTTCTAGGGCAGAAGCACTCATTGATATTGACCCTGAGATCGAGCGCACCTTCAGGTTGAGAAGAAAACAAAATCAAATTCTGAAGAAAGAAATCATGAACCATCCTGGAGGAGAAAGTCAGATAGAACACACTCACTCGAAGTGAACAATGAACGAGCACAACAACCAATGGGCAACAATTACAACAACAACAGGACATTGAAGGATTATTCTACTCCCTACACTTATGGTTTCCAATCAGGGATTGTTAGGCCTGTTGTTGAGGCCAACAATTTTGAAATAAAACCTGCTCTTCTCTCTATGGTGCAACAGAATCAATTTGGTGGTTCTCCTCTTGAGGACCCCAACATGCACCTTTCTATTTTTCTGGAATATTGCGATATGTTGAAAATTAATGGAGTGTCTGCTGATGCTATCAGGTTGCGACTATTCCCCTTCTCCCTGAGGGATAGGGCGAGAGCTTGGCTACACACACTAACTGCTGCTTCGATAAGAACATGGGCAGAGCTTTCTCAAGCCTTTCTTTCCAAGTACTTTCCTCCATCAAAAATAATCAAATTGCGAAATTAGATAACGAGCTTCATGCAAAAGGATGGAGAGTCTCTATACGAAACTTGGGAGAGGTTTAAGGAGCTCCAAAGGATGTGTCCACATTATGGAGTTGAGACTTGGGTTTTGATCCAAACGTTCTACAATGGTTTGGATTACAACACAAGGCTTACAGTAGACGCTGTAGTAGGAGGCGCTTTGATGAATAGGAGAGTTGAGGATGCAATGCACCTTCTCGAGGACATGGCGATTAACCATCACCAATGGACATCTGAGAGAGGTACTTCTACTAAGAAGTCAGGTAAGTATGACCTGGACTCTCTTACTGCACTTACAGCTAAGGTGGATAATTTGACTAGAAAGCTTGATTCTTGGTCTGGTAATTCTATGGATATTAATGTTATTTCTTGTGAGGTCTATGGAGTTGTAGGTCATGCAGGAGCAAATTGCCAGGTGGGAGATGAACAGATGACTGCGGCGCATCCTGAGCAGTTGAATGCAGTTGAAAATTTCAACCAGAACAACAACCCTTATTCCAACTACTACAATCCAGGATGGCGCAACCATCCAAATTTCTCTTACCGGACAACTCAGCCGATTCAGCCTGGACAAGTTCCACCACAGCAGACTCAGCCCCCATAAGGAAACTTTAGGCAACCCCAACAGAACAACTTCAGACCACCAGGATTCCAAGCTAGAAACTATAATGCACCGCCACCACCGAAGCAACAGCCAAGACCGAACAATGATTCAAATCTGGGCAAGCAACTTGAAGGACTTACAGACATGATGAAGATGATGATGACCAGGATGGATTCCCTAGAGACACACAATAAGATGCTAGAGAGCCAGCTAGCCCAGCAAGCTAGCTCATCTTCCAGAGCACCAGGGAAGTTACCATCCCAGCCTGAGGTAAATCCGAGGGAGCAGTGCAATGCAATCTCCACTCGGAGCGGCAAGCAATTGGAAGACCCGAAGATGCCGACAGATGACAAGATAGAAGAGTCAATACCAGAACCTGTGGAACCGAATACTGATGTGACATCGGTGGCATCTGAACCAGCTGAAGAGGAGCGGCCCTATGTGGGACCGCCAGCATATAAGCCACTGATTCCCTTTCCACAGAGGCTTGTCAAGGCTAAATTGGACAAACAGTTTGGTAAGTTTCTAGAGGTTTTGAAGAAACTCTACATTAACATTCCTTTTGTTAATGTTCTTTCGCAGATGCCGACTTATGCGAAATTTCTGTCAGATATCTTATCAAACAAGAGGAAGCTAGAGGATCAAGGGACCGTTGCACTTACTGAGGAGTGCAGCGCCATCATTCAGAACAAGCTACCTCAAAAGCTTAAAGACCCCAGCAGTTTTTTCATACCTTGCCAGATTGGGGAGATGTCTTTTCAGAGGGCTCTGTGCGACTTAGGAGCAAGCGTCAGCCTCATGCCACTTTCACTTTGTAGAAGGCTAGACTTAGGGGATTTGCATCCAACTAACATTTCTATACAGCTTGCAGACTGATCTGTGCGTTACCCAGTTGGTATTTTAGAGGACGTACCTGTTAAAGTAGGAGACTACTTTATTCCTGCCGACTTTATTGTTTTGGAAATTGATGAAGATGATAGGCTCCCGATCATTCTGGGGAGACCTTTTCTTGCTACTGCTGGCGCTGTCATGGATGTCAAGAATGAGAAACTGACCTTAAACATCTGTGGCAATGCCATTCAATTTGATCTTACTAATACTTTGAAAAAACCTTCTCATGCAGGTACATGCTGCAGGGTGGACGTTGTGGAGAAAGCCACGCAGGATGTTGAGCCACCTGGAAGAGACGTGGACCCATTGGAACTTACCTCGACAACCTCAACCAAGAACGCCAAGAGCTACAAAGCACGCACCAAGTTTTGGCACGACAAGCGCATAGCAAAGAAGGAATTTCATGAGGGGGACAAAGTACTGCTGTTCAATTCACGACTTCGACTGTTCCTAGGAAAACTTCGCACGAGGTGGTCCAGACCTTTCACAGTTCAGAAAGTTCAACCATATGGTGCTATCACAATTTGGACAGAACGAACTGGAAGCTTCACAGCTAACGGGCACCGCCTCAAGCATTACTTTGAAGATGAGCGGGTTGAGAGAGAGGAAGTTTTAGCTCTCTCAGACCCCCCGGATTTGAAACTTTGAAAACTCTTATGGTCAAGCTATCGACCTAAACCTAGCGCTCTTGGGAGGCAACCCAAGTTTTTGTCTGATTTTAGTTCTTTTGCGTAATTTTTTCCTTGTCATTAGTTAGTGTTCTAAAATGTCAGTTTGCTTTTCTTTTATTTTTGCTTTTCTAGAAGGGATTGCTACTAATTTGATGTCTCTATATGTTGTAGGAAGAAGAGGGAGCACATGGGAATTTTTCCAGAATTTTTCTAGATTTTTCCGAGCATACAGTGAACATCACGGCTTGGTGAATCCCATGGGGTTCACCGTGATGTGTACTGTACAGTGCGCCTAGGCTTTGTGACCAGAGGATATCACGGGCAGGTGAACCCCAGGGGGTTCACCAGTATTCTTTATACGCAGAATCCATCCAGTGAGCTTCACAGGCAGGTGAACCCCATGGGGTTCACCACGATTCCGAAGACTAGAAATTTTCCAGAATGCTTCACGGGTCGGTGAACCCCAGCGGGTTCACCCGTGCTTCTGTTGCATCCACCCGAACTCAGTAAACTTCACGGGCTGGTGAACCCGGGCGGGTTCACCAGAATTTCGAGTCGTGCTCAGCCGAGTTAGGGCATCGCACGCGTAAGGTTTCTGCCGCCCTCCAATCTCGGTGTAATCCCGTCGATTGCGCCTCTCTCCGGTCTGCTCAAAACACAAAGAAGATCCTCAGGGCTTCGATCCGGACTTCCCTTTTCTGGTATCTTCTCTAAGCAAGTCGCGATCTCAGTTTTTACGCATCCACTATTCTTCGAGTTTTTCAGCCGATCGCCGCCGCCTTTCCGATTTCGACGCTGCCAACCTGATCACGCCGCTTTCTCTACTTCCTAGCACTTGAAAAAGATCTCTAAGGGTTTGATCCAGTTTTTCCCTTTTTCTGATGGATCTTTGCTTCGAGCGATTAAGGATTTCGGTTTCCGCCGATCCGCCACCTACTCACGTTTCCTCACGCCACCGGCCAGATCTTCTTCCCAACTGAGCTTGATCTATTTCAGCACCATGCCTCCACGAACAAAAGCCATGGCCAGCAAGAGAACCTCACGCCCTCAGCAGGCGCTGTCAAATTCGTCCACCACGGACGATGAGGAGTATGAGCCAACGCCTACTCCTCCTTCCTACCGGCCTTCTTCGGCTACGCCAGGTTCCTCATCTCGTCGCAGTCGTACGCCTGCCAGCCGACCGCAGACTTACGTATCCCCCCCGAACGAGTTCGGGATTATCTTTCGGAACGCTGCGCAAGAGGCACGGTATCAGATTCTGTGACAACGCCGTGTGCTCAATACGCGGTATCTTGATCGAACCACCTTACAGATGCTAGGGATGCTTGGAGACTTTGACTTGATGTATGCATCCATAGGGTGGGAGCAATTTCAGCAGCTATTCTCACCCACCTACATCGGTACCACGCTGGAATTTCTGAGTTCGTTGGAAGTTAAAGCTGATCCTATGCTTGAGGATGATCCAGGCCGTCTATCCTTCCACCTGGGTAATATCGAACACATCCTCACTCTTTCACAGTTTCGCGGTATTTACGGTTTTCCAGAGCCTAGCGCACGCAGAGTCCCCACTGAGTATAGTGAGCAAAACTTCTGGGGCGCTATCACTAACGAGCACATCTACTCCGCTCGCACAGCTCGTGCTTCCAGTCTGTGCAACCCAGTGATCAAGTACGTTCACCGCGTATTGGCCCACACTCTCTTCAGCCGCGGTGAAAGTGACGGTATGGTTCGACAGACTGAATTATTTTATATCTGGTGCATGCTCCACAGTTTTAGAGTCGATTAAGGATATTATTTGGCAAAGCATTTCAGCTGCGTCGCCCGTTCTTTGAGGGGGGCGATAGTTATTGGCGGCTTGATCACACCTCTGGCTGTTTCCCTTGGCATCATTCCCTATGGCACATTGGAGGCTACTGGCAACAACAGGCTCGACATCGAGTCCTGCGTTGCCATGAAGCTGATTGTATACAAGAGAGATTCATATTGTATGACATTCAAGGGGAGTCCCTTCTGCTTGCCTTTGCCAAATCCAGAGCGCACATCTATCCGCGTTCGTGGAAACTGGCGCATCCAGCCAGTTGAGGATGCACAACCCGATCCAGTAGACACAGCGCCACCAGCACCGGGAGCATTCTCTTTTGGTGGCACCTCCTCTCACGATTCTATGATGTCTGTATTGCAGGAAATTAAAGAGGAGCAACTTCATCAGCGGGAGATGATCGATCACCTGGACACCACTGTTACCTATATCCAGCAGAACCAATCTTCGCAATGGGAGTCGATGGAAGCACACATGCAAAGGCAACACAAGATGATGGGTTCTGTTTGGGAGAAGCTATCACGCATGGATGATAGGCTGGCCTTCATCAATGAGGAGAACATGGCACGCATGGACATCTCTTCTGACGAGGAGGCCGAGCCAGATTATAACGCACGTGGGAAGAGCAAGAGCTCCAGGGCTTCTGGCTCTCGCTCACGAAAGAGGAAGTAGCTTCCCATCACCCTCGGCAGCAGCATCATCCACTCCTCTCACATCATGGTATTGCATAGAGGACTATACAAAAATTTTAGAGTGGGTGAGCTTTCTTAACTCCGGTCTCTGCTTTTTATTTCTACACGTGGCTGCGAAGTGATTTGATTTGATGTTTTGATGTTTCTTTTTGGAGATTAATACTGTTATTCTATGACGGTTGGATATTATGTGGCATTGTATCTTATATGTCATTCTATTCGTGGGTCTGATCCATATCTTCAGGCCCCACCTCGTGTTTGTATGACATATCTTTCATATTTGCATCCGCACTATGTTATAATGATTATGCTTTTTATATATTTGCTGTGTGAACATTTCTATGAGTTTCCATGAGAGTTATGTGAATGAATCGGCCTATGATAGCTATTTCAAAAATGTTGAGTTGAATGCATGATTGGTTAGGAATAATCAAAGAATTAAGTCTGGAGTGATACCTCCTTGTTAGAGATACTGTTTGATCATGTCCATATGTTTTATGATTTAGAAATTTTGTTATTTGGATCAGTTTTGAGATGTTCATTAGTGGGTCAAACATTGATATGATAGTTGAATCAACTCAAGCTTGCAATTTACATGAGAATCGTATCAAGATGCATATTCACTTAGTTATTCTTTTAATTCCTTGCTGTTGTTGGGGAAACACTACATTTGTCAAAAAGGATATGTTCTCAATTGCTGTTTTAAAAAAAAAACACCCTTAGATTCCTCTACTTAGCACTGCGCAAAATTGGCAGTGGTACCGAAGGATGTGAGTTGAAATCTAAAGGATGTGAAGTGAAATCAATAAAAAGACTCCTCTACTTGACATTGCGAAAAATTGTCAATAGTACCTAAGGTTATGAGTTGAAGTCTAATGCAATAATCAGTATATCATACTCCACATAAAACATTTGAGTGAACCCCAACGATTTGATTTGGAAATATTAGAATTGCATGAGTGTTGTGTGTAAGCTCGATTGAATCCTATATTCGTTGCATACTAAGTTGTTTTGGCATCTAGTTATTGTGGATCAAACTGTTGAACACTTGAAACAACCATTCACTTGACTTCTCCTAATTAGATCTTGGATTGTGATTAAATATTTTTCTAACTTGGATGTATATATTGACACAAAAGATTGTTCTTATACCTATCCTGTATCTCATCTTATTTTATTGCTTGAGGACAAGCAAAGATTTAAGTCTGGAGTATTTTGATGCATCGCATTTTGGTAGTGATTTTCATAGTTATTTCATGTCAATTCTAGGATTATTTCGATACTTTTATACTCATTATGGCCTTATTTCTTTCATATCTTCGGAATCTTCACTTTTTGGCATTTTTATTGAATTTCAGGTAAAAACGCCCTTTTTTCGACATATTTTGAAGATTCTGAGGCCACGGAATGATTTCTTGTGTGGAAAATAAGTTGCCCGTCAAATTTGGGCTTATTTGGAGTTAGCCTGACAATCACGGCCAGGTGAACCCCACGGGGTTCACCATCCCAGTCGCCAACTTGCGTATCTCACAGAGAGCATCACGGCCGGTTCACCAGAATTTTATTTGGCCGAAAAACTGTCCAGAACACATCATGGCCAAGTGAACCCGGCGGGGTTCACCGCGCTTCTTTCAGCCGAATCCTCAGAAGACATCACAGCCAGGTGAACCCGGCGGGGTTCACCGTGATTCTAACCCAGGCTCACGAGTGACCCGACCCACACTCGGTTTTCCTTCGATTTCTCACCCGTTCGGAGTCCAAATTTGGCAAGTAAGGTGTCTATGGAAAGCTCTTTCAGAGGCGAACGCATAGGATATAAAAGCCCCAATTTTCTTGCCCTAATCATCGAGCATTCACGTGAAGAAGTGACCTGGGCGGAAGAACACGGTGACAGAGGCGATTTTTGGAGATTTTCGGCGATTGAGATACACGATCATCACGATTTCTTCAGGATTCCTTCGGTTCATCATCTCCTTCCCCTTAGTTTCGTTTTCTTATACTTTTCCTATCATTAAAAGAGAGATCTTGAGAGTTTCAATGACGATTTTAGCGTAAACCCTAATTCGGGGCTTGGTGGAAACCCTTTGATAATGTTTATTGCAAACTTTGTATCTATTTTTGTTATTTGGTATAGATTTGTGAGCATATTTTACTTCGATGCATTTATTTCATGATTTTATCTTGGTCAAATATTTTCACGTGTTAGCCGTTACGATTCATATCGAGAGAAGGATCGTAACGGTGGAATCTCTTAGTAAAACTTGCGAGACCTTGACACGAGAGTGCTTGGTCTTCGCTCGAGGATTTCATAGTCTACCATAGAACTCATTGGGTTCGTCTTAGAACGATCCACCGCGAGAGTAGGAGGTCGGTCTAAAACGAACACCAGGGTGTATCACTCGAGAGAGGGCACCTTGTACCCTAGGGTTAGACTCCTTGTGCAAAACCAATAAACCAAATAACTAATATCTTTCTTGTGTGATTAAGATTATCATCGTGGTGGAAGCCGTAGCCCTGAATTCTCTCCCATATCTTTTCTCTACCGACGTATTTGTGATTGCTTATTTACGATTTCTGTTCTCAAAACCACGTTTCGATTCGCCTAGCTATTAGGACTCGGACTTTCTAGTACTCAACTTGCTCCTTGTGGGATTCGACATCTTTTGTATTACTGCGACATATCCGTGCACTTGCGGAGCGTGTCAGATGGTACGTTGAAATTTTGCAAGTTATGTTGTAACAAGCAAGGGGTTAAAGAACCTTGCAAAGGTCATGTTGCTAAGAATCCACATGCAGAGACCCGAACAAACTGTATGGCTTGGGTCGAATTTAAAATTGATCGGAATAATGTGTACACAATATCGAAAGTAGAACTAGTGCATAACCATCCTATGACAAGTCCGAATAAAAGGCACATGCTGAGATCACATAGGAAAATTGCACCCCACCAACATGCTTTGATAAATCAGATGACAAATTCTGGTATTAAAGCCCATCATGTATTCAATTATTTCAACTCTGGTGCAGCTGATAATGAAGTTGGTTTTACAAGGGATGATAGCACTAATTACATTCAAAGACATAGAAGAAAAATATTGAATGGGAAGGAAACCCGGGGTATTCTCAGATATTTAAAAGATAGGCAAGCAGAAGATCCCTCATTTTTTATGCTATTGAAGCCGTTGAATCAGGAGAGATTACTCAATTTTTTTGGGCTGATGGAAGATCGATTATAGATTTTCAATATTTTGGGGATGTTATATGTTTTCACACTACGTTTTAAACAAATCAGTATGACATGCCATTTGCACCAATTGTTGGTCTAAATCATCATAAGCAGACTATTATATTTGGTGCGGCATTACTTGCCGATGCATCTACTGAATCTTTTGTTTGGCTTTTGAGACCTTTTTGCAAGCGATGTCCAGCCGTCATCCTATTACAATTTTTACAGATCAATCGGCTGCAATTGCTAAAGCAATACAGACGGTAATGCCTAATACTGCTCATCTCTTATGTTTATGGCATATATTTAACAATGCTACAACACATCTTGCCCATGTTATTCATGGAAGTACTTCTTTCAAGTCAGATCTAAGGCATTGCATATATGAGCGTTCTAGTGTGGCTACTTTTGAGAAAATGTGGATTGATCTATTAGATAAGCACCAATTGCATGAACATCAATGGATGATTAATTTTTATAAAATACGGAAAAAATGGGCTGCCTGCTATAGAACAGAAACTTTTTGTGCAGATATGTCAACAACTCAGCGAAGCGAAAGTATGAACTTTCACTTCAAGAGATTCTTTAAGAAAAGATCTAGTCTATTTGATTTTTTGGAAGAGTATGACATGGCACTAAAATTCTTTCGGGAAAAGGAAATCAAGGCTGATTTCAAGACTAGAAACAGCACACCAATTGTTATGTTTGGTAACATGTGTAAAGAGGCAGCTGCAATTTACACTAGAAAAATATACAAGGAGTTTGCCTGGCAATATGAAAAGAATCTAGATTGTCTTGTTGAATGCATTGGCTCAAATGGGTATGACAGCATATATAAGATATTTCCGCCAAATCATGCCAAAGAAGAACATGTCAAATATAACCCTTCTGCTACTACACTTAGCTACTCATGTAAGATGTATGAAAGCAATGGAATTCTATGCATGCATATCATAAAAATTTTGACAATCAATAATGTTAACTATTTGCCCAAGCACTATATTATGAAGAGATGGACAAAATATGCTAGGGAAGGTGATAGATCTAGAATATGGCCGCCCACTATTGATTCATCAGGTAATGAGAGCTTGATTTCTATGTATACTCGAGTGTGTCAAAACCAGTATTCTATCTCAACAAGGGCTATGCACTCTAGAAAAGCACATGAGCACATTGAAATTGCAACTAGTCAACTCAGTCTGCATGTAGAACATATATTACGTAACGATTCTCAAACTCTACCTGAAGATGCCGTACATGAAGAGATAGCAAATGATAATAATGAGAAAGGAATAGATCCAAATGTTAGTATCAAGCCACTAGCAGTGAAGAAATGCTCGAAAGAGAAAAGGAAGAAGGGCGTGCTTGAACGAAAATTTAAAAAACCTGCAACTTCAACAAGGGCAAGTATGAGAAATCCACCACCCGAGGCAAGCATCCACCGCCCGATGGTATGAAACTACTATGTACATAAATTCAGCTTTGGTATGAATCTTGTATCATTAATTTCGTCCTTCAATGTGATAACAGGTGCCACCGTTCGCTGCCAGCATCCACCACCCGATGGTATGAAACACATATGTGCATAAATTCAGCTTTGGTATAAATCTGTTGTAATTAATTTCATCTTTCAATTGTGATAACAGGTGCCACCACTCACTGCTAGCATCCACCACCCGATGGTATGAAAAACATATGTACATAAATTCAGCTTTGGTATAAATTTGTTGTAATTAATTTCGTCCTTCAATTGTGAAACAGGTCCCACCACTCGCTGCAAGCATCCACCACCCAATGGTATGAAAAATTTCTTGCACTTGCAATTCAGCTACTATAGGATGAATCTTGTGTATACTAATATGTTTTTTCAAGTTGTGTCTGAAGGTGCCATCAATCCACCAGTCAATGCAAGCATCCCCATTCTTTTCTTATACAGGCATGATGATGGGAGCTTCTCCCTCTTATAATGTATGTTGATCTCTTGGTATAGACTTTTTAATAAATGGTTCATGATGATAATCTATGCTCTTTTTACGTCATACAGTTAGTCGATGAAGCTTCATATATTCAAGTTGGACAAATTTCTTCTCAAGAGGGGTTCAATTATTCTCTACCTACTACTAAGAATCTAGAGTGACTTATTGTTGTAATGTGTAAACTGCTGTTTCAATGAGTAATCTGCTGTTGATGAGTAAATTCCTATTGCAATGTGTAAACTGCTGTTGAGTAAACTACTGTTGAGTAAAGTTTCCCGTGTAAACTGCTGTTCTTGTGTAAACTGCTGTTGAGTAAACTGGGACTGAAAAATATCGTATAATGAAACTGTTGTGTAAACTGCTGTTCTTGTGTAAACTGCTGTTGTGTAAACTGCTATTATCCGATCCGAATGAACCTGTAATATCGTATAATGAGACTGAAATATCGTGTAATGATACTGAAATATTGTATAATAAAACTGTCACATCGTGTAATGACACTGAAAAATCGTATAATGACACTGAAGTATCGTGTAATGAGACTGAAACAACACATTGTATAGTTCGAAAAGATGACCAAAACTATCAGATATCATAAAAAAATTTGTCAATTACAACACTCGCGCATCATCATTTCAATACTTTCATTTAAAAACACAACCTGGTACAATACTTTCATTTACAAAACAACACAATCTGGTGGACAACTCCCAATTGTGATAACACAACCTGGTACAATACTTTCATTTACAAAATAACACAATACATACCACTACGAAATCATCAACTGTCCCCTAAACAATTCTAACCCAACCTGTGCTCTTAACCTCGGCATATCTACCTGTGAGAAATTAAAATCTACTTTTCGACTTAAAACAATCCATGTACATCATAACAAAAATAGCACAATCAATACTATCTTGTTGCTTTGGACAGTGCTCATCCCATGTGAACCCCCACTCTGCAAAATCAAAGCCCTTGCTGCATTACATCCATTCCTAATATGGAATCTTAGAACTTCCAATTGCAAATAAATGGATCGAAATATAAATTAGTGAGATAAATATTAACGTTTACAGCACCTACTATAATAAGCTAATTAATACTTACATATTTTGATACCACAGTGTCATAGTTTTTACATGAGACATAGAATTGGTAGCAGACGATATTTTTTTTCTGGAAATCTATATACATCAGCCACCAGTGTTTCTTGTGGCATATTGGGGCCATTAATTTCTTTAGATGCCGAACAATTTTTTTGTTAATCACTTCCAAAAGACGAAAACATGCAACAAGACGTCCATCTTGTGCACATTTTCCTGCACTTGGTGTATGTATGCAAATGTACTGTAATCTTTCTTATTCAATGTTGTTCTTTGTAGTATTATTGCTGCATAAGCATCTACGGTCTACAATAGCAGGAAGAAAAATAAAACTGTGTTAGTACAAGTATTGCACAACATACAATAAAACTAATTTAATATCTACCCTCTCAGATATCATTTTTCCAAATAGAACTGTATATATTTGAGATTTGTGAATGGTCCATTTCTTTGACTCATGCCATATTGTGATCTCCCGTGATATATACAAATCAAGCTCTGCAGCTTGTTCCACTGAAATCATGGCACGACCAACCCAATCTGTTCTCCTAATAAACTAAAATTTTAAAATCACATTAGTATCCTTTTCATTACTATAACTATAATGAAATTTTAACAGCAATGATTGCAAGTATACTTTAAGCATTTACCTCATCTACATCACTGGGATCAGCTGCATCATCGTCCTATGACCTCAATGACCTTTTGTTTTTTCTTTTCTTCGCTAAATGGGCTGACTGTTGCCCATGATGCTTTAATATGTTTTTTCCTTTTGCGTTTGATCCCTATGTCAGGGAGTGCTTCAAAGTCACTACCTGAAGCTTCCTCCTTTGAAATTTCCTTTAGCAAATCATCAATTTGTGCCTTCAGCTTGCGATTTTCAGTCTTCAAATAGCTCTATTTCTTCTTTCAGTTTAATATTTTTCTTCAGTAGTCTACAAAAATTGCCCATGTGTTAGTTTATGAAAACAAACTCTAAAATGTGCAATACTCACGTGGGTGTCTCCTGGGTCTTCATTAATTTGTGCTATGGCCTCAACAGGTTCAGGTGGTGGTGCTGACTGCTATACAAAAACCATCCACATGTTAGTTTATAAACACTACAATACAAAATAAAATACTCACGTGGGTGTCTCCTAGGTCTTCATTAATCTGTGCCATGGATTCAACGGGTTCAGGTGGTGGTGGTGCTGCCTGCTATACAAAAAACCTTACATATGTTAGATTATAAACACTACAATACAAAATAAAATACTCACATTCTCTTCTCCCAAATCGGCCTCAGTCTCATCCACTTGAAGATAAAAATAATCTGCCACGTAATATTATAAGACAAATTTATAAATTAACAATTTTTAGATTATAATGATTGCATACCATAGATCCATCTAACTTCAAAAGATTCTTGAAATAAGCACTTCGTCGTGTAATCTTGACTCTGGCCCAATGGAAGAGCCGTGGGTAAACAGCAGCAATAGAATATTGAGCATACATAAGTGTATGCTCATATAGCCAAACCTATACATACATTATCACGAAAATCTTAAATCAGATATATATACAATACACAACAATATATTAAAGTAATTTACCCAAGCACACTAAGGATAGAGGAGCTTACACATAATAGTATGGCACATCCGCCAAAAGCACATATCTTCTTCTTTGCAACACTTTTAGTGAGCTCAGTACACAAGAAGTGGTGAATTGCCTCTGCCCAATTGTATGAACCCAATCTTCTACATCCTCAATAAAAATTAAAATACCAGCATCCAAATGGAAACTAGCACGACTGAACAAAAAACAGCAAAACATATACAGTGTTGCCAACTTTACAAATCTCTCTTCCTCTTCCTCTTCTATACGTCCACTTGTGCACATGTCTCTTAATTTTTTTCTCTATTACATTTCAATTTATGGGGAGCCCAGTAAATTCTGAGAGAACAACTGGAGTGCTGGGTCGATTATGGCTAAATCGAACCAACTCTCCTACTTGGTGAAAACCAAGAATGATAGATACATCATTAACAGAAAATGGGATAAAATGCTCATTAATATCAAACACTCTCCTCTCACCATCCCACCGAGACTGTAGATACTCTATAGCTAACATATCTAGTGGGATGGAAGGCCCCTCCAACAAATGCCCAAATGGCGTCCTTAGTAAATGTTCATTTACTGCACCTCCCCCTTCTACTTCACTCATAAATTTGTGAAGTCTATTCAAGGAACATCTACTAAAAACCAGCCTATGATCTTTAATTTTCTTTTTCTTTTGTACTTGCGCCCGCTTCTTTATTACAAACTGAGGGACAACATCAGAATCGCTACTAGAATCGGTACTAGATGTTGAACTACTCATTGTATCAAAATAATATGTTAAACACAATTAAAAAAGCCTCATAAGCCCAAAAATATCAATTTTTTGG
Source organism: Costus lasius (assembly GCA_027563935.2). Classification (NCBI taxonomy): domain Eukaryota; kingdom Viridiplantae; phylum Streptophyta; class Magnoliopsida; order Zingiberales; family Costaceae; genus Costus; species Costus lasius. Next base: position 104,128,432 of record CM050453.2, read on the forward strand.
AGAAAGTTAAATTGTTATGTAGAACCGAAAATAAGATGCAAACAATAATTTAATTGGTTGAAACAATTCTGTAATTTTAATTGTACAAACAATAGCTACAATTGTAGAAAAATTGGCTACCTAAACATGCACATAAGGCTCAATTTTTTCAACTCTGTGTTGCACTATGGACCTGGTAATGTTGGAGATATTTAGGTTGTGAAAACTAGAGAAGTATATATATAGAGAGTATTGTCATCATTTGTTCAACTTACCCTACAATATATTTTACTTTCACGTTATAAACATGTGAATTTGTTCAATGTTTTTCTTCTTTCCAACACTCATCAATTCATAAGAGTTGGGGATATTTAATTTTATGATGTACTAAAAGGCAATGATTCTTTGACATTAATTAAAAGAAGCTGTTCAAACAGAGAAGGCGCCAGCAGCTTTGGGACCATATTCTCAAGCTATTAAAGCCAACAACCTTGTTTTTGTTTCTGGTGTTCTACATCTTGTTCTTGAGGTTTAGTATTAAAATGTCTTTTTGCACCTTATTTGTCTTACTGATTCATTGCACCTTATTTGTCTTACTGATTCATTTTTCAGTTTTCCACTTATCCATATAGCAATTATACAATCTTTTGATTCAGACAGGAAAGTTTATCTCGGACAGTGTTGAGGATCAAACAGAGCAGGTATGTAATGTTAGGCTAATTTCAGAAACTTGCTGAATTCTAAGTCCCTTTAGTTTGTCATTCAAAAAGATCAGGTATTCTACATAATATATTTCGCTTTCAGTTTTACTAGACATAAATTCTTCTCCTGTCAAATCCAGGAGAAGTTAGAAGCCGAATGAAGAGTGTAAAGAACATTCAAAAAATTACATACCTAGATTGTTTCCAGCGGAGCTGACAGAGACAAAGAGCGCCTGGAGACGGAGACGGAGAGGGATTATCGGAGACGGAGAGTGCCTGGAGACGGAGAGGGATTATCGGAGACGGAGAGTGCCTGGAGACGGAGAGGGCTTTTCAACCGCCGAAAATCGCCTCGCCGATGAAGGAACGGGAGCGGGAGAAGATCGGCGGAAATCTCCTCAAACGGGAGCGGACGGAGACGGAGGGATTGTCGGAGACGGAGAGGGCCTGGAGACAGAGACGGAGAGGGAATGTTGGAGATGGAGAGGGCTTTTCAACCACCGGAAATCGCCTCGCCTAGAACGGGAGTGGGAGAAGATCGGCGGTAAAAATATTTTCACCGTGGCACGAGCGGGCACTAGCGGGCGGGCAAATTTTTTTTACCCTAACTTTTGACAGACGGCAACGTTGACCAGCCGTTTGAAAAAATTTTAAGTAACTTAAAATCGTGTAAGTTTGACTTGAAATCGTGTAATAGAACCTGCATTAAGATACGTGCCTGCACGCTTAAGGGACCCTTCTACGATGACGCGCCGAAGGGTCCCTCCGGCAAAAATTTTTTCCTCATAGCATGGGTTCGGCGAAATTTTTTTCTAATATTTGTATTATTGTTTAGGCTCTCCTTTGAATCCTCTACATAAAGGCCCCTCATTTTATCATTGATTTGCGTAGACATTGCATTACCCAGCACAGATCCATGGCTCCGCACAAACTCTTCGTCCACCTCCTCGCCGTCGCAGCCGTGCTCGAGGCAGCGTCGGTGGCTGTGGCAGCGAAGAAGCCACCCGCCACCCACCTCCACTTCTACATGCACGACATCATCACCAGCTCCAGCCCAACCGCCGTCAAGGTGATCTCAACAAGCGGACCAAATCCCATCTTCAACTTCGGCGACACCGTCGTCATCGACGACCCGCTGACCGAGGGGCCGAACCTGACAGCGTCGAAGCTCGTCGGCCGCGCGCAGGGCTTCTACACGCTGACTTCCCTGGGCCCGGCGGACGGCTTGGCTCTGCTCCTGACGGTCAACCTCGTGTTCACGGAGGGGAGGTACAACGGCAGCACGCTCGCGGTGCTGGGGCGGGACGATATAGCCCTGGCGGTGAGGGAGCTGCCGGTGGTCGGCGGGAGCGGGAAGTTCCGGATGGCCGGCGGGTACGTCCTCGTGAAGACCTACTCCTTGAACATGACAACCGGCAACGCCGTCTTGGAGTGGGACGTCTATGTCACCAAATGCAGGGATTGGAGTCGTAATTAATTGGCATGTCTCACTTGGTTTGATCTAGTCTAAACTTTGTGTTTCGATTTGGATCAAATGTGGGATGGCGTTGCCAAGTAATAAAATGGGTGAATTTCATATATTTGACTAATTAGTTGTTTGTGCTAGTAATTTTAAATATGGTCGCTTGGTCTATAGGGTTATGTCATAGAAGATTACTAAAATAACTACATGACCAAATATGACCTTAGCAGTTAAACTCTGTGCACTTGAGTCACTTGGGTGAAAAAATTTTTGCACTACCCAACTGGGGTGTTCAAAAAAACCGTTGGAACCACCAAACTGCGGTTAACCAAATCGAACCGAACCGGTTTTCCGATTAACCGAACAAACGGTTCCTTAACCGGTCAGTTTTTCGGCGGTTCCAACGGTTACCGGTTCGGTTACGGTTCGGGACTTAGCCGAACCGCCGGTTAACTGACCGAACCGGTATATAATATATTTTATATAAAATATTTATTTATATATAAACATAAATATTTTATATTAAAATAATATTATTTATATAATTAATCGAATCGGTTAACCGGCGGTTAACCGAAAAACTAGCGGTTAACCGGTGGTTAATTGATCAAATGAGATAATTTAGGAGATAATTTAGGAAAAAAAATTTATGACCGGTTAACCGGTGGTTAACCGACCGGTTAACCGATTGACTGGTTAGCCGTTTGACCAGTTAACCGGTCAAACCGGTTCGGGAACGGTTCACAGTTTTTGCCGAACCGAACGGTTCGGTTAATCGGTTGACTTGGTCAACCGGTTCGATTAACCGCCCATGCACAGCCCTAACTGCACCCCCTGCACCCCGCTGCATCAGTGAAGTGGAACCTTAGATTTCGTAAAATCTTAAAATACATGCCATTTTACAAAATCCTGCTAAAACGTTATCGTGAAACCTACACACAGCCAGGTACCCTGCCGCAGGTCAGTGCAGTTTGGTACCCGTTGCAAAAATTTTTTCCACTTGGGTAGACTTGGGTGCCACCCAACTGATCAAGAACACAAGCCAATAGCTCATGAGTGCATATGCTACTTCTCATGGCACCAGTTTCTTGTGTACTTGTGTGAACCACATCACCTTTCATGGATTTACACCAACTGCAAGAAACAAATTCACCTTGGATTGACCACCATAATTTCATCGTTTTCTCCGAATGTAATCCAATTTCTCCTCCGGCAACATTAACTAATAAATTAACAACATTTTTTTATTAAAATAAACTAAGAACACTTGCAATTCACTGGAGATTACGTCCTAAGCTTGCATGAGCAGGCCGATCATGGAGGACGAAAGCTTTTTTGTGCACTCCATCCCCGGCACCGGCCGAGTCCTCCCGTCGGCCAGCCGCTGGAGTTCAATCGAAGTCGAGTTCGGCTTGATTCCGGCCGCATCAAACATCGAAGTCTTTCCCCTCAATTACTCCAAATCGTACAGTTTCAATCTCGTCGTCGGAGATAAGTCCCACCTCAGACGCGCCGCCTTCGTCTCCGCCTCACTAATTGTCACCGTCGCCGCGGTGGTGACCCTCTTGCTCGTTTTATTGCCTCGCAAACACTCCGCCGACTCACCTTCTGGCCTTGAGCTGGCGCTGGACTCCTCTCTGCTCTTCTTCGACGCGCAAAAATGTACTCGAACTTTTATCTCGCAGCCGCCGTCGAGAAGCCATTGATCTTGCTGTTGTTCCTAACCAAATGAAATTTGCAGCGGGGATCCTCCCGGAGAACAACCCCGTCAAGTTTCGGGGCGATTCGGGCTTGCAAGATGGACACTGGGATCAAATCAATACCAGTCTGGTCGGAGGATTCTACGACGCCGGCAGCAACATAAAGTTCAGCTTCACCACCGCCTACACCACCACGCTGCTGAGTTGGACGGCGATCGAGTACGGCCCCAAGTACTCTGCACTCGCCCAGCTCGAGCATGTGAAGGACATCATCAAGTGGGGAAGCAATTACCTGCTCAAGCTGTTTGCCTCTGATTATCTTCATTTGTTCTCTCAGGCAAATTCTTCAATCTCCCCAAACTCTACTGAACTCTATCTCGGCGGCTCACCTTGTCGTTTGAGTGCAGGTCGGGAGTGGAAATGGCGACGCTAAATCGGAAAATGACGTCAGATGCTGGCAAAGGCCCGAGGACATGGAGTACCAAAGGCCAGTATTCACGTGCGGGATCGCCGCCTCCGATCTCGCGGGGGAAGTGGCCGCAGCTTTGGCGGCGGCTTCGTTGGTTTTTCAACAAGACGACGATGCCTATTCGAAGCGATTGGTCCACGCCTCCCAAATCTTGTTCGACGCAGCTACAAGCAGCCGCGCCCAGCGGAGCTACGCCGAGGACAGAGGTTGTGGGGGCGGAAGCAGCAAACTTGTACAATTCCACCAGCTACAGGGACGAGCTGGTGTGGGGAGCCACGTGGCTCTTCTTCGCCACCGGCAACTACACCTACCTCCGGTACGCAAGCCAGAACTTTGAGGCGGCGGTGGAAGAGGAGGCTCCGTCTGACGCCGGCACTTTCTACTGGAACAACAAAGTTGCAGCCAACGCAGTAAATTCATGCTGCTTGTCCCAAATTTAAGCTTAATTTTCAAAGTCTAATTACTGAATTCTTTGTTGCATTTGTAGATGCTGCTAACGAGGCTGAGATTTCTGAAGGATCCTGGCTATCCTTATGAGCCAACCCTCAAGTTAAGCTCAGATATGGTCAACTCCATCATCTGCTCGTACCTGGCCATGCCGAAGACCTTCAGCATGACAGCAGGTTAATCGATTGACTTCCAATAACTTGTGTGATCAGAATGAGGATGTTCCACTTTGACGTTGACTTTTTGGTGCTGGGATGTTGCAGATGGGTTGATCCTGTTTCAGAACAACAGCGGCGCCGCGCCAATCCTGTTGGCCGCCACTGCTGCCTTCCTGAGCAAAATCTACAACGACTATCTTGAGATTGTTAATGTCAAACTCGGGATCTGCGGCGCTGATATTTTCTCATTGAATGAGTTACAAAGTTTTGCTAGATCACAGGTGAGTGAGAATCATACTACAAGCACCAGTTTCCCTCCTCTCCTAAGTTGACCGTCATTGTCAACTCCAGGTCAACTATATACTGGGCGATAACCCCTTAAGGACGAGCTACTTGGTCGGCTTTGGGGACAAATACCCAGAGCACGTCCACCACAGGGCTGCGTCGATCCCTTGGGACGGGAAAAAGCGCACCTGTGCGGAGGGCACAAGGTGGCGGGATGCCAAGGAGCCCAACCCTAACGTGCTGGTGGGCGGCATGGTTGCGGGGCCAGATCAGGACGAAGGGTTCCTGGATATCAGGAATAGGAGGGAGTACACCGAGCCGTCGATCTCCGGCAACGCCGGCCTGGTTGCGGCGCTGGTTTCGCTCATTGACGTTGACGATGAAGACGCGGGGCTTAATTGGGCGAGGATAGGGATGGACCCGGACAAGATGTTTGCTAAAATTTCATAGTTTCCTTTTTTGGTTCCAAATGAACCTGTAAATTTACTTAATTCAGAAAGAAATTATGGATATATTATTATACCGGTTGAAACCGTTATATTTGACACGAAACAATCTTAACGACCGTTATGCTTTACAAACCGACGCCGAGCCGATTCCCATTGCGTTTTCCTCGATTCCGGGATGGAAGCTATATCGGGCTCTGTAGACCGTCCGATCTACAAGATCTGACTTTAAGATTCACGCGCCGAGCCCGCGAATTGACGCGCTCTCCCTCCCAACTCCAAGGAACAAAATGTGGGACCCATTGTCGATCGGAAGTAGTATATATTGCGCGATGTCGTGCCTCGCCATTAGAATATTAAAACTGAATAAGGAAAAGAAAACTTCAGCGCACCCCCCGACATTTCGTGCTTGCGACGCTTAAGCTGGCACCGCCTGACTTCAACCCCAAGAATTTGCTCCTCGGAGGCGCAACTTCAGCGATCGGAACCCTAAACCGCGACAATGCACGGCGGCCACATGCTGCTGGAGGAGCCCGTGCGCCTCGCGTCGGTGCTGGCGCCGCCGAAGACGGTGAGATCATCACTTGCTCTCCTCGTTCTTTTCTTCTGTGCCCTGGAATCGATTCGCGCGCTTCTCAGACGATCGGATGATGAACTATTAAGATCGCGATGTCTCTGTTCTTAATTCTGAACGTGAGAAATTTATGTGATTGCATTTGTCGTTTTGCGGGTCTGTTGACTGTTGTGGCTCTTTTTCTTCTGGGTTTAAAAAATTTTCTTTTATTGTTTTCTTTCGGTAGTACAGGGTATATGATCTTTCCCTTCCATCGATCGCTTGAGTGCCTCTGTTATTCTTTACTGCTTCGACATACGTTTCGTAGTTTGTGCTTAAGTTAGTGAATGGTAAGGAAAGAAGAAAATATTTCGGTTAATTTAGGGTATTTTAGATGACAAAACTCTGGTCAAGTTATGCAAGGGGCGCGTTAATTTTGAGACGTTTGGCTAGGTGACTGGGTGTTCTAACGGTTTCGATTCGCTAAGATGGAAGGCCAAGTGCTAACTTGTTATTGCTTAAAACTCTAAAATCAAGTCTCATGGCAATGGAGAGTAATATGTGTTTGTAAGTTCAAAACTTTAAGATGTGTCGAGTGGTTTTATCATTTAAAATCTCTAGAGATTTTATCTCTCCATTGAAGTTTTTAGCATCGATTGAAATGCTGATTAATTCTAGCGAAGCATGTTAATCTGCGGTGGACACTTACTTTTTTTTGGGAAAAATTCCAGAAATGCTTATCATCCTTTACTAAAATTGTTGGAACACTTGGGCCAAAATCACGATCTGTTGAAACAATTGAGGCGTGCCTCAAGGCTGGAATGTCAGGTTTGTCTTGTGTATTCTCTCATGTCTAAATCTCTCATCCAGATGATAAATTGTTCACAGCATAATGCTTGGTTGCTTTTGTTCCTCAAGTTGCACGGTTTGATTTTTCTTGGTTAACTACCGAGGACCACCAGGAGACTCTTGACAATTTGAGAACTGCTGTGTGTAAAGTCAACAAGCTATGTGCTGTAAGTGAACACCTTCCAACATGTTTTTTCATATTGACATACATTTTACTAGTTTAAAATTGAATTTGTTAAAAGTTACATCTTTACTTTCTTCCATGCCATCTAATTAAATATTTACAAATGCATTTATTATGTAATCTTGGTCATCAATGAAGCTGTTTTTGCTGATCTACGATTCCTGAACTTGCTACAGATGCCAGTGATAAAGTTATTTTAAATAAGTGCGAGCTTTCAGGCTATATTCGTAAGAATGGGTTTTGCATGTATGCTTTGACTTGCTTATTGTATCTATTTATACAACCATATTTTTTAGCTTTAGATCTTGAATGCATTTTTTTATAATTTCTTAAACTTGATTTTTTTTTCTTCAGACGTATGCATATGCAATCAATTAACATGCGTGAATACAAGCAAATTTAGCTGGACAATAAGCAGCTTTATTACCTTCCCAAACATGGCACAACCAACTTCTCTTTATGCAACTCTGTTGCTAATTCGAACAAGAACAGTTCTTATGGTGCTAAAATTTTTTGGTTTAAGTAGTGTAGTTAGCTTGTATACTATGAACCTGACATGTGGTCGATCTATTTCAAGAAACTAGTCTAATTTTTAGTTTTTGAAAAACCTGCTCAAACAGGCTTACTGGTGTGAAACTTAGATTGTTATCCCTATACCCTGGTTCAAATTATGCAACTAATTTTATTCCATTAAGCAGAGACTTAAACTGCATTTTTCTACTAACTGGCCAACGATTTGTAAAAATTGGCGTCAGGTTATGCTGGATACTGTTGGTCCAGAACTTCAAGTTTGCAATTCATCCGGAGAACCAATTGAGTTAAAAGCTGGTAATACTGTAGTTTTAACGCCAGACAGTTCTAAAGCTCCATCAGCTGCAGTTTTGCCAGTAAATTTCACTGAACTTACAAAGGTAATTCTCATGGTCTCTAATAAATAATTCTATAGATTTATCTCATTATGTGGTTTTTATGCCTGCTGGGATACATGACATCATTAACGTCACCAGAACATTTGTTAACATTCTTGCTTGTTTCTAGTGCTCTTAACTGACACACATCTATATATATGATGGTTTTCCAATCACTTTATTTTTTCTTTTTTTTTTTAATTCTCGTCGGTCTCATAAGACGTATGACTCTCATGTTGGTTGGGAATGTAATGATTATATATATTTTTTCTAAGTTTAGCTTTATGTAGGTTTGTAATGGTTACAAAAATATAGCTAGGTAATAACCACCATATGTTTGATCTATTCGAATGAGATATAACCTTTGCCCGTTCTGGCATTTGCACAACAGATTAGCAGTAATAATTTGCCTTTAGACCGAGAAAGATGGAAGAAAGACTTGTTGCATCATTGCATAGAACTATGCTGATAGTTATGAGGCATGATATATGACACCCCATGCCAATCAATAGCCCTTATATCTGCCAGCATATACCAATTTGCCTAGTCTGCATGGATTAGTGTGTATGAATGCCTGTACTTTTACACCAGGCTATGTAACATGTTCTGACACCTTGGCATCTATTATCAAACAATAGAAGAACTAAAATGAACTTAAGAATAACCGATACCCCATTTAAGTACGTTATTTTGTAGAATTGTATGTTAACAAAATAGGGCTTATTTAATAGCAGGTTCTATAGCTTTGTTTCATAGGTAGCATAATGACTTGTATGCCAATAGATATATAGGTAGTTGTTTCATTCATTCGATTTTGTAAGTTGAATAACTTTTCTTTGTGCAGAAAAAAATTGTAAATGGTTAGATTTATGATTATCACTTAAAGAATGCATCATGGAAACGTTCCTTCTATCAGAAATTAACATTTCTCTTTTTTTTTCCTTGTTTTGAATGTGTAATGATGCAAAACTATGAACCAATTGGACATTCTCAACCTCTTAATGTCAGAAGTCTTACTTGATTAGGCCACCTATTACAAGTTATTTTATTTGAATTTACTAAAAAATATATTGTCTCTACCTATTTGAGATCCATGTACAAATGTTGGATATAGCTTATTGCTTCTCTCTATGGTATATTTAATAATTCAGATAGTTACATTAAAAAAAGTAAGTTAATTATTTCGATAGATCCAAGTTGATGAAACCATGTGCTTCTTTTTGAAGCATAGTTTCTAGGATTGTTTGATTTTGATTTGCATCGGTTGATCTACAATAGTATCGGTATGCATCAATTCAACATTCCCATTAGTCGTTACCAATTCCAATATCAATATTGTGAACTATGCTTTGAGGCTTTGTTGCCATTTTCTTCCAAATAATTGCATTTTCTTGGAAAACAGAAACAATGTTTCAATTTTGCATAATACAAAGTCCAGCTGACAGTCTATTGATTTCTATCCAAGATTTAAAAAACTGATCGGTTGATAACATGGTACCGTTCAGTATTTCATTCCTTGTTTCTATCAAAATAAATTTTTATCTGTGCAAGAAGATGCTGTTAAAATTTAAACAAAAAGTGCAATTCAAAAGAAAACACTTTAAATATGGTCGACAAAAAGAATCTTTAGGATCACATGTGCAACTTGTCCTTTAAATATGATTGCAGACTATTGATTAATTCAGATCAAATGTAAATGAAAGTAAATACATCATGCTATTTAATTTGTCCAACCAAGTTTTTGGATCTCTTAATTTAGTATCACTGCCATCTCTTATGTCATTGTACAGGAAATGCTATGGAGATTTTTTTCTTAAAACTATATAATTGTGAGTATTATTTTCTCTTTTAGTCATCCTTTATGTTCCATGTTGAAATGCAGGCAGTTAAGAAGGGCGACACTATTTTTATTGGGCAATATCTTTTCACAGGAAGTGAGTCAACATCTGTGTGGCTTGAGGTGATTTATTGAAATTTGTTTTTTTCCACCTACTTCTGCATGTTGCCCTTCTTAAAAACTATAAAGAGATTTTGATTTTTTGTCTTGTTTTCTCCTAGGTTATTGATACTGTAGACAAAGACATAAATTGTCTTGTGAAGAATAGTGCGACACTTGCTGGATCCATTTTCACCATGCACGTATCACAAGTTGCAATCAATATGCCTACTCTGACTAGTAGGGACAAGCAAGTTAGTATTGCACTGCCCTATAGTTGATATGTTATTCCCAATTATATTTGTTCTTCCTACATTTGTTTCTCAAATGCTTTTGGCTTTCAATTGCCTAGTGGAGAGTATCAATAACTTGTTTTGTGGAATTGCTATATGACACCCAATTTAATCCTACATTTATAATGGCATGAAATGTCTAATGAGCTTACTACTATTAATTACTGCTATTAACTTAGATACAAGCATTTTCAATTGAGCAATGTTTCTTAAACTCATTGAGTAATAGATTAGTTCTCTTGATAGGTGGGCTATAACAAATTGTATCAAAATAAATATAGTTTGAGACATTTTGAGATTCTAATATACAACGGTTGTCTTGAATGGTGGAGCCACCATTGCACTAACCTCACATGTTACTAATTACTTATTATGAATAGATTATAAGTCAAGTGGCCGATGAGAATGTCATGTCTTAAGTAGAAAAAATTATGACACCTCGGTTTAGTCCCTTATAGGAAGTAGGAGCAGAATATAATAATATATAAAATATAATGAGCTCAATTGCGCCCATGTTGTTTAAGGTGCATCAAGTTACTTCTTTCTATCAAGGTTTTAAATACTGGTTTGTATTATGTATTGGTTCATTATATTTTTTATGTGCTAGTTTGTAATGACGTATGCTGGCTATGGTATCAGTCGGTACTATTAAAATATTATTCACATATGTGTATATGATACTGACTCTTGTTCCAATATCAATACAAGGTCAAATTGATTTTTTATACCATGCTTCTTATTATTTGGTCAATTTTCCCATTAAATAGATCATAATATGTTTATGTCTAGATGCTAAGTTAGTTCTTTCCATTTTGGATAATCACAAATTACTGATAACGTACCTGTAGTTAGTAGGATGTTGCAGTTGAAATAAGAACTCATGAGAGAGTCATGGGTGATGATTTAGTTTCTATTTTGATGTTCTTATGGTGTTTAGTTATTTATGCCTTAAAAATATTTATGTGACTATTTCGTATATTTTGCAAAATATATACTTAATCTAATCCAAAGAGAACTAAATATCATTTAACTATTCTTAAAGATCCTAATCTTACATTTGATTTTTCTGATTTTCATATGAAATTATGCATGGAACCTATATAATTCAATCAGGAAAAATGCAAAAGTTTCTACTACCTACAATGACCATTGAAAGTCACATAATTTTTGGATTTATATCACATTGGCCACTATATTTTGGGATTATTACATCTTGTTTATTTTTCAAAAAAAAAAAAATCAATTTATCCTTTACCTCTCATATTTTCCTTCTGCAGTTTGAATGGAAATTTCAATTTGTCTCCTACACTGAATTTAATCTCAATTTGCATTCAGATATCCAAAAATGAACCATATCGTTACTGCATCTAAATTTTAGCTAGGATTCAGTACACCATCGGATGTTGACTGGCCAACTTCTTTTTGAGGTTTCATGATGATTATAGTCTCTTCTGTCGACACTATTTCTGCCATGTGATGAGTGTTTGACCGTGTTTTGGTTAAGTTAATATAATAGAAGGCTTTTAGGATTTAGACAAAAATATGAACTATGAAAGATGTATTAAGAGTTAACTATGGATGCTAAACAATGACAAAATGTTGTTGTACGGTGCAAGACGAGAATTCTCAAACTAAAAAAGGGTACCGCAACAAAACCTCAAATAGTTTTGGAGGTAAAGTGAAAATGACCCTACTTTTTATGTCCATAATATTATGCTGATTTTTCTTTTAACTTTTCATGTCAATATGATAGTTCTAATTCTCCACTCTGCTAGTTTTTTTGTATGATCTTTGACAAATCGAACATCTTTTGCATGTGATTTGTTTTGTTAATTTTTCCTCACTGCTTTACTTCTATTTGGAGACAATTCTGGGTTAGTTCTGATGATTACTTTTGACACTAATCAAACATTTCTAAATACCGGAATCTTTTGCCTAACACTAGTATCATTTTCTTGTTTGCTTGGTATATCACTACATTATATGGTTGTTTATGTTGATCGAAACATTGAGCATTTGATGTGTCTCATGTTAGGTGATCTCTACTTGGGGCTTGCAAAATAATGTCGATCTCATTTCCCTGTCCTACACTCGTCACGCAGAGGACGTGCGTGAGGTGATTTCATTTACTCCTTTCTTGATTTTATGTTTCACTGGTATTCTTGTTTGAGGTTTTCTCTGGTATGCTTGTTAGAGGTTGTTCTTTTTGGTCGTATTCTCATGTAGCTATTCATCATCAGTAACTTTGGTCTTACTTCTTAGTTTGAGTCTCTTGACCCTCAAAAACCATAACTTGTACATCTGCTGGGTTGTTCACTTGGGAACTTTTTCCCATTATTGCGCTCTGTTGTGGTCAATATTACTTATCAACTATATCAAGCATGTTTTTCTTGTGAATTTTTCTTTGTCCCCTTGAACTGCTACTGTGCATGATTTCTTCTTCATCATTAGATATGGTTGGAACAGAATTTTATGCATGAAGCTAGGAGGATTCTTTTTCTAGTATTCTGCAAGGGTGTAAATACCAGTAGCTCATAGGACAGACAACAATTGGATAATTCAGTAAATGTGTCTGTTTCAATTGCCTCAGTGTTTTTGTCTATAAGCATAAAAAGCTGCGCACAATGAGTACAGAACAACGCTTTTCGTAAATATACAAGCGATGAAGGGAGGAAGAAGAAAGAGAAAGATTATAGGAAGAAATTAGAGGGAGAGTGAAAGATTGGGAGAAGTAATATTGCATTCAATAATAATCAGCCTTCTTACGACATGCTAAAACCTTACATGGGCTTTTAGGGTTAATATAAACCATATGTTAACTAGACTTAGGCAGCCCCCCTAATCCTAGTTGAGGACGAAAATAATTACAAAGCATTGCATCAATAAGTATCTTTATTTTATCTTTCTAAGTAAATTTACTTCTTGATGAAAACTTGTATGCTTATGATGAACATGGTTTTCTAATATGTTATGGTATGATACTATGATTCACATTCTATTCCTTGAAATCTAGAAATTATAGTTGTCATGATTCTATGTATACTTGGTTTTCTGTAGATGATAAATTCTGTTCTTTTTGTTACCCTTGTTCTTCTCAGTATCAAATTTGTCTGTTATATGCAGCTTAGAGAGTTTCTCAGATCACAAAATCTTCCCAACACTCAGATTTATGCCAAAATTGAGAATTTTGAGGTAAGTACTGTAGCTGCCCTCCTGTAATTATTTTGCTCTCTCTTTCCCTCACACACACGTACACGGACACACATCTCTAATATATATTCCTCCTATAATTTTTATATTTCTGTAGGGTTTGGACCATTTTGACGAAATTCTTCAGGAAGCAGATGGCATCATTCTTTCTCGAGGGAACTTAGGGATAGACCTTCCTCCAGAAAAGGTAGTCATTGTTTCATACAGAATTTACTGTATGATCAATTGATAACAGTTTAAAGTAAACAAAAAGAGAAGCTAAAATGCTTAAAAATTGCACTTGTCAATATCATAAGATGTTGGTGAGTACGAGATTTGTTCTTAGCTCTTCCATTTTTCCGGTGTTGGTTAAAGCAAATTATATAAAATAGTTCTCAGATAAATGACTAAATTTCATATAAAGTATGAAGTATGAACTGCATTAGTAGCATAGGATTGTGGGGTCAAAAAGTATTACATTGGAAATGTAATATAACCTTTATTAAATTCATCTTAAATTAATAAGGCTTATTATTTAATAAGATCAGGCTTCCAACGAGCGCAAGCGCTTATAGTTAATTACCCCTAAAATTAGGAAACTTTTGATTAAAAGATCTATATTATGAAATGAAATACAAGACTAAACAATTTTATTCATGAATTTTATGAGAGTACATGACTTGTCATGATACATGAAAGAAATGAGCCATTATCAATTTGGGCAATTTGTGTTTGGTCAAGTGTTTAGTCTTGCGATGATTTATTGGATGCTTGGACTTGGGATAATATCCGGCCTTAGCAGCACGATGTCATATTGAGGAGCTACGCTCCGATGATAAACATCGACGTACGCACCTCCCAAACAATACTCCATCGTAATGCATTAAGGCGTGGATATTGATTTTGAAAGATCATCTGACCTTGATGGCGTATTGGATGTTTGATTTGGAAATATCCGGTCTTGCGACTTGTTGGATGTTTAAATCTGAGGAGAAACTTATCCGACTTGCGGCTTGTTGGATAATTTGATTTGGAAAAATTCCGGCCTTGCGACTTGTTGGATATTTTGACTTGGAAAATTACCCGGCCTTTGTGGCGTGCTGGATAATTTTATTTGGAAATATCCAGTCTTGCGACTTGTTGGATATTTAAATTTGAAGAAAATTACCCGGCCTTACGGCTTGTTGGATAATTTGACTTTGAAAAATATCCGGTCTTACGACTTGTTGGATATTTAAATTTAAAGAAATTATCTGGCCTCGCGGTGTGTTGGATAATTAAATTTGGGAAAATTATCCAGTCTCACGACTTGTTGGATACTTAAATTTGGAAATATCCGGTCTTGCGACTTGTTGGATAATAATTTGATTTGAGAAATTATCCGGCCTCACGGCTTATTGGATAATTTGAATTTGGAAAATATCCGGCCTTCTGGCGTATTGGATATCTGCTATGAGAAATTACCCGGCCTTGCGGCGTATTGGGTAAAGATATCCTCATTTGTCATAAGTCATAGAGAAAAATATGAGTTGTGTTGTAACAACGTGGAGGAACTACGCCCTGATACGAAGTATCGACGTACGCACCTCCCAAACAACGTTATTAACAATACACGTCATGCATTTACCATCCGCGTCTATGTTTGTTGAGTGCATGGGTTGAGTGAACGAGCCGTGGGGCTAAACGTTCAGAGTTTAGATGAATGGGTCGAGAGGCCAAGCTGATTTGTAAATCTGCTTAGATCTGAGTTTCTGATCGAAAATCCGAGATCAAATTCAAAAAGATCTAACTCAATTTTGTAAGAGCTGATATTTGGATCATTTTGAGAGTCTTCCGATTAGCTGAGATTCGAGAGAATTAATCTCAGTCGTTGAAAGTTTAAATCGTAGATCTGTTTTGATCCAGATCTCTGATCGAAAATCCAATGGCGGATCTGGAAAGCTCTGAGCCACATTTATAGGGATCAATATGCAGATCACTTTGAAAGCCATCCAATTGACTGAGGTTTGTACAAATCAATCTTAACCATTGAAGGCTTGATTGCTGCTTAGATTTAGATCTTGGATTGAAAATCTGAGAGTGGATCTGGAAAGATCTGACCCACATTTGTAGGGATCAGTATTCGAATCATTTTGGAAGCCATATGATCAGCTTAGATTCATGTAAATTAATCTCAGCCATTGAATATTTGATTAGCATATCTGCTTTGCTCCGGATTTCTGATCGACAATCCGAGGGTGGATTTGGCAAGATCTGACCCACATTTGTAGGGATTAGTATTCGAATCATTTTGGAAGCCATTTGATCAGCTTAGATTCATGTAAATTAATCTCAGCCGTTGAATATTTGATTTGCATATCTGCTTTGCTCCGGATTTCTGATCGACAATCCGAGGGTGGATCTGGCAAGATCTGATCCAAATTGATAGGGATCAATATCCGGATCACTCTGAAAATCATCTATTTGGCTGAGCTTTATGCAAATTAATGTCAGTTGTTGATTTTATCAAACTCATCATGACTATTCATTTAAATTTGCCGATCTGCTCCAATTCGAATTTTGGATCGATGATCCGGTACCATATTTAGAAAGATCAAGTTTTATTTGATAGGGATCAACTCCTTGATTATCTCAAATGTCAACCAATTGACCGATATATGTTCTATTCACTTTCAGCCGTTGATTTGGATTTAAATCAGATTTATCATGACCGTTTAATTAAACAATCTGGATCTCGGATCAAAATTCTGATATCATATTCAGAAATATCAGGTTCGACTTGATAGGGATCGATACCTTGATCATGTCAAACGTCAACCGATTGACCAAGATGCGTTCAAATCAATTTCAGCCATTGATTTAGAGTTTATATCGAACTCATCTTGACCGTTCGTTTAAATTATCGATATTCTTCAATCCAAGTCTCATATCGAAAATCGGATATTTTATTTGGAAAGAGCAGGGTCGAAATAGTAGGAATCGACACTTGGATCATGTCAATCGTCAATGGATTGACTTAGATATGCTCCGAACATTCTCAGCCGTTCATTGCAAATTTAGATCTGAGCCATTCGATTGGAAATGGATGAATTTGATCCGTTGATTTCAATTAATTAGACCGGAGTGATCATAGCCGTCCGATTTCGTGTAGAATAATCAAGACCGTTGGATTTGAGTTATTGGATTGTATTGATCTTGGCCGTTCGATTAAGATTGGAATGATCTTGATCGTTGATTATATTTTGAATCTGGATCGTTGATTTCGTTTGAACGAATCTCATCCGTTGGATTCAATTTATTTAAGCGGATTGATCTGGATCGTCCGATTTCGTCTAAAGAGATCTGGAACGTTGATCTAATTTAGATCTCAGCCGTTGGATTTGGAATGGATGAATCTGATCCGTTGGTTTTAATTTATTTAGCCGGATTGATCTGGACCGCCAGATTTTGCCTGAATCGATCTGGATCGTTAATTTTCAAAAAGATCGAACCGTTGATTTGAGCAGAGTAGATCTCAGCCGTTAGATTTAAACTTTTGATCTCGGCCGTCGGATATTAGTTGAAGTAATCTGGAACGTTGGTTTACTTTATATCTGGACCGTCAGCTTGATTGGACGAATCCCAGCCGTCCATTCATTTCCCACGTTTCTTTCGTCGACGGCGGCGGCGGACGAAACTAGGGTTCGTCGACGCCGGCGGCTCGCTGCTCCTCCGGCCGATCGGTTTCAGGGGTGTCTTCCCTATGTCGAGGACGACACTTCACCGGAGTTTGGCGGTTTACGGTGAAGTGTAGACGATGAATCGAGGATTTTGGCGAGAACATCGTCGCCGGCATAAAATCATTCGATTCCGGCGATCTGGCCGTCAGATCTCCGGATCTTTCTGTCTTTGGGTTCGCATACTGGAGGAGAAGGCATGAGAAAATTTTCGATCCGATCAGATTTCAGATGCTGAAGTTTGAAGCTTCTCTCTTTTTTTACTTCAGCCGGTGGATTGGTCAGAATAGTGCCGACGATCACAAGTAATAGGCCCTCAGCTGTCGTCACAGCAGCTATTTTTTTTTTCAGCTGTACAGTCAGGTTTTGATCTTGTTCTTCTCCCTTTCTTGCAGCTTGTCGGTATAAATAACCCTCAGTTGTACAGTCAGTACAACGTCGCAGCAGCCTTTTGATCTTGTTCTTCTCTTCTTGTTTTTTTTTGTTGCAGCCTCTCGGCGTTCTCTTCCTCTTCCTCCTTTTTTTTTTTTTTCTTTTGCCAAGCTCCCCCTTTTTTTCTGAGTTCGATGTCTTCTCTTTTATAAGCTACCAACTATCAAAGTAATTTTTTTTATTTCCTTCTTTGCTGTGGTTGCTTGCCGCTCCTTTTTATTTAATTCTTTTTTTTTTTGCCGATTGTTGTGAGCGACACCTCTTCTTTCCTTCCTATTCTCTTAATTTTCTTGCTTTTTTTGCCTTTCTTGCCAATTTTGGTTAATAGCTTTAAATTCCTTGCCTTATCCATTTTTGTTATTATATTTTTGCCACCGTTGGTTTTATTTCCTCTCAATCAACCATCATTTCATTTTTGTTACCGATTATTCCTCTTTTTTTTTTCGGCATTTCTTTCTTTCTTTCAGGGTGTTAGGTATTTTCTTTTGCCTTACAAAGCTTTGGCGCATGGATTTTTTCTCATTTCCTTTTTGGCTTCTTGTTGACGTGTAATTTTATTTTTGGTCAGAAATCAATTTTGACCATTCCTTTACACTCGTGGTTAATGGATCGACAGTCATGTACTTCATTTGCACTGCACGCTTGCATAAACATACGCATTCGTCAAAAATTTTCTGCAGCATCGCGTACCAATTTAAGTTCACTTACTAAAAATTTTTTTTTTCATGGGTGAAAATTTATGATTCAACAAGGATCAATTTGATGTTTCTCTATGAAGCTCACAAAATTTGTCCTATCTTTCCCTAATATGCACGAAGTTTACAAATAGTTGTGTTTTGCAGGTGTTTGTGCATCAGAAATCTGCTATTCACAAATGCAACATGGCTGGAAAACCTGCAATAGTCACTAGAGTTGTGGATAGCATGGTTGATAATTTGCGCCCAACGCGTGCAGAGGCAACTGATGTAGCAAATGCTGTCCTGGATGGTCAGTAAATAATGTTTGTAACATCAATCTTTTAATGCTTCATTATTGACTTTTTTGTGGAAATAACAATGTTTAAAGTGCAGGGACCGATGGTATACTGTTAGGTGCGGAAACTCTTCGTGGCCTCTATCCTGTCGAAACAATAAGGACAGTTGGTCAAATCTGTGCAGAAGTATGTTTGCTAGTCATATCAGACAGTTTAGCGAAGAGATATTGTTTTCTATCCATGAATGACATTTATTGGTTTTAAATGTTTCCTAATTGTAATACCATCTGCTCTGCTGTTTTGTAGGCTGAGATTGTCTACAATCAGCCTCATCAGTTCAAAAAAGTAATTCAGTATGTTGGGGAACCAATGTCTCATGAAGAATCCGTTGCATCATCAGCAGTAAGATAACTGATGCTATTTTGCTGTTGCAAATTCTTTAACAATGCTCTTACAAAACTGTTTGTTTATGATCAAGGTTCGCGCTGCAATCAAAGTCAAGGCTGCTGTCCTTGTTGTGTTTACTACAACTGGAAGAGCTCCAAGGTGATTTGATCCCCTCGGGATTCACGAATAATATTGTTTTTGCCACATTACTTTTAAATTTATTTTGATTTTTGAATATCATGCGTTGAAAGGTTAATAGCGAAGTACAGACCTACAATGCCTATTTTGGCTGTTGTCTTTTCACCGGAGAAATCAGAGTCATTTGGCACTGTAAAGGTTGATAAAGTTTTATCCTCAAAGCCAGTTATAGGAGTATCGTATATGTCAGTTTAGAATATCCATTATGATCTCAAACCTTATTCTGCAATTACTTCATGTTCAGGCTAGGCAGTGTCAGACTGTAAGAGGTGTCTATCCCATTTTGGCCGTATCTGACAAAGTAAGTTATTTGGTGACTACAAGATCGTCAACGGCATTGCTGATCAAATCATCAAAAAGAAAAAAAAGTCTTAACTCTGTTCTCTTGCTGATATGAATGCAGGATGACAGGAGCAAGTCAGACGAAGCAGGACTAAAGCTTGCTTTGGACTATGGCAGATCTGTTGGCTTGCTGAAGTCATACGATCGAGCGGTTGTCTTTCAGAGGCTCGGCGATTCTGCGGTTGTGAAGATTATCGAGTGTGAAGCTTCTTGATTCATACAAAATATACTCTCCAAAGTTATAGCTCGAGAGATTTCATTTCATCAGCATTTTTTGTTTTTCTTGTTACAGATGTGAGGATCTGATAGACACTAGTGTGATACACAAACCAAGCTTTGATTGCGGCAAATTTACTAATTTATTCCATCTTGTTAGATCTGCCAAAACAATCAGTTTCACGTTTTAAGAAATAAAACACTTGTGCTGCTTTACAAGCTCTTGCCACCACTTTTTTTGTGGAGTTTACACGTTGCATGCCTCGTTACATATATCAGGTTTATGCTCACAATAGGAACCCTCATAAGCAATAATTTTTCTTCACAATAAAAATAAAGATGAAGCATGTATATCCTAGAGGAAAAAAATCAGATGAGCAAAAAGAAAATTGAGTTTTTTTTATTTTCTTAGGGAAAGAAAATGAGTGAAAAAACGGGAAAAAAAAACTAACTGTTTTGAACGGAAATTATATTTTTTTTTCTTTTATTTTTTTTCCTTGTCATTTTTCTGAGGAGATCCTATCAAAACTGCTATATAAAATTGTGCCTCATTACAACCTTAGAACAACGACCAAAGAGAAGGTATCTCTCTTGTACAATGCCTATACTTATGTTATTCTATCACTTGTATTGTACAAAAAATTGTGTACAAAAAAAAATCAATTTACTACAATACAGTGAAGCCTGAAGCGAGAATTATGAAAACTATATGACAAGAAGGAAGAGATTGGGTGGTACAGCCGCGGAGAGAAATCAAAATGGGGGCATGGCAAGCTGCAGCAAAACGCCACTAGTATATCCGGTCTGATAGGATGGAATCACTCCATGCAAGCATAAAATCACGTGTTACATTCGGCAAATCTGCATGAACAACCAATGAACATTTCACCTATTCAGATCTTCATAAGAACATGACATGCATGTGCATTCAATTGGAGGAATGGCAAACACTCACCCTGCAGGACCTCCAAAGCAACTGATGGAAGATCTATTTGATCCTCAACCAACCTATATACATCCACAAGCTAACAAAAGGAACCCAAGAAGTAAGCCGGAACAGTCACAAGAAAAATAGATTCGGAAATTTCAAGAACACGGCAGGTAATGCTTCAGAGCGGAAAAAACAATTATCTGATTGATTATATAGAATGATATATGCAGCCAACGTCAGATTTACAGAGGCAACCGCAAGTACAGATTAATACTAAATTTGGGTAGAAGATGAATGATGTTTGCTTCCTGGATAATGTTCGTTGGTAAGAAGTCAAATTTTAAAAGTTATTTAGTGAACATCAAACGGAACATAGTTGCAGTAGGCATTAATAGTTTATGCCTTTCAGAGTTATGAACAACCAATAAGTTGGTTAGAGAATATATATCTATTAGTAAAACCTCAAAAAAAAAAAAGGTAAAACAACAATGATAACTCAAGGCCAGAATTTTTAATCTCATACCAGTCCGAGATTGAACTGCTTCACAAACCTCCTATCTCGATACACCTAGTATACTAGGAATCAATATCGGCATACCCAACATGTATCTGTCTAAAACATGACTAGTAGGCTAAACCATGTTCAAGACTTCCTATTGTATCAAAATGTAGCTACAATAGTTACAATGATTCAAGTTATGTTTTGGTTGGTTGGATGATCTCTTTGAGGACACCCCTTCATTCCTTGCCACTTTATTGGTAGTCACCAAAGTTAGTTATCATGCTAGATAAGTCAGTTTATCCACTTCATTTTTCGATACAAGCCTAAACACAACACCCATTCAAATTCCTAACATCTTCATCGCTGAACATCTGCATGTGAAAGTCTTTTAGGGCCCCACATACATGACTAGTTCAAAAAGAACTCCATCCTAATATTGATATTTGATATTGTTACTTCCACACACAACACCTGAACTTGTATCTGATATTCAGTATTCTTTTGCAGGATGTTGGTAAAAATTGGACAAACTATTGTTTTATCTTTTAGTGAAAGACTACTATTACTACCAGGATTAATTTCAGAGGCCAGATCTCATTCAATTGCATATATCCATAGATAAAGTACACCTGTGCACCTCATTATTACTTGTGCAGTGGTCATGAAAGTTCATCAGACGAAAGTCTCTGTGATGTATCAAGGCCTAGTCTAATTTTATTGACTAATGAGCCACTATAGCGCTAAGATAGTGAACAGTGATAAGTGAAGATGATAAATTCATTTAGTTGCAAGTAGAGTTAATCAGCTATATAAATGTTGCTCTAGAAAAGTAGTAATGTTTGTATAGCTGAGATGTAACGGAAGGGGGCACATGTTTTCTATTTGTTTACCAGGAAGTGCTAATTACTGGACAAAGTTTAAGATATCCCAAATTTGAGTATAGAACATCAGTGATATAAATAATAAATTTCATAATGATAAGAATTGATTTTATTTTCTCCAATGATAATCTGTTACATACTAGTTACCAACTTTAATGCTCAGGTAGTGGTTTAATAGTAGCTCGTTGATCTGTCTTCAAGTAATTCCTGTACATCTTTTCTACCAAGCATGTATAATTTTCACTCATGCAATACTTAATATTCAAATAGTGACATCTAAATTGTAATATTTATCCAATGTTTCTTATTAAACTTGTTATTCAAAGTTCAACAATGTTTGATAGTGAATTCTATCTAATTTTTGGAAATGCTACTTCACAATGATATGTATTGCAAAGTACAAACCTCTTGAATGTGAAGCTTGGAGTCTTCTGTTAAGGCCATGATGAGTTGGCGCCGAATCCCTGCATCAATTAGGAACATACGTGCCCCATCCTTTATGGTTTCTGTGAGGTCCAGCTTCTTCTCAACTTGCAAGTTCCTTGAACTACGACTGAAGTGATAACATAGATGAGGTCATGAGAATTAAGGTAATACCACAAGTAGAAACAGAAACCTATTAGGTGGTTGAAGTTACTAACATGCTCTTCTGCTGTAATGCAGGAACTCTATTCATCTTGGCCACATTTTCCTTTGCAAGAATTATGAGGTTTTCAAGTCTTTTCCACTGGAATACTCCATCTTTAAACAGAACCTATGAAGATACAATAACAGGAATCACTTAAGCCTGATACTATGGCTTTGCACTGAAATTGGGTTGTTTACCGCAAATCAGCAGACGAAGATGATTTTTGAATTATAAAAGATAATAATAATATGCAAAATCAATTCTTTGAAGTTAATAATTGCCTTTATCGGTGTCATACTTGAGTATGTTTTAAGTTTGCAGGTTAATATTTACAAATTCCCAAGCAGATTAATTTAGTTTATCAAAAACAAGAAAAATTATTCTAAACCTATTCTCCCAAAATAAAAAAGGTGTTATGTCATGAAAATTGGTGCCAACAGAGTACTTTTCAGGAAGATATCTCTAAAACTTCCGGTCAAAACAATCTAAAGGCTCGAAAACTTGGAAACAGGTGGTGGCATGATTTAAGCAGTTCTGTCTCTGATTTCCATTACCCTGGTAAAGTTTTCTAATTAAATCCCAGATTCTACCATCTGCATCAACAATTTTACTTATGTGAACATTGATTTAAAAATAACAGAGTTCAAACTTAAACTGCATTGGTCGGATAAATGTTGCTGAAGCTTCATATCTTTCCTACCTCATGACAGTTATGTTTATAATTTCAATAACTAGGATAAAATCCAACGGAAAACTTGGAAACAGGTGGTGGCATGATTTAAGCAGTTCTGTCTCTCTGATTTCCATTACCCTGGTAAAGTTTTCTAATTAAATCCCAGATTCTACTATCTGCATCAACAATTTTCCTTGTGTGAACATTGATTTAAAAATAACAGAGTTCAAACTTAAAACTGCATTGGTCGGATAAATGTTGCTGAAGCTTCATATCTTTCCTACCTCTTCAGGCGTAAATTGCAAGATTCAAAATTTTGTAATAACAGTTCAAATGTAAAGCACTGATAAAGTCAGATGAACTTCAACTATGAGCATAGATGGAAAGCATTGTATAGTGAACATACATGTAAAGAAGAATCATCAGCAACAAACCTGTATGAGACGTTCCCGGAGGGCAGGATTTGGATCTGTCAAAAGGCGTTTTGCTACATATGGATATGCAACCTTCAAAGCATTTTCCAGTGAGAAGTGTCTTAGGATATGAAAGTAAGCAATAACTATATATATAATAATTACCAAAAGAATAATCAATTACTAGAAAATGCTCTCCACATATTTAATGAGATACAAAAAGTAAAAATACAATGTATCTCTACATACCTTAGTTACTAACAGAAAATTGATAAAAAGAACTGTTATCTGGATACTTAAAGTAATAACACTTAATTACCTCAAGAAACTTAAAATCTGGCTTCAGTGTGAAGCAAATTCCTTCTTGAGTCAGCAAAGAGCGGATAACAAGTGAAAATCTCTCTGGAATGCGGATGGGGTAATTGTAAACTAGCTGATTGAACTTCCCTGTGACAATTTTTTTGGAAAATTGAAAATGTTATCATATGCGAAGTGAGCTTTACATTAAGTCCCAAGCGGTATAGTAAGATAGCATGATCAGAAAATTTCACCATAACACTGGGTTAGCAATACGCTCATAGTATGGCCTAATACATACACCAGGAAAAATAGCAACTACAAGTAAGGATAGCATTTTTTTCGGAAATTAAGTTAAATGCCTCTCTATATGTACTGTTATATTTAATCATGCCATAGAATTTGCTTCGGATGCATATAAGTTAAAAAGAAACCAAGCTCTAAAGTTGTCGATCTGAATTTGAGGTCACGTTCCAGGGCAAATAAGAGAAATCCCCATTTTACAACAAACTGGTACAAAATAAAATGTCAAATTTCTTGGAATCTGTTAGGTAATTTGGTTTTAGAAGTATAACAACCTAAAGCTCTAAGGTCTCAAGTTCTATGGGCGAATGGTTTCTCACATTCTAGCAAATCTATTTTCTGCTGTAATTAAAAGAGACTCCAGAACAAACTACACTGCAGAGTGCAGATTGTCCCCAGCACATTGCACCACCTTCAGTATCCCAAAATGTCTCATGTATTATTTGAAATATTTACATATAACATGCATATTTGATTGTTCCAAAATAGAACTCATGAAAAGGACAAAAGGATGAAATCACAATTTTTATTTTTCTTGTGCTAATTACTTATTAAACATGATGCAGATTAAATCACTCAGCTATATGATGCGGTGGTAGTGGTGAGTAATATGTGTGTTTTTGTAGGGTTGGGGTTGCCCAAGACAGATAAGAAACCTCCTGAGAGAAAATCTATCTGTATTCTGCCTTAGTAAATTGATAGGCCTTGGTGTCTCGAGGAAAAAGCTTATTGCATTTACTTCTCCGTCAACACATTGCACATATTAATTCTAGTAAGATTGCCTACACATTAAGGCAAAATTATAATAACAAAAAAGTTCTACTCTACATAAAATAAGCAAAAGTGTAGTGGTAAATTATGTCCATAGAGTTGAAGAAAAACATTGAAATAAATGTTCTACAAGGGAAAGATGCGAGACAGACATAATTGTAAGGGAAACGGAGGATTCTATCCAGTACCAGTGACACTTCTGAAATTGAAGTCAGACAATCCTTTTCCAACTGAATTCTGCCATATTGCCTCTAAGGCTGGAATAATAGGAGAAACATCTGTGCCACTAGCAAGAAAGCCAAGTCTAGTGAAGTCATTTGCCATCTCAGCATAATCCTCATTGACAGCATGGACAACAGCATCGATCAGGATTTGCTTATTTTGCTGAAAAAGAAGCATGTGAAAGATTCATAGTTATAGAGTGGAAGACAAGGAGGAGAAAATGTCATTTAGAAAGCAGAATCTGACAATGAAGAATACCGACAGACATGTTGAATGCTCAGAGATAGGTATACATAACAAAATGATTTGACGTGATTTTATGATCACTTGGATAAAAGTTCGCCAGTTTAACTAATTAAAGCGGAGAGCTATAACTAGAAAACCTTCCATTCTAGGAA
This sequence comes from Costus lasius, assembly GCA_027563935.2. Lineage (NCBI taxonomy): Eukaryota > Viridiplantae > Streptophyta > Magnoliopsida > Zingiberales > Costaceae > Costus > Costus lasius. The sequence goes on from CM050453.2 coordinate 104,154,274, forward strand.
GGTAGGCATTGGTTGAGTAATTCTTGTATCAAGTCCAACTATATTAGCATAAAAATGGGATTTTTTCCATCCAATATTTTATTCATGATTGTGATACTCTTTCAGCAAACAGATAATCATGTTCGCACTACATTTAATGCATTATGCATCACATCCAATATTCAAGAGCTCAACTTTATTCATACTATGAGATTGTCTATATATGCACAAACACCATGGTTTTTTGTATAATTAATTAAATACAATCTTTTAAATTCAACTAAAAGATATTTAGAAGCCTATAGTACTTCAAAATTCAGACCTTAGTGGCTTTATAATATCCCCTGTAGACTCTGAACCTGAATTTGGACTCAAATTTAAGTTTGCGTAGCTAAATGTACACAATCTTATGTGCGAAGATGAGAAAATACAAAGCAAATTTGTGAATTTTTCCTAAATTGAAAAGGATGCAATTTTGTATTTACATAACCATGCAACGTTGTCCTGCATAATTGCTGGAAGGCTACCGAAATATTGTTCTTTCTTTTCTTATAACAGTAAGAAAAAAATTATTTATATATATATTATTTTAATTTTAACTGCTATCACTGAAGAACAACAAAAGTACGAACTAAATCAGAAAGACATGAAAGAAGTGGAAAAGGTACATATTGCAGTTTAGTTTGAATCTGCGCCAGAATTGCTTTTTGAAATATTTACATGGCCATGTAAACCTTTGTTACAGAACTTCAATAGAAGAAACGAATGCATGCTTATTCATTTTTTTTCCATAAACAAAAAGGAAAAATAATTCCATACTATTTTCAGTTTTGTAGATAAAAAGCATCATCGATATATGCTACTATCGCATTGAAGGACATACAAAATGCCCCACCAAGCCTAGAAGCAGTGAAAGAAGTAGAATCGCATTGCAAGTGAATTCCCATCACCACAATCACTCTTCAAATATAATAATTATCATATACAAATCATATCACCAGACAAAGCTAGCATTCTTCATTAATCAAAGAAATAACTTCAGAGTTATTACCAACTCACCTGACTAAGCACTGCCACATTTCCAAAATCAACATAAGCAATCCGTCCATCACGCATAGCAAAAATATTTCCAGGATGTGGATCCCCATGGAATAACCCAAATTCTAGCAGCTGCCTCAAAGCAGCACTGACACCAACAGTCAAAAATCCATTTACATCAATACCAGCTTCCTTAATGGCCTGATTTCAGAAAAGATAACTACATAAATTAAAAAGTTCATTAGACATATTATGAATGTTTTGTGATCAACCAATTAAAGTTTCAGCAAATTCACTGATACAGCATTTATAAGAAAATTAACCCGAGGATCAGTGCACCGAATGCCATCAATCCATTCCATTACTAAAACGCGTGAACCAGACAATTGCTTATAAACCCGTGGGATCTTGACAGTGGGATCATCTTTAAAATTCTCAAGAAAGTCCTCAATGTTCCGGGCTTCCTGAAAAAATGAGAATGAAAAATGCATCATTGCCTGTGTTACAGATCCACCATCCTTGTGATGGCTTTTGCTTTTCTTTGAAATGATTTGTCTATCATTTGTTTCTAGTGTCAGCATTGTCAAAAGCCTCCAAGATTTTCATGCTAAACAGAGTTTAATTTTTCCGAAGGAATAAAAGATAGATTTCTCATATTCTCTTGAAAACCAATATGAGATGAATTATTCCGTGAACTAGAAAAATATTAACTCTTTCTCTAGTCCTGTGAAAGAAAGATGTCATATATATGAGAAGCTAGTTTCTTTGAATGTGCAAAATAAAAATCAAATGTAAGAAGTTCAAAGAACTCAGCATAAAATAGACTTACAAGAGTGTAGTCAAGTTCTTCCAGCAACTTTTCGCCAAATTCATCAACAATAAGCTCTGCGTTGCAACCTAGCTTCTGCAGACTGATACCATTCAAAAATGAAGCTAGATTTCGAAAGAGAAAGAGATCTCGGTAAATTATAGGCTCTATCTCTGGCCTTTGCACCTGAACACCATACCAGTAAATTCATCAAGGATAAGATCTTGAAGCTAAAAAGAATTATGATGCAGCATGTTGTTCATGACTTAATTGACAAGAACAATGAAGACTAATTTGGGATGAGATATTACATCAATTTACATTTTATATCTGGTCATAAAATTTCAAAAATGAGAACCCTACAATTTGCGCAATCCAAACTTCATAACTTCATTGCATTAGAACTAGCATCACAAATTAACGAACAAAGTAAAGCTGAAAACCTTGCTACAAATTATTAGTTGGCAAGGATAGCTAACAAGTTGGCATTTAGTTTATAATCTCTGGACCTTTATAGCAACATCCTCCCCTGTTTCGCGGAGGGTGGCACGGTAAACTTGGCCTAAGCTGGCAGCTGCGATAGTCTGCGAAGAAATTCGACTGAACACTTGCTCAAGAGGCTGCCCGAGCTCCTCCTCCATAATAGCAAATGCCACCTGCAAGTTGAGCTCAGCGCTCAAAATCCTCGGCACCTCACCAAGAACTGCACAAATGAAGCGACAAGCAAAACCCTACCTACCTGATTAGGGAAAGGGGGAACATCATCCTGGAGAATGCACAGCTCATTCATATAATCCTCTCGAATTATATCGGGTCGATTTGCAAGCACCTAAATAACCATTGTCATTCATCAGCCAATTTGCCAACTTTAAAAGCACAGTTATCAGCTGAAAGTAGAAGAGTTGAAGGTGGTATTGACCTGACCAGCTTTGATGAAGGATGGGCCGAGATCGCAGAGAAGCTTCCGAAGCTGCCGCGCGCGGTAAGGGACGACTTCCTCATCCCGTCCCACCAAGCAATCGTAGGTTAGGGCAGACCAGTAAAGCCCCAAAGTCCAAACGATCTCAACGCCGCGACCGAGGAGAGACAGAACGGCGCCTCTGGATTCCAGAACCTTGTTCCTAACCTAACAGAGCATTTCGCTTCAGCAAGGCGACAGCCATGGGATAGAGACGAAAACATTTTGTGTTCAGTGTCCCTACTGTCTCCGGGGTGTATTTCCGGAAGGGGATGCAAACGCCGCGCTCGATGTCGAGTTGCTCCATGGCGCTGGTCATTGTCTCAGCCGTCTCGTTCCGCGGCGATATAGGGACCATCTTCCTGGTGGAGGTCGCCGCCGCTGCCGCCGCAACCGGGGATCGAACCCTCGGGCTTCTCCTGCCCCTCCTCGCCCTTGATGACAACACGTTGATTCTCCTGCAGCCGGCGACGTGGCTGCTCCATCCAGGCAAGAAGTGGCGCGACGCGTCCGCGGAAATCGATACCTTTGTGGAGTAGAACTCCATCAAAATTTATTTTTTTTGTAGCTTTTCCGCAACAACTCTTCACCTGGAAGAGAGAACAAGAACAAGAACAAAATCAAGATCAGGAAAAAAAAAGAGAGCAACGAAGAATCGTGATTCATCAAGGAGCGATAACAATCTACCGCTAGTACCAAGATCACCAAAAAGATTGCTACAATGCAAAGTGGGAAGGACACTCAAAAAAGTCAAAACTGATCCAGAAAATTTGGAAATTTGGGGGCCAAACGAGCCGTACGGAGAACATCCACCGGATTGAACATGTAGGGGCTTATATTTATCGCCTTCTTCAATTCTTGATTGGTCTGGAGGAGATGAAAAAGAACTTTTTGGAAATTAAATGAAGGCCACGAAATCGAACTCAACTTGACCTGAAGATGACAAAAAAAAAAAACAAAGGAAAAAGGCGAATTTGAAGCAAGCATGTTCCGTGAACGACTCTGGGTTACACGCGGTAGCTTCCCCTCCACATTTCGGTACTCCCAAACGACGAATCACCACCATTAAAACCAGTATCTGCAGACTGAAGCTGCATTGCCAGTATTTTGAATATAATCATAAGAAAAAACAATCTATTATGTTTTTCACTAAATCACAAGCGAACTTTAGAAAAAAAAAAATTTCTAAGCAACGCCATTGACTGGGATTCAATAATTCTTTGACATGCGACCTGCTACAATTTCATGCAAATATTGAATCTGTTTAGCTAATATTCTTGCAAAATTTGGATCAAAGTCGTAACGCAAACTATTCTCCTAATGGCACGAACTTAATGTATGTAATCTATTCAAAAATAAATCTTTGAGCTTATTTACAATTCCAATAAATCTTAGAAGGCCTAATTCAACAAGCATATAGCTTGGATCAAAGCTAATAAAAAGGTTCCTGTTTATTTGATTCACAAATTATTTATTGGGCTATTAGAGTTCATTTTAATTGAGTCAATTCATTTAAATCTAAAAATGATTAAATCGAAACAAACTGATCTATGATGTATGAATGTTTACATATTAAAATAATATTATATATTTATATTATACATAGTAAATATATATATTATATATTATATTATATATTTACGTTATTATATATTAAAAACAATAGACATAGGAGTGTTCATTTGTAAATAGATTTATCCTAATTAAAGGCTTCTAATGCACTTACGTTGACAAAAGATTAGGATCTAGCTTACAAAAGCAATAAGGTAGACTGAAAAAAAATTCTTTTAAGTGGAGGGGGTGCTTAAGAATTAAAAAAGAGAATGATCCTGGTTGTTAAAAACTCACGGGGATTTATGCTATACAAGTATACACAAATTTTCAAAAAAAATCAACGGCGACAGTGGGCGCCCCGCTCAGTGCCCCCCCTCGCTTAGAAAATATTTTCAGATTGACTTATTCATAATTTGTAATTATGTATTGCGCTCTTACACATTAGTAGAATTATTGAGTTATTTTTATTTATTTTACTATATAAAATAATAATAATTGAGTTAGTATCATCATTAAGCAATTGGCTTATAAAGATATGCCACTTCGAGTCTATAGTTGAAAGTGGTACTTCACTTGATTGAATGTGACTATTACTCAAGCGACCTATTAGCGATTGAGAAAAATCAACCAAGTAGTTACTTGGAATAAGTCTATCACTCAATCAATCAACAAATTAGTTGAGCGATCACTCAAGATCATGAGTAAGACAGAAAAATGAAAAGAAAGGAGGACTGTAGTGTTGGGTGCGGGCGGCAAAAGTTTATGGTGGATGGTCCTTTTTTGCTGTCTGAAAAACCTCAAATTTATGGTGGGATTGTACCGTTGGGTGCCGGCGGCAAAAGTTTATGGTGGCTGGTCCTATTTTTGCTGCTCTGTCTGAACCTCTAGTCTATATCGGTTTTTGCTCGAATAAATATAAACTAACTGTATTGTCTAGTACGAAACGATTTTTGGAACATTGCTCAAGAATGTTAATTGAAAAAATGAGGTAGATTAATGAAGTTTTAACAAATCGCTTAGGCATGTTCAGTTAGTGATTCACATAGGCACTACTATAAAGCGTCAGTCGCATCTTACATGAGAAGATTTCAGCCAAGAAATCGAAAAACCTTCTTGCACACGAAGTACTTCATCTTCCTCTTGAAAAGCTTGTAGCTGTTTCATAATGGCGATAGCCCAGTAAGAACTAGTTGTGATGGCAGGTCAGATGTTGAGTAAGGCAATCCAAACATACCACAATGAACTTGGAATCTCAACCATCTTCATGTGGATGTCAATCATGATTGTTTTTTTTTTAAAAAAAAAACTTAGTATAGAAGAGACCTTTCGGCTTAATGGTTCTTTCAAGGTCGAAGTGGTTGTCCCACTTATTACAAGTGTTCAGGGAAGCATTACATTACTTAACACAGACCTGACCATGGAGGCTAGGGATGGCAAGCTCAATAAAATTGAAATGAATAAAATTAGTGTCAAAAGCTTGAGGAAATAAAATCATCTATTTGAATGCCCAACAATTCAAGAAAAAAAAGTCAGAAGTTTATTTGAACTTCGAGATCAAGCTGTGATGAAAAGCAATCAAGCTAGGCATACATGCTCATAACCCTTCGAACATGTGGAGATGCTCCAACTTTTTCTCCTTGATGGTCAATTCATTCCTGGCATTCTGTTTGTATAGTTGCATGCATGCAATGTGATGTCTCTTTCACATGATCACACCTCCAGAATCTATGCAACAACTTTTGACTATTTCTTAGATAACATATGGATAAATGTACTAAACAACTGATCCTGAACTCAAATTCAAGCTTAATCCTTGTTCACATGAAAGTAGTCAAAAACTTGTATTTTACTTGGCCCAGCATCAAAGAGATTTATAAGAAAAAATTAATAATCATCAAGCAATGCTGATGTCTTAATGAAAAACATTATTTCTGTTGTCCATAATGATAACATCACAGTTAGTCGGAAGGATACAATTCCACTCCATAGTCCATAGTCATCTCCATGTGGCAGGGAACAACTATCGCATTAGTACAAAGGGAATCCAAATATGCCGAAGAGCAGCTCTCGAGTTTAAAATGCTTGGAAGCTATCGTCAATCAGTTCTGACCCTCCTAATTTGGAAAAAAAAAAAGAAACAGTAAATATGTTATATTTCAGTTAGATAACAAAGGTAACTCATACAGAGAAAGCCGTGCTCCCTGTTATCCTTTATGTCTATAGTGCATGAAATGTCTGCTTTATTTGGTTTCCCTAGCCATATAACGCTCAATTTACCATACATGAATCAATTTTTTTTACTATCTTCCAATTTCGTTTCATACTGTTATTAGCATATTGCACTTCGTCACTGTAATTTGTATGAACAAGGAAGCAATTTCTGGTAACAGATCCCAACAAAAGTGGAAACTGATAATACGCAGCATAAAATAAATGGCAGGTTTACATGAGGAGAATGAGGAGAAATTACAGAAACTTCTGGAGATGGGACTTTTGGGGAAGAGCCATTAAAGATGTAAGAGCAATCTGTATATGCTGATCCAATACCCACTCCTGCGCCAAAAGCCACGGTTGCCCATCGGGTAGCAGGATTTCCTGTGTTAACAAACAAGAATAGTAGAGATGAATTTGGCAAAAAGAAAATGACCAAAAGTGATCAACGTATACATGAAGTGATTTCCGAGTATTATGCATCAACGTTAGGCTAACAGTCTACTAGTAAAAACTTATTTGATTAGCTTTTTGATCACCAGCTGGTGAACACATAGATTAACAGTGGCATTTTGACAAAAGCATTCTACACAACCATAAACAACTGAAGAACTGATTTCAAGATTTCAAGTTGTAAATGTATTACAAGCCCTAATGAAGAACAGCACAGCTAGAAGAGGCAACTTTTCTATTTTAGGGTTTACTTATCAACTAATATGTAATTCAAATAGTCATCAAACAAACATAAATGTGGGCAATCCAAGCTCTAGACATGAATATTAAGTTAGCAATCAATCCCAACATTAGTGAAGTTGAAATAAGCATCAAGCCGTCATGTGGGATGACCAATTGTTGCAATCGAAGTACGTAGATTGCAGTGTCATATAAGGAACAATGCTGTTTCTAATCGTTTAGGTATGCAAAACAAAAAACCTTCAAGTTCATCCATGCAATGGGAAGCTACATTCTTTCATGAATTGTACAAAAAAGGAAAATGATGGCACTTTGTTGTGTAACTCTAGCCAACATAAAATATTTAGCACAAACATGAAATGGAAACTTCCAGCCGTCAATGCTGGGGATAGGTTGTCGACTAGGCAGGTGAATCACATGCTACCGCTGATGCCTCAAGGTTAATAATAAACAATGGTGTTTTGGTAATTGCAGATTTATGCAATAAACAAGTTATTTTCTCTTAAGCTTACAAATTAAAAAATAGGAAAACTGGTAAAAAAATGGCTCAAACTAGCAAAGTATATACGCATGAGAAAGAATAGCGCAATGGCATAAGACAATTTAAGAAAAGCTGAATAGGTTAACCCAATGATGGATTAAAAAATTGCCCTACAATCCCCCAAGTAGGAATTTTATCAAGGTAAACAACAGGAAAGTTTGCAGTTGCTATAACAAGGAAATGGAGAAAGAGATATTATTCAAGATAGTTGAGGCTCACTAAAATTATGACAGAAAATCATATCTAAACCATAATGGATCTTCATTTTCTGCTGCGTCAATGCAGTCAGTCTTGCAAGCTTTTTCTATTGCACATACGTCCTTGCATACATCTTCAATATCCATAATCATAAGGTTAAAAAAATGGAATTTTAACCTGTCCCATGAATATGTATCACCACACACCACATGCAGCCATTTCCCTATAGAACACATCGAACAGCAACGACTTAGCTATTTTCCATTTATTTAACATCTTATTTGTCTTGTGCCTTTAAATTTCATCAAAATGGTTTGTACAAAGTAACCAAAAACAAAAGAAAAATAGTTGTTAATATTCCGATTAAGTAAAGAACAAAATAAACAAGCGCTAAGTATCGGGTTCACTGTCAAATCTTCAGCAGCTACATAAATTTCTCGTTAGAAATTAACGAATGATCCTAGAAGTATCAGAATGCGGAGGAAACTTAGAGCCATCCGGAGGCACACCGAAACCCTAACACACAAGATATTCGTGAGATTCAAAAAGTAATAGGGGAATCGGGCCGCATAATCTTGCATAGCTAGTGAGAAAACTTAACCGAGCAAAGAACCAAAACATATGACTACGAATTGATGCGAATGTGAATGAGCACACAGAGAAAGACACGGATAAAGAAGCGATTATGGGGAATTTTCAGAAAGATCACCAGCCAAGTGAAACAATCGGAGAAAAAAAAGGGATTGCTGAAACTTTACATATTTCAATAATTAAAGAGAGGAAAAATGGATCCAAATCGAGGTTTGGCGAGAACTTACTGAACAAGAGGAGGGCAGCGAAAGCCCCGGCGATCGACGAGTAAGCGAGCCGCCTCACGGTGAGATCGGTGCAGGCGTCCCATTTGGCATTGAGATCGTAGCGCGGAGGAATCGCCTGCGCCGCCTTCTTCCGTTCTTCCGCCATTAGAGCACGCAAAGCCTTTGCCTTTGCTTCTTCTGTTCTTTATTATATGGGCGAAATTCTATTTACAAAATCATTTTATGACGAAAAAAAAAGGCGGCCCACGTTCGATTCGGTACGTAGGCTTCCGCTTATACTTTAAGACGTAGGTGGGCTTGAATGTTAACCGTTCAATTTTACCACGTGCCTATATGCGAGCTAGGCACGTGTTGCAATTAGCATTAAATAAAAATATTTACCGTTAATTGCAAGAGGCACCAGTCTTATTTGTTGGATTTTTATTAAAATAATTTTTAAAATACAATATTAAAATATTTTTTTAGAATATAATGTTATCTGATTGTAATATATATATGACTAAAATTTAAGTCAAAAGGAAACTCATTAGCAATTTTCATGACAAGACTAAATTTGTTGACTAATTCTTCGTCCGATACATTCAATTATAACATTGATTTAAGGGAAAAAAAATCAATAATCTTTCTGCGCTTTATTGACAAAATCAAGGCGCACACTAATCGATTTTAACTGTTCTAGGTCACTTATTTAGTTAAAATGAGGTTGATTTAGGTAGGCAACAATTCACCAAATTCAATACCGATTAATTTGGTACTGTACACTCTGGTGAAGGTTATCAATAAGAACACAACTCTCCAGCCGGAATATTAAGTTCTCCACTGTGGCATCAATATATATAAAAAAAAGACAGGAAACTATGAAATAGGAAATCTAAAGCACATAAAACCAACTGTGCAGGCACCGAAAACATAAGAATTTGCTACAAACTTCTATTGAATCTTTGAGAGGACTCGATACAAGAAATTCATGCATTAGTATTGTAATTACATACACCAAAAGGTTCTGCCCTCATGTCAGAAAGTCAACTCCATGGAATCAGAAACTGTTTTTAGAGAAAGCAAAAACCCCATGACTACTAAAAACTTTACGTTTGGCCAATATTTTAAGCATCACATGCAGAAGCTCTCTTGGTCTCCAAACACAGCCCTCCAACTTGTGATCAGTTACCTTTGGGCGGTGGGGAGCTGCTGCTCCTACTATTGCTGCTGCTTCTTCCTCGGATAGGCCTACGTGATGCACATCAAACGTTAACAAGTAGATGGTGAAGGAGCATTCCCTTTTCGCTTAGTTTTCAATCACAAAAATTTCATCCCACAATTGCAAGTGCTGCTTTAAATGTGGGGATTAATATATCAAAAAGCTCATTTTGCTCTTTGTGATATTTACGATTTCAGGCAGAGAAGGTAAAGATGATGTAAAAAAGCTCTAGTAAGAGAAAAAGAATAAGTACCTTCTGGGGCTCCGACTTTTTGATACCCTTCTAGCTCCCTGGTAGTGGAAAGTGTTAGATTGTAAAGATGTATACTATTCCAACAAGAACAGCAACCGTTTATGCAATGAGAACACACGGGCTACGTGTTGACAAATACCTTGCGAGGACTTGGGGATGCAGAAGATGATGTGTTTGAACTTCCCCGCCTTGGTGGTGGTGGTGGCAGTGGTCGTCCCCTGGCATTACAAAGATCCATGAAATTTATGAATTTGAACATTTATGCCCAAAATGCTAGGCAAAGGTCATTTAAATTACAGAAAAGAATATTGGCCCTTAACATATAGTCCTTAACAAATTTAAATTCTAAAAACAAGCCCTTGAAATAATTTTAATGTGACAGCTCCAGACTTAAGCTATTTCGCTTGCGCACATCATCTAGTTATCACATCGGCCAAACATAACCTAACCTATGATGAAAATCCCGAAGCACTAATATTTTTCAACGTGTAAAATGATAAATATTTTTGTCAGTAAACTAACAAAGATGCATATACTTCATTATTATCTTATATTTTAATTTGAAGAAGTAACTCTATTGCATCTTTGGATATGGGTTGTGAAAAGTACCATCAATTCAAGACTCAAATTAATTACACCATGACAGAGACTTTCAAAAGCAAAAATTTCAGCATCCAAGTACTGACCGGAATAAACTGGGAGCATGAAAACATGATCAAAATTACATATACATTACCTTACCTTAATATTTTGTCTATTCATCCTTGCACAAAGCAGCTAGAAATGGAAATTAATTATTGCTCACCATGTAACTTCCAAAGTTCCATAACTTCACAACTACTTATCTTAGAGGACATGTTTCTACAACTATTAAATTTAAATCGAAGAAGCTGAATTGGAGAGAAAAGTGGTTGGATTGCTATTCAGTCACCCAATTGGACCAAGGCTTCTTTTAATCCATCCAATTGTATCAAGGCTACCTCTGGTTCTCTTGTTCACCTACTCAAAGCTTCGATAATTTGGGGATTCAAATCCCTCCATGAATCTTAAAGAGCTTTAAATGACAAATTTAGTTTTGACACTTATTTGACATCTGAATGAATTTGCTTTTCAACCTTTCTATTTAAATCAAAAATCCATGCGCTGTGTTGTATTTATTTGCATTTTTTTTCACAATGATACCCTCTTGTAACGGGCTTCCTTGATCAATAACGAGGTCCTCAAACTAAAACAACATTTATTCGTATTCTTCATTTAGCAACCTCTGCTTATTCTTGAGCTAAGTTTTCTTGACTTGAGATTTCATTATACTATAATAAGAGTCTAATGCCGTTTTTCCTACATCTTACATACACGCTTCTTGGAGTAGAAAAGTTACTGTGCCTATCGAAGCTGTAATCTTGTAGCAATTGCTTGTGCTGTATTGTCCAATCCTTGTTCAACAGTAACAATGGCCAAATTTTGCTTAACTGGTTGGGATATATTACCCACCCCGTTTGATTGGTTGATACCATATTTTCACAGTTGAGTCTTCCTATTTTCAACAACAAACTTCTTTCGTCGTTGACATTGGTGGCGACAACAGTATCAATGGCCAAATTTTGTTCCACTGGTTGGGATATATTACCCTCCCAGTTTGATTGGTTGATGCCATGTTTACACAGTTGAGCCTTCCTATTTTCAACAACAAACTTCTTCCGTCATTGACACTGATGGCCATGAGAATGGTATATCGCCTCACAGATGCAAGCTTCCAAGAATAACTTGGTTTACATCTAGAAAAGGGACTCCGGACAAAACTTCATCAATAAATTGACTCATAATAGCAAATCATACTTTGTCAATCAAGCTTAAGTCTCCTTTAGAATCCAGGAGGAAAAAAATTAGCAAGGTTTTAAAATTCAGTTCTTCCAAGTGTACAGGTTCAGTAAGTACCAACATACAGCACCAGTCAATATAGATTGGTACTACCTAAAAAATATATTAGATATACCGGTACATATAGATGGTAACCACCTTGTTAAGGGTACTTGTACCGGTACAAGGTTGGACTAATGTACACCACTCTTTAAATCCATGAAGATTAAGATAAGTTAATTCTCCAATCTATCCTTTGAATAAGGCTTGCAAGGATGAAATTTTTCTGAATCCCCGTCTCAATAATGCCATAACTATATTATGTTTGATTTCAAAGTTGCATAGTCCAAACAGATGTGGAGGAGCCACGGCATATTGTCAAAAGACTCAAAACTCCATTCTGTAGACTTGACCCTTTGGTCTTTTCTTTCGATGATAATTTATCACACCTTTTTTTCCTCATACACTGAACAGAAATCTTGACATTAAGTTCCTCTAGCAAGTTCAATTGATTCCAATCGAGATCCATAATGTCACTAGATTTTGAATGATTTTCAGGACACCCGTCAAAACTAGTAAATTATAAGGTTCAGCAAAAAATAGATTGAAATCAGCAAGCAGCCCACAAATCAGCTTCGGATAGCAACGGCCATGCGGTCCCAAAGACTTTTTTTTAAAAAAAACAAACCCTAGGTGCATCTGTTAATAGTGGGTATTAAAGTCTTGAATGTCCTAATCTTAGTCATAATTCACGAACTGTCTACCGTCAGCACAGGTTAGCTTACATTTTGACAACCACAAAGGGATCGATGGGCTAACGGAGAGGAAACAAGGATTAAGGCAGCCCTTGGTGGTTAACTCCTTGCTCCTCTCCTAGTCAATGACAATAATAAGTGAGCAATCAAGCCTTGTGAACGTAAGTGTAGATGAGGTTGTTAAAGAAATACCCACAGCCTGAGGCTCTATGCTATGTTGAAACCATCAACGGAAAAGATTTCACCTCCCAAATGTTGCCAGGGGTTGTATAAGTGGAAGAAAATATGAAGAAACGTGCATGAAAAGCTCCACTGCCGCCATTTTTTTTCATCCTTCATTTAATAGAGAGTAAATAGGAATTACAATACTTAACATACTCATCCCCTATGATTTGCAATACTGGACAGAGCCAGTGCACTGAAATTGGTCAGTCTGGTATACTCTGGTATGCTAATCCAGCATACAGGGCATAACAACATACAGTTTCGTGAGCATACCAGTCCAACCTGGTATAGAACGGACCTAGTATACATGGGATCCATGTGCTAACTCATGGTCAGTCTGGATTCTCGTTCAATACATACTGAGACCTCAAGCTTGCATGCCTGTACTATCCATTACTTTGACCAACTTTCTAGCTCAGAGTTTATGTGGAGATATTTTTTCACAAACATGAAAAAGATTCAAAATTAAGTAGCAAAATTGGATTAAGAGGTGGTTGGGCTAGATCTTATATTGACCAATTGAACTGCAGCTTGTTCAGCTATCAAAATACCACATGAATCAATAGAAATTCAATTCGATTGAGCTTCTCATGATCCAATTGGATAAAGACTAGAGTGGTTCTCTAGATCTCCCCAAATCAAACATCGACAATATAGGATAAGGGAAATACTGTATATATCATGAATTGATGGGATCTTAATATTAAAGGAAAGATCATATCTCAGCCCACAAATTGACTGAAGGAAAAGGAAACAACAAAACAAACATGAATCAGGTTAGCACTAGATCTACCTGCGAGGTGAGACTGATCTAGAACGAGAATGAACAGGCCTCCTTATTGGTGAACGACTTCGGCGCCTAGGTGGTGGTGACCTTCTGGGTGGGCTCCTTGCCCGCCTTGGAGGTGACCTGAAACAAAAAGGAACTTGATTGCGGAAATGTGGCACAAGAAATAAATGATTCTTTCACTTACAAACTCATTCAAAAAAAGATGTAGCTCCAAATCAGATGCAATAAAGAGAAATACTGTCTTGCAAAAAAAAATTTCTTTAGGACAATGTCAAGACCATTTTGGGGTACATGGTACCCAATAAAAATAAATAAATAAATGAAAGTAAAAAATTTGGACAGTATATCAGCATATGGTGAGAAAATGATGGAATGAGGCAAGGAGATCACAATTCATTGATTACATTAGGAGTGAGAAAGATATTCAATTACAGAAGCAAGAAAGATGCACCGAACTATCTAAGCAAATAAAACAGCACTTGCAAGCTCAATTGCAGTAATCATACCTAAGAATGAGTTTATTCTCAATTTGTAGAGGATAGTGAACCCGGTGTACATAAAGGTCCAATCATTGTATACAACACAACGGTACAAATTGTTTGTAGCGTTGGTATATATATATATATATATATATATATATATATAGTGGACAGGAATTTAAAACCATGGGTCTCCAAGCACATGAACACGTGTTTTACCTATTTGTACAAAATATTAAAAAATTAATTATGATATTGGATCAAGCATATCGTGTTGTTACAAATTGGTATGTACCAACCCAAGCCAAAACTGATATACTGATTTGTACCAATACTATAAACTATGATACCTAGAAATAGCAGGGAAAGATGTTTATCATCGTATAATTACGCAGCATATATTGTATCAGCCTATCTGCATATATTTTTCTAAGAATAAAAAGAAATAATATTTTCCGCCATTCAAGTGTGAATAATTGAATACGTGAAAAAGACAGCAATTCCTGTTTCAAAATAATTTAAATGGTCTCACAAAAATATACATTCTGAAAATAATATAACCAATAGATCCATCACATAAGATGGGTAAACTTTCAGATACAAGTTCATCGGTAGAGGTGTGGCACCGAAATAAAAATTTTCAAATGCAGAGTGTTACCTATTTGATCAAAAATGGGGGAAAATCATAGTTCAAAATATGGCATTAACCAACAGAAAAAAAAAAGTGAGCTTGGTTTATGCTCCCTTTAACAGTATGGTGGATCGGATCAAAATTGTTAAAGTATAGGAGAGAGAAGAGAGAAGTTAAACCTATATTAATCTCCTTATTCAACTGACACAGATAGATATAACATCTTTATATAGAGGTATTAAGTACATAAATAATAATATTTTATTTATTACTATATATAATACTATAATTACTAATTATAACTATTACCAACTCTAACCCATTTCATTGCCTGAAATGCCTAAGGGTCATTCTATTCAAATAGAAGAAAAGGTTGTGCTCTAAATGAGAAAAATTAGTTCTGTTATTAGTAAAATCTTCCGTTACTATTTGATGCTTGAAGACAACTCAATTTCATAAATACTAGGAGTTTCTTTCAGTCACTAATATCAGAAGCTGCAATATAGACAAGCCCACGCAAATCCATAAAGTATATATCATATTAAAATAACAATCAGATTGAACTACAAAAGTAACAAAACTCATCAGGTGGATACTTAACCGTGAAGAAATTAATATTTTCAACCAAATCCTTGCAAGTATCTAGATAATGTCAGTAAATGGCACAGTACATGCTTATTTCCTCAAGAATATTTATGCCACAAGTTAACTTTATGTGGGTTTCTACAGGCTACAGTCTACTTTAATTTGCACTTTTAGACCAAACAGATTAAAAATTCCAAAATAACCCATACAATTATTATAAATTTGATCCAAATACTCTTAATTGACTTCAATTTGAAGAGTACATTAGCATCAAATAAATAACAATTACCATTACATGGGCCAATTTAATTTTCTTTTTGAAAAATATGGATCAGGTGCAAATCAGAACAAGCTACAGAATCATCCTTGAAACGATTTATACAACCAAGAACAAGACATTTGTTTAATAGAATCGTTTTCAAGATAGTGCTCAACAATCAACACTATTGTGGATTGACAAAGTCTTGAAAGAAAATTCAGAAAGGCAACACATTCAAACAACAAATTATCAACGAAAACATATACTGCCCTTCTTTCAATGTGACAAACTGGTATGCCCAGAGACCCATAAGAAAGAAGATTTTGACAAAAAGAATAACATACCGCCTCCTAGGAGGGATAGGGGATCTTTTCCGGATAGGGCTTCCACGTCCTCTTCTTGGAGAAACTCTAAAAGGTGCAAATAGTTCAAACATAAGTAACAAGATAAAGAAGAAGATCCAAGAAATAAAACTAACCGAGCAGGTGATCTATGCCTTCGATGGGGTGAAGGTGAACGCCTTCTAGGAGGAGAAGGTGCTTTTCGTCGAGGTGGTGTATCACCTCGCCGATTTGCAGGAGAATCTGCTCGACGACGCACAGGAGATTCCACACGACGACGAGGAGAAGGATCAGGTCGACGCCTAGGAGATTCAGCTCTTCTAACCGGAGGAGGAGACCTTCTCCTTGGTGGTGGTGGTGACAAATGCTTCCGACGTGGAGAAGCTAGTAGATAAAATCAGCATGGAAAAATAACTTTGCAGAACCTCAGTTGTAAGAAACAATAAATGAAACAGCTAGCCTAAATGATAAATTCACAAATTCAATTTAAGTCACTAAGTTCATGTGGAAGTAACAAAGCACTGAGAAAGAATAGTCATGAAGAGAAGTTTCAAATGGAGATAAAGAAAGATAGTATAGAAGGTTCTAATAACTTACGTTCCCTAGGCCGCTGAGGAACATCTTTTTCTGCTACTGCACCAACTTTATCTTTAGGTGGAGCTTCCCTTTTTGGAGCAGGAGGCATTAATTTTGGAGGGGAAGAAGCTTTTTGGCGTTGCATTAGAGTAAACCTTACTCTAACAACACATCCATCTATCTGGCCCTGATATACAGGCAAGAAAATGTAAACAATCCAGACGAGATAGTATGATATATATAAATAGAAAAGTGAAGAAAGGGGCATACACCATCCATGTAAAGAAGAGCCTTCTCAGCATCAATCCTCTTCTTAAACTCAACATACCCATATCCTCTAGGAAGATTAACCTGGATAGCATGTGCAACGTGTGGTTTGGAGTTTGTGTATAAAGTAAATATACATAGAAAAAGAATCAATATCCCTAGGATGACAATGAACATTTGTTTATGTACCAGGCGATCCATTGCCAGTTCCACGTTAACTACCTCACCAAAATTACCTACAAAAAACATAAACAAAAGCTAACATAAACTTCTTCTACACATTGAATATATTTGACAAAAAAAATTAAACAGATAAATAAGATCACATATGAAACCAAAAATTGCAAGAAGCCATATCAACTAATAAAGTCAAATCCCGCCACCACCACTTGCCTTATTGCAGAGAAAACTAAAAAAGTAAACTTGAAGGTGCATCTAAAGCAAGGAAAGTGGCTCAATAGAATGTGATCTTCAAATTTTGGTGCATATTCAACTAAGATGGAGCATATGTTAATTTAAGAAAATAAGCAATTCTTTATACAATACTTTTGCAATGGGAAGTTTAGGGTCATGAATGTATGATACTCTGAATTAATTGATCAAGATTTGAACTGCATTGACAAGAAGAATGATATTCTATGACCATAGAATCCTACACCTCTCTGTGACAGTGAATATGCATCGATCATAAATCACAATGTTTTCCAATTTTCAACAACTAAGAAAGAAGTTTCTGTATGCTAATTTTTCAACGTTGATTAATCTAAAGCAAGCAATTAAAATAGGATCAAGTTCACTGAAGGAAGTGGTTGAAAAATTCAGAAGATAATGCAATGCAAAGGTTATAGCAAGTGCTTGAATGTTGTTTACATCAATATCTAGATATTCAAAGTATCTAAATGTCAAATTTGAATATAACAATGTAATATGGTGAACAAAAATTCTTTTAATTAGATAGAGATGGTGAACTAGCTTACCAAAAATTTCTTTAAGATGGGCTTCATTGACATTCCTTGATAAGTGATCAATATGAAGAACCACAGACTCAGGTACAGGAGATGCTTTCCTGGAGATATATCAAATTTGATCTTGTCAACTTACTTTCTTTCGAGATGGCAAAATAACAATTTACCTGTTGAGATTGTTCATCAGAATATCAATTATAAAGATGAATAGATATATTACTTTGTATTGATTTCTTCTAATATGAGTTACTTTTCTATTTAACCCAGATGAATAAGCTTTTCTACTTGTTCTCTTTGCAATGCATTAGAAATTCTTCCTATGAGAATCTCGCGTTGCTTGGATCTTCAAGAAGTGAGGTTAAACTTGCAAATCTCCATGGTTTCAGCAACAATAATGGAATGCAATGATTTTAGTTGATATACTACAATTTATAATTACAACTCTCTAACAGCTTACGATGGCTCACAACAAACTTCAAGTCCTAAAGCCAAGATCCAATTTGATTATGTACAATTTCCACATTAATTTTAAATGTATGGCAAGATAAGGAATGATCATATCATTGACATACCAGCAAAACAGAGATGTTCAGTAACAATATATATCTGGTATGTATTCCCCACTTTTTGTTATGTGTAATTATCACATGTACAGAAAACTGCACATAGAATCTTTAGTGAGCATGGTGACATGAAATTGACCAGGATCATGCTGAGCTTCAGCCCAACATAATCAACAAGAAGATTACAAGCACACACTGTTGGTACATCAATTCTCAACCAAGCTTAGGGTTTCAGGGTTTGCAAAGATAACTGCTAATAATCGTGACTGAAACTAGTCAACCTTTCTAGGCAAGCATAGAATTGATTTACCAAAAGGCAATAATCAAAAAAAATTCAGCAATACAGTATGGCAGTATAACCTTGGTGGTGAAGCTTTTTTAGGTGGTGGTGATGGTGACCGGCCTCTTCTAGCAGCTGCAGATGGACTGAGAAACAAATCAAGAAGCATAAGACAAAAAAAAAATCAAATTTAAACATGAAATAATAGATCAAACAAAAACTATAAACATATCAGTGTAGATATAGAATCTAAGCACAACCATGTGACAACAAAAAAATTATTTAACTAGATGACATTGATAGGATATTCATGAATGTTACACAAAATCGACATTTGCATGTACCTGAACATTAAAATTCAAGAAAATAGCAATAAATGTAAAATACTGTGTACCTATATGCAATGATTCCATAAGCAATGGAGACGAAAAAGGCATTTTTAGCTATGAACCAGGAAAATTGCAATGAATTTATGGAGAAGTTCCAAATGGTTTCCCCAATCTACTCATGCTTCTACCTGTTATCTCATTTGCTTCTAGACAAAAAATAAAATGTCTTAATTAACTTGAGTGAGGAGTTAGCTTTTTTTCATGAATTATGAAATAAGCCACAAATGCCCTACCCCAACAACAGCAGAGAAGACCATTGGCTGTTCACCACTCTCCTAACACTACTTTAACCCACGCCAATCCTATTACATTACTTAAATCCATTTGATACTTAATGCTTCTGCAACTACATTCTATTACATTAGATGTTACGTGTATTTTTCAATTAGAGGTATTGTTCAGGTAAATGAAGGATACCAGTACCACCAACTTAAAACCAATCACCTAGTCATGTCAGAAATATTTTAATTGTATGCTCATGCATGGTTCTAACTACTGTACTTTAACTCCATTTACTTGGAATCCATTTTCACTGTTGCATAGATTTCATGTTCCAATTAGTACTTTACTATGAAGTTGAATATTCATAAGCCCTTGATTCATTTGATATCATTTTTTTCACTTTTTAACTCCATTCACTAAATGTGTTTATTTAAGTGGAACTACATATTTTGATATTGCGATCTCCATTAACTTGTCATTGTTGTTTTTTTTATCCAACAAATATGCATTTGGCTTTTTTATATAATCATTTATTTATAACACTTGTTCCTTGAGAAATTTGTCTTTTAAAACAAACCTCCCAAATGCTTGCATCGTACACACAAATGCTCAGGAGATACGTGGTTGGTAGCTTTTGCACTAATGACTGCCTTCACTCAAGAGGCGGTGGGCTAAGATGGATATGAAGGACCAGTTTGCTGTAACTCTAAGAGTTCATTTTTGCCTCACTATGCTCGGCCCCTTCACAGCATCCCACGCATTCCTATTGTACCATATATTACAAGCTTCCTCGTAATTTCGTGCTACACTTTTTTGTCAAAGGTAAAAAAAATTGTAAACAGTTGGCATGAACGAAAATGGCAGACCATACTAATGACCAAAAGTAAAAGGCCTTACTTCCCACCTTTCCACCAAACGGGAATAGATTCCAGTGATCAAATTCCTATAATCGTTTGGACAAGAATGCGCTCACATTTGCACAAAAAGATTCCAGTGATCAAATTCCTATAATCGTTTATAAGCCTGGCAACTCAGTGCATAATAGATTTTTTTTACTAACCAAGCAATACCTCCAAAAAGTTACCACAAACGAAACGAGTGTCGATAAATCAGAAAAGCAAGAAAGATATTTGAATGTAAAAGATTAGCTCCTATTTTTCGTTCCAGAGTACTAGATGAACAAAGAAAAAATAGAATGCAGGCTGTTAAGCATCCGTCCATGCATCAAAATGCCAGGTTTGAAAACAATTAGCAGCGCCAACTCACCTCCTCTGAGGCGGAGGAGATCGGCTCCGGGAGCTCACACTTCTGGAAGGCGAGGACGACGACGAGAAGGACTTGGATCGGGAGCGGGAGCGGGACCGCGAGCGGGAATCGGAGCCTGAGTAGGATCTCGACGGGGAAGAAGACCGGGAGCGCGATGCCGATGATCTCCCCGGCCGGACCCTGCTTGGTTTCGCCATTGATGCGGCTATTCGGCAGAAACCACTCGAGGGCAAAACCCTAGAGCGAAGATAGGGTTTCTTTCGGCGACTGTGAATGAGGACAGTAAGATTGTGGCGAAATACTCGGCGACTCAGCAACACAAATCCATCATCGCGATGCGATGGATGGACAGTGGATATGAGTTTACATGTTTAAATAGGAATATTTGGCATTAAAATATCACGTGACCTTGCCTACTTTCGTTTTCTACTTAACAACCTATTCATATGCATAGTAAATGGTATTTTTCCGTTTACTTTGAAAAAATGAGAGAGGGAAAAATCAAAATTCGATTCTTCCTAAATTAAGAAGAAAAAAAAACAGTGCTTTGCATGACACTACTAGCCCCTGTCCCCCTTTGCCGTTTTTTTTTTTCTTTTCGCTGTGAATTTCTTTCAAGAAAACACAACCTAAACTCTCCCTCAACGCCCTTATGCATCACACCCTCCCCTCTATACCCACTCGCATATGCATGCTTCATAACCCCTCCCCCCTACTATGAGAGCAACCCCTAAATCTATGCAAGCTCTTGCATGTCTCAAAGGGGTGTGTGCATTTGAAAATTCGGTACAACTACCAATATCAAAATTTTAATATCAAACTCAAAGCACTAATTTTGGGTATTAGTATTGCACTATCAAAGTTTTTGCTCATATAAATTCTAACATTTTGAAATTTAATTAAAAAAAATTTCAAAATATGGAAGATGGTGAGTTTATGGATGCCGATGGGAAGAAGGCGAGCTATCTGAATGAGCTTGGCAAGGGAATAAATTTTCTAAGCACCTCTAACATTTTGAAATTTAATTAAAAAAAAAATTTAAAAATATGGAAGATGGTGAGTTTATGGATGCCGATGGGAAGAAGGCGAGCTATCTGAATGAGCTTAGCAAGGGAATAAAATTTCTAAGCACCACCCCCCCCCGGCGCGCGAAGCAGGGTGCCCACATCCACCGTCACATTTTCTCGAGATTCATGCATACACGAAATCCCGAGGTAGCACGGACGGGGGATGGGGTCAGGGGCGCTTAAGACTTTTTTTTCTTGGCAAGGGATATATAATGGAGTGCATTTTCTAAACGAAGGAGGGCACTTAACTCATTTAAGCGGTGCCCGATGACTCAAAAATTCGTAGTAAATTTTATACTGATTGTTTAATCTTTTTGAATCATATTTATACTCTTTTGCCTATTTTTATACTTATTTTGTCAATTATTTTAGAATCTACATTTCTTCTCGTTTTTATTTATTTTCAGGTAAAAGAGACTCAATTTCAATGAATTTTTAAAATATCTGATTACTCAAAAAGACTAAACAATCAATATAAAATTTACTATGAATTTTTAATTCATTAGCGCCCACTTAGATTAGAAACACAAATCGACACATTTTGTTTTAACGTTTCAACTCTCTCCAATTCACCACTTTCCTCTCTCGCGCCCTAACTTTGTTGTTGGTCCCTTGCTCCCGCAGCAAGAAGCTACTGGTTCCTCACCTCCTCGCTCTTGCTCCCGCCGTGAAGAAGTTGTTGTTTCCTCACCGCCAAGAGCTTGCTGCCGCCAAGAGCCCGTGAAGAGCTCGCCATTGTTGTTTCTCCGTTAGGGCTTGCGCTCCGCCAGCGTCTTCGATCAGCCACCTCTGCCTCTCTGCCAGCACCATTGCTCCGCCTCCAATCGCATCTCGCCATTAGCAGTTTGAGATGAAATATCTTAATGCATTTATCCCATTTCCCAATCTAATCTAATCTTTTATAAATTTTGATAGAAAGTTTTATATTGAGTTACCTGATGTGTATAGAAGCATATTCTGATTTAGTTATTTGCAACACAGTCATATTTTGATTCATCTAATATGTGTAGAAACTTATTTAGAAAGCTCCATATTTTTATTGAGCACTTATTTAACACTTCATGAACAAATTTTGGATTGTGCTGAGAACTTACATTGACCAAGTTATCTAGTAGATTGTGCAGAACTTACATTAATTTCTTTTTTATTTGTTTGATACTTTTTTTTTGTTTGTTTGATCATTTGATTATTTATATTGCTGTTTGTTACGAACACTTGTTTAGGTGAAGAATGGATTCAAATATAATGAGGATTAGTGACGAAAGTGAATCTACAACACCAGTTGAGGAAGACCCACAAATGAGGAATAATGAGGAAAGTGGATCTGCAGCAGCACGAGTTGAGGAAGAACCGTTACACTTCGAGGTAATAATAGATTCATTATTATGTTAACTTATAGAATTCAATTATTTATATTAGAATGGTTATAATGGTTATAATAGGAAACTCATGCTCTTAAGAGTTCTTCACAAGAGCCAAAAATTAGTATGCAGTTATCAAATGAAGTAGATGCTTATGATTTTTATAATGTACATGCAAGGAGGGCTGGTTTTAGTATTAAGAAAATCAGTACCTAGCGTAAAAAAGATGGGTCCTTAAAGTTCAAAAGTTTTGCGTGTAGCAATGAACGAACTCGACAAAAACATCCTACACATATCACTAAGAAGCCTCAATGTAATCATAGAACTAATTGCATGGCTCGTGTTGTGCTTAAAATTAATTGCAATGGTATATGAAAATTACACCGTGTAGAATTAAAGCACAACCATGACATGACAAGTCCTGATAAAGTGCATTTGCTTAGATCTCATATAAGGATTTCACCATTGCAACGTGCTATAATAAGCCAAATGAGTAAATCTGGTATGAAGCCAAAGGAAATATTCAATTTTTTTCAATTAGAGATACCAAGTTCTGAATATGTTGGATTTATTAGAAAGGACAATAATAATTTTATTGCTAGACAAAAAAGAGAATAGTTGCAAGTAAGAGAAATACAAGGTCTTCTTCAGTATTTGAAAAATAGACAAATATCAGACCCTATATTTTTTTTTTATGCTATTCAAGTTCATGCGACAGAGGAAATTGCCAATTTCTTTTGGGTAGATGGTAAAACTATTATTGATCATGCATATTTTGGTGACATTGTTTCGTTTGACACAACATTGCGAACCAATAGTTATGAAATATCATTTGCTCCTATTCTTCGTATTAATCATCACAAACAAACAATTTTGTTTGGAGCTGCTTTACTTTTTGATGAAAGTGCATATTCATTTATTTGGCTTTTCGAGACATTCTTATCTGTGATGTCAGGAAAGCAACCAGTAACAATTTTTACTAACCAATCAACGACTATTTCTAAAGCTATAAAACAAGTTTTCACAACAACAAGTCATCGATTATGCTTATGGCATATTTTTCTTAATGACACAACTAACTTGAGTTATGTATTCATAGCACACTAGATTTATTATCAGACTTAAAGGCTTGTGTTTATGAGCGAAGTAGTATTGAGAAGTTTGAGATGATGTGGGAAGACTTGATTAACAAGTATAACTTACATGATAACAGTTGGATTTAAAATTTTTACATAATTCGGGAAAAATGGCCATCAGTATATTGTGTAGAGTCTTTTTGTGCTGATATAACTACCACACAAAGAAGCAAAAGTATGAACACTCAATTCAAAAAACTTTTTAAGAAGAAATTATCAATGTTTGAATTCTTGGGCCAATATGAAAAAGCTGTTAATTATTTTCATAAGAAAGAACTTTATGAAGATTTTTATTCTTGAAATAGCAGTCCAATTCAACCAATAGATGACATGCCAATGTTAGAGGAAGCAACTGCAATGTATACAAGGGTCATGTATACAGAATTTGCTGAACAATTTGTGAGACAGTTGTCATTCTTCTGTGAACTATCCGGCTGTGATGATTCAAGGCAAACATTCAAGCTATCATCTCAACGCAGCGGTCATTCTTATTACATTTTGTTTAACTCTAGTACATTGACAGTAGAATGCTCTTGTAAAATGTTTCAATGTACATGAATTTTATGTTCACATACATTAAGAGTATTGACAAATAATAATGTTATAAATTTGTCAAGACATTATGTGTTAAAGAGATTGACTAAATATGCCAAAGGTGGTGGCAGTTCTAATATAAGTGGGCCGGTGATAGATTTCAATGGCAAAGAAAGTTTAACATCATTCTATAAACGAGTTTGCCAAAAGTCATATACATTGTCAACCAAAAGTATAAATTATCGCAAAGGCTTGCAAATATTGGAAGAAGCAATAGATAATGTGACTGCTATGGTTGAGAATATCATTTTGAATGAGAAAGAAAGTGAATGTGATTTTGTTGAAAACTTAGCCAATAATCAGATAGCACTGACTAATGTGACAATTAGGCCTCCTCCAAGGAATAAAGGACCCAAGGAGAAAAGGAAAAAAAAATGTGCTTGAAAGGAGACCCAAAAAACTAAACAGATCTAAATGAATGCCATCAAGTTCAAGTCTTGCTACAGTTGAACCTCAAAACTATACTGATGTGGTTCAGTCACAGATAGTATTGTTGAACAATTATTTGTCATTTTATGTTTTCCATTGTTTAACATTTTATATTCTTATTGTATGTCATGTTTATAGGAATCACTTATGTTGAATCCACAAATAAATGCATCATTCATGAATTTTTTAATGCCGGTATAATCCCTAAATCAAGGCACTTGTGCAATCTATCTATAAATAAACATATGTTGCTTCTATGTATACATGTCACGTCTAAGTTATACTCTCATCTTTTTGTAGCATTAAAATGAATTCTGAGCTACAACATTTAGAAGATTAAACTTTGGAGGGTCACCGTAAAGTTCAGTTGAGATGCATGTTATACTGGATTTTGAGATGCATGATATGTTGGATTTTGAGATGCAATCTTGTAAATTGGCATTCATGTGTTGTATTTTGATATTGTAAATTCACTATAAAGCAGTAACTATTTAAGTGGTTTTATAAAAAAAAATGGTGTTTTGATGTTCTATTGGTTGCTCTTTCATGGATGATGCACTAGTACTGTAATCTTCAATTTACGTGATGAAGTCTTTGGTCATATTTGAGTTTCTGCCATGAACTTGTTTATGGCCTTTGTTCACTTGTTGCATTGATTTTCGATGCATTGATTTTGAGATGCACTTTTGTTGTAATTTGAGATATATGTTGTGTTTGAGTTTGAGATGCACAGTAAGTAAGTAATCTCTGTAATACAATATTTTTCAACAATGAGTCAAAATACAACACAAATGCATATATTTGAATTAAAATAAGTCACAAGCAACTCAAATTCAATAAAACATGTATATCAAAATATCAGAGAGATGCCAAATTATATATATATATATATAACACATATGAAACAAATGTATCTACAATTATCTCAAATTGAAACATTTCAAAATACAACACATAAATGCTAAATTACAATCAACCCTCTCAACATTGAGCACAGCATGAATCTAAAAAAACATCTCAAAATACAATCAACAAATTACACTGTCAACACAGAACTAGCCTCGGTGCAAGATCTGCTTTCTCCTCTCTCGCTTTAAACCCTTTCCTGTTTTAGGTAGTTGAATGAGGGTTTAAGGAACACACTGTCATTTATGGAGACCTTTAACAGAGTGGTTTCTTTTGCTGCAGATTCACTCCCCTCTTGAGAAGACTTGCTTTTGATACAAGTCTCACGAAGTAGGGATAAAGCGGAGCTGATGTCTCATGGCAGCAGGCTCTCGATGTGAGTGAACTGTGAAGAAAAGACAAATTAGGGAGCGAGAATTAAGAGAGCTAAGCAATGCTTGCATAGTTAGGGCAAAGCAAAGGTAAAAAAATGCTTTAAGATTTGGAGTGGTGGCGGAGAGACATAGGTGGCTGATCGAAGACACTAGCGGAGCGCAAGCCCTAACGGAGAAACGACAATGGCGAGCTCGTGGTGGTGGCAAGCTCTTCACGGGTTCTTGGCGGCAGCAGGCTCTTGGCGGTGAGGAAACAACAACTTCCTCATGGCGGGAGCAAGAGCGAGGAGGAGGTGAGGAACCAGCAGCTTCTTGCTGCAGGATCAAGGGACCAACAACAAAGTTAGGGGGTGAGAGAGGAAGTGGTGAATTGGAGAAAGCTGAAATGTTAACACAGTGTTTACAAGAATAGAAAAGGGAGAGAAAGGAAAGAAAGGGAAAGTAAATTTTCTTTGGTATACCAGAAAGGAAAAGAAAAGTCACCCTCGAAATGCATTCCGCCCGATTTGGGCAGAAAACGAGCGAACGACACGCTCGCTGCATTCTTCAAGAGCAAACGAAGCCTCGCTACCTCGTCATCCAACACGCTGCCCGCCTCGTCGTTCGCCTTGTCGCCATCCCAATCTCCTGCTTTTCTGCATCGTCACCGTCCCTGCTCATCCACCTCGTTGCTCTTCTGCCTCGCTGCCTGTCTCGTCGTCGCCTCACGTCCGCTTCATCGCCGACTCGTCCGCCGCCTTGTCACAGGCCATCCACTACCTTGTCGAACGCCGACAACCTTGTCGCCTCATCGCACGCCATCTTTTGTTTTTTTTTGGTCGGGCCAGTGTTCTTGAGCTCGGTGGCAGCAGGGCGGAGGCCGAAGTAGGCCTCGCTGAGGAAGTCAAAGGAGGTGTTGTCGTTCAGCTTGTTGAAGTCAGACTTGTCGGCAGAGGCGATCTGCGACTCCATGGTCAGGAAGAGAGAGGAGAAGTTGCTGTGGAAGGTGGGGATGACGAAGTCCTTGCGCGAGGCAAGCATGTTGAAGAGGAGCTGCTTAACCTTGGCGTGGGTGGGCTCGAAGGGATTGAGGTAGGTGCACACGCGGTAGCCGCCGGTGAGGGATGTGGAGGGCATGTAGGTTCCGGTGAAGAGGTCATTCTTCTCGACCTTTGAGATGTCGAAGAGGACGGGGAAGCTCTTGGCGTCGAGGACGATGACGACGCAAGGGTTGGAGGCCATGAAGGGGCTTGGGGGCGGGTTGAGGCGGACGACGGTGGACTTGTAATTGTGGATGTGGGACTACAAGAACTTGTCGTGGCGCCGTCCGTTACCTCATCGCATGTCGTTCGCCTCATCGCACGTCGTCCTTTGTTTTTTTGAGTCATGTGAAAATCACGTGACTCATTTTCTCTTCCACGCTTTTTCTTCTCTTCTCTAGTTTTCTTTTCCATCTTGTTTCTTTCCTTTTCGGTATACACAACATAAAACAAAATGTGTCATAAGATTTGTGTTTCTAATCTCTCCTCCGTTTAGAAAACGTTCTAAACGCCCTCTATGTAATGGGAGTTGGAGCTAATTTGCCCAATATGGTGATATAAGGTTGTAGGTAGTAGAATCAGGGTAAGAAGAGGGGGTGGAGAAGGGTAAAATCACCTAATTACTCGCTATGTGATAGAGGTAGACGAGGGCTATTAGGGTTAGAAGAGCGTGTGGAGGAGGGAGAGGCGAACGAGGAGGAAGCCATTGATGGACTTGGAGAGAGTAGAAGTGAAGTGTGTTTGATGTGTCTACATTTTAATAAAGTAGACATAGATAAAATAAATAAATAATTTGTTAAGTATTTTTTGAGTTTGAGAGAGTATCATAGTAAAAATTTAGGCACTGGTAGCGATAAAAAATTTTAATTGCTCCAGGTGCTTAAGATTTTTTTAAGGAGGGATTAAATCAACTCATCCAATCATGCTTTAAGATTCATATAGTAATTAAATATTTCTTTATTTTCATCGTCCCTCTTGTTATATAGGGAAAAAAATTGAAAGCAGCGATTGGATAAAAATGTGTTTTTGTTTTAAGATTTATGAAAAGTATTCGAGTAATTATGTTTTAAGATTTATTTCCATCGCCCCACTATTGGTACCATAATCTTATACTAGAATTTAGTATTGAAGTACAAAACATTTTAGTATGGTACTTGATATTTTTCCTCACCACTAGGGAATTTGAGTTTGATAATGATTGAATGTCATCTACCAATTTATAGTGTGACACTGTCATGATGAGAGAACTTAGAGACTGTTTAGCTCCGCTACAAGATGGGTGAGCATGAAAGTCGAGAGCAATAAGAGCTAAAGTTTAAGAAATGATATTTTTCAACTTCTTTAGCTTTTAAATGATATTTTTCAGCTTCTCTAATTTTTAAACTGATTATCGCCTCAAAAGTCGAGCTATAGCTAAATGGTAGCAGGACCAAATAGGTCGGCGTTAAAAGCACTTATGTTTAATGACTTGTTGTCCAAACACATCTACAGGCTTATGTTTAATTGAAAAAAAAGGGCAATTAGTTCTCTGTTGGAAGCCATATTAGAAAGATAGTTGTTGTGACGGCTTTCCCCTTCACTTTAGCAGGTGGGCCCCAGCCCAAGTCAACAGTTGTGTTGACCATTCCATGTGGATGGGAGCGAGGTAGAGGTGGCCATGGGCCGTGCCCGGGCCCGCCTCGGCCCGACTTCTGGCGGGCTGTGCCTGGCACGACCCGATTGTAACCGTGCCGTGCCGGGCACGGCACGACAGAAAAATACCTGGGCCCGGCACGGCCCGCGGCACGTTTAGGCGTGCCGGCCTAGACACGGTTCAGCTTCTGGCCGGGCCCGGATCCGGCACGCGGGCCGAATCCGGCACGCGGGCCAGATTCGGCACGCGGGCTGAAACTGGCTCGCAGGTTATAGTCGGCCCAGCGAGCCGTGCCAAGCACGGCCCGAATGTGGCCCACGGGCCGACTTTGGTCCGCTTCATTAAATTAAATAAAATATTAATAAAATAAGAAATTGAGAATTATGTATTTTGCATAATTTTTTTAAAAAATATTTAATTATTATTTAATTAATTATTTTATTTTAAACATATATAATTTTAATTTTAATATATTTTATTAAATTAATATTAATTTATTTATTAACAATACTAACAACACATGACTAAAGTTAAAACCAACTCGATTAAATTTCATATTCATAAATTATACATTTAAGCTTAAATCAATTGCCGACATAATGGGCATACACAATTGACCCGTAGCCAACTACGCAAGCAGCGACTATGGAAGATATGCGAGCATTGTGTTAAGCATACTTGCGCTCCGTGCTCCATCTTCTCTATGCATATTGCGTACTTCATGTTTTCAGCTCTACCTCCTTCTTCAATAATAAAAAACTCAAGTGACTCTTGTGCTTGGTTTGTTTCGATATATTGCTCCGGCTCATCGTTGATATTATCACTATCCTCCTCACTATCACTTATTTCAAAGTCATCAACCTCTATCTCAATCTCAACCCCAGAAGGAGAGGGAGAAGCCAAAAATTCTTGTCTTGCATGATCAGATAAGTGGATAAAGTGTTCTTCAAACCTGAATACATCAATTCGTATAAGTTGACTAACACGTTCGATAATACTTAAAATAGTGATTCTTCATTGATCAGCATTGAAGAAATTTAAGGTAGATGTAAGGAAGATTGAACGTTGAGAATTTGGTATAATGATAATTATCTTCACTCTTCTATTATCTGTCATTTTTCTCTATGTCTCGTGCTCGTGCTCACCACGTGATAATTATATTATAAAAGTAAATTAATTTAATACTTACTTGATCTTCTCCACGCCTAGTCACGTGGTGAGCACGAGGTATAGAAAAAAATGACTAGTCTAGACCGAGAGAGCATTGAATTCTTGATGCCTAAAAAGAAGCTTAAGTTTGAGTTCAATTAAGAAACTAGTTGTAACTCAAGACTTAGAAAAGAGATTAAGAGAATATTAAGAGAGAATAAGAAATTATTCCAAAGATAGTTGGAAACTTGTGTGAAGAAATGAGAGGGTTGGGGGGTCAATTTATAGGGATGAATTGGGTGTATAATTACATATTTATACCCTATTTTTAATTATTAAAAGGGGCTAAAATGGTAATTTTATACCATAAAGACAATTATATCCCTAACTTTTAAAATTTTTATAACTATTATGAGGGTATTTAGGTAAAAATGCATGTTCATGTCGTGTCGTGCCTGGCCCGGCACGCGTGCCGTGCCTGGCCCGGGTCCGTGCGGTGCCTGGCCCGGCACGCCTGCAGGCCGTGCCCGGCCCGGCCCACGGGCCGCGAACCCTCGGCCCAGCACGACCCGAGCCGGGCCACGGGCCGCCCGCGGCCTGTTGACTTGGTCAATGGGCCGTGCCGTGCCCGGCCCGTTGGCCACCTCTAGAGCGAGGCAGCTGGTGACATGCAGAGTGGGCTACGTTGCTTGAGGAGGAAGAAAAGGGAAGAGAGAGGAGCTCTCTCTCTCATTCGGGGCGGAGCCCTTTCGGAGCGGCTCTGGCGCAACGAAGAAAAAGAGGCGGCGGTTCTCTCTGGTTGGAGGCGGCTCGCCGAATGGAGGCTGTCTCTCTCTCTCGCGGCTGGCTTTCTCAGGGGATAGAGGCGGCTCTCCCTTGGGGAAGGAGGTGGATCTCTCGTTCATCGGGGTGGAGGCTGATGCTTTCGAGGCATTTTCGGCAACTCCGGCGATGGTAGAGGACGGAGGCTGGACGGTGCTAGCCTCGAGGAGATGGCCTCAGGTGGGCGGGTTAGCGAGAACAAGGCTTCGGCCTGGATTCTTTGAGGACCCATCTCTCCGATGCCTTTGGTTGGTGCATTCAAGCGAGGCGGCAGGCAGAACTCCTACTCCCTCAATGGGCCGGTGATTTGGAGCTGAAGGAGCCCGTCGGACGTCTCAACAATGGGCTGCGTTGGAGTGGGCTGATTGGCGACCATCTCATCTCCTCGGTCCAGATTTGTGTCGTACTCGAAGTTTTCCTTCAAGCCCACGAAAGAGGTTGAAGACGACCCTAAAGCAAAGTCAAGTCAAGGAGAGGTAAAAATATTAAATTATTTTTGGTGGAGGAAAGGCCATAACAGTCGTGATACCTACCACACTCGACCATATAATTTTATCCACAAGTGCTATTACAGTCGTAAAGCTCTTTGAACCGGCCACCAAAAAGTTGCAACATTATTTTAGAACATAAACATTTGCAACTCGATCACTAGAATAATATTTGGATGGATTGGCAGTAGAACATCATTTTAGTAAAGATCTAATGCAATTCAAGTCTCCCTGGCTGATAAATTGAAGTAGTGAAGTTAGCCGAGCTGAAAACAGAGCAGAGCAAATCTGACGACTGACATAGATTTCCTCGCTCCGAGATTTTGGGAGTGTATCTAGTACACAGTCTTGAAGGGAGCGACGGTCTTGAGATTATGCACAATGTCGGCCACGGAACCGACGCTGGCCGCGATGGAGACCAGCAGGCAGAAGAAGCTGAGCGTCTGAAGCGCGAACCACTTCCTGTCCCACCGCCGGATCTTCTCCTGCGCCATGTGCATGCCCACCGGAAAGTACACGGCCAGCGGCCAGAACCCGAGCGCGCCGATCAGCCCCAGCACGGCATTGAAGAAGGGCAGCAGCATGGCGACCAGCGTGGTGAACGTGATGAGGATGGTCCGCAGGACGAGCTTCGACAGGGTGAAGGTTAAGGAGCCGACGTCTCGGAAGGGCACCCGCACCGAGTAGGTCCGGTGGAGGAACTTGTTCTCCGGCCAGTTGGACTCGAGGAAGCACTCGAGCCTGGCGAAGATGGGCTGCGCGTAGACCTGGTACGCTCCGATGAGGTGGACGATGACGCAGACGTTGGCCATGTCGACCAGCCAGAACGGCTCGTAGAACCCGAAACCGGTGAGGATGTTGCCGGGGGCGTCGTTGCCGAAGGCAGCGTAGCCGATGCAGCCGAGCAGGAGGTAGAAGACGGTGGTGAGGCCGATTCCGTAGAATGTGGCCCTCTTCATCGTCTTGTTCTGCGGCGGATGCGACTTCAATGTGTCCTAAGAAGGAGAAGAAGAACATGATGATTTCTTCTGGAAACAGAGCCATGGAGAGTTTGAATCAAAGGGAATTGATACCTGAATCTCTATCAAGACGTCTGCAAAAGTGTAAGCGAATGCGATGTTGCCCAGCGCCAGCAGCACATTGAAGCCCTTCTCGACGGCAGTCACGTCGCTGGTGCCGCCCAGCGTGCCCCTGAATTCACCGTGGGTGGCCCATTTGCCGATGCAGAGGCCGAGGCCGATGAAGGAGTAGGCGAAGGAGGTGGCCACGGCCACCACGGAGAGCCACGTTATGTTCTCCAGGCTCGGGAACTGCGACAACACGAGCTGGAACAGCCCGAACACCACCATGAATATGCTTCCGGAGGCATCGCACCTCGCGCCGTGGCCGTTGCGGTGGAAGCAGTTGGCGCGCTTCACCGCCCTTCGATCAGAGAAGAAAACACAGAAAAATTCTTATATAAAACGAAAACAAAATCAAATTTTGATTTGAGAACACAAAAGCTCATCAGTTATAATTAATTACATCATGCTTGTACTCGCTGTTATGGTGTACCCCACGAGAGTACCCCACAGGTTCACATACTGAGCGCAGCCGCACAAGAGCACTTGCTTCGGACCTGCAAAATTCCGACTATTAAGCGTCGGTACTAGATTGAACAAGCGTCGGTAACGGATGAACAAGCGTCGGCAAGCTCGGAAAGCGTACCATTAGCTCAAAACAATCTGATTACCTAAATACGATCGAACTGCATCGATGTATGCTCTATTGATCGTTCCACTGACAGGATCCGGGTACCTGTAGCAATTGGCCAGAAGAACGGAGGTGTAATAGGTGACGCCGGAGAAGCCAAGGAGAACAAGGGGTCCTACGACCCAGCCGAGCTGGGCCACGCTCCAGGCGAGCGCCAGCAAGCCGGAACCAATTAGAGCAGCAACTATGTGGGCCGAGGCACTCCACACAGTCCCTAAACACAATCAAGAAGCACCTCCGCTTCAGAAACATCAATTCCTGTAGTTCTGCAACTACTGCAGGCGCGTACCTGTTCTCTCATGATCGCCATGCTCGACGTCCTTGGCCGCGCTCTTCTCCATATACTCTGTTCTTCTCTAGCCTTGGATTGAGGAATTCACCAAACAAGGCAGAGGAGGCTGCATTATATAGAGCTAGCACATGCACAGTGACCCCATTGATTCCTGCACTACTTGGATTATGTGAGGAAAAGGCTAACATTGAAAAGCTTTGCCGCCACTACTAATCAGAGGGACCGCGGATTGTCTAGTGAAGGAAGGAAAGGAGTTGCATTATTAAAAGCCGATCAAACAAGTCACTAATTTGAGTAAACTTGCACTCCACAAATAAATTAAACTCTTTTTTTTACTTGGAAAGTTGGAGAGGGAAACAGAAAAACACTTGCTTTTGCTTTGAAATAAGGATTTGTGGTGGAAAAAAGGAAGGTCTCACAGATTTGGCGGAGTGGAAATTGGGTGAGTTTGATGTTGGAGGGTGAAGTGTCCTTTATTTACCGGGCGTCAATCTGGCAATGATTCAGTGCAGGGACGCTGAGAGAAAAGGGGAAGGGCACGGGCGACGCTTTGTGATGCGTCGGCCGCGGTGGTGTCTGGAGAAAAAGAGATGAAATATTCTTTCTATTGTTAAAAAAAAACGTGTTTTGTGAAAGCGTCAACCACCTTTCATTGTACATTTGTTTCTAACCTAGAATTAAAATCACGGGTTGCTTGACTTTAGATTGACTCAACTTTGACTTTTTGACTCAATTTCTACATGTGTTTTTTAGGGAAAAATAAAAAAAGAAAATAAATCGATTTACATTTATATGAAATAATAAATTTTTCTTTCTTTTTAAGAAGAATATGGATAGTATTTAACAAAATATCGATCTAAATTTTCATTTATGTGTTATTTTAGTAGCCATGAAAATTATTTTTATTTAAAATATTATTTGTTTTGTTTCTTTCCCGTAACTTGACCGTGATTTAGGCTTCTTCATTTGAAGTCAACCATCTTTCACAGTACTTTGACCCTTAACCTAATCTAAAATCACGGGTTGCGTGACTTCCGATTTAAATTTGACTTTTCAACTCAATCTCTACATGTGTTTCTTAAGTAAAAACCTTTTCTTAAAAAAAAATAAATAAAAATACAATTTCTTTTTTTTGTTCTCGAGAGACAGATACAA
The DNA here is from genome assembly GCA_027563935.2 of Costus lasius. Taxonomy (NCBI): domain Eukaryota; kingdom Viridiplantae; phylum Streptophyta; class Magnoliopsida; order Zingiberales; family Costaceae; genus Costus; species Costus lasius. Next base: position 104,189,150 of record CM050453.2, read on the forward strand.
ACATTTTTTAAAAAATAGATTCAAAAAATTTGTTTATGATTAGGACTGAAAAAAATGTAATAATTAAATTACAAAAATATTAATAAAGGCTAATCATATTTGAAAAAAATATAATAATTAAATTATAAAAATATTAATAAAGGCTAATCATATTTAAATGGGTAAACACATATTTATATAAACGGATCGTATTCGAATCAAACATTAACGAGCAGCAAGTATACTGTACCTTAGCATTTCTCAGGTAGTTTGAAGCAACCCACAGCAGCAATAAACACACTGCCAGTGCGCATCACGCTGCTGAATTACCCCCCAACAAAAAGCTAAAAACAAGACAAAAGAACACTGAAGGATAAGAGAGGATGATGATCAGGTCGATGGCGACGAATTTGGAGCTGCTGCGGGTCGATACACACACAATCAAGCACGTACGACTGACTTCAAACGAAGATCAATCTGAAAGAAGACACTGGAGCAACACGCAAGACTGATGTGAACTGTGAACCCAACGAGGATGCCTGGAAACAATTAATCTAATTCATAATTCATATCGATCGATCCATTCCTCCCTCCCTCCAGTGTGCTAGTGCTTATGCTTTGCCCAGTCACTGGCAGAATCAAATTAAAAGCCGGATCAAGACGCATCAATCTCATGAGGTCAGATTTGTCTTCTACAGCATGAATCATGAACCAACGCTGTGTCTCCTTTTAATTATATCGCCGGTGCAGTCTGCGTTGGACACCTCCATCTCCCCTTTTTCTGATCATGCCTTGTCCACTTCATTTTGCCCACTGCTTCACCTCACCCTCTTTTCTTTCTTCAATGTCATGAAAGGTCATATACAACCAAAATCCTCATTCTATATATACATACACATATACATACATCAATCTCGATTATATATACATACATCAATCTCGATTATAGTCGTAATCATATCTTAACATCTCTAGCTTTTGGGTTTTGCCTTTGGGCCTCTTGGATACTGTTGCTCCAATTTCATTGCTTTTGCCAATTTCAACATTTCAACATTTCAACATCAAATTCTGCCAATAATTGAAATGGATATTATCCAACTAGATCTATTTGCTCTTTTAGTTGACAGAGATAGATCTAAGCCAGGCCGGCCAAAGGAAGAAGCCATGAACTGTAGAACCTGAAGAATCTTTCCCGATTAAACTGATCATTCTTTAGGGTTCTTCTTACAATCCATCAGTTTAAGTACTACAGATTGAATCTAAAATCCGAAGCATGAGTACGTAGAAAAGTATGTAGAAACTGCATGGCGTGCATGCACATACTACACAAAAGAATCCAACAAAATTCACGTCACAGATTGACTCCTCCGTCCCCAAAGTAAAGGCGGCATCAAATTATCGAGGAAGAACCACGCCGCATCACGCAAGAATAATGAAGCACAAGTCCCCACGCTAGCTGCTAACTTTCCCCTGCAAATATTATATTGCATAGTGCAGCTTTCGAATTAAAAGCTTCAATTTTCTATGGATTTTAATGAAAAGGAAGCTCTAGCTTAGCTGCATCAATGATACGATCTAAAAAACTTACTTTGGGGGTGGCACTTTGGAAAGGGGCTCCTCAACTAGCCCTAATAAGGATCCAAGGACGGATTATGAGTGAAGGAGACTGATGAAACATAATTCAGAAATAATTGTTTGGGATAATTAAACGACAAAGAACTTTAATTTGTGCCGTCCATCAAATGTGTATGTGGATGAGAAGGGCCCCCTTTTCCCCTTTTTTGAGCATGATTTGTGCAATTATTTTGAGATAACAAATCAAGCAATTAGGGTTCCATAATGATGTTGTTTTAATTTGATGTTTGACATAATCTTGGACAATCAAATATAAATTTCAGTAGGGCCAAGATAGTGCGAGTAATTTAAAGATTTGTGTAAAATTTTGGTTCTCTTAAATTATGTTAAAGTGGTCCTTTCTTTTGTGTACTAAGGGAATTATATAGAAGAATGATTATAGAGCCTAATATATCATACTATGATGTGGATTAGGTTTATAGTCGTCTCGACTATAGTAGATTATCGAAGCCTATTGAGACAAGAGTTAAGAAAGGGAAGATCTACATCGACTCTAGTGTAAATAACTGCCTCTACTAAAATTTACAAAGTATATACATCTTATATAAAAGATACGTAGTGTCAGGCCCGGTTCGATCCGGTTCGGACCAAGGCGCAATGGGCCAAATACTGGCCCAAACCCAAGGGGAAGCCCGCCACTCGAAAGCATCATCTGCGGCGGACGTGGCATCGGACGGAGTCTTCGGAGAACTTGGACCCGGCTGGGAACATTAGCGCCGACGCATCCGGGCAACGAAGGAAGCGGGAACCTCGGATGCGTGCGCGAGGAGATCAGAGCTTCGGACAACCGGTCTTCGGCCGAAGACCTAGACACGGAAGGACGAAGGTGACGGCTGTTCCGCGGAAGACTCGGACGCACAGTAACAGCGTCTTCGTCTTCGCCGAAAGCCTGGGACGCGGACGCGGAAGACCCGGTCGGCGTAAGGCGGCGGCTTGGAACGTTAAAAGGGAGAGGAACTGGTGAGCAGAGGGGCAGGCGAGACGCGATCGAGAGCGGGAGAGTTGAGCGACGAGAGACTCTGTGAACGGCGACGAGAGAGAGATCGTCGCCGGCGTGTGAGAACGGAGATTGAGGGGTTTTGTAACCGGTTTGAAGAAGAATAAACACGGCAAAGCTTTCCCCTTACTTTCCCCTGTCCTCTGTGTTCGGCGTCGTTCCTCGGCGACGATAGGCGGCCCTGGCGACTGTCCTCGAGTCGGTGCCGAGGAGACGGAGTCCGAGACGCAGGCGGCGTCTCTCCTTTCCGGTGTCAGCACGGGGAGCAAGCACAGGCGGTGCTCGTCGAAGACGAAGGACGCTAAGCGGAAATCAAATTCTCGATTTCGATTTTGAGTGTGACGTCAGCGTGACGTCATCAGCGGAAGATTTACGCGCGCGGCGGAGCGATTTTGGTGGCTGACGTGTGCCGACGTCAGCATCCGGAGATTTTGATTTTGGCGAGTGGAGGATTTTGACTTCGGTCAAAATTAAGGTATAATTTAAGTTTACGGTTTGATTTCGGATTCTCTAATTAGGGTTAGGGTTTCTCGTGCGAATTGTAATTTGGGGATAAAAAGTTGAGCGGGAAACTAGGGTTTCGAATTTGGGGACGAGATTCGGTCCGGAAACCCTAGCGCGATCACGTTCTGGTGTTCCGCCGGACGGCTCTAGGAAGCGGATAAGCGCCAATTCTAGACCGATCCGACCGAGGCGTGACACGTAGTATATATATTATACGAATCGTATAACAAGAATATCGATATATAACTTTTTTCTATAAAGATTCGAGACTAGACTATCTAGTTAAATTTTATATCTTCTATTTTAGTGAAATGACTCAAGTGATAATCTACTAAGGAGATGATGTAAACTAGTGCCTTCATTAAAAAAAAAAAAAGCTAGGATGATTCTTTAATTCTAGATAAAGAGGGCCTAGCTATTATGCTTCCTAACACCTAACATCTTTCATTATGCCTAATCCAATATTTAGGCACCTGTCTTAATCTCATCTTATGAAGTTAGTTAATGGATATCCGTATAGTGGAATTACAAAATATCTTTTAAAATTGCAAATAATTTCACTTTCACTCCCCTATAAATTGAAATCTCATCACTTTTGTACTCCCGTTTGGCCAAGTTATCTGGACAACAGCGTGGGTTAGGTGGTGTCTAAGAGGAAAGTGGCATGAGAAAATTTAGTAAGTACTATTGGATAAGTTATTTTTGATAATATTAGTATTATTGGATAGCTCAGAAAGTATAGATTATATAAATATAATTTATCTATAATAAAAATATATTTATCCATAATTTTTTAGAACCATTTCTTAAGTTATCCAGGCAGGGTACCCTTCACCACTCTTAATGTGCGTGTCAACCTGATCCTGCAACTCACTTGGACAGTGATATAGTTAGCGCATGCACTACGCTTGTTACGAGATGGTGTTGATGATATAGTTAGCGCATATTACTTAGACTGTAACAACCACATAATAGTTTGTCAAATATCTACATCTACTAAGTACACTAGTTGACAAATTGGCCTTATAGTATATTTAGTAGGAAGGAAAGGAGGAGAGAATGATTGGAAAATTGGGAGGAGACTTATAAAATTGTGTTTAGTAGGACAGATGAAAAATAAAAGAGGAAAAATAAAAAGAAAGTGAGAGAGAAAATAGCCTTATTTGCTTTTCGCTTAAATCAGGTAAAAAATAAGACAAAACTTGATCTGCCCTTTTAATGTCTATTTTCACCCTTCTTTTTTTTACGTTCTTTTTCCTTCTCTAGCTTCTCTTGTAACCTTCTTCACTGTCACTATCGTCGTCATCGCCGTTGCCGCCGTTTCACCGTCACCTCTCATCATTATCATTGACATAAAAATTAAAAAAATAGAATATATTTATCAATCTTTCTAACTTTCTTTCTATTTAAATAAATAAAAAAATCTAATTATATATATTTTTATTTTTATTTCTTATTTTTACTTTTCTTTCCTATTAAACAGAGCAATTTCTAAAATAAAGAAAACATCCAAAATTTTTATCCTATTAATTAGTCCCCAAATCTTTCTGCCCCCAAATATTTCTGCAACGACACCTCAAACTCCCATTCATCAAGTAGCTGCAGCTCGCCAATTGCATGCATAGATTAACACAAAGTCAACGACATCACCTCCAACCTACTTGGAGGGATCCCCGGTTCAGCCCAGAGAAGGATGGGTCTGGTTCAGGCCCAAAACCAAGCCCATGCCACGATCAAACCCGAAATCAGGGTCAACATTGCGGTCAACCCTGAAATCGGAAAGCGGACGAGCGGATGCGCGGGAGTGATTACTTCGGACGCAAGCTTCGCAGAGCTGACGATGAGGCGGCGCCGAGCTTCGCGGAGCGGTGTCCCCGCAGAGATCGGACGCGGCAGCAAAGCTCAGTCGCGAGCTTGCCGGGTGAAGCGGACGCGGCGCGGAGAGCTCAAGGCAGGCGACGCCTTCCCTGCGACGCTCGGACGCGAGCGATTGGAGTCGGCGAAAGGACTTGGGCAACGGCGGAAGACTCGGGCGACGGACGCCCTAAGTCGGATGGAAGCGGCTGGAAAGAGCGGCGACTCTTCCTCTATAAAGCGGTCGAAGGGGGATCACCTTCGACCTTCAGACGCAGAGCTTGGGAGAGAGTTTGAGAGCGAGCATTGAGCGTGCTGTAAGTCGGTGGCGAGTCGCCGCCAACGTGAAGGAGTTCGGCGAGGGTGAGGGAGAGGTTTTGTAGCTTCCATTTGGGTTAATAAAAGCTTTCCTCTTCCATTGGAATTCCTCTGTTCTCAAGTTGGCGACACTTCTCGCTCGTTCCCTACGATTCCGGTGGTGCTCCGGCAGTAGTAAGCAGCTGCTGAGTTGGGGCGACGAGAGGGCTGAGGACGCAATCTTCTCCGGCGAGGTTCTGAGCACGGGCGGTGCTCAGCCGAAGAGGCGACGCAACGAGCGCAGCGTCGTGAGGAAGACGAAGGAGTTCACTTCCGATTTTGACCAGGTCAAAATCGGAAGACGCGAGTGGAAGAGGATTTCGAACGAAATCGGGACGCTGACGCAAGACGATGTCAGCGCAGCGCAGCGGAGATTCGGCGCGGCGGAAATTTTGAGGGCTGAGGTCAGCGAACCAAGTTAATCCGTTCGGCGGAAAAGAATTCTGGTGGTTGACGTCAGGCGGACGTCAGCGAGCAATTTGATCGGCGTGATTTTGACTCTCGGATCGAAATTGGAACGGAGGTATTGTCTAATTAGGGTTTCCGATTGGTTTTCTGATTTAGGGATAAAAGTAGAGCGGGGAACTAGGGTTTCGAATTCGGGAGTGAGATTTGCCCGGAAACCCTAGCGCGATCATGTTCCGGTGTTTCGCTGGACGGCTCTAGGAAGCGGATAAGCACCAATTCTAGAGCGATCCGACCGGAGCGTGACACCAAACTAAGGAAGCGTTGACTTTCTGATGAAGAGTGTACATGGAGTGAAGAGATCTTAGGGGAGCCTACTCGGAGGTATCCCAAACTACGGAAGCGTTGACTTTCTGATGAGGAGTGTACATGGAGTGAAGAGATCTTAGGGGAGCTGTGTCTGGATCACAGTAGATCTCCTAGGTGAATTTTGCAGGATTGGGTCTCATGTTGAAAGGGGGGATACTGCCTGTCACTAGAAAGGTTTCTGACTGTGTATCCATGAGCATCTCCTTTCGTGATTGACGTTACACCTCCTCATTGATAATCTTAGAGAGAGAATTCCTCATTGGCATAAGAATATTTCTTCAGTACTTATCACAGTATGACAATTTTATTTTCTTTGTAATGCCATCCAAGTCATATGACAATTTGAGGACTTAATAGAAAAATCGTGATAACATGACTTACCAAATTTATGATGACTCAAACATGATTATACTTAACTTGAACAGATATAGCTTCATGTCAATCAGGTCAAATTGATGAGCTAAGTTAGCTTTTATCATCTCGAGTATTGTTTCTCCGTTGATAACCGATATACATTTCAAAAATTTTAACTAAAACAACCTCTAAATAACAAGCACTAAATTCTTAAAACTCTGTCTCTTACAATTTTAAGTTCCTTCAAGTTTGCTCCCTATAGTTTAACAAATATTTGATTGCCAACTCCAACATTATGGATGATAATGAAACAAGAAGCTTCTAAAATGATATTTTTTAAACTATAGGGAGCAAAATGAAATAGAGTTAAAATCCTCAAGGAGCAAAGTGAATTAATTAGCCACCTAGAGTATCACATGTTATTACATAAAAGTAGATGATCACATATTGTCCATCTCCACTCACTTATTGATTGAGGTAGATTGTTTTGCTCCTCCTCCTGCAATAAAAATTTATACAAAAAACATAATTATTTTAGAAAATTTTGATAAAATTTAAATATTTATTTTATATAATAATAGATGTGTATGTTGATCTATCTGTCTATCTATTTATCTATTACATACCTTTAATAACCTTTTTAGGGTTACGAGCAATGTAGAGCTTTTTCACGGAGGTAACAAACAACCTACATATAATTTAGAGTTCAATAACATCGATATAAATACGAAGAAATGCCTCATAAAAATAATTAAGCGAAAAGTTACATACTCCCAAGGGATGTCACCCACAAGCATTTGATCACCTTCATTATCTTCATAAAGAAGAATGAAGTCTTGATACAATGTCTCATCTCCTTGTTTATGGCCTTCTGAATTGTTTAAGCAATCAACTGAAAACAAATTGTGAAAAATTGTAATAAAAAGATTATACTTTTTTATCATTTAATTAATCAATCTACTTGCATAAAATTGATTTTTTGGATAATTAAAATATCTTCAATTAAGATCACATGCCTGAGAGGAAGTCAAGGAAGAGTTTGGCAAGGGCTTGTGAGAGAGAGCCATAGCTTTTGTGAGCGTTGAGGTCAATCTTCCTCCCCATAGCATATCCTTCCATGTTCACTTTCACATACATTGCACTTCTTGGTTCATCTCCCTGCTTCATCGTCTCCATGAGCTTTGGTCTCTTTGCCTGACAAGCATTTTCATTCGACAACACCTCTGGCTTTAAGAGGCTTAAAGACATACTCTCATCGATTCTTAAATTCTTCTGATAGCCACTCATCGGCAACCAATCGATAGCTGACATCAAGGATGGAAGATAGCTCGTCCTGTCGTTTATATAGCATGTACGATCAGTATCGATCGATCGATCTATCTATCTATGACAATTAGATTATACAATTGATCTCCTTATGAATGCAAGGGACAAGAATGAATAGTTAATCAGTATCAATGTGAATCATGATCATACATTACTTCTCCCAAGAGTGCACTTATTACAGCACACTAGTTTGCCCTAATTATCCCCTCTTATTAGGACAGCCATCATCAAGAACAATCCATAATGGATTTGTAAGATCCAGCAGCCATGCCAAGCACTCATTAGTTCTTCTGTTTGCATATCCTACAGTACCGCTTGCTTTAGATTCTCTCCTCATTGACCATCTGATTTGTTTATTTGTAAAGGACAAGATCATAATTGTGCCACTCCATCCTAAGTGTACTAAGAGCGTAATATTCAATTTGCCCTACCTAAAGTGCATGCATGCAGAAACTTAGGAGAATTAAGGGCTCGATCGATTACCTTTCCATGGAGCAGGAAGAAGAAACTTAGGAGAATTAAGGGCTCAATCGATTACCTTTCCATGGAGCAGGAAGAAGAAGAAGAAGAATTGAGGTGATTTTGGTGGGCTGCATGCTCGAGGGCTGCCTTCTGCAATTGCCTGGCAGCGAGGCTCCATGGATGGATGAATCCACTGCTGTGGATGAGTTGATGATCATCGTGTTGAATTGGAAGAGCTGGCGGCCACCCGTGAGCTTCTTCCACTACTGCGCCATCCTTGCTCTGGTGCAACGCCGCCGCGAGGTTGACATCTTTGACCGCGGCTGAGATCCCTGAGTCTCCGGAGCTGGCTGCCAAGCTGAAGTTGTTGGCGGCTGAAGAGGTAGAAGAGATACCTAGGCTGAGTTCCAGGTGGCTCTGAAAGTGATGATGATGATGATGCCGATGATGCTCATTGCAGGCTGCAGGCTTAGTGCCTGATGCACCAATGTCTAATTGGCCATGAAATTCAGCTCCTCCCTTCTGTCTGCTGAGAGCAGGTTGAAATGCCATGGCCTTCATGATCTCTCTCTCTCTCTCTCTCTCTCTCGATCTCTACCTCTGTGTGTCTGAATTTCAGAGAGAGAAAGAGAGACCAGTGGATATGGAGAACATATATAGAGGTACATATGCAATATAAAATTATTTCTATTGCACAATTACTGAATTAAATTAAACTTAGGAGCTTAAATGATGCAGTTAGGGCAGAAAGGAAACTACAAGAGAGCTAATCCTTTTCTTTTCACTAATGATTAATGTTTGACCAGAAGTCGTATGGTCAAGAGGAAGTGAACTATGTGGGACTAAAAAGTCGCACTTTGAGGCATGCAAAGTTCAATGGATCACAGCGTGCTGTACTCATGTCGGCAACAGTATCCATTTCCAACAAAAAAAAAAGCACAATTCAAACCAAAGACCAATGGATCAAGTATTAGAGCTAGATGGATGGTCAACGCAAGAATATGTAATTTATTTTGCAGTCAACGTATCATAATAATAAATCCTTGTAATTTTTTTTGAAAGAATATTGCATTATTTGATAATTATATTGATTAATATTGTTCCATGTAAAACTTTGACTTAATTTGGAGATTTGTAGCTTCTGCCTCAATCTACTTCACCATGTGCATGAAAAGACTTATGATCATTCTCTTCTTTCCATTAATTTTTCTAGTTAACCTAGATATGATGTGGAATGTAAGGTTCTTCTTATATAATACGAAATAGATATATGTAAGGCTGATTATTCGATCTTTATATGCAACAATGCTGGCGTTGGTAATAGACACAAGATATCAACCGATGATTGTCTAAGTATGCTAGAATCATATAGTGTAAAAGAAGTTGTGTATATGATTGACCTAAAATATGTCAATATCATACTATATAAAAAATTAATTAATTGTACTATTTTTATTTCCTTTTACCCAAGTATATTTTATGCAAATATCACATAATTATGTTTTTTTTCTTTTTTACATTTTTCTTTCCACTCTAGTGTACAAAAGACGAACTAATCAATGAATAACTTAAAATAGTATCATAATCATATTGTCATAAGATCTAGTGCTAAAGTGCAAAAGTGACTAAGCCATAATCAGCCACGAACGTGAAGGGAGCTATCTAAATTGCCCTACGATAATCATCACACTTGTAAACTTTCTTGCTTTATATTCTTTTTCTTGATCAAATATTATTGCCTGAATCTTTTTTTTCCTTAAACAAACGAGTGAAAAATGAATCCTTTCTCGTGCACCAAAAGTTGCACTATAAGTTGGTAAGTGAGACATGCATGCAAAACCCTACTTATTATCTACTCTTTAAATTTTCTCCTTTTCCCCTCTTTTCCCCACCGGGTGGGGGAAAAGATTAAACAATCATCACATTGGGGCTCTCTTGCTTTGCAAAAAGATCAATTTTATTGATCATGAATCCTGGGCACTATATAATATGGTAATTGAGCACATTTTTTCCCCTAAAGAAACAACTACAAGCGTGAATGAATTCTTTGCATGCGGTGAGTAAATTTGAAATATTGATAAGTCAAGGGACTTGCATGCAAAAGTAGCCCTACCCATGCATACTTATTACTAGGCCCTTTGTTGTTTCCTTTATTCTCCCGTCTTTTACTCACCCGGCATGGGTAGAATTAAAGGGACATAGAGGGTGCACAAAGAGGACTAGTCAAGTTAAAAGCTGAGGGTGGAAAGGTTAAAGTTCCTCATAACTCATAATTAAAGTCCCCAAATTGCAAAACTTGCACGCCTTCACTTTAGCCCTTTTAACTATATAGTGGAGTCCAATTAATCAATAAGGACCCTAAGTTAAACCTACATTAAGCAATTGATCAAATTTGATAAGCTAATCTAAATATAACACAAATTGTACTATAGTAGATGCAAAACTCTATTTATGTGAAGGCAAAATTACAATCTAAAATATTTTCATAGATTAATAGTGATAAGATATATAAATATAAATATAGGAGTACTTGGGAGAAATGATGGTTACCCATGCTAAACTCTACGTAGCTTTGCGCTTCTAGTTGCATAGTTGAGTTAAGCTTAATGACTTAAATTGGTAATTAACAAATCATTGAAATTGTTATACATGATTTGCCATAATTTGTCATTACATGTCATTGAGCTTCATGGGTTTTATTTTCTATAACCCATCTAATAAAAAATGATCTAATAAATTCAAGAGACTAAAACAAAAAAAACCAAATTAATAATGCTTTAGTCCAATTGGAAATCTTATTATGCCTTGTATACTATACACTGAGTGGTAGATCTACAACCCTACATTTGTAAGAGAAAAATTATAATGTTCAATATTTTCTTGAATTAGTGAGAGGCACTAATATATTTCTAATTAAGAGAGAAATATATAATTAGGCATTATCTTAAAAAATTTGTGGAGAAATAAACAATGGGAGAACATCTTATATTTTTTGTTTAAATCCCATATGCATGAGGAGAGGAAAAAGGTGCACAACTTAACGCCTCAATAGTAATGGTCATCATGCACGTCCTTGGTTGCAATGACTGCAGCCATGTTAGCCATGCATCCATCATTTCAACCAAACTGCAGTGCTAGAGAAAGAAGGATAAGGAGGGCCATACGAACTTTTCTTTTTTCATCTCATGCAGAGCAGTGGCTTTTGAATTCTTTGTTGATCACCCTAGATGCCAAAATGGCCGGCATTGTGATGCCCATAATTGAGTTCCAATCATTTCATTTCCTTCCATTTGTGTTTGCATGCATGGATTTCTGACATAGCACTCTCCCTGTTCATGCACCACAGAAATCAGATTTGTGCTTTTTTTAGATAATTAACTTGAACAGACGCTAAGGTGAAATGATCATTATTTTAGAGTTTGTACTGCTTCTAAAATCAGAACTATATTACTAAAGCTACCAGAATGCTAGGCATTACAAAGAGCTTTCACAGAATGTATGTACAATAATACATCACCGATGACACATGCAGTTGCTTGGAGAAGATATTAACCTATCATCGACGGCAAACGTTGTCTCTCTGCTGTCTGCATGGGTGAAGACCATCACCTGTTGCTACTGCAATCGGTGGAGATCATTTTGAAATGAGATGAGAATTCTCCCAACTTAATGATTGCATACATCATTAGTCAGAAGTATACGACTGTCAAAGATCACTTTTTGTTTCTGACCCATGTTTCAATTTTCAATTTTTTTTCTGTTTGCTGTATTTAATAACAGTTGCCATCCGAATCAAAGTGGACAGGCAGCACCGACTACAATTGAAAGGTAAAAAATCAGTCTAAAAAGCCTAAAGTGACATAAATTAATGGTCCACAGGCAGCACTGACTACATTACGGAGGCCAGAGACTCCAGTGCTGCTATTAACAAGAAAACGCACACCTCTAGACTTCAAGGAATTTCATACTTAACATTGCCAAGGTAGAGACCACATCCAGGAGCCATAGGACTTGCGGCAGACACGGACTTTGCGTTCAGAATTCTTTCAACTGCATGAAATGGCATATGGCATAGATTTAGGTTCTCATTTTAAAGCACGACCAAATATTTCACAAGCATAGTAAGTTAACAAGACAAACGTAAAGTTACAATGCAAGAAAAGCAGACCATCGCTGATTGTTAATTCTCCAGTACCAACACATTTTAGAACACCAACCATAAGCCTGACCTGGAGAATAGGAAATGCAATAACACACATCAGAACCGAAAAACATAAAAATACATTATAAGGTTTATTTGTAGTTATTATCAAACAACAATCTTCTTTTATGGAAAGGTTATTTTATAACTACTATATATATATATATATATATATATATATATATAGGTATTAACAACCAGCACAAAAGGTGCCAGGCAACATTTACAAGATCGGAGGCCTGGAAGAACAAAGAAAGAGTTACAATTAAAATGAACTGCTATCAAATATTCCCCAACAAAATCAACTTCACATATTAAAACTACCGAACCTGCAAACCTTGAGATGAGACCAAAATTTCAATGAGATCACAGCAAAAAAAGAAAATATATCATATCTATCTCACTAGGATGCAATTTTACCGTGATGAAAACCAAGTGGTCCAACTGTAAGTACTCGTATTATCAGGTGGGAATACAGGTACCGATATAAATATTGAGTTCCATGTCCAAAAATCTATCAACACAATCCTAATAGCTTGATAGCTTTTCCAACCATTTCATGCATAAAAAACTTACTCACACCAATCCACAAAATAGGACCAGAATTATACTAAAAGAAAATTTACAGAACCAAAACAGAAGCATATTGAACAAGCACTTCTGAAAAGAGAAAGATACATCTTGAACTCAAGTTAGTCTGAATGAAACCAAACTCATGTAGAACACCGTGGAAACTCAAAGACAGTGTATGGCACACCAACCGTCATGACGATGAAATCATTACATTGGCAAATGAGAATAACATGTGAGAAAATGGCAGCCAGTATTAGGCGAGCGACAAATAACTTTTTAAATACCAAAGTAGTGAGGGAAGCAGAAAAAATGTGGCAAACTAGGACAGCATCCAAACCTACTAAGTAGTCTATATGTATGCCATCAGATTAGTTAACCACTCAATTCATACCACTAGTTTCAAGGCTCAGCAGGAAAATTCTTTTGACAAGAACAGCTTATGTGTACTTAATGCAAACATGAAAAGAATATTTTCCAACTTATATCACAAGCAAGTCGTGAGTCCATGCCAATGAAATAGAATGGAAATCGAAATGACAGCATATCTAGCATAAAAGGGAAAAAGGCAAACTGATCATATCGATAAGTATGGACAAAAAATACTGAACCTGGTGGTAAAGAAAGGAGCGAGCTCTTGCTTTTATAACATAACAACTATGCCATGATCTCTGGCCAAATGGTTTGCTACAGTTCGGAATGCTCATGGAGGAGGTATCCAGAGAATTTGCAGATGATTCATTGTCAGATGTCTTTGGATAAATAAGAGAACCATTTGTTGGTTCAATCTCAGACACTTCTACATACGAAGGGAAGCATAACGACGGATACGTTTCTGTAATGCTAAGTTCGTCCAAGGTTTTAATAGGAGACTTTGCCTGAGCATCATAATGAAGAATAGTTTTAGAAAGGGTATGGAACAACATATTATATTCTACCATTTCCATATAAATTTAGAGAAAAAAATAAAATTGCAAAAACATGATTATTAAATGCATTGGCACTCTAATGCACCAAGTCTAACTCCTAAGGTGATAGGTACTTGCTCAACAAAAGCAAGATTCTAAATCTTAAAATAAATATAAATTAATACTTTCAAAATCCTACAGAAAAAAAAAACAAGGGCAACACTTCAACCATTTGGCAAGATTCAAGTATTTGTTATTCATCTTCAACTGTTTTTATGTGATCTCACTACTTTTCAAGTATATGTTAAATTAACTTTTATGATTGTCTAAACTATTGCAAACATAAGAAACAATTTCTTGCCAAACTAAAGATCTTCTGTCTCTATTGATGATATAGAGACAGAAGATGGTTGTATTTCGGGATGGGTTCCAAATTTCAGGATGGTTGTATTTCTGATAACTTATGGAAATTGGTTTAAGGTTCAAAGGGGGTACTGAACGGATTAGATATTATACAGCTTGCTGGCCTTGGTAGATTATTAACAAATGCTGGAAGAATTTGACATAGTCTTACAAATTTGGAATGGAGCAGCTGTTCAGACGCTGAAGGAACTTCTTGGTGTAAGATATGTTATACTCCAATATGCATGGTATTTTTGTGCATATTTTTCTTCAAACACTCTCCCATCTGTTTTTTTGTTTTTAAGTTGGAGAAATGACTGATTAGAAATCAGAAATTCAATAGATATAATATGACTAATTCCAGTTGAGCTCAATGGTTGTGGTACTTTTTGTTAACTTCTATGAAGCTGGAAAAGCAAAAAAAAGATTATAGTTATTCTATTACACTGTGGCTTCTTTTTTCTGAATGGACAAATTATAAGATATTTAGTTTATGATAATACTTTGAATTCAATGTTTGACATAAAGTTATAGTCTATGGATTCCAGTTTCAGTAACAATTCCCGCCATGCTAGAATTCAGATATCTCCCACTGGTGGTTATCTAAAGATCAAGGTTGATGTTTCTGTTAAAGGAGTTTTGGCTGTTGATAATGTTGGTTATCTGATTAGGAATTCTTTAGTGAATAGGTGGGAGATTTTTGCAGATTAATGGATATTTCTTCAGCTTTAATTATCTGCTGCAGACTGTGCAGTGTGCATGGATGAAGGAGATTAAGGATTTTATTATTGCATCAGATCCAATGATGGCTTATGCGGAAACTCATAATATCAAGAATTGGAGAGTTTTTAGGAAAGAGGGGTACATAAGGTACTATTGCAATATTCTCAATTTCTCATTAATCCAAGTAACATAAGGAATGCAGATTCCTTGTGGAAATCAAGATTGCCCATGAGAGAGGTGGTAATCCAATCTTGGTAACCTTACAATACTTTTGAAAACAATAATAACCCTCAAGATATCATGAGATTATTTTTCTCATATCAACATTCTCCCTTTTCTCTTCTATTCAAATCTGGAGATTTGCCCTAATCATCACCAGCTATATTTCTTGGCAAACTCATACAAATATCAAATACCAAATAAATTGCATAAGGATATAATAATTATTCAGAATTAGGTATCATTTCTAGAAAACTATTTATTATACTAAACATATCAATGAAGGAATCCTAATATTCTATCAACACGTTAATGTGGATAACCACGCAACATTACCTGACAATACACCGAATACAACCTTAGGATTTTAATTGAACAGTCCTCACTTTGGCTCCCCTTACAGAATTTGTGCTTCAAGCTATGGTGCTCCAACTTTGTAGTTAGGTTTCATATTTTTAAAAATGGCTCCACAGCCCCTTTTACGATTAAAATGGTTCAATTAAGAATTCAAGACAATATATGACAGGAGCAGGTGTACTTGTACTAAGTATGGAGTCTCACTGCAATTTTTAACCTTAATATAAGGATCTTTCTGCAATTGACATTTGCATTTATGAAATAAGAAAAACAACTAGCATAGAAAGAGAATGTACATGTATAAAGAACCCTCAATATATCTTTTTTTTAATTGACAATGAAAGAAGTTATTAGTATTATACAAGATAGACCTTGATGATAAATTTTACTAGAGAAGTTCATTAAAAGAACAATTATAAACTCCAATTATGAACATACTAACCACAGACATCTGTAGTCAAACTGTAGCTCTTAAAAAACAAGTCAACTTGTTGGTGAATATGCAACAAAGAAAATATCAAGATACTTTAAATGAACATTGGAATTTTAGAATGCATACTTCAGGGAGAAAACAATACCTGACAGGCAGCAGCCCTAAATGAGCTGAAATCGTGGCATCCAATAAGTGTGCCACACGCTTTCTGCAGGGAAATCACTTATCAGAAAAAAGTCAAGTAGCAACATTTCATGTGCGAGTGTAGGAAATAACCAACCTTCATGGCAAGGATATCCAGTTTCTCAGGTACATGCCAAGCACGGTCTTTCTCAAAGGCTGATAAAGGCTCTGGTCCTGAGAGCAGCCGGTAGTAATATCTATAAAGAATTCATGTTTGTAAGGGTAAAATGTAGATGAATTTTAAAAAGCAATTACCTAATGATTTGTTTACTTGGACAGAAAACTAGAGGAACTACGTCTAGATTCAATGTATTTTCCATCCTCCTCCCAGTTTGTCGTCCAAGTAAACACAGTGTAAAAGACACTCTTAGAAATGGAAGGAAAACTATAAAGGATTCAATTATCCAATCAGCCAATAGGCTCAATACAATGTTCAATGTTATCCAGCACGTCATAACCAAGTATGCAAACAGCATGAAGTAAGCCCCAAAGGATGAAAAAGAAGCATAAGCATTCAAAAGTCAAAGACAGGAGGAACACATGGAAAGACTTAAATACAGCGTTAATCACCAATTACAACAATTCTTGTCATCCAAAAAATGCATGAGTTAACATATAGATGAATCATTAAGTATCAGTTTTGGATTCTTGAAAAAACACACCTATTGCTTGAAAAAATAACAAGCAACAATAGTTGGCCGCTGGCCATGTAAAGGCATAGTTAAGCAGAAAGTGCAGACGAGAACATCAGGATACAATGAGGACATGAGATGAAGGAATCAAAATGGAGGTAATGGATGTATCAAGTAAAGGGAAAGAGAGGGAGGTGAAGCTAAACAGGCCGCCAAAATGGAGGAGAGAAGAGGCATTAGACAAAACATTAGTGCTACTAGGCATAACCCTAAATAAATACAAATCACAAATAAAATATAATACTAACTTGCATTCTTACCCACAAGCACGAGATTAATAATAACCAACATTTTAAATATTGGTCAGTACCGAGAGGTAAGCATGGTTTGCATAAGTTCACCCTACATTAGTACACAAAACATGATCAATATCAATCCAGTATCATGTATTGGTATGTAGCAAATCATGCCGATCCAAGCAAATACTAGTACATCAGTAAGGACTAATATTTTAAACCTTGATAATAACTGCAATGATTAATAATATACTAATTAATTATACACCACTTATTATAATAATCAACATATATATTAATTAATTAAACCCTTTGACATTTGGAAGTTGGAAGGTGTAATTACTAAATTAATTAGTATATGAAGAATGGTGGTCCTCAGGTACTTTATACTGTAAGAAAAATTGCTCAAGGGTAAAGAGCACCATCCTTACCATAACGATCAGCATAAATGAGAGAGATAAGGCTTATTGCAAACCACATGAATTATGGTGATGATTGGCATTATCACAACGTGTCTTTTTCACTCAACAAAACACCTTCCTTTAGTTTAGACAAAAAATTTAAATTCACAATATCCATCTGTATGGAATGTGGATAATTACGTATAGAAGAGTGGAACGTATCAAAATATAAAAGAGAAAATTTAAAAGCTACCTACGTCCTCTCTAGAGCCTTGAATCTAGCATGAAAATCTCCTGGAACACAGCGGACATCAACTACCATTATATCTCCTTCACATTTCTGTCATAAATCATAGGAAAGTGAAAATAATTTTCATCATTTTGCGTAAAATAAAGCTTGTCATACTGTAATAGAAAGAAGGTCAACTGCTAGGCCACTGTAATAACCGTGCTAAAATGTAACAAGCATGTGAAAAACAATCAGCAAATGTATTATGATAACTCTTATTTCTTGTACCAGAAAAACACAAATGCCGTGTAGATGAAAGAAAAACTATAGACCAATTGAATTGGATCTCATAAAAGGTATAAAACCAACTTTTTCACATGGAGATGCTAGGAACGAACCTGTAAGAAGTGATTCATGGCTCGTCTTACAACACCTTGTTCATGTGGTGGCAACTGCAAACAATGAGAGCAAGTCTTATTTCAGATTTCGCCTCAAACAAAATGCACAGATACAAGGCAGAAAAAGAATGTAGGCTCAGGGATTGAAAAAAATTGCATTGAAAGAACATAGAAAACTAACAAATAATATTACCTAGAATTAAAAGGAATATCTTGTGAATCCTACTAAAGATCCATAAGGCAAAGATACATTACAGGAACGGCATTGCCCATATATAAAAAATGCAAATTACATAAAACATAAGGCTAATCACATACCACCTCCCCAGGCTTCCTTTTACTTGTGTGCTCCAGATCAACATGGCAAACATTTGATAGAGCATGAACTCCAGCATCCTGGAACAAAATCAGAATACATCGTAACCTAGTATTTGTTCACTATTCATACTAGGCAATACCTCTACTCAAAGCATTTAAAATTTCTAATGAGTATATCTTATTTGCTCTTGTAAGTAAAGAAAGTTTGCTTTTAACAAGTTTATCATTCCTCATATTTCATTGTCATCTAGATCATAGTTTCATTTCCAATGTTGCCTTACAGTCGTACCACTCTACTCCATTCACAATCCCAACTTCTACATCTTTAATCCCAATATCAACTGTGAACTGTAGTTCATGCAACTATAAACAAAAATAGTATGCAAATTCATGGTACCAACATGAACATAATGGCCCCAAAAGATAGTTGAATGGAGAAGACGTTATAGAGAAAGGGAAAGTGGTAAGTGCCCCAAGTTTAGTGATGATTTTTAAGTCTGAAGGATGAGAACTGCAGTGAAGGTTGCTGCATTGCTTTCTTGCTCACATTGGAATTGTTATTATTTAACAAGTGGGTCATTTCCTAATCGCTTAAGTTTATGAGGCAAGTGGTAAACTAATAAATCTCAATAGGGGTGATTTTGGAGGGCAAAAAGCAGGAGGTGAACTTACTATTTTGCATAATTTTCAAATAGATGTTGTAGACTTGTAGTTCTTTTATTTGAGATGACTAAGTTGTTAAACTATATTGTTCGATGATGCTACTGAAATATGCAAGTAATATATTTTTTCCTTGTAAGTTATTATTGAATGACAATCTTGTTTATAATTGTTGCCAGTATAGTGGTATACTAGGAAAGAACTGAGGTAGTCTATCACAGAAAAATCTTTGAGTGCTTTATAGAGAATAGACTATGATAAATGTTTGGTATATCCATGAGGGAATAACTAAATATTATTGCAGCGTTAGATGTGACATTACATTGGGTTTGAGTCTGATATATAAGTAGAATATGAAAAACATTTAATATAAAAAAACATGCAATATTATTTAAAAGTGGGACATACATCAGTATTTGTGAAGTGTAAAGGGAAGATGTATTTTGAGATAAATAAAAAGAGGAATAATGGATTGGACCATTTGCAAGGAAAGCAAATTATATGATAAAATGTATGAATTTGTAATAGAATGACTTTGTTAAAATATATGCAAATATTGTCATATTACGTTAGACATTTATATTTTTTTACCCTTACTTATTTTTCTCTTTTCAGATTCAAATATAGTACACTGTTAAATCATAGATCCATAGTAGATTATAAGAGGGGTCAGCTCTGCTGCATGATGTAAGCAGTATCAAGTTCTTAAGAAGTTGTGGCAGTGTCGACATATTCATGTTTTACCTATGTTCTGAGTACTTACTTTTACTGTTTTATTATGTTATGTGCACATAGGGCTTGTTTCCTTGGGAGGAAAAGGGGAGGAAAGGGAAAGGAAACCTATTTTCCGCTAAAAGGGGAGGAAGGAAAGAAAAGTTCAAGGCATTTTTTTCTCTCCAAATCAGAGAAAAAACAAAAATCACTCACTCGCC
Source organism: Costus lasius (assembly GCA_027563935.2). Taxonomy (NCBI): domain Eukaryota; kingdom Viridiplantae; phylum Streptophyta; class Magnoliopsida; order Zingiberales; family Costaceae; genus Costus; species Costus lasius. The sequence continues at coordinate 104,209,254 of CM050453.2, forward strand.
CGTCTCTCCCTCAACTCTTGCACACGCATTGCCTGCGCCACCCTCTTCCTTCCCCCTCCCTTCTCCCCTGCGCCGGTGATCTCGTCCACCTCTCATCTCACGCCTACTGCTGAGCTCGCCCACCTCACGCCTCCCGCTTGCTGCCGATAGTGCCTGCCATGCCACCTATTGCCGAGCTCACCCGCCTCCCACCTCTTGCCGAGTGCAGTCACCTCCTGCCGAGCTCGCCTGCCATTGCTGTTTGTGCTCACCCACCATTGCTGTCCGTGCTCGCTAGCTATCGCCATCCATGTCGCCCGCCCTCGTCGCCATCCTACTCGTTCCCACTCACCCATTCCTGCTCGCTCTCCCTTGCTGCCAATGCCCTCCGGTCCACTCGGCCTCGCCGCCAACACCCTCCAGCACTCTCGCTGTCGCCCTCAGTCCATTCATCGTCACCACCCTCTGCCTGTTACCGAAAGAGATTTTTTAATCACGTGTTGCATGTGATTTCTAATTCCCTTTTCCCATTCTTCCCTTCTCCCCATTCTTCCTTTCTCCCCTTTTTTTCTTTCCCTCTTAGGAAACACAGCCATAATGTTAGTAAGGTTTGTTTGAAGGGTTTCTTAAAAGACTATTGGCTTTCGACTATTAACATCTATAAGTTTCATTTTTTTTAAGAAAAAGAGAATAGTGTGATTTTTGACAACACAGTTAATGATATTATTATATCATGAAATGGGGTATGGTAGATGAGAATACTATCCTAACAACAATACCTTATCTATTTCTTAATAGTATAAATGAAACTTTCGTACAAAGCACTCATAACTTTTGTAAATTGAAATATGAACTCGCTGACCATGCATCTCAAAATTGATACGTTGGACTAAGGCTATTTTTCTTCCAAGCTATAAACTCAATCTTTAGAATGTAGAAGTGATCCAAACACAATGAAAAAAATGTAAATGATAGATATACGGAAAAGAGACAACAGAAGTAGAAGAAATAATGAAAAGAATCACATAATTATTGTCAATTCTTCAGCCTATTGAAAGGGCAAGTAACAAGAATTTTCTATTCCATGCAAACACAAAATAGTGTAGCTCTTGAAATTTTCATCAGTAAAATGAGAAAAATTATTGCATCGAAGTACGAATTACCGTTCGACTGGAACAGGATACTGAAACTGGTTGGCCAATAAATTTTTGAAAGGCCTCCTGCATGAATGAGTACAGCATCACCAAAAAGTATTAATGTCTGAGCAAATGTTACTGTAGACAAGACTTTTCAAATGATAAAAGAACATACTTCTCAAGTCCGCGGCAATTTGTATAATTGCAATAGAATTGTAATTTTGCAAGTAAACATGATAGTAACTAACCTTGTTTATCATAAAAAAAAAACTCCTTTTCAAGGCAAGACCAAAAAATGAACAAAAATTGTTCAAAATTATAAATTTAAATACCAGTCTGTACAGCCCAATACAAGTGATACATATGGTTCAACCTTATATTAATATAAGGTACAAGGTCTGTACCATGTATATATAATTGATGTATTACAGTATTAGGCTATACCGATCAATATCGATCGGTACCACATTTTGGTATGTATATGCACATACATGTTTGTCACAAGACTAGTCCATTGAATTTTAAAACCTAGCTCAAGATTATATTAGGTCAGCCACAGCAATAAATGATGGTAAAATTCCTAAGGAGCTAGTTGACAATGTGTTGATACTACCTAAATGTCCACATCCTGCTCCCAATAAAATGCATCTCCCCATTCATCAGATAAGTAATCATGAGTTAGATATTGTACATATAAGTATCAAGAATAATTGGCTATCAAGATTTTCTCAATCGTTTAAATTCATTGATACTTCAATTTCAGAGTCCTTGTATATCATTTCCATCATCGGTGATTCAAACACCCAAATAAACATCCATATATGATTATGTCATGCGATCTGAATGCGTGCGAAATGTATAATTCGCTGTGGCAGTTGGCCATTATTTACGAAATTGACTGAAATTTTCTTAGTATTGCACGTGTCACTAAAATTGGATGCCACAATGAAAGAGCTCTGACAGGATATGATTGTTAGAACTAGTGACACTACTGTGCATAGTACATTGGCTGCCAACATCAATGAAATCACTGCTAAATGTCACCAAAGCGTATAAAAACACCTAAACGAAGCCCTATGCCAAAATGGGCCGAGTATCCTTTCTTCTTAACAACACCTACACAAAATATTACACGTAAACGACCCATACCTCAAGAACGCCGACGACGGTTCTGCAGTTTGGTTGCTTCTGGGAACCATAGAAACGCGTCCCTATGTACTCCACCGCTACCAAGTACCTCTGAATTCTGGGGTTCTGACTCATTCCCTCACTTGCTTCACAAACCTCTTCTGCGGACCTCGGCAGTTTCGGCGGCTTCGGTGGTTGCGACGTCAAGTCGAGCAATCTCTTGGGTTCCTGCCGGGAATCCGACGACTGAGTCGCCGGAGATGGATCGCCCCCGTCCATCATGGCCGCGTCATCGCGAAGGGCAACGTTGAGAGGGTTTTGAGAAGGGTTCCGATCCGTTGTCCCCTGGATTCGGACGATTTAGAAACGATATGTGGGCTGAGCGGGCCGCACTGTTAGACCAGGCCGGCATGGGCTGTCGACGGTCTCTTAGACCAATTATTATTTTATTTTTTTTAAAAAATATTTCTTTTCATACCATACGCTCTTAATCCTATGTATTTATTTTTTGGTTTGCTTAATCAAAATGTTAAAAAATATAATTAAAAAGTATAATTTTCTTTTATTTTTATAACCATCTAATAAGTGTAAGTATTTAGCTTATGTGATATAACAAATATTAGTTCAATAAACAATAAATAATTTTTTATTTAAAAATAAAATTAAATATTTAAAATTTAATTACCATATCAATTATAGTAAAATTCTACATTGCTTGAATTTATAGCAATAATAGTTGAAGTAGTAGGTGGATTGGAACGTCGAATATTCTTGAATAAAATAGTAGTCGGTGGATTGAACGGGGCCACGGACGGAGGGTAGCTAAGGGCTAAATCCGTCTTTTCATCTAACAAAATAGATAAACATATGCTGTGAATTACGAAATAGCCGACCATTGAGGGAGCAGTTATGCACTCATAACTACTACAGGATGGCAGCCGATGTTATTTTAGGAATTGTCACGGCTAATCTCGTGAGCTCCTTCGTCTTCGAGTGTTCTTTTCTGATTTAAAAGCCGCCTTTCCCCGTCGCAGCAGCAAGCGCGAGAGTGAGGTGCAGGTGGCGATGAGGCGAGCTGCGATTCCGCGAGGGTTAGGGAACAGATCGTTGGGCGGCGATGGAAGGATTGCAACGAGATCGTGGGAGGGGGGAAGCGGACGCGGTGCCAGGATGCCGGCAAGGTCGCTGCCGTTCGCCGGCGAGTTCGCCGCCCTCGGGCTGACGCCCTTCGCCTCCAAGGGCGACGTCAAGCGCGCCTACAAGCGCCTCGCGTTGAAGGTATCTTACGTTTGCATCATTCTTCTTGCACTCCTGTGATTATCAATGGTTGTCTTGATGCATTTTTCAAATCAAACGAAAACGGAAGCCGAAATTGGTGTGATAAAGCCGACATATGGGCAACAAATGATGGTTTCATTTACACTTGCTCTTCATCAATTTAACGGGCATTTTAATTTGAACACTCAGTACCATCCGGATGTGATGCGAGTGGACAATGGGGCACAAGAGAAGGATGCCACATTCAAGGAGATCAAATCAGCCTACGAGGTAAACACGTGACTCATTTTCTTTTCAACAACAATTGCTGCATAGTCATTTTCTAGCGTAACACTTGGTGGTGCTTCTTTGTTATCTGACATGTTTCAAGTGTGGATGTGGACAGAGCCTCATGGCCAAGTTTGAAGAAGAGAAGAGCTCAATGGAGGACGGGTTTGGAGATGAGTGGGATGATTGGGAAGAATGGATGGGTCTGGAAGGAGGGCATCCAGTGGTGTATTATTGAAGCATCCAAGCTTCATGATTTGTCTGCCGATGCTGCTACAGACATTCGGTGGTCTCACTGATCAAATGTATGTATACTAAGCAATAAAAATATCCATGGAATATTGGAATACATCCTCTGTCTTTCCCTTGAGAACATGAATCCCAACCTTGTCACCAACATCATTCATTATCACCACAATGAATGATTTGCAAGTAAAAGTTGTGCTAAAATGGGAAAGAAAACTTCCAAATATGAATTTGTGAAATATTAAAGGACAAACTGCATTTACAAGGGGGCGAGCCGCTGTTGATAATAATACGTTGAACCGCCGGAGTGATATCAAAAGCTGATATAAGACAAATTGCATTTTCAAACTTTAATGTCAATACAAATCAATAAATCATATGTCCGTAACCCTGTATTAACTTACAGATTTCCAAGATACAGTTCACTTCCACCACAAGATGCACAACATCATGCAAGACTGGAATAAATTTGAGACTTGTCATGATCCTAATAAAGAAAGCAAGTTTTGTAACTTTAGTTCAAATGTTCACACGTGCAAGGTATCTTGCATCTCAATGAACTCGAATATCTTCAACCTATCATTTATGTTGTAGCAGTCAGAAGAAAGACAAAAAGAAAAATATAAATAAGCTTATCTTTTTTACTTTGTATTATTCGCCTCTAGCAGATTGACTGTCAACTAGCCTTCTAAACTGTACTGCGAGCTGTCTGTAAAATTTGAGATCACATGGTTGGACCCGACTGATACCAACTTTAAAGTGAGTCATTGATACTTCAGCTATCTCCAAGCTTTCCTAAAGAAGTCAGATACAGGTAAAGATCAGATCTCGATAAGGGACTATTGTGGGCGGTACAAATATAAGAAGGCACACTCGAGAAACCATTCCCGGTTAATTCAACTTAATTTGCAGTCATAAATACCATCAACTTGGTAAAGTTTCAACAATATGTTTATGGTAAGACGGAAGTTAGTAATACTTGTTAAAGGCATTATGCTATTTGTTCTATATATTCATGTGTTTTTTGTTTTTGTTCTTTTTTTTTTTTGCATCGCATGACACTATCATCCATTAGTTGAAGTGTATAGACAAGCTACTTATCTGTCAATGTAATATAAAAATACTTAATATGGTGGTAAATATGAAAAATGAGATAATGATATGAATGGTGAAAATTGTGATAGAATACTAGAAAAATATTATGGTGTGTTGCCATATACTCTTTTATACTTTTTTCATCTTCTACCTGTGGAACTTTCATGTTCTCCAACACATATCAAATGTGATGAAAAGATAGAAGTACAGAAAGACCTGATGTCATGATATTTTACATATGAACCTTACGTACATGCATGGACTTTCCCATGAAATGCATGCATGATCATGCATGACGCATAATATAGACAAATAAAATAGATCTTGTAAGAAAGATTGATGTATTTCGGAATGTTATAATAATTGCATGGACTTTCCCATGAAATGCATGCATGCAGGGGCAGTTCTCCGTTGCCCCGGGATTTACAAAGTATATACATCTTATAAAAGTATGTATATACAATAAAAAACCAACTAAAAAAATATATGTTTGCCCCACTAGCAAAAGAAAACATGTACAAATACTCTTGGATCCTAGATCCACCACTACATACATGGCATGTAAGTTATACAAAGAAAATGGAACTTGTAAGATGATTAACGTACTTCAAGTGCAGCAATAGCTGCTTCCCTGCATGCTAACTTTATGTCTGCTCCAGTATAACCATCCGTGAGCTGAGCAAGATCCTTTACGCTAACATCAGGACTGCAAGGAATCTTTCGCATATAAATACGAAATATTTCTTCCCTATCAGTTTCACCTGGCGGTTGTACATCTAATAGCCTGTCAAAGCGACCTGTTGAACTGAGTCATATCAGAGTGGCTCGTCAAAGAATACTTTGCAGCAATCAAGTCAATTTTAAATTGATAAACAAGGGGTCCAATGGCAGGGGAGATGATATCAAAAAAGGAAACAACTGATTAAGAGAAAAGAAAACCTGGACGCAGGAGTGCAGGGTCAATCTTGTCTGGTCGATTAGTAGCTGCAATTACTGTAACACCCGTTGTTTGTCCTAAACCTGTTAAATAACAACAGTGAACTGTGAACAACGAGAATGAGATATTAGGCAAAGGAAACGAAGGCTTCAACAAGAAGTCCTAAATCACATATAAAGGCGGGAAGGTAGGTGGTCTGGGGCATACAGTGCATCTTTTAAGCAAACAAAGTGTAAAACCTGTCGCATTAAGGTCAATACAACATTAACTCTTATTTATTTTCTCGAACTACTTAAAGGCATATGGCTGTAATTAGTAGCAGTTGGCATATCTTTTCTTCGCCTTCCCTAAGGATGGAAGTTAACATAACTTGATTACTAGGGGATTTTTTTTTTCCTAATCTCAACAAAGCAGTACGCTAAAAAATGTGTGAATACAATGAAGACTACATCATATTCACTAGATCGATGATTGCATGTTGTAAAGACCTCACTAATATATGCTCTGACATACCCTAACTAATCTTGATCCTGGCTTAGAATTCAAATATCATGACGCTAGCCTATTCTCAGAGGATAGAGTTCAGACTCGAGAGGATTCTTTTTAATTTCAACTGCATCAACAAACATATCCTAACTGAGAGTATAAGATTTAGGTTCTATTGTTTTTTTGGTATATGCATCAATGGATTGTAACTTCATTCCATCCTTGGATAGTTTGAGTGCAAAATTATCAAAATAAAGCTTTGTGAAATGAAATTAGGAGGGATTGAAAGAAAAAAAAATCTTTCTATAAATATAATAAAAAAATTAAGAAAATTTCATATGAATTTTTAGAAAATAAGTTTTCACTTTTTCTTTCCAAACCCTCCTATTGTCTTTACTTACCATCCATTTCAATAAGGAACTGATTTAGAACCCTGTCTGCAACAGATGTACTATCACTATCCTGCCCACGAGTGACCGCAAGACCATCTATCTCATCAAAGAAAACAATTGCTGGAGAATTAGCTCTTGCCTTTGCAAATATTGCTCTCACTGCTTTCTCAGATTCTCCAACCCACTTCTTAAAAAGTTCAGGACCCTTCACTGCAAGAAAGTTCAATTTTGCCTCGGAAGCCACTGCACGGGCCATCAAGGTTTTGCTACAGCCTGGGGGACCAATCATTAATAAACTCCTTGGGGGTCTAGTGCCCAGGCGTTTAAAGGCATCAGGACATATCTGTGGCCACTGAACTGCTTCAATCAATTGCTTTTTAATCATTGTTTGACCTCCCACATCTTCCCAGCTGACCTTTGGAAGCTCAAGTGTTACCTATTGGCAGAAAAGGCTTTAATCATTTCTTACATAAACGTGCAAAATCAGCGTCTTTAAAAAAGTAATCAGTGACATATACGTGTCTGCAAGAAACTGACAAAGACCAGGGATGATATCATGCAATAGTTAAGAATAGAGAAAGGACAATTTTGATCACGGCCAAGCAAAGGAAATCATCTAGTTATATTGGATATTTTATCCAAATTAAACCCTGAGGTTGAAAAAGAAAGGTAGTCACTGATAGATGAAATGAATAAGTGGCAATAGTATACTCACCAGTGGACAGATGGAGGACAGGACAAACAGTAGCATTATTATGTACAAGAAGTTTGTGAACGATTTCTTGAATAAAGCTCTATAACTGAAAGGTAAAGAAAAGACTATGAAATGCTTTTAGCAATTCTCAACATGATAAGAGACACATGATACAAATTTTCAGAATCTAGAATATAAAGACATTTTATTTTAGCAAGTATGAAAACAGGAGCCAAGTTAGAACACAAATGGAACAAGCAATGTTTTAAAATCCAGAGGGTCTCAGAGGAGCAATATAGTGTCATAAACAATATCTAGTACAGTATGATATTTTAAAACTTGGGAAGAAGAAACCATGTAATTACCTCACGCATGGCACTAGGCCTCACTTTCAATTTAGCTTTCTCAAAGTCCTCGGTAGTTACTTTAAGCAGCAACTTGTCCTTAGGGTCAAGAGATATATATGGCCCATTCTCACGCAAACAACTTTCTTGGGGACATGGACCATTAACAGGGGCAAATTCTTCCGATGCCATGTTCAATGCCAACAGTGATGATGATATAGTATCAACCTGTTCTGCAATTTTTGCCTCTTCATCATTGTGATGTCCAGGGTCACATGTCTACATAAGTTCTTATGTATTCTTCCTTACAAGAGTTACCTTCAATTTCTGCCTTGATGTATCGACGAAGAGCCATCATTCCAGCCTCATTGCAGAGAGCAGCTAAATCAGCACCAACAAAACCATGAGTGCTTAAAGCCAGGGATTGAATTTCCATGCTGCTGAGTGAGTGAACCATTTCATTTAGAATGGTGCATAGTATATCTAATCTCTGTTCTGGAGATGGAACCCCTGACATAGAAAATTCAAGCAAGAGTTATGCAAGGTTGAAAAATAAACAACGCAATATCAAGCGGTCAACAATGAAGTAGGCTATTTGGCTCCTAATTACACGCCATATTTGTTAACTAACATCTAACAATTAAGTAGAGTTCAAAAGAAGAATCCATTCCAAAATGAAAAAGTACACTAGACAAAAAAATACATTACAAAGTCAAAAACTAAGTATAACTACAAGAATTATAGAGAGTACCGATTTCTATTTCTTGATCAAATCTCCCCCACCGCCTTAAGGCAGGATCAATACTATTGAGACGATTTGTAGCAGCAATCACAAGTACACGATCATTTGTGTTTATCTCATCCATCAATTTCAAAATTGTGCCAACCATTCTAAGAGATAACTCTTCACTACCTTCTTCCCTTGCTGGAGCAATGGCATCCAATTCATCTATGAAAACCTTATAGAGAAAACTCTTATGAATATTATATAGTGCTGAAACAATGGAATTAAATAGCATATCTAAAAATCCAATCTCACTCTCCTAACAGCAGGATCATCAGTGTAAAGACAAAGAGAAGATATTGCTTGTAAGCTGACTTAAACGTTACAACATACAGAGATAATTAATTCTGGCAATTCGGTGAGGAGGAATTGCAACAACATAATTTGTACTCATGTGAGTAGCCTAAACTGATTCGCAATTAAGAATGGTGACTTGGCCTGAAAGTCGATGTCCATGCAGTACTCCATTGTACTAGCACTTGCCTTCTTTGTATTGACTTGAACTTAAAGGAGGGCATCCAGCAGAATGGTGTACATGGGGCATACTAAGTGAAGGTGATAATATGAGTGAACGTCAGGTATAACTCAGTGGTTGCCTTAATAATTTTACAACTTAAAAGAGGAGAGGTGGATCATGACTGTTAGAAGAGATGAGAGAGAGAGAAAGGGAGAAAAACCTAATGACTACATTCTATTGACTTGATTGACTTACACAATAGATATCACCTCTATGTAGAGAGGTTAGTACATAAAATCCTAATAGACCAATATGACTAAATTAACCCTAACTCTATTACATATTATAACACTCCCCCTCAAGCTGAAACTGAAACATACTCCAGCTTGCACATAATAAAAGGAACAACAACCTAATTCAAAGACAAGTACAAGAAGAAGACAATAACACAGGTCACAAGTAAGCTGTCGTAGAGAGCAACTGATGTCATGCATTTATGCTTAACATTTTCATATACTATAAAACATTTTTTCGGTTAAATTGTCGCTTTTGCATCATCACTTTTACTTAAATTCTTCCATATGCACGGAATCTACACAAGATCTGGTGTTATCTAACTTTTTAGGAAATTCTGAAAAGATTGAAGCTTTCACAGCCGGGTTGAGAAGATTTTCCCAACCTGGGAAAAGTTCCACCTGTCACGAAAACCTGCTTGACTCTAACTCGGTGGGCTCCAAATCTTAGGGGTACTTTGGTAAATGTTAATCACGACTATAGGGGGATAAAAGGGAAACTTTGGGACCTTAATCGAGAAGAAAAACCCTAACCAAGTGAAGGGAGAAAACGGCTGAGGAAGTGACTTGGGCGGTTGGAGAAGACTAAACACGATTTCAAGGAAAAAAGGAGCCCTTCGAAGCCCCTAGCAAAGATCTCTTCATCTACTCGGAAAGGGGAGTCAAGATATCCCTTAATCCTTCATTTTCATTGCTGCTTCTAGCCTCCAAATGGATTTCTTGAGTGTGAGCTTGTTGTCGAATATTCATGATGTCTCTAAGATGATTGTAGCTTAAAGTACTATCGGGGTTAGGGCTTAGCCCTATGCCTAAAACGCATTCATGAAGTAGTTTATTATTTTGATATGTTGGTTTGATTTAGTTGACCTAGCATATGTGTTTGTCATTTCCTTACAACTCTTATTGCATATTATTGATCTCCGATATCGAGAGAAAAAGCGACAGCCCAATCTCGATATCGGTGTTTGTATGTTTTGGACGTTGGGAGAAAAAGCGACAGCCCAATCCCGACGTCGGATCTCGTATGCTTGGGCGCGTGAAGAAGAGCACGAGAGTAGCCCTTCTCCCACGTGAGAGAACAACTATTCATCCCTCGCCCAATGGGCCTATGTAAATTTACAAGCCACGAAAGTAGGAGGTAGATTTGCATATGCACCGAACCGTGCTGCTGAAAGGGGGCGGTTTGTACCATTTGATGGATTTCTTCAACTTATCAAACCTTGCATATCACGAAGTCACTACTTTCATTTGCGGATTGGCATAGCGGTGAAATCCGACGCCCCGATATTCTCCCATAACAGAAATCCAATCGTTTATCTGTCCGCTTGTTACTTTCCTTGCTTAGCATTTACCTATTAATTGTTAATTATTTCGATCGCTTTAAATCAACCCTTGATTTGTCTAGACCGCGACTCAAGGATTTACCGGTACTTGACAAATTGGTCTCTGTGGACGATATAATTTACTACTTCGATTAGACCGTACACTTGCGGGCATATCAAGTTTTTGGCGCCGTTGCCGGGGACCAATTTCGCCATTATCGATTAAATCTGATAAATTCGCGGGATTAGAAAAAGAAAAAAAGAAGGGCTTGTGCATGCGCAGAACACTTGCTCTCTATTTTGATCCATCTTACTGTTGAAAATTTGATAATCTATCTTGAGGCTTGTGCATGCGCAGGACTTTGCGGAGTGAACATTTGATCGACGAGGATCCGGAGATAGAAAAAACATTCCGACTCCGACGCAAGCAAGCTCGAGCTAAAGCAAAAGAGAAGCAGAATTCAACAGAAATGGACCAAAACCGCTCACTTCGAGATTTTGCATCTCCCTCCGTGCAGGGACTTCATTCGAGTATTGCCCGTCCGGCTATCGAAGCTAACAACTTCGAAATAAAGCCGGCATTCCTTGCCATGCTACAGAAGGAACAATTCGGGGGAATGCCAAATGAAGATCCTGCACTCCACCTCTCAATGTTCATAGAATACTGTGATACGTTCAAAATGGGAGGGATATCCATCGATGCTCTGAGATTGAGACTCTTCCCCTTTACCCTAAAGGATCGAGCACGTGCATGGCTTCAGTCACTGCCGAATGGAGCGATCACCACCTGGGAAGGGCTATCACACTCATTCCTCACCAAGTACTTCCCACCGAGCAAGACAGCTCAATTGAGAGGGCAGATCACTGGATTTAAGCAAAGGGACGACGAATCATTATATGAAGCGTGGGATCGTTTCAAGGAGCTTCAACGGATTTGTCCACACAACGGCCTCGAAAAGTGGTTATTAGTTTCTTCCTTTTACAATGCTTTAAATTTTAACACTCGAATGACTATGGATGCAGCATCAGGTGGAGCCTTCATGAACAAACGTGTTGAAGATGCTCTAGAACTACTGGAGGATATGCACTTAACCATCATCAATGGACAAGTGAAAGAAGCATCCATACAAGGGTCACTAGTAAGACTGATACCGATACCATGGATTCTTTGGCGAAGAAGGTAGACTCTTTATCTCAAGAGTTAAATGCACTACGTTTAAATGCTTTTTCATCATCTTCTCAACCTTCTCAATTGTATCAAGTTAATGCAGTTGCCTGTGAGATATGTGATTGTACAGGTCATAAATCATATGAGTGTCAATTTGTATGTCTCACCAAAATCAACCTGAAGAGACTATCAATGTAGTGAATCAATTCAACCAAAGGCCTCAAAATAACCCGTTTTCAAGCACGTACAACCCGGGATGGAGAAACCACCCCAACTTCTCCTACCGGACAAATCAACCCCAGATTTCCCAGCCCGGTTTTCAACCACAAGCTTCTCAACCGATACCTCAAGCAATTTACCACCAACCACCAAGTTTTCAGCAAAAACCATACCTCCAACCCCAGAAATCGAATTTGGAGGCTATGCTAGAGAGTTTGGCTATTGCGCAGTCGAAACAAAATGAGATCATCAATCAAATGAATTCCAAGATGGATGCCTTAGCAGCTCACAACAAAATGCTGGAAACCCAGATTGCCCAGCAAGCTACCGCCTCATCCCGACCTCAAGGACAACTGCCCGGTCAACCAGAAGAGAACCCACGTGAGCACTGTAACACTGTGTCCACACGCAGTGGCAAACAGTTGGTTGAGCCGGAAATGGACAAAAATCATAGAGATGGACAGCAAGGTGGAAATCAAAGAGATCAATCACCGTTGGAAGAGTCTGATCGCACATATGATGAGCAGTCCGTTTACACTCCACCACCACCATATGTTCCACCTGTACCGTTTCCTCAACGCTTGGCGAAGGCCATATTGGACAAACAATTTGGAAAATTCCTTGAGGTACTCAAAAAATTATACATCAATGTCCCTTTTACTGATGCATTATCGCAGATGCCGACCTACGCAAAATTCCTCAAGGACATCCTCTCCAATAAGAGAAGGATTGATGAACAAGGAACGGTGGCGCTAAACAAGGAGTGTAGCGCAATCATTCAAAATAAGCTTCCCCCGAAGCTTAAGGATCCCGGGAGCTTTTCCATACCGTGCTCCGTTGGTGCCATGACTTTTGACCGTGCGTTGTGCGACTTGGACGCGAGCGTCAGCCTAATGCCCTACTCCATATTTGAGAAGCTAGAACTTGGAGAACTCAAAACGACTACAATCTCGCTTTAACTCGCCGATCTCTCGGTAAGATATCCGGTGGGCATATTGGAAGATGTGCCTATTCGAGTGGGTAAGTTTTTTGTTCCTGCTGATTTTGTAGTTTTAGAAATGGAGGAGGATCACCGTCTCCCAATAATTTTAGGGAGACCATTTTTAGCCACTGCAGGCGCGATCATTGATGTGAAAAATGGGCGACTTACCTTGAAGATAGGTGAGGAAATCATCGAGTTTGATCTTTCAGAAAGTCTAAAGAAACCTTGTCTTGCAGGTTCATGCTGCAGTATCGATGTGTTGGAAACCATACCGGACGGCTCCGATGTGGTACGAAGTCGAGAAGACCCGCTTGAGAGGTGTCTGCTCAATGAAGAAGATACTAGTGCCGGAGATGAGAAAGAAGCATACACAAAATTACTCGACTCCACTCAAAAAATTGAAAGCAAGAGAGAGAAGTTGGAGTTTCCAAGTGTAGTGAAACCGGAGGTAACCACTGTACAAAAGATTGAACTTAAAGTCCTACCAAATAACCTAAGGTATGAATTCCTTGGTGATGACTCCACCCTTCCGGTTATCTTCGATGCGAACTTAAGTAAGTATCAAACTCAACTTCTTCTTGAAGAGCTTAAATAACGAAAGAAGGTAATTGGATATTCTATTGATGATATCAAGGGTATTAATCCATCTCTTTGTATGCACAGGATCTTCCTAGAAGAGGGAAGTAAGCCCGCCGTGGAATGCCAAAGACGTTTAAATCCTAACATGAAGGATGTTGTCAAAAAGGAGATACTTAAACTTTTGGACGTCGGGGTGATCTACCCGATCTCGGACAGCAAATGGGTTAGCCCCGTTCATGTGGTCCCAAAGAAAGGGGGAGTGACAGTGGTCGAGAATGAAAATAATGAGCTGATTCCTACGCGAACGGTAATCGGTTGGCGCATGTGTATAGATTACCGAAAATTGAACACAGCCACCCGAAAAGATCATTTTCCTCTTCCGTTCATTGATCAAATGTTAGAACGCTTAGCATGTAACTCACATTTCTGTTTTTTGGATGGTTTTTCAAGATTCTTTCAAATCCCGATACATCCGGACGATCAAGAAAAGACAACGTTCACATGCTCGTTCGGGACATTCGCATACCGACGCATGCCATTCGGGTTATGCAATGCACCCGCCACGTTTCAACGGTGCATGATGGCAATTTTTTCTGATCACCTTGAAAAGATTATGGATGTGTTTATGGATGATTTTTCAGTTTATGGATCCTCTTTTGATGCTTGTTTAACGAACTTATCAAAGATTTAGCAGAGATGCGAGGAGGTAGACTTAGTCCTTAATTGGGAAAAATGTCATTTTATGGTTAAAGAAGGTATTGTCCTAGGGCACTTGATATCTGAGCGCGGCATCGAGGTGGATAGAGCCAAAGTAGATGTTATTGAAAAGATGCCACCTCCCTCTACGGTGAAGGGAATCCGTAGCTTCCTTGGACACGCTGGATTTTACCGTCGGTTTATCAAAGACTTTTCCATCATTTCTAAGCCCCTTACTAGTCTCCTTGCTAAAGATGCTCCATTTATTTTTGATCAAGATTGTTTGACTGCTTTTTGCAAACTGAAGGCATCATTAACTTCTGCTCCTATCATGCAGCCCCCAGATTGGTCGCGCCCATTCGAGTTGATGTGCGACACGAGTGATTTTGCGGTTGGCGCAGTCCTAGGGCAGCGCAAGGATGGGAGGCTGCATGCTATCTACTACGCGAGTAAAACCTTGGATGGAGCGCAAGCCAACTATGCCACCACTGAAAAAGAACTATTAGCGATCGTGTTTGCATTTGATAAGTTTCGCTCCTACCTAGTCAATTCTAAGGTTATCGTTTTCACTGACCATGCAGCTATCCGATACCTCATCACCAAGAAGGACGCTAAACCGAGACTCATCCGCTGGATACTTCTACCGCAAGAATTCGATCTAGAAATCAAAGATAAAAAGGGAACTGAAAATGTAGTCGCGGATCATCTTTCGCGCCTTAGAGAGGAACAATGCACTGAAGATGTTGTAAATCCGCCGATAAATGATATGTTCCCCGACGAACACCTTTTAGCTGTCACTCATGACGGCACACCCTGGTATGCCGATTTTGTAAATTATTTGGTATCTAACATTCTACCCCCAGATCTAACCTTTCAGAGGAAGAAGAAGTTTCTTTCAGATGGCATTATTATTGGGACGATCCACTCTTGTATCGAAGATATGCAGACGGTATTTACAGAAGATGTATACCGGAGTGGAAAGTTCGGGATGTTCTGTATCAATGTCACACATCACCGTATGGAGGACATGCAAGCACTTCCAAAACCACCTTTAAAGTGTTGCAATCCGGTTTCTATTGGCCAACCTTGTTTAAAGATACCTGGAGTTACGTTCGCTCTTGCGATCAATGCCAACGCACTGGAAACATATCAAGACGTGACGAAATGCCCATGCACACTATTTTGGAAGTTGAAGTATTTGACGTGTGGGGTATTGACCTCATGGGACCCTTTCCCTCCTCCTGCAACAATAGATTCATTCTCGTAGCAGTTGACTATGTGTCAAAGTGGGTGGAGGCAATGGCTTCACCAACTAATGATTCCCGTGTAGTCATGAGAATGTTTAGCAAAATCATTTTACCAAAGTTTGGAACACCAAGGGTGGTTATTAGTGACGGGGGATCTCATTTCATGGAGCGCAAATTCAAAACCCTTATGAAGAAATATGGAATTCTGCACAAAGTCGCCCCACCATATCATCCCCAAACAAGTGGCCAAGTAGAAGTATCAAATAGAGAAATTAAGCGGATTTTGGAGAAAACAGTTTCTCGCTCAAGAACGGATTGGTCACTAAGATTGGATGATGCCTTGTGGGCCTACCATACCGCGTTCAAAACGCCCATCGATATGTCCCCCTTCCAGCTAGTGTATGGTAAATCGTGTCATTTACCCGTGGAAATTCAGCACAAAGCATTTTGGGCAGTCAAGCTGCTGAACTTTGACCTTCAAGATGCTGGGGATAAACGAAAATTGCAAATCAATGAACTAGATGAATTTCGACGGGAGGCTTATGAGAATGCTAGAATTTTTAAGGAGCGAACAAAGAATTGGCACGATTCTCGCATTACCAAGAAAAGTTTCCAAGTTGGCGATCATGTACTGTTGTTCAACTCTAGGTTGAAGCTTTTCCCCGGAAAACTAAGGACGAGATGGTCTGGCCCTTTTGTTATTCAGCACATCTTTCCTCACGGAGCTATTGAAATATGGAGTGAGGGCACCGGTAATTTTAAAGTAAATGGACATCGCCTCAAGCATTACTTCTATGGAGATCCGATAGAGAAAGGGACGTCACATACCTTGTCCGACCCTACCTGAATGCCAGCCACGGTCAAGCTAATGACCTAAAACTAGCGCTTCTTGGGAGGCAACCCAAGAATCTCTCTTCCTTTTCATTTCCTTTTATTCCGTCTTTTACCCTTATGCAACGCTTTTTGTTAATATTGTTTAGTTTACTAAGTTCTGAATTTCTACATTCGTCTTTGTTGGGTTCACCTCAGTTGCATCATTATTGAGTCTAGTTTTCCAGATTTTAGTCTCATCCTTCCTATTCTGCACTTGTAGCTAACACGTTTTTGAATTATAACTAATATCAGGATAGCTGGAGATTGGTTTCTGATGGAGCTCTAGGCTGCTTTCTTGAGCTGCTCATGAACCCTACATGCATCCACCGTCCTCACTGATGAATGAACTCTTGTTGGATGTGCAGGAACCTGATCCAAACACTTTCCTGATGAACTGCACAGCACCAGTCTTGAGAAAGGCAGAAATCTTGCTCAAAACTACTGTGTTCCGCCGGGTTTGATTGTGTGACTGCATTACATATCTTGACAACCTTTGAGATGATGAAGAAATGTATCAAGGGATGCTGAAATAACTCTATTCATAGCATCACTGATGGGGTATATGATGGACTGCTGATAATCAGTTCTGAGAAATGAGGAAACAAGCTGAAATGATATAAAAGTACTGTTCCTTACCAGATTTGAAAATAGTGAGATGCGTTGGACTCCTTGGTGGAAGGTTTGAGATACGAGTCTGATGAGGCAGTGCTCGAAAACTTTTCAAGCTAGCATGCCACTTATCAACCATCGTACCAGCCACTTATCAAGCTAACCACTGTCCCTTACCAACTTACCAGTTTTGGAGTAACCTTGAGATGTGGAGCAGCTGCCATTATCTACTGGGTTATATTATCAGTCACCACTTCCCATATTTCCTTGATGGAGTGGTTGAAGCAACAATGCTGCTCTTTACCGGATTTTTGAAACAGAGAACTACATTGAGGGAACACTGTTCCTTACCGGTCTCTAACATGAAGCGGTGCTGCACTTCTTGCTGCTGTGATACGCTATAAGGGAAATGAGGAGGAATCCTCAATCTGTTGAGCTTATTGAGGCCCAAGCTCCGTTTTCAAAATCACCAGCTTATTGAGTTACAAGCATGTGCGAACACTGTTCCTTACCGGCATCACCAGCTTGAGTGAATGAGGAGATTTCTCCTTGATGCCTCTAACGAGAATGCATTGGCTTGTTTTTATACACCTGAGCCTTCTTTCTATTCCTAACTTTCTCTTTTCATCCATATCAGTACTTGGTGCTCAATTTCAACTATTTGAATCACCAGAAAATTACTCTGAAAATTTACTGCGACAGAGGTTTTCCCAGGTCACCTGAAGAAAATTTTCCAACCTGGGAACTTCTCTGTCCAACCCAGGGGATGCAACCGAATTTTTCCCAAGGGACCCAACGGAATTTTCCCAGCCTGGGAAATTCTCAGCCGCAGCGGAACTATATTGCACAGAAGTTTTCCCAGTGGCACCTGAGAAATTTTCCCGGGTGGGAATTCATCAGCTTATAAAGATTCGCGAGTGGGATTAGGGTTTTTCCCACTCGCTTCCCAGCCGCCTCCAACTTCCCTTCCTGCACCTGCAACCTCCCCTAGCCTTCGGATCTCAACTCACCGACGCCTTGTTCTTCTCCAGCGGATCACTCCTACTTCCAACCTTCCAGCGACCTCAAGCCCGAACTCCTCGAGCAGATCTGGTCTTCACTTTACCTTCCAGATCCAGTAGCCGCATTCGCTCTCTGCGTGCGCCGCCTCCTCTCCTCTCAGATCCGATCGCCGCATTTATCCGCCTTCCAACTCGATGGCGCCCAGGCGAGCCTCTAAAGGGAAACGACCTGCAACGTCCAGCACGCCCGTAACACCTTCAACCGAGGCAGACATTGTCTTCCGCGATGATGAGCAGCGCCGTCGCTTTCAAGCTATTCAAGGAAGGCGTATTGTTCATACACGATACGCAGATTCGTCCACGCTTCAACAACTCGGACTCCTCGACGATATCCGGTGGATGTTCCACCAGATTGGGTGGGATCATTTCTTCGAGAGCTGTTTCCCAACTTTTCCCCTGCTAGTGACTGAGTTCCTGAGCTCCCTCTCAGTGCAAGTTAACATTCATGATGAAGACGACCCAGGGCGCTTAGAGTTCCGATTCGGCAACGCAGACCACCGTCTTTCTCTCGAAGAGCTCAACAACATATTTGGGTTTCCCTCCAGTGCTCCACGGTGTCTGCCCGTAGGATTTCACGACTCCACATTTTGGCGGCAGATCATTTCTGAGCGTGCCAACTCATCCAAGGGTGCAAGATCAGCCCCCGTGACCAATCCCTACATCAAGTATGTCCATCGTATGCTCTCTAACACTATCTTTGGTCGTGGGGAAAGTGAGAGCACCGTCCGCCGATCCGAACTATTTGTCCTTTGGGCTATGCTGCACGGCCACATCTTCAACTCAGCATTCTTCCTAGTCAAGCAGCTCGACAAAGTCGCACGGGCAAAGAAGGGATCTATTGTCCTCGGTGGCCTCATCACCCCTATCGCTATCGCCCTTGGTATGGAACCTTACCGAATGGAAAGAGCACCTGGACACAATAAAATCGACATCGAATCCTGTGTTGCTATGCGGATGATTGCAAGGGAAGGTAGAATGCTCCGCCTTATTTTACCTCGCGGTCTCATCTTGTACCTCCCCGACATGGCCCAAACTTCCGTACAAGATCGATAGAACTGGAACATCACCTCCGTCATAGACCCTGACGCTGGAGAGCAACCACCCCCCTTGGCAACCGAAGCACCAGCGGGTCCCTCCCTGTCTAGCCGACATCCCCATACTACCACGGACCAAATTATACGCGCCTCTTACTCCGAGATTCTTCAGATTCGGCGCTCGCAAGCACGCCTGTTCACACAAGTCAACGACATTGCCAATTTCCTCCACGACCATTTCAAGTATTCAAGCACCGAGGAGCCCGACGCCACCGATGACTCAGACGCCTCGGGTGACACTTAGCTCGGAGAGGATATCCCACCCCCTGTGAGTACTCCAAGCCTATTATTTATTCGCATTTCACTTTCATGCATAGGGACTATGCATCATTTAGAGTTGGGGGTGGGGTATGCATCGTTACTTTGCTTGTCTTTTATGTTACTGCATTTTGTGATACATGCTCTTGTTTTCTTTAGTCTAGTTCCTATTATCTTAGATTAGTATTAGATATTCACATCATGAACATTAACACCAGATCTACATTTTCCAGATAATTGTGAACTTATAGTTGAGATTGGTTTTAGGGTCTTATGATAGTATCTTGTCATTGTCTTTCTGAATTAGGTCTTGTGCTCTTGCCTTAAACGATAATTAACTCATCGGAAGAATGATAATCCTATGAATCATGCCTTAAGTAAACTAAGTCACATCTCTTATGTTTCCTACTCTTATTAAAAATTTTTGTATTCCATTATTTGCGCAGTGGCCTATATGTCCAAATTAAAACTCTTGGAAAAGAATTTGAGGAGAGAAAAATGCTCTCAAAAGAGAGCGAGGAATTATTTTGACCAAAAAAAAAACTTGAATACGCAGGCATTGAAATGAAGTTCGTGGACAAACCAGGCATTGCACAAGCTATGAATACGCAGTCAAAGCTTGACAAAGGACATAAGAGGAGGGAGCTTAATTCTCTTTTAAGTCATGAAACTTAGGCATTTGAATTTCCGAAGATGAGGAAACTTGAAGTAAAATCTTTATTAGAGCATTGACCTTGTAAGAAGACATGACCGGAAACCAACTAAGTAGTCTTAAAACTTTCTCAATTATAATGTTCATGAACCTAGGAATTACTGCTTGCTTAAGGACAAGCAAGAGTTTAAGTGTGGGGATATTTGATGTGATGCATTTATGCTTAACATTTTCATATACTATGAAACATTTTTTCGGTTAAATTGTCGCTTTTGCATCATCACTTTTACTTAAATTCTTCCATATGCACGGAATCTACACAAGATCTGGTGTTATCTAACTTTTCAGGAAATTCTGAAAAGACTGAAGCTTTCACAGCCCGGTTGAGAAGATTTTCCCAACCTGGGAAAAGTTCCGCCTGTCACGAAAACCTGCTCGACTCTAACTCGGTGGGCTCCAAATCTTAGGGGTACTTTGGTAAATGTTAATCACGACTATAGGGGGATAAAAGGGAAGCTTTGGGACCTTAATCGAGAAGAAAAACCCTAACCAAGTGAAGGGAGAAAACGGCTGAGGACGTGACTTGGGCGGCTGGAGAAGACTAAACACGATTTCAAGGAAAAGAGGAGCCCTTCGAAGCCCTAGCAAAGATCTCTTCATCTACTCGGAAAGGGGAGTCAAGATATCCCTTAATCCTTCATTTTCATTGCTGCTTCTAGCCTCCAAATGGATTTCTTGAGTGTGAGCTTGTTGTCGAATATTCATGATGTCTCTAAGATGATTGTAGCTTAAAGTACTATCGGGGTTAGGGCTTAGCCCTATGCCTAAAACGCATTCATGAAGTAGTTTATTATTTTGATATGTTGGTTTGATTTAGTTGACCTAGCATATGTGTTTGTCATTTCCTTACAACTCTTATTGCATATTATTGATCTCCGATATCGAGAGAAAAAGCGACAGCCCAATCTCGATATCGGTGTTTGTATGTTTTGGACGTTGGGAGAAAAAGCGACAGCCCAATCCCGACGTCGGATCTCGTATGCTTGGGCGCCATTTTTTTATTATTATTTTATAATTTTTTTTTATTTGTTATTGTTTTTTTTTTAACTAATTTTTTTTTTATCAAAATAATAAACTACTTCATGAATGCGTTTTAGGCATAGGGCTAAGCCCTAACCCCGATAGTACTTTAAGCTACAATCATCTTAGAAATATCATGAATATTCGAGAACAAGCTCACACTTAAGAAATCCATTTGGAGGGCTAGAAGCAGCAATAAAAATGAAGGATTAAGAGATATCTTGACTCCCCTTTCCGAGTAGATGAAGAGATCTTTGCTAGGGGCTTCGAAGGGCTCCTCTTTTCCTTGAAATCGTGTTTAGTCTTCTCCCGCCGCCCAAGTCACGTCCTCAGTCGTTTTCTCCCTTCACTTGGTTAGGGTTTTTCTTCTCGATTAAGGTCCCAAAGCTTCCCTTTTATCCCCCTATAGTCGTGATTAACATTTACCAAAGTACCCCTAAGATTTGGAGCCCACCGAGTTAGAGTCGAGCAGGTTTTCGTGACAGGCGGAACTTTTCCCAGGTTGGGAAAATCTTCTCAACCCGGCTGTGAAAGCTTCAGTCTTTTCAGAATTTCCTGAAAAGTTAGATAACACCAGATCTTGTGTAGATTCCGTGCATATGGAAGAATTTAAGTAAAAGTGATGATGCAAAAGCGATAATTTAACCGAAAAAAATGTTTCATAGTATATGAAAATGTTAAGCATAAATGCATCACATCAAATATCCTCACACTTAAACTCTTGCTTGTCCTCAAGCAAGCAGTAATTCCTAGGTTCAAGAACATTATAATTGAGAAAGTTTTAAGACTACTGAGTTGGTTTCCGGTCATGTCTTCTTACAAGGTCAATGCTCTAATAAAGATTTTATTTCAAGTTTCCTCATCTTCGGAAATTCAAATGCCTAAGTTTCATGACTTAAAAGAGAATTAAGCTCCCTCCTCTTATGTCCTTTGTCAAGCTTTGACTGCGTATTCATAGCTTGTGCAATGCCTGGTTTGTCCACGAACTTCATTTCAATTTAAAGGAAAAAATTTAGAATTAGTATTTGGGATCATCATGCGATTCTTATTTCCTCCTCGTCCCTTTTTGGGACACTTTTCTCTCCTCATATTTTTCTCTATTTAGCTCCTCGCCCTCTTTTGAGGGCACTTTTCTCTCTTTTGTCTCCTTTTTTTTTTGGTCAAAATAATTCCTCGCTCTCTTTTGAGAGCATTTTTCTCTCCTCAAATTCTTTTCCAAGAGTTTTACTTTGGACATATAGGCCACTGCGCAAATAATGGAATACAAAAATTTTTAACAAGAGTAGGAAACATAAGAGATGTGACTTAGTTTACTTAAGGCATGATTCCTAGGATTATCATTCTTCCGATGAGTTAATTATCGTTTAAGGCAAGAGCACAAGACCTAATTCAGAAAGACAATGACAAGATACTATCATAAGACCCTAAAACCAATCTCAACTATAAGTTCACAATTATCTGGAAAATGTAGATCTGGTGTTAATGTTCATGATGTGAATATCTAATACTAATCTAAGATAATAGGAACTAGACTAAAGAAAACAAGAGCATGTATCACAAAATGCAGTAACATAAAAGACAAGCAAAGTAACGATGCATACCCCACCCCCAACTCTAAATGATGCATAGTCCCTATGCATGAAAGTGAAATGCGAATAAATAATAGGCTTGGAGTACTCACAGGGGGTGGGATATCCTCTCCGAGCTAAGTGTCACCCGAGGCGTCTGAGTCATCGGTGGCGTCGGGCTCCTCGGTGCTTGAATACTTGAAATGGTCGTGGAGGAAATTGGCAATGTCGTTGACTTGTGTGAACAGGCGTGCTTGCGAGCGCCGAATCTGAAGAATCTCGGAGTAAGAGGCGCGTATAATTTGGTCCGTGGTAGTATGGGGATGTCGGCTAGACAGGGAGGGACCCGCTGGTGCTTCGGTTGCCAAGGGGGGTGGTTGCTCTCCAGCGTCAGGGTCTATGACGGAGGTGATGTTCCAGTTCTATCGATCTTGTACGGAAGTTTGGGCCATGTCGGGGAGGTACAAGATGAGACCGCGAGGTAAAATAAGGCGGAGCATTCTACCGTCCCTTGCAATCATCCGCATAGCAACACAGGATTCGATGTCGATTTTATTGTGTCCAGGTGCTCTTTCCATTCGGTAAGGTTCCATACCAAGGGCGATAACGATAGGGGGGATGAGGCCACCGAGGACAATAGATCCCTTCTTTGCCCGTACAACTTTGTCGAGCTGCTTGACTAGGAAGAATGCTGAGTTGAAGATGTGGCCGTGCAGCATAGCCCAAAGGACAAATAGTTCGGATCGCCGGACGGTGCTCTCACTTTCCCCACGACCAAAGATAGTGTTAGAGAGCATACGATGGACATACTTGATGTAGGGATTGGTCACGGGGGCTGATCTTGCACCCTTGGATGAGTAGGCACGCTCAGAAGTGATCTGCCGCCAAAATGTGGAGTCGTGAAATCCTACGGGCAGACACCGTGGAGCACTGGAGGGAAACCCAAATATGTTGTTGAGCTCTTCGAGAGAAAGACGGTGGTCTGCGTTGCCGAGTCGGAACTCTAAGCGCCCTGGGTCGTCTTCATCATGAATGTTGACTTGCACTGAGAGGGAGCTGAGGAACTCAGTCACTAGTAGGGGAAAAGTTGGGAAACAGCTCTCGAAGAAATGATCCCACCCAATCTGGTGGAACATCCACCGGATATCGTCGAGGAGTCCGAGTTGTTGAAGCGTGGACGAATCTGCGTATCGTGTATGAACAATACGCCTTCCTTGAATAGCTTGAAAGCGACGGCGCTGCTCATCATCGCGGAAGACATCATGAATATTCGACAACAAGCTCACACTCAAGAAATCCATTTGGAGGCTAGAAGCAGCAATGAAAATGAAGGATTAAGGCATATCTTGACTCCCCTTTCCGAGTAGATGAAGAGATCTTTGCTAGGGGCTTCGAAGGGCTCCTCTTATCCTTGAAGTCGTGTTTAGTCTTCTCCAGCCGCCCAAGTCACGTCCTCGGCCGTTTTCTCCCTTCACTTGGTTAGGGTTTTTCTTCTCGATTAAGGTCCCAAAGCTTCCCTTTTATCCCCCTATAGTCGTGAGTAACATTTACCAAAGTACCCCTAAGATTTGGAGCCCACCGAGTTAGAGTCGAGCAGGTTTTCGTGACAGGCGGAACTTTTCCCAGGTTGGGAAAATCTTCTCAACCCGGCTGTGAAAGCTTCGTCTTTTCAGAATTTCCTGAAAAGTTAGATAACACCAGATCTTGTGTAGATTCCGTACATATGGAACAATTTAAGTAAAAGTGATGATGCAAAAGCGACAATTTAACCGTGCATATGGGAAATGTAGATCTGGTGTTAATGTTCATGATGTGAATATCTAATACTAATCTAAGATAATATGAACTAGACTAAAGAAAACAAGAGCATGTATCACAAAATGCAGTAACATAAAAGACAAGCAAAGTAACGATGCATATCCCACCCCCTGTGAGTACTCCAAGCCTATTATTTATTCGCATTTCACTTTCATGCATAGGGACTATGCATCATTTAGAGTTGGGGTGGGGTATGCATCGTTACTTTGCTTGTCTTTTATGTTACTGCATTTTGTGATACATGCTCTCGTTTTCTTTAGTCTAGTTCCTATTATCTTAGATTAGTATTAGATATTCACATCATGAACATTAACATCAGATCTACATTTCTCAGATAATTGTGAACTTATAGTTGAGATTGGTTTTAGGGTCTTATGATAGTATCTTGTCATTGTCTTTCTAAATTAGGTCTTGTGCTCTTGCCTTAAACGATAATTAACTCATCGGAAGAATGATAATCCTAGGAATCATGCCTTAAGTAAACTAAGTCACATCTCTTATGTTTCCTACTCTTGTTAAAAACTTTTGTATTCCATTATTTGCGCAGTGGCCTATATGTCCAAAGTAAAACTCTTGGAAAAGAATTTGAGGAGAGAAAAGTGCTCTCAAAAGAGAGCGAGGAATTATTTTGACCAAAAAAAAAAAGACAAAAGAGAGAAAAGTGCCCTCAAAAGAGGGCGAGGAGCTAAATAGAGAAAAATATGAGGAGAGAAAAGTGTCCCAAAAAGGGACGAGGAGGAAATAAGAATCGCATGATGATCCCAAATACTAATTCTAAATTTTTTCCTTTAAATTGAAATGAAGTTCGTGAACAAACCAGGCATTGCACAAGCTATGAATACGCAGTCAAAGCTTGACAAAGGACATAAGAAGAGGGAGCTTAATTCTCTTTTAAGTCATGAAACTTAGGCATTTGAATTTCCGAAGATGAGGAAACTTGAAGTAAAATCTTTATTAGAGCATTGACCTTGTAAGAAGACATGACCTGAAACCAACTCAGTAGTCTTAAAACTTTCTCAATTATAATGTTCATGAACCTAGGAATTATTGCTTGCTTGAGGACAAGCAAGAGTTTAAGTGTGAGGATATTTGATGTGATGCATTTATGTTTAACATTTTCATATACTATGAAACATTTTTTCGGTTAAATTGTCGCTTTTGCATCATCACTTTTACTTAAATTCTTCCATATGCACGGAATCTACACAAGATCTGGTGTTATCTAACTTTTCAGGAAATTCTGAAAAGACTGAAGCTTTCACAGCCGGGTTGAGAAGATTTTCCCAACCTGGGAAAAGTTCCGCCTGTCACGAAAACCTGCTCGACTCTAACTCGGTGGGCTCCAAATCTTAGGGGTACTTTGGTAAATATTAATCACGACTATAGGGGGATAAAAGGGAAGCTTTGGGACCTTAATCGAGAAGAAAAACCCTAACCAAGTGAAGGGAGAAAACGGCTGAGGACGTGCCTTGGGCGGCTGGAGAAGACTAAACACGATTTCAAGGAAAAGAGGAGCCCTTCGAAGCCCCTAGCAAAGATCTCTTCATCTACTCGGAAAGGGGAGTCAAGATATCCCTTAATCCTTCATTTTCATTGCTGCTTCTAGCCTCCAAATGGATTTCTTGAGTGTGAGCTTGTTGTCGAATATTCATGATGTCTCTAAGATGATTGTAGCTTAAAGTACTATCGGGGTTAGGGCTTAGCCCTATGCCTAAAACGCATTCATGAAGTAGTTTATTATTTTGATATGTTGGTTTGATTTAGTTGACCTAGCATATGTGTTTGTCATTTCCTTACAACTCTTATTGCATATTATTGATCTCCGATATCGAGAGAAAAAGCGACAGTCCAATCTCGATATCGGTGTTTGTATGTTTTGGACGTTGGGAGAAAAAGAGACAGCCCAATCCCGACGTCGGATCTCGTATGCTTGGGCCCGTGAAGAAGAGCACGAGAGTAGCCCTTCTCCCACGTGAGAGAACAACTATTCATCCCTCGCCCAATGGGCCTATGTAAATTTACAAGCCACGAAAGTAGGAGGTAGATTTGCATATGCACCGAACCGTGCTGCTGAAAGGGGGCGGTTTGTACCATTTGATGGATTTCTTCAACTTATCAAACCTTGCATATCACGAAGTCACTACTTTCATTTGCGGATTGGCATAGCGGTGAAATCCGACGCCCCGATATTCTCCCATAACAGAAATCCGATCGTTTATCTGTCCGCTTGTTACTTTCCTTGCTTAGCATTTACCTATTAATTGTTAGTTATTTCGATCGCTTTAAATCAACCCTTGATTTGTCTAGACCGCGACTCAAGGATTTACCGGTACTTGACAAATTGGTCTCTGTGGACGATATAATTTACTACTTCGATTAGACCGTACACTTGCGGGCCTATCAGCAACATAAGGCGTTATTAAGAGTGATGCAAGCTGTTGTAAAGAGTGACGTAAGGCGTCATAGAGAGCAACAAAATGCATCATAAAGAGTGACGCAAACTGTTGTAGAGAGCGATCAGCTTGTAGAAGACTTGTATGAAAGCTTGTTCCGGCTTGTAGAGATACTGCATGCAGGCAGCGAACCAAGGAGAAAAGACAAGACTATCTTGATGAAGTCAATGCCGGAGAAGAGGAGCTGAGGCTTCCAAGATCCGATGAGCAGCATAAGGCGAACGTCGCAAGTAGTGTCGTCAAGCAGAAGCGAAGTAAGGCGCTGCATGTAGAGGCAACGTAAAGTACCGTAGAGAGCTTCTAAGATGCTGCGAAGAGTTCACCACGTGCTGAAGGTCAAGGCTCGAGTCAACAAGCAGTCAACGCCCAAATCAAGCAGTGGCGTGACACCAAATTTGGGAAAAAAACACAAAGCTGCGGCGACGAGGAGAGTCTAGCCTAAACCATGAGTAGAAGACCGAGAAGGAGGCTCGACTTGGACGAGATGGTGCCCAAGATGGAAGTTCGTCCAAGTTGGAGAAGGTCGAGTGAGATGAGCTGCCTACGGTGAAGGTTCGGAAGCAGCGGAGGAGATTTGAAGCGCCTTCAGGCGCAACAACCGAAGGCGCAGGAAAAGGCGCTAGACAACTGCATCACGCATCCGGCAAAAATGAGGCGGGCGAGCGCAGGAGAATAGCGGAAAGCCTCGTCAGGAGTCATCAAGCACTGCAGGCATGCCGCCGGAGGAAGAAAGTTCCAGAGGATGAGTGGGAAGCGGCGGCGGAAGGAGAAGGCGTCCAGGTGGAGAAGGTAGCCGGGGTTCGTTATCAGCAAAGAAGTCATCCTCCACACTCTCTGCCTTTTTCGTCCCAAGTGAAGAAACAAGAATGGCGACAGCAGCAACATAAGAGAAGAAAGTAATCGACTTTCTTACTCGGCGCTTTAGCAAATGAAGGAGGCAGCGGCAGTTCCGATAGCAATGGGCGTTGCAGCGGCGGAGTAGTTGATCGAGAAGCGGCGAAGCGATGCGGCTGAGGGGAGCGCAAGGTCACCGAGAGGGAGGCAGCTTGGAAGGCGAATTTTGTCGAGATTTTGGCTGAAAGCACACCTTCTAGAAATCCAGCCGCCCGAGCCCTAGAAATGCAGCCGCATCCTCCAAACAATCCGGCAGCATCGCCAACCACGAACGGGCACAGAGACGTGGATTATGGAAGCGGATCGAGCGCACGGCGAGCGGGAAGGCGGACATGAGAGAAATCGGAAGATGGCGCGGGGAGCAGGAGGCGAGGACAAGTAGCAAAGAACAGCTAGTAGTCCTGGAGCAATGAAGGCTTCAAGCGTGCGGTAGCGAAGGCGAATCCAGCGGTTTCGAGCGTCCTTAGTAGCGGCAGCGACACAGGCAGGGAAGCCACAGAAGAAAGGGCGCCGGAGACTTTCGGAGGAAGACAGCGGCTCTTGTATAGGCGCAGGTGAAGATAAGAAAGGAAGGAGAGGATTTGCGGAGGGGAAGGTAGCTGACGGGAGCAGTGAGATGCTGGCGGCGGCGTGAGGAGGCTCTGATACCATGTTAGAAGAGATGAGAGAGAGAGAAAGGGGGAAAAACCTAATGACTACATTGTATTGACTTAATTGACTTACACACTATATATAGAGGTTAGTACATAAAACCCTAAGAGACCAATATGACTAAATTAACCCTAACTCTATTACATATTCTAACAATGACAAACCAGCTGCTAAAATAACCCTATTAGTCGTATAATGCTGCAAATGAAACCTAAATTCTAGTTTTTTTTCTAACATGAATTGAGGTGGGTTACTGACATGACGTCTGTTGCGATGCCCAGAATAGCCTAGGAAAGAACTGCAAGAAGAGTTGCCAGTATTAGAGGGACCATGATCCAAATCATACAATCCATATCATAGAACAACTTCTGGTACAACTAGTATGTCAAAGTAGGCTTCTAAGGCAATCAGGATATATTTATCAGAGGATTAGTGTGCCGGACAAGGACTCTTGCTACTCAATCAATCAATTGGAGATAACAGATGGAAATCAACCTTAGCTTTCTATGTGTTACAACAAACTATTTTAAGGGAATGGCAGGCCAATGGAAAAAAACGTAGCTAACTGCTACCAGCAAAAGACATGGTTATGCTAAAAACTGAATGGATCATCGTAAAAATATTTGATTGACTTAACAACATAAAATTAAGAATCATTAACACACAGACAAAACCATTGAATTTAATTAAAAGACGAATAGATTCCACTCAATCAAACAGTTAGTTTAATTAAAAGATGAATATAAGCCTTCTCAGTCCTCTGCTCTACGGTGAAACGGACAGAACAGTATCGTTATTTTAATGCAAGAAATGTTCGAGGATAAGAGTTGAGATAACACTACTTCCATCAATTTTTAGCATTTTCAAAACCATGATGAGAAAAAAAAATCCAAACTTGTCCTCCAATGATTCTCCATATACAAGCCACCCAATTTTGTTTCTGAATATTATTCACTTACATCATTCTCACGAATAGAAAATGTGCTTGAAATACATGTATCTAGGTTGCAAGTTCTATTATAGTTGTTATAAGCTTTGACCTAACTAGAAGATCCACAATTTACAGTCAACCAAAATCTAGTACACTCTTGTTTCCAAAAAATAAAGTTCTTCAATAGCATCCAATGATTCAAGGAGGACAAGCTTAAAATAGAAAGGAGAAAGAGAAAATTATAGTATGAAAATAGACAGCTAACCACAGAAGGTGCAGCTTCTCTGGCTGAATCAAAAACTCCTCGCATTGCTTGTTCTGATTCCCCATAGTTTTCGCTAATGATGTCAGGTCCATTAATAGAAAAAAGGCTAGCACCAGCTACATTAGCACAAGAAGTTGCCAGAGATGTTTTTCCTGTGCCAGGAGGCCCATGAAGAAGCACACCTTTGTACCTAAGATTAAAAACATTATGACCAAACATCATTAACAACTTCAAGTAAAGATGATTCTTGAAATACCAGGGTATCAAGTCATCAAATTTTAGTCAACGTTGATACTTGAAAAATTGAAAATAATAAAAGTAGCACCCAAGGAACTATAGATCATAAGTTACTCATTTTACTAAATGAGACTAGACTACAATTCTCCCCTAAAGAATATTCACCAGCAAAATGAGCCTTTTTGAGTTTTGACAGTCATCATACTTTGATATTATCCATGGAAGCTTCTTCGTCAGTAACATACGTAAAATACAGACAAAATCATGAACAATCAAGACATCTAAGTATTAAAATGTCACTGAAATGTTAGTGAATAACAACGAAACATTTTAGGCATTAAAAATTATTTGCAACACTAGGAGCTCAACTAAAAGGAGTATTCATAGATAAATATCAATTACCTAAACAAAGAATATTCATCACTAAATGAGGATAACATAATTTCCTTTAATGCTTCGAACTCCTTATACAAGCCACCCAATTTTGGAACGAAACCAGGTTCTTTAATGGAATCTAAGCTAGAGCTCGGATCCGTGGAGCATGCTTCACTTGAAGATTCCTGCTTCAACAACTTCGAATCAGACAGATGCACTTTTGTTGTAGAATCAACCACCATAACAGCATTCAGCTTATCTAAAGAACTAGAACTAGAAATTTCAGTAGGCAACAAACCACTCTTCTCGGCAATCAGTTCTTCACTTGAGAGTCCATCCCATAGCATGTCAGAACCAGCTACGAGAAAAACACAGAACTGTCCACAAACTGGGACACAAACAAAATTTCCACTTATCAAATGGCGGCCACACAGCCACCGGGCAGCATACATTTGTATTAACTCCTTAACTTGTTCATCTTCTAGTGCCAACTTTATACTAGATGCATCCAAGCCTGAAATTGAATCTGAAGTTGATATAATTTTTTTGGACTTTATCGAGTTCATAGGAGATTCAGCAGGTGAAGAAAGTTTATTTTGTTGAGGTGTCTCTGGTGATGCAGCCTCCCAATTCCCAGTTGGTGGACAGACTGGCTTCAATCCATAAATACTAGTTGTTAGTTCTTTGCTCCAATTAAATTTTCCAGTCTTAGGAGAAACCAAATTAAGGTAGAGGTCCTTGCATTTGAATAAATATGAAGTAGCTCCACTATCAGAATTGTTGGGCTGAGAAGCTACATAAGTTTGTTCAATAGGGCAAATAAATACTGTCCTATCCAGTTCTGGAGAACCGATGGTGCAAGAAAGACCCCATGAAAGTCTTACTCCATCCTTGTGAACCTGCAAAGAATCATGAAGTTCATCGTGCTAAAATTTAGTGTAAATGGAATAAATTACAAACCAGTAACTTAATTGGAAACAACAAAGACAACCATATGGGACATTACAAGATAAGAGTAACAATGCTTCTTATGTCTAAGATTGTTCAGCAGAAAGAATTAAAGGTCATCAATAAGTACCTTGTTTGATGGAAAAACAGAAGCAATAGCAAAATAACTGCCTGCTCTGCTCGTCATATGTTCAATATCAAAGCCAAAATGTGAAACACATTCCTCAGATAAAAAATGAAGTGGGAGGTTGTTCATATATGCTTTGCCAGAAGCAGGAAGTGACACCTGTCAATTTGTAGTAACTTGCTCATCACACTAAAAAACTTCAATAGACAAGATAAGCAAGTAGTTCTGGAAAGAATTACAAAGTTTGCCAGGAGCACTGCTCCAGCATGGATAGCATGCGGAAAACATGACTCAGACTATACCTACAGCTACACTAGTACAAACAAATGTGTGATATATGTCACCACAAAATGCAACAGATAAAGAAGCGTTGAAAGTCTAAAAAAGAAAATTGTTACTGAAATGTAGAATACTGTTTATTGCAAATTTGGAATGTAAAAAATGAAATAAATTATACAAAAAGGCATGCACAGTCTACTACAGAGACAAAGACTGACAGCAACAATATTATGTAAATCAAGTAATCGTAGCTGTTTTACAATTAAATAAATGAAGCAAGATGAATGTACAATGCTTGACAAGACCAGAAAAAGGATACTGGTGTAACCACTAAATCAAATTTAGCTTGACATACATGTAAAACATTGTCAGGCCTCTAGTCACACTCGTTTTCAGTTACGAAACCACTCCAAAAATAGCAACTATGTTCTTTTGCAGGAAGATTGTTGCTAATCAATACAAAATTTCCAGTTCGTGAATGGCTCCTGCCAATTTGAGATTTAGGGAAGGTTCAACATTTCTGTTATTGCCCCCTAAGATGTTTCGTGATATAACTAATGTTCAACCATAATGCAAAGAAAGAAGACATAGTTACAAACCAAGGCAATTAGTCATTTAATTATTAGCTTCTCTCCATTAAATGTTTTGTGAACTCTGTTCTTAATGATTTATGTCCAGAACTAGGAAAGGCTAGAAATGCTAGACATGAGATTCTTATCTTTGTTTTGGTGCAGTATGTCTCAAGTTGCATGTACTCCCTTTGAAATAATTCTTTACTCAGCTAACAATCAAAATAATCATAAGAAATAGGATCCTGTAGTACTGTCAATTATCACATATCTCAGGGTTACATCATTAAAGGGCAGGGCTATGGGCTTGAATATGATAGTGGTATCTACCTGCATATTATGTCATACATAGACCGGAATATATTTATATAAATTAGTGCATATCTATGATTCAAAAACTGGTTCACAAAAAACAAAAAGCAAGCAAAGGAGATGAGCTATTCAAATGAAAACAAACTTTCACGGTATCACTTGCAAAATGCCAGAAATACTAATTACGACATGAGCAAAATTACGTTATAGACGCTGTGCTCAAACGAGTGTTTCCACTACAATTGTAGATGAATCATGTATGTTCTAGTAATAAGCAATGGAAATGGGAAATGCTACTTTGACAAATAAACAACAAAGTTCCCAAAAGTACCGAAACGATGGAGCCGGGGGCAATGGAGTTAGAGATCATGGCGGCCGAGGAGAGCCAAACCCTAGCATGATTGCCGTTGGAGGGAGACGATTCCTTATCAGTAACCCGTGCGCAGAAGGCACGAGCATCGGAGATTAAGAAGGGAAACTTGGCAGCGGCGGCAGAAAGGAGAGAGCGATGTCGGGCGTCTTGGTCGTCTTCGGCCGTAGCTCCCTGCAAGGGAGTCGTCGGTGTCTTTGGGTGGAGAGGCGAACGGTCTAAGTGAGTGGCCGCAGGAGAAGCCCTCGACGGCTTCTTCCCCTTCGATGGCATCTACGGGACAAATCAGGCCGGTTCACTCGGCTAGTTGCTTCTTTTCAGTACACTTTCGGCGGGGTAGGGTGGGGAGCCAGAAGTCGCGGCGTCGCCGACGAGTACGTCTTCTAAGCGCTTAATTGGATAAACGCCTCCTTACAGTGCATAAATCCCTATAAATACCTCTAATCTTAAAATTAAAGACTACTCGAATCCTTAAAAATTAACCCTAATCCTAAAATTAAAGACTACGATAGTGCGAAAATGTTCTACAATATTGCGAATAAGGCAAGCAACATTTAGTGAAGTTATATGATAGTGAAATGTTCTACAAGTACAGAAAGATGTTATGTGACCAAACACAACCGGTATGCACCCAGCAACTCACGCACAAGTATATAGTAGTATTGTGCTTCCAAGCACAACTGTGTACGCAACTCAGCAACTCGCATATGAGAACGTAACGGTGTTATGCTTCCATTATGCACACAACTTAGCAACTCATATACGAGTACATTTTATTTTCGGCATCGTCACAGAGAAGAAAGTGGTTGAATTTATGAAGGGATATTCTGAGCAGCAGATATTTGCATGTAAGGAATAAATTAACAATCATATGAAGATCAACTTACTCAGATTACTGAAATGGTATCTCTTTCGAAAATTTCAGTCAGTAATATCTTTGTCTATGTGATTAATAACAAAGTCTTGATTTCATTGCATCACAAACAGATTCTCCGAAATGATTCTGAAATCAATTAGAAGTCTGATTTTATTTCATTTGTAGTGATCAGTGACTATTATATGAAATGAATGAAGAGATTCAAATCACTTATCGAGTTAGTGTTAGTTAATTGAGTGTTTTGTTAGTTTAAATGGTAAAAGTTTTAATAATTGATTATAAAAATGTTGTGATCAAATTTTTTGCTCACCAAAGTTTGAAAAGTCAATCCGAATTACCATATTAATATACACTTGGATCGGTACATACAAGTCCATACTAGACAAAAATTCGTGAAATCAAGTGGA
This sequence comes from Costus lasius, assembly GCA_027563935.2. Taxonomy (NCBI): domain Eukaryota; kingdom Viridiplantae; phylum Streptophyta; class Magnoliopsida; order Zingiberales; family Costaceae; genus Costus; species Costus lasius. The sequence goes on from CM050453.2 coordinate 104,243,691, forward strand.
GCAAAAGAAGAAAAGAGTAAGATTGTATTTAATAGGAAAGACATAAAATTAAAAGGAAAGGAAAGTAAAAAAGAAAGAAAAATAAAAAGGAAGGAAAAGTAAGAAGATTTTTTGAACGTGTTTAATTAGAAGGAAAGAAAGTTGAAATGATTGATATAGTCACTTCATTTTTATATTTTTATATTCGTATTATATAAATATTTTTAATTACTTTAATATAAATTATATTTAATAAAATTAATGAAATATTATTAAATGTTATAAAATTGATTAAATACTATTATATGATATAAAATTAATTAAATATTATTATATGATATAAAATTAATTAAATATTATTATATGATATAAAATTAATTAAATATTATTATATGATATAAAATTAATTAAATATTATTATATGATATAAAATTAATTAAATATTATTATATGATATAAAATTAATTAAATAATATTAATTATTATAAAATAATTAAATATTATTAATTACTATAACATTAATTAAATATTATTAAGTAATATAACATTAATTAAATAGTATTAATTATGTTAAAATTAATTAAATATTATTAAATACAAGAACATTAATTAAATAATATAAATTATTATAAAATTAATTAACCATTGTTAATACTATAATATTAATTAAATATTATTAAATATTATAACATTAGTTAAATAATTGATTACTGTAACATTAAGCCCATTATTATTATTTATTATAATATTAATTAATGACGGAGAGGGGTGAGATTATAAATCATTGGTGCCAGTTTCTCGTTCCGTCCAAATTGGAAGGAACCATTTTGAGGGAAAACTAATGGCTTTTCCCTCTCCTTTTCCCTCCTCAACTTTCCATCCATTTTTTTAAACAATTAAATTTTGGTATCCTTCTATCTTTTCGTCCTTTCCCTTCCATTAAACACAGCCTAAGGCTATATTTCTTTCTACAGATGTAAAAGGAGGGGGAAATCAGCAGGGTAGGGATAGTAAATCACTAGGGAAGAAAAGGGACTCACGTGAGTCATGAGCAGAGTGGCTCTGGGGCTCCGACTCAGGCTGCTGGTGGGGGGAGACTTAGGCGGCTCCGGCTCGGCGGTGAGGGAGGAGCAGTGGCGGACGAAGGGGATGGCCCACCACTAGCTCCAACGCTTGCAAGCTCTCGCCTACCGCCTCCGCTCCTAAGCTCCCGCCTGCCACCTCCGCTCCTAAGCTCCCGCCTTCCGCCTTCGCTCCCAAGCTCCTGCCTGCTGCCGCTCTTGGACTCCCGTGTGCTACCACCGCTCTCGAGCTCCCGCGTGCTGCTTGGTCTCAAGCTCTCACCTGCCGCCTCTTCCAAGCTTCGTTCGCTCTCGAGCTCCTACTGCTCCGGAGCAAGCTAGCTCCCGCTTGCCACCGCTCCCCAAGTCTCCCCCGTCGCCTCCCTCAAAAAGGCCTGAGCCGGAAGCCTTACTCGCGTGATTCTCGCGTCGTCGATTTCTTATGGGAGGGAAGGCGCGAGCAGCGGCTCTGATAGGGAGGGAGGGAGGTGGACGCCGGGCGAGGGGGCATCGTCGAAGGGGGACGCCGCCAGGGGGAGGGGCAGGGGGGACTCGGGCGTACGATTCGGGCAGAGACGAGAGGCGGAGCGCTTGCTCCGTTCTCTTTTCCGCCTCTTTCGGAGGGGCCGAAAAAAGGGTGCTGTGTCCGCCTTCTTCTCCCTCCCTTAATCCCCTTCGTTCAAGGAAACTACAGAAAATATGATTATCCATCCGCCCTCTCTAGTTTTCCCTGCAAGGAAACATACCCTAAGAGAAAGAAGAAGTTGATGAAGAAAAAAAAGAAGAGAAGTATTGCTCGCTACCTTCACCTCCGTGGCTCACCTTTGCTGTCAAACCGAGAAAATCAGCCGGCTCAATCTGATTTTCAAAACCGTGGTTCTCTCTATTGCCACTTTTTGCACAACATTTTGAATATGAAGTTGCTCTGCATACTAGCCTGAACTTACCTGTGTATTGTGAATGTTAAATTCTATTACCTTTATCTAAACGTTTCGGCCGGTACCAAAAAGAAGAAATGGAGAGATCTTCAATGGAGAAGATGATATTCCCGCTAGAGTCAACAGGCTAGCCTTAGATCTACATACCATCAAAATGGGAACTTTAGAAGACTCAGCAATTGATCAATCAAGCAAGCAAAAGAAAATTAAGTTGGAAAGATCCGTGGAGGGCTACATTAAGTTATATATATTATATATTATATATATATATATATATATATATTATTTATATTATACCGGTTATATGGGTTGACTCATCAATACAACATGACACAATACAAAATTTAGCGGGTTATAAACAGATCGACACGAAATACGATTAGTCTAATATATTTTGCCAACTCTATTTAGCTTGCTAGTTTAATTACTAGCATAATCACTGTATTATTTTATTATTTTTTTTACTATTTTATATTTAAATTTTAAAATATAATTTCTATATATATATGTAGTTACTTTATTTTTTTATCAACTGAAATTATAAATAAAATTTGATTTACGAGATGCAAATTTTGACAACTCAATGTTAAGAATCTCATTATATATAATCAGCTTTGATCACATTTACGCATAAATAGTTACCTTTTGCCGCCAATAGGAAGCTTCCGCCTCTTCGTATACTCGCTTGCTTCACTATCGCATATCTTCAATTTCATCGAGGAAAACACTCCACTGCCAATGAAAAGCTTCCGCCTCTTCGTATTCTTGGCTGCATTACCGCATATCCTCAATTTTTATCAAGGAAAGTATCAATAAAAAGGTTCCGCCTCTTCGAAATCTTGGCTTCGCTCTCGCATATCCTCGATTCTTCTTGCTCAAAGTCGAATCAAAACTGTAAGCTCTTCTCCCATCTCGTGCTAATTCCAGTGCGATTATGCAGTATGCTACATATGTTCTTCTGTATTTTGCGAAAATTAGGTCTCTGTCTCTGGGAGTGTTTTTTCAGATATAGCTTTGGGGAAAAATAATGAATTATATGATCTTATTATGAGCATTTATAGATACAATCTGATCGCACAAATTTGACATTTTGCCTGAGCAAACCTGGTTTCGATGTGTTATGAGTCGATCGAGTGAGTGACAGAGTTTGCGATTTATTTTTTTGCATATTTTGTTCGTATCTTATATAATATTTGCTGATCTGTTTTTTTTTTGTCCCATACTGATCGCACCAGTTTGCCATTTTGCTTCTTCGAAATCTCGTTTTGATGCTTCGATCGAGTGTGCGGCCGCGGCTTGGATAGTCGATGTCGTTTTGCCCCTACGGTTCTCGTGCACCGAATAAATAATTTGCTTTTGCTGTGTGTTCTAACACGCTCGATCTTTATCTTGGTGTTCAAGAATAATTTTTTTGTTTGATTTACTTTTAACTCCTTTACCGTTAAGTTTGCTAGCATAAAGGTTTCTCGTTGTGAATGTTATGACGATATTTAGAGATAAGATTTTCTTTTTAGTTTTCTTTCATCATCTTAAAATTTCAACAGTGTTGTGTTGTGCTTCCTAATATATTCATATATTTTTTATTCTTAAGAAGTTAATGAAAATTAGTGGTGGAAGTGGAATTTGATTTTTGATTGAACCAACCAGCATCTTCATATGTACATCTACTGTTATATTTAGATAGGCGATAGATTCTTATTTCATTAAAATGTTTTTTATCCTCCAAATATAACATTATAAGTTAAATTCTTGCAACTTATTTTTTTTTTTCTGTCCATGTATTCTTTTAGATTTTCTACACAACTGGTGGAAGCAGCATTGATATCGATTTGGGATTCACGAACATGTCTAATACTATTAATCTTGTTATCTTTGGAAAAATTGGCATTGGGAAAAGTAGCACTGGAAATAGTATTCTTGGCAGAGATGCATTCGAACCACATCTTTCTTGGAATCGTTCAAGTACTTCTGAATTGCAAAGCACTTTGTTGAAGGATGGCCGAGTTCTGAATGTCATTGACACTCCTGGTACAAGACTTTATCTGTTTTGTGTGATATGCATGATTAATATACACATCACAATAATTGTGTTTCTCTTGCTTCATTATTTGTGTATAGGATTAGATGCACGTTCTTTTGAAGATGAGTTTACTAGCACGGAGATTGTTTGATGTGCGAATTTGGAAAAAGATGGCATTCATGCAATCCTTATGGTTTTTTCTCTTGAATCACGTCTCTCACCTGATGAAGACGCTGCAATTAAAATTCTTAAGACTTGTTTTGGTGAAAATATTCTTAACTATGTGGTCGTAGTACTTACCAATGGAGATTATCTTGAAAGATGTGGATTATCTTTTGAGAAATTCACAAGTTGTCATATGAATTTTTGCCTACAGGTCCTATATCATCATTATCTATTCTTTGGATATTTAACTATTCACAGGCTACTATGTCTAATTTGATTTGGTCGATAAGGTGTTCGTCGATTTGTTAGTTATGCCTCATTTTAAAGAAATATAGGTGTTCTAGAAGAACCAATGTTGTCTTTTATCTTTCATACTTTTGCTAAATCTTCTTGCAGGAATTTGTCGATTCTTGTAACGGAAGAATTGTTCTTTTCGATAACGTTACTTGTGATGTGTACATACGAGCCAGGCAGTTGGGACGTCTTATGCAACTTGTGGATACTGTGATTGCCAGCAATTGTGGAAAGCCATTCTCAGATGAGAAGTTTCATAAAGTTAAGGTAAGGAGCCTTAACTTTGTGCTTCAGTACTTATTGCAGCTAAAATGTAGTGTGGGATGGATCAGTAATTTTATTTATAGTTGGTCGTCAATTTATCCATTTTTATTTGTTTTTCTACATTTTTATGTTGACAGAAAAGAACTTTGAAGCGCTGTGAAAAAATTATTGCAGCCAACTGTATGAGTATTCCATTTTTCAGTTATTTTTCTACATTTTTATGTTTACAGAACTGGAAGGGATTTTCTGAGCTACAGATGACTTCTCGGGGTACCAAATTCGTACGTAGCATTCTTTCTTTTGAAATGTTCAGTTACTAATCACTTGGTCTGACTTACAATGAACATTGTATCACCAACAGATTGTCTAAGACATCTAATTTTATTTCAGTTGTAGTGACTAGTGACTATTATGTAAATTTGTTGAAGGTGATAGTTTGTTCAACTAGTAAAAATTTAATCATTAAATACAAAACACTGCTGTCTTCACTATTACCACTTTTCTTCTTGTAAAAAATATCTTGAATTTGTAGTTTCTCTGCATACTTGGCATCAAGTAACCTATGATTGCAATTGATAATATTTTATTGTTTTATTTGACTGTATTTGATCTGAATGGATGGCCATAAACATAACACTGTGTGATATTTGATAGATAAACACTTGTAATTAATTTATCAAAAGATAGTAAATCTTTGTGGATACTTGTGTCGTTTCCAATAAATGCACTATTTCAAGTACAATTATGTGGTTCATTTGTTGTAGAATCAATAGTAGCTACTTATGAGCTGTTATATTCAGAACTTTCTTACAATGTCTATTGACTTGCTTCTGATCTCTTTCTTTTCAATAGCAGTAACGTGGAAATTATTTCCTCTCACTTCAGGCTTTTCAGAAAATAGTTCAAAATGTGGAGGAACTTGATAAACGGTTGGCTAAAGAGCAGGCCGCACTGTCCTTAGTGGAGGTCTCTGAGGAAGGTAACATTGAAGATGAGGAAGATATTCGTAAGCTTAAAGAGAGTCTGGAGCAAGCTCGGAGGGATTTGAATGTGTTCCTGAAGGAAAGAGTAACAGGAGCATCTTCCGCGTCCCACTTCTCTGACTGAAGACTCATTCGGCAAGGGGCATCTGTTTCTCAATCTGTTGAAGCCTTTTTGAAATATTCCACCGCGCCATCTTCTGTTTTGGCTAAAAAAAACATCTTTTGCATGATAACTTGCTACTTTTTAAGATTCGGCATTTGAAGTTCATGTTCTGTTTTCTAACCTTCTTTCATGGCAATGTCGTTGAATTAGCTGCCTCCTCAGCATCATCTGCAAAGCCTGCACCTGCATGTTTAATAGCTGTTGTAGATGGGAAATATTACTCTGATTAAAAAAAAAACCAAAATAGGTTAGACCATGCGCTGACCCAACCTGACTTGATATGAAATTAGGTGGGTTTGGGATAGTTATAATCATGTTTGTGTCGTATATAAGTCAATCCATTTATAATAAAAAATAATTGGGTTGTGTCGGGTTATAAACAGTTAATTTGTTAAACTCGATTATATTAAATATTTATATATATAAATTTTATATATAGGCTCGCATAACTCCTAATATTAATTTATTAGTTCAATTCTCTTTCAATAATCTATAATCTTTTAATCTAAATTTTAGCTCACACTACAAAGCCTAAATTTTTATAAATTTTAATAGAAATTTTTTTAATTTTTTATTTATATATAAAATATGAATAATAAATTTATAATCGGATCGTGTCAGTCATATAGATCTGGTTAATAAATGACCTATTTAATAAATGGGTTATACGGTTGGGTTGACCTAATCATATTCGGTTCGTGTTACAGTTTGACCATATTAATTAAACGGATCGTATTCGAATTTGCTTAATCAGGTCATAGGTGACAATTGAGATGATCCGCTTTATGACTCTCTGACTTAAATTGTCAGGACTAATCTCACAAGCCATGGGCAATGGACTTAAAAGGATCATGGTGGCCAAGGATAGCTAAATTCTAGCATTATTGCCGTTGGGAGGGGGAACATATTCCTTTAGTAATCCGTACATAGAATGTTCGAGCATTAGAGATTAAGAAGGCAGACTTTGAAACGGCGGCAGCAAGTGGACAACAATGTCTGGCTTCTTGGCATCTTCGGCCAGAGCTCCCCGTGAGGGAGCCATCGATGTCCTTGGGTGGAGAGTCGAGTGATCTAAACATGTGGCCGCAGGAGAAGCCCTCGACGGCTTCTACCCCCTTGATGGCCATCTACGAGACGGATGTTATGTTGTTTGATTGTCCCATTTGGCTTTCGTTGCAGTACACTTACGACAAGCGAGAAGTCGGGGGTGGCCTCAATGATGGCTTTGTTTGACATAGTTAGGATTTTTAGTTTTTGCTACTTGATAAAGTGCGAGTGGAAAAGTTAAAAAAAGTGTTTGGTAAAATTGTTACGCTGCATAAATTTTTATTAAAAAGCTACAAAATTTTTTAAAATAAAAAAATTTAAAAATTTTTTAAAAGTAAAACTAAAATAATAGTAATCAATAATTTTAAATTTAAAAGTTTAATTTAATGATAATAATTTTTATTAAAATAATAATATATTTTTTAAAATATTTATAAAGAGAAAGTTTTAAATAATAATATAAAATAATTTTAGATTTAATATTTTTTTATTAAAATAATAATTTTAAAAAATAATAATTTTAAAAAATAATTTTATTATCAAAAAGACAAACGAAAATAGGGGCAAATATAAGATGCAAAAAGATAAAAAAAAATATATAACTATAGCTAGAAAGTAGTCAAAAACAACTCCCTCCCGCTTTTCTAAACTTATGCTACTTCTATGTTCGAAAAAGAGAAGCAGTTTGCCAAATACTTAACTTTTCAAAAATCGAAAACGAGAAGCAGTTTGCCAAATACTTAACTTTTCAAAAATCGAAAACGGGAAGCAGTTTGCCAAATACTTAACTTTTCAAAAATCTACAGCTGACCAATGCTGCCAAAAGGACTAATGTTGACCATAATAATTAAAATTTAATATATTAATTAATATATTATATATAGTACATAAATGTATAAAATTATACATTATTTTGATAATTTTATTAATAAAATATTAAAAATCTAATTTAAGTTTTGACAATATTAAGTAATTAATTATTCGAATGCATATGTGGTTCCTTATCTTTATCACCAATATTAGAGGTTGTGTATTTATATTTTAAATCAAATATATTATTAGGGAACAATAAAATAAATTTAGGCTCTGTTTAATAGGAAGGATGGATTTTATAAGGATGAAAACTTGAGAGGAAAAAAAATTTAGATGAAAAGAAAAGTGTTTAGTAAAATCTTTCCTTGTGTTTACTTGTGAGGAAAATAAAAATGAAAATAAGAAGGATTTTATTGTGTCCGCATTAACTCATTTTTATTCCTCATATTTTTCTTTGGTTTTTATCCGTCCTTTCTAGTTAACAAAGGATTTTATTAGAAGTTATTTCTTCCTTCCTAAAATCCCTCATGGTAAACAACACTTACACCCTGTTTATTACGAAGGAAAGAAAGGAGAATGCAAAGGAATTTGAGAATCATTTTCCTTCCTTATATTTACTTTAAGAGGAGAGAAAGTTCAAAGAATATGCTTTATCTGATAGGTACACCTCAATCTTTCATATGAAAAATATTAATATTTATCTTTAACTCATTATAATTGAACGTACAAGTTCATAATGTGCTTAGTCATGGTTAGAGGTGGCCAACGGGCCTTCTCGGGCTGGCCCGGGCACGTGCCCGCCTCGGCCCGGCTCCTGGAGGCATGGCTCGTTTACAATCGTGCCGTGCTAGGCCAGGCACGGTGGAAAAATCTCTAGACCCGGCACGGCCCGCGACACGATTAGTCGTGTCGGCCCAGGCATGGCTTAGGAGTTCACTCGGCCCGGATCCGGCACGCGGGCTGGAGTCGGCATGCAGGTTTAATTCGGCACAACGGGTCAGGATTCAGCACGCGGGCCGTGCCTGGCCCGACCCGACTTTGTCACGCGCTCCGAATATAAAAATAATATAAAATTTTGATAAAATAAATTTTAAAAATAGGCAAATTATTAATTAATTAAAATATATAAAATAAGAAAAAATTTAAAAAATGAGAAATTAAGAATTATGTATGTTGCACAAATTTTTAAAAAAAATTAAATTATTATATATTTTAGATCGGACTCGTTACAGGCTACCTACGTACCCTACTTAAAGAAGGAATCAGGTTTACGTAGATCTCTTTTTATAACTCTTTTTACAACTCATTTTACAACTATTTTTTACAATGTTTATCCATTGTTGCTTCCGCTTGCACTTCCAGGACTTTGTTCATCATCATCCGATGAAGTTGAATGACCACCTTTATCTTGAAGATGATCTTCAGCATCTAGCCAATCTTTAAGACAAATGCATATTTCGACGCTTTCTTCGTTCATTCGACTTCGCTTCTCGTCCAGCACCCCTGCCACCTGCACTAAAATAAGACTTCGATGCTACTGTGGACACTGAAGGAGTTAGTAGATCACGTGCCATAGCAGAAACCACAGGATATGATTTTCCTTGTGATCTCCACCATGATAAAATATCAAAAATATCAATTTGTTCTTCTGTAAGTAAAGATGTATAATTATTTTCTAAAAAAATATTAATTCATTAAAATTACTAGATGTTGCTTTTCTATTTAAAATTGAGCGTATTCTTCTTGTAATATTTTTACTACTAGTAGATACATTAGTTTTAAAGAGTATTGGATTAATTAGATTTCTAAATTTTAAATTATAAATATTATACATTTCATCTAATAAGGTAGAAACTTTATTTTTTTTTCTCATCTACCCCTTCATGTTCCATATTTTTATAATATTCATCTAATAAAATATGAACACCTTCTAATTTAAATCTAGGATCCATAATTGAAACTAAACAATATAAAAAGAGATATATTTTTTCAATATTTTTTAAATTTTATTTCCATTTTTAAAATTACTTGAAAAATATTTTCATCATTTCTATATTGGGAAAAATTTCACTAATTAAAGCTAAATGTTCTAAAATTAAATATGATGTATGATAATAATCACCAGATAAATGAGTTCTAGCATCATAAAAAATTTCTAAAATATTATGTAATAATTTTGCCTTTTCCCAATCTTTTTCTTCAATATTTCCATAAGGCATTCTTTCATTATAAAATAATATAAGATGATCCTTAAATGGAAAACATGTTGTTAGCATATCATAAGTAGAATTCCATCTTGTTTTAACATCAAGTTTAAATTTTTTTTATATGATAAACCATAAGATTTACATATTTGTCTAAAATATTGATTTCTAGAAGGAGAATAAGTAATAAATCTAATAGCATTTCTTAATTTATTTACATGTTTATCTATTTCTCTTATTCCATCTTGAACACATAAGTTAAGAATATGGCATGCACATCGTATATGAAAAAAGTACTATTAAATATTGGATTTATAATTCTTTTTAATTTATCAATTGCACTATCATTATTACTATATTATCAAAACTAATTAAAAATTTTTTATTAATTATATTATATGAATGTAAAATGCTATGAAATTATTTAACTATAGCATTTGCAGTATGAGGATATTCAAAAATTTTAAATATAATAATTCTTTTTTATATAAGAAAATCACTATCTATCCAATGTGCCATAATACACATGTATGAATGATTGGAATGATTATTAGTCCAAATATCAGATGTTAAAGAAATACAAGAAGTTAATGTAATTAAAGCTTGTAAAAGATTAGTTTTATACTCAGAAAAAAATTTTATAGCATCCGCATGGTTTGTCTACTTACTTTTTTATATTTTGTTTGTAGTGATTTATGTATAAATTTTTCAAATTTATAATTTTCTGCTAAAGAAAATGGTTGTTCATCCTAAACAATAAATTTAGCTAATTCTTTTCTAAGAACTTCGGTAGAATAATTAAAAACTTCAAAAGAACTAGAGGAAAGGTTGAGAGTAGCCTGTGCACGAGTGGTTTGAGTTTGATGACTTTTGATGTGACGAGCTAAATGACAAGTTCCACCTAATGATTTTCAAGCATTACTTTTCTGCACTTATTGCAGTTGACTCTTCTTCGCCGTCAATTATCACCACATCAAAGCTCTTCCAAACGTCACTCGTGCATTTTCTTGAGGCCGACACAGTAGAATCGTGAGGGTTTGCACTGCATCCCTCCTCTCCCTACATAGTATTAGTAGGTTCATTATGATATTGCTGTTGTTGATTTGGGTCGTTGGGCAGAGGGTTGGCATCGTGATCGGGTGGCATAACGGGGTCATTTGTTCCCATGCCTTATTTTCTAATGCCTCATGCTCCCATGGTAAAAATTAAATTCAGTCATTAATTATACATATAATATTAAGAGTTAGCTAAACAAATTTGTAAACAAGATTAAATAATACTAATAAAAAATTATATATTAAAAAATTACCTTATCACGTGATTGAAGATCGCTTAATAAGAACTAAGATGTTGAGGTTTCAGCCTTGAACAATTTCAATTTAAACATAATTACGAAAAAAATATATATTAGAATAATTTAAATTGAACAACAATTATATTATAAAAGTAAATTAATTTAATACTTAATTGATCTTCTCCACGTGACTAAACCGAGAGAGCTTTGAAATCTTGATGGCTATAAAAAGGCTTAAGTTTGAGTTCAATTAAGCAACTAATTAAAACTGAAGACTTAGAAAAGAGATTAAGAGAGTATTAAGAGAGAATGAGAAATTATTCCAAAGCTAGTTGGAAACTTGTGTGAAGAAATGAGAAGATTGGGGGTCAATTTATAGGGATGAATTGAGTGTAAATTTACATATTTATCCTCTATTTTTAATTATTAAAAGGGGGTAAAATGATAATTTTATACCTTAAAGACCATTATATCCTAACTTTAAAATTTTTATAACTGTTATGAAGGCATTCTTGTAAAAATACATTGTTTGAATTCGAATTTTCCTCATAAAACCGCCCATACTGCATGCCGTGCCTGGGCCATACCGCGTGTTGTGCTGAGCCCAGGTCGCTTGCGGACCATGCCCGGTCCGGACCGGCCCACATGCCGTGAACCTTTGGCCTAGCACGTCTCGAGCTGGGTCACGGGCCACCCGCGGCACATTGACTTGGTCAATGGGCCGTGCCGTGCCCGGCGCACGTCGTGCCGGGCTGTGCAAGCTATGGGCCGGCCCGGCACAGCCCGGCCCGTTGGCCACCTTTAGTCACGGTTGAGAAGAGCAACATGTACTTCTACGGTTCTACCTCAATGGCCATGAAAAACTACCAAAAAATACAGGATCAAAAGAAGTACATAGGGCAACGAGGGACGACAGAAAAATGGCACAGGTATGGAGAAGGATTTCTAGCCTTTATATGGAGTATGAAATTGAAGATAAGGTTGCTATCACTATCCAGCTTTATAACATTGTAGCTTGCTGATTTTACCTGTGAGGAAGATTTGGACGCTGGCGAGAGCTGGCGAAAGCTAGGTTTCAGCAGGTGGGAGGTGATGGCGAGTGGAGAGTTGTTTTGGCAATGGCGGGAGGTGATGGTGAGTGAAGTGTGGCGGCTGGCGAGAAAAGCAAACAACGGGAGGCGATGGCGAGTGAACTTCAGTAGCTAGCGAGTAAAGTGGATGACGCGAGTTGATGACGAGAAAATTGGGTGACGTTAAGTTTAGCAGCGATTCAGGCGTACCGATGTCAACGGGTCTGAGTACCCGCACTTTTTGGCCAAACTCAAATCCGACCCAACCCAACCTAAATCTGAAGCCGACTAAACCCGAGTCGGGTATTTAAATGGGTACCCGCAGGTACCCATTTAAATTAAAATATTTATTTTAAATAGTTTTTTAAATTATTTTTATAAAATATGATTATAAAATAATATTAATAATCGGGTATCAGGTACCTATGGGGGTAAATCCGAACCCGACCCGATTAGCTAATCGAGTACCCGAATCTGCCATAAACGGGTCGGGTACCCGCGAGGTCAAGTACCCATTGACACCCCTATTCAGGCGAGAGTGTGGAGTAGCAATCTGCTCGATTCAGGTGGATTGCAAATCGGGGAAAGGAATGATTTTTTCCCTCTTATTTTCTGCCATGTATTTTCCGTCCTTCGTAGTAAACCAAAGAAAAGCTTATAATCCATCCTTTCCGCTGTAGTAAATAAAGTGTTAAAGAAATAGATATGCTTTATATTCATTAATAGTAATAGTTTATGGTGAAGTTGGAATTTGAATACCGGTTGAAATAGATACGCTTTATACTCATAGTAATAATTTATCACCAATTGTATCTTCGTATGCACAATTGTTCTTATGTACACAGAGGCAAAAGGTTATTAAGAAATTATAAAATAATGTGTTACTTTATTTAATAACAAACTTATAATCTATAATAATCGTGTAAATAATTTGTTAAAAAATAAAAAATATTTTTTTTTGTCAAATATATATTTTTAAAAATTGTTGCTCCTCATAGAAAACATAAATTTTGTATAAATAAAAATATAAAAATAAAATCTATCGATCATCTTCATAATTTATCCTTTATCCACATGTGTAATTGCTAAAATTGTATTATTTTATTTTACAATTTTTTTCTTAAACTATTTTTAGTGTAAATGCTAACACAATTACTCTATTCCTTTTATTATCTTTAATCATAAATAGAGGATCCGATTCATGAGCCCCGAGTTTGAAGGTTCTACAGCTAAACTCCAAGTGTTAGGCCCTGGACTCCCCGGTTCAGCCCAGAGGAGAGTGGGCCTGACCCAAACCCAAAATCCAAGCCCATGCGGAGAAAGACGGGTGGCCTGGACGAGAGGTGCAGACGCGTCGCCACGGTCGCCTTCCCCGCGCAGCTCGGACGCGGAAGATGTGGAGGCGAGCTCGACAGTTTCGAAGGGGGACGCGAACGTAGCATGGCGAAAGAATCGATCTGCCATCGCTAAAAATAGCAGAGGTGGCGCCTCTACCTCTGTCCCATAAAGCGATTGTGGAGGAGGCAGAAACGGGGGGGGGGGGGGGGGGGGGGGGGGGGGGGGGGGGGGGGGGGCTGTCACCAACGAGCGTTGAGAGGGAACGCCATCCATATCAGTAAGCGAGGACGGAGCTTAGCGTAGCTGCGAGAGGGGTGTGTCCGGCGAAGGAATCCGGCGTCAGGGGATGACCGGAGTTGAGTGATTGTAGCCGGAGTTGATAACCGGTGAGAGGAGCATGAGCGATGTGAGAGGCGAGGTTAGGGTTTTGTAACCTTTGAAGAAGGAATAAAGGTGAAGCTTTCCCTATTTCCGGCGTCTCATCCTTCCCTGTGTTTCTTCTCCGACGAGAGAGTTCCTCCTCTGTTCTCTGTTTCGGCTGACGGCGGAATCAGAGGTGATTCCGGTGATAAGCAGCAGCCAGACGACTCCAGCGAACGGCCGACGGGGAGACGCAGGCGGCGTCCGCCTCCCGGCCATCACGCTCAGTTCTCCGGTGACGTCCGCGTGCGGGCGAGCGAGCTTCGGCGGCGTTCGACGCGAAGGAGACGACGAATGCGGCTTGGCGTTTGAAACGAGGCGGAGTCAGCGCTTGGAGCGGTCAACGAGCAAAATCGAATTCGTTCGATTTGGAGAGTGACGTCAGCAAGGCGACGCTGACGCAAGCGAAATCGAATCGCGGCGGCGATTTCGAATTGAGTTGCTGACGTCGGCGTGACGTCAGCGCGGAGATTAAATTCAGCGGTGTATTTTGACTTCGGTCAAAATCAGAGTCAAAATCAGGATTGAGGTAATTTTAGGGTTTCGATCGATTTTCGACCTTTTCCTAAATTGGGGTTAGGGTTTCTTCGTGTGAATTGTAATTTGGGGGGAAAAGTTGAGCGGGGAACTAGGGTTTCGAATTCGGGGGTTAGATTTGCCCGGAAACCCTAGCGCGATCACGTTCCGGTGTTCCGCCGGACTACCCTGAGATAGCGGATAAGCGCTTGTTCAGGGTCGATCCGACCGGGGCGTGACAACAGGTATCAGAGGCTAAAGTGATCCAGTAGCATGGTGAATCAAGGAGATCGTATTGCGCGAATCGAGCAGGTGCTCGGTTTGACAGGGAACAGCAAGGATGCGGTGGTTCCTCAGGTGGAGGACATCCATCACACGGTAGAGGAGCAAAGGTTGCAAATTACTGCCCTTCAACAAACTTTTGCTGGAATGGCTGAAGCCCAGCAAAATTTTAAAGGGATGGCGGCGCTACAACAGCAGGTGGCAACCTTGCAAGGATAGGTTGCGACCTTGACGGCACAAACCCAGTAAGTGACAACGTTGCAAAGATAGGTAGCAACCTTGACGGCACAGTTAACCAACTCCACGACAGCACAGCAGCAGATATTGGCAGATCTTGCAGTGACGCGCATGGCATTGGCGCAGGCACAAGGAGGTGCCCCTACAGCAACCAGGGCGGAGTATGAGGCTCCCAATGGCAACGGGAGGGTTCGCACCCCAGAACCTGCAGTGTTCAAGGGGGCCAGATTAGCAAAAGTATTGGGTAATTTTTTTATGGGATATGCAACAATACTTTGATGCTAACCATGTTGCAGACCATGAGAAGGTGAGGGTGTGCACAGCATATCTCTCAGATGGTGCAAAACTCTGGTGGAGAACCAAAGTTGATTCGACATCAGAGTCGGCTAGTTGGACATGGGAGGTGTTCCGAGAGGAACTGCGACAGTAGTTCCTTCCCGGAAACTCGGTGGACCAAGCGCGAGAGGCGGTGGATCGACTAAAGCACACGGGGACGATCCAGGAGTATGTCAGGGCGTTCTCCGCGCTGATGTTGGAGCTACCCGAGATGGCGGAGGGAGACATGAGGTACTTCTTCCTCCGGAATCTCCAGCCCTGGGCGGCAACGGAGGTCCGACGACATGCGCCGCAGGACTGGAGAACGGCTGCAACTATAGCCGAGTCTCTTGTGGACCAGAGGACTTCAGGGACGACCTTTCAGAGAGCACAGAGGTCGCCCCCGAAGCGACCATCTCCACCTAGAGCAAGAGCGCCAGAGAGAGAGGCTCTCTCCTCGACGGAACGGAGGTCAACCAGCACGACAGGAGAAGGCCTGACCTGCAGAGAGAGGGCCGGGTCAACTGAGACCGATTGCCTACTTCTTGTGCAAGGGACCGCACCGGATACGCGACTGTCCGGAGCGACAGCGGGGTGAACGCAATTTGCAGCGATTGTGCATCGGGAGCTAGCTGAGAAACCGGCGGTGGTGGATGACGAGGAACCAGTAGAGGCTCGCATAGGGGTTGTGCGCATTGCCTCAGTGGTCGCAGGAAAATCATCACCGACCTCCACAGAAGTAGAGCCGAAAGACGCGGTCGACAAGGGCGATGTCGAGCAGAAGACGAGCTCCGAAGATGCAAAACCTCCGGAGGAGAAGAAAACATGGAGGCAAGTAGTGGAGGAAAAGACTCCACCGAAGTCCTCGAATTCTTTGGATACAGAAAGGGATGATCTACCTCAGCGGATCCAGGGGAGGTATTGGCCCTCTTTAACCGACCCTGTAGAGTACGAACAAAGGCTTCAAAGCTATGAGGCTGCCCGCCAACAAGGAAAGAAAGATCGGCGAGCGCGGGCCTGAGTGCCCGTGCCGGACATTGAGGGCGATGTCCAAATTGGGCGGGAGAGAATTGTTAGGCCCTGGACTCCCCGGTTCAGCCCAGAGGAGAGTGGGCCTGACCCAAACCCAAAATCCAAGCCCATGCGGAGAAAGACGGGCGGCCCGGACGAGAGGTGCAGACGCGTCGCCACGGTCGCCTTCCCCATGCGGCTCGGACGCGGAAGATGCGGAGGCGAGCTCGACGGTTTCGAAGGGGGACGCGAACGTAGCATGGCGAAAGAATCGGTCTGCCATCACTAAAAATAGCAGAGGCGGCACCTCTACCTCTGTCCCATAAAGCGACTGTGGAGGAGGCATAAATGGGGGGGGGGGGGGGGGGGAGCTGACACCAGCGAGCGTTGAGAGGGAACGCCATCCATATCAGTAAGCGAGGATGGAGCTTAGCGTAGCTGCGAGAGGGGTGTGTCGGGCGAAGGAATCCGGCGTCAGGGGACGACCGGAGTTGAGTGATTGTAGCCGGAGTTGATAACCGGTGAGAGGAGCGTGAGCGACATGAGAGGCGAGGTTAGGGTTTTGTAACCTTTGAAGAAGGAATAAATGTGAAGCTTTCCCTATTTCCGGCGTCTCATCCTTCCCTGTGTTTCTTCTCCCACGAGCGAGTTCCTCCTCTATTCTCTGTTTCGGCTGACGGCGGAATCAGAGGTGATTCCGGTGATAAGCAGCAGCCAGACGACTCCAGCGAACGGCCGACGGGGAGACGCAGGCGGCGTCCGCCTCCCGGCCATCACGCTCAGTTCTCCGGTGATGTCCGTGTGCGGGCGAGCGAGCTTCGGCGGCGTTCGATGCGAAGGAGACGATGAACGCGGCTTGGCGTTCGAAACGAGGTGGAGTCAGCGCTTGGAGCGGTCAACGAGCAAAATCGAATTCGTTCGATTTGGAGAGTGACGTCAGCAAGGCGATGCTGACGCAAGCGAAATCGAATCGCGGCGGCGATTTCGAATTGAGTTGCTGACGTCGGCGTGACGTCACCACGGAGATTAAATTCAGCGGTGGATTTTGACTTCGGTCAAAATCAGAATTGAGGTAATTTTAGCGTTTCGATCGATTTTCAACATTTTCCTAAATTGGGGTTAGGGTTTCTTCGTGCGAATTATAATTTGGGGGTAAAAGTTGAGCGGGGGAACTAGGGTTTCGAATTCGGGGGTTAGATTTGCCCGGAAACCCTAGCACGATCACGTTCTGGTGTTCCGCCGGATTACCCTGAGACAGCGGATGAGCACTGGTTCAGGTCCGGCCGGGGCGTGACACGAAGCGACCGAGTATATTTCAATTTCAGTAATCACTATCGCATATCTTCAATTTCATCGGGGAAAACACTTCACTGACAATGAAAAGCTTCCGCCTCTCCGTATTCTAGGCTGCTTTACCGCGTATCCTCAATTTTTTATCCAGTATCAATAAAAAGGTTCCGCCTCTTCGAAATCTTGGCTTCGCTCTCGCATATCCTCGATTCTTCTTGCTCAAAGTCGGATCAAAACTGTAAGTTCTTCTCCCATCCCGTGCTAATTCCAGTACGATTATGCAGTATGCTACATATGTTCTTCTGTATTTTGCTTTTGAGAAAATTAGGTCTCTGTCTCTGGGAGTGTTTTTTCGGAGAGTTTCGGGGAAAAATCATGTATTATATGATCTGATTATGAGCATTTGTAGATACAATCTGATCGCACAAATTTTACATTTTGCCTGAGCAAACCTGGTTTCGATGTGTTGATGAGTCGATCGAGTGTGTGATTTAGTTTTTTGCATATTTTTTTCGAATCTTATATAATATTTCCTGATCCTTTTTTTTTTTGTTTCAAACTGATCGCACCAGTTTGCCATTTTGCTGGTTCGAAATCTCGTTTTGATGCTTCGATCGAGTGTGCGGCCGCGGCATGGATAGTCGATGTCGTTTTGCCCTTACGGTTCCCGTGCAGCAAATAAATAATTTGCTTTTGATGTATGTTCTAACACGCTTGATCTTTATCTTGGTGTTCAAGAATAAATTTTTTGTTTGATTTACTTTTAACTCCTTTACTGTTAAGTTTGCTAGCTTAAAGATTTCTCGTTGTGAATGTTATGATGATATTTAGAGAAGATTTTTTTAGTTTTCTTTCATTATCTCAAAATTTCAACATTGTTGTGTTGTACTTCCTAATATATTCATCTATTTTTTATTCTTAAGAAGTTAATGAAAATTAGTGGTGGAAGTGGAATTTGATAGCTGATTGAACCAACAAGCATCTTCATATATGTGCATCTACTATTATATTTAGAGAGGCAACATATTGTTATTTCATTAAAATGTTTTTTACCCTCCAACCATAACATTACAAGTTAAATTCTTGCATCTTATTTTCTTCTATCCATCTATTCTTTTAGATTTTATTCACAACCGGTGGATGCTGCATTGACGAACATATCTAATACTATTAATCTTGTTCTCTTTGGAAAAATTGGCAATGGAAAAAGTAGCACTTAAATAGTATTCTTGGCAGATATGCATTCGAACCACATCATACCTATGGTTCAACTATTGAATTGCAAAGCACTTTGTTGAAGGATGGTCGAGTTCTGAATGTCATTGACACTCCTGTCACAAGACCTGTTTTGGTGAAAACATTCTTAACTATGTGGTCGTAGTATTTACCGATGGAGATTATCTCGAAAGATGTGGAGAATCCTTTGAGCGATTCACAAGTTGTAATATCCATCATACCTTACAGGTCCTATATTATCATTATCTATTCTTTGGATATTTAACTATGCACAGGCTTATATGTTTAATTTGATTTGGTCAAGTCCTCATCCATTTGTTAGTTATGCCTCATTTTGTTGTAGTGACAATCTTTGCAAGGTCATTCTTTGTCTATTAGCTTTCATAATTTTGCTAAATCTTCTTGCAGGGATTTATAACGGAAGAATTGTTCTTTTCGATAACGTGATTTGTGATGAACGTCTAATGCATCTTGTGGATACTGTGATTGCCAGCAATTGTGGAAAACCATGCTCAGAGTCAACAGGCTAGCCTTAGATCTACAAAACATGAAGATGGGAACCTTAGGAGGCTCAGCAGTTGATCAATCAAGCAAGCAAAAGAAAATTAAGTGGGAAAGACCCATGGAGGGCTACATAAAGATCGACATCGACGGAGCGTGGAATGAGAAGACAAATGAAGCAGGGATTGGATATGTGATTAGAGATAGCAAAGGAAAAGCATTAATGGCAGTCGCTGCATTCCACAAATGCTACACGGCCCTCTACTCAAAGCTTATAGCTATCAAAAGTGCCTTGTGCTATGTCCATGCCAGCCTAGAGTTCCAGAACAAGAAGATAATCATCGAAGCTGCTGATGAAGAGACCATCAATATCATCACGGGTGCAATTGAACACCCAGCACTAGGGATCATGAACATCCTAGAAGAAATCAGTTACATAGGCAAAAGGAGAAGGATCACCTTTGCTCGCGTTTGTAGGAAGGGAAACAAACCAGCCAATTGGCTTGCAAAACTAGCTAAAGATAACAAAACATCATCGATGTGGAAGAAGGATTTGCCGCCTGGGTTGGCCAGCCTAATGGACAAGGATTTAAGCTAGTTTACTAGTGAATAACAGATGGTTTAGTTCTCTTGAGTATTTTGCTTGTTATAAGTAATTGCCAGTTTGCAAGGGCAGACATCGGCACAGAATTATAAATCTGTAGAAGTGTAGACTCAACAGAACATGAAGTAAGGTTATGTGTAGCTTTATTTTGTTAAATGAAATATTATTTTTCTGTGCTGCTGCTCTAGATCTGATTATTTTGATGCTTGGCAGTTTGATAATGCATTCCATAGACTTGTCATTCTTTTGCGGTGCTTCATGTCCTCATCAATCATGTCCTCATCAATCAAACAAGCATAATGCTTATTTCAAAATTTAACAAGCATCAAATAGTTCATACTCACAACACCGCTGAGCCTAGGGTGAGCATTCGGTATTTATTGATACCGATATCGAATTACCAAATTAGATTTATTAAAATTTTTTATACCAATTTTTTATAAATTGAAATTGAATTGAATTCCTAAAATACTGACTTTTTACCAAATAGAATTTATCGAAAAAAGTAATACTAATTATGAAGTATACAAAAATTTATAATATAATTTTTAAATACATCATAAATAATAACAATTACAATTAGTTTTCCAAAAGCTGTTGGTGTTCATAGCAAGGGCAACATTAACATATAAAGGCTTGCTGAAGTCTAAACGATGCAGCCTGCTACATCTATTTTAAATAGATATATTTTTTTACTTCAAAATTTTAAAGAGACTTCTTCTTTGTAGAAATTCTATTTGTGCCAGGTCCACATAGCACATTGGGTATTTCTTTTGTGTCAATAAAAAGAAATGCCGAGGCCCGGCCTGCTACCTGCATGAGATCGGATAGTGAGTCTTACCTCTATTTTATTAATTATTATATATTATATAAAAATATATTGTTAAATTAATTTTTAATAAATCGAAAATAGATGTTTATAAAATAATTTATCATTACCGAAATCAAAATCTTTTTAACTAAACTGAATTTATCGAACTTTTCGGTAATTGATAAAAATCAATTTTACTGAACCGAATACTCACCTCTAGTCGAGGCAAACGAATCAGCTATGCAGTCCGAGTCGATACCAATCGACAAACCGTTTGGCAAGGATCTACCCGTAAAAAAAAACTCTTAAGCGCCCCCCTTGAGTGGGCACCCTCATTCACCATCAAAATATTTAGAGATTTGTGTATACATGGATCCCGAGGTAACACGGACGGTAGATACAAGCGCCCAGCTCAGCGGAGGGTGGGGGCTTAGGGCCTGTTTGGCCCCGCTTTAAAGTTAATTTTAAGTAGCTTTTAAGCAAAAAAACAAAATTGTTTGATAATAAAAAATAAAATAAAAAAATAAAAATTGAAAAAGCTATAATTTGATGCTTTTATAACTTCTGCTATTTTAAAAAATCATTTATATAATTTATTTAAAATTTTAAGTATTATTATTTTAAATAATTTAAAATTTTAATATTAAAAAAATAATATATTATTATTTTAAATAATTTAAAATAATATATTTATTTATTATTTTAAATTTTAACTACAGTTAAAAAATTGTTAATAAAATACCTTAAAAATTTTAAAACCACAATATAATATAATACATATTAACATAATTATAAAGCTAATAAGAGTGGCAAAACAGCGCTTAAAAGTTTTATTCCACTCCTCGTTCAAAGGCCATGCGAAACGATACACTCGGATGTCGGATCGCTCTCTTCTTATCAAGGAAAAGTGTCACTTCATTTCCCAAGAAAAAGCTTCCGCCTCCTCGTATTCTTGGCAACACTGTCGCGTATCTTCAATTTTTATCGAGTAGAATATCACCACCGCCAATGAAAAGCTTCAGCCTCTTCGTATTCTTGGCTTCACCACTGCATGTCCTCAATTTTCATCGAGGAAAGTATTACTTCACAGGCTTCACTGTCGATAAAAAGGATCCGCCTCTTCGCAACCGTGGCTGCACCATCTCAAATCCACAATTCTTCTTCCTCCAAGTAGTCGAATCAAGAAGGTAAACTCTTCCATCTCATGCTGATTTCAGTACGATTATGCTGTATACTACAGAAGATCTATTCTTTTCCTTTGTTTTTTTTTTCGAATATTAGGTCTTATGTATCGGGGTGTGTTTGTTCGAAGATTACTGGGGAAAAAAAAAATCATATTTTGAATAATCTTATTATTAGCATCTATAGTTTCAATCTGACAGCACTGTATTGCCTTTTCGCCGGTGCAAACCCTCGTTTTGATGTGTTGATGACTTGATCGAGTGTGCAGTGCAAAACCTGTGTTGCATGCACTGGCACCTTCGTCTTTATCTCTGTTGTTTACGATTATGCTTTTTTAGTTTGTGATTTAGTTTTATCTCGTGCACCAAATCATTAATTGACCTTTGTTGTATTTTCTAACACAAATGATCATTATCTTGGTGTTTAAGAATACGTTTTTTTATGTTTGATTTATTTAATAAGTATTTACTGATAAGTTTGCAAGCTTAGAGCTTGCACAGTGCGTATGTTATAACGATTTCGAGAGCCAAGTTTTTTCTGAAGAAGACAGCATGGTTGTCGAATTTGATTTCTGTTTGATCAAGTAGCACCTTCGTATATATGCACTTATTATTATTTACACATAGGCAAAAGGTTATTATACCTTTCAAATGTCTATTATGATTCAAGTCAAACATTATAAGGTACAAACTCGTATGTTAATTTATTCTTTTAGATTTTATTCAAATGGCTGGAAGCAGTACTGATGTAGATCGCGGCTACACCATATCTAGTACTGTTAATTTGGTCCTCTTTGGAAAAACGGGCAACGGGAAAAGTGCAATTGGAAATGGTATTCTTGGCAGAAAAGAATTCTTGTTAATACCTAGCATGTTTGGTTTAACAAGCAATTCTGGATTGCAAAGCACTAAGTTTAAGGACGGTCGACTGCTGAATTTCATTGATGTCTTTGGTACGAGATTTTGTTTGTTCTATGTATATTAATTTACACATCATAGTGATCTTAATTTTCCCTTTGTTCATTGTTTTTGTAGGACTTTTTGGCTCTGATGAAACAGAGCCTACCGTCAAAGAGATTGTTCGATGTTTGAGTTTGTCTAACTAGTTATATTTTGTGTTCTAAGCCTTATATGACTATATCATTTGGTAGTTAATTTGCTCACAAACTAGTTAGTTACGCCTCATTTATTTATAATGATAACCTTTCAAAGTTATATTTTTTGCTATCAACCCTATATTTTGAATAAAAAAATATAGGTGTTCTAGAACAGCCAATCTTTTTTTTTTCTTTTATGTTGTTGTTGAATCTTCTTACAGAAATTTATCCAATCCTGTAATGGATGGGTTGTTGTTTTGGATAAAAAGACATGTGATGCGAAAAAACCAGCTGAACAGTTGGGAAGTCTTATGGGTCTTGTCGATATAGTGGTTGCCAACAATTTTTTAAATCCATTCTCCGATGACATTTTTGGTGAACTGAAGGCAAGTAGCCACAATTATGTGCCTTAATACTTACGACAGCCAGAATGAAGGATCAACTATTTTATTTATTCTTGGTTGTTAATTTATTTATTTATATGTTTCATTTATTTCTCTAAATTTTATCTTTTTTTGACAGGAAATAGCTTTGTTGCTGGAAGACATAGAAACAAAGGTTGAATTTATGGAAGGATTTTCTGATCACCAGATATCTGCATTGAAGCAAGAAATTTATCAGCTTTACCAGATTTCTGAGAATATTGAAACGGTACATAGTAATATTTCAAAAGAAATACTGTCTGTGATTAATAATTGATTCATATTTTCACTTGCATGGAAACTAATTTTGGAAATGAATCTGCATTAAAATTTTATTTTTGCTGATGTAAATCTATTTATTTGATTAGTAACCAGCAGGATTTGACCCCAAGACTTTGTTATCAATAACAGAGGTTAAACTAACCGTTTATTGATTTACATGTGAATAAATTCTTGTTGCACTTTCTTGTCAACCTAAAGTGTTTGTTGTTTGGTGTACACTTGTGCTTCCTTAATACTTATGACAGCCAGAATGAAGGATCAATTATTTCATTTATTTCTCTAAAATTTATCTTTTTTTGACAGGAAATGGCTTTGTTTCTGGAACACATCGAAACAGAGGTTGAATCTATGGAAGGATTTTCTGAGCACAAGATATCTGCATTGAAGCAATTATTTTATCAGCTTTACCGGATTTCTGAGAATCTTGGAATGGTACATAGTAAAATTGAAAAGAAATACTTTGTCTGTGATTAATAATTGATTCATATTTTCACTTGCATGGAAACTAATTTTGTAATGAATCTGGAGTAAAAAAAATTTCATTTTTAGTTGTAAACAAAATTAAAATATTATTTTTTTTGCTGATCTAAATCTGTTTTTTTGATTAGTAACCTTTTATTGATCTCCATGTGAATAAATTCTGTTGCACTTTCTTGTCAACATAATCACTAGATAAGATCATATGGCGTACATTTGTGCTTCCTTTTTATCCTGTCTGGCTATACCAAATTTAGTGTTTGGTTTAATATGCTCGGAAAGTCTTTTACATTTGTTCCTTATTTCTAATTTCTCAGTCTCTTTAAGCCTTTTCAAAATTTCTATCTGTCTAGTGGCTATGCCAAATTTGCCATTTTGTTTTAGCCAAAAGAAACATCTTCCACATAAAACTGTTGCTTTATTTTTCAGTTTTTTCTTATGAATTTATCATTGTATTTACTATTTTTTCATTGCAATATCTATATAGTTTATGCAGAAATTTAAGCAATTTGTTGAGAGATTTGAGAAATGGCTCGTTGAAAGGCTAGCTGCACGGCTTGTAGCTGAGAAGATCTCTGTGGAGGCCATGAAGTTCGATGAAGATCTTCATAAAGATGCTGAAGCTACCTCGGAGTGATTCTACAGAGATTTGTGGCATCATGTGAACAAAGATTCATCGGCCAGTGGCATTGCCCATCCATATATGCTTTCATTTTGAAGTAGTATAAATTCTCTACGACGATGAATTTCCTTTTTGCTTTTAGTTTATTTCTCCACAGATTATTTTGATAAATTGCCAATTAGCTTCTGGATGCTTGTGTTGAAGGATAACTCTATTTACAATTCAGTCATTACACTTTACACAATTTGCTGGGCTGCTCTATCTTTTGATGTTGAAGTTGAATCGCTGAAACATGTTTGCAAGAAGTTGATTTCCTAGTTTTCTGTATATCACTGTAGTCGAGGTTGACTACATCAAAGTATTAGTCTATCTTAAACTAATCAGAAAGTATTAGTCTATCTTTTATTATCTTCCACTCTTGCCATTCTTGGCTATCTTAAACTAATAAGAAAGTATTAGTCTATCTTAAACTAATCAGAAAGTATTAGTTTAACTGATTAAGTACTTTCTTATTAGTAATAAGATCTTAATAATATTTGCATATTTACCATTAAATTCGACAGCACATATCAAAAATTAAGTCACCGTTTGTTAAGTTAGTAATAAAATTTTAAAAAATGGGATTTTTATTTTTACAAGTATAATATATAGTAATCATGTATATCATTTGTTAAAAAATTGGCAATGTTTTTGTTAAATATACTTTTAAAAAATTGTGTTCCTAATACAAAGAACCTAACTTTGTACAAAATAAAAAATTATTCTATTTTTTCTCTATCTAATTGCTAACAGAATTATTCTATTCTTTAAATCATCTTAAATTATAAATAAGATCCGATTCACGAGACCTGAGTTTGTGTAGCTTTAGCTCGAAGCAACCGATTTAACTGCAGATTGATGTATTAGTGGTTCAATCACATTTATCCCAGTTGTACCTTGCTCCTCCTCGGCCCTTGCTTCAAAAAAGGGTCACATCAGAACTTTAATGCAGCTTTCAGATTCGTGCGATTTAATTTTTTTATCTGAAATTTTTGGAATATATTGAAAAATTATTGGAGTAGACTTCCAACTCCTTCTGGAAGCTTCCAGGCCCTCTGAAATATATTCCTTTGGACGTAACTGCTTCACTCTCGCATGTCCTCACTTCTTTGTTCTCCCAGTCGAATCAGGAAGGTAAACTGTTGCCCCGTCTTGTGCTACAGAAGAACTATGTTCTTCCGTATTTTGCTTTTGCGAAAATTAGGTCTCTGTCTGTCTCTGGGAGTGTGTTTTCGAAGATTGTTTTGGGGAAAAATCATATGTTGCATGATCTTATTATGACCATTTTAGATGCAATCTGATGAACAAATTTGACATTTTCCCTGGGAAAAACCTCGTTTCGATGTGTTGATGAGTCCGTCGAGTGTGTGACAGAGACATTGATAAGTCGAGGTCATTTTGCCCTCAGGGTTTTCGTGCACCAGGTGAATTGCCTGTGTTGTATTATCTGATTCATTCATCTTTGGCTCGGTTGTTCGGGAGTATGCTTTTTTTAAGTTGCGATTTAGTTTCTGCATATTTTGTTCGTATCTTATATAATATTTGCTGATCTGTTTTTTTTGGTTTCAAACTGATCACGGCTCCGTTTCGCCTTGCTTCTGCTTGTAATTTTTACTGATTGTAGAAGTGCTAGTTTAAGAAGTGCTTGCTTCTGCTTGTAATTTTTACTGATTGAAGAAGTGCTAGTTGAAGAAGTGCTAGTTGAAAAAGTTTAAGGGTGTTTGGATGTAAGACTTATGGCTAGGTTATTCTATTTATGATAAATAATTTTTTATTAAAAAAATTACTAAGATAAAAATTATATAATTAAATTTATTGTTAACTATAATTAAAATATTTATTAGAAATATTATAAGTTATATTATTAAAAAATTATTATTATAATTAAGCATAAACAGGTGGAGGTAAGAGAAGTAGTTTCACTCTTGCTTCTCAGAGAAGCAGCTATTTATGGTTTGGAACAGAAAAGCTATAGGGCCAAATTATGAATGTAAATCAAGTAATCGTAGCAGAAAAAGGATACTGGTGTAACCACTAAATCAAATTTAGCTTGACATACATGTAAAACATTGTCAGGCCTCTAGTCACACTCGTTTTCAGTTACGAAACCACTCCAAAAATAGCAACTATGTTCTTTTGCAGGAAGATTGTTGCTAATCAATACAAAATTTCCAGTTCGTGAATGGCTTCTGCCAATTTGAGATTTAGGGAAGCTTCAACATTTCTGTTATTGCCCCCTAAGATGTTTCGTGATATAACTAATGTTCAACCATAATGCAACGAAAGAAAACATAGTTAGAAACCAAGGCAATTAGTCATTTAATTATTAGCTTCTCTCCATTAAATGTTTTGTGAACTCTGTTCTTAATGATTTATGTCCAGAACTAGGAAAGGCTAGAAATGCTAGACATGAGATTCTTATCTTTGTTTTGGTGCAGTATGTCTCAAATTGCATGTACTCCCTTTGAAATAATTCTTTACTCAGCTAACAATCAAAATAATCATAAGAAATAGGATCCTGTAGTACTGTCAATTATCACATATCTCAGGGTTACATCATTAAAGGGCAGGGCTATGGGCTTGAATATGATAGTGGTATCTACCTGCATATTATGTCATACATAGACCGGAATATATTTATATAAATTAGTGCATATCTATGATTCAAAAACTGGTTCACAAAAAACAAAAAGCAAGCAGAGGAGATGAGCTATTCAAATGAAAACAAACTTTCACGGTATCACTTGCAAAATGCCAGAAATACTAATTACGACATGAGCAAAATTACGTTATAGACGCTGTGCTCAAACGAGTGTTTCCACTACAATTGTAGATGAATCATGTATGTTCTAGTAATAAGCAATGGAAATGGGAAATGCTACTTTGACAAATAAACAACAAAGTTCCCAAAAGTACCGAAACGATGGAGCCGGGGGCAATGGAGTTAGAGATCATGGCGGCCGAGGAGAGCCAAACCCTAGCATGATTGCCGTTGGAGGGAGACGATTCCTTATCAGTAACCCGTGCGCAGAAGGCACGAGCATCGGAGATTAAGAAGGGAAACTTGGCAGCGGCGGCAGAAAGGAGAGAGCGATGTCGGGCGTCTTGGTCGTCTTCGGCCGTAGCTCCCTGCAAGGGAGTCGTCGGTGTCTTTGGGTGGAGAGGCGAACGGTCTAAGTGAGTGGCCGCAGGAGAAGCCCTCGACGGCTTCTTCCCCTTTGATGGCATCTACGGGACAAATCAGGCCGGTTCACTCGGCTAGTTGTAGGCCTGGCAAAAAATTATACGACCCGCCAACACGACACGACACGACACGAGTTTTCGCGGGTTTGGGTTTTGCATAATCGTGTTTCGTGTCATTATCGTGTTGACCCGTTTATGACACGCTACAATTCGTGTCGTGTCGTGTCGTGTCGCGGGTTGACCCGCCTAACCCATATGTAATATATATTATATAATATTAATAATATATAAATAATTTTAATAACTAAATTTAAAAATAATAAACGTGTAAATTCCTAAAAGGCTAAAAGCCTAAAACCCTAATATTTTCCCTGTTTCCCATTTCCTTCCGCCGACGCCCGAAGCCGAGCTCTATTCTCCCATTTCCTTCTGCCGACGCCCGAAGCCGAGCTCTATTTTCCCATTTCCTTCCGCCGACGCCCGAAGCCGAGCTCTATTCTCCCATTTCCTTCCGCCGACGCCCGAAGCCGAGCTCTATTTTCCCATTTCCTTCCGCCGACGCCCGAAGCCGAGCTCTATTTTCCCATTTCCTTCCGCCGACGCCCGACCCCGAGCTCTATTTTCCCATTTCCGCCGAGTCGGTGGCGCCGACGCCCGAAGCGCCTAAAACCCTAATATTTTCCCATTTCCGCCGACGCCGAAGCCGAGCTCGAGCTCTCAGTCGCCCACTGTCTGCCTGCTGAATTGCTGTTTTCTCTCGAGACTCGATCCTTGCTTCACGCCTTCACACTGTCTGCCTGCTGAATTACTGTTTTGGTCTATCAGTTAAGTTTGTTTTAACTTTTACCGTGCAAATTCATCACTTCAATTACAACTTCAGGATGTTTTCTGCTTGAAAAGTTTGCCTTTATGTAGCAAATTACTTGCTCTATCTTTTCATGTGTAATTGTGGGTTTGTTACTTTGTTATGCTCTTTGCTACACTCTGATCTTCTTTGGTGAATCTGTTTACCTTTTGGATTTGCACTTTGTTATGGTTTGCCTGAACTTTCACAATGTGTGGTACTTGTTGAATGTGGATTATGCAGTCTAGTGATTCAATATGGTTGTATCTTGAATGATATGATATTGCAATGATATTATTTTTAACTTTTTAAGTTTTTGAATGATATGATATTTCTGTTTTTGAATGGTATTGTAATAAATTATAGTTTTGAATGGTATGGACATATGGTATTTATGGTTGTAGACTTGTAGTTTTGAATAATATGGTATTAATGTAAATATAGTGAGTTACATAGGTCATATTATAAATCGTGTCGTTTCGTGTCATGTCAATCATGTCGTATTGTGTCGTGTCGTGTCGTGTCAATCGTGTCGTATTGTGTCATCCAATAATTTATATTATAAATCGTGTCAATCGTGTCGTGTCGTGTCGTGTAATGTGACACGACCTATTTATTAAACGTGTTAGTCGTGTCGTGTCGTGTCACCTGTGAAATAAGCGGGTCGTGTCTGTGTTTTGTATATTGACCTGTATACATAAACGGGTCGTGTTCGTGTCAAGCATAATCGTGTCACGTGTCATGTGTGACACGACACGTTATGACACGTGAAACACGAATTGCCACCCCTAGCTAGTTGCTTCTTTTCAGTACACTTTCGGCGGGGTAGGGGAGGGAGCCAGAAGTCGCGGCGTCGCCGACGAGTACGGCCCCGTTTGGCGGCTGCGTTTGGGCGGCTTTTGGCGTTTGTGGGCAGCCAAAAGCTCGAAGCATTGCGTTTGGCGACTAGCGACTGAGAAGCTTTACTGTTCCTGGAAAGCAGCCATGAGGCAGCTTTTTGGAATTGAAAGCGGCTGTCTGGCAATAGTAACGGCAGCCGCTGCTATCACGCGAATCCGCCTCTCTTCGCAAGATTTCATCTAGAGATTCGCCACTGTCGCCGCCTCTGATCTTCGCCGCCTCCGGCCGTTGCCGTAGCCTAGCAGTCTTCAGCGTACGCCTCTGGATCTCATTTTTCCCCTTCGTTTTTTGAGATTTCGGCTAACTACTCGCCTCTTCGCCGATCCGCCTCTCATCACCTCCTCGCCGCTTCGCCTCTCGCCGATCGCCACTCCTCGACCTCTCGCTGGCATTCTGACGCGTGAAGCCCTTTCAGATCCAGCCGCCAGAGCTCAGATCGCATACAGTGCCAGCCTCGTCGTCGATCCCATCTTGCTTCTAACGCTGCCCGCCACTGCTTGCCGCTCCGTCGTCAATCGCATCTTGCCTTCTAATGCTGCTCGCCACTCCTTGCCGCTCCGTCGTCGATCGCATCTAGCACATTTGGTACTTTTCAAGCTAACCTTAATTTGTAATCCTATGTTCTAGGAATTTCTATGTTCAGTATCCATTTTTTGCTTGCCACTCTTTGCTCTAGGAATTTCTAAGAATTTCTAGGATTTTGTACTTTTCAAGCTCGCCACTCCTTGCTCTAGCACAGATTAAACAATGGGGCAGTAGGAATTTCTATGTTCAGTAATGCAACATCAACTGCATCCTTGAAATCACTTTGTTGACTCTCATCCTTCTTCCTAATAATGCAACATCACATTGTTTAATCTGTAAGAATCAATGAACAAGCAAAGATTAGAACAATAGAGTGCACGTCACTGACCAATTCAAGGAATATGATTCTTCCTGAAAGTATTTAAATCTTTTATAGAGATATACGTGAATCCATAAACTCATTTGCTAATGTTTCTAGTAGCTAAGTTTGATAATATTGAATATGTTTTAGTCCACATTCCTTTCTCATTAAATTGTACTCTTTTGGTCTATGTTCAAGATTCAAATATCAACTAAAGGTGGTAAAGCAGTTTGGAATATACAAACAATACAAAATTTTTGTGATGTTTGTATTGCTGCTATTGATAAAAACATGCGTCCTGGATCTCATTTCAACCCGAATGGATGGAAGTTTGTTGTTGAAAACTTCCAACAAATTAGTGGGCTACCATATGATCGAAAAGTATTAAAAAACAAATGGGATCAATTGAAATCAGACTGGAAGTTGTGGAAAGAGTTAAAGGGGAAAGAAACTGGACTAGAATGGGACTCAAGATTCGAAACAGTAGATGCAACTCCAGATTGGTGGGCGAGTAAGATTGCGGTATGTACTTAGGTTATTATTAATATTTTGTCAAATGTAATCAAATTAATTTTTAATCCAATGTAAATGTAGGTGAATAAAGATTATGCAAAATTTCGAAAAAAAGGTATTCATCCTGACATTGAAACCAAGTTGGATACGATGTTTGGAGATACAATAACAACCGGTGAGTATACATTTACACCAGAAGTGCATGAAGAATCTGCTGTAGACTTGGGTGTAAATGAAGAAAGTGATGTGCCCATGTCTGATACTAATGAATCAGTGCATGTTGCTACAACCTCTCGACCAAGTAGTGGTAGTCAACGGGGAAAAAGGAAGAATGTAGGTGCATCACTGATAAGGGATAATATGATTGAAATGAGAGATTTTATTCAACAAAGAAAGAATATTGAAGCTCGGCTAGCAGATGCTCCTGGGTGTACTCTGGACGAGATACTGGAGGATGTATTGACTCTTCTTGGTGTAGATGGTACTTCTGAGATATATTTTTTCGCGTGTGCTTTATTCAGGGACCAACGAAATAGAGCAGTGTGGAAAAAATCTGAAGACAGTTGATCAAAGGATGGGATGGTTGACATATATGCAACGTTCCACAAGAAATTTCATTCCATAGGCTGCATCTATATATGTTGGTAACTAGACTTGTGTTCTTTTGAATTCTACTCTACTTGTAATATGTGTTAGATGCTTATGTGTTGAGCACATTCACTGTTGGATGTATATGTACTTAAATTCTATTCTGTTGGATGTTTGTCCTTAAATTCTACTCTGTTGAATGTTTGTCCTTAATTTTTATTACTATCTATTCTACTCTACTTATAATATGTGTTGGATGCTTGTGTACTTAAATTCTTAACAATGTCCATAATTTTTTGTTCCTAGATATGACTGATCATATACGTGACAGTGATGCTCCACAGGAGATTGATGCAGAAGAGTATATTAAAAATACAATGCATGACACTTTGATGCTAGTTCATTATAATAGTATTATTGCACAGGAGTATTATTCAAAATATGTAGATAAGTCACCTTGTATGATGTCTGAGCATACAGGAATGAGATGGATGAGAGAGTTAATGGAAGGGAACACTGAAAGATGTAAGCGAATGATGCGAATGGATAAACATGATTTTAAACAATTATGTACTATTTTGGAGAACTCATATGGTCTAAAATCCTCAAACAATCTAACAATTCTTGAAAAAGTGGGTCTTTTTATTTTTGTATTAGCACAAGGTGCATCTAACAGACATACGCAAGAAAAATTTCAACATTCTGGTGAAACAATAAGTCGAATCTTTCATGAGGTGTTGAAATCAGTATGCAAGTATGCCAAAGTCTTGATACAACCCACAGATAGAGAGTTTCGAGATATTTCACCACAAATATTACATGATACTCGTTATTACCCTCATTTCAAGGTAAGTCTTTTGATTAAAATAATATGATAGCTTATAATATGTATTCTATTCTAAAATTTTGTTATATTTTCATAGAATTGCATTGGAGCTATAGATGGAACACATATAGATGCAGTCGTACCTCTTAGTGATCAAGTTCGATTTATCGGAAGAAAAGGTCGTCCAACTCAAAATATCTTAGCTGTATGCACATTTGATATGAAATTCATATACATACTCGCTGGATATGAAGGTTCTGCACATGATGCCCGAGTTCTTTCAAAAGCGATGAATTTAAACTTTCCAAAACCCCCAGTAGGTATAAATTTATTTTCATTTATACACGTTCTAGTATAAACTTTCAAATTTACAACCCTTCATCACAAATAAGTACTAATTGAACTTTTTCGTAATATTTATAGGAAAGTATTACTTAGTTGATGCTGGATACTCACAAACGAGTGGGTTTCTTGGACCTTATAGAGGGGTGAGATATCATCTTCAAGAATACCAACAAGGACATCCACCACAAGGACTTAAAGAAGTATTTAATAAATCTCATTCATCTCTTAGAAGTTGTATTGAACGATGTTTTGGAGTATGGAAGAAGAGGTGGAACATATTACGTGACATGCCTTCATATGCATTTGAGACACAAGTCAAAATTGTAATTGCAACAATGGTCATCCATAATTTTATTAGGGAAAGAACAAACACTGATGACATTTTTTAAGAATTTGATGCTAATCCAGATCTTATCCCAACAGATGATTATGAGGTAGATGAAGAGGATGCTGAAGATCAACATGTGTCTACGAAGATAGATCACTTTCGAAATCAGATTGCATTAAGTTTAATGAATTCACATATGTAGCAAATATTTTATTGTATTACTATTATATGAATGTGGTTACTTTGTACTAGTTGGATGTTGTGATATTTGGATGGTTTGTTATGTGGACTTAATTCTACTATGTTGTGATATTTAGATGGTTTGTTATGTGTGATTACAAGTATTTGTGATGAATTTTGGATAATTTTTTCTTGTCATGGTTGGATATTATTTTATATATTATGTATGCAGGGTTTCGCACTTAAAATATAGGGGAAACTCTTGCAATTTTTTTTTTAATTTGTCCACTTTAAATTATATTTAGTTATATAATAGTCTAAAAATTATTTATTGTTGTGTAAAGTAATTTCAAATTTTACAAATAACTTAAAAAAAATTTCTTAATAGAACTGAACAGCACAACACAGCAGCTCACAATTGCTTATCAGACCAGCTAATGCACCCAAACAGCCTCAACTTTTCAGACCAGCTCTATTCAAACCAGCCACCAGCCAGAAGCTCCAGCCGCGCTTAATTGGGAAAAACGCCTCCTTTCAGTGCACAAATCCCTATAAATACCTCTAATCCTAAAATTAAAGACTACTCGAATCCCTAAAAATTAACCCTAATCCTAAGACTAACAATGCCTATGGCGCTTAACTAGAAAAAGCGCTATAGGCGCTTAGAAGTTTTTTTTGTCGCGGACGGTGTTTGCGCCACAAATATATATATATATTAATTAATATAATTTTTATATATAGAAATTATATATATATATATATATATATATATATATATATATATATATATATGAAAAAATAGTTGATGAGGGTGAAAAAAGCTCTATTAAATTCTATTTTATAGCGAGGTGTTTGATATATAATTATTCCGGGATGAATTTACGTTTATAGAATAGTTATCTAGATTTACATCTCGACAAATATCTATACACTTTTTGATGTGTGAATTATTTAGCCTTAGCATAACTAAATCTTTTAAAATATCTTTATGTTGACAGAGTTCTGCACGGTATTATATTGAGTAGTTAGGCTCCGATGCAAAACGATGTATGTGTTTTTCAAATAATAACATATTATATAGTACACTAGGACTAATTTTGGTAAATCAGACCAAGGATAATTGGATCAAATGCTCAATAATACATGTGCTTCCAAGCACGACCATATACAATCCAATAACTCACATATGAGTCAAGGAAGGCCCTAGTTATTATACCACAACACGGTGAAGTTCTACGATATTTAAAATATTGCCTTCTTCTGGTTGTTCTACGATATTTGTACATCTACATTTTAATGTGTTTAGGGTTGCATATTAATTTATATATGTCATAATTAATTGGGGTGAATTGGAAAGTTTTATCTTATTCCAGAGAGGGTCTATCTTATTTCGAAAGTGCCCTACGATATTTTGAATAAGCCAAGTTATAGTTAGTGAAGTTCTGCGATAGCAATAATGTTCTACGATGGCATAAAAATGTTCTGAATAAGACAATCTATGGTCAGCGAACTTCTACGATAGCTGTGTAATATTTTACAGTAGCATGCACCCAGCAACTCACGCACAAGTATATAGTAGTATTGTGCTTCCAAGCACAACTGTGTACGCAACTCAGCAACTCGCATATGAGAACATAACGGTGTTATGCTTCCAAGCATGATTATGCACACAACTTAGCAACTCATATACGAGTACATTTTATTTTCGCGAAGCAGCTTTGATGCTTCGTCACAGAGAAAAAAGTTGTTGAATTTATGAAGGGATATTCTGAGCAGCAGATATTTGCATGTAAGGAATAAATTAACAATCATATGAAGATCAACTTACTCAGATTACTGAAATGGTATCTCTTTTGAAAATTTCAGTCAGTAATATCTTTGTCTATGTGATTAATAACAAAGTCTTGATTTCATTGCATCACAAACAGATTCTCCGAAATGATTCTGAAATCAATTAGAAGTCTGATTTTATTTCATTTGTAGTGATCAGTGACTATTATATGAAATGAATGAAGAGATTCAAAACACTTATCAAGTTAGTGTTAGTTAATTGAGTGTTTTGTTAGTTTAAACGGTAAAAGTTTTAATAATTGATTATAAAAATGTTGTGATCAAATTTTTTGCTCACCAAAGTTTGAAAAGTCAATCCAAATTACCATATTAATATACACTTGGATCGGTACATACGAGTCCATACTAGACAAAAATTCGTGAAATCAAGTGGAGCAAAAGAAGAAAAGAGTAAGACTGTATTTAACAGGAGAGACATAAAATTAAAAGAAAAGGAAAATAAAAAGAAGGAAAAGTAAGAAGATTTTTTGAACGGTGTTTAATTAGAAGGAAAGAAAGTTGAAAGGATTGATATAATCACTTAATTTTTATATTTTTATATTCGTATTATATAAATATTTTTAATTACTTTAATATAAATTATATTTAATAAAATTAATGAAATATTATTAAATGTTATAAAATTGATTAAATATTATTATATGATATAAAATTAATTAAATATTATTATATGATATAAAATTAATTAAATATTATTATATGATATAAAATTAATTAAATATTATAAAATTAATTAAATAATATTAATTATTATAAAAATAATTAAATATTATTAATTACTATAACATTAATTAAATATTATTAAGTAATATAACATTAATTAAATAGTATTAATTATGTTAAAATTAATTAAATATTATTAAATACAAGAACATTAATTAAATAATATAAATTATTATAAAATTAATTAACCATTGTTAATACTATAATATTAATTAAATATTATTAAATACTATAACATTAGTTAAATAATTGATTGCTATCACATTAAGCCCATTATTATTATTTATTATAATATTAATTAATGACGGAGAGGGGTGAGATTATAAATCATTGCTGCCCAGTTTCTCGTTCCGTCCAAATTGGAAGGAACCATTTTGAGGGAAAACTAATGGCTTTTCCCTCTCCTTTTCCCTCCTCAACTTTCCATCCATTTTTTTAAACAATTAAATTTTGGTATCCTTCTACCTTTTCGTTCTTTCCCTTCCATTAAACACAGCACTATGTTTCTTTCTACATATGTAAAAGGAGGGGAAATCAGCAAGGTGGGGATAGTAAATCACTAGGGAAGGAAAGGGACTCACGTGAGTAACGTGAGTCACGAGCAGAGTGGCTCTGGGGCTCCGACTCAGGCTGCTGGTGGGGGGAGACTTAGGCGGCTCCGGCTCGGCGATGAGGGAGGAGCAATGGCGGACGAAGGGGATGGCCCACCACCAGCTCCAGCGCTTGCAAGCTCTCGCCTACTGCCTCCGCTCCTAAGCTCCCGCCTGCCGCCTCCGCTCCTAAGCTCCCACCTTCCGCCTTCGCTCCCAAGCTCCTGCCTGCTGCCGCTCTTGGACTCCCGTGTGCTACCACCGCTCCCGAGCTCCCGCGTGCTGCTTGGTCTCAAGCTCTCACTTGCCGCCTCTTCCAAGCTTCGTTCGCTCTCGAGCTCCTACTACTCCGGAGCAAGCTAGCTCCCGCTTGCCGCCGCTCCCCAAGTCTCCCCCGTCGCCTCCCTCGCAAAGGCCTGAGCCGGAAGCCCTACTCGCGTGATTCTCGCGTCGTCGATTTCTTATGGGAGGGAAGGCGCGAGCAGCGGCTCTGACAGAGAGGGAGGGAGGTGGACGCCGGGGGAGGGGGCATCATCGGAGGGCGTCGTCGAAGGGGGACGCCGCCGGGGGAGACATCGTCGGAGGGGGACGCCGCCAGGGGGGACTCGGGCGTACGATTCGGGCAGAGACGAGAGGCGGAGCGTTTGTTCCGTTCTCTTTTCCGCCTCTTTCGGAGGGGCCGAAAAAAGGGTACTGTGTTCGCCTTCTTCTCCCTCCCTTAATCCCCTCCGTTTAAGGAAACTACAGAAAATATGGTTATCAATCCACCCCTCTAGTTTTCCCTGCAAAAAAACAGACCCTAAGAGAAAGAAGAAGTTGACGAAGAAAAAAAAGAAGAGATGTATTGCTCGCTACCTTCACCTCCGCGGCTCACCTTTGCTGTCAAACCGAGAAAATCAGCCGGTTCAATCTGATTTTCAAAACCGTGGTTCTCTCTATTGCCACTTTTTGCACAACATTTTGAATATGAAGTTGCTCTGCATACTAGCCTGAACTTACCTGTGTATTGTGAATGTTAAATTCTATTACCTTTATCTAAACGTTTCGGCCGGTACCAAAAAGAAGAAATGGAGAGATCTTCAATGGAGAAGATGATATTCCCGCTAGAGTCAACAGGCTAGCCTTAGATCTACATACCATCAAAATGGGAACTTTAGAAGACTCAGCAATTGATCAATCAAGCAAGCAAAAGAAAATTAAGTTGGAAAGATCCGTGGAGGGCTACATAAAGAGCAATATCGACGGAGCATGGAATCAGAAGCTAAACGAAGCAGGGATTGGATATGTGATTAGCGATAGCAAAGGGAAAGCATTAATGGCAATCGCAGAATCCCACAAATGCTACACGGCCCTCCACTCAAAGCTTTTAGCCATCAAAAGTGCCTTATGGTTTGTCCATGCCACCCAGAGTTCCAAGACTACAAGATAATCATCGAAGCTGCTGATGAAGAGGCCATCAATGTCATCACAGGAGGAATTGAACACCCAGTACGAGGGACCATGAACATCCTAGAAGAATTCAGGGACACAGGCAAAGGGAGAAAAATCACCTTTGCTCTCGTCGATAGAGAGGGAAACAAACCCGCCAATTGGCTTTCAAAACTAGATAAAGATATCAAAACGTCATCGGTATGGGACAAGCATTTGCCGCCGGGGTTGGCCAGCCTAATTGAAGGATTTAAGCTAAGTTTACTAGTGAATAAAAATTGGTTTAGTTATTGGATTTGTTTCTTGAGTATTTTGCCTGCTATTCAAGCAGTTCGAAATTTACTTGCATCTTTAGAATTAGGGCTTGTAATTCGTATTTCACGTGTCATAATAGATTATGTCATACTTTACACGTAACATGATTATGCTTGACACGAACACAACTTATTTATATATACAAATCAATATATAAAATACAAATATGATTAATAAATAGGTCATGTCACATGACACTATACAATACGTTATAATATAAATCATATTATATAACATAAAATTTGACGGATTATAAATAAGTTATATATATTATATTATATATATATATATATTATTTATATTATACCGATTATATGGGTTGACTCGTCAATACAACATGACACAATACAAAATTTAGCGGGTTATAAACGGGTCGACACATTTACGACACGAAATACGATTAGTCTAATATATTTTGCCAACTCTATTTAGCTTGCTAGTTTAATTACTAGCATAATCGCTATATTATTTTATTATTTTTTTACTATTTTATATTTAAATTTTAAAATATAATTTCTATATATATATGTAGTTACTATATTTTTTTATCAACTGAAATTATAAATAAAATTTGATTTACGAGATGCAAATTTTGACAACTGAATGTTAAGAATCTCATTATATATAATCAGCTTTGACCACATTTACGCATAAATAGTTACCTTTTGCCGCCAATAGGAAGCTTCCGCCTCTTCGTATACTCGCTTGCTTCACTATCGCATATCTTCAATTTCATCGAGGAAAACACTCCACTGCCAATGAAAAGCTTCCGCCTCTTCGTATTCTTGGCTGCATTACCGCATATCCTCAATTTTTATCAAGGAAAGTACCAATAAAAAGGTTCCGCCTCTTCGAAATCTTGGCTTCGCTCTCGCATATCCTCGATTCTTCTTGCTCAAAGTCGAATCAAAACTGTAAGCTCGTCTCCCATCTCGTGCTAATTCCAGTGCGATTATGCAGTATGCTACATATGTTCTTCTGTATTTTGCGAAAATTAGGTCTCTGTCTCTGGGAGTGTTTTTTCAGATATAGTTTTGGGGAAAAATCATGAATTATATGATCTTATTATGAGCATTTATAGATACAATCTGATCGCACAAGTTTGAAATTTTGCCTGAGCAAACCTGGTTTCGATGTGTTATGAGTCGATCGAGTGAGTGACAGAGTTTGCGATTTATTTTTTTGCATATTTTGTTCGTATCTTATATAATATTTGCTGATCTGTTTTTTTTTTTTGTCCCATACTGATCGCACCAGTTTTGATGCTTCGATCGAGTGTGCGGCCGCGGCTTGGATAGTCGATGTCGTTTTGCCCCTACGGTTCTCGTGCACCGAATAAATAATTTGCTTTTGCTGTATGTTCTAACACGCTCGATCTTTATCTTGGTGTTCAAGAATAATTTTTTTGTTTGATTTACTTTTAACTCCTTTACCGTTAAGTTTGCTAGCATAAAGGTTTCTCGTTGTGAATGTTATGACGATATTTAGAGATAAGATTTTCTTTTTAGTTTTCTTTCATCATCTTAAAATTTCAACAGTGTTGTGTTGTGCTTCCTAATATATTCATATATTTTTTATTCTTAAGAAGTTAATGAAAATTAGTGGTGGAAGTGGAATTTGATTTTTGATTGAACCAACCAGCATCTTCATATGTACATCTACTGTTATATTTAGATAGGCGATAGATTCTTATTTCATTAAAATGTTTTTTATCCTCCAAATATAACATTATAAGTTAAATTCTTGCAACTTATTTTTTTTTTCTGTCCATGTATTCTTTTAGATTTTCTACACAACTGGTGGAAGCAGCATTGATATCGATTTGGGATTCACGAACATGTCTAATACTATTAATCTTGTTATCTTTGGAAAAATTGGCATTGGGAAAAGTAGCACTGGAAATAGTATTCTTGGCAGAGATGCATTCGAACCACATCTTTCTTGGAATCGTTCAAGTACTTCTGAATTGCAAAGCACTTTGTTGAAGGATGGCCGAGTTCTGAATGTCATTGACACTCCTGGTACAAGACTTTATCTGTTTTGTGTGATATGCATGATTAATATACACATCACAATAATTGTGTTTCTCTTGCTTCATTATTTGTGTATAGGATTAGATGCACGTTCTTTTGAAGATGAGTTTACTAGCACGGAGATTGTTCGATGTGCGAATTTGGCAAAAGATGGCATTCATGCAATCCTTATGGTTTTTTCTCTTGAATCACGTCTCTCACCTGATGAAGACGCTGCAATTAAAATTCTTAAGACTTGTTTTGGTGAAAATATTCTTAACTATGTGGTCGTAGTACTTACCAATGGAGATTATCTTTTGAGAAATTCACAAGTTGTCATATGAATTTTTGCCTACAGGTCCTATATCATCATTATCTATTCTTTGGATATTTAACTATTCACAGGCTTCTATGTCTAATTTGATTTGGTCGATAAGGTGTTCGTCGATTTGTTAGTTATGCCTCATTTTAAAGAAATATAGGTGTTCTAGAAGAACCAATGTTGTCTTTTATCTTTCATACTTTTGCTAAATCTTCTTGCAGGAATTTGTCGATTCTTGTAACGGAAGAATTGTTCTTTTCGATAACGTTACTTGTGATGTGTACA
The DNA here is from genome assembly GCA_027563935.2 of Costus lasius. NCBI lineage: Eukaryota > Viridiplantae > Streptophyta > Magnoliopsida > Zingiberales > Costaceae > Costus > Costus lasius. Next base: position 104,284,786 of record CM050453.2, read on the forward strand.
TACGAGCCAGGCAGTTGGGACGTCTTATACAACTTGTGGATACTGTGATTGCCAGCAATTGTGGAAAGCCATTCTCAGATGAGAAGTTTCATAAAGTTAAGGTAAGGAGCCTTAACTTTGTGCTTCAGTACTTATTGCAGCTAAAATGTAGTGTGGGATGGATCAGTAATTTTATTTATAGTTGGTCGTCAATTTATCCATTTTTATTTGTTTTTCTACATTTTTATGTTGACAGAAAAGAACTTTGAAGCGCTGTGAAAAATATATTGCAGCCAACTGTATAAGTATTCCATTTTTCAGTTATTTTTCTACATTTTTATGTTTACAGAACTGGAAGGGATTTTCTGAGCTACAGATGACTTCTCGGGGTACCAAATTCGTACGTAGCATTTCTTTCTTTTGAAATGTTCAGTTACTAATCACTTGGTCTGACTTACAATGAACATTGTATCACCAACAGATTGTCTAAGACATCTAATTTTATTTCAGTTGTAGTGACTAGTGATTATTATGTAAATTTGTTGAAGGTGATAGTTTGTTCAACTAGTAAAAATTTAATCATTAAATACAAAACACTGCTGTCTTCACTATTACCATTTTTCTTCTTGTAAAAAATATCTTGAATTTGTAGTTTCTCTGCATACTTGGCATCAAGTAACCTATGATTGCAATTGATAATATTTTATTGTTTTATTTGACTGTATTTGATCTGAATGGATGGCCATAAACATAACACTGTGTGATATTTGATAGATAAACACTTGTAATTAATTTAATCAAAAGATAGTAAATCTTTGTGGATACTTGTGTCGTTTCCAATAAATGCACTATTTCAAGTACAATTATGTGGTTCATTTGTTGTAGAATCAATAGTAGCTACTTATGAGCTGTTATATTCAGAACTTTCTTACACTGTCTATTGACTTGCTTCTGATCTCTTTCTTTTCAATAGCAGTAACGTGGAAATTATTTCCTCTCACTTCAGGCTTTTCAGAAAATAGTTCAAAATGTGGAGGAACTTGATAAACGGTTGGCTAAAGAGCAGGCCGCACTGTCCTTAGTGGAGGTCTCTGAGGAAGGTAACATTGAAGATGAGGAAGATATTCGTAAGCTTAAAGAGAGTCTGGAGCAAGCTCGGAGGGATTTGAATGTGTTCCTGAAGGAAAGAGTAACAGGAGCATCTTCCGCGTCCCACTTCTCTGACTGAAGACTCATTCGGCAAGGGGCATCTGTTTCTCAATCTGTTGAAGCCTTTTTGAAATATTCCACCGCGCCATCTTCTGTTTTGGCTAAAAAAAACATCTTTTGCATGATAACTTGCTACTTTTTAAGATTCGGCATTTGAAGTTCATGTTCTGTTTTCTAACCTTCTTTCATGGCAATGTCGTTGAATTAGCTGCCTCCTCAGCATCATCTGCAAAGCCTGCACCTGCATGTTTAATAGCTGTTGTAGATGGGAAATATTACTCTGATTAAAAAAAAACCAAAATAGGTTAGACCATGAGCTGACCCAACCTGTCTTGATATGAAATTAGGTGGGTTTGGGATAGTTATAATCATGTTTGTGTCGTATATAAGTCAATCCATTTATAATAAAAAATAATTTGGTCGGGTCGGGTTATAAATAGTTAATTTGTTAAACTCGATTATATTAAATATTTATATATATAAATTTTAAATATAGGATCGCCTAACTCCTAATATTAATTTATTAGTTCAATTCTCTTTCAATAATCTATAATCTTTTAATCTAAATTTTAGCTCACACTACAAAGCCTAAATTTTTATAAATTTTAATAGAAATTTTTTTAATTTTTTATTTATATATAAAATATGAATAATAAATTTATAATCGGATCGTGTCGGTCATATAGATCTGGGTAATAAATGACCTATTTAATAAATGGGTTATACGGTTGGGTTGACTTAATCATATTCGATTCGTGTTACAGTTTGACCCTATTAATTAAACGGATCGTATTCGAGTTTGCTTAATCAGGTCATAGGTCACAATTGAGATGATCTGTTTTATGACTCTCTGACTTAAATTGTCAGGACTAATCTCACAAGCCATGGGCAATGGACTTAAGGATCATGGTGGCCAAGGATAGCTAAATTCTAGCATTATTGCCGTTGGAGGGGGAACATATTCCTTTAGTAATCCGTGCATAGAATGTTCGAGCATTAGAGATTAAGAAGGCAGACTTTGAAACGGCGGCAGCAAGTGGACAACAATGTCTGGCTTCTTGGCATCTTCGGCCAGAGCTCCCCGTGAGGGAGCCATCGATGTCCTTGGGTGGAGAGTCGAGTGATCTAAACATGTGGCCGCAGGAGAAGCCCTCGACGGCTTCTACCCCCTTGATGGCCATCTACGAGACGGATGTTATGTTGTTTGATTGTCCCATTTGGCTTTCGTTGCAGTACACTTACGACAAGCGAGAAGTCGGGGTGGCCTCAATGATGGCTTTGTTTGACATAGTTAGGATTTTTAGTTTTTGCTACTTGATAAAGTGCGAGTGGAAAAGTTAAAAAAAGTGTTTGGTAAAATTGTTACGCTGCATAAATTTTTATTAAAAAGCTACAAAATTTTTTAAAATAAAAAAATTTAAAAAAATTTTAAAAGTAAAACTAAAATAATAGTAATCAATAATTTTAAATTTAAAAGTTTAATTTAATGATAATAATTTTTATTAAAATAATAATATTTTTTTAAAAAATATTTATAAAGAGAAAGTTTTAAATAATAATATAAAATAATTTTAGATTTAATATTTTTTTATTAAAATAATAATTTTAAAAAATAATTTTATTATCGAAAAGACAAACAAAAATAGGGGCAAATATAAGATGCAAAAAGATAAAAAAATATATAACTATAGCTAGAAAGTAGTCAAAAACAACTCCTTCCCACTTTTCTAAACTTATGTTACTTCTAGGTTCGAAAAAAACTTATGTTACTTCTAGGTTCGAAAACGAGAAACAGTTTGCCAAATACTTAACTTTTCAAATATCTACAGCTAACCAATGATGCCAAAAGGACTAATGTTGACCATAATAATTAAAATTTAATATATTAATTAATATATTATATATAGTACATAAATGTATAAAATTATACATTATTTTGATAATTTTATTAATAAAATATTAAAAATCTAATTTAAGTTTTGACTAATATTAAGTAATTAATTATTCGAATGCATAAGTGGTTCCTTATCTTTATCACCAATATTAGAGGTTGTGTATTTATATTTTAAATCAAATAAATTATTAGGGAACAATAAAATAAATTTAGGCTCTGTTTAATAGGAAGGATGGATTTTATAAGGATGAAAACTTGAGAGGAAAGAAAATTTAGATAAAAAGAAAAGTGTTTAGTAAAATCTTTCCTTGTGTTTACTTGTGAGGAAAATAAAAATGGAAATAAGAAGGATTTTATTGTGTTCGCATTAGCTGTTCTTTCCATTCGATTTACACAGATTAAAAATGAAGAATTTTGCTCATTTTTATTCCTCATATTTTTCTTTGGTTTTTATCCGTCCTTTCTAGTTAACAAAGAATTTTATTAGAAGTTATTTCTTCCTTCCTAAAATCCCTCATGGTAAACAACACTTACACCCCGTTTGTTGCGAAGGAAAGAAAGGAGAATGCAAAGGAATTTGAGAATCATTTTCCTTCCTTATATTTACTTTAAGAGGAGAGAAAGTTCATAGAATATGCTTTATCTGATAGGTACACCTCAATCTTTCATATGAAAAATATTAATATTTATCTTTAACTCATTATAATTGAACGTACAAGTTCATAATGTGCTTAGTCATGGTTAGAGGTGGCCAACAGGCCTTCTCGGGCTGGCCCGGGCACGTGCCCGCCTCGGCCCGGCTCCTGGAGGCATGGCTCTTTTACAATCGTGCCGTGCCAGGCCAGGCACGGTGGAAAAATCTCTGGGCCTGGCACGGCCCGCGACACGATTAGTCGTGCCGGCCCAGGCATGGCTCAGGAGTTCACTCGGCCCGGATTCGGCACGCGGGCTGGAGTCGGCATGCAGGTTTAATTCGGCACAACGGGTCAGGATTCGGCACGTGGGCCGTGCCTGGCCCGACCCGACTTTGTCCCGCGCGCCGAATATAAAAATAATATAAAATTTTGATAAAATAAATTTTAAAAATAGGAAAATTATTAATTAATTAAAATATATAAAATAAGAAAAAATTTTAAAAAAAATGAGAAATTAAGAATTATGTATGTTGCACAAATTTTTTAAAAAATATTAAATTATTATATATTTTAGATCGAACCCATTACAGGCTACCTACGTACCCTACTCAAAGAAGGAATCAGGTTTACGTAGATCTCTTTTTACAACTCATTTTATAACTATTTTTTACAACGTTTATCCATTGTTGCTTCCGCTTGCACTTCCAGGACTTTGTTCATCATCATCCGACGAAGTTGAATGACCACCTTTATCTTGAAGATGATCTTCAGCATCTAGCCAATCTTTAAGACAAATGCATATTTCGACGCTTTCTTCGTTCATTCGACTTCGCTTCTCATCCAGCACCCCTGCCACCTGCACTAAAATAAGACTTCGATGCTATTGTGGACACTGGAGGAGTTAGTAGATCACGTGCCATAGCAGAAACCACAGGATATGATTTTCCTTGTGATCTCCACCATGATAAAATATCAAAATTATCAATTTGTTCTTCTGTAAGTAAAGATGTATAATTATTTTCTAAAAAAAAATATTAATTCATTAAAATTACTAGATGTTGCTTTTCTATTTAAAATTGAGCGTATTCTTCTTGTAATATTTTTACTACTAGTAGATACATTAGTTTTAAAGAGTATTGGATTAATTAGATTTCTAAATTTTAAATTATAAATATTATACATTTCATCTAATAAGGTAGAAACTTTATTTTTTTTCTCATCTACCCCTTCAAGTTCCATATTTTTATAATATTCATCTAATAAAATATGAACACCTTCTAATTTAAATCTAGGATCCATAATTGAAACTAAACAATATAAAAGAGATATATTTTTTCAATATTTTTTAAATTTTATTTCCATTTTTAAAATTACTTTAAAAATATTTTCATCATTTCTATATTGGGAAAAATTTCATTAATTAAAACTAAATGTTCTAAAATTAAACATGATGTAGGATAATAATCACCAGATAAATGAGTGCTAGTATCATAAAAAATTTCTAAAATATTATGTAATAATTTTGCCTTTTCCCAATCTTTTTCTTCAATATTTCCATCAGACATTCTTTCATTATAAAATAATATAAGATGATCCTTAAATGAAAAATATGTTGTTAGCATATCATAAGTAGAATTCCATCTTGTTTTAACATCAAGTTTAAATTTTTTTATATGATAAACCATAAGATTTATATATTTGTCTAAAATATTGATTTCTAGAAGGAGAAGAAGTAACAAATCTAACAGCATTTCTTAATTTATTTACATGTTTATCTACTTCTCTTATTCCATCTTGAACACATAAGTTAAGAATATGACATGCACATCGTATATGAAAAAAGTACTATTAAATATTGGATTTATAATTCTTTTTAATTTATCAATTGTACTATCATTATTACTTGCATTATCAAAACTAATTAAAAAATTTTTATTAATTATATTATATGAATGTAAAATGCTATGAAATTATTTAACTATAGCATTTGCAGTATGAGGATATTCAAAAATTTTAAATACAATAATTCTTTTTTATATAAGAAAATCACTATCTATCCAATGTGCCATAATACACATGTATAAATGATTGGAATAATTATTAGTCCAAATATCAGATGTTAAAGAAATACAAGAAGTTAATGTAATTAAAGCTTGTAAAAGATTAGTTTTATACTCAGAAAAAAATTTTATAGCATCTGCATGGTTTGTCTACTTACTTTTTTATATTTTGTTTGTAGTGATTTATGTATAAATTTTTTAAATTTATAATTTTCTGCTAAAGAAAATGGTTGTTCATCCCAAACAATAAATTTAGCTAATTCTTTTCTAAGAACTTTGGTAGAATAATTAAAAACTTCAAAAGAACTAGAGGAAAAGGTTGAGAGTAGCCTGTGCACGAGTGGTTTGAGTTTGATGACTTTTGATGTGACGAGCTAAATGACAAGTTCCACCCAATGATTTGCAAGCCATTACTTTTCTGCACTTATTGTAGTTGACTCTTCTTCGCCGCCAATTATCACCACATCAAAGTTCTTCCAAACGTCACTCGTGCATTTTCTTGAGCCCGACACAGTAGAATCGTGAGGGTTTGCACTGCATTCCTCCTCTCCCTGCATAGTATTAGTAGGTTCATTATGATATTGCTGTTGTTGATTTGGGTGGTTGGGCAGAGGGTTGGCATCGTGATCGGGTGGCATAACGGGGTCATTTGTTCCCATGCCTTATTTTCTAATGCCTCATGCTCCCATGGCAAAAATTAAATTCAGTCATTAATTCTACATATAATATTAAGAGTTAGCTAAACAAATTTGTAAACAAGATTAAATAATACTAATAAAAAATTATATATTAAAAAATTACCTTATCACGTGATTGAAGATCGCTTAATAAGAACTAAGAAGTTGAGGTTTCAGCCTTCAACAATTTCAACTTAAACATAATTACGAAAAAAATATATATTAGAATAATTTAAATTGAACAACAATTATATTATAAAAGTAAATTAATTTAATACTTAATTGATCTTCTCCACGTGACTAAACCGAGAGAGCTTTGAAATCTTGATGGCTATAAAAAGGCTTAAGTTTGAGTTTAATTAAGCAACTAATTAAAACTGAAGACTTAGAAAAGAGATTAAGAGAGTATTAAGAGAGAATGAGAAATTATTCCAAAGCTAGTTGGAAACTTGTGTGAAGAAATGAGAAGATTGGGAGTCAATTTATAAGGATGAATTGGGTGTAAATTTACATATTTATCCTATATTTTTAATTGTTAAAAGAGGGTAAAATGATAATTTTATACCTTAAAGACCATTATTTTAAATTTATTATTATTTTAAATTTTAATCACAGTTAAAAAATTGTTAATAAAATACCTTAAAAATTTTAAAACCACAATATAATATAATACATATTAAGATAATTATAAAGCTAATAAGAGTGGCAAAACAGCGCTTAAAAGTTTTATTCCACGCCTCGTTCAAAGGCCATGCGAAACGATACACTCGGATGTCGGATCGCTCTCTTCTTATCAAGGAAAAGTGTCACTTCATTTCCCAAGAAAAAGCTTCCGCCTCCTCGTATTCTTGGCAACACTGTCGCGTATCTTCAATTTTTATCGAGTAGAATATCACCACCGCCAATGAAAAGCTTCAACCTCTTCGTATTCTTGGCTTCACCACTGCATGTCCTCAATTTCCATCGAGGAAAGTATTACTTCACAGGCTTCACTGTCGATAAAAAGGATCCGCCTCTTCGCAACCGTGGCTGCACCATCGCAAATCCAAAATTCTTCTTCCTCCAAGTAGTCGAATCAAGAAGGTAAACTCTTCCATCTCATGCTGATTTCAGTACGATTATGCTGTATACTACAGAAGATCTATGCTTTTCCGTAGTTGTTTTTTTCGAATATTAGGTCTTATGTATCGGTGTGTGTTTGTTCGAAGATTACTGGGGAAAAAAAATCATATTTTGAATAATCTTGTTATTAGCATCTATAGTTTCAATCTGACAGCACTGTATTGCCTTTTCGCCGGTGCAAACCCTCGTTTTGATGTGTTGATGACTTGATCAGTGTTCAGTGCAAAACCTGTGTTGCATGCACTGGCACCTTCGTCTTTATCTCTGTTGTTTACGATTATTTTTTTTTAGTTTGTGATTTAGTTTTGTCTCGTGCACCAAATCATTAATTGACCTTTGTTGTATTTTCTAACACAAATGATCATTATCTTGGTGTTTAAGAATACGTTTTTTTTGTGTTTAATTTACTTAATAAGTATTTACTGATAAGTTTGCAAGCTTAGAGCTTGTACAGTGCGTATGTACGATTTCGAGAGCCATGTTTTTTCTGAAGAAGATTACATGGTTGTCGAATTTCATTTCTGTTTCATCAAGTAGCACCTTCATATATATATACTTATTATTATTTACACATAGGCAAAAGGTTATTATACCTTTCAAATGTCTATTATGATTCAAGTCAAACATTATAAGGTACAAACTCGTATCTTAATTTCTTCTTTTAGATTTTATTCAAATGGCTGGAAGCAGTACTGATGTTGATCGCGGCTACACCAAATCTAGTACTATTAATTTGGTCCTCTTTGGAAAAACGGGCAATGGGAAAAGTGCAGTTGGAAATGATTTTCTTGGCAGAAATGAATTCTTGTTAATACATAGCATGTTTGGTGTAACAAGTAAATCTGGATTGCAAGGCACTAAGTTGAAGGACGGTCGATTGCTGAATGTCATTGATGTCTTTGGTACGAGAGTTTGTTTGTTCTATGCATATTAATTTACACATCATATTGATCTTAATTTTCCCTTTGTTCATTGTTTTTGTAGGACTTTTTGGCTCTGATGAAACAGAGCCTACCGTCAAAGAGATTGTTCGATGTTTGAGTTTGGCAAAAGATGGCATTCATGCCATTTTTATGTTTTTTTCTGATCTATCACGTATTACACCTGATGAGGAGGCTGTAATTGAATATCTTAAGACCTTTTTTGGCGATAAAATTCTTAACTATATGATTGTAGTAGTTCCTGGTGAAGATGTTCCCAAAAGCTCTAGAGTATCTCGTGCGAAATTCTTAAGAGATAAGATGCATCCTTCCCTAAAGGTTCTTTATCGTCACTTTTTTTTATATTTAATTTTGTGTTCTAAGCCTTATATGACTATATCATTTGGTAGTTAATTTGCTCACAAACTAGTTAGTTACGCCTCATTTATTTATAATGATAACCTTTCAAAGTTATATTTTTTGCTATCAACCCTATATTTTGAATAAAAAAATATAGGTGTTCTAGAACAGCCAATCTTGTCTTTTAGCTTTTATGTTGTTTTTGAATCTTCTTACAGAAATTTATCCAACCCTGTAATGAATGGGTTGTTCTTTTGGATAAAGAGACATGTGATGCGAAAGAACAAGCTGAAAAGTTGGGAAGGCTTATGGGTCTTGTCGATATAGTGGTTGCCAACAATTTTTTAAATCCATTCTCCGATGACATTTTTGGTGAACTGAAGGCAAGTAGCCACAATTATGTGCCTTAATACTTATGACAGCCAGAATGAAGGATCAATTATTTCATTTATTTCTCTAAAATTTATCTTTTTTTGACAGGAAATAGCTTTGTTGCTGGAACACATCGAAACAGAGGTTGAATCTATGGAAGGATTTTCTGAGCACAAGATATCTGCATTGAAGCTAGAAATTTATCAGCTTTACCGGATTTCTGAGAATCTTGAAATGGTACATAGTAAAATTGAAAAGAAATACTTTGTCTGTGATTAATAATTGATTCATATTTTCACTTGCATGGAAACTAATTTTGGAAATGAATCTGGAGTAAAAAAAATTTTCATTTTTAGTTGTAAACAAAATTAAAATATTATTTTTTTTGCTGATCTAAATTTGTTTTTTTGATTAGTAACCTTTTATTTATCTCCATGTGAATAAATTCTGTTGCACTTTCTTGTCAACATAATCACTAGATAAGATCATATGGCGTACATTTGTGCTTCCTTTTTATCCTGTCTGGCTATACCAAATTTAGTGTTTGGTTTAATATGCTCGGAAAGTCTTTTACATTTGTGCCTTATTTCTAATTTCTCAGTCTCTTTAATTCTTTTCAAAATTTCTATCTGGCTAGTGGCTATGCCAAATTTGCCATTTTGTTTTAGCCAAAAGAAACATCTTCCACATAAAACTGTTGCTTTATTTTTCAGTTTTTTCTTATGAATTTATCATTGTATTTACTATTTTTTCATTGCAATATCTATATAGTTTGCGCAGAAATTTAAGCAATTTGTTGAGAGATTTGAGAAGCGACTCGTTGAAAGGCGAGCTGCACGGCTTGCAGCTGAGAAGATCTCTGTGGAGGCCACGAAGTTCGATGAAGATCTTCATAAACTAATAGAGATGCTGAATCTACCTCGGAGTGATTCTACAGAGATTTGTGGCATCATGTGAACAAAGATTCATCGGCTAGTGGCATTGCCCATCCATATATGCTTTCATTTTGAAGTAGTATAAATTCTCTACGACGACGAATTTCCTTTTTTCTTTTAGTTTATTTCTCCACAGATTATTTTGATAAATTGCCAATTAGCTTCTGGATGCTTGTGTTGAAGGATAACTCTATTTACAATTCAGTCATTACACTTTACACAATTGACTGGGCTGCTCTATCTTTAAGTCGAATCGCTGAAACATGTTTGCAAGAAGTTGATTTCCTAGTTTTCTGTATATTACTGTAGTCGAGGTTGACTGCATCAAAGACTCAATTCTTTTATTATCTTCCACTCTTGCCATTCTTGGCTATCTTAAACTAATCAGAAAGTATTAGTCTATCTTAAACTAATCAGAAAGTATTAATTTAACTGGTAAAGAACTTTCTTATTAGTAATAAGATCTTAATAATATTTGCATATTTACCATTAAATTCGACAGCACATATCAAAAATTAAGTCACCGTTTGTTAAGTTAGTAGAAAATTATAAAAAATGGGATTTTTATTTTTACAAGTATAATCTATAGTAATCATGTATATCATTTGTTAAAAAATGGCAATGTTTTTGTTAAATATACTTTTAAAAAATTGTGTTCCTAATACAAAGAACGTAACTTTGTACAAAATAAAAAATTGTGTTGCTATAATTACTGTATTATTTAATATTTCATTCTTAAATCTTACACTATTTTTTATCTATCAAATTGCTAACAGAATTATTCTATTCTTTAAATCATCTTAAATTATAAATAAGATCCGATTCACGCGACCTGAGTTTGTGTAGCTTTAGCTCATAGCGACCGATTTAGCTGCAGATTGATGTATGAGTGGTTCAATCACATTTATCCAGTGGTACCTTGCTACTCCTCGGCCCTCGCTTCAAAAAGGGGTCACATCAGAACTTTAATGCAGCTTTCAGATTCGTGCGATTTAATTTTTTTATCTGAAATTTTTGGAATAAATTGAAAAATTATTGGAATTGACTTCCAACTCCTTCTGGAAGCTTCCAGGCCCTCTGAAATATATTCCTTTGGACGTAACTGCTTCACTCTCGCATTTCCTCACTTCTTTGTTCTCCCAGTCGAATCAGGAAGGTAAACTGTTGCCCCGTCTTGTGCTACAGAAGAACTATGTTCTTCCGTATTTTGCTTTTGCGAAAATTAGGTCTCTGTCTGTCTCTGGGAGTGTGTTTTCGAAGATTGTTTTGGGGAAAAATCATATGTTGCATGATCTTATTATGACCATTTTAGATGCAATCTGATGAACAAATTTGACATTTTGCCCGGGAAAAGCCTCGTTTCGATGTGTTGATGAGTCCGTCGAGTGTGTGACAGCGACATTGATAAGTCGAGGTCGTTTTGCCCTCAGGGTTTTCGTGCACCAGGTGAATTACCTGTGTTGTATTATCTGATTCATTCATCTTTGGCTCGGTTGTTCGGGAGTATGCTTTTTAGGTTGCGATTTAGTTTCTGCATATTTTGTTCGTATCTTATATAATATTTGCTGATCTGTTTTTTTTGGTTTCAAACTGATCACGGCTCCGTTTGGCTTTGCTTTTGTTTGTAACTTTTACTGATTGAAGAAGTGCTCGTTGAAGAAGTGCTATCTAAAGAAATTTGAGGGTGTTTGGATGCACGGCTTGGCTAGGTTATTCTATTTATAATAAATAAATTTTTATTAAAAAAATTACTAAGATAAAAATTATATAATTAAATTTATTATTAACTATAATTAAAATATTTATTAAAAATATTATAAGTTATATTATTAAAAAATTATTCTTATAATTAAGCATAAGCAGGTGGGAGTCAGAGAAGTAGCTTCACTCTTGTTTCTCAGAGAAACAGCTATTTGTGGTTTGGAACAGAAAAGCTATAGAAGTTATAGGGCCAAACACCTCAGTTTTTTGATTTCTGCTGGCCGCAACACTATAAGCAGCTCCAAAAACTAGGCTAAACGGGGCCCCACCAGTTTGCCATTTTGCTTGATCGAAATCTCGTTTTGATGCTTCGATCGAGTGTGCGGCGGCGTGTTGGATAGTCGATGTCCTTCTGCCCTTACGGTACTCATGCACCAAATAAATAGTTTGCTTTTGCTCTATGTTCTAACAAGCTCGATCTTTATCTTGGTGTTCAAGAATAATTTTTTTGTTTGATTTACTTTTAACTTCTTTACCTTTAAGTTTGCTAGCTTAAAGGTTTCTCGTTGTGAATGTTATGACGATATTTTTAGAGATAAGATTTTCTTTTTAGTTTTCTTTCATCATCTTTAAATTTCAATAGTGTTGTGTTGTGCTTCCTAATATATTCATATATTTTGTATTCTTAAGAAGTTAATGCAAATTAGTGGTGGAAGTGGAATTTGATTTTTGATTGAACCAACAAGCATCTTCATATATGTACATCTTCTGTAATATGCAGATTGGCAATAGATTGTTATTTCATTAAAGTGTTTTTTATCCTTCAAATATAACATTATAAGTTAAATTCTTGCGTCTTATTTTTTTTCTATCCCTGTATTCTTTTAGATTTTCTACACAACTGGTGGAAGCTGCATTGATATCGATTGGGGATTCACGAACATGTCTAATACTATTAATCTTGTTCTCTTTGGAAAAAGAGGCGATGGGAAAAGTAGCACTGGAAATAGTATTCTTGGCAGAGATGCATTCAAAACGGATGTTGATTGGGGTGATTCAACTACTGAATTGCAAAGCACTGTGTTGAAGGATGGCCGTGTTCTGAATGTCATTGACACTCCTGGTACAAGACTTTATCTGTTTTGTGTGATATGTATGATTAATATACACATCACAATAATTGTGTTTCTCTTGCTTCATTATTTGTGTATAGGATTAGACGCACGTTCTTTTGAAGATGAGTTTACTAGTACGGAGATTGTTCGATGTGCGAATTTGGCAAAAGATGGCATTCATGCAATCCTTATGGTTTTTTCTCCTGGATCAGGATCACGTATCTTATGTATCTCACATGATGAAGAAGCTGCAATTAAAATTCTTAAGACCTGTTTTGATGAACATATTCTTAACTATGTGATCGTAGTATTTACAAATGGAGATTCTGTCGAACGACGTGGAGTATCTCTTGAGCAATACATAAGTCGTTATATGAATCATACCATGCAGGTCCTATATTATCATTATCTATTCTTTGGATAGTTAACTATTCACAGGCTTATATTAAGCTTAATTTGATTTGGTCAAGTACTCATCAGTTTGTTAGTTATGCCTCATTTTGTTATAGTGACAATCTTTGCAAAGTCATTCTTTTTCTACCATATATTTTGAAGAATTGTTAAGTGTTCTAAAAGAGCCAACGTTGTCTATGAGCTTTCGTAATTTTGCTAAATCTTGCATAAATTTATCGATTCCTGTAACGGAAGAATTGTTCTTTTCGATAACGAGACTTGGGATAAGGATAAACGAGCCAGGCAGTTGGAATGTCTTATGCATCTTGTGGATACTGTGATTGCCAGCAATTGTGGAAAACCATTCTCAGATGACAATTTTCATAAACTTAAGGTAGGAGCCATAAACTTTGTGCTTCAGTACTTATTGCAGCTAAAATGTTGTGTAGGACGGATCAGTTATTTTATTTATATTTGGTCCTCAATTTATTCATTTTTATTTGTTTTTCTATATTTTGATGTTGACAGAAAAGAACTTTGAAGCTCTATGAAAAAAATTATTTCAGCAACTCAATGAATCTACCATTTTTCATTTATTTTTCTACATTTTTATGTTTACAGAACTGGAAGGGATTTTCTGAGCTACAGAGGACTGCTTGGGGTGCCAAATGTGTACGTAGTATTTTCTTTCTTTTGAAATGTTCAGTCAGTAATCACTGTCTGACTTACAATTTCATTGTATCACCAGCAGATTGTCTAGAAAACATGCTAAGAAAATGATTCTGAAATCAGGCAGAAGTCTAATTTTATTTCAGATGTATTGACTAGTGACTATTATGTAAATTTATTGAAGGTGATAGTTTGTTCAACTAGTAAAAATTTTAATCATTAAATACAAAATACTGCTGTCTTCACTATTACCACTTCTCTTCTTGTAAAAAATGTCTTGAATTTGTAGTTGCTCTGCATACGAGGCATCAAGTTACCTATGATTGTAATTGATAATATTTTATTGTTTTATTTAATTGTATTTTATCTGAATGGGTGACAATAAACATGACGTTGAATAATGTATGCTAGATAAACAATTTTGATTAATTTAATCAAAAGATATTATATCTTTTTACGTTAAAGGATATTTGTGTCGTTCCCAATAGATGTACTGTTTCAAGTGCAATTATAAGGTACATTTGTTGTAGCTCTACTTTCGAGCTGTTATATGCAGGGCTTTCTTACAATGTCTATTGACTTGCTTCTGATCTCTTTCTTTTCAATAAGAGTAACCTGGAAATATTTTCCTCACTTCTTCAGGCTTTTCGGAACATAATGCTAACTGTGGAGGGACTTGAGCACCAGCTGGCTGTACAGCATCGAGAACTGTCTGAAGCGGAGGTCTCTGAGGAAGGTAACGTTGAACACGAGGAAGATATTAGTAAGCTTAAAGAGAGTCTAGAGCAAGCTCGGAGGGATTTTAAAGTGTACCCCAGGAATGCAAAGTGGCATCTTCCGCATATCCCACTACTCAATGAGCAAGAGGTGTCTGCTTCGCCAAATGTTAAATCGTTTTTGAAATATTCCACGGCTCATCTTCACTGTTTTGTTTTGACTAAAAGAATCATCTTTTGCATGATAAAACTGCTACTCTACTTTTTAAGATTCGGCATTTGAAGTTCTTGTTCTGTGTGCTAACCTTCTTTCATGGCATTGTCGTTGAGTAAGCTGCCGCCTCTGCATCATCTGCAAAGTTTTCACCTTGCTTGCTCATATTTGAAGTCCGTGACAGGCCTGTTTCATAGCTGTTGTAGATGGGAAATACTACTCTGATGAAAAAAAATAACAAAATAAGTTCTCACCAAGCCATGGGCAATGGACATAAGGATCATGGCGGCCGAGGATCGCTAAATTCTGGCATTATTGCCATTGGAGGGGGGAACATATTCCTTAAGTAATCCGTGCGCAGGAGGTTCGAGCATCGGAGATTAAGAAGGCAAACTTTGAACACGTGAACGGCAATGTCTGGCTTCTTGGTCGTCTTCGGCCGGAGCTCCCCGCGAGGGAGCCGTTTGTCACACTCCGCGAACCATTACTCCGGCGAACATGAGTTTGTGTGCCGTAGTTAAAATTTTCACCTCTAATTTGACCTCATGTTGAACATTGACCCGGTGTTCTCTCGCCTCTGTGCTTCTTCAAGCTCGGCTGAGTCACCTTCAACCGCGCCATCATCTTCATGCGTACACGCGTACTCTCCACCACCAAAGAACCTAGATGTGCTGGCAGGGAAAGGGCCTCGCGCCTCGCCCTCAGCCTCATCGTCATCGTTTGTCAGCCTACCATTGGAATGATGCATAACTCGTTGAAGGAAACAAGGGATAAGGAAAATTTCACTTCTTATTCTCATAATAATAAGTTACAAAAACCCTCCCTCTTCTCTCACAGATCTCTCGCCAGATTTCGCTCAACCCTCATAGTGTTGCTACAACAGCACACCTCTAAGGTAACGCTACAACAGCGCTCCTTTTCTCTCACAATGACACTACAACAGTGTCCACTCCATGGTGACGCCTCCTATGCACACTAGAAAGAGGGCTCTCAGCCCCGGTGGGACGCTCCAACAGCGTGCACCGCCTATGGTGTCGCCTCCTCGCGCACACACACAACAATCACCCGCTTGGTGATTTAAGGAAAGGGGAGATGTCGCTCCACCCACTCGCACACCTTCCTCCACGATGCCAAGACGCAATCGCCTGGAACCCTCGTCTACTTCAACTGCCGGGGAACTGCCGCCCCACGTTCGTTGTACCGAACCGTCGAAGCTGTCCGCGCACAACTCCGCGCGCGCCCGCATCCTTCGCCCAAGTCGAGCTCGCCAGCTCCGCAGGGTCCACATCCGGAGACCTCGCCGACGCCAGCCGCCTCAGCTAGTCGTCTCTGCTGGAATCGTCACCGGAGACGCGTCCTCTGCCGAAGAACTTGTCAGCTCCTCTGCAGGGATCGCCTCGCCTGACATCTCCCACAGGCGCCGCCGAAGCTGCTCCCAACGCGCCAACAGTCCTCGCCGGAGGTTGCCGACCCTCCGCTGCGCAAAGCCGCCGATGATAACGGCCGCTCGACTCAGGGACGAGGACAACGCCCGCTGAAGCAGCCAAAGAAGATGCCTCTGAAGCCGCGTCCGCCTTTGAGTCTTCCGATTTGGGTCAACACCCAAATGTTGACTCCAATTTGGGGCTTTAGGAACGGATCTTCGATTGGGCTTGGGCTGTGGGCCAAGCCTTCTCCACTTAGGCCGGTCTTCACGAATCCAGGTGTCACATTCTCCCCCACCTGAGTTGAACATCGCCCTCGATGTTCTGAAGATCGAACACTGCTCTCCAATGCTCAACTCTCATCAGCAACCTTCCTTCTTGCATCACCAATCTGGCTGAACGAACCACAGCTCTGATACCAAACTGTCACACCCCGCGAACCGTTACTTCGGCGAATATGAGTTTGTGTGCCGTAGTCAAAATTTTCACCTCTAATTTTGACCCCATGTTGAACATTGACCCGGTGCTCTCTCGCCTTTGTGCTTCTTCAAGCTCGGCTAAGTCACCTTCAATCGTGCCATCATCTTCATGCGTACACACGTACTCTCCACCACCAAAGAACCTAGATGTGCCGGCAGGGAAAGGGGCTCGCGCCTCGCCCTCAGCCTCATCGTCATCGTTTGTCAGCCTACCATTGGAATGATGCATAACTCGTTGCTGAAAATAAGGGATAAGGGAAATTTCACTTCTTATTCTCATAATAATAAGTTACAAAAACCCTCTCTCTTCTCTCACAAATCTCTCGCCAGATCTCGCTCAACCCTCATAGTGTTGCTACAACAGCACACCTCTAAGGTAACGCTACAACACCGCTCCTTTTCTCTCACAATGACACTACAACAGTGTCCACTCCATGGTGACGCCTCCTACGCACACTAGAAAGAGGGCTCTCAGCCCCGGTGGGACGCTCCAACAATGTGCACCGCCTGTGGTGTCACCTCCTCGCGCACACACACAACAATCAACCACTTGGTGATTTAAGGAAAGGGGAGATGTCGCTCCACCCGCTCGCGCACCTTCCTCCACGATGCCACAACGCAACTGATGACACCAAAATATGTAATATATTTTGCATCATTTTAGATACCTTTTCATGCTAAATCGAGGATCTTTCTACTTGTTTTTATGCTAAATCCATCAAATATTGCAAAGTCTACTTCTATTTTGGTTTTTCATGTTTTTTAGGCAAAAAGGCACTATTTTAGGCGTTTTCAAGCAAAATCAAATACATGTAAGAGTTCTCATCATCAAGAGGAGATCACCCAAGAAATTTCACGTAAATCGAAGCAAGCCAGCAAATTACGGTAGTGTCGTAATCTATTTTACGGTACCGTAATTCCAAATGGTACCGTAAAATCCGAACACTGCCGTAATTTGTGAAGATTTTCGAACATAAAGATTTCCCAATTTGTGTCGTAATCTAGAGCTCGGATGCACGAAAGTGATCCTTGAGTTCATCCTTTGATAATATCTTCTTCATGATGAAATTGAATCAACGAAATCCTTATTCATGTCTAGTCATAAAAGTTTAAGTGAATGAAACCCTAGTCTCAGCTTTTCTCTCTGATAATCCTATTTTCTTAGTTTCCGATTGCTATTTTCACGATCTCGATTTGCCTAGATAGTAAGAAATCAACTATTTAGTATTCGACAATGTAGGTCCCTGTGGATTCGATACTTTTTTTTATTACTTCGTATACCCGTGCACTTGCGGTTTAACAACAAGTTTTTGGTGCCGTTACCAAGGATTAGTCCAAGGTACACGCGTGCCAGATTTGTTGTGTTCCCTTTCGGGCTATCAAGTTTTTAGCGCTGTTGCCGGGGACCTTAGTCTTGTCGATATTGAAAATGTTGAGATTATTGCTAGATTAGGTTTTTATTTACTGCTTATTTTCTGTTTCTTGAAATCACTTGATCTATCTACTTTGCATGCACAAGAGCCTTAGGTCAGGACCACTTGTACCATTGGATCTTGAAATCAACAAGACACTAAGAGTGCGCAGAAAGTTGAGGTTAGAAGAATCATCACAAGAAGAACTGCACGAGACATCCCAACTAGAGTTAGAAGAAGAAATATTCGAGATGGGAGACAATCAGAACCATCAGAGAACACTTAGGGACTATACAGCCCCTAATCATCATGAAATTCGTTCTAGTATTGCTAGGCCAGCAATTGAGGCCAACAATTTCGAGATCAAGCCTGGACTCATTGCAATGTTTCAACAAGAGCAATTTGGAGGATCTCCACTAGAGGACCCCAACTAACACTTGGCCTTATTTCTCGACCTATGCGATACTGTTAAGATGAATGGTGTTTCTAACGACGCATTTAGACTAAGACTTTTTCCTTTTTCTCTCAGGGACCGGGCAAAGACATGGCTTAATTCGCACCCAACCGGTACCTTCACCACTTGGAATCAACTGTCCAATTCCTTCTTGAACAAATACTTTCCCCCAAGCAAGACACTGCAGATGAGAAACCAAATTACAAGCTTTCAACAAAGAAGTGGGGAGTCGCTCAGTGAAGCCTGGGAGAGATTCAATGAACTGCAGCGGAAGTGTCCTCACCATGGATTAGAACTTCAAACTTTAATGCAAACTTTTTATATTACATTATCTGATCAGACTAAAATGAATGTGGATGCTGCTGCAGGAGGAGCTCTTATGAGCAAAACACCAGATGATGCCTTCAGACTGCTAGAGGAGATGGCATTGAACCACAATCAATGGACTACCGAGAGAGGAGTACTTTACAAGCCTTCTCAAGGTAAGGGTGAAAGTGAAGGATTGCGATCCTTAGAAGAGAAGGTAAACTTTTTGTGCAATAAGCTAAATTCCATGCAAACTGCTTCTGTTTCTGCTGTTACTTGTGAAAATTGTGGCAATGATGATCATACTGTTGAATATTGTAGAGTTGTTGATCAGGGTAATGAGCATGTAAATGTCATAGAGAATTATAATCAAAGTAGACCTAATGATCCCTATTCTAATACATATAACCCTGGATGGAGGAATCACCCCAACCTTTCATAGAAAAACAATAACAATGTAGGGGGGAACACTGAAAACAAAGGATTCCAAAGGCAAAATCCCAACCAAAATCTAAATCAAAACAATGATCAATTCTCTGAGATAAAATCCATGTTTGAAAAAATAATGACCAGTCAAAATCAGTTTGAGGTAAAACAAGATAGAAAAATTGAAGAGTTTATGTCTGATCAAAAACAAATCCTGTCAAATCAAAATAGACAAATTGAGGAGTTTAAGCAAAGTGTACATCAAATTAACTCTAGACTGGATAGAGTAGAAGCCCACAACAAAATTCTTGAAAACCAAATTGCACAACATGCTAGTGTACCTTACAGACCCCCAGGAAAATTGCTTGCAAAACCTGAGATAAACCCTAGGGAGCACTGTAATGCCATCATGACTAGAAGTGGGAAACAACTAGGAGAACCTAGAGGGAGGTTTGAAAACACTAAAAAAAGGCTTGTTGATAATGAAGAAGAATTAGAGTTAGGGGAATCTTCTTCACATAAGAAACCCCAAACTTGTTCATCACCTCAAAAGGGTGATGAACCAAAAGGGGAGGAATCATGTGAGAAAGACAATCCTAACCCTAATTTGCCTTCTCCTTACCAAACACCTATACCTTTTCCTCAAAGGTTAGTTCAATATAAACTAGACAAAAAGTTTGGCAAATTTCTTGAAATCCTGAAAAAGCTTTATGTTAACATTCCTTTTACTGAAGCTATTACTGAGATGTCATCTTATGCCAAGTTTTTAAAAGAAATTTTGTCTAGTAAAAGAAAATTGGATGATTATGGCACATGCACTGTTACTTTAACTGAAGATTGTAGTGCGGTCATACAGAATAAATTGCCACATAAATTGAAGGATCTAGGTAGCTTTTCTGTACCTTGTTCGATTTGCACCCTATCTTTTGACCGAGCCTTATGTGACCTCGGTGCAAGTGTGAGTCTAATGTCTCTTTCTACTTACAGGAAACTAAATCTTGGAGAGCTAAAACATACATCCATATCCTTACAGCTCGCGGACTCATCGGTGAAGTATCCTGTAGGTATATTAGAAAATGTTCCTGTGCAGATAGGTAAGTTTTTAATACCTGCAGATTTTGTAGTGTTAGACATGGAGGTAAATTCTAGAAATCCCATAATTCTTGGAAGACCACTTTTGGCCACAGCTAAGGCTAACATTGATGTGAACTAAGGAAAGATTACTTTTGACATATGTGATAACAAGATTGAATTTAGTCTTAATGATTCAACAAACAAACTTTCATACTTAGGATCTTGTTGTAGTGTTGAAATATTTAATGATTAAATTTATGATGTTTCAAGTTTGTTTGATGAAATCCCAAATAATGAATCTAACAATCTTTTTGAGGGTATTGATGAGAAATTGCACAAGAAGAAAAAGCCAAAGAGGAAGAGAAGAAGAGAAGGCTATAGAATGATTGAGAAAATAGAAAGAATTCTGAGCAAATTTGGATACTGTTTCAAGATCGAGCCTTATGTTGTAAGATCAGAGTTGAGATCCAGAAATTCACGATCAAACCCGAGTGTTAAAGGGTCAAGCTAATGACCTTTAAATTAGCGCTTCTTGGGAGGCAACCCAAGCTTTCTAACCCTTATTTTAGTTTTATTTACCTTGATTTTTGCTTAGGACTAATTTTTATTTTATTTTTGTAGGTTTTTCGTGATTTGGAGCAAAATACGGCAGTACCGTAACACATTTTACGGTACCGTATTTCAGTCTGCTTACGAACAGAAAGCTGCGACGAAATTACGGTACGACCATAAAGGATTTCACGGTACCATATTTCTGATCCAAAATCAACCCGAGAGTTCTTTCGTTTTTACGGCACTACCGTAAGGTAGTTTACGTGCCGTATTTTTTGAAATTTTATTTTTCATTTTTTTTCAAAAAAAAAAAATTTCTTTACTGCTTGAATTTTACAGCGGTACCGTAAAGCACTTTACGGTACCGTATTTTTGATGTCATTCCGAACAAAACGTTGCCGAGATTTTACGACAAGTACCGTAAGCTGTTTTACGGTACCGTAATTCCGCGTCGTTTTTAAACAGAAGGTTTTCGATATTTTACGTCACCTACCGTAAGAAATTTTACGGTGCCGTAATCCAGAATTTGTTTCGACCTGAGAGCTGTGTCGATTTTACGGTACCTACCGTAAAGTATTACACTGCCGTAAAATGCTTTCTGACACGCGAGTCTGTACCGTATTTAGGGTTTCGACTGAACCGTTTTTAGGGTTTTTACCCTCGATCTCCCTCGTTCCCGAGCCATTCTTTGATTTCCGATCATCTCCGACATCCTCAAGACACCAGCGACCACTTCTGTTCAACTTTCACCGTCGATTAGGTACGCGATTCTCCGATTTTTACACTTTGACGAATTTTTCACAAATTTTTGCCCCTTTCCCTCGTTCTCTCTCGATTCTTAACCGTTTCGAGTGATTTTTGTTTCTATACACTCGTTAGAGGATAGGCTTTTGATTTCTTGCTGTTAGAAAAGAATTTGGTTAGATTTCGTGACCGATTTGAGCTGAAACACGATAAACACATTTGAAGTTACTATTCACTCACACTTCGGTTGATTTTTGGAGTTTGAGCTGAGTTTTGAGTTGATTTTCACCTTCTACTTGCTTAATTAGTGATGAAGAACCTATGATTCATACATGCCATATCGGAATGAAGTTTAGATTGCATGCCCTATTTTTTTATGTCTTAGAACACATGGATAGGTTGCAATTGAACTGCATTATTGTTTGCTGCCATTAAAATGTGAGTTTGCAGCTTATTGCCAACATGCCAAGAACAAACTCCATTTGCCAAAGAGAACTAGAGAAAAGAAAAGGAAAGGGGAAAGCCCCTAGTAGATCATCTCAATCCCAAAATCCATATGGGATCACATTTAGGAATGAGATGCAAGAAGCAAGATATAACAAACTGCTGGAAAGGAGAATCGTAAACACAAAATATGCTGATCAAAGAACTCTTGAAGCCTTAGGGCTTTATGAGGATGTTCTTTGGATGTTTGAGAGGATAGAAGCTGATGGAAAGATAACTTTCAGATTGGCAAATGAAGAGAGAGAGCTTACACTGCAGGAAGTAAGAGACATATTTGGGTTGAGCATGGGAGGATATACTGAAATACCCTTAGGATTTATGGAGAACATCTTCTGAAACCAGATTACAAATGAAAATCATTTTTATGCAGTGTCTGCCAGAGCCTCAAAGATCATGAACCCCTGCGTCAAATATGCTCATCGGGTTCTAGCACACATGGTATTTGGGAGAGGAGACAGTGACGACATGGTCCGTCAGCATGAGCTGTATTTTCTATGGGGAATGCTCAATGGATTTGCTGTGGATGTCGCTTACTTCATGGTTAAGCATATGGATAAGGTTGCCAGGGCAACTAGAGGATCTGTGGTAATAGGAGGCTTAGTTACTCCTATAGCCATGCATCTCGGGATTGAGCCCTTTGACACAGAAATGGCACGAGGGAATCCAAGACTTGATATGGAGTCTTGCATTGCGATGAAGATGATTGTCAGGGAAGGAGATACATTTTGTTTGGTCCTTGGACCGAATATCCGCCCTCTACCTTTACCACATGTTCAGAAGACCATAGTCAGGGACAGAGCCAATTGGAAGTTGTCACCCAGCGCAGCAGCAGCAGCTTTTTCCCCGCCACTTGATTCAGCACCACCACCACCCACCTGGGGTGGACGGGGTGATCCATTTGGGATGGAATCACCACCTCGTGATTCTACACAGGCTGCAGGCACTTCATCACAGAGACCGACGGGTGGCTTTGCTAGCCACCATGACCCTGGTTTTCAGGCGTTGACGGCACAAATGTATAACCAAGAGCGCCGCCAGGAGAGGATGGAGGAGACCTTAGGGTACATCCACAGAGATATGGAGAGGCTATGCAACCATATGGAAGACATGGGTAACTTCCTCTATGACTGTTTTGGTTATGCTGATCACAGGGACTATGGCTATCATGGTGATCAGGGAGGAGCCCCATACTTTGATCCTGAGGGGATTGCTGTGAGAGACTCAGAGGCTACGCGATCTAATGATGATGAGTAGAGGCTTTGTGAGTATTATCTTCCCTTACCTTTTTGTTGTACTATGATTTTCTTTATCTCACTGTTGTTTCATATGATGAAGGGAAGGATGATGCTTCCATGACTGCCACCACTGCATATTGTTATTCTCATTCGATATGGTTGTATGATGATATTTTGATGATTGATATTCGATATGGTTGTATTATGATGATGATATTGATTTTTACTGTTTCGATGGGGTTGTATGATATTTGATATTCTGATGTTTGATCTGATATACATGATGATATATTTTTGATGATTTGATATTGTAATGATGATGATGAGTTCACTCTTGATTTATACTGTTGATAACTTGAATGATTGATGATCTCAAATTCTTGATTAAGGATATAGCCCTATCATGTCAAATTTATTTCTTCAATACATATTTGTCTATTAAGATATGACATTGATTGATGCATAAAATTTTGGGGAGATATATTATTTGAAGAATGAAATTTAAAAGTGAAACTTCTCTTTTGAATAAAATGAGTATATTAGTATGATTTGTGAATTTAGATCAATTGATCAACCTAGTTGAGGTTTAGTCTATTTTTGCTATTTGTTGGGAAATAAGAATCCAAGATCCATAAAAAATAGTGAGAGACTCCCCTACTTGGCACTATGTAAAATTGATAGAGGTACCTAAGACATGGGTTGAAGTCTATGCATGAAAAATAATGAGTAGTGAAAAGAATAAGACTCCTCTACTTCGCACTGTAAAATTGACAGTGGTACCGAAGAAAGAGTTGAAGTCAAAAATAAAAAGTATGTGTCTATGTGGATACATGCCATCTATGCAAAGACAATGAAAATGCAAGAAAAATAAAAAGAAAAAATTATGTGTGGAAAAAGATCTTGGAGACCTAATTCCTGTAAACAAAAGCATGATAGATTTAAATTGATACTGAGTGAAATCATGAGATTGAAAATTCTATCTATTATACAAGTTGCAAAGTTTTATTTGATTGAGTTGTAAATCTAGAAAATTGAGTTCTAAGCATGATATGTTTACTTGAAATTTTGTAAATCAATTAATAGAATTTTTCATTGACAAGTTGTATTTTAGAAATTTATTGAGCATGAGAAAGTTATTCTTTCAATCAAATTCTGATTTCAAATTTTGATTTTTGCTTGAGGACAAGCAAGGTTTGAGCCTTATGTGTTTGATGACACCGAAATATGTAGTATATTTTGCATCATTTTAGATACCTTTTCATGCTAAATCGAGGATCTTTCTACATGTTTTTATGCTAAATCCATCAAATATTGCAAAGTCTACTTCTATTTTGGTTTTTCATATTTTTCAGGCAAAAAGGCACTATTTTAGGCGTTTTCAAGCAAAATCAAATACATGGAAGAGTTCTCATCATCAAGAGGAGATCACTCAAGAAATTTCACGCAAATCGGAGCAAGCCAGCAAATTACGGTAGTGTCGTAATCTATTTTACGGTACCGTAATTCCAAATGGTACCGTAAAATCCAAACACTGCCGTAATTTGTGAAGATTTCCGAACAGAAAGATTTCTCGATTTTACGGTACCGGCCGTAAGCAATATTACGGTACCGTATTTCGGATTGCGTCAGAACATAAACCTTAGCCGATTTTACGGCACTGCCATAAACCAGTTTACGGGTCGTATTTTCCAGAAGTCTTCAGAACAGAAAGTTGCCCTGAAATTACGGCACTGCCGTAAACCAGTTTACGGGCACTATTTTCTAAGACGACATCGGCACAGAAGACTCAAGAGATTTTACGGCACCAGCCGTAAACAATTACACGACCGTAAAATCAGTTTTGAACGCGACGCCTAGGTCAATGTCCACGCCTGATCCTTGTGGAGATGATTGCGGACGATCCAGAAGTTTATATTCGATGTCGAAAGAAGCAAAGAGGGAGCTTTTCACGAGAGGATTACGGAGAGACCAAAGGCCCCAATTTTGATCGACCGTCGAGGGAGTAATCGCGATCCACGCCGCCGCCGAGGGTTTCGCCGCCACGCTCGATCCAGATGACCTCCGGCCGCGGTTTTTATACCAAAGCTTCGTCAGGAGGAGGAGACAACACACCAAAAGTTTCAGACCGAGAGGAGATCGATTAGAGGAGAAATCGAAGAACAAAGCATCGCCGACACTGTTCACCGAAGCTATTTGGAGATTACGGCTGTGAAATTCCTCACAGCCGTCCTGTATTTTCTAACTTCTCTTTTCTTTCGATTTACGATCCTCTGAAACCATGATTTGCTGTAATTCCCTCATGATGATAGCTTAAACAATTTTTGGGACATGGGGGAGTAATTTACTTAACTTCCAATGACTAGATAACTCTTTTATTTCAATATTTCATTGAGTTTGATTTTAGCATGATGATTTTGCTCATGTGATAATTGTGCTTAGACTCTCTTTAAGTTCATATTATTAATTATGTTCTTAGAATTTTCGCTTGAGACTGAAAGGTAATTGCTTGAGAATTTGGAACCATAGAATTGCATATTAGGATCCCTTCCTTATGTTAGATCCATCTTGATCTTTTCTAGTAAAATAATTGCCATGATTATAACATGAATCTATAGATCGAGTCTATTTGTCAAACGTGGAGATCTTGTGCGAAAGCAAAGATCGGAACATTGGAGGTCCTTGAGCAAAACTAGTTGCGAGACTCAGATGCACGAAAGTGATCCTTGAGACTCCACTAGAGATTCTAGAGCTCGGATGCACGAAAGTGATCCTTGAGTTCATCCTTTGATAATATCTTCTTCATGATGAAATTGAATCAACGAAATCCTTATTCATGTCTAGTCATAAAAGTTTAAGTGAATGAAACCCTAGTCTCAGCTTTTCTCTCTGATAATCCTATTTTCTTAGTTTCCGATTGCTATTTTCACGATCTCGATTTGCCTAGATAGTAAGAAATCAACTATTTAGTATTCGACAATGTAGGTCCCTGTGGATTCGATACTTTTTTTTATTACTTCGTATACCCGTGCACTTGCGGTTTAACAACAAGTTTTTGGTGCCGTTACCAAGGATTAGTCCAAGGTACACGCGTGCCAGATTTGTTGTGTTCCCTTTCGGGCTATCAAGTTTTTAGCGCTGTTGCCGGGGACCTTAGTCTTGTCGATATTGAAAATGTTGAGATTATTGCTAGATTATGTTTTTATTTACTGCTTATTTTCTGTTTCTTGAAATCACTTGATCTATCTACTTTGCATGCACAAGAGCCTTAGGTCAGGACCACTTGTACCATTGGATCCTGAAATCAACAAGACACTAAGAGTGCGCAGAAAGTTGAGGTTAGAAGAATCATCACAAGAAGAACTGCACGAGACATCCCAACTAGAGTTAGAAGAAGAAATATTCGCGATGGGAGACAATCAGAACCATCAGAGAACACTTAGGGACTATGCAGCCCCTAATCATCATGAAATTCAAGACTCGGGCGTAGCCCGTTGAATAAATTCTCCAAATGTAAAACTCATATGAATTTCAGTGACAATTTTAAGTAAATTCATTTATCTATTTTGGATGTGCTTACTTGCGTATATATGTTGTGGCCAAGCATTTTATATGTGTGAAGTGTTACGAGAAGTACCGAGAGGTGAATCGTAATACTCGACTATCCAACTTAGACTTGTGATATGAATGACGAGAGTTATTCATTATTACTCGAGGATTAACGATTGTCATAGAGCCCATTGGGTCTTTTCTAAGCTAATAAGCCACGAGAGTACGAGATTAGCTTAGATAGACACCGGTTTATGCTTCGAAAGAAGGTAAACTGTACAATAGGATTAATCGCCTTAAATAATTTACTATTGGATTACGCTTCGAGAGAAGGTAATCCGTTTTAAAATTTAGTTCATTCTTTGTTTTACCTTAAATCATTCAACGTGGTGAAACCCAAAGTCCCGAAGCTTCTCCAAAATTGTGAATTTCTTCTAGTCGTTGATTCTTAGATTCGATAGTTTAGACTTAGTTTAGTTCATTTTCTTAATCCTGTTTGATTGTCTAGCTTTCGATAATGCTAAACGTTGGTACTTGACACCTCGCTCCCTGAGGACGATACTTTTTACTACTTCGATAGAAACCGTATACTTGCGGGGCCTATCAAGTTTTTGGCGCCATTGCCGGGGAGCACGGTATAGTCAATATCGACTAACTAGTTGAGTTGATAGCCTAGATATTCGTTGTTTTTAGCTTATTTTCTGTGTTTTAATTTTAGTAAGTTTTATTGTTACTACTAGTTGTCTTCTTCTTTCCTTCGAGCTTATATTATTATCTGGTCTACTAACCCTGTGTATGCCAAGAACAATTAGAACAGGAGAATTAGTGCCAGAAGATCCTGAAATCGAAAGAACCTTTCGATCACACAGGAAGATCTAGGACCAACAGCTTGAGGAACTACATCTAAACCATTCTACAATGGACCGGAACCAATCTACGATGGACCAGAACCGCTCGCTTCGAGATTTTGCTGTACCTAATGCTCAGGGCTTACACTCTAGCATCGCCCGACCACCGGTCAAGGCGAATAACTTCGAGATAAAGCCAGCCCTGGTGCATATGGTTTAGCAGAACCAATTCAGCGGTTCACCACAGGATGACCCGAATTTACATTTATCAATTTTTCTTGAGTATTGTGATACCCTCAAGTTAAATGGGGTAACTCCTGACGCTATTCGTTTACATCTTTTTTCCTTTTCCCTCAGAGATCGCGTGCGAGCGTGGCTACAGTCCCTCCCCCAAGGCTCGATAACAACATGGGATCAGCTTTCCCATGCATTCCTCTCAAAGTACTTTCCACCGAGCAAGATTACTCAAATGAGGAATCAAATAACGAATTTCCGCCAGAAGGAGAGCGAGTCACTCTATGAGGCCTGGGACCGGTATAAGGAATTGCTCAGAATGTGCCCGCACCACGGGCTAGAAAAATGGGTAATAGTGCATTCTTTTTATCATGGTCTCTTGGAAAACACTCGTTTACCTGTAGATGTAGCCGCGGGCGGTGCGCTAATGGACAAAACTACTGAAGATGCCATCAATCTGATCGAGAGCATGGCTCTGAATCACTACCAATGGATGAACAAGCATAACGTCCCAGTGAGAGGAGGAGGTAAGCATGACCTCGACATGTTGAGCTCGTTAGCGGCAAAGGTTGACTCTTTGTCGCATCAGCTCACGTCGATGAACTTTAATGCATCGTCAGTTAATACGCTTATATGTGAAATTTGTGGGAATACTGGACATGGTGCTATTGACTGCCAGATAATGGCACCCCCTCTTCTGATGTTTCTCTTGATCAGGTTAATCCTTTAGGCAATACTAACCAGAGGCAGCAGAATAACCCATTTTCCAGCACCTATAATCCGGGTTGGAGAAATCATCCCAATTTCTCCTACCGGAATAACCAGAACCAGGCGCTTCCCCAGAACTTCACCAATCAAGCGCAACAAGGAAACTATGACAATCAGTTTACTCAGGCGTCCTTCAGACCACCACCGGGACTTTAACCACGACAGTTTAACCAACCGCAGAAGTCCAATTTAGAAATACTGCTAGAGAATTTCGTCACCACACAGTCAAAGAGAAATGAAGATGTGGACGAGTCTATTAGGCAGTTGAACTCTAAGGTGGATTCACTGATAACTCATTCAAGGATGCTAGAAAACCAGATTGCTCAGCAAGCAACTACTTCCTCTAGACCCACCGGAAAGCTCCCCTCTCAACCGGAAGTCAATCCAAGGAAGCACTGTAATGCCATCACGACACGTAGTGGTAAACAGTTGACAGATCCCCCGATGGAAGTTAGAGAAAGTGTTGTTTATGCGCCAAACGAACAAGGGAAAGAGAGTGACCTTGATCTAGAACAACCAGCAAATAAAGAGGCTGCGCCAGAGCCAGAATATGTACCTCCGCCTCCCTACAAGCCACCGGTACCATTTCCGCAGAGGTTGGCTAAGGCAAAGTTGGACAGACAGTTTGGTAGATTTCTGGAAGTGCTTAAGAAGCTGTACATCAATATACCATTCACCGAAGCACTTTCTCAGATGCCTACATATGCCAAATTCCTTAAAGATATATTGTCCAACAAGAGGAAGATAGAGGAGCAGGGGACGGTAGCACTGACAGAAGAATGCAGTGGAATTATACAGAAGAATGCAGTGCAATTATACAGAATAAGCTACCGCCCAAAGTCAAAGATCCCGGCAGTTTCTCCATTCCATGCAAAATTGAGAATGTGCCGTTCGAGCAGGCCCTCTGTGACTTGGGGGCCAGTGTCAGCCTCATGCCGCTTTCAGTCTTTAAGAAATTGGACATGGGTGATCTTAAAGCTACCTCTATTGCCCTTCAGCTTGCCGACAGATCTATTAGACATCCGGTAGGGATAGTGGAAGATGTCCCCCTGAAGGTTTGGGGAAATTTACTGATGACCTTGTGTAACTAGATTGGCTGTCTTTTAAGGATTTGATGATTTGGATATTCTTGACATAGCGTTGGTGTTTGTTCTATTTCAGATCTGTGGATTACCATTGACTATATAGTTTTACTCACGGATTAGATATATCTCAATTAGCATTCTTTAACCTAGGTTTGAGTATAATTCCTTTCATATGAAATTTATACTTTGGCTTTGGATTATGCTATCTCCCTGATATCTGATTATTCCAGATAGTGTAATTGCTTGAGGACAAGCAAGCTTTTAAGTCTGTGATATTTTGATGCTTGTTATTTTTACCGGGTTTAAAGTCTTATTTCTATCCTCTTTTAAGGCTTAAGTCTTGCATATATGCTATTATTTTGCATCTTTTTCCATTAAGTTCAGAATCTTCACTATTTTTCCATTGTTTATGAAATACAAGTTATTTCTCTCAATTTTCAACAATATTTTGAAGATTTGAAGTTATGGAAAGGATCAAAACATTGAAAGCATCATACAGGAAAATTTTAGAAATTTTTGGAGTTATGGATGCTCATCACGGCCGTGATGAACTCGTCGTCCATGCCAGCGATCAGTGCACTCATCACGGCCCTGAGAACGGGCGTGTTCGCCCATCAGCGTCTTCATCACGGCCTAGCCGTGATGGTTATTTCATCCAAGTCAACCGAGTTCATCACCGGCAGCATCACGGGCGTGACGAGTAGTTCTGGATTTTACGGATTCATCACGGCATGCTCGTGTCGAGCGTCACGGCTGTGATCGCTTCGATGCAGAGTTGAGGATTCGTCACGGCCTGTGACGGCGATCACGCCCGTGATCGCTTCCGCAGATCGCGACCTCTCGTCCGTTTTTCATCAAATTGGACGCTCCAGATGCCAGGAAATTGGGAAAAATTCCCAATTCATCTTCCTAACCGCCCAAGCTATCGAAAGAAGTATAAAATTTCGGATTTTGAGCGGTTACTCGTTCGGATTTCGGGGAAGAACGCGACTAGGGCGAAAGGGGCGACTTTACTTGTTCAAGGGCTTGATTCGACCAGATTCTTTGGGGTTTTCGAGAGAAGACTTTAGATTTATCGTCTCCTACCCTTGCTCTGTAAATTCCCTAACTTTTGACTGTATTATCTTGGGTTTTCATTCGTAACGATGTATTTTCTAGTGTAAAACCCTATTTCGGGACTCGGGCGTAGCCCGTTGAACAAATTCTCCAAATGTAAAACTCATGTGAATTCAGTGACAATTTTAAGTAAATTCATTTATCTATTTTGGATGTGCTTACTTGCGTATATATGTTGTGGCCAAGCATTTTATATGTGTGAAGTGTTACGAGAAGTACCGATAGGTGAATCGTAACACTCGACTGTCCAACTTAGACTTGTGATATGAATGACGAGAGTTATTCATTATTACTCGAGGATTAACGATTGTCATAGAGCCCATTGGGTCTTTTCTAAGCTAATAAGCCACGAGAGTAGGAGATTAGCTTAGATAGACACCGATTTATGCTTCGAAAGAAGGTAAACTGTACAATAGGATTAATCGCCTTAAATAATTTACTATCGGATTACGCTTCGAGAGAAGGTAATCCATTTTAAAATTTAGTTCATTCTTTGTTTTACCTTAAATCATTCAACGTGGTGAAACCCAAAGTCCCGAAGCTTCTCCAAAATTTTGAATTTCTTCTAGTCGTTGATTCTTAGATTCGATAGTTTAGACTTAGTTTAGTTCATTTTCTTAATCCTGTTTGATTGTCTAGCTTTCGATAATGCTAAACGTTGGTACTTGACACCTCGCTCCCTGAGGACGATACTTTTTACTACTTCGATAGAAACCGTATACTTGCGGGGCCTATCACCGTCGACGCCCCCACTCCCTTCCCTCGCTGGTAGATATCGGTTACAATCTCTCGCACTCGTCGTCGGCGTCGATTCTCACCACCGCCCTCTCTCTTGGCTCGGTGGTGTCGCTCTCCTGAGCTCTCTGCCTCGATCACTCACTGATCCCCCTCGCCTTTGCAGCCCCCTCTCTTTATAGAGAAGAAATCGCCTCCACGCGCGTCCGCGTCACTCGCGACTGCCGCCGTCCGCATCGCCCCCCAAGTCCGCTCCGACCGCGTCTCCCGCATTGCCAGACCTGGGTCGCCACCTTCGCCGACAACCTTGCTTGCTACCAGCGTCCGATGAGCGCGGAGAAGGAGTTTGCGTCCCGCGCGTGTGTTGACGAAGCTCTTCCACTTCGTTCGCGAAGATGAGGCACTGCAGCCGCCTCCCTTGGTCAAAATCGAGGGAATTGGGTCGACGACCGTGGCTTAGGGCTTCGTCCCTTCTCCCTCTAGTTGGGCTCGGGCTTTGGGCTAGACCGGGCTGAACCAGGTCTAACACTAAGCGATCTCCTTCGCTTATGAATTCTAGTCGGAGTCGACGATGTTTGCCTGACAAATATGTATTAATTAAAATTTAATATATTAATTAATATATTATATATAGTACATACTAATATAAAATATATAAAATTATACATTATTTTGATAATTTTATTAATAAAATATTGAAAATTTAATTTAAGTTTTGAATAATATTCAAGTAATTAATTATTCGAATGTATATGTGATTCCTTATCTTTATCACCAATATTAGAAGTTGTGTATTTATATTTTAAAGCAAATAATTACTGTATTATTTTATTTTACATTTTTTATCTTAAACTATTTTTATTTGTAAATGCTAACACAATTACTCTATTCCTTTTATTATCTTAAATCATAAATAGGATCCGATTCATGAGCCCCGAGTTTCAAGGTCCTACAGCTAAACTCCAAGCGACCGAGTAGACCGGCTGGTTGATGTACGACTAGTCGCTCAATCACGCAACTCGAACAGCCCAGGCGAACGAATCAGCTACGCTGTCCGAGTCGCTACCGATCGATGAACGATTCGGCTAGGATCAACTCGTCTACGACTCGTCATCCAGCGACCAGACCACATGAGATGTCTATATGTCTCCATGGTCCAGTGGACTCAGACCGCTCTATTTTTATCAAGGAAAGTATCACTTGCCTCCCAATAAGAAGCTTCCGCCCCTTCACAATTTTGGTCTCAGTATCTCCTCTCCCTGCTCTTCTTCTCTTGCTCCAAGTCGAATCAAGAAGGTAAACTCTTCCCCCGTCTCGTGCTAATTCCTATACGATTATGCTGTATAGTACAGAAGATCTATGTTTTTCCGTAATTTTTTTGTGTGAATGTTAGGTCTATTTGTCGGGGTGTGTTTTTTTGAAGATTATTGGAGCAAAGAAAAGTTGTATTTCGTATGATTATAGTATGAGCATTTATAGTTTCAATCTGATCGAACTAGTTTGCCCTTTCGCCGGTGCAAAATCTCGTTGCGAGTGTGCGGCGGCGGCGGCATGGATGAGTCGGTGTCGTTTTGCCCTTGCGGTTCTTGTGCGCCAAATAGGTGAATTACCGGTGTTGTATGCTCCGGCATGCTTGATCGTTATGTGGTGGTTCACGAATATGCTTTTTTGGGTTCCTGATTCAGTTTTTAACTTGTTCTGTTCATAGTTTGTATAACATATATTGAGGTTTTCTAGTTCCAAACTGATCACACTAGTTTGCCTTTCTGCTGGTGCAAGATCTCCTTTGTGTAAGATCTCCTTTGTGTGTTGATCGAGTGTGCGGCTGTGGTATGCATAATCGATGTCGTTTTGCCCTCACGGTTCTTGTGCACCAAATAATTAATTTGCTTTGTTGTGTCTTTTGAAGCGATTGATCTTTATCCTGGTGCTTCACGAATACCTTTATTTATTTATTTATTTGTGATTTACTTTTAACTCGTTTACTCATAAGTTTACAAGCTTAAAGCTTGCTCAGTGTGTATGACGATTTTGAGAGCTAAGAATTTTTCCCTTTTGGTCACATCAAATTGTCAACAGTTTTTTGCATTGTCCTTCTCTAAATAGGTTCATCTATTTTTTTAAGAAGGTAGCCTGGTGTTGGTGGAATTTGATCGCTGGTTGAACCAACTAGTATCTTTATATATGTATGTTTATTATTATATACATGGAGATACAAGATTATTATATCATTAGAATGTCTCTTTTAATCCAAGTCAAACATTATAAGGTAAAAATCTTGTGTCTTATTTTCTTCTATCCATTTATTCTTTTAGATTTTCTTCACAATGGGCGGTAGCAGCATTGTTGACGAATGGGACTTCATGTCTAATACTATTAATCTAGTCCTCTTTGGAAAAACGGGCAATGGAAAGAGTGCAACTGGAAATAGTATTCTTGGCAGAAACGCATTCTTATCAAGGCCTAGCTTGTTTGGGGTGACAAGTACTTGTGAATTGCAAAGCACTGAGTTGAAGGATGGCCGAGTTGTGAATGTCATTGATACCCCTGGTATAAGAGTTTCTGTTCTATGTAATATGCATGATTAATATACACGTCATAACTATTGTGTTTCTCTTTGTCTATTGTCTATGTACAGGACTATTTGATCGATCTGATGAAGCAGAGTCTACTGGCAAAGAGATTGTTCGGTGTGTGAATTTGGCAAAAGATGGCATCCATGCAATCCTTATGGTTTTTTCTGTTAGATCACGTCTCTCACCTGATGAAGAGGCTGCAATTGAAAGTCTTAAGGCCTTTTTTGGTGAAAAAATTCTTAACTATATGATTGTAGTATTTACTGGTGGAGATGATCTCGAAAGTTCTGGACTATCTCTCAAGGAATACATAGGTCATAAGTCGCATCGTTCTCTAAAGGTCTTTTATCATCATTATCTATTCTTTTGATATTTAAGTGTTTTCAAATTTCATTTGGTAGATAGGTTGCTCTAATTGTTATTTATGCCTCATTTTGTTACAGTGACTAACTTTGCAAAGTTATACCTTTTTGACCAACTGCATATTTTGAAGAAATATTGTTGTTCTAGAAGAGCAAACATTGTCTTTTAGCTCTTATATTGTTGTTGAATCTTCTTGCAGAAATTTATCAAATCCTGTAGCGAAAGAATTGTTCTTTTTGATAACAAGACTTGTGATGACCAAAAACGAGCCAAGCAGTTGGAAGATCTTATGTATCTTGTCGACAATGTGGTTGCCAACAATTATGGAAAACCATTCTCTGATAACATTTTTGATGAACTTAAGGCAAGGAGCTACACCTTTGTGCCTTAATACTTATGGCAGTGAAAGTGTAGTGTTGGAACGAACAATTATTTTGGTTGTCAATTTATTAATTTTTCATTTATTTCTCTACATTTTATTTTTTCTGACAGGCAGGAGCTTTGATGCTTCATCACAGAGAAAAAGTGGTTGAATCTACAAAGGGATATTCTGAGCAGCAAATATCTGCATTGAAGGAAGAAATTTATAAGTCATATGATGATCAGCTTGCTCGAATCACTGAAATGGTAAATAGTATTTCTTTCTTTTGAAGTGTTCAGTCAGTAATATCTTTGTCTGTATTATTAGTAACTAAGTTATAATTTCATTGTATCACCAACAGATTGTCTAAAGAGATAACTAGTGTGGAAACTAATTCTGAAATCAATCAGAGGTCTAACTTTATGGAACTTAATTATATAATCATATTCTCTCCCATTCAGGACTTAACACCGTAGTCAAGCCTTAGGCTTAATTCATTTTCCAAAACTAATTCTAGTTCGCAACATGTGAGCTTAGTTGAATGCAACCACAACCCTTTCCTATTAAACCCTCATCATGTTTGGGATGAGGCCTGTTCTAATACTATTGATTGCTATCAATTTAATGAGAAAATTGACTAATTAACTTGACGAGCTCAAACAATATGGTCAAATTGACAATACTTAAATTGAAGTTAGTGATAATAAACTTATTGTGTTGTATATACATGTTGATTTTCATTCCACATTTTAAGTGGTACTAAAGTGGAGTATCACAAAATATTATTTGAGCAATCATCATTATCATGTTAAGTTGTTAAGACTCATTTAAGTGATGGAACTAATAGGTACTTGAGTATGGAATAGTTATTCAAGAAAAAGGAACATAGTGTTAGTATTACCAAAATAACTAATTGAATCATGTTCTATTGCTTAATTTTGTTTAATCTTGGTACAAAACTATGACTAAATGTTTTCTGGCATTCAAATTTGTAAATTGATTGCTGGATTTTCACAATTGCACAAACAGATGAATGATTCTAGTAGTATTCATATCTGTTAAATGCTGATTTGCTAGTGTTCATTTAATACAGAACTTTTTGTACTTGTCTATTGTGCATGTAATGCTTCATATTTTCTGTTGGTTAGTGCAAATAATTTGAGGGTGCTCTCGGAATGTTTGTGGGAATATGGGGCCAACAGTTTTAATTTTACATTCCTAGTTTAGCAACTTGTAAATTAGAATAATATGATTGTATTGTATAATGTAGTCAAGTGATTACCAATAAAGATAAAGGAAATGGTATTTTCGCATCATTGTTCAGCATCCTTTGCAGTAAACTTGTATTCCTTGTTGCTAGCTTAATTTAAGTTTGTTAAACAAAGTATTCCATTTTTATTCTAAGAGCTGAATCTTTGTAATACTGTCTACCATCTTATTTTTATGTATGGTTGAAATTGACCAATTAATAAATTTGTGTAGTAATTTAAGTTGGTTTAGCTATTTGTTTTGTTTCTCGAGTATTCTGCTTATTATTCAATTAATTTGAATCTTACTTGCACCTTGGATATTTTCATTGTGTGTAATTTTGTATTTGGTTTGCTAATTAAGTTAATTGCCAGTTTGCAAGTGTAACGTTGGCACATAATTATAAATGTGTACAAATATAGAGTTAACTGAACATGAAATAAGGTTGTGTATCTTTATTTTTGTTAAATATGGATAATATTGATACTCAAAATATTATTCTTCTTAGCTGTTCCAAATCTGATTATTTTTTATTAACAGATTATTGTTTCCCGCATGAATAAACATATTAATTCTTTTTGCACCCTTTGATCAAAAGAATCACATGCCTAGCTGAATGATTGCATAAGGGGACTTTATGCCCCCATCAATCAAACACTCTTAATAAGATCAGGTTGAGGTACATTTTGCTATTTGTAGTCTGTAGTACCTTTTAATCCTGTCTGGCTATACACAATCTTAGTGTTTGGTCGCAGCATATGCTCGGGAAGGGCTTTTACATTTATGCTTATTTTCTTATTTCTTAGGTTCTTTTTTCAAATTTTCCATATTGCCATCTAACATATTTACTATTTTGTATTAGCTAAAAGAAACATCTTCCGCATAAAAAGCGCTACTTAATTTTTAAGTTTATTGTTTTGAATTTTTCATTCTATTTACTATCTTCTTTCATAGCGATGTCTCAACGGGTGTCATTAACAGTGAGGGAGAGGAAATTACGTTATTGTGGATATGTCCCTGCAATTTTTTGCTACCGGATTTGTGGTACTTGGTTCGGATAGAAATCATAAACAGGCTCCTGCATATTGGCCCATATGCAGGGCCTAGTGTGGTCATCTGATATATACATGATAAGCAATGCTCGCACCTGCATGCCCATACCGGTGGCCGCAATTGGGCCTGCATACGACCTGATATGCAGGGCCCTTCCTACGATTCCTATTCATTTGATTCTACCCTCTTTCTTTTTAATAACAATATCTTACTATGAGTTCTTCTTCCCCTCACTTCTACAGGTTGAACAGAAGTTAAAGCAAACCGTGGATAAACTTGAGAAACGGTTGGCTGAAGAGCAAGCCGCACGGCTTAAAGCGGAGAAGGTCTCTGAGCAAGCCAGGATCAAGTCCGAGGAAGAGATCCGTAAGCTCAAAGAGAGCCTGGAGCAAGCTCGGAGGGATTCTGAAGAGTTCCGAAAGCGTGCAGAGAGTAACAAGATGTGCCTCATCCTGTGAGCGACGACTCACCGTGCAGTGGCATCGTCCATATATGTTTTATTTGGTTATGTAAATTCTCCACCATACTAAAAGAATTTGCTTACTCTTATTTACCAAAACCCTTGCTACGCCTAAATCTTGAGTTATATAGTTACACTTTTTTATTATTAGCCTTTTTCCCTTTCGTTTGTTGCTCCACTGCTCTCCTTTGGCAATTAGCCAATTAGCCTCTAGGTGACTGTATAAAATGAGTACACATCATAATTGCAGTAAGAGCAAAAAGATTGTAGTTCCTTATAATGCAGTGAATCTTTGACGCAGTTGGGAATTCCTTGCTGTTTAGTGCGATTATTTATGGAGAATTGTGGATCTATTGCGGCATTTTACTCTCGTGTATCTAACCACGTCACGATCAAGGCAGGACTGAAACATGAGCTAGACTGCAGCAAATTATATGGAGATTGTCTCGCAGAAGAAAAAAACCCTGCTAAAATGTTGGAAGCTTTGATCCTTCAGTGGATATGTATATCATCGACTCTACAGAAGACAATCAGCTGAAATATGCCAGTAGAAGAGATCCAGTCTCTCCTTATTGAGGTCATGTCACTCAGCCAGCGATCCTTGGATACGCAACTTGTGAATTGTGATTTGGTAAAATAAAATAATAAATTATTATTATTATTTTAATTATAAAGCTAAATTTTTTTACTGAAGCAAAAAACTAATATAAAAAATTGTTACTAAACCTAAAATCGTTATCGAATTTACCGAATAAATATACCATTTGATAGATTCGGTTAAAAATGGAATTATGATCACCAATAGATTCAACTAGAAAATTTAGTGATAAACCAAAAATAAAACTAGTTTCTAAAACTTTTTTGTAAAACTGAACAAAAATCTTAGTTTGATTCAGTTCAATTTTTTGGACTGAACAAAAAACTGGAAAGTCCACGTTGCGATGCCCAAAATGGCCTAGGAAAGAACAGCAAAAGAGTTTTCAGAATTAGTCGGTCCATGATCCAAATCAAACGATCCTGATCATAGTACTTCTGGCTCAACTAAAATATCGCAGTAGGTTTCTAAAGCAATCAGGATATATTAATCCGACAACATTAATTAGTGGAGGATACCAGTCAACTGCAAAATAAACTGCGATTCACAGCATTTTACTATGACTCGAAATCTAAGCGTACGCAGGTTTAGCTAAATAGGTAGCTAAGTAGGAGTACATGCGATGCCACTGCCAGATGAGTTTTCATTCACAGGATGGCACACCTCTTGATACTCCCAACAATCTTTTCAGAAAGCTTCCCAGCGGGCTCAAGATTCATTCTGGGCATAGAATTCTCTTCCTCGGACTTAATCCAAGATTGCTCAGAAGCCTCCTCTGCTTCATGCCATGCAATTTTC
The DNA here is from genome assembly GCA_027563935.2 of Costus lasius. Lineage (NCBI taxonomy): Eukaryota > Viridiplantae > Streptophyta > Magnoliopsida > Zingiberales > Costaceae > Costus > Costus lasius. Next base: position 104,324,153 of record CM050453.2, read on the forward strand.
TCTTCAGCAAGCCGTTTATCATGTTTCACCACGTTTTGCTTCAACCTCTGTTCAACCTATAGAAGTGAGAGAAAAAGAAGATAATGTTTCAAAAGGAATGAGAGCAGAACAAATGGAATGGAAATTGTTGTGAACGACCTGCACTTGTGTTCTAAGTCTACTGTTGGATTGATTCATAACTTCATAACAATCACTACTAGTTCATAATAACTATTTTCCGAGCAAGTATTCTTTAGACAATCTGTTGGTGATGCATAGAATGTATCTTTTCAGTAATTCGAGCAAGCTGAACATCTTCTTGCTTCAACGCAGATATCTGCAGCTCAGAACACCCCTCCATCGATTCAACCTCTTTTTGTTTCTGAAGAAGCTTTGAAAAGAATAAAACATAGTTAAATGAAGAACAAATATTTTTATAACCAAATATAAACAAAATAATTGATCATTCCAACATCACATTTCAGCTTTGTAAGTATTAAGGTTCATAGTTGTTTGCCTTGAGTTCTTCAAAAATGTCATTTGAGAATGGTTTTCCAAAATTGTTCTCAACAACAGTGTCCACAAGATTCATTAGATCCTCCAGCTGTTTGGTTCGCTTTTCCTCATCACAAGTCTTGTTATCAAAGAAAACAATTCTGCTGTTACAGGATTGGATAAATTTCTGCAGGAAGACACCATTAGCGCTTCTAGAACAACTTTTTCTTCATTTAAAATGTGCAATTGAAAAAAAGAGGTGTTAATTTGCAAAGTTCATCACTGCAAGTAATTCAGCCATTACTACGTACAGATGAACAACTCATCTAGCAAAATGAAAAGAATCACGCTTAAACATAAAAAAAATAGAGAATGGCGATAAACAACCTGTAGGGGACGATGAACATTATGAACTAAGAATTCATCATGAGATGCTCCAAAACTTTCGAGATCATCTCCACCAGTAAATACTACAATCATATGGTTAAAAATATTTTCACCGAAAATGGTCTTAAGACTTTCGATTGCAGCCTCTTCATTAGGTGAAACAAGTGATCTAACAGAAAAAACCACAAGGATTGCATGAATGCCATTTTTTGCCAAATTCACACATCGAATAAACTCTTTACAAGTTGACTCTGCTTCATCAGAACGATCAAACATTTCTGTTCACAAACAACAAACAAAGAGAAATAAGATAATTATTCCATGTATATTAATCATACACATTACATAGAACGAACAAACTATTGTACCAGGGGTGTCAATGACGTTTAGAAATCGCCCATCCTTCAACTCAGTGCTTTGCAATTCACAGGTACGAGTCACACCAGATAAGCTAGGCTTTGACAAGAATGCATTTCGGCCAAGAATACTATTTCCAGTTGCACTTTTTCCGTTGCCCGTTTTCCCTAAGAGGACCAGATTAATAGTATTGGACGTGAAATCCATGTCACTAATACCGCTATCCACCATTGTGAAGAAAATCTAATACAATAAATGGAGAAGAAAATAAGACTATTTTAATGATATTATGACTTAGATCATAAGAGAAATTATATTAGTATAAACTTTTTCCCCAGTGTATATAACAGTAAATAAGCATATATGATGGTAATAGTTGGTTCAGCTAACAATAAGATTCCACCTTCACCACTAATTATCATTACCTTCTTGATATGATATGACAAAAAAGGAAACAAGGGTAAAAAATCTTGACTCTCATAATCGTTTTAGCATACACAATGAGCAAACTTTAAGCTTGGTGCTTACCAGTGAATGAGATAAACGCAAGTCAAAAACAAAAAACGTCTTCATGAACACCAAGATCAAGATCAAGCGTGATAGAGCATTCAACAAAAGCAAATTAATTATATGTGCGCATGATCAGTGAGGGCAGAACGACATCGACTATCCATGCCACCACCGCACACTGGATGAACAGATCAAAAAGAGATTTTGCAACAATGAAAAAGCAAATTACAGAAATCAGCTTTGAATTAGAAAAGATCGACAAAATTAAGTTGAACATAAATCACAAACTAAAAAGCATATTCGTGGATAACTGAGATAATGATGGAGTAAGAGCATACAGCACTGCTAATTCACTACTTGGCGCACGAGAACCGTGAGGGCAAAGCGACATTGACACATCCTTGCCGCTTCTGCAGACTCGATCATTTTATCAACTCAAAAAAAAAAAAAAGGAGATTTTGCATTGACGACTAGGCAAACTGGTGCTATCAGACTGAAAATATTATTTCTCATACCAAGATTATAAAAATATGATTTCCCCCATTATCTTCAAACAAGTACAATCCAGGACATTGACCTAATATTCACACAAAAAGTTACGGGAAAACATAGATGTTCTCTAGTAATCGTACTGGAATTAGCACGAGAAGGGGCAAGAGTTTACATTGATTGAGGATATGAGAAAGTGAAGCCAAGATTGCGCGGAGGCGGAACCGTTCTACTGGCAGTGAAGTGAAGCGAAGCGATGCGGAAGCTTTTCATTGAAAGTTCCTCGATAAAATTGAAGACACGCGATTGTGATTCGCAGAATACGAAGAGGCGGCAGCTTTTCATTGACAGTAAAGTGATTCTTTCCTCGATAAAAATGGAAGATACGGGATCGGCATGTCAAGAATACGAGGCGGCGGAAACTTTTTATTGGCAGTTGCAGTTACACTTCCCTCGATAAAAATAGAGCAGTCTGTGTCCGTTGGAACATGGAGTAGGCCCTTGCCGAATCGTTCTCCGATCGGTAGCGACTCCGACCGATTGCTAAGAGATCCGACTTTCAACGCTCTAGCTCCACGAGCCGAGTAGACAGCTGCTTGACGTAGGACGGATCGCTCAATCACACGTAACTCGAACAGCTCGAGCCAGCGAATGAGCTTCGAATCCGAGTCGCCACCGATCGAAGAACGATTCGGCTAGGACCTACTCGCATATGACTCGTCAACCAGTGGACACGGACCGCTCTGTTTTTCTCGAGGAAAGCATCGCTTCACTGTAAATAAAAAGCCCACCTCTTCGAATTCTTGGCTTCACTGTCGCATCTTCTCAGTTCTCCACGCTCCAAGTCGAATCAAGAAGGTAAACTCTTGCCCCATCTCGTGCTAATTCCAGTTCGATTAAGCTGTTTGCAACAGGAGATCTATCTCCTTGTTTGAAGATATTGGGGAAAAACACACTTTGCATAATCTTAATAGTGTTGGTGGAATTTGATCGCTGGTTGATCCAACTATCAGTTTCATATGACTCAAATGTCTCTTTTGATCTAAGTTAAATATTATAAGGTGAAATCTTATATCTTATTTTGTTGGATCCATTTATTCTTTTAGATTTTCTTCACAAATCACAATGGTTGGTGGCTGCATTGCTGACGACTGGAACTTCATGCCTCAAACCATTAATTTGGTGCTCTTCGGAAAAACCGGCAATGGAAAAAGTGCATATGGAAATAGCATTCTTGGCAGAAATGCATTCGTGTCAAAGCCTAGCATCTTTGGGGTGACAAATACTTGTGAGTTGCAAAGCACTAAGTTGAAGGATGGCCGAATTCTGAATGTCATTGACACCCCTGGCACAAGTACTCAACTGTTCTATGTAATATGAATACCTAATATACGTGCCGCAACTATCATGTTTCTCTTTGTTTATTCATTGTGTATATGACTATTTGATTCGTCTGATGAAGCACAGTCTACTTGCAAACGGATTGTTGAATGTGTAGATTTGGCAAAAGATGGCATTCATGCCGTCCTTGCGGTTTTCTCTGTTAGATCACGTCACTCAACTGAAGAAGATGCTGCAATTGAAAATCTTAAGAACATGTTTGGTGAAACAATCCTCAAATATATGATTGTAGTATTTACTGGTGGAGATGATCTCAAAAGTTCCGGACTTTCTCTCGAGGAATTCATAGGTCAAAACATGCATCGTTCCCTACAGGTCCTTTATCATCGTTATCTACTCTTTTAATATTTAAGTGTTCACCAGCTTGTCTCACTATTTTAATTTGGTCGATAAGTTTCTCATCAATTTGTTAGTTATTCCTCGTTTAGTCACAGAGATAAACTTTGCGAACTCTGATTTGTTTTCTACCAACCAAATTTTTTGAAAAATATAAATGTTATTGAAGAGCCAATGTTGTCTTTTACCTTTTATCAGTTGGTGAATCTTCTTGCAGAAATTCATCCAATCATGCAACCGTAGAATTATACTTTTTGATAACAAGACCTGCGATGAGGGAAAACGAGGCAAGCAGTTGGAGGTTCTTATGGATAATGTGGATACTGTGCTTGCTGACAATTCTGGAAAACCATTCTCCGATTACATTTTTGATGAACTTAAGGCAAGGCGCCGCCACTATCTGCCTTGATACTTATGATGGCCATAATGTAGTGTTGGAAGGATCAATTATTTTATATAAAATTATTTGCTAATTTATCTATTTTTTATGATTTCTCTACATTTTTTTTTTCGACAGGAAGGAGCTTTGATACTTCATCAAAGAGAAAAAGAAATTAAATCTATGAAGGGATGTTCGGAGCAGCAGCTATCGGCAATGAAGGCAGAAATTTACAAGTCATATCGTGATCATTTTGCTGGAATTACTGAAAAGGTAGATGGTATTTCTTTCTTTTGAGTTATCATTGTATGTGTGATTAGTAACTGAGTTATAATTTCACTTGCACGGAAAATAGTTCTGAAATCAATCAGAAGTCTAATTTTATTTCATTTGTAATGACTACTGACTATTATGTCAAGTGAAGAGATTCAACAGTGTCAAGTATGCTTAATAATGAGGTCATGTTACTATTACCAATAAAGATGAAGGAAATGGTATTCTCGCTTGGCTGTTCTGCAGCATGCTTTGCAGCAAACTTGTGTTCCTTGTTGCAAGATTTCAATCTGTGAACCAAAGCATCCCATTTTTATTTTAACAGCTGAATCTTTGCAATACTGTCTAGCAATCTTATCATTATATGTGCATGATATTGACCAATTAATAAATGTGTGAACTAATTTAAGTTGGTTTAGCTATTTGTTTTATTTCTTGAATATGCTTCTTATTCAATTAATTTGTATCTCATTTGCATCTTGGAAATTTTCATTGCATGGAATTTTGTATTTGTTTTGCTAATTAAGTTGGTTGCCAGTTCGATAAGTGTAGACATTGGCACAGAATTATAAACGTTTACAAGCATAGTGATAACAATATCTTGCTATGAATTCTTTTTTGCACTCACCTCTACAGGTTGAACAGAAGTTAAAGCAAACCGAGAAGGAACTTGAGAAACGGTTGGCTGAAGAGCAAGCCGCACGGCATGAAGCGGAGAAGAACTTTGAGGAAGCTAGGCTTAAGTATGAGGAAGCTAGGCTTAAGTTTGAGGAAGGTAGGCTTATGTCTGAGGAAGCTAGGAGCAAGTCCGACGAAGAGATTCGTAATCTCAATGAGAAGCTGGAGCAAGCTCAGGGGGAATCTGAAGAGTTCCGAAAGCGTGTAGAGATTAACAATACGTGTGCCATCCTGTGAGCGAGGACTCATCGGGCAGTGGCATCGTCTATATATGCTTCATTTTGTTAAATTGTCAACCTTACTGGAAGAATTTCCTTTACTCTTAGCAAAACATTCCTTCTGCTACATCTTGAGTTATATATTACAATTTTATTATTAGCCTTTTTCTTTTCGTTTAGTTCTCCACAGCTCTCCTTTCACAGCATGAAGGGTGGATGATCAAAGCAGTAAAGGAGAGCTGTAGGAGTGAAGGTTATAATTTGCAATAGAGAAGTTAGTCAAGCAGCATCTGTAATTCATGGTGAGAGAGCAGTGATTCAGGTGACATTGGGGGAGCTGAGATTGCAGTTCGCATGAGGGGTTGTGATCAAGGAGCCAGGAGTTGAGGGCAACAACGGAGTTACTGATGGAGTAAAAGCATACAACACAGGGAATTCACTACTCGACATTGACTTGTCAGTGACGCTGCCGCACGCTCGATCATTTTATCAACTGAAACTGGTGCGATCAGATTGAAACTATAATTTCTCATACCAAGATTATTAAAAAAAAACTGATTTTTCCCCAGTATCTTCAAACAAAGACAGTCCAGGTCATTGACCTAATATTCACAGAAAAAGTTACGCGAAAACATAGATGTTCTGTAGTAATCATAGCACGAGATGGGGCTAGAGTTTACATTGATTGAGCATAGGCGATAGTGAAGCCAAGATTGCTACTGGCAGTGAAGTGAAGCGATGCGGAAGCTTTGCATTGAAAGTAAAGTGATAGTTTCCTCGATAAAATTGAAGACATGCGATTGTGATTCACAGAATACGAAGAGGCGGAAGCTTTTCATGGTAGTAAAGTGATACTTTGCTCGATAAAAATCCCGCCTCGTGCTAATTCCAGTATTTGTGTCTTCACTCAATTAAAAATCCTTTTTATCTAGGAAAGCATCGCTTCTCTGCAAATAAAAATCCCGCCTCTTCGTATTCTTGGCATCACTGTCGCATCTTCTCAGCTCTTCTCGCTCCAAGTCGAATCAAGAAGGTAAACTCTTGCCCCATCTCGTGCTAATTCCAGTACGATAAAGCTTTATGCTACAGAAGATCTATATCCTTGTTTGAAGATATTGGGGGAAAACATACTTTCTTTAATCATAATAGTGTTGATGAAATTTGATCGCTGGTTGAACCAACTAGCATGTCTCTTTTGATCTAAGTTAAATATTATAAGGCGAAATCTTGTATCTTATTTTATTCGATCCATTTATTCTTTTAGATTTTCTTCACAATGGGCGGTAGCAGCATCGTTGATGACTGGAACTTCATGTCTCATACTATTAATTTGGTGCTCTTCGGAAAAACCGGCAATGGAAAAAGTGCGACTGGAAATAGCATTCTGGGCAGAAATGAATTCATGTCAAAGCCTAGCTTGTTTGCGGTTTACTTGTGAATTGCACAGCACTAAGTTGAAGGATGGTCGAGTTCTGAATGTCATTGACACACCTGGTACAAGAGTTTATCCGTTCTATGTAAATATGAATACTTAATATACATTTCATAACTATCATGTGTCTCTTTATTTATTGTTTGTGTATAGGACTATTTGATCTTTCTCATAAAGCAGAGGCTACTAGCAAACAGATTGTTCGATGTGTACATTTGGCAAAAGATGGCATTCATGCAATCCTTATGGACTATTTGATCTTTCTCATAAAGCAGAGGCTACTAGCAAACAGATTGTTCGATGTGTACATTTGGCAAAAGATGGCATTCATGCAATCCTTATGGTTTTATCTGTTAGATCGCGTCTTTCACCTGATGAAGAGGCTGCAATTAAAAATCTGAAGAACTTATTTGGTGAAAAAATTCTTGACCACATGATTGTAGTATTTACCGGTGGAGATGATCTTGAAAGTTCTGGACAATCTCTCGAGGAATTCATAGGTCATGAGACGCATCGTTCCCTAGAGGTCCTTTATCATCATTATCTATTCTTTTTATTACAGTGGCAAACATTGCAAAGTCATACCTTTTTTCTATAAACAACATATTTTGAAGAACTATGAGTGTTCTAGAAGAGACAGTGTTGTCTTCTAGCTTTTATATTGTTGCTGAATCTTTTTGGCAGAAACTCATCCAATCCTGTAACAGAAGAATTGTTCTTTTTGATAACAAGACTTGCGATGAGGGAAAACGAGCCAATCAGTTGGAGGGTCTTATGCATTTTGTGGACACTGTGGTTGCTGACAACTTTGGAAAACCATTCTCTGATGACATTTTTGATGAACTAAAGGCAAGGAGCCACAACTTATGATATCGAAAATGTAGTGTTGGAAGGATTAATTATTTTATTTATAATTGGTTGCCAATTTATCCATTTTTTATGATTTCTCTACATTTTATTCTTTCGACAGGAAGGTGCTTTGTTGCTTCATCAGAGAGAAAAAGAAGTTGAATCTATGAAGGGATGGTCTGAGCAGCAGCTATCTGCGTTAGAGAAAGAAATTTACAAGGCATATCATGATCAGCTTGCTCGAATTACTGAAATGGTACATACTATTTCTTTCTTTTGAAATATTTAGTCAGAAATATCTTTGTATGTGTGATTAGTAACTGAGTTATGATTTCACTGCATTTCCAACAGATTGTCTAAAGAGATAACTCATGATCAGTAAGTCTAATTTTATTTCATTTGTGGTGATTACTGACTTGTAAAATGAGGAGATTAAAAACAGTTGCAAGTATGTGTATAATGTGGTCAAGTGATTACAATAAAGGTAAAGGAATTGGTATTCTCGCTTCGCTGCAGCATTCTTTGCAGCAAAAATTGTTCTTTGTTGCAAGGTTTAAAAATGTGAACAAAAGCATCCCTTTTTCATTTTAAGAGCTGAATCTTTGTAATACTGTCTAGCAATCTTTATCTTCATATATGGTTAAAAAAAATTTGTACTAGTTTAAGTCGGTTTAGCTATTTGTTTTATTTCTTGAATATCCTGCCCGCTGTTCAGTTAACTTCCAGATCGCAAGTGTAGTCATCACACAATTATATATGTTCACAAGTATAGAGTTAGCAATGAAATAAGGTTGTGTGTAGCTTCATTTTGTTAAATATGGGTAACATTGAAAATTGAATATTATTTTATTTTGCTGTTCCAAATCTGATTATTTTGATGCATAACAGTGTGATTATTGATTCCCACATGAATAAACATGTTAATTCTTTTGCATCTTCTGATCAAAAGAATCACATGCCTAGTCTTGGATGATTGCACAAGTGGACTTTTGTTTTTAAGCTTTTCTTTTGAATTGCTCATTCTATTTACTATCTTCTTTCCTAGGTGAGATCTCAACGAGAGTATATTACGTTATTGTGGTTATGACCCTTCATTTTTCTTATGTGCTTCTCATTTTGTAACACTTTCTTTTGTGCTTATGCATATCGGCCCATACTGGTTATCTGATGTGCATCAGTAAGCAATGCTTGCACCTAGGTGGCCACTACCTAAGCAAAAAAATCTCTTAAGTGCCCTCGGCGCTTAAGTGCCAAAAATAGGTCCCTTTATTTTTGGTCTAAAAATATTTTATTTTTATTTTTTTTAGAGATAATATACACTTTGTAAGCTATCTAATGGTATCAATATTGAGGTATTTTAGATTACGTATACGTATAAAATATATTAATCAATAGTAATTATTTTATAAAGTAAATAGTATTTTTTATCTTATATGTGATATTAATTAGGATATTTTATACGTATACGTAATCTAAAATATTTTAATATTGATACCATTAAATAGTTTACAGGGGTACATCATTTTAGGCCAAAAACAAGGAGCGCCCGTTTATTCCACTACAAGGCCTGCTTACGAGCTGATATGCATGATATGTCTATTCACTTGATTCTGCTCTGAATAACAATATCTTTTGAGTTTTTTCCCCTTGCCTCTGCAGGTCGAACAAAAGTTAAAGCAAACCGTGGAGGAACTTGAGAAACGGTTGGCTGAAGAGCAAGCCACACGGCTTGAAGCGGGGAAGAACTTTGACGAAGCTAGGTTTAAGTCTGAGGAAGCTAGGCTTAAGTTTGAGGAAGCTAGATTGAAGTCTGAGGAAGCTAGGATCAAGTCCGAGGAAGAGATTCGTAAGCTCAGAGAGAAACTGGAGCAAGCTCAGAGTGATTCTGAAGAGTTCCAAAAGCGTGTAGAGAGTAACAAGACATGTGCCATCTTGTGAGCGAGGACTCATCGGGCTGTGGCATCGTCCATATATGCTTGATTTTTTTCTAAATTGTCAACCTTACTAGAAGAATTTCCCTGTACTCTTACATGGCAAAACCTTTCTACGCCTACATCTTGAGTTCTATATTACACTTTTTATTATGCCTTTTTCTTTTCGTTTATTTCTCCACAGCTCTCCTTTGACAGCATGAAGGATGGATGATCAAAGCAGTAAAGGGGAGCCGTAGGAGTGAAGGTTATAATTTGCAATAGAGAAGTTAGTCAGGCAGCATCTGTAATTCATGGTGAGAGAGCAGTGCTTGAGGTGTGAACATTGGGGGAGCTGAGATTGCAGTTCGCTTGAGGGGTTGAAAGCAAATTTTGGCGAATGCTGCTGCAATGGCTGCATAATGTCTCAGCAGTAAATTATATGGTCTGTGGGCTGTGGCGAAAAAATGGCTCTGCTAAACTATTGGAAGCTTTGATCCTTCGGTGGAGGTTCCATTCAACAAATCCCAGTTGATTATTACTAATTAGTAGGCCTATTGGAAGCTTTTTTTGAATGGAATTCGGCCGAACTTGCTTTTGTCCCTCTTTAATGCCTAACGTACAATTTGGTGGAGAATTCCTCCCAGCACAAGAAGAACAACATTCTTCAGACAGTCAATTATCAAACAAAGGAGAAAAGTTTATTTATTAGCATTAATTTTGTATATATGGAATTAACATGATACATAAAGTCCCATTCTCCCTTCTCTGATTCATTTACCTTTTTTTTCTTATCTTCATAGGAGGTAAAGAGCAAAGATTAAAAAATATATATCGTTGACTCTTTACAGAAGGCCATCAGCTGAAACATGCTTGGAGGAACTGAAGTTGATGTCGTCTTCGCCAAGAGGACCTGGTGGTGGATTGGCTGATGGAGATTGACCACTAGAGTACCATCTTGAGCAGACAAGGTAAGTGAAGAAGTTAATGATGCTGAGGGCAGCAAGAAGCCAGTAGAAGAGGTCCAGCCTGTCCTTATTAAGGTCATTGTCACTCAGCCAGCCATTCTTGGATGAGCTGCTTGATGTGATCTTGTTGACTATTGAGACAAGGAGTGAGCTCAAGTAGAATCCAAATGAGTAGGAGCAGTAAGTCATGGCTGTCAGGAAGGATTGCATTCCGGCCAATGACTGCTTGTAGAAGAATTCGATCAGCCCCACAGCTGTGAACATCTCCGAGAGGCCGAATACCAGGAACTGTGGAGCGATCCAGCAGATGGAGAGCAGCCTGTTGGACTGGACGTACTCCTCCCTCCTCTTCTTCTCGACGGCGGCGGCCGCGACCATGGAGAATGTGACGGTGAAGAGGCCGACGCCGATGCGCTGCAGGGGAGTGATCCCGGAGCTGTTTCCGGTGATCTTTCGGGCCAGGGGAACGAAGCATGTCTCGTAGAGCGGCACCACGGCGATAAGCATGAGGTAGGGGATGGCTTGGAGCGACGCAGGGGGGATTCGGAATGACTCGGTGAGCCTGGTGTCCATGGCGCTCCCTTGCTGGACTGAGAAGGTCTGCAGCTGCGCGAGGATGGTGTTGAAGATGATGGTGCATGCGAAGATGGGGATCACTGAGAAGATGATCTTGACTTGCTCTACTTCTGCAGCTGTGCACAGCCTCCATTTGCTCTCCTTCGCATTCGAGCCATCTTGAGCTTTGATGCAGGCTTTATCCAAGAACCTTAATCACAAGATAAAACTAGAGAGTGTTGGGATTTTTTTTTTTTTTTGCAAAATAAAACAAATTTAATCTGATTTAAGCAAAATTGTGTAACGAGGAAGAAGAATGGACGAAAATTCGATCTCTCCTGCAAGTTATCTTAAATTAAAACTGTGCAACGAGGGAAAAAATTGACCTATCTTTTCGCAATTGTTTAGCTTAAGTCAAAAAGATGCATCTCAATATATAATTTCTTCTATGTGGGACTAAAAAATAAGAACACATTAGATCACAATGCTAAAAATCATTCTTGTTTTGATCTTAGGATGTTAATATGACTGATAGCTCTGCTCACCTGAACTTGTTGGTGTAGGGCAGGTTGCTGACACGTGATGAGGGTTCAAGACCACCAATTGAAGAGTTTTGCGTTGCATTGATGTGGCTCCTGTGAAGCATTTCAGAATTTGAGGAAGGGCAAACTTGCTTTCTCTTGGTGAATGCAGCAACAAAGACCTGACAGTTCATTTTTCAGTTTAAACTAAGAAAAAGTAGAACAGAGAACAAGATAGTAGCAAGTTAAGATTAATCTAGCATCAGTAACTTTTGATTCAGAGATTTTTAGTGATAATCAACAGAAAATTCCTTGTGCGGATACTTCATCACTTGCAGATTTTGCAAATCTTAGTTCATAGAAAAAATAATCACACTGTTGCAGTAGACAGCCATTTTCCCAGATTCGACAAGCTGATAAAAGTCACTGTCAATTCAAGTTGAGCAGTTTGCATTGTCCCTGATAGCTAATATTTGCAACTTGCAATTAAGAATCTTGAATCAATAAAACCAATCTAGATCCAGGCGATCTAAATTCTTGATTAAATCAAGTAAAAGTGGCTTGTTGAACTATAGATACCCTTGCGATTGGTGTGAAGATGCTGCCTTGTGGGGGCTTGTTCCTGTAGAAGAAGGCACCGGAGATCAAGATGACAAGACCCATAGCCATGGCTGCTGCTGATACACCAAACCCTACGTCCATGCCCGACCTTGTCTGCACCCAGACAAGCAGGGTTAGGGCAATGAGCTCCCCCACGCAGAAGCTGAAGTAGGCAGTGTTGAAATAGGAGGAGAGCTTATTGGACTGGTCCGGGTCATCCTTCCTGAACTGGTCTGCCCCATGGGAGATCATGTTAGGCTTCAGGGAGCCACTTCCCAGGGCCACCAAGTAGAGAGCAATGAAGAAGATAGTGGCCTTGAAGCCCTTGGCCTCTATGCATTGCTCATTTTGGTGAATCATGTTACATGGTGGTGGCCTCAGCTGGGGCAGGTGTGCCTGCACTGACAGGAGGATGAATCCCTGTGGGAAACCAGTGAAATCAGAAACATTGTAAGAAGACATTAATTCTTTACAAGGTGGCACTTTAATGTGTCTAATAGTGTAGGGTGCCACTCTTTCAACTTTATCAGGGATGAACTCTCCTTGTCATTTATGATCATAATTCATATGTACTGGCTAAAGTTGATATTCTTCATTCTTATCCACTCTCTTACCTAGTACTGGTAGCCTTCATAATTAAGCTATGAACAGGAAGTAGTCAAATTTACAAAAAAGAATGAGCTTTTTCTCTGATTTAAGTTTCAGGAGCCCTGCTTTGAGTTATTATCTTCACTTTGATTGCAGGATGGCTAAAATGCATAGGAAGAACGTAGATTATATCTAGCTGTGATTAAAGGCAAGGGACTTACTGAGAGCTCCACAAATCCAAAAATTAGCATGGTCCAGAAGCTCCCAAGGTAGGAATCTGAGAGGAATCCACCAAGCAGGGACAAGAGGAAGATAGTCCCTACAAAGTTGGTCACTACGTTGGCAGATTTAGACAAAGAAAAGTGCATCTCACTGAACACATAGGTTATGAGGTTGTTCCCAACTGCTGCAATTGCCATGATCTCAAATGCTTGAATGCCTGTACAAAGGAGAGAGAAAACAAGAGTGCCTTAAGTCTAAGCAAGTTACCTAGGCAACTCATTGATTCCTATCTATCTACTCTTATATAATAATAAGGTATCAAATTAGACCATTTAAAGTTTCTGAATCTAAGCACTAGATCATGTCTTATAAATTCCAACAATGACTTTTGAATCCAGTACTAGTATATAAAGTGGCTACTGATGTAGACAAATCAAATTCATCAGAGAGAGAGAGAGGAAGACAGATAAAGACCTAATACAAAGATTGCAGCTCTCATGCCACCATGCTTAGTTGGCCTGCATGGTTTGCCCCTCCAATCAACAGAGACATCAGCATGCAGAGAGCTTCTTCTTGAAACATGTCCTGTCTGAATGTCCATGGACACTCTCTTCAAACACACCCTCTCTTCCTCAATAGAAGACACAGCTGCCCTTCCAAGACGACTTAAATTCCTAGGCAAGATGAAGCAGCTATTTATAGTGGTTGCTCCTGGGTGGTGACAGGAAGAGGAGGGGGAGTTTCTTTTGTTAGTGTGATGTGGTTCTTCTCTTTGGTGAGGATTTGTGGTTTGAACGGTCCTGGCCTAATGGGAGTCTCTGTTGGGTGGTCAGAGTTTTGTGTGCTTTTGAATGTGTAAAGTGAGAGGGTGGCAAGAAAAAAAGGCACTGTTTTCTCACCCAAAATTTTCGGAATTTAAAATTTATTAACAGTTTATTAGGCCACCAGTCACTCATCTAAATCACATATCAGGCTGGTTCTATGATTTTCATATGAACCAAGATCTAAAATATCGGTTTGTATCGATATATTAGTATTTACTCGGATCAATATGATTCAATACTGGTTAATACCGCCTGAATCAGACTTAAAACACTGTTATGAAAAGAAAAGGACTGATAAATACTAGTACCTGAAATTGAAGTCTGAAAACGAATGATTGGGCTAGAAGTATTAGAATAATGAAATCTAATTACTGCTAAGTTTGTGCTTAATGATTGAAGCTAAAATTTAACTTTTCATAGCAGAAAGTTAGTCTTTAAACTGCTTGATTCTAGGAAAATAGGATATGTAGGAATCATGTTCCATCTGACAATAAACATACTGCATTTGGTTGTGATAAATCTTCCTCAGATCATGAATTATAAGAAGAAACACCCACTATCTTGTCAAATCCAACAGGCAGAATATGTTCCCTATTCCTCTTAATAGGACAAAGGTGTTGAATATGAAGAATCTCCATATGATTCCTTAAACAGTGGACAGAGCCATCCCTTGATCATGCCACCTCTATTAGTGGAACTTAGGCTCCCTAATAAGTGAAACCTCTTTAGTTCCCCAATATTTTTTTAGTTTTTCATTTTAGGTTCTCTTCTCCTTTTATTGTTTCTCCTTTTCCTTGTTCTTGCCTTGTTATCCATGCAGTAAAACCATTTTATCATGGAAGTAATGGAAACAAAGGATCCATGATGCATTAATACACTTTGACTCTTAGTTTCTTGTCATTAACTCTTACAACATCACTTCATAATGGGAATTGACGCAACATAATATCACATCTAGTGAAGGGAATCAGCAATGTTTGCCGTAGAACATGCTGATGTTTCTACTTCCCAGCTTTTTATCTGGCATTAAAAGAATATATTCCAGCATGAATGAGTATATGATCTCAGGCAAGCTCACATGGAAGAATCAAGTGAAAGAAAATCCCAGTATATGCTGATGACTGATCATTAATTAACAATAAAATTCACCAGCTTGCTTCTTCCACATTGTTTGGTAGTGCAGCACTTATTGCTTCTACAAGTCTAAAGACTCTAAACCACCACCACTAGCTCCCCCTCACTACAGCTTTTTTACCACTACCCTTTGTTGATGCTGCCATGGCCATTATTTACCACCCCCACTATTAAGTGCTCCTTTTTTACCTATTACCTCTTGCTTCTTTGTGCTAGTATTTTTTATGCTTCTTTGTGTTAGTACATTGTGTTAGTATGTTCTTTTTTGTCAGACAATTTGTCATCGATAAATCGCCTTCTAGTGAAATGGTAAAAGCATGTCATCTTGAAATATTTGTGATGAAGGTCTCTCTCTTCTTAAAAAGAAGTATTTCAAGAAACCAAGTTTCATCACAACAGATTGAAGAAAAAATCATTTCAAGAAGCATGCAATTACACATAATGTGGTGAGACTTGCTAATTGATGATTGTATCTAGTTTTGACAAGGAACACACCTTACAGACAAATGTCAAGCTGTTAAATGTTCAACTTTCTATTCACACATGAATGCACAAAATGAAGATGGAGTATTCTGAGTTTGAGATAATGAATTAAAATTCTCAACTTGATTCTCCTACAGAATCCTAGTTGATAGAGGAATCAAATGAGTATCTAATTGATCATGTAGTCTCCATAGGCTTTAAAATGAGATTTTTTTTTTTACTGTCTACTAATTAGATAATGGTTTTCTAGATGGAAAAGTGAAGGAAAGAAAAAAAATATATGACTTTTTTTTTTATCTTTTCTCATTTTGGTTTTGTTCAGATTGGAAAAAACTAAAAACTAGCACTAATTTGATAGTTCACTGAAAAAAAATCATAGTTTATGTGTTATGTCAATGTGGACCAGAGTTTGGACCAGCAGATTGATCTGATTCTCATATTCTGCTCCGGCCCCAAGATTAAAGTGGATAAGGGAGAGAGACATACCAATCAGCTCCTCCATACTCACAGGTGTTCTGTGAAAAGTCTGCACAAAAGGAACAGTTCATCTTTGTGCAGAACATCTGATCCATTCCTTTGTGCAGATAATGAAGTATATGATCCGTTTCTGTGAGATCTTGTAGGGCCTCTCAGGTCCAGAAATCCACATATTTTGGTTGGTGGCAGGGAAAAGGCTTTGATCAGAGGACGCCACCACCATATCTCCTCAATTATGCAAAGGTCAAAAAAGACAATACCAAGATGCCAACTCTCGCAAGAAGTCAGATGCTTTTGCTCATTCTTTTCTTCTTATAATAATGTTCTCAATAGAGTGAAAGAGGGGCACTGGGACTGCAAATGGATGCTGTGGATATGAACGCCCTCTCATCTAAGGGCAAACACTCTTGTGCCTTTTCAATTCTGGACCACGTTTTGGAGTGTACAATCTTGGAAGCTTGAATCGAGCTTTTCTTTTTCTCTAATGTTGGGTTCTTAATAGGACAATTGCATGCATCAATGTTCATCATGGAAACTCATTGCAGTTTTCTCTGCCTGCTCCCTAATTCCTGCTCTGTCATTGCCAACAAAAAGAGATCAGAGAAAGCCTCAAGAGTTGTTTAATCTTAATGGAAAGCCTAGAGAATTGTTTAATCTTAATGGAAAGCCATATTCTAGTGTGTTAGGCTAAAGTTTTACAAGTCTACACATTACGAGTAGTGGAGTTTGTCTCCCTCTTTTTATTGTGGTGTGATAATATTCGCTGACTACACATGTTCTCCAAAGTCAACCAAGACGCTTGGTGCTTAGAGTTCAATATGAAAGAGCCCAAGATGTTAAGGACTAGAGAACTCAAGATACTGAGAGCCTGAGGGTCTACGCACAGAAGCTCTAGAAGTCAAATAGATGGCTGATTAGACTCCTTACATACACAAAGCACAATGAATTATAAGGACAAGACTCCCAACATAGCATTGTTACTAATGGCTTTGTACCACCGGGTACATATTGGTATTGAGACGGTGCCACTGCATAATATCAGTATGTTCGATATTGATATAGCATAGTGTGATACATACTAGAATTAGTACATTATTACAAATCGAGATTTTAAACTTTGCTATGACCAAGGTCCATCACACATAACATCCATAATCTACATTAGTCACTTGACAATCAGTTTGAATCCATCACACAATGTCTACGTACATCTCCTCGCATGAGCTCAAGTAATGTCAATTGCTCACACCACTTTTAGCTATTTTTAACTTGAGCATTAGAGGGAGAATACCCAAAAAAAATCTATGAATCTTCCTCTTCTACAAGTATCTCCTGTGACACCATCACTCCTTTTTGCGAGGATCTATAGGGTCAACAAACAAAGTCAACTCTGATACTTATCTGAATGACTATATTAATATATATGACCCCATTGAGTTAAAATGTTATAAACAAGCACAAAATAGCCCCACCACCACCTTAAAAGGAATGATAAATCAAAACACGTTCTGCCGACCAACTCCACTTTCTACTCTGCAACTTTGCTCAACGTGAAATCAATGAACCCTAACTGGGAGTGGTTGCCCACTTGCTTACAGCATTGTTCTTCGTTGCTTCTAAGTAGATTCTTGAACTTCAGATCATGGTGCTTCATTCTTTAGCGTAAATAACTCAAACTCTACTTGAACTTGCAATTGACAGCCACATCTTCTTGGTGGAGTATTTCCAGTCAGCTTCTACTTCCATGAAGGTGGATTAGGGATGGACAATGTCAAAGGATACAAGTCAAAGTCAGATGCTGAACCACTACCTTGTTGACTAATATATGCTAAAGGACAAGTGAGAGTAAGCATAAACTTCAACCTAGTCATCGTCTATTAAAGATCATAGGATATAAATTTTTCTTGAGCTTGCCGACAAAGTTCCCTTCTCCCAAAGGGCTTGACCTTTTGCCAAAGTGAGTTGAAAACTTAGTAAGGGAAAAAGCTTAGGAGTCCTTATTCAGTGTACCCAATTGAAATGGACAAAGCTATGGCTTCAGTTTGATCTCATCTTTCAATTCCATAAGTCGCTATTTTGTGCCTTCTTTGACATGCATTATACATATATATACTCAGATATTGAAGCGAGAAAGACAAGCACTCATGTGAAGCAAAGAAAGCATCAAACACTTCATTTGTGAGTGTTCTGTAGTAAAATCTAATCTAGAAATAATTAAATACTTTCCAAATATGTTTCAATAATAAAGATATAAACGATGTTTTCAGCTTGATACGTGTCAAAGTTGGAAAGGAACACAGTCAACAACATCACAGCTAATGGACAAAAGTAACTTTTGGGAATAAAAAACCAGAAAATATACTAAAAAACTTGTTTGGAAAACAGTAACATTCTTTCTGGAGTCGACAAGTTTGGCCCCTCCTTTGCTTTTTGATGAAGTGACACATTAGGAGAAGCACTCAAACTGTTTCACATGCAAGCATTTGACTTGGGTGAAGATGATAATTACTTGATGGAGATGCTCACAAAGTCAAAAACACAAGGAGACGATGGAAGAAGTGGAACAAGAAGAAAAAGAGAGAGAGGTAGTAATTTCTAAAAGCTTATTTTTTAAAGAACTTTCAAGGGAACAATTTTGTAATTTCTGTTCTTGCATAATCTCTTTCTTTTTTAACATGGCCAGTTGCTTTTCTCAGCTAGTGTGGATCTCCATAATTCACTGTGGATATGGTGTTGATACTCTTCCGCTCTGTTTTCTTGGAGGGAAAGAAAATTGTAAGGAATGAAAAACTGTAAGGAAAGAAAACTCTAGGAAAAAAAAAATCCATATCCTATTTTCTTGGAAGGAAGGAAAAAAGAAGGAAAATTAATTTCGAAGGTCTGGCGAAGTGACGTTATATTTTCTCTAACTTTTCTGTCCGATTCGGGCGGAAAAATTTTGGAGGAAAAGTTATAAAATTTTTCATCTATTTTTCCACTCAAATTTTTTCTTCCGCCTAAGAAACAACGAAAAATTTATTTTTCTTTTCTTTCCCTCTAGTTTTCTTTCCAAAAAAATATACAGGATCATGAAAAGGTCGGAGTCAAGTTGACTGCTAAAATCACAAGGGATGTAAATGGCGTGCCTTCAATACTTGAATAGTAAAATATTTAATGGTATAGCACCACTCTAAAGATCACGCATTTCGCATAGAGCTAGACATCTCTCAGGTTGCTTTGATGTATGTCAGACTTCTGATATCTTCTAGACCTAATCCAAAAGATTCAACTTGAAGAAATATAAAACGTGAAAATGGACTAATTGTCTGAATTAGGTCAGAATGTCAGATCACCATTCACATCCTGCTAACTATCAATGGCACTGTAGCTCCATCAGTAGCAGTTGCAAGGCCAAAGAGGCTGTTTAGGGCTAATTAACAAAGTCAGAGGTAAATTTCATAATTGACTCACTCAATATGTGAAGCTCTAACAGTAGCAGTATGAAGTCAACCTTGTAAAGCTCTATCAGTAGTAGGATAGAAATTTTGAGGAGGAGCTCCATCTAAATATAAAATGGAAGATAGTGACCGATATATGATGCACGCATGAACCAACAAAAATATTATCCTATATAACTATGACTTTAGGTATTGTTCATACCTAAAATTTTAATGTTTAGCAGGCATTGCATAAAAGTAACCCAACGCATCCACTTGTGAGAGGAGAACCTTCTTCCCTTAGCAAGGTTCTTTGCTCCAACCACTTGTGGGTACTGCTGTGGAACAATGCTCAACAGTGGAGAGGTGCAATACGAAGTCCAAATCTAACAAAAAGCACTAGTAGTGCATGGAGCCTTCCAATAGTTCCTGGAGGGAGAAGAGGAAGGGCAAGAGGCCCTGCTAAAGCCATGGAATGTCAAATGTCTTTGGTCTGCCGCGTGGACATCTTTTTTGTCTTGTCACCCCTAAATGGGCGTGTAGGATTCCTTTAAGTACATGCTGTGATGTATGCACAGGTGGCAGTCTCCATCAATGTGACAATTCAAATCATATCTGCTTCAATTGATCAATCGATGGGAATCTGGATTCACAAGAGAAAAAGAACTGTTCTTGGCATGCATAATTCTCGTCTTACTACCTTCAGCTGTGATCTATTCAGATTGGCCTTTTACTTGTATATTGTTTTGGTTTTAAGTTGAAATGGTCACTTGGACTTTTGGAGGATGCAACAAGAAAGATAGATGACGAAAAGAAATTGATTTTACAGATTCGAGTGATTGAACTTTGATTCATCTCCACCTCCATCATTTCCAAGTCATACATTTCAGAGTTCTATTTCGTAGTCCACTTCATTTCTTTTTCTTCTCCACTCATCCGCCTCAAGAATATGGACTCCATTCCTGGAGTTGACTATGGCCAATCTCAGAAGTAAACGTTGACAATGTACTTAGTGGATGAGCTTGTCAATACCTCTCTAAAAAATCTTTCAAATGACTGAACATTTGGGTTTCCTTGATAACCAAATGCATACAGGTGGAACAATTCACATCAACTGCTGCCTATCAATTTAAGAAATCTTTAGAATGATTAGGCATCTATTTACAGTAAACACAATGTTAAGTCCTCCCACAATACTTAGTCAATGCTTGCACATTTGATGACTCCCCTTGCTTCTTAATCTCACTAATTAAGTAGATGGGACAGATTAGCTAGTGATAAAAATTCCTACAGAACGGATCAGTATGCATGCCACTCCATTGTGCTCATTGATCGTTCTTTTGCGAGGGTAGTGCTCTCCCTCTTTTCTCATTAGAACAATGGCCAGCCACTTGAGAATGACTAAACATGTTTATGCTGCAGAAGAATGAGCTTGCAATTCAATTGAAACTGAAAGAACGTTTTTTTTTTTGAAATTCAGGGAGACGTGTTTTATTCCAGCCGATCGAGGTGTGCCACTCTATCTCTCTCCTTGACTTCATTAAATTGTGGAACACAGTAGCCACCAAATGTTTACCTCTGTCCATTTTGGCAGTTCCTGAGCTGCAACTGATCACTGACAATGCGGAAGTAGAAGAGAAGAAACCGAAGACAAAAGACTCAGTTGCAGAAACTGCCAAACCAATTGAAGAAGAAACAGAGGTGCAAAGTGTCAGCAAGTGTCAGTAAGTGCCAGAGTTCATGCACTTCTTGCTCGATCCCCAGCCGTTTCAAGACAATAAAACCATTAACTCACTGCAGCTTTGTTCATATCCTTCACTGTGGTGCTATATCTTGCCATGTTAGTACATCAATCGATCAATCCACAAACTCTACAGGCCAAGTAAACAATTAGGATGAAGAACACTGCCGGGATCCTCTGCTGGTTTCTTGCTGCCATTTTAGCCTTTCATGGCTCAAATGCTGGGGTTCTTGCTGCCCCGCTGATCCCAGCCATGTTTGTATTTGGTGACTCACTGGTTGATAATGGCAACAACAACATGAGGAGCTCCATTGCCAGGTCCAATTACTACCCTTACGGGATTGACTTCTTTCAAGGACCGACCGGGAGGTTCTGCAATGGAAAAACTGTAGCAGATGTTCTCTGTAGGCCACCATTCATCCACAAGATCGAATCCTGACCATTTCTTTTTTCAATTATTCTTTGTCTAAAGATGGCCCGCGAATCTTACTATGCAGGTGACCTCTTGGGCCTGGCGAATCTGCCACCTTACTCAAGTGCAGGTCTGAATGGAAGCAGATTACTAGGTGGAGTGAACTATGCTTCCGGAAATGCAGGAATCCTGGCTGAGACGGGTCAACACCTTGTAAGCCACAGATAAGCTATCCTCTTCCTCATCCTACCCTGCTGTTTCTTTGACCCATTTTCATGGCGAGAAAACAGGGCGAGCGGATTCCCTTAAGCCAACAGGTGCTCAACTTCGAGGGCAACTTGGATGAGCTCAGGACTCTGCTGGGCGGCGGAAGCAACTTCTCTCGGTACCTCGCGAGGTCCATCGTGGTGATGGCCTTCGGGAGCAACGACTACATCAACAATTTCCTGCTCCCATCTCTGTACTCCTCGAGCTACAACTACAGCCCTCAGGCTTTCGCCAATCTTCTCCTCAACCACTACACGAGACAGATACTGGTAATTAGTAATTAATTGCCTTGTGCGATCCGGCTCCGAGTGTGCCTGTTGTTCATGATCAGTTGTTCGCTCCTTCAGGCATTGCTCAGCGTGGGCATGAGGAAGGTCTTGCTCGTGGGGGTGGGACCGCTCGGCTGCGTTCCGGAGCAGAGGTCCTCCGGCGCCGCCGCGCCCGACCGGTGCGTCGACCAGGTGAACCAAATGCTCGGCCACTTCAACGAGGGGCTGAGATCGCTAGCCCAGCAGCTGAATACGGAACACCCGGGCGCCATCATCGTCTACAGCAACACGTATGCCGCTCTCGGCGACGTACTCAACAACCCCGGCAGATACGGTAAGGGTCAAACACAGAATAGTATGCACACGGCGGCGAGTGAGTAATATGATCGAACACCTGAGCTGCATTCTGCAGGGGTCTCCGTCGTCGACCGCGGCTGTTGCAGCGCCGGGACGAACCAGGGCAGGCTTTACTGCGAGCCGTCGTCCGCTCCGTGCGTCGACAGGAGGCAGTACGTGTACTGGGACGGCCTCCATACGACGGAGGCGGTGAACATGATCCTTGGAAAGAGGGCGTTCGCAGGACCTTCGAACGATGTTTATCCGATCAACGTGCAGCAGATGGCTCAGCTGTAGACGATCGCCGGTGCAGTTTTTTGCACCGGCTGATGATGTCATGCTTCTGAAATCTGTAATTTTTTGGGATAATATAAGTGTAGGAAGAAGATGATTATCTCAAAATTGTTGGTAGATTTTTTTAAAAAAAAAATTATTAAAATCTGATTAAAGTAGAACAATAAAATAATTGAAATTGTGTTAAAAATATGAAGAAAACATTTTAAAATGATATTTTTTTTAAATATGTAGCTATAATAAAATATTTATGGCAATAATCTATGGGTATTATAGTTTTAAAATATATATTAAAATTGTTTTCAAGAATTTATTTTTTACTAAATCTTTTATATTTTATATATTTAAAAATTTTATAAACTATTCTTTTGATGTGATTTCTTAATTCATGTTAACGTTCCACTAAATTTGTAAAAAAAATCATATGGCATCATTTTTCAATTTAAAATAACAAATAATATTTAATCAAAATACACAATAATCAAATTTTATTGCATTTTTTATAAAACATTATTAATATACACTTTAAATTTTGCAAATTATAATAAGATTTCTTATTTTAGTTAAATGGCATTACATCGTGTGGTAAATAGAATACATCGGGGGATTTATTGAACGGCCAAAAGTGAAACCCGCCTGATCGGACGGCTGAGGCGGGTGCTTCATTGGGAACCTGGGTTTAGGCCGTCACATTAAACTAAAAATAATCATTTTACATATTTTATTTTAATTTATATTTTTTCGAACGATCCCAATTGGATTCCCCCCGATCGGACGGCTCCGACTTGCGCATTCATACCCTTCCCGTCCCTGTGCGTCCACTCGGAAGAGTTCCCCCCTCAGACCTCGGGAGCACTCGTGTCGCCCGGTGCCCTAGCTCCTACGCTTATGGCGCTCTCTCGCTTCCTTCAATCCAGGTAGTCAACGCCCTTGCTGTTCCTCACCATATCCTATTGATTTCTTTCCTGCTACTGTGAAGATTTGAGCAGTTTCTGATGCACAAAAAGGGTAATGGTGTAGCTTTCCACCGTTTTAGCCGGAAGAACTATTTTGACATCATTTTCCTTTGTTACTTTGTTCGTCAAAGAAATAGCACCAAATGCTTTATGTGATGGTATTCTAGTTATGTATATACACTACTTCCTACTCGTTCTGGGGATCCTCGATTTGGCTGGGGATCCTCGATTTGGGTAAAGTTGCAGCTGCTGCCTGTAAATGACATTGGATCGTTGCTTGAAACTTAGCTGCTTATGATGTATGAATCCAACCCAATTTCACCAGTTTCTCCGCGTTATGGTAGCTTACATTGTGTTTATGCACTCTCTAGTGTAATAAGTTAGAAAAGAGCTGACTTTTGGGATCTATTTTACTTTAATGGTCAATCAGTTATTGAAAATTGTCTTAACTTGCCAGAAAAACTATACTGGGAACAGCTGCTGATCTAAAGGCTTCTCTCTGGTTGAGCACGCAACACTGTTTCTCTACTTTTGGATCAGATCTTGCAGTTGACGGTATTGATTTGGCTGGATGATTTGTTGCATTTTTTTTAGCGGAAAACAATTTATTCATTTACCTCCCTTTTCCCTAGCGGAGAGTTCCTCTGTTAGAAGATATGCAAAGTACACTATTTTCAAGGGAAAAGCTGCCTTCTCGATGTCACCAATTCTTCCAACCATCCGTGAAGTAGATGTATGCTCTGTTTGTTCCCTAAATGTGTTGTATAGCTATGCTTCCAGGTATATGTATCTTTTCATCCGTTAACTAACATAAATTGTGTGGCAGTCTCAGGTTTCTAGAGTGTTTAAGAATGGTTGTGTCATGTTGACATTTTGGCCTGCAATTGGGCAAAGAAAGTATGATTGGCAAAAGAAGCAGGTAAAGAATATACCCCTTTCTGAACTACCATATTGGGCGTTTACATGATTTCGTTTTTGAAGCTTATTATCATGATCACCTTTGTTGATTATTGCTTCCTTCTTGATAGTCCTTTGCGTTATCTCCTACCGAAGTTGGAAACTTAATTTCCCTTGGTCCTGCAGAATCATGTGAATTCTTTCATGATCCTTCAATGAAATCAAGGTTTTCTTTAGTTTTCATAATATTTTCTTCAATTCATGCTTTCAATTATCTCTACTTTCTCATTTCATCATATTAATTTTGTAGTCTTGAAGGGCAGGTGCAGAAATCACTCTCTGTTGCTCCCTCAGGGAATGAAAGTGGTTATTTCCTAAACTTATGTAAGGAATCAAGATATTTTTTATTTTAACTGCATTTTCTATGATTTTAGATATAAGCATACATATTATATGAGCATTTCTTTTTGCCTCCATTTTCTCAATTTTGCGTTATGAATTTTAATCACAAAATTCTGGACTTGTCATTTTTAAATATGAAGTATTTTTCTTCCAAATCTGACAGCCTAAAAAACTCTTGCAGAGGGTGATGCAGTGAAGATACATTCAAATCAGTTTACTTTTGTCCAGATTGCATTGATTAATAGGTGTTACTGTAAAAGACAAGTTATAGGAATTAGTCTTCAATCTTATCAACTCCGCATAGATTGCAAGCTGGAAAATTAAAACCCATAATATTAGCATATATATCTGATCAGGGAAAAAGGTTTAGAATGTGAATTTAACAAAAATAGACACCACTTTAGGCACTATGAACTTTAAAAAGATCAAAAAATGAATTTTATGTTTTGTCTAAATGCCTATACAACTGTATTAATGAATCTAAAACGCAAAGTCAAAAAAGTTTAATTCGTGGAATTGTCCAAATTTAATTGACCTCCCAACTCCACCTTATTCCATTAACTTGATCCGTGGACCTCCAGAATTGAATCCACTAAAAGGGAGTCTGAGGACGGAGCCATCTGAGGCTGACAAGAAAAGATAATGGGAGAAGATACCCTATCAACGAAATTTGACAATTATTGAACTTTCATAGACTATAACATGCACTTGCTTCATTTGTCCTATACCAATATGGGGATATAGAGCCTAATATAATTCAATTATCATTTTTTAAGTTTAATTTACTTTGTTTTTTGGGAAAGTGATACAGGTTGTATATTGATCACCAATCTTTCAAATGAAAACTAGTACAGGACTGGCATTTTTTGATCTTTTATATTCTCAATATAGCACTGGATGTACTAATCCTGAAATCTCATTTTTGGAAGGATTAATTTCACTTGTGCCATATAGTTTTAAGTCAATTTCTTTTTGCCCCTACAGTTTAGAAAATACCCTTTTTCCCCTTACTGAACTGATTTATTTTGCCCCTATCAATTTAATCACCCTGTGATATTTGTTAAAGACCTAGATAACATGGGAAAATGAACGAATTCAGGAAAGTACAGGTGGAAAGCGATAATTTTTATATATTCTAAGGAGCAAAATGAAGTAATCCTCTTTAAGAATGACCAGATGGACTCAACTCTGCTATTAGCAACTTTGGCTGGTTTTACAATTGTTGTACATAGGCCACTTCTAGCTAGTTCGAAATCTGATAACATGTGCTGCCTGAAACATTATTGGATCTAGCTCGTAGGTAGTTCAGTTAATCAAAAGTGACTTATGTTACGAGCCTAATTATCATTAGCTGTTATAGACCCATTATCCCTAGAGGGTTTGTGCGAAAGGGTGTAAGGGTGAAAGAGTGTGAGGGTTTGTAGGAAAGGGTGTAAGGGTGAAAGGGTGGGAGGGAAAATGATGCGAAGGGAAAGGGTGTGAGGGGAAAGGGTGTGAGGAAGGAGAGGATTATAAATAAGGGTCTAGGGCTTAGTTTGAGGGGATCATTATCAAGTATTTTGTAGTGTCTCATTTGGGCGTGCTTAGCACGATTCTCGCCGGTGACGGCTGAGGGGTTTCTATCAATTTATGACAAAATTATTGTTTTGATATGCATACAACTCCCAATATGGTCTCAGATATGCCTAACTTGTTGTATTGGCTGATGCCAATTTTATTTTCTTGGCCAATACCTCGTGTGATCAAATTAGCAGACTTTGTCAACTTCAACCTTTATTTATTTGCTTGTAGACAATGGGTGCCTTTGGTAGCTAACAAATGGCAATGGGAATGCTTGATTTACATTATTACTGCTTGCATGAGAGCAATCTCAGTACTCGCTTCTTAAAGAAGAACGCCAAGGAATTTGCTGAATTTCTATTGCATTTGAAAAATTCTTTAAGATTCTTTTTCGAAGATAAGTAAATAATAATGTTGAACAATAAAATATAAATATGTAAAGATAAATTAAACAAATATTTCCTATGAATGTTTTAAAAAGTGCTATTACATTTTATCTTTATGAACTTTGGAAATTTCATAACAACTATAAAATATATTATTATAAATATACCTTTCTAAATATTTTGCCCACTCATACATTCAATTATCTCACTGAATGTCTAAAATAGCCCTATTGCTTATGACTATGAATTTTTCATCTTACGGATGACAATATGCCCATCTTCATTTTCCTGGTACTTAGTTTGCTGTATCACATCCTCTGCCCAGAACTTCCCTATTCAATTCTGTGATTGGGGCAATAAAATAATTTTTCTGCTGATTTTCTGCAATTTTATTCCGTGTTTATCTTTAATCTTTTAAGCTTGTATCTCTTATCTTACCTTTCTTTCTCTATCCAATTTGTTATGCTCTGTAGTTGAATACTTGCATGTAATTTCAAAATGAATACTTAAAAACTATAAAATCTATGGACCAGTGACGTTAAGTTAATATAAGCAGATATGTAGTTGAAATTTAATGATTTCAAGTTGAAATATGTCTCCTTACCTTCCTAGGTCAATTTTCTAAAAGATTTATCTTTTTCCTAATTTATGATTGATATTCAATTTTATGGCAAATAATATATTGATTTTATGCTGATACAGATACAAATTTGTGTTGGCCAAAGGCCAAGCCGGCAATTATGGTCATTAATAACATGTACTGGAAGATGGCTTACTATGTCGAAAATGTTGACATATGAGACATCCCCTGTACCAAGGGGAGGGACGAGTCCTTTTCTTTTAAAAAATTACAATAGATTAAAGGTTTATGTGTATTCTTCAATGATTAAGGATGATTGAAATGGTAATATTTCTACTTTTCTCCATAGCTAGTATGAAAAGTAAATTTCCACTGTCCCGGATAAATTTTTATTCAAATTACGTGTAATTTTAAATAAACATGATTTCATTGTAGACAACATGTCTTTATGATTTTTTTTATTAATTATGTATTTGTCTTTATTCTTCCTTCTAATTTTGTTTTCTAGTCAAAATTTGTCTAATTTCTTTGATAATTTGTACAGCTGTTGTAAATAATGTTCAGAAGACATCAGAGAGGCTTTTTCTTCCAGTTACAAAGGCTGAGTTTACAGTCATTCGCACAGTGTTAAGTGTAAGATTCTTCAGATGCCACTCCAGTCGTTGAATTACATTCATCGAGAGAAAAATAAGTTGTAAATTTTGTTCCTTATCAGTGTATTGAATTAGGCGTTTATATAACTGCCACATTTACGGCATGATTGATTAATTATTTAAAGACCTTGCAAGATTTCCTATCTATGTTCAACTGTAGTCTAACCAGTGTATTAACCATTACTAGGAGCCTGGTAAAATTTGTCATATTGGGGGCTAGAGTATCTTTTTTCAAGTTAAAGATGCATTAGAGACTGTCTTTCAGACTTGCAAATTATAGAAGTAATTGTTGGAATCAGTCAACAGTGACGATATTTGGAGACAGCTGCTGTTGTTCTCAATATGCAGAATGCAACTTAGAAAGTCCTTTAGTAATAGGAAGTGCTTCTGGGACACAGTTTAGAACCAAGCATATTTTCTGCTTTCTTGTCATTGTCCTGCATGCTGATAATATGCGATTAAATTGCAGAAATTTTTCCTGTGGTTTTCTTTATTTGTCACACAACCATCATGTTTGAATTAGAGCTACATGCTATATATTATGTAGGGACCTTGCTTCCCAGCATCCTCTGGTTTTGGAAGTATAAAACTAACCTTGTACAGGGTTTGGCAAGGTTCAGACTTGTTTTTTGGCATATAGGCCGTTCTGATTACAATGAAATTTTCTTTGTACTTAAGACAATTTTCAATGTGCATTTTTATCATACAGAAATGCTTGAAGTTTTTTTTACCTCTGCTCTGTATGTGACAGAAATTTTGCTTTTCTTATAGTATGTACTGCCACATATCTTGGGTTGGCCCCAGGCCTTGAGACCTCAAGTTTCCGGCACAACAACAAAGATGCTAAAACAAGACATCAATTTGCGGCCAGACCCAGCCTATGAGTGGGGAAGGTAAATCAGACGTTGGTCTTAAGCATGAGATCTTTTTCATGGAAAGGGCGGTGGTTCTGGCAGCTTTTCCTGTTAACTTCGGTGTTTGAACTTGTCAGAAAATCAATGTGGTTCTGGGGAGTGATGATTTATGCTTGTCTCCACAATTATATAGTGGGTAGATGTTTTTCAGTATGCTTCTGTAAAATTCTGGCCATCCCACTTAAACAACTTAAAGCTTTCCATTCTGAATCACTTGATTTATATTGAAGTTGATCATTTTGTTGGATATCTGGCGTTTGCGAAACCAACAGCCATCTTAGATTGAAGTGTAAAGTGCACTGCTCCATTATAGTTTTGATAGGTCAAGCTTATTATCCTTGCCCTCTACATGCCTATGCACCACGCATGTACATGTTGGCCCTCCTCATCTACCCTCCTATTGTTTCAACTAAACTACATTCTTTGATTTGGTCAAATAGAAGTACTGACGTTCACATCTTTTCTTTTCTTTTTTTTTTCCAAAAGATAACTAGATTGAGGATCAATCAATTACATCTGAGCAAATCAGCCTATTAAACTATTCTCAATCCAAACATTAGATTTACAATATATCCTAGCATTTATTAAACTATTCTTAATCCAAACATTAGATTTACAATATATCCTAGCATTCATTACTAGCCAGTGTGCTATTCTATTTTGCTATTTTGCTTCCTGTAGGCATGTCTAAATTCCAAACCTTTACCTTCACTGAAGGCTTTGATTTCCTCTAATAAAATTCTAACATTAGCAGAAGGATAGACATGTGGATCTTGAATAAGTTTAATTACTTGCTTCGATGATGATTCTTTTGTTGTTCCCCATTCGATTTGTATACATATATCTTAACGCACTCCTTATGGTCAACAGTTACCGAGTATAGAGCTGAAGAGCTTGTGTGATACGCTGCAGTTACCATGAATGCCTCCCCTTTGTTGTCCCTGATGATGTATCCAAATTCAGCGTCCGAATTAATACTTCACCAGGCTACGTCTGTATTAACTTTCATTTGGTCTATCCTCGGCGTCTCCCATCTTTCAGTTCTCATTTGATGTTAACCTTTGGCTTCCTGCTCCTTTGCAAAAACCACCATAGCTATGTTGTGCTGTGCCAGGGCTTCCCTGCTCGCCCTTGCTGGACTCGACCTCTCCTCATTAAAGGCCTTTGTATTTCTTGCCTTCCATCCATACCTGCCAAAAGGCAGTGAGTGTTAGTTCACATCTTTTCTAGAAAGCAGAGTGAATGCCTGGATGAGTTCGTAACGGATTCTGTGAAACTTGCTTAGGATACGAACCGTTGTTATGATATCCTCACTATTTGTTTGAAGCTCCTAAGGTTATTTATTTACCGAGTGTTGCAAAGCTGGCGATACAATTACTAGTTACTGTTCTTGAAAGTTTCTTATAGGTTCAAAGTTCGAGCTCTTGAAAATAAACATCCTGGTAGAAGTTTCTAGCGTACAAACGAGAGCTCTTTCAGCAGGATATAAACCTCTATCAGCATTGCTCAGGAATTAAATTTTCTACTAAATTGGTCCATCTGCTCAATCAGCACTCCTGATAGGAATTAAATTTTCTTCTAAATTGGCTCATCTACTCAATCAGCAGTGCTTATAGGTGCCTTGATAGAGTCGTCTAAGTGAAAATTAGATAAGTTCAAACTTAAATATGAGCCTTTGCTCTTTCATAATTCACTGAGTTTTTTCACCGCCTGATCTAGTTGTGCTCACGTCTTTATGTGATTTTATGCCTTGCAAGTGCTGCTACGTAATATTTTTTATCCAATTGTACATGGAGCAATACCCCGTCCTTAGAAAATGTCAAGGTATTTGTTTGTATTTGGTTCGATATGAATTAGTCGCATAGATGAATCAGGGAGGCATTGCTTACAGTAATCTACATTTGTTGGCTGTGCCAACTGTTATGAGGTGAGGAACATATGATCCATTAGATTGCAGACAACGGTAACAAAGGTATGCTAAACTATCTCTCTTTATCGTTCTGGCTCATGCTAAGGATTAGGTGAATGCCCGAATAGCTTGACCTTTCTGTTCAGTATGATGTTCTTGATCGTGCAACTGACAAGACTCATACCAAACACCAACGAGGAACAGTAAAAGAACCAGGACTAAAATATCCGTTCGCATCGAGTCAATATCAGACGTACTATTGACCTTAACTCCAGTGTAACAGTAACTCAAAACCGATGCTCGGATTTAGATTTATATCTTAGGAGGCGCCATTTCCGCAAGATCAAACAAGGATAGAAAAGTCCGCCAAAAGCGTTATTATTCTGAGTGAAACCCAGCAGGGCCAATTAATTTCGATGGTGCGTGGATATTACATATACATCGGCTGCTAAAGGC
Source organism: Costus lasius (assembly GCA_027563935.2). Lineage (NCBI taxonomy): Eukaryota > Viridiplantae > Streptophyta > Magnoliopsida > Zingiberales > Costaceae > Costus > Costus lasius. The sequence goes on from CM050453.2 coordinate 104,355,666, forward strand.
TACTTCGCAGGGCCTTTAAGCTGGACATACATAAAAAAAGTTTAATCTTTGAACATGACCTCTTCATCCAGGCTCGCGCTCTTCATCAGCGTTATCTTGGATTTATACAACCCTTTCTTTAGGCTTAACCTCAGCATAAGGATAGCTATGCTTCTTTGGGCTTGAAGAGACATCACCAAATCTGTGAACCAGCAACTTGAAGCAAGGAACCAGGACGGTGTACAGAGCACCGAGGATGAACGGTGCTGCTATGATCCAACCCAGCAACTTCAATACGAAGATTACAGGTATGGATGTGTCAGTTGAAACATACATATTTCTCAATGCGAAAAATAAATAACTATTAATTAAGAGCAAAAATAAAATAGGCGTCCATAGAAAATAGATCAAAATAGGTGGTTTGACTAACCGCATGGAATATACTGACTAGGATATCTCTCGAGGCCTGACCAGTAAAGACCTTTTTTAGAGCATCAGAAGTCAAGGGAAAATGAGGACCCCCGGAAATGACTTCACCTAGGCGCAAGAATGGTACAACCAAACTGAGAGAAAAATAAGTCATAATAGGCACGGCAATCAGAAATCAACAGCTAATAGACAAATAAGTGCATGCAAAGTTAACATTTCCTTATTTATATTCCTCTTTTACTTTTTGTTATGTTGGGAGACAATGTCTCTCAAATTAAGTATTCAAACAATCAGCAAATGGGTGTAACTGCAAGTGGGCCTTGCCGAGGTGGAGAATAGAGGCGAGGCCTAACTGCCAGAGCATTTGCCTCTTCACAATTGTGCTTTGTAGTAGGTCTGAATGCAAATCTTGCCACTAATAGAAGGTGTATCATAGTAGAGGGATTGGAGCATCAACCTATATCAATACACTTGGTACACAAGAAATACGAGCCTAATATCTATTAATCTATATAAATATTAGAGTATGCAACCAATACACAACTGGTAAGAAATAGAGCACACTGGTCTGACAAAAGACTGATAAAAGTACTGGTGTCGAGATTTCAAACCTTGGTTATAAATACCAGTTATGGCACTTACAATCGTCGAAAAGGGGAGTTCAACATCACTTACGGGTATCATAACAAGCATACAAGGAGTACCAAGTATCAATTGGGAAAGACACATAAAGCATGAATAATATTATCGTGCCTATTGAAGCCCAAACAATAAAGAGAAGAAAGCATAAAACATGTAGCTTGATATGCCAATCAATAGTGGTGTGATCGAATATGCCTAATAAGTTTATTGCAGATATGCTGCCTGAATTATCATCCTAGTTTCAAAGAGGTGGGAACTTTTTACTGACAATTGATACATAAACTCTTACATTTGCATTAATAAAATTCAAATGTTCTGTGTAAATCTACAACCTGCTGACCTAATCGAGCGGCTTCTACTTTAGATGCAACATATCTTGGCATCCGACTGAACTTCAACTAGTGGTCACATCAAAAAGAGATTTCTAAATGTTTTTAAGATGTTCATTAGGTTAATAAGTCGATGTCGTAACTTCACACATTTTGTTTCAATTGAGAACTTTCTAGTACAAGGAACTTAACCTTCAATATATGCCAATTTTAAGCATTCTCATGATAATTGATTGAGAAAGGATAAATTATTAATGAATTAATCTATGAGATCATTACTAGGTGAAATTAGCATATTCTCACCATCTATTCTACATCACTATTTGGAACTAATCTGCTTGGAACTATATCTTCTTTTGTTTAATATCTGAATTATGATCCCCAAGTAAACATTCTTATAATTGGAAGTCACATTCAAGAACACTAATTGATGCATATTCCGTCTGAAAATAAATCTGCTTACTTCGATAGAAAGTTCAATGTTCTTCACTGATGATTTCTGTTTTGATCAGTTCTGGGCCGCTTTAATTTCATGAATCTCACATGTCAATTTTGTAACAGATATTTCTAATGGTAAAAATCAACCGAAAAGAAAGCTATTACTCAAATCAAAAGCTAGAGTAAGATGCTATCATCTTTTTGTGCTTAGAGTAATTATATGTATGTTCAAAATCCAACCTATATTTCAGTCGTTTAATTGTGTAGATCTTATGAAAAAGTACACCAAGTGTTTTTTAAATCAATGATCAATTTTCTTTAACGTAGGTTGCATAACTGAACAGCGGTCTTCTCCAGCTTTGCAAGTTCAATAACACTATTCATCAATTTTCTTAAGTGGGTTTGAGAAACTGAATGACGAGTAAAAACCTTAAAACCTTAAAATATAAACTAAATGTTGATAGAACAAAAAACAAAAGATCTAATATTGCTACTATTTGGGGCAAGCTAATTTCGTATCTCCATATATACAGTGTAGCATGTATTTGTGAGATGACATAATATCGAACTAGGGATACATAGAAATATGCGATAGGAAAAAGAAAGCTCTAAAATGTTATTATAGATATCATCAAAAAGAGTAGATGCAATCCAAACAGAAAAATGATAGAAAATTTAGCTTTAGGTCTTAAACTGCTAATCTGGTTTAAAGAAATACATTATATTCACAAATAAACCTGTTTAGGGTTCAAGAAAATTACCTCAACTCAATCGGTGTTGCGACAAAATTGGCAAGCATAACACTTGGAGCATGGCAACGGTTTCCAAGCAATCCAATGGCCACCCCACAAAGAAAAACTGTGGTCCCTGATAAGAACCGTTGATAAAGTAAATTGACTAACAGTATTTCAAAATATTACTTAATGTACTATCCAAACACATATTTGACATGCGTGCATGCTGCACAAAACTGTTTTCGAGCCTATAATTTGATCCAATACGTCTTTCACTACATGCATATGCATCAGTATTTACTTACCATAACCTAAACTAACTGGACATTTAAAAGAGAAACTGTTACATTATTCCTTTGCAATCATGAAAGAATATAAGATATTTTCATGACATAGGATTTCAAAATACACAATAGTACTCGTAACATTTGTCATTAAACTATTTTGTAATAGTAGTTTACATAGACAATCTCAAGTGTATTCTATTTGAGGTCCTGGAGTATCATACCTGACAGGAAAGAAGTGAATATTTATCAATTGATATGCAACTGTATAATGCAATGAAAATTTCAGAATGGCGTTTTGCTTGCCATTTTGTCATAAAAATAAGCAGACTCAGCTTGAACGCCAAACAAAAGAATGAAAGCTTCATGATTGGCACAACCATCTGAAAGAACATATCATGAACTCTTGAAGATCTCTCAAAATGATTACATTTCTATCTAGAGTCAAACTACAACATACTGTGAAAAAAAAGTGGTAGAAAATGCTTGACATCTACTCCTGAAGAGTAAATCATGCCCAGTTGAAACTTTCTAGGATCTTAAAAGATATTACTAACCCAAACATTTTAGGTATTTTTGGGTCATCAAAAATAGTCTATTAACACAACACATTGAAGTATAGACATTGTTGTTGTCCATTTACAACTCAAGGCACTAACAAGTTAACTTGTCAAGAAGCTTCCATGCCACCTCAAAACTGTTCTTTTAAGAACCACATGCATTTTCTAGTCTCTGAAATTGGTCTTAAAGTCACTTTCCAATAAAAGCATGGAATTCTGCATAATTAACCCCAGAAAAAAAAGGTAGCTCCTTGACATCTAAACATCCTAAGATGCGAAAACTTTCAAGATGATTTCTTTTTCAGAAACATGCATCAAAATGAAACTAGATTTCTCTGCCTAAAATAAAGTATACATACATTCAACTTATGATCTGCCCTACATGAAGTAAAACATAATTCACACAACTTATCATCTGCCTTATATAAAGTAATACATAATACATACAACTTATGATCTGCACCAAAGGAATGCCTTACTACACGTTCCTAAAAAAAATCAGTAAGAGAATTAGTAAATCAGCAGTCAAATTGGCAATTGGCGTATGATGAGGCAAAGAAACATCTTAACGACTCCTGTGCAGTTTCAGCTTTTACACTAGCTGAGACGTATGTGGCTAGAGATAAATTTATAAGACACAGATAACTACTGATTACATAATTATACAAGTCGTTCAAAACAGATCATAGTTTGATCAAATGCCTTATCCACTATTATTTCAAAAGATATATCCATCTATGTAGATGACGCTTCAACAGAGAAAAAAATTTTCCATCAATAGTTTCCTGATAATGTCAATCGGCATATTCCTTTTGGTTAAAGAATGTCACAGTATAGCAAGATACTGTCTCAGTCTAATGGTTTTCAGCCATTGAAATAATCTTAGTTAGAGAATTGAAGCATCAAAGGAGTTCACGGAGTAATTGATCAGATGCAGAGACAGCAAAGAAAGATATGACCATATTAAACCCTTACCACATATAGGAAAGACTCCAAGAGTGAGTCCTAAAGCGGTAGAGAAGGCCAACTGCTTTGGTTCTGCACCCCTACAGGGAATATGGAAGTGTTAACGTAGTTCTTGCTACTAATCTATCTGACATCAACACCACAACGCACCATATGCACTACAGAAACAAGTGCGTGCACAATCAAAGGACCGGAAAAAAATTCCAAGCGGGAAAAAAAAGGAATCTCAAACCCTTAATTCTGCTTTGAGATTCGTGTGGAGTCTTAAAGTGTGCATTAGTGAAATCCACCAAAACACCAAAATTTCACGAGTAAATACAGATCCCAAAATAGCAGAAAAATCTTAAAATCCAGATATTGAACGGTAATTACAAATTTCGGTGCACTGTTAGGTAGAAATCCGGTGATCATTTGGACGATCGCACTTGAGAGACAGCGAAGAACCGGGAGAAGCAAATGAAAACAGGTAGAATCAACTGGATCCTGCAATGCGCGAGGCGAAAGCCACTAAGATCGAGAGATTACCTCCTAATGATTTGCACGAGCGGATCGACAATCTTTTCGTTGATCCACGGCATGAAACGAAGCCTCCAAATCGACATCTTTACCCCCTCAAAAAACACGATCTCTCCTCCTTCCCCTGGCGCTCCAATGACATAGGTTAACCTCCGAAGACAAAAAAGAGAAAAACTGTGGCCCAACCAAAGAGTTTAACCAAGCATACCCCGACGCAGAGGGCCCACTTTCGATTTGCAGGAGGGCCACGTAGTGGGTAAACGCGTTGGGTTGATCAGATGCCATTGGCATCCGTGACCAACCAAAAACTCACCTACTCCGACGGATCTTTAAATCCGCGTGAAACCTTAGCTTTTCCGGGCATAAAATCACTTCCAAATTGACAACTCTAATTGCCTTTCAAAATTTATCTCTAAATTAAAAAAATCACAAAAACCCTAATTTAAAATTACTTTTCGTTTTCAATTTTGACCAAGTCAAGGCTACTTTGACCAAAGTCAACTCAAAATTCGCTGCCTCTCGAATTAACCAGATCGATGATGTCAGCTCCTGAATTTTGCCATTCGCATTCGGTCGCTGACATCGTCACCATGTCAACCGCGTGGAATTCGAACTCGCCATGTTTCATTGACCTAGTCAACGCTTCCTCGAATCTAACGTGGGAACGCGTTTGATTGCCTTTGTCTCCGTTACGCCCGAGACGCCACCTGTGTCGCCCCTTTCGTCGAGTGCCGCCTGCACTCAAGAACTCGCCAGAGAGGACGGCCGGCAAGGAAAAGGATCCTTTCGCCCTCTGCTTCTCCGTCGCCGACCCGAACGTCTCTGTCGTCACCTGAGATGACGAGAAACTTACGCCGCCAACACACAAGAACAGGGGAAGATGTATAGGAAGAAATCTTCACTCGATTAACCCAAATTGCAGCTACAAAACCACTTATCTTCATCGACAATCCCCTGGCCGCCAACCCCCGTTCCCTCCCTCGCCGATGATCCCCTGATCACCGGTTACAATCGCTCAAATTTCCCTTGTCGTTGGCATCTCCCTAGACGCTGGAAAACCACCCTTAAAGCTTCCCTAAGCCCTCTGTGATGGTATCGATGATGGAATCGCCGTTGATGATCTCCTCGTCTCCCGTCCGCGCCTCTTTAAAGAGGATGTTCGCCGCTTCCTCCAAATCAAGAAGCTGTCCCGAGTTTTCCGCTTATGCCCAATGCTGTTGCCGCCCCCTTCCGCGTCCGAGAACCTCGCCGCAGCCGTCGTCTGCATCCGCGTCATCCGGGGAAACTGTCGTCGCCGCGTCCAAAGAAATCACATCCGGGGGAAGAAGATGCGTGTGCGGCGGAAGCAGACGTCGCACTCGTATGGTCAAAATCGGAGCTTTTCGATTTTGTGGACGTTGACCTGCCCCAAATGATCCGAATTGTCGACGGCTGCGGCGAGCTTTTCGATTTTGGGGACGTTGACCTGCCCCAGAGTAACCCGACATAATCCAAATTGTCAAAATCCGAATAACCCGACATAATCCTTAGGCTCCCTGGGCTGCGCAGGATAAGCTAGTTTTTACTGTCGCCAGAAATAGTCAAAATCCTTGAACACTCCCCAACCTTTGCTGCAGTTGTCTAGGTGCTTGTAAGGGAAAAGTAGGTGAGGATTACTTATAGAGCATGGGTTAAGAGATTGTAGCCAAGATAAACAAGAAGAGAGGAGAGGTTAAAAAGGAAAGGAGTTTTCTGAGGTTGGTTGGGCTGGTTTGAGGTTGGTGTGAAAATGCGCCAACTTGTTGGCTCGGATTACAGTGAGCTTGATTATTTCTCCTTCCTCTTGTAATTCGTTTATGGATGTAACTCACTCTCCGCTCGCTGCTAGATGATACTCGAGCCCTTAATTAAAAGAAAAATTTGTAAAGGGTTTTTAGGTTGTGCCCTTGCCTCAACGCGCACATTAGGTGAGAGGGTATAATTTGAATCTCACCCCGTATTTTTGTTTTTTATCTCTCTTCTCCTCCTTTCTATTAAAAATATTATATATTTTAATAATTATAAATTATAATTAATTATATATATTTAAATTTTAAAAAATATATAATATACTAATATTTAAATTAAAATTTAAATATATATTAAATGTGCATTAAAATTTAATATATCATTATATTGATTAATTTAATATATCATAATTTTAATTAATTTTTTTTAAATATAAAATTAATCTTTGAATTTTATATTACAAAATAATTATTTAATTTTATAAAAATTAATAATTTTCTCAAAATAATTTATTAGTTAATATATAAATTAATAGTTTTATAAAATTAAATATTTAACAAACTTAAAAAAATTTAATTATATTTTTATTAGTTATTCCTATATTAATTTTTAGTAAAATTACTTATTATAATTTCAAAATATTAAAATAAAATTAATTAATAATTATATAGTACCAATAACATCCTAAATCTAATTAAATAATTGTAGTTATCATTTGCTACTGTATTAGTACAGTTCTCAGCGGCTATCACAGTGCAAATGTGGTAGCAGCATAATTAAATTGGGCATTAGATGTGCCTCCAAGGTTTAGCCAAATAGAGAGAAGCACGTGCATTTATACTGCTGGAGTACGTTTAGGTCAAAGTCGGAGTAGATGCATGTTCCACGACTGAAATGATATTGGAATATGATACATGACTTTGATTTGCTTAACCTAATTATATTATATATTTATATATAAAAATTTTAAATATAGATTTATCTAACTCTCAACGTTAGCCCATAAGTTTAAATATTTTTTTAATTATCTTTTAATCTCAAATTTTGATCCATACCACAAGTCTAAATTTATATAAATTTTAATAAAATTTTTATTAATTTGTTATATATATAATATAAATAGTAATTTTATAACTGGCTCATGTTCAGTTAAGCAAATTAGGCTAATAAATGATCCATTTAATAAACGAGTTATTCAGATTGTATCATATTGCTTTGATTATATTTAGATCGTATTTAAGTTAAATAATTTGACTTAATTAATTAAATGAGTCATGTTTAATTTGACTTAATTGGATCACAAGTCACAATTGTCATAACTCATTTATGATCAATGATCCGAATTGTCTGGTCCAGTTATTACAAATTACAATCCTAGGATTTGAAATATACCCGTATTCATAATTTCCCACGTGATATAAAAAAATTCAATTTCTGTGGCTCAACCCTCAATGCCTTCAGAAAGTAACTAAAGACGTGTCGTGATTGGACTGGTCGGCAATTCTAGTTTATGAATTAGTTTCCAATTCAACATCTTTTTCTCTAGAAAATTCGATTAATTTATAATCTAATTTTATAAATTTATTTTACGTAAATGTGAGCATTAAATACTAAAAACAAATATTAGGAATACGTCTACACTGGTCGCTTTCCCAATGTGTAGGTGTGCCTTTGCTACTGTTCTATTTATATGATTATATTCTGTCCTCACATATTTTAGGGTTCTAGATTTGCCTTATGGCATGTGCTAAGCCTTGAGAACCTATATTCATGAGAGAATATGAATTAATATGATTATATTTCTAGATGAATTTGGAAGATGTAGAGTTATATCTTTTACCTAACTTGTTGGTGGTTGATGCTATATTGTTTGAGAAATCGAAGGGTTTATCTTTCGAGACGAACTTGGGGAAATAGAGGGATCTCATTAAAGACTTGTTTGTAGTTTACCCTACATAGAATGATACAAGTTAGGGTTAGAAGTGAAAATAGCATGTTTCACGAAGTTATTGGATCATATAGAAAAATATCACAAAAAATAATAATAAATCTGTGTTTACTTGTAAGTAAAATAAAAAGGATTTTTTCCTTGTGTATGTGTCAACTATTCTTTTTACCCGATTTGGGCGAATTAAAAATGAAAAATTTTGCTTATTTTTATCCTTTTTATTTTTCTTCGTTTTTGATTCATCTTTCCTAGTAAACAAAGGATTTTATTAAAACTTATCTCTTTCCACCCGAATCCCTTGTAGTAAATAGGTCATTTCTTATTTTTAATCCATCGCGAAAAGAGCAACATGCACGGACGCAAGTAAGAATTTTAATAAAATCTTTTTTATTTTTTATTTTATTTTCCTTATAAGTAAAAAAAAATTACTAAGGGCCTGTTTGGCCCCGCTTTGAAGCTGATTTTAATAAGTTTTTAAGCAGAAAGCAGTTAGAAAAACTATTTGGTAATGAAAAGTAAAAGAAGAAAAAAACAGTAAAAAAACAGAAGTTATGAAAGCTATAATTTGATGCTTTTACAACTTCTGCTTCTCTAAAAAAGAAATTTACATAATTTTATTTAAAATTTTAGGTATTATTATTTTAAATAATTTAAAATTTTCACAGGAAAATAAAATATTATATTATTTTAAATAATTTAAAATAATATATTTATTTATTATTATAAATTTTGACAGCAGTTAAAAAGTTATTAACCTACAGTATAATTTAGCACAATTATAAAATTATTAACAGTGGGGCCAAACAGCCCTAAATAATTTCTTTTTCTTTCAAATTTTTTATCCCCTAAAAATTCATTCTTGTTAGTAAACACGGCCTTAAAAATGCTTCGAAAATTAGGAAAATTTTTTTGAGATTACTGTAAACCGCATAACACAAATCTCAAAGCACATTTAACAGGTTGAGATCTTCCTTTTTTGTTCGTTCTCGTACCGCTTAGAAATTTTTTTTCATATTATAAATGGATAATTGGTCTCATAAAATTGACACGTGCAGCCCTTTCTTTTTCTAAATAAAATTAGATTCACGCAACGTCCAAATCGTACACTTTGTAATTCTAATGAAGGAAGAGATACAGATTTATTTAATTATTCAAATTTACTAATTTCAGGAAATGAACGTCGTCAACTTAGCTACCATAACAACCAATGCGGCCGTACTCGCCATCCATGGATCCGCCCACCGGCCGGCCACATGCAACAACGATCACTGCCTCCGTCGATGACCGTCGACGAACTCCTTGATGTCGTCCAGCAACAGCGCCGACAACTTCAGATCCGGAAACGCATAGAATGAGTGGAACCCCTCCGCGTACTCCACCAGCCGCGCCTCCTTTCCCCTCGCCCGCAGCCCCTTGTAGTACCTCCGCTGCCACTCCTGCAGCGGATCGAAGCCCCCCACCACCACCATCGCCGCCGGCAGAGCCTCCTCCAGCGGCGCCAAAGCACGAGACCCGAACACGTTCGCCGCCTCGTGGTCCCGGTCTGCACCTTCCGGGAGGAACGCACGCCACATCCAGTCGGTGCGCTCCACCGACACCAGCGGCGCCCCGGCCAGACGCTCCTCCGGCTCGGTCCTCTCCTCGCCCCCGAAGAACGGCTGGATCAGCACCATCCCCTGCAGCCTCACCCTCGTCCAACCACGCCCCGCGTCCGCAGCCCAGCGCCGGGCTACGTGGTGCGCGATGTTGCCGCCGGCGGAATCCCCCGCCAGGAAGCAGTTCGCTAGATCGGCGATCTCAGCCGCGGCGGGGTCGGCGTACAGGAGGCCGCCGCTGTCGAGGAATCGGAGGACGTCTTCGCCGTCGTCGTACTGCGCCGGGTGGCGGTGCTCGGGCGCGAGGCGGTAGTTGACGGAGACGACGACAGCGTGGACCGCGCGGCAGATGCGGCGGCAGAAGTCATCGAAGAGGTAGGAGGCGGGGGAGAGGAAGGCGAATCCACCGCCGTGGAAGAAGACGACGACGGGGAGCTTACCTGCGGCGGAGGAGGACGGGACGAAGAGGCGGAACCAGAGGTCGCGGGCGGTGTCGAGCGGGACGTCGGCGGTCCGTACGCCGCGGAAGGGCTTGGTGGAGGGCGAGACGCGGAGGTCGAGGAGGGAGGGAAGGAAGCGGTTGACGGTGCCGTCGACGCGGCACGCGGCGTCGCTGACAGCGGACGCACCGGCAATGACCAATCGCTTGATCAGGGAGAGGGGAGTAGCCACCGCGCCCTGGCGGGCCTTAGCTAGCGATGCCATTACCGCAGTAACAGCGCCCGCGCCCTCGTGAGCGATCGAGAGAAGGGTTGGCTATTTTGAGCCTGCAGAATTAAGAGAGGGGTGAGCGATGCATATTTATAGGGGGAAGAATTGAATTAGAGAGGGGGACTTAGGAAAAAAATTCCTCGATTTAAGATTTATATTCTTAAACAATCTAACGGCAGATTAATGACCCTTTGAGGACGGTTAGGCAGTTAATCCACCGTTAAATAGCTTTAAGATGCATGCATGCCAAGCTTTGAGATATGCACGTGAGCGTTTAACGGTGGATTAGCCATCATGCCGAGAACATTTGCTGAGGGGTTGTGAAACCGAATTTATCAAAAAAAAAACAATTTTGTATTTTTTTATGTATAATAAATTTTTGATAATTCAATTTTCAGTTTTGTATTGTACCTACTATAATAATATATATATAAAAAATATATTATTACCTTCACTAATTTATAAAATATATTTTTGTCCACACATATACTAAGTCATGTTTTTTTAATAAAAAAGAAAAGAATTACACTAAGAAAATCATCATCTTATAAAATTCATAAAAATCATTTTAGGTCAATGTATTCAGCACTTAGTTATTATCTTACCATTAATTTCATGATATCTTCTCGAATCATAATCAGAATCTTTCATGAGATATTTTTTCCTCACGGAAAAATTTACTGGTAGGAAACTTATACATGTTGTTAAATTTTAAATAATTTTTTTTAGAAATGATCTATACAACCTAAGCTATTTAATGGTATTAACATTAGAGTATTTTAGATGATGTATACGTATTAAATACCTTAAATAAAATTATACAATGAATATTGTTAAATAGTATTTTTGTCTTTTATGTGATTTTATTTAGGATATTTAACGAGTATACATATCTAAAATACCATAATATTGATATCATTATATAGCTTAGATTGTATAAATCATTTTTTAAAAAAATTAAATAAAAATTTTTTTATTTAAAATTTAATAACCTGCATAATTTTCTCCTGCCGAGAAAATTTTTTCCTCACAATATATCTTTTTTAATGTAACGAGCCTATCCTTTCTTTTCGGTTAGCATTTAACAATATATCTTTTTTTTTTTAATGTACTCTTCCAACTAGATTCACAAAAATCTAGATTGTCAACGACACAGTGGATGATAACAACTGTCACATCACTGTATTACATGCTCCAACGGCCGATTGGAATCACTCCAAAGTCCATGGTCAATTTGGATAAATATACTTTTGTCCCCATGTATTATTAGGTCAAAGATTCACTATTTAACTTAAGTCAACCACATAGTTGATCTTGACCACTGTTTCAACATTGTATTACGTACTCCAAGGGTCGATCGGAATCACTCCCAAGTCCGCGGTAAAGTCAATTGATAATCTAGAAAGAAAAGGAAATTTATTCACATAGTGTTTTTTTTTAACTTGTTTTATTTGGATGTAAAATTTATAAAACATTAATTTATTTGTCGCTAATAAGAGTGTCAGCAGTTAAAAGTCAATGCACGTGAAATGAAATCCGAGTGCGTGTGACTCAGGTTGACCGACCTGTAGTAAATTTGTTGGTCAAAAGTAATAGTTGACTTAATTTGATAGTGCGAATATCGTTTCTCCAAGTGGACGCTGACTCGGTCTTGCCACTTATTCACAAAGGTTGACTACATGAACGACAAACATTTTTCGCATGATGACAAACGAGGTGCTAACCGTAGTCAGTGGAGTCCAGGACATGCTAAATTATATTTGTCAGTTAGTTTAACTGTAATGTCGTTGTCTTTGATAATAAAATCTACGTGTGAAGGCTAGACTTCTTTAGTTAACCCATTTTAATCGATAATCGAGTGTGTATGTACGGGTTAGGATCCGATTTCGTCAAACTCAACTCGACCCGACCCTCATTCTGTTAAAACAATTCCCAACCCCGATGTGAACCCGAGCGGGGTTAAAAAAAAATCAAATCTCACACCAGATCCCATCACGGAATCGGATCCGATCACCGACGGTAATATGGGAAGGGGCACTAGGGGGGAGGGAGAGGCACTCCGTAGCCGAGCTGATGGCAGAGCAGCAAATAATAGCGAGTAGATAACTAGGAAGGAAAGAAGAGGAGAGGAAGAGGGAAAGGGCGGCAGATCTATTGCTCTCTCATGGCTCGCGCCGCCTGCAGTGCTTGCTCGCCATTGTCCCACTCTATCATTGCCCATGATCAACATTGACTTCTTTTACTCATCCATGGTGTAGTCTACTCACCTCTCGCGTTCCCTGTGCACGCCTTTCTCGCTGCCCACATAGTCTGCTTGGCGTTAGGAGTGTGCAAACGGTTTGGTAAATTTGATTTTTACTGATTTATCGATTAATTTAATAAAAAAAAAAAATCAATTTCGGTATCGGTAATAAATTTTCTAATGTTCGATTTTTAGTTTCCGTATCTTTTTTTTTTCAGTTTAGTAAAAATTGAATTTACCAATACTAAGTATTAAATTAATAAATTCTATTCGATAAATTATTAAATTAAATTTATCAATATAAATATAAAATTATTAAATTTTATTTGATGAATATATAAAAATAAAAATATTATTATACTATAAAAAATAAAATAATTTAAATTGGTAAATCGATAATTTATCAAATTTATCGAACATTTTCCGTAAATTCAGTTCGATAACTATTCGATAATTTTCTTATTATGTTCGGTATTAGTTTTAAAAATTTCAGTAAATATTTAATTGGTATATTCGGTATCGGTTTTTACCGATTGCACAATCCTACTAGGAAAATTTTTCTTCAGCGGAGACCTCGCTGAGGATTCTTAGGCGGAGTTAAATTGTAGCCATTGATTTTGCTTTACAATCGTGCCCATCAAGTGTTGTGCAGGTTGATGAAATTTTACACACTTTCCAAAGTAAAATCAATGGCTACGTTTAATTTCGCCTAAGAATCCTCGGCGGGGTCCCCGCCGAGGAAATTTTCTCTCCTACTAGCCACTCAAGCCACCCACGCCACTAGCACAACATCATTGCCTGTTCATGAGGAAGAGAGAGGGGAGAAAGATGGAGCAATAGGGACGAGAGAGAGAAGGGAGGAAAGAGACACTTGGGAGTGGTGGAAGAGGGACAGGCGGTGTTGAAAAGTAAACTTAAATTCTACTCAGTTAAAGGTTGCAAGAGAATTTAGATCAGATGTGTTTGGAAGCTTCGTTTTTTGTGGACATTATTACAGGTACTGTATCTAGTTTGTTAGTTATTTTTCTATATTTAATTACTATAAGGGACATATAATCCCTATAAATATGCACAAACTATTTCATTTGAAATTAATGAGTTCTAGTTTTTCACTCCACTCCATTTGTACTCGTTTTCGGTGATTCCTAATCATTTATAATATTTGGTATCAGAGCTAAGGGGAGTCATCGACATGAAGGGAAGTGTGATAAGGGTTTCCTGAAGAAGAACCCGCTGTCAGTCAAGAATATTACAGCGTGAAAGTTTGTTCGGTCAGAGAGAGACTGTAACAAGGAACATCCGGTCATTGAAGCACCGTGACAAGGAAGAACGCAAGGTCAACGAGGCACCTTACCGTAGAGAAAAGTCGGGTTAAGAGAAGAACCGTGACATTGAGGAGAGAAGATACGTTGAGAGGAGAAAACTTGACGAAGGAAGGAACCCTACATCACATCTTTTATTTCGCGTATTTATAGCATCGCCAAGGAGGAAGTCGGAGACAACTATCAAAATCCTCTTACAGTAAAGTAAAGATTGCTGTTGAACCCACAGATGGACTCACCACTAGAAGGAAAAGGGTGCAAAGAAAGCACCGTGCATAGGAAACAACCAGTGGCGTGAAGAAAAAATCTGGGCAAAAAAGTTAACTTGCTATAGTTATCACACGTAAAGAATACTGCATCTAATATCTCTTGGATTCTGAAAATTTGGATTCTTTTTTCAATGGAGGTGGCTGCACATTCAAAATTGACTTATGAAATTAAAAGTCAAAATTTGGTCAAATAGATGAACATGAGATGATATTCGATGAGGAAGAAGCTACAAAGGCAAAATTAAATGCTATAAGAAAAATCTTGGAGAAAAAATTATGCTAGAGCTATGGTATATATTTTGGAAGCAACCAAATTATCTTCATCGCTTGAAGATATAAACAAATTAAATGTCATTATCAATGTTCACTTATGCTATGAAACTGAAGCCAATGGAGAGAAAGACTAGTATAAAATTCTTGGAATGAATATGACTATGAGTGAAATAGAGGCAAATAAACAATATAAAAAAATGGCATTGCTACTGCACCATGACAAGAATAGATATGAATGAGCTGAAAGTGCATTTAAGATAATAACAGAGGCATGAAATATTATCTCAGATCAATCAAAGAGGAAACAGTATGATCTGAAAAGTAAAACAAAAGAAAACCTATAAGAAACAATTTGGATTTGTTGCAGAAGATATAGATCAAAATTTAGGTTTTACAAAATTCAACTCTGTCTAAATTTGATTTGTCCGATGTGTCGAAGACCTTTTATTGACAAGGAAGAGACAAACAGTAATTTGAAGAAAAAGAGACGGATAGATCTAAATAAACAACCAGATGAAGCCTAGATGAAGATCTTGAAGAAGAATTTCAAGTTTAAGAGGGAATATTGAAAAGTAAAACTTAAATTATACTTGTTTAAATGTTGCAAGAGAATTCTAATTAGATGTATTTAGATACTTTGTTTTTTTAGATATTATTATAGGCAAATGTATTTAGCCTATTAGTTATCTTTCTGCATTTAATTACTAAGTATTTCAAGGGACACATAATCCCTATAATATGTAAAAACTATTTTATTTGAAATCAACGAATTCTAGTTTTTCACTCAACTCCATTTGTACTCGTTCCCAGTGATTCCTAATCATTTTTAAAAGTTAGGAGGGGAGCAAAAGAAACAAGGGTTAGGGTTAGGGTTTTTTTTCTAAAAATACTAGATATTTTAGGCTTTTTTTTAATAGTCGAGTCGAGTTTGAGGCAAGTACTTGATATTCCATGCTCTACCCCAACCTGAAGAGTCCGGTTTTTCCCAAACCCGACCCAAGCTTCAATTAATTCGAGTTTTTCCGATTGACATCAAGTCGGATCTAGTCAGATTTGAAGGTTTTTGCCATCCCTAATCGAAGGCGAGGCCAGGTTAGATAGCAAAGAGAGGGAGAGGGCAAAGTCGAATGCAAAAAAGGAAAGAAGCGAACCAGGCGCCCAAAGCATGGAAGATATCTTCACAAGTTCTTCCACGCCTTCCTCCAACAATCTTCGTTCATGGAAAGGTATTAACAGCAAATTCTGGAGCCAAACTCAAAATTTGAACTATTTTTGTGAGCAAGTGAAAAGACAAAAATGGCCCTATACCACTATTTGTATAAATGTGTACTTTATATATAGTTTTCATAGTATAATGGATAGTTGAATCCTGTCGAACGATTTAGAGTTATTGGCTGCAATTTCTCCCACGTCTTTTCTTCCTCTTGGTGGCGCAAGAAGCCCTTCATCCCTCTTTCTCCTCGCCAAAGTAAAGAAAAGAGCAGGAGTTCAAGTTTATTTTCCAAAAGTCAAAGCCACTGAGCAACAAATTTAAATCTGCTTGATCGATTCCTCAATCTGGCTGCCGGCATATGGAAACCTTCTAATGAAACTTAACTTTTGATCGATCAATACAAATATCAAAAAATCTAGAATGAAAGAGTTTTTGAGTCACTAAATATATGGATCAATCTATTCATTCACTCACACAAAAAGAAGCAAGCACAAGCGCGACATTTAACCACAACATGAGAAAGCCTCCTAAGCAATGATACTTATTCAGCAAAGTCACGAAAGTGACATCAGGCCACAGCCAGGCCGGTGAGTCGAGGCCTCCTCTCAGAGGCACTCTTCTCGGCCATCGACTCTACACTAATCTTCCTCTTGGCGCCATTAGGCCTCGGCGACGCCGCGCTCGGTGGCTGAGCATAGCTCATCAGCCTCATGACGTCTTCCATTTTCAGAGGCTTGATGATGAAGTCCTCAGCTCCGGTAGCTCGGCACCTAAACCAGAAGAAAATATGATCAGCATCCACTAGTTACACGTTGTGCTCTGTGCAATCTCTCAGGAGGACTTGATGTTGTGTAAAATGTAGAGAAAAGTGAAGCTTGTTTTAGGTATGGTGAGTGGATAGACCATCATCAAAGAGTAATTTATGATCATTTCCATTCTATTTAGTCTCTTGCAAAGTAGCACTCACTCGTAAGTCATAATTCAGCTAAGTTTTTCATTCCACACCCGCATTACTAGTTACTGTTTACTGAAACAAAGGGAGTAGGTTTCCCTACTGAATTAGAGCAGCAATGCTTGAAAGCAAAGTATCATCATGGCACACAATGATGGATATCCATGACTGTATGTTTAAAGCTCGTTTCATGGAGTCGAAAGCAATTCAGATGGCCAAATATATCCATCCACAGACCTGCTAATTCGCTGCGGTTCGTTCTCTGAAGACATTATGACAACAGGGATGTGCTTGTGGCTGCTCTGCTCCTACAATTTGGGAGGAAGGAACTAATGAGAGGAAGAACAGAAATATGTGCTTTGATTAATATACATTAAATCGAAATCAGTACCTTGACAGCCTTTAGGAGGTCGTAACCAGTCATTTCCGGCATGCAGTAGTCAGTGACGATTAGGTCAATCCTCTGCTCCTGCAGCATCATTTGCCGATATTCTCGTTAGAGCGGGTTTGGATATGGGAGAATGATTGTTTCAGATTCTTTCACGAGATCTCTTGCTAGATTTCGTTGCCGTTAATCTCTTACCTCAACAGTGGGAGATTCAGTTTTGCCGGCGCTCAGTCCAAGAACTTCCATTGCTCGCCTCGCGCTGTCGACGGCGATAACTGCGCACGAGTAAGATTTAGAGCGTTTATCTTGCTTTCTAAAGACGAACTAGTTCCAAAGCAGTGGTTTCAGAAGGTTGGAACAGGCTTGCAGAAAAACCTAGATTATGGGTTTGGAATTTAATGCACAATTTCTGCGCTGTAAATTGGAGGGACATGAGTTTCTGAAGCACGGCCGAATTAATTGAAGAGAAGGTACATGGTCCAACATCAAAAGAGAGGAAGGAGTATATAGGGACTTTACATTCTTAAGTACAAATGGAATTGATCATTAATTAACAGGCAGCCAAGAACAGCCCGCATGGGTATGATGTATCTCGAACAAAAGAAGATTAAGAAAAGAAGCAAGAAATTTGCCTAAATTAAGTTTAAAGAAAAAAGTACTGCCATTAAACTCTCACCTTGGCACATGTGTGTAGTGTTCTTGAGCAAGCCCTCCACTATCTTTCTTTCCACAGGGGAGTCATCCACCACCAGCACCCTCGTCAGCGCCTCCGGCCCTCCTCCCAGTGTGCAGAAAGTGCTGCTCGCCTCCTTCTTCTCCGCCACCGACGTCTCCCTCTTCTCCGCCTTCTCCATGGAGTGTAGGTAAATGAGCGTGGGAGAGGAGATGAAAGCACTGTTTAGAAAATGGAAAGAAGCCGGAATCGCGGAGGGAGGACGAAGGGAGCTCAGTCAGAGTTCCTATAAGTAGGAAGGGCGGAGGAGGAGGGGGGTGGGGGTGGGCCGGTGGGGCCCCTGCGCGTGTCGTGGGGGAGTGGGGCCCGGGGGAGAAGGAACGGAATACTTTCCGCTAGATTTTGTTGTCGGGGAATCTATCTTTGCCATGGGATTCGAGACATTGACCTCAAAAATCTCCGCATGGTAGTGAGTGAGTGTGTGCGAACTGCGAAGCTGAACGTACGATTTCACTGGCTGCTACGACGGCTTAATAATTAAACCGGCCGTAAGAAAATCTTCTCGCTTCCGGTTCACTTTTGTGCTTAAAATGACGATGACAGTACGTGCCAGTGTGCCACTGCTTGAGGAATTCTGAGTCTTTCTATCTTAATTGATAAAATTCAAAAATATCGAACGGACGATCAAATAATTTATCAGATATGTTTGACTGTATTACTTTAAGAGCGTTGACCAATAATGAGGGTGTTGACAAGCCTATCTCCTCTAACAAATCCATTGAAACCAGTGCACCATTAATTGTTTAGTTGCTGCAAAGTGGCTTGTTCATCCACTAAGCTGCCACATTTGAGGATCAAATACATAAATGAAAGGATAAATATTTAGGTATAATGTGCTTTAATTTAGTGCTTGCAATTAAGACTCAAGCTGAATAATAACTTAAATTTTAGTCCTCCATGATGTATGTATTATTAATAAAGAATAGTACTTTTCTGATGCTGGCATAATGAATTTACATTGCAGTGTGATCCTGATGAAAGATATGATTACTTTTCAATCGAAAACCGGAGCGACAAATTAATGAAGCGTTGAATCGGAGGGAGGAGAAGGCGCAGCACAAGCGTATCTCATCCTGATGAAAGATATGATTCCTGTTCAATTGAAAACCTGAGAGACAAATTAAAGAAGAGTTGAATCTGAGATTGGAGAATAAGGCAGAGCACGAACGTATCTCTCTGACTTAGAGCTGACGCCAGTGCGCCATTAATTGTCAATTAATTGACCGACCTGTGGTCAAGTGACAAAAAAACTCTGTGCGTTCGCCTGAATAATTTGTCCGAGATATAGGTACGTATGCAAAATATTAATGAGCTCAATTGTTTCTTAACGAAAAAAAAAATGAAGAATTATAATGAACCAGGGCGGCTTTTGTTCAGATCACTAGGGTTTTTTGAATCTCTTTGATGGCATAGATGGAAAGAATCTATCTTTTGTTATTGATAATGGAGAGTCAGCGCAGCAAACATCTTATTCGTATATATTGGTAAGGACCTAAGATGTTAAGAAACGAAGAGCATATCTGTGAGCGGGCGCCGGCGGGTCACTGAGGAACCACCGCCAGGATCTCAGAAAAGTGGCATCAAATCCTGCGCGTTATCTCTCGTGTAATAACTCCGAAAGTTACGGGTCACCCCTGGAAAAAGTACCGGGATTCAGGTTCATTTTGAGATCTCCTCCAATCACTTTTTCAAGCACCCGGATCTGCAATTTAAAGGTCTCCAGGACAGACTTCGTACTGTTGAAGTTGCCGTACTCCTCCTCCCTGAACGCCGGTCGATGCCTGTTCTCTCGTCCTCTATCTTAGCGTCATTAATTAAGAAAATAGATTTTTTTTTTTCATCAAAAGTCAAAAATCTAATGAAGATTTGAAGTAAGAGAGTAGAGACGACCGTGAAAAGTGTGGGGCCGCGCTGAGGGCACCAGCCATTTGACTGGTCAACAGGAATATGGCGAGTACTTGCTAGGGCAGACTCCGACGGAAAAAAATTGGTAGCGAGGTATCTTAATCTTGCAAGCGGGAATTTTGATGCGGGAGAATAAAGTTTGATGCAGCGAAGATTTCATGATAGCTGAACTGATTTCACGAAACCTTAACTCTTATCTAACCCTAGGTTTAAGTCAATTTCACGAAACCTCAGTCAACTCACACGAAATCAAGTCTATGTTAGGGATTTCACGAAAGCTGGAAAAACTCTTGCCCCACTTTCCTTCCGGCGACACCTATCACCCGTCTCTTCTTCACCGTGTGAGCGACACTTCCGGCGACACTTTCCTCCTGGCGACTCTCTTCAACGGTTCGTCGGACATTCGTCGACTCTCTTCAGCGGTTCTCGGCTACTCGTCGGCTCTTTCCCATCAAAGTTTCCATGGTGATCATCCCTCCCTAGACACTATCTTGTAAGTTTTCAACCTTTGTATTTCGGTACTGATATCTGAATCTGCACATCTCGTATGTATCCAAACATCTGCGTCGAAAACCCAAATTAAGTTTTTTGTCTCTTCAAAGGCTCCTACGTAGAAATTGATGATTTTCTTTATTATTCAATCTTTGTTTATTGTCTGTTGAGGGACTGTCTTCTTTGAACCATCCCTTTGGAAACCTAAGTTACGGTTGTCCGGTGAACTCTATTGGAGGATAAAATCAGGTAATATAATTTTCATGAATTTATTGTGTTGTTTACCTAACATAATACCTATCGTATATATTTTGTTAGATATATCCATTTATACATTGAAATGGAAAAAGGAGAGAATTCGCAGAAGGGAATTAAGATTAGTGATATATTTGAGTGGTCATCCTCGAATGATGATCACATAGATGATGAACAAACTGAATTTGAGACAATAAGTGTGAAACTTGTAAGTTAATATAATCTGTTATACTTCAATTGGTATAATATTTTTTTAGGCAACACAACAGCTTACAACTATGCTTATATGTATGCACTTTCTCAGGAAGTAGATGATGAAACAATTGCAACACAAAAGGGTGAGGATATAGAGACATGTACACCAACTGAATCCTCTTTTCTAGTTCCTTGTATTGGTATGACTTTTAGTGGGGAAGATCAAGCTTACAATTTTTATAATGAGTATGCTAAAAGAATGGGGTTTAGTATTAAAAAGTATTCTTTAGAATGTAGAAAGGACGGGAGTCCTAAATATCGAAAATTATGTTGTAACAAGCAAAGAACAAAGCAAATACGAAAAGATCGTGTTATTAAGAAATCACTACCTGATACCCTAACGAATTGTATGGCTAGTGTTGAATTCAAGATTGATAGGAATGATGTATGGACATTAAAGAAATTCGAACTGAACCATAATCAACCTATGACAAGTCCTAATAAAACCTATATGCTCAGGTCACATAGGAGAATTTCACCTTTCCAGCGTTCTCTTATGGACCATATGACAGAATCTGGTATTAAGGCTCATCACGTATATAACTACTTTCAAGCTGGTGGAGCTAGTAGTGATGTTGGTTTTATCAGAGATGATAGTAACAATTACATCCAAAGAAGTAGATGCAAAAAATTGGATGGTAAGGAAACTCGCGGTATTCTTAGATTCTTGAAAGATAGACGGGCCAAAGATCCTTTGTTTTTTTCTGCTATGAAAACTTCAGATTCAGGCGAGATAACTCATTTCTTTTGGTGTGATGGCAGATCTATAATAGATTTTTCATATTTTGGGGATGTAGTTTGCATTGATACTACATTTCAAACCAATGAATATGATATGCCTTTTGCGCCGATCGTTGGATTAAACCACCACAAACAAACTATTATATTTGGTGATGCATTGTTATATGATGAGTCGTCTGATTCATTTATTTGGCTATTTGAGACATTTTTGCAAGCTATGTGTGGCCGACATCCGGTAACTATTTTTACAGATCAGTCAGCTGCAATATCCAAAGCAATACATATTGTTTTTCCAAATACAGCTCACTGACTTTGTTTGTGGCATATATTCCAAAATGCAGCGATACATTTATCATATGTGATTCATAGTAATTCTACATTTATGAAAGATTTTAAACAGTGTATATATGAGCAGTGTAGCGTTGACACTTTTGAAAAATTATGGGAGGCTCTTTTGAGTAAGTACAATCTTGTTAATCACCCTTGGATGATTAATTTTTATAAAATTCGAACTAAATGGGCTGCATGTTTTCGAGTAGACACATTTTCAGCTGACATGACCACCACCCAACGAAGTGAAAGTATGAACTCTCACTTCAAAAAATTTTTTAAGAAAAAGTTGGGTTTATTTGAGTTCTTAGAACAATATGAGAAAGCACTGAGTTTCTTCCGGGAGAAAGAGATAAAAGCGGATTTTAAGTCTCGGAATAGAACACCAAGTGGTGGCTATGGTAATATGTGTAAACAAGCAGCTGAAATTTATACTGAAGTCATTTATGATGAGTTTTTGGCCCAGTTTAGGGTTCATGTTGATTTCCTTATGCAGTTCATGAGTTCTGATGAGAGGGGGATCATATATAAGATGACTTCACCTAACTCTAGTAGATGTGAATTTGTCAACCTCAGCCTTAGCCCGGTTCAGGTTGAGTGCTCTTGCAAAATGTTTGAAGTCAAAGGTATCATTTGTATGCATGCTATAAAGGTGCTTGCTACCAATAATGTGACATGCATACCAGATCAATATATATTAAAAAGATGGACAAAGTACGCTAGAGAGGGTGATGGGGCCATTGCTTGTCCACCGATGATTGATGCCGCAGGGAAAGAAAGTTTGAGCTTTATATATAGTCGAGTATGTCAAAAGCAATATTGTATATCAATAATGAGTTTGCAATCGAGGACATCACATGATTATATAGAAAATGCAACCAAACAATTGAGCATAGATGTAGAGAAGATATTACGCAAAGAGGCCGGGCCGACTGAACAGTTGATTGGTGATGATATTGAAGGGTCAGATGATGGTCTTGTTATTAAGCCACCCGTGGCTAAAAAAGGTCCAAAGGAAAAACGTAAGAAGGGGCCTCTTGAACGAAGACATAAGAAGCCACCGGTTACCAAATATGAAGGTAGCAGCAATCCTGTTTACAACTACCAAAGGGCCCAGGTTTGCTTAAGTAGATTATGGATTTTCATGTTTAGTAACAGACCGTTCCACGTAGTTGACATTGTATGAAATTTATATTTCATGTTTCTTTATGATAACAGGTACCATTTTACCAGCCCCTGATTCAACCAGGACCATTCATGTCTTACACACAATTGATGATGGGTGCATCTGCTCCACACTATGTAACAAATTATTATCTTGCTACTTTAGTTTGTGCGTGATTAGCTTATTAACATTCTTTTAATCTGTTATCTATATGCAATTGGTTGATGAAGCCTCACAGATTCAAGGCACACACCTGTCATCTCAAGAGGGGCATAATTATTCTATACATTCACATGAGAAATGATACCTGTCGGCTGTAGCTTACCATGTGGTATTCTACTTGGATTGTAGCTTATGTTATTCATGTATTAGTTCAGAATCTGTGTTGTAACAACAAGCAGTTGATTAGTGATGATTTCAGTTTTTTGTGAGTATGCAGTATGGTGAAATGATACAAGTTATTGTGAAATGAAAGCAGGTTATTGTGAAATGTAACAGTTTTTCGTGAAATGATACAAGTTATTGTGAAATGAAAGCAGGTTATTGTGAAATGTAACAATTTTTCGTGAAATGATACAAGTTATTGTGAAATGAAAGCAAGTTATTGTAAAATGTCCCAGTTTTTCGTGAAATGATACAAGTTATTGTGAAATGAAAGCAGGTTATTATGAAATATCCCAGTTTTTCGTAAAATGATATAAGTTATTGTGAAATGAAAGCAGGTTATTGTGAAATGTCCCAGTTTTTTGTGAAATGATATAAGTTATTGTGAAATGAAAGCAGGTTATTGTGAAATGTAACAGTTTTTCGTGAAATGATACAAGTTATTGTGAAATGAAAGCAGGTTATTGTGAAATGTCCCAGTTTTTCGTGAAAATGATACAAGTTATTGTGAAATGAAAGCAGGTTATTGTGAAATGTCCTTGTTTTTCGTGAAATGATACAAGTTATTGTGAAATGAAAGTAGGTTATTGTGAAATGTCCCAGTTTTTTGTGAAATGATCCAGATTTGTGGTGAAATGATACGGGTTATTGTATCAACCATTCATTACATATCTTAAGTCAAAAAAACTCAAAAGAAACTCAATGCATCACTAGATTATAACATTGGTATCAACCATTCATTACATATCTTAACTCAAAAAAACTCAAAAGAAACTCAATGCATCACCAGATTATAACATTGTATCAACCAAATGTACAATACCAATGCCGATTCACTGTAACTGTAGCTTACCACCAACCAGGTTTACACATCACTCTTTACCAACAAGCTTACCACCAAATGTACAATCCAAAATTCACTATAACTGTAGCTTACCACCAACTAGGCTTACACAGACATTGTACCAACCTAAAACTCATCTTTTTCACAATAGTTTGCCAGTACAGAGCTCCAATCCAAGCTCCGCCCGAAATCTATGCATGTCATCTTGGGTGAAGTCGAATTCCTCGTAGCGTGATAGATAGTCCATGAATTTGATCACAAATACCGCGCAGTCCACACTATCCGTTGAGACATTAGAGACATTAGAGACATTTCTCAAATAATATATAATGGAAAACCGAGGTGCAATACTTACATATCTTTTTACTAGACCATCATCATTCCTCTTTGGTGCCATCGAATTATAACCGACAACCTCTTTTTTCTTGAAATCAAAGTATAACAAGTACCGGTAGGTAGTGATGCCTCAGTAGGTAAAAGGGATCCTTCCCCTGCCTCTCTTACATGCTTGTCTTCAATTATGTCAAAAACAATCTATACATGTGTTGTCATTGTTAATATCAAAACATAACTAAAACACATTATAGTATAACTAAGTAATTCATTATACCGAATCTTTGTCTATTTTCAGACACTTTTTGAAATAAATATTATGTCGAGGTACTTTAACTCTCGCCCAACGAAACATCCGTGGGTATGGTCCAGCCAACTTCATATCAGCATACAACGAGGTATGCTCATAAAACCAAACCTGCATAGTGTATAATGTGAAATAACATTAATAATTCATACTTGTGCAAATTACGAAATAGCTGGCATGAAGATACTTACGTAAATTACGATACCGCAACCACCAAACCCAAGTACTTTCTTCTTCTTCTTCATACTAGCTGTGAGCTCAGTTTTCAAATAATAGTGTACAGCTTCCGCCCAATTATAGTCTCCTATTTTTTAAAGGTCCTCGACATACGAGACAACACCGGCATCAAGTGATAAACTAGTCCGGCTGAATAGAAAGCAGCAGAAAACTAGGAGGACCACCAACCTCCTAACTCTCTCCTCATCCACTCTATCTGCTAGAGGAGAGCTAACTTGTCTCAACTTGTCTTCTATAACATTTCTGTTTAGTAGATGCCCACTAAATTCACTCATATAAAAGTCAGTAGTCGGCCGAGCACTCTTAAATCGAACCAAGTCTCCCTCGTCTGGAAGACCAAGAATCATCGAAACATCCCTCACAGAGAAAGGAACAAAATTTTCATTAATTATAAACCCACATCTCTCAGTGTCCCATGTGGGTTGCAGATATTCTAAAGCTAACATATCCAGCTGAATGGAGGGGCCTCCCAAAAAATGTCCAAATGGGGTATGTCCCAATTGCGTTAGAAGTAAACTACCTCCTTCTATCCCCCTTATAAACTGATGCAAATGACTCAATGAGCATCGATTCAGAACGGGACGACGGTCCACATATTTCTTTCTTTTTCCTCCACTGCTTGGGCTAGTCATTTTTAGGCAATAACTAAAACAGGGAGCCAATTTAGGTTTTTACCTAAAGCGATATGATATAAACAATCTCATAATGCATTAAGACAAGATGATTTAGAGGACAAATGCTTACAACTTATGCTCATTGGAGGAGGTTGAAGTGATACCGGTTGAAGAGAGATTTCATTGGAGGAGATTGAAGTGATGCCAGTTGAAGCGAGATTTCGTCCGAGGTTGAAGTGATGCTGGAGTCAACTGTCCTCAGTGCGAACGGCGCCGAAAGGGGAGATTTCGTAACTGGCTGGAAAAAAAACAAGGTCAGCAAGCAAAATTTTGATGTCCTAGCAAAGGGGCAAAAATTTTGCGTCGTGTTGCTGAAGTCCGCGTGGATGACAACAGAGTTCCACTTCGCTGGCCACTACGGAAGGCATCCAGATGCTTCAATGGTCGGCGGCGAGGTGGACAGAACCCTGAAGGTGACCGGAGACCGGGGGCTTCAATGGTCGGCGGACGGCAGGAAAGGGGACGGACGAAATCCCTAAACCCTTTGATTTCATGCGAGTTGACTGCGGAAACGTGAAATTGACTTAAACCTAGGGTTAGATAAGAGTTAAGGTTTCGTGAAATCAGTTCAGCTATCGTGAAATCCTCGTTGCATCAAACTTCACGCTCCCACATCAAGATTCCCGCTTGCAAGATTAAGGTACCTCGCTACATCTGCGGCAGCCTCGCTGCCAAATTTACGGCCATTATTTTGACACTGACCACCTTTGCACTGAATGCGGCTTGTCGGAAAAATGTCCTAATCACGACTCATGTCTAAAATAGCCTTATCCACCGTTCAATGAGCACAGATCTTAATACCACTCACGAAATTACTTCGGTGCATAAAAATGTCCTAGGCACAGCTCGTGCCTAAAACGTCCTAGGCACGGGCTTCATCCACCGTTCAATGAGCGCACATCTCAATAAATGTTTAGTTCGACAAAATTAGATTCCATAATAAACAATAAAATTCGACAAAAAATAAGTTGAACAATAGCTATATATCGTCGAACTTATTTAAAACTTATAATTTTATCGTCGAACTTATTTAAAACTTATAATTTTATCATCGAACTTTGTCATATATCGTCGAATTTATTTAAAATTTATAACTTTATCGTCGAACTTTTTCTGGATATTGTATAACTTTTTATGGATATCATCGAACTTTTTTAAAATTTATAAATTTATCGTTGAACTTTTTCTTGATATTGTCAAACTTTTTCTAAAACATGATTTTATTGTCGAACTTTTTTTAAAACATGATTTTATCATCGAACTTTTTTAAAACTTATGATTTTATTGTCGAACTTTGTCATATGTCGTCGAACATTTTTTGGAACTTACGATTTTATCATTGAACTTTATCATATATCGTCGAACTTGTCTAAAACTTGACCAAAACTTATATAAATCAATGAAAATAGTGAAGAATATTTTAGTGTAAATTTTAGTAAATTTATTTTTTTTATGTATTATTTTTATTAATTTTTATATTTATTGTCAAATTTTATCTGCTATTGTCAAATATTTTTGAACCTTAATCAAAGTTTACAGGCAGCAAATGCCATGAGCAGCATTGAGATGTGCGCTCAATATTGCTCATGGATGAACCCATGCCTAGTGTCACGCCCCGGTCGGATCGGTCTAGAATTAGCGCTTATCCGCTTCCTAGAGCCATCCGGCGGAATACCAGAACGTAACTCTCCCTAGGGTTTCCGACCCGAAATTAGAAACCCTAATCTCCCCGGATAATTTTTATCCCCAAAATACAATTCGCACGGAGAAACCCTAACCCTAATGTCAGGAAATCCCAAAATCGAACCCTAAATTAATTTACCTCCTCTGATTTTGACCAAAGTCAAAATCAGACCCTTGCTTGCGTCAGCAGCCCGTCGCTGACGTCACCTTGCCGAATTTCGTCGCGCGCGTATTCGATTTCGGCCGCTGACGTCTTGCTCACGTCAGCCGCCGATTTCGTTTGAAATTGAATTTCGATTCGCCGTTGACCGTTCCGCTCTGTAGACTCTGTCTGCCACGTCAGCCACGCGCCTCGAATCGAACGCCGAGCCGCGTTCGTCTCCTTCGTTGCCGATGACGCTCGTGACGCCAAAACAGAGGGCTGCCTGCCCTCGTTCCTCCACCGAAATTGGTTCGCTGGAGCTCGCCTCCTTTGCCTTGTCGACGCCGACTGGACCTACCCGTCGGAAGCCGTCGCCACCCAGCCGGAAGGGGAAAGCACAAGAATAGGGGAGGAGATTGGCGGAGAAGTAAACCAATTTTATTCCT
This sequence comes from Costus lasius, assembly GCA_027563935.2. Classification (NCBI taxonomy): domain Eukaryota; kingdom Viridiplantae; phylum Streptophyta; class Magnoliopsida; order Zingiberales; family Costaceae; genus Costus; species Costus lasius. Next base: position 104,384,149 of record CM050453.2, read on the forward strand.
CTGTAAATCGAGTTACAGATCCTCCCTGAAGCTGGCGACCCCCGTCGCCGATGCCCGCTTCCCCTCCCTCACCGGTCGTCCCCTTGGATGCCGGTTACAAGTTCTCTCTATCGATCTCGCCCTCGAAATCTCTCGTCACTCTCACCTTCAAGCTCCCTTCGGTGATGTCGACTCCCTCTCGATCGTCTCGATCGTCCTCCTCTTTATAGAGGACGGCCGCCGCCGCCTCTTCCCCATCTAGGGCTTCCAATGCCCGATTTCACCGCGCCGTCTGTGAAATCCGCTGGAGACCCTGCGCACCTATCTCCTCTTCTGTCGTCGACGACGAGGTCGTCGCTTGCCTCGTCCGGCTCCGAGCGGCGCGGAGAAGACGTGGCTGCCGAAGACGTGCGATCCGATTTTGTGTCAACATCAAGGTTTGACCGCCGAAATCGGGTTCCGTCAGTGTGGCTACAGCTTGGGTTTGGGTCTCCTCTTGGCCCAATGGGCTTTGGGCCGGACCGATCGAACCGGGCCTGACACCTAGGGCTTTTATTCCGTCTTGTCATCGCTCTAAAATTTTATTATAATACCATAAATAATAAATAGTAACTACATCGTATCGTTACAATCTAAATTAGAATAATATTGCTATTTAACACAATATAATAATATAGCATTAGTATTAGTATATAATTTAGAACATGTTTGGCTCGGTTTTGAAGTTAATTTTAAATAATTTTTAAGCAGAAAGCAATTATAAAACTGTTTAGTAATGAAAAGCAAAAATTAAAAAAAAAAAATAAAAAAGCTATAATTTAATACTTTTATAGCTTCTATTTCTTAAAAAAAAGTAATCTATATAATTTCGTTTATAACTTTAAGTTTTATTATTTTAAATAATTTAAAATTTTAATACTAAAAAAATAAAATATATTATTATTTTAAAAATAAATAAATAAAATATATTATTTTAAATTTTGACATCACTTAACAAGTTATTAACCAAACATCTTATAAATGTTAACAGTACAATATAATTTAGCGCAGTTATAAAGCTATTAATAGTGAGCCAAACAAACCCTTAATCTTTTTATCATTGGTATCTAGATTTATAACAAGTCTTAAAATATAAATATATCGTTATCGACGAATTTATCAATACAATTAATATCTTATATTTGCTAGAGCGTAACGATTTCAATATAGCACTTATGTCCAGTGTCCTATAGAAAAGATAAATTTTTTATCGATCACTTGTTCATATGATTTTAACAAACTTAATTATAACATATATAACGTGTCAGGCGAACAAATTAGTAGAAATTAATTGTCTTTTTAAGAATTTTTTTTCTTCGGTGCATTAATTACAAAAATTTAAAATTATTTAATTTCCACTGCATCCACGAGCATATGTTGAAGCAGTTACGGTGATGGTTCAAGCAAATAGCTTTCCGCAATATCGTTATAAATTGAGCGGGTCCCAAGGATGGTAGCTGATGCCACCCACCTGCAGGTCCCCAACGATTTCTCCTTTTGAGCAATTGGACCGCGTCATGGGACCCTTTACGTGCGTGCATTCTTTCTTTGGGTGCGTCATCACGCACATGCAAATTTTGACCAGTCCCCTTAACGAACTTGCCTGACATTAATTGGTTGAAATGAGCCCAAAAATAGAGGGATCGAAATGATTAAACAGATTGTTTGACGTAACCGTATTAACGGCCCACATGACTCTCCTCCGTCAGCCCGTCACCCGTGGAGATCGCGTCCATTTCCTGCCAACTCGCTCCCGCCATTTCCTTCTCCTCCCCCCACCTGTCTTTGACAAGCTAGCTATTCGCTAAACACCGATGCAACAGCACTCCGAAACTTAAATGCACAGACCACCGAAAAATGTAAAATTAGAACAATAAATCCGTTACGCACCTTTAATTTCCACCGCCCGGTTTGCCCTATAAGTAGCTGCGCAGCTCCCCACCCTGCAAGCTGCGGCGAAGATGGCTAAGTTTGCTCCATCGCTCTGCTTGCAGCTCTGCGCTCTCGCTTTCGCAGCCGCCATTGCTGCTGCCGGAAGCAGCAACAGCCGCTCGTTTGTCGGGAGGCAAGGCACCCAGTTCGTCCTCGACGGTTCACCCTTCCTCTTCAACGGCTTCAACTCTTACTGGATGATGCAAGTCGCCGCGGAGCCGGCGGAGCGGGCCAAGGTCTCGGCGGTGCTCCGGGAAGCCGCTGCTGCCGGCCTCACCGTCGGCCGGACGTGGGCGTTCGGGGACGGCGGCTATTGCGCGCTCCAGGTCTCCCCCGGGGTGTATGATGAGCGAGTGTTTCAGGTGGTGATCGGTGGATTTGGATGATTTGTCTTTGGATCTTTTGTTTGTCTAATGCGTGGCCGATGCAGGGGCTCGATTTTGTGATCACGGAGGCTGGAAAGCACGGCGTCCGATTGATCCTGAGCTTGGTCAACAACTTCAAAGAATTCGGCGGCCGAGCGCAGTACGTGGAGTGGGCGCGCAACGCCGGCGTTGCAGTCGGCGGAGAAGACGATTTCTACACCAATTCCGTCGTGAAGGGATACTACAAGAGCCACGTCCACGTATGAAATAAATAACACGGGCATGCATGCATGCGTGATGTATACGTGCATGCAATCAATGTACTGTCATAGCGACGAAAATATATATGAACTAAGTCAAAACTGAACATTCTTTGCAGAGAGTGCTCACTAGAGTCAACACCCTCTCCAACGTGGCCTACAAAGACGACCCCACAATCTTGGCGTGGGAGCTAATCAATGAGCCTCGTTGCCAAGCAGACTACTCCGGCAAAACTGTGCATGTAAGTGATTAATGATCTTTCACAAAATTTTATTCTCAAATATAATTAATTGGAATAATTTTGGATGAAATTATATTACAGGGCTGGGTTCAAGAAATGGCAAGTCATCTCAAATCCATAGACAGCAGGCACATGTTGGAGATAGGAATGGAGGGCTTCTATGGAGATTCAACGCCGGAGAAGAAGCAATTCAACCCAGGATACCAAGTTGGGGCTGACTTTATCCTCAGCAATCTCGTTGACGAGATAGACTTTGCAACCATTCATGCTTACCCAGACATATGGTATTAATTAATAGATTATATATCATAAAGAAATTAATTTTGTTCCAAATAAAGAGTAAAAATGTTTAAGAAGAAATCTTCGTCTCAGGCTGTCGGGGCAGAACGAGGGATCGCAGACCAGCTTCGTGCAGCGGTGGATCTTGATCCACTGGGACGACGCCGTCAAGGTGCTCAAGAAGCCGCTCGTCTTCGCAGAGTTCGGCAAATCGAAGAAGGACCCGGGCTACACTGAAGGCCTCCGCGACGCCTACCTCGGTGCCGTCTACGCCGACATATACAGGCTGGCTAGGACCGGCGGCCGCTCGATCAGCGGCGGCCTGGTGTGGCAGCTGATGGCCGAGGGGATGGACTCCTACTACGACGGCTACGAGATCGTGCTGTCCCGGGATGCGTCCACCAATGCGGTCCTCGCGAGGCAGTCACACGCGATGTCGGCGCTGGCGAGCACGATGAATGAGCCAGCGGCAGCGGCGTCTGTGGCTGCCAAGGGTGACACAGACGGCGCTGCTGCTGCTGGGGCGGCAGCGGCGCATGAGCGTGGGCAAGGGAGAAAGCATGGTGCTGGTCACGTGCGCAGGCGCAAGCTTGCTAGACGAACACCCTTCCTTAATTAGGGAGTGGGCAATGGAATTTTAAGGGACTTATAATGAATATTTCTATAATTACAAATATATTTGTTATTTGTAATTTTCACAAGAGAAAAAAAAGAATTAACCATTTTGTTTTGTAATTTTAAAGGACTTATAGAAGGCAATAATTACACTAAAAATGCAATATCATATATATAATTTAAGTAACCTTATATATTATTATATTTTTGTGTATTTTAACTTCGATTTTCTATTTTTTAATAAATTGGATGAAATTAAAATGGGAAAACCCCTTTTTTCTCCGCTTTATATTTTTCATCACTTTTAGAAAGCAAAAAAAAATGTATTTCTTATTTACTTATTTTTATTTTACCTCCACATGGGCTGGGCCGGATGGGCCTGTGCATTTAAATGTCTTCATCCCTACTCCGGCAGTATTGCTCATCGCCTCGCATTTCTCACTGCCTGGTCAATCCCTTTCGTCAAGAAGCGGAGTGAATGCGCGGTTGAAGAATTTGAAGGTTCAATCTTCATCATGCTTTTTATCGTATTGTTAATCTAAATTCTTCCACTGCGCAACATCCTGATCCGTACCAGAGAGCAGGAAAGCTCATTTTAGTTTCTTTTGTCTTTGACACGATTCAGGGAGAGTTTCTAGTTTTTATCTTCATTTTGATCGGTGTGGACATTCGAATAAAATAGTTCGATTTTTATCTTCGTTTTCTGATTTCTTGTGTTAGGTGTTTGATTTCCTCAAGATTACTCGTCGATGGTTTTGACCTAGTGTCTCTATTTTAAAATTTCATTCACACAATCTCTTTTTCTGCCACAACCGATCCCAAAAAACGATTTTTTTGTACTTTTTGAATCACTTTTTTTTTTTACTTTTTGAATCACTTGATGCTCTTAAATCTTTATTGTACGATATATGCATTTCCTGTATGCAAGTCTATGTAAACTAGCTTATGCATGTGAGCGCCATTCACGTCCCTCCATCTACTGCTTTGATGGAAAATGAAGAAGAAATAGCAGGGACTAGATTGTAAATAGAGGGTAATAGAAGGACTAAAAATAAAGCAAATGCAAACTTTAATTGCTATAGGATTGCTGCCCAAAATCTGATACAAGTTACAAATGAAAGGACCCTAGTCCTTGTATAGAGTATACTACCGACTTGTGAAATCGGTTTACAATTTTTTTTCTTTTTACATCAAAACACGACTTTAAGAGTTGGTTTTCTATTCCTAATTTAGTCACCTATGTCGGTTGATTATCTTTTTAAAAACTGATTTTCAAAGTCAGGTGAAATCTAGACACTCCTCCTTAATGAGATTTTATAGAAAATTCAAAGTAAGCTTCGAAGGTCTTCAGTTCTTGATCTTGGTAATGCCTTTGTAAATATATTTGCTATTTGATATTTAGTTGGAGTTGTACATTTCCTTCTGCATCAGCTTTTTGTATAAAATGATATTTAATTGCATATAGATGCATTGGATTTTTGGCAATTGCTAATATAGATTTGTTATCATAATGGAGAATGATTAGTTCTTTTTATTCTTGGCTTTTTCTTAGCCATGTAGCTTGACATGAAGTTGCTGCCGTTGTATATTCAGCTTTTGTTATTGATTGTGCCACCTTCTTACTTTTTAAATACCCATTAGAATAGAAGCTTCTATTAAAGAGTCATGGTTATGACATAAAAGATATTGCCATCTTAATTTTGAAGGTTTGAAATTACTTAGACAAAAATAAATGGTGTATGGTCTTCTAGCAATTTTAGATAATGGCTGTGTTTGGTAAGGATTACCCCAAGTCTCAAGCAGTGATTAAAAAACTGGTCCGGTACCGACCGGTTTGTACCAGTCCGGTGGGGGGACGGTTGCGGAACAAGGAGATGCCGACGGTAAGTAGTAAAAAATATTTTTTTATTGCGGTACCGGTATGGTACCAGTATGTACCGACCGACCGGTTTTATTAAAAACCGGTCGGTTTGCAATAGTTATGATTGAAAACCGATATAAACTGACTGGTTTTGATGAAACCGGTCAGTTTATATCGGTTTTCATCTAAAAATCAAAATTTAACCTCAACCACCGACAAACATCACTGCTCACACATGTGAACAGTGATGTACAGTGATAAACAGTAATAAATAGTGAAGATCTTATAATTTTATATTAAGATATAATTTTTTATATAATATTTTATAATATAAGTTATATTTTATTAGATTAGGTGGCCTCAATGCATCACAATAATGCCACCGTTGGTGGCTTTATTAGGGATTAAATTAATTAATTTAGGGTTATAAATTAGAAAAATCAGCTCTGTTAAGTCATTTTTATGTAGGGATTTATATGTGATTTTACCGTTATATCTTTACTATTCTTGCCTTTACACTTGATTTTACTTCGAATTATCGCAATATCTTTGGAATCTACACTCTTTGGTGCTTTTGCCTCATTTCAGGAAAAAAACGAGGGAATGCGACCGTTTTCAGCTGGATCAGTGTTCTTGGCAAGAACCACGACCAGCCCAGCGATCAGAATCACACCCCGTGGCTTCTGTGTCGCCTGATACTGATTTTCCAGATTTTACCCCTCGCCTACCCCACATTAGACAGAAGGCTTCGAAAGGGGCAAAAGAGGAATTCGACAGAGGAGGCGGGACATCAAAAAGGAGAAATCTTTTTGGGCGCCCTATCAATCGTTCTTCGTTCGTTCACGCACGCACGTAAGGGGATAGAAGGCGGCGGCTTAGCAAGGAGAAAAGGATGGGAGATCAAACGAATCGGGGAGGAGGGCATTTGCAGCGAGAGTGCTAAAGGCATCGAGCGGCTCCTTCCTCCTTGAGGGAATCCTATTCTCCTTTTATCATTTACCTTGTTCTTCTTACTTATCCATGGATGATGTATTGGGATATTCTTATAATTTGCTTTGGACCATGATTAGTGTAGCTTAAATCGTGTTTCGGGGAAGCCCCTTGAATGCTTTGTGTGTGGATGAATACTTTCCTTTGTTAACCCTAGATTTTTCTACTTTGCGTAGTTGCACTTGATGAATGGAGTACGTCATTTTGTTATCTTCATGTGTTAGATGTCTAGTAATGTCGGGAGGCACATCCGGATATTGGAAAGCCTAGGTAGGTGTATGTCAATCATCACACGGGTGTGGGTGATCGTATACGGGTAGTGTATACTATCTTGTGCTCAAAGAGTTTACTCGGGCAAGCATACTAGGGCGGTAGACGTCTACCCGTGTAAACACCTCGTTGCATCCGTTGCATCCTTGGGAGAGGACAACTCAAACGATGGGACGATGTACACAATCCGGCGTTCATTGGGTTTGCCTTTGGCAGGCGTACTACGGCAGTAGACATCTAGCCTGGTAAACACCTCGTTGCATCATTGGGAGAGAACAACGTGCACTTTTATGGATTACCCTAGGACTTAAGAAAGGGGATTTTATGTTGTTATTCATCCATGCACAACGAGTCAAGGCGGTGGACCCTAGCCCTAATCCCGTGCATTCTTAGACCTTTCGTCGTGCATTTACCTTGTTTACCCAGCTTTCTTCTTTAGCTCTAATTTAGCAATCATTTCACACTCATTAAACGATCGTCTAGTTTGTGATAATTAAATCAGTCGGTACTTGGTATTTGGTCCCTGTGGGATCGATACATTTATATTACTTCGATTGTCCGTATACTTGCGGATTCTATCAGCCACCGACAAATATCACTGTTCACACGTGGGAACAGTGATGTATAGTGATAAACAGTAATAAACAGTATAGATCTTGGAATTTTATATTAAGATATAATTTTTTATATAATATTTTATATTATAAGTTATATTCTATTCGGTTAGGTGGCTTCAATACATCAAAATAATGCCACCGACAAGCGTCGGTGGCTTTATTAGGGATTAAATATTAGTTAATTATATAATAAGATTTAAATATTAATTAATGAATAGTTAATTTATTATAATTAATTAATTAAGGTTTAGGGTTTAAATTAGAAGAATCAGCCACCGACGGGCTGTCGGTGGCATGATTCCTTCAATAGTAATTTATATATTATATTAATTTTTATATTTTTATACTTTAATTTTTTTAATAGATAATATTAAAAAATTCTAAAAAAAATCCTATAGATAGGTCTCTTGAAGATCGTTCTTTTCACACCATTCGAATTTCAATATTCGAAATTCTTTGAGAGCTTTCATAGGTTCTAGCAGGAGTCATGTCTCTTTCCTTCTTCTTTTCTCTACTAATGGCACCAAAGAGAGATACTGATCTTGCGTGGCTCTATGTTCATAAGATGTCGGATAATCGGCACCATTGGCAGTGTATTCACTGTCTGAAAGTTTTCAAAGGTGGAGGGGCTACCCGTGTGAAGTACCATCTCGCTGGTGGATTTCCTGATGTTGCAAATTGTACCAAAGTGCCGCAAGAGATACGCAGAGCTGTCCGGGAGAATTTAGATTCATTCAATGTAACCAAGCAACGTAGGGCAGAAGATCGAGCGGAATTTGACCGTCATGCCACAGAGCCCGCCGGGTATAATCCTTACCAAGGTTTAAATGATGATGCTGCTGACGATTTTCAGATGGAGGCAGCTATGCGTGCGTCTAGAGCACAATTTGCCCACGAAGAAGATGTGCGGTCTGCTTCCATGCGGTTTGCGGAGAGGCCATTCTACGAGAGCAGATCTGGGAGTGAGAGTGAGAGCGCTATGGAAAGAGGCCCTTAATTGGGCCATACCAGTAGTATGCGGGGATGGGCTGGAAGTCATGCAGCACCACCATCATCAGGTAGAAGAGGTATCTCTTCTTTTTTTGGCTTTCATCGGCATACCGGGGGTCCCGATCCTGCCCCCACTGATATTGATCCCAGGGCATTCCCTTCTCAATCAAGTAAGCAAACACGTATAGACGACATTTACACTAAGACCAAAAAGGTGGATATCAGCAGAGCCATTTCAAAATGGTTTCACTTCAATAGGATTCCACCACATGCAGCATTTGACCCATACTATCGTTCAATGGTGACGAAAATCCAAGATTGTGGGCCAGGAATTCAGCCCTCAAACCCTTACGAGATTGCTGAACGTTATCTTGATGATGAGGTTGAGAAGTGCAAAACCTGGATCAAAGGCATGAAACCTCAATGGGAGAACTTCGGTGTCACATTAATGTGCGACGCTTGGACGGGGCCTACAAAGATGAGTATTATTAATTTTCTTATTTACTGCAATAGGAAAGTTATTTTTCATAAGTATGTGGATGCGCCATCTGAATTTTAAAATGCGGCTTATATTTGTAGCATTATGCGGAGCGTGATAGAAGAGATCGATGCGCAATATATTGTGCAACTAATTACTAATAATGACAGTAATTTCAAAAGAGTTGCTCAACTCATCACCCAGGATTTTTCGCATATTATTTGGTCATTGTGCGCTGCATACTGTATCACTTTGATGATGAAGGATATTGGGGATTTAGACAAAGTGAAGAACGCTATAAAGGGTGCCCAGACTGTCACCCAATTTATTTACAACCAAATGAAAAATTTTGTAGAAGGAGAAATACTACGTCCCACAGTAACACGATTTGCAACTCATTTTTTACTTTTAAAATAGTTACTGTTCAAGAAAATGGGTTTAAAAGTAATGTTCACCTCCCAAGAATGGGGTAGTTCTGATTTATCATCCTCAAGGGATGGAAAAATAGTTGAGAATGTAGTTCTCAATGGACATTTCTGGGATATGTGGCTAATATTTGCATGGTGGTCGAACCCCTTTACATGGTTTTACGTAAAGTAGATATGGACAAAAAGGCTCAGATGGGTGAAATATATCACAACGATGCATAAAAACAATTACTGACTGGTTTGGATCCCGAGGCAACAGATATATTGATATTATAAAAAATCGGTGGGACACACAGATGCGCCAAGATATTCATGCAGCTGGTAAGTGGTAACTATTATCATTTTTTTTTATTATATACTAAGTGCTCATAGATGACTCTTTTGGTTTACAACTTATTATCTTAATCCGTCATACCAATATCGATACAACTTAGGGAGTTAACAAGAATTACTCATTTCACTAAGAAATGTGATATATCGCATAGAGACCAATTCAGAAACGGCAGCCGCGGCAATTAACGAAAGTCGGTTGTATGACGAATTATAGTCATATTTTTTTTCCTTCCACATAATTCTGTTGTTCTTTGTTTTGGGACAATTTGCTCTGTTGTTATGTTGGATTTGAGATTTAAATGCAACGATGCATCGGTGCAAAATCTTTTAATATATAATGTACAATTCATATTGATTTTGGTTAGATATACAATTCATATTGATTTTGGTTAGATGGCATAGTTATAAAATATATATGAGCTTGGTTTTATTTTTCAATTTTATACATTTGCAAGTTTATATTGTTCTATACTTGTGATGTATTATGGTTACTCTATATTACGTTGTGATATATATGTTATGTATGCAGGATTCTACATCTAAAATATAGAGGGAACTCTTGCAAAAAAATGTTTAGGACTAATCATCGAGATGAAAAACACACATGTAATAACTCACAAAAATATGTATTGTTGTATTAGATATTTTTTAAATTTATATATATTTTCATATTAGAAAAGTTTATTTCTATTATAATTTATAAAATTTTATATGTATTTATAAATTTTTTACTCAATAAAACCAAACAGCACAGCTCAGCATTTCTAAGCTGCTATCCAGATCAGCTGTTTTACCCAAACAGCCTCAACTTTTCCAACCAGCTCTAGTCAAACCAGTCAAAAACCAAAAGCTCCTGTCTTACCAAACTGGATACTTGTGAATGTTATACTATGAGAAAGCACCACAAGACACCTTTTTTGGTTCAAGCAAGAAGAGCAAGGATTTCACTTGAACTTAGATAAATGTGGCAGAAAGAAGAATCCATCCTTAAGTGACAAGAGGTATTTTATTACTGATGATTTTACAAGAGTTACTTAGGCATATTTCTTGAATAAAAATCAGAAGCATTTGAATCTTTTAAGAATTTAAAACATTTACAGAAAAACAAAGTGAATATTCTCGCAAAGTCTTAAAAAGTGATAGAGGAGGAGAATACACATCCATATTCTATCAAGATGAAAGTATTTATCATCAATTAACTGTAGCATATAGCCCTCAATAGAATGGTCTTCCTTAATCCGGCAAGAGTATCATAGAACTATTGCAGACTTATATCTTTTAATATTACTCTTGTCATCTCTACAACAGTTATGTTCTACCTAATTCTTTTCCCTATAAAGAATTAGGAAGACCTTAATCTTTTAACATAGCTCTTGTCATCTCTACAATAATTCTATTCTTCCTTCCGGCCACACTATTCTATTAAGGGTTATATGTTGCAGTTAATTAACAATGAATATCTTTATCTTGGTAGAATTTATCAAAGTGTATAGATGTTTATTCTCCTGCTTTAAATTTCTTGAAAGCTTCAAATGCATATGATTGTTCATTCAATAAATATACCCTAAGTTATTCTTATAAAATCATCAATAAAAGTAATAAAATATCTGTTGTTGCTTAAAGATAGAATCTGTATTATACTATATATGTCTGTATAAACAAGCTCTAAGTGGAGTATAAACAAGCTCTAAGTGGAGTTCTTGCTCTTCTTGCTTGAACCGTAAAAGATGTCCTGTGATGCTTTCCTATAATACAACCTTCACAAGTATCAATATTATTAAAATTTCTAAAAGATCGTATACTATTTCTTTTTGTTTAATTAATTTCAAACCTCTAAAAATAAGATGGCGATATCTTTTATGCCATAACCATCACTCTTCTACAACAGCTTTTGTTCTCATGGCAAGACAAGATGAGGAGCTATCTGGAGCTTAAGAGCAAATTTTCTATTTGCCTATATATTTATATAATTAACTAATTTTTATTATAAAAAATTGTACTGTATAACCTTGCTGCACTAATTGTGCAACAATTTTATAATGCTGTTACCAAGGTGTAGTTTATGTTGATCTTTTTGGATGTTTTCTTTCCATGGTGATAAAATTGATGACTGTAAATTAAGAAGTAGAGATGAGAAGTTACTAATGTCAATGGTGGCAAGGTAGAATAGGATAATCTGTTGTTGTTTTTCATTATTTCCTTGATGTTCGAAGTATAGTTATTTCAGTAAATAGGATTTCATACCGCAATCATCCTAAGATAACATCCTGTTCTAGACATGGATCTATTCTTTTTCTAAAAACATTCAAATGTTCTTGTTATTTGATTTGATGAGTCTGCGAAGGTCTAATCGTTAGATGCTATTGATCAGTGGATTTATTTATTTATTTTGCTGGAGACAATTTCTCACGTTTTTGTCCTAAAAGTTCCCCTCCCCCCTTCGAGATTTCCACTGTATATGTTTGGCACATCAGCGCAATGCTTTGGGCTACACTGGTTGAGTTCTATGGGCCTATGAAGGTAATTTGGAAGCAATATCATTATGGTTGGTCTGATATGATCGCTTTTTAAGGTTTGGTGGCTCCTCATACCTACCTGAAATGGAACTAAAGCCCCCTTAATTGGGTACAGAATATCCTAGTGGGGTTGCATTCTTTATGAATATTACCTATGATAACACATTTGTCTATTTAGCAATTGACATTAATGATGGGGGACAAAGTTGTATGCAGGAAGAAGATTAATCTGTAAGAACCTACAATGTTTCTGCATCAATGTTATATAAAGGGCCATTTGATGATTTAAGATGGAAATGCTTGTCTATAGTAAAATTTTGATGCATATGCAAACAGCAAAATACATACTCCTTTTATCCATTGACTTTTGATGAGCCGAGTCCTTTTGTCCAATAATATTGGATGAACCGAATCTCTAGTATATGCTGAGAGCTGATGTCTTATCAAGGGGAACTACAAGTTCATTGCAAAAACGTCTCACTTGATATAATTGCTTTGACACATGATCATGATAGACCACTTTTTTATGCGTTGAAAACAATTACAATATACAGTGTTACTTATTTTGACTTTTTGGTTTATCTGAAAACATGGTTAGTGTTCATGTCGAGATTCAAGGCAAACTTGTTATGCTGTAATACCGATCATTAGATGTCTTCATTGGTGCCCTGGCAATCTGATATCACAACTTTGTCGTCCTTTATATCTTATGCATGTTGCAAGGATTTAATGGGATTTCAGACGATTTGAAATTGCTATGCGAGAAACATAGATACTGTGGATTCTGGAAATGTCTTCTTTATGGTTGAAGGACATGAACTTGAAGTAATTTGGTAACTACTTGATGGAATTGATCATATCCTTGGAAGATACATAACTGTATAGAATCTCTGATACTGAAATTGGGGTGCACATAATCCCTTTTTTGATGAATCAAAGTGCGTTCTTGCTTCCTCAGGGCAACTATAAATCTATAATCATATATGATGTTGCTTTACATAGTGTTAGTAGGAAACCCAGCCCCGTCTTCTAAAAGAAACCTGAGCTTAGTCATCAAATTCCAGCTACTAGCTAATTGTTACTTGAAACAAAATTTTCAGGCTTCCTATTCGTGCTTATAATATTTGTAATCTTTCAAGGAGTTCTGATGTTGCAGTAACATTCAAGTCCTTGATTTTGATTTATCTTGAAATTTTACATCCTTTGTTAATTTTAGATGGAGTCAACTCAGTGCCTATTGACTATTTTTTTGCTAAACAATGGATATTTTCCTTCTAAAGGCTCATCTTCTCTTCTACAGAATCGGGCTAATGACCTGAACTTTGATGTCTTCTTGTTTTTCAATTTCTGCAACCAGATTCTTCCTTATGAACAAAACTTGTGAGATGGTTGACTGCAAATCCCAGAAGGATGTTGATCAACTTATAAAAATCAAGGTTCTCTTCTTTGCAAGGGCTCGTGATCTTACTGGATTGACAGAGACATGGTTTGAAATACCACATGGCAGCACAGCCAAGGACTGTATGAGTAAGCTCTTGACTACGTTTCCGAAACTACAGGAAATTAATAATTCCATGGTTTTGGCACTTAACGAAGAATATGCTCCAGAATCTTCAGTATTGAGAAATAGAGACGAATTAGCAATCATTCCTCCTATAAGCGGAGGTTGAGTGAAGTTGGAGCAACATAAATCTTTTGCTCAATGATTTCTTTACTCTTGTTTACCTAACGATTCTCTGGAGCCTGCGTTTGTGATGTTTTCCGTTGGTCAATGTCATCAAATTAAGTGATTTATGTTGTAAAATAAGTCTTCAGATTCAGTATATTATATTCAGACTACATGTTTAAGTGAATAATGGGAGATATTGCTGCTAGTTTTCTTCCTGCACGTAATATTATCAGTATTAGGAGTGTGCAACACGATTAATCAATCACTAAATTTGGTCCAAAGTTCCTAGATCTGGAGTGCTGCACATTATCATCTTTTCTCTCTTATGTATTTCCTTGTAAAGGGCGTCATCTCACACTTCATTTCCTTCTATGAAAAGAAAAACTAGACGTATAGAATTTTTTATATAAAATTAGTATAGAATTTTAATTTAGGATTTGTTTGTTTCATATGAATATTTTTTAGAAAGTATTTTAGGGTGAACCTTGGGATTAAGCTCCACTCATCCAACTTAATTTCTTGACCTTGCCTAATCCAACAATGGTTATCCAGCTTAGGGTGTGTAAAAAGCTTCGCTTTTTTGCATTGACTATTGTTTGTTCCATTGACTTTGTCTTTTTTAACTTATGTATAATGCTGCCTGAACGGAGAATACTGCCTTAGTTCCTTGTCTTGCTCTTGACTTGCCCTATGGCCCCGTTTGGGATTGTGCTGCGGGCCATAGGTCGTGTGGGGGGCAGGGGCGGAACGAGCAACGCTGCCTTGCTGCGCTCTTGCTTTGTAGCGTTGACGAACGATACAGACCGTTGACCTTGGGGCGTGCTTTAGCTCCTCCCCTATGGGATCGAGTTGAGGATCACGAGCAAACAGAAACACGTAAAAAAAAAATCATGTGAAGAGCTTCTCCGCAAGCCCTTCTCCCAATCCGTGCCCTTGCTTGCAATTTCACCTCTGAGATGCTATCGTCGCTGCTCGCTTGCGATCTTTGCCTCCCAGACATTGCCGCCGCTTACGATCTCGCCTCCGAGACCCTAAAAATTTATTAAAAATATATAAATATAATATATATATATATATATATATATATACATATAAAAAATATATAAATAAAAATAAATATATAAATAAAAATAAATAAAAAATATATAAACAATGCTAGTTATTTCAGCACCAATTTAAAGTATTTTGATAGTAAATAATATTATTTTTGATTCTACAGGCACTACTACGATATCTACACTCGAAACCCAAACTGCACTATATGTCTAAATATATTTTAAATATAAAATATTTATTTTAATATGTATTATACTTATTTTATATTTGTTTTTAAATATTTATTAAGCATATTGTGTTGGACTTGGGTCAATTAATTAATAAATGGGTAAATTTTAACTTAGATTTAAATGGTTTATTGATACGTTTATGTGTTTATGATCAGCGAATGGCCAACCTATTGTCAGGCCACGCGTTAATCTAATTATGCATAAGCTATCCCTGCGCTCGATTTCACGATTTCTGCCCGTTAACGTTGACCATATACCTCGTTTTCGAATGCCAACGTTGTTCGAGCGAGTTCTCTCTCTCTCGCATGCGTCGAACGAGCAACTCGACTCGCCGGCGCGAGCGTCACCGGAGCAGGGAAGAGGGGCCTGTGGCAGGGGAGAGGCCACTCGCGCCCCTCAGCCTCATCGGCGCCTCTCAGGGCGTCGGAAAACATCACCGGAGATGGGAAAATCGGTGTTCGAGCGGAAGCTGCGCCTGTCTCGACGACGAGGTGCTTCATCCTACTCCGATGAACACGCATCTGTCGCGTCCTCCGACGAGCGTCGTCCATCTCCCCTCTCTTCCGTTCCATAAGCGTCCAGAGAGCACGAGCTCCATCGTCCGTCCGAGGCCACTGCCTCCAGCTCATCGTGAACACACAAAGAAGGGGGCGAGGAAGGGAGAGAAGAAGGACTGGACGTCGATGTTGCTCTGTTCCACCCACCCACACCACCGGAGCTTAGGACGAGGGGCAGCCACAGTCCCCCGTCGGAAGGTTCGACGTCGAGTTTGTGAGGCAGGCAGGATGGGAGAGGGCGAGGCGTAGGTGTTCAGTACTTGGTTCTCCCGGTGCCCCGCCGGTTCCTTCGCCGTGGTTCCCCTCGTCGCCACCGATTCTCCCCCAGTCCAGCCCCCTCCCCTAAGCTCGCCGGGCTGTCCTTCATATAGGTCGCTCGCCTCGGATTCCTGTCTCTCGTCCAACGTACGGGGACGCTGGACCCATGCGACAGGGACTAGACGGCACCCATGCCTTCCCACGTCGCATGTTAGTCTCCCACACCACCTCCCTCGTCGGCCTGCTGGTCAGAGCATCACCGCCCCTTCGGATCGTTGGTTTGAAGGCTGCTGCCTGATGTTGGATGAGATGACATTTCTAGCGTCATCGTCCGTTGCCCTCGTTGCCTGTGTTGCCGGCGTCGACGTCGATGGGGGCGGGCGAACGTTTGTCATCGTTCTGATCTTTTCCCCAAATCGAGCTTTCATTTTTTTTGTTTTTTTTGCTTGGCCGATTATGACCCTGGTCAACGGCCCAATTGTCCGGGCTAAGGGATTGGGCGCTTATTTAGGGCTGGGCCTAACACCTATTACCTAGCCGAGGACTATAAATTAACGGGGTTCCCCCGTCTCTCGAGTCACCAGTATCGATCCGTTCAAAAACCCTATCTCGTCTAACTCGCGACCCTTTGTTCCTCCTCGCAGCGACTGCGAACCCTAACCTTGTTATCCCTTTTCCCCTCTCCCTCCACGCCTCTCCGTCCGCCAAATGGCGGATTTCGAAGTGGAGGCGGCAGACGCTCAGGTCGCTGAGGCAGGATCAGAAGAAAAAGCGGAAGCGATGGGAGGGCCGGAAGCGCCACCGGACGATAAACCCACCGCCGAGGCTATTGAGTCCGCAATTCCCGATGGAGACCACAAGCGAAAACTCGAGGATCTCGAGCCCTATGACGACGGTGTAGAGGCACCTCTTAAGAAGCAGGAGATCTCGATCGAGTGCCTGGCCCCAGCCACCGCAGAGCCGAAATGTTCCGACGAAGAGGTCACTGCGGGTGGCTCGGTGGATGGATCTGGTAACCCTTTATTCTAGCCGTTCGTTGTGGCCTTTGATGTTTTTGGGGTTTGTATAGGTTATTTATTAGGTTTTCTAGGACTTCAGCGTTTGTCTTGCTTGTGAACTTGATGTTTAAACCTTTTTCTGAATGTATCTGGGTGAGAATCTGGTTATTGTGACAGAGCATGAAAAATCGGACAACGGAGCAAGTACTGAGCCCAAGATAGAACTGTCTGAAATTGTTGTTTCGAAAGCGGATGACCAGGGTCTTCCCCAAGATGGAGATATCAACGATTCTGGTATATGATATTTTCCCTCTCCTGTTTTGGTGATTTTGCAAGTTATTTTATTTGAATTTGACTTTGTAGGTTATCTTTAGATTTAGCTAAGTTGGTGTTTCTTCCTTGGTATGCCCCTGGAATATGTTTGGGTAGGGGTGGTTCGCCTATGCCAATTTCTACTGTTGGGACAGTGCACTTACTAGTTGTTGATCATGGCATGGCTGGTTTAGTTGTCTATTCTGTTTCTACATATCAACAGTTAATCCATTTGAGAGTTGATTGCCTTAGTTTGCTACCGGGTTCTTTTCTTATTTAGTGATACCGATAGGTAAATTTTCTTAGTGTATGCAGTGTTGGATAAGGCTGATGAAGAGTTGCAGGAATCAGAAACTACTACTGTTGAAAATGGTGCATTTGCACCTGGAGAAAATGCTCAGAGTACCACTGAACCTCAAGTAAATTTGGAAAAAACTTCACGTAAAATTGAAGTACCTAATAATAAGGTATTTAACGCATATGTTATTGTTTTATATCCATCTTTTTGCTTCTAGACGAAAAAAGGAAGTTTTCCACCACTAGCTAACAGAGATATCTAATAATACTGGAAAATTTATGATTTTGTATTTTAACTATGTCCAAATGTGATGTATATGTGAAAACCCTGTATGCTATATGCTATTTTACTGACTACAATGTATGCTCTGGTTAGTGATTAATTTTTTTGAACTAACATCTACATCGATGCCCATATAAATATGCTATGTAGTATGCCTGTTGATATTTATTCTCATCTAATGTCAGTTTAGCAAATGCCCTTGATAGTCGTCATATTTATTCTCGATGATGATTTAATATATAAGGGTGGGATTATAATTATTGCTTGGAAAAATAATATTCCCTCTTTTATTCCTAAAAATAGATTTCAATTGACTTAGGGTGTGTTTCCTTGGACGGACGAAAAAATCGAGGGAGAGGAAAAATGAAAGGGGAAGAAATATCCGATAGGAGGATTGGAAAAGTCACGTGTTGCTCACGTGATCCTTCCCTGGTTCATGCTTAGTGGCGAGAAAGAGGTGGCGAGGGAGTCGGCGGGCAAGGGAGCTTGGTGGTCAGCGGGTGGCGATCAGCAGGTGAGGGAGCTCGGTGGTTGGCAGGGCGGGTGAGGAGCTCGATGGTCGGAGGGTGAGGAGCTCGACGCTTGGCAGGAGGGGGGGGGGGGGGGGCGTAAACTCGCAATCGGCTGAGCGAGGGCGAGGTAGCGGATTCGAGTGCGAGGACAACAACGAGGAAGTGAGCTAGAGGCGACATCGGCAAGGGTGAGGAGCTCGGTGGTCGGCGGGTACGAGCTCGACGCTAGAAGGTGAGGGCAAGGGAGGAGGAAGCGAGGGTGACATAGCAAGGGCGAGGAGCTTGGTGGTCGACAGGCACGAACTCGACGATGGAGGGCGAGGGCGAGGAAGGAGGAAGCGAGGACGAGGAGCTCGGTGGTCGGCGGGCACGAGCTTGACGCTGGAGGGCGAGGCCGAGGTCGAGGTTGGAGAAAGCAAGGCCGAGGCAATGGATTCGTTTTCCGCTCGATTCGGGCGGAAGCAAAAAAGGGTACTGGGTCCGCTCCATTTTCCTTCCCTCCAATTCCATCCGCCCAAGGAAACAGCGGAAAATCATGTTTTCCGTCCGTTCCCTTGCGATTTCCCTCCCGATTCTAACATATGTTTTCAATGGCACTAAGATTGATTCACTTCCATGTTAAGTGATTCATTCATCAAGTAATGGACAGTGATATTAGCAGAATGGATAGCAAGCTGCTGCCTGTAACCATATAATTTCTTGGCTTCAACCCTTGATTTTTTTTCAAGGTTTTGAAAACCGTACCGTACCGGTTTGTACGGTATGGTACCGGTCCGACCAGTCACCGGCACCGGAACTGCGAGCGGAATACAGCTCTGGGCGGATCCGGAGGGAGGCAGCGGGCAGAAGGGCAGCTTTAGTGGCTGGCAGAAGGCGGAAGCTTCAATCGAAGCTTCTGTGATTGAAGCTTCCGCTACCAACAGAAGCTTCGAAGCTTCCGTTGCCAGCGGAAGCCGCTTCGCGGCAGAAGCTTCAAGCGCCGCCGTCTGCTTCGTATGCTGCCTCCGTTCTCGCCTTCGTCGGTTTCGTCCGGTATGCATACCGGTACCGTACCGGTCCGGTAGCTCGCCAGACCGAGTCGCCGGACGGGCTTTTTAAACAATTTTTTTAATGAAGGAGAATCAAAGATCAATTTTATCAAGGTACTTTTATACTATTCGTATAGTTTGTTGCAAACTAGCACAAAAAATATCACCTGTTTAGGGTAAACTATCAAGCTGTACAATCTTCATGATAAATCAATCTATATGAACTATGTCATGTATATTGTGTTTATCTTATGATAACTACCAAAGTAATTGACGTGAACCAGATTGGTATTTGATAGTTGCTGGATGAGACAGTTCTACTTTCCAATAGCCATTCCAAGTATGTGCATTAGACACTTGACTCACATACTAAGGAGCTGTTTTTTTCTAGTGTTAGAGTCACAAAAAACTATGGAAATTCCTTTCCTTTTTCAGAACTATAGATTTAAATTAGGCTATTACCATATCTTAGTTAATCTTTCAGACATCATTATGTAGGTTGGCGTTCTTATTGGAAAATCTGGCGAGACAATAAAATACCTGCAGTTGACCTCTGGGGCGAAGATTCAGATTACAAGAGACACTGAAGCTGATCCTCATTCTACTACTCGACCATTGGAACTTATAGGGACCCTTGAGTCCATTGAGAAGGCCGACAAACTGATAAAAGATGTTATCGCCGAGGTTTTTAGAGTTTAAATGCTTCACATCCACCTTTTCTAATATGAGTTATTTTTCTTGTTGTCTTTCTAATATTTCAATTTTCAACTCTTTTAAGTTGCTTTCAGGTCATGGTCTTAGTATTTTTTTTTTTAAATCTTAGGCTGATGCAGGGGGTTCCCCATCACTTGTTGCGAGAGGTTTTGGTACTATGCATTCTGGTGGGGAACAATTTGAGATCAAAGTACCAAATGAAAAGGTACTATCTACAATTACAGAATGATGTGTACATTTTCTGTTACCTTTCATTGACATATTTGTGTTAATTTGCAGGTTGGCTTAATCATAGGCAAAGGTGGTGAGACTATTAAAAGCCTACAGACTAGATCTGGTGCACGCATACAGGTAGAGTTCCTTGTTCATGAGTTGTTGAATTACTTGTGGTTTTTGACAATGCTGTGATAAATGGCAAATTCTTGTTTCAATTAGCTGATTCCACAACAAGAGGGTGATGCATCGAATGAAAGAACTTTACGGGTAACTGGAGATAAAAAACAAATCGAATCTGCAAAAGACATGATCATGGATGCAATGAATCAGGTCTGTTATGTAGCATAATTTCTCATGGTTGATTAACTTTTTCTGCTACTTTCTATATGTTAAGTGATACCATCCAGTACCTAGTCAGAGTTCATTTCTTGTCATTGTAATCTGAGGTGTATATGTTGCAATGCTATCCTTGCTTAATTTTGAAGAAATCGGTGCACAGGCCTGAGTTTTTCTCATATGATTTGTAGTTATTAGAAAGTTGTCGGAAAATGAAAACTATGATAGGTGGACTTATAATGTACTTTCTTTCCTCAAGTGCATAAGCTGAAGTTTTGATTCAGTGCTGGTGATTGAACGTGTAAGAACATCAGGAGTTCAAGAGAAATGATATCCATTTTAATATTTGACCCTTGCCAAGTTAATTTGTTATTTTACCTAAATAATCTGCAAATGATTCTGAAGAAAGCCAATGATTATAATCTTGCAAAGTGTTGAAGAATATTGGCTTAGTTTTCATTCTTGGTGGGTGGATTTCGGGCCAATAGTACTATTGCTAAAACTAAAGAAAAAACATGGTGTTTCTTGGTTCATTGTGGCCATATAATTGTCTTTAAGCGTGGTGCACCTTGAAATTCACTCAAAGCAGTTTTAAAGCTAGTTTTATATTTTTAATCCATTAGATTTTCCTTCTAAATGAATCCACAATCATAATCTTAAACTTAGACTATTTTTTGTTGTAGGGATAGCTCATCAAATTATCATAATCTTTAATGCTACACTATATTTCCTCTTCAATGTTGCTTCTAAAGGTGAAAATGGGAAGGAAAAGAGGATAACATTGTACTTTCCTAGAGTGCTCCTTTATTTCCTCATTTTTTCTCCTGTGGAGTTGATATTATAGGCAATATGCGTGGAGAGATTTGAGAAGAGTGTGATGCATCGGGCAGTTGCTATGTGATAATGAAATAAAACTGTGCCAAATGATTAATTTTATAATTAACACTTACCACCTTCCTTTTCCATCTTATCTAGACGGATAAAATGTTTTTCATCCCTTCATCTTAGAGAAACAGTGGTTTAATTTTTGCTGGACAATTTTCTCTCTTCTCTTTTCCTTCACTATTAGTGAGACTCCACTCCGCTACAAGTTATTTTTGTTCTGTTCAACTGGTAGATCCAATCAGGATGATGATTCCCATCAATTACATTTTTCTGTTAATTTCTTTTATTCTTGAAGTGGCTTTCATTCAAATATTTTCTTGAGAGACGTGTTTCACAATTCAACTCGGACATAAAGGCAGGCAAAATCTTCTGGTGCTGGGTTAAAATCCACCTTCCTTTTGGACGTGCATTTATTTTCTGACGAGCATTTTCCTGTGATATTCTTCATCTCAAAATTACAATGAGAAATGACTTCATTTTTTAATCTGAATTTCTTGTTTGATTGTTTAGAAAGGACAATCACATTTTTGAATATTAATTATTGTTTATGTTCTATAAGAATGGAAATTATTGTATTATATACATGATTAGTTAATCATGTGCTAAGTCAGATTGAATCCTTCATTTCGTTAACTTATTATAAATTGCATTTTGCTTCCTTGTTTCATAGTTTTGAGATTAGTCAAGATGGTTTCTCGACTATCAACAAGATGATTAGTCATATCTTGATTCTCTATGTACTCTCGTTATTGATATCTATTCATTCAATGAAATCTACAAGCTTCTGTTTAAATTCTCAGTAAAACGGTATGCTATTTCATTCTCATGGAGGTTTTGAGGTCTTTTCCTTTGTAAGTCAAAGGACAATGCAGACCTTTTTATATAACCACATTTTATTAGTTATGCTAACGCATCGTTACCTGCTTAGAATGGCTACCTACCCTTTTTATCGAGACTGAAACTATACACTAATTGATCGTTATGAGAATGAGAGTTTTTTTTTTATCAAAACATTCAACAACAGTTGCATGATCAACATAAAGCCTGCTTGCTGCCAATTGGAGTGGTTTAACTGTGATGAAGGTAGCAATTTAGAATTGGTTGGCTTTCACAATGCAGATTTCGCTATGCTTTTCAATTGAGGTCAACATTGGTTTCTTGGTGTAGCAAAAAACTTCCATTCCTCAATCTCATCCACGGAAGAGGGATAAGTGGCTTTAACCTTTGCCATTGAAGAAGTTTTATAGTTGGTAAGACTACTCGGACTTGAGATCAAATTAATATTGCAGATGGTGACGCCAGTGTTATCTAGTACCATGGATGCACCAACATATGCCATGTGTGTACAAAATACACCATGCTTCAAAAGTCATTACTGTCTTATGATTGAGTGGTGTGCTTGTTCTTCAGTTTGCAGAACATCATTTATATGCACATCATCTTTAGAAATTCTGGAATCGTTTTTTCATATATGCACATTCATATCTTGCTCCACAATTACCTGATCCATCTGGAAAGTTATTGTCCTATTCTTCTATTAACAACTTGGATCAGATTATTGCTAGCACACTTCTTGTCTAGCGTGATACATGATTATTGCAATTACTATTCGTACTAGATTTATACTTAACTGCATGAATGCTGATATCTGTATACTTGATCTGAAAAATTATAGTATGACATTTTGGTTGCTCCCATATTCTTATTTCAATATTGTTGATTCTGATATCTGGAATACACAAAGAATCTCAGGTAGTATGTGAAGTTTTATTGGGATAATTGTATTGTCAAGCTTTGCTTGTGTAGCTGCTATATTTTATTTCAATTTTATTTGTAATTTAATTTACCTTAAATTCAATTCAAAATAATTGTTAGTTGCTCATGTGATGCTTTTGATCTTTTAAACCTGGCTAAGATTTATTCAGTAAACATACGGTTGTCCTTTTCAGCTAAACATATAGTTTTTTCCTTGCTCATTATGTACCAATTATCCATCTCTTCTCAAGTGTTTACTATTACAAAGAAATAGCTACTCGTTCATTATTTCATTTGACATTCTCTTGCATTTATATGATCTGTTTTAAATTGATGCATAGTTTTTCTGACTTGTGCTCCATATCGCAATGCAATACAATGTTATAGTAATTTAGTTTGAATTGTGCGCCCTTTCTTCAACTTGTTATCTGATAATTTAGAACGATGTTGGTCTAAGCATTAGTTGATGTTAAAGTCTTTCATTATCTTTCTCAAAAATTCATTGACTGAGGGTTGATGTCAACAGGCACCTAGGCCATCACCTCTTTCAGGTTATAGTCAACAAAATTATCGACCTCGAGGGCCTAATACACAAACCAATTGGGGAACCCGGGCAACATTGCGTACACAACAACCATCGATGGGCTATGACTATCATCAAAGAGGTACCTACTCACACCCAGCAAAGTACTCTCAACCTTATGGTGGCTACTCCCAGCAACCTGCTCCACGAGGTGGCATTAGCAATATAGGTTGGGATCAGAGATCTGCAGCACCCATCCACAACACTCAAACTTCTGGATATAATTATTACGGTCAAGGTGGCCAGGCAACTGGGACTCAAGCTTCAATGCCTACTTCCATTTCTGGCCCATCACCAGCACCCTCAAACTATGGTCAACCACAAGCTCCAAACTATGGACATCCTACCTCTTATGGACAACCTGCTCCCACTCATCAGAACTATAGCCAGGGTTATAATGAACCAAGGTATGACAGTCAAACATCAAGCCAGCAGTTCTATGGGCAGCAGACAATGGGCTCACAACAAGGTATGTACGGACAGGCTCCACAGTTGCAACAACCATATAACAAGCCAGCTTATGGTGCGGTTCATGAACCATCGTATGGTGTGCCACCGAGAGCAAATCAACCAGGAGATCCAACATATCAGAGCCAAACACCGTCATCATATGGATCTGGCACTCAGCATTACCCTTATGGTTCTAATGGACCTTCTCAACCACAGGCTTCCTACAATCAGACTTACGGATCTGGATCTGGAGTTGCGGATGGATACACCCAACCACCACCGACAGCTTATACACAGCATGGTGGACAAACAGTTGCTCCTGGCTATGGTCAATCTGGGCCAGTTACTGCTTATACTCAGCCAACCTCGCAGCCTGTTGGTTATGGACAGTACCTCGCACCTCAACAGAGTTACGTTGATCCTGCATTAAGCAGTGTTCATTATGGATACCCTGGTGGGTCTGCTGATGCAGCTTATGGGAGTACGTATGGTGCTCAACCCGCTACCAACAGCCAGCCTGGCTATCCTCAGCAACCATCAAACCCCACAGGGTACTATTGATCAATCGGTGCGCCCGCAGTCTGGATGGTAGTCATCCAGTAAATGATCGGTACTGAGAGCGCGTCTCACCGCACCCTGGATATTGCTCAGTACGATTTTGCTGTGTATACGCTCGTTGATGGCGCGATATGTGGCTCATCTTGTTGAGAACTTGTTTTGCGTACCTAGGATGACTTTTTCTTAAACGAGTTTATCTTTGGGTCTTGAGGCCCTTGCTGTGTTTGTATTTTAGCTCACAATCGATCAACTTGATTCCATCTCAGCCTTTATATTAAAAATTTGCAACTGCTGTGCACTAGAAACCTAGACTATTATACGATTTGCTGCTGATTAGCTATTGGGTATGTTTTTGGTTCCTTTATGAGCAAGAGCAGTAACTAATATGTGATCGGTGAAACTTGTTCTATTTTTGTTGATGATTCCATTTGTGAAGATGTTTTACGCAAAGGTGGACGTCTCTGTTCGCTGAAATATGGGCATGGCTCTTTGGAGGCAGTATGGGGTTGTTTATCTACTCGAGTTGTTACTGTTGCTAGCTGATGGTTGGTTTAGCAACTTTGCTACGGCAGTGATAACTCGTACAATAAACTAAGGGCCCGTAAGTGTTTATCATCACGAATAATCCATGCCTTCTCTAAAGAACAGCGCTTGACGACCATTTGAATCTTTAAAAGAGCAAATGCTGTTTAGTATTATTTTCTGTTTTAAAGGAGAACGACAATAAGTGTGAGATTTTATTTGCATTAGATATTTAATCTTGAGTTTATAAATATTTTAATTTTGTTTTTGTTAGAAGGGATAGCATCAAAATAACACAATGGCTGCTAAGATTGAAATATTCAGTAATCCGTTGTGAAGGGTTAGCTTTTGCGTTCTGCTATGTCAACATATACTTTCAATTAGAATACAAAGGGTTCGCAATAACGCTTTTATTATAGAAGATCAATGTTAAGTTAAAATTTAACACGCTGATGTTCATAGAACATCCGAAGCTGCAGCGGTTAATAAAATTTGCTCCAACTGAGCAATCCAATGAATAATGAAATAATAGATCATGACCTCAGTCGACGGCAAGTGATTTCATAGATAACCCGGAGAATGCTTTTTGAAGGGTCTTCTTCTGGTAGTTGGAGCAGCTTAGCAACTTTTGAGAATGACACGTGGTGACTCAAATGAGCCGCACCTTTGGTTCCTGCTTCCGGTTCTTTGTAGTGAAGTTTTGGCTGTGTCAATGCCCACTGCATTGCCCATATTGCCAAGGGACGCATGTAGCAGAGAGACCGGTATTCATCATCATTGTTCCAAGCTTCGGGGGTCTGAAACGCGTACCTTTACCCAAATTAATCAGAAAATGATGTCAGACTATTTATTACTGGCTGATTAAGCAAAAAAAAGCAAGAATGTTTTGCAAAAAAAAAAGAAAAAAGACCACCAGCATAAACATTGCAAAAGAAACTGTAGATCGTGAGCCTCCTAATCAATTTTGGCTTTGCAAGAGCATTCAAGAATTTACAAGTTACATTGGAGCCTCGGCATAAATTTGGCTTTGCAAGAGCATTGCAAAAGATATTTACCAAACCATCAGCAGCAGAACTTTTCAGAATGTACTACTCGTTCCAATTCATTATGGTACTTACCGTTCAAAATTTGATTCATACAAAGGGCATACTGAAGCACTAAAGTGCGTCTAAGCTATCATGATATAGCTATTAAGGAAACAATTGCACAAACAGCCATAATGGATTCACTATTAGTTGTATGTATTGGTCCAACCCTATAATGGTACATGGAATAAGGTTGATATTAGTCTGGTGTATGTGTATATAATATGTATGGTATGATTGGTTTAGAATTTCATTCCATAATGCTCGGTATTGGTTGTATATATTGGTCCGGCACTATAATGATACATGGCACTGGTATGGTTGAATCGCAATATCCGCAAATCAAATTTTCAAGCAAGTCTGTTTTACACTATCAAAAGCTTTTTTGGTGTAAACTATGAGGATCCATTTCTGAAACTGTCCCCTCGATGATAGAGATTTATCACTTCCTATATCATTATGAAGGTGCATTTTCAACACCGATCTAACTCTATACCAATATATGGAACATAGTACCATGCGTCAATATATATATCAAAACTATATTGATATGAGCAAATACTAATATATTGGTATTGACTAGTATTTTAACCCTTGCCATGCGGTAGTCAAGTGGCTTTTTTTTCAATGAGAAAAGCATACTTAGATGTGTAGACAAGGACGAGGACCACAAGCTTGAATATCTCTCCTGACATCTTCAATATGATGCAAGCAATGTGATTTGCTACAGTAATAAGCTGAAAGACAGTTTCACCCAGCTCTCATGTTTAGGTAAGTCATACAAGAGATGAAGGATGATGGCTTCAACCGGGATCAGTTTGAGCATATGAATTCCATCCTATTCCTGTTAAGACCAGGAAATTTATTGAGACCTAGCAGATGCACCACTTGTTTTATTTCATCAATCTCAAATGGCTTAATCAGAGGGGACTAGAAGTCTAGAACTACAGATCACATTGTTCATCCTTGTGGACCTCATATGTCAGCTAAGGTCACCACGCAGTCTAGAACTACAGATCACATTGTTCATCCTTGTGGACCTCATATGTCAGCTAAGGTCACCACGCATGCATCTTTGAAGGCATTGTAGAATCCTTTACGAATTTCTTCTTAGGGGAGTCAAGTGTGATTACGAATGTTAGTAGATGAGATCTAGTTCTTTCTCAATCAACCACTACAAAACTTCTAGAAAACTTAGTATTGTTGTACCTCATCCTTCAACCATTGAACCTTGGCCCTTTATTGCCAGGAAATGTCCACCTTAAAATTGTTGGGGTATGCCCTTAAGGCTAATGTTTGAGGCCTGTGGGAATGTATCTGTATCATGTAATAAACTGTTATGTTTATAAAGGCATGGTTGTTATTCAGTTAGCTACATTGTCTGCTGCAATATATGTTCTTCTGAATAATGTCTCAAAGCTGTTCAGCTGGGCTGACAAGCTATTATGTCCTTAGTCGATATATCTTGGTGAACATGAGACAGCCTTGATATGGTTAAGACTAATATGTGTTCTAATCTTATAGGATGCTTCGAGCATGGAATAAGATGTAGACTCATGGGTACATGGGATGTACTGGACAGACCCTACTAGGATGTTCAATTGTTTGTCACAATGTGAATATTCCTTGGATATGACAAGTGGCACATTTCCTCTGACTTGAGATCACTTGTGTTTTCTAAATGATGATTGTCATTGTTTTGAGATAGTTCAATATCATTTGAAACATAATGATTATAGACTATCTTGGATGGTGAGCTTGAGTCAGGTTAGAGCACTAGTGATAGACATAGGATTGCCGTCTCCTTGTTTAAGGAGTGTGATGTTCTAAAGGGGCCCCCTGGATGAGATGATTGAGAAAGTGTATGGCCATACCCAGGTGACTGTGTTCATCTGTTCTAATCATGCTCATCATATTGGAATTACGAGCTTGACAGGCTTGTCCAATAAGAACATCCAGTGGCAAAGGAAATATGCATGCCTAGTGATTTGAGTCACACTTGTGCTATGGTTTGGGTGTAGTCTTGGAAGACTCTTTCCTTTCTATCGGGAGACAGTGATGTGTTGCTAGATACCCCTCACTGATCGTGATAACGTGAGTTATCGTTACCGACATTTAAAGGAAACCCTTAGGGTCGCACAATTTGATGATATGGCTTACTTAAGTCAGATCGTGTGGACTGAATTGTTTGGGTTCAGTTTAAAGGGATCTAATCTCTGATTGTGAGTGAGATCTGGTCTGATCATGTTTGATTGATTAGGGCTTGAGATCGGTAAGCTTCGATCGAGAGAATGTATGCCAGATCGGTCAGATCAGGGGCATCGTTGAGATCGACGGTTAGATCGTGAACCTTAGGGTTTATTTAAGATCTAGACTAGATCATTGGCTTGATTGGTTCTTAAACCGAACCAAAGTGAACCGGCTCACTAAATGAGCGCTTGGTTCATAGGGAGAGGAGTAGGCGACAAGTTCACTTGGCGTGAACGTTGTGGTGAGGAGTGGTTACTATTTTTAGTAACCATGATCTCCATTTGGAGAGTGCGCTCATCAAAATAGAATATACTCTATTTTCGCTCGGAGATATTCCTCTCGCCCATATTCCTCTCGTCTCTCTCGTGAGTGGGGCGACGCTTTGAAGGTTGAGGAGGATTCGGCCAAGAAGAAAGAGATCTCATTTTCCCTTCACTCGACAAGGACCTCTTGGAACCTTGCTAGCACAAGGGGCACCAAGAGAGATAGCGACATCATCTTGTGTGTGACGACAAGGAGAAGATCTACTTTGATCTTTGCTTCCAAGGAAACATCTTCCCATGGCGATGGTATGATTGTTTTCTTATTATCAAGTTGATCTTTTAGCATGCATATCGATCCTATAACCCTAGTTCCGCAAGAAGAAAATTTTATGCGCCATATGCTTTAGGGTTATGCTCCCCCTAGAAGGGGACCCCCCCTTATCTTAAGGGGTACTTACAATTGGTATCAGAGCTTTGGTTGAATGCATGTTCGTTATGATTGCTTTGGCCTTGTGATTCCATATGCTTAGATCTATATAACATGCGAAAGTTGCATGATAGGTTTTATCATCTTGCGAAACTTCATGTATGAAATATGTTTCCATCTATTGGCGCATGTATGTTGTAAGTTGGCGCATCTTGTTTTTGTTTTACAAAACTTGAATACTTGCGCGACTCATTATAGATCTAAGGCTTTACTATAAACCCTTAGACGGGTTATTAGGGTTGAAGTCAACCCCTAGGTTAGATCCAGAATGTCTGATCAGATCATCTGACAGCCTGAATGGGTCGATCAAATAGCACCTTGGCGCAAGCCTATGGTGGCTATAGGTCGACTGCAGACAGGTGTGTAGCGATGTCTGCTTGAGACGACTTATGAACGCACCTGAGTTAGGCCCGGGGTCACGCCCGTTTGCCAGAACTCTGTGTGGTCGTTCAGCCCTTGCGCATGCATGGTTGACCCTATGGTCGACTCAAGTCAGTTAGGACTTGGTGCATGCAAGGGCAGTGGATCTGACTAGGTTGGATGAGTGGATCCCTAGTGATGGACCGTTGTAAGGTTGTAGGGCAAATAAGGAAAAATTAAAATTGATCCCATGGGGTTTTCAAAAATTTTAATTTTTATGATTGGATCACATGGTTATTGATTGATGCATATGCTTGGTTATTTAGTCTTATGTGGGCTGCCCATATTAATTGTGTGCTGTGCTGGGGCCTGCGAGCCTGTATTAAACAATTGTAAATTAATTATTGTGATCTGCGCATCACTGTGTTTTAATTTATAAATGTAAGTGACCTGCGTGTCACTCTTGTCTAGATAGTTAAATTTGTAATTTAATTAGACAAGAGCACAAAGCACACTTGGCAGAGGCGCATGCAGCAGTGGCTTGACCAGGTGGGAGGTCCAGGGTTCGACTCTGGGACCAGGCGCATTTTCCCTGGTAGGTGCACCTGAGCTGCAGATGGCGCTTGGGCCCTGGTTTGGGCCAGATAAGCAGCTAAAGACCCATGAAGAGCAAATGAAGACTTAAGTTAGGTTAAGGTCTTCTAGGGCTATGGGCTTTTACCACATAAGATACATGCTTTCTTTTATTGCTTAATATTAGAATTGCATGATTAAATTATCTTCTGCTATCACCATAGGAATTGCATGATAGGCAAGAAGATAAAAGACCGTTAAAATCCAACGCTTAAATATCAAGCTCGTAAGCCTTCTGACGCGAAACCTCACTGTTCTGATTATCGTTGGAGCCGTGTTGTACCCACTCAGTGGGCACGTCCATCTATCTTCAGATGGTGCGGGATTACACCTGCGTGTTACAGAGTAGGGATTTATCCCTTCTCGTTGCTCAGCATAGCACGTGGTGGTCCAGGGAGTAGGTCGGGTCAGCTTGACCATGTAGGCTACATATGTGGCGCATATGGTAGCACATGGAGGCAGCCATCTGTGGGGTCAGAGATTGTGTTGTACCAACTCAGTTGGCACAGTCTGCTGGACTGCCCGGATGAAGGGGAATCGCACGGGTTGGCGATCGGCAGGGACTGCCTACCAGAAACTAGTGCTTGTACTCTCTGTGCATCTTATCTCGCCTGAGCGGGACGCGGAGACCAAGTATGAAATCTGGATCCCATCTCACTAAAAGAGTTCTACTCTTTCGGGCTGTTTTGCTGGATTTTTCACGCCTGATAAAATAGTGAGAAAAAGAATCTTTCTTAAGTCCTGATTGATTCTTATACATTGATACTGACCTTGCTGTTCTTGCATTGTTGTAGATACCTGCAGCAACGAACACCATGAACTTCAATGTGCGATCCCTACTGGAAAGGGAGAAGTTTGCTGGGCCGAACTTCTCTGACTGGTTTGGACACCTTAAGATCGTTCTTAAGGCAGAGAGGAAACTGTATGTCCTCGAGACGGCGATACCGCCGCAGCCCGCTCCGAACGCCGCAAGGGCGGTTCGGGAAGCCTATGAAAAGCACGTCAATGATAGCATTGATGTCGCTTGCCTGATGCTAGCGTCTATGACGCCACCGCTGCAGCGTCAGCATGAGGATATGTCGGCTATACAGATTATAGCAAACCTCAAGATGCTGTATGCTGCACAGGCGAGGACTGAACGCTATAATTTGACAAAGCTCTTCTTTCAGAGCAAACTGGCTGAAGGGAGCCCAGTGGGAGCTCACGTGCTCAAGATGATTGGGCACAAGGAGGCTCTAGAGAAACTGGGGCATACCATCAACCAGGAGCTTGCTGTGGATATTATTCTGCAGTCTCTCCCGCCGTCATTCGACGCGTTCATTATTAATTTTAATATGAACAAAATCGATTGTACTCCGGCAGAGCTGCTGAATATGCTCTTGACCACTGAGGAGACTCTGAAGGGTAAGCCTTCAACCTCTGTCTTGATGGTTCCTTCTAGGAACAAAAAGAAGGGGAAGAAGGGCAAGGCCCCTGTCAAGAGTTACAGCAAGGCTCTGAAGCAGAAGGTCAAGCGGTCTAAGGAATACAGGTGTTTCCACTGTGGCCAGCTGGGTCACTGGAAAAAGGACTGTAAAGCGCTCCAAGGAGATAAGAGGGGAAGCTTTGCTTCTGGCTCAGGTATATTCGTGACTGAGGTCATGTTTTCTTCTTCTGTATCATGGGTGTTGGACACTGCATGTGGAGTTCACATTTGTTCAAATGTACAGGAACTCAAGAGAAGAAGGCAGGTGGGACAGCATGAGGTGGACCTACGAGTTGGAAACGGGGCACGGGTTGCTGCTGTTGCTGTAGGAGACTACTTTATTTCTTTACCATCTGGACTTGTATTGGAACTAAACAGTTGTTACTTTGTTCCCAGTATAACTAAAAATATTATCTCCATTCCTGCTCTTGTCAGGAAGGGGTTTTCCTTTGAATGCAATATTTCAAAGTGTATTTTGTCTTATGATAATATTGTTTATGCAACTGGTTCAATTAACAATGGGTTATTCATGTTGGACATGGAATGTTCAATACAGCAAATTGATATTAAGAAAGCCAAGTATGCTGATGACAGCACCTTGCTATGGCATAGTCGTTTAGGCCATATTAACGAGAAACGCATTAAGCGGTTGCATGAAAATGGACTGCTGGGATCATTCTCCTATAAGGAGATTGATACATGCAAAGCTTGTTTGATGGGTAAAATGACGAAGTCACCTTTTCCTCACAAAGGTCAAAGGGCTTCAGGTTTACTTGACCTTATACACAGTGATGTGTGTGGGCCATTTAGTAAACATGCCAGAGGTGGCTATCAGTACTTCATTACCTTTACTGATGATTTCAGTAGATATGGTTATGTCTATCTGATGAGACATAAAAGTGAATCTTTTGACAAGTTCAAAGAGTTCAAAAATGAAGTA
Organism: Costus lasius; assembly: GCA_027563935.2. Lineage (NCBI taxonomy): Eukaryota > Viridiplantae > Streptophyta > Magnoliopsida > Zingiberales > Costaceae > Costus > Costus lasius. The sequence continues at coordinate 104,417,045 of CM050453.2, forward strand.
CAGAATCAGCTAGGCCGTAATATCAAGGCACTTCGCTCAGATCGAGGTGGTGAATACCTAAGTCATGCATTTACTGACTATCTAAAGGAGTGTGGGATTATCTCACAGCTCACTCCACCAGGAACACCGCAATGGAATGGTGTGTCCGAGAGGAGAAATAGAACGCTACTTGAAATGGTTCGTTCTATGATGAGTCAGGCTACTCTTCCTTACTCCTTTTGGGGTTTTGCACTGGAAACAGCTGCAAAGGTACTAAACCGAGTGCCATCCAAGGCAGTTTCAAAGACGCCATATGAATTATGGTATGGGAAACAGCCAAGCTTGACATTTATCAGGATCTGGGGTTGCGAGGCTTATGTCAAAAAGCTCGCCTCTGGGAAACTAGAGGGTAGATCTGACAAATGTATCTTTGTCGGTTACCCTAAGGAAACTAAGGGTTATTATTTCTTCGATCCCAAGGAGAACAAGGTTTTTGTTGCTCGGACGGCCATATTTCTTGAGAAGGAGTTTCTTCTGCAAGAGGCCAGTGGGAGAGAAATAAAACTGGATGAGAATCCAGAGGAAGGACAAAGTGCTCAAGCAGAGTTGGATGTGCCTGAGCTGGTAGAACAGGTTATTGAACAACCTGAGGCTCAGATATCACGGGAACCGCGAAGATCGGGTAGGATCCGTCGACAGCCTGAGCGCTATGATGGAGTCTACATCATTGACAATGATGAACCCCTCACTTATGCGGATGCGGTCAGTGGACCGGAGTCAGCGAGATGGCTTGAAGCTATGCGCGCCGAGATGGACTCCATGTCAGATAACCAAGTTTGGGATTTGGTTGATCCGCCTCCGGGAGTTATCCCTATAGGCTGTAAGTGGATCTTCAAGAAGAAGATTGACATGGATGGTAACGTGGTTACCTATAAAGGCAGGCTAGTTGCGAAAGGTTTCAAACAAATCTACGGGATAGATTATGATGAAACTTTCTCTCCTGTAGCCATGTTTAAGTCTATTCGGATTCTTTTCGCGATAGCTGCATATTATGATTATGAGATTTGGCAGATGGATGTGAAAACAGCTTTCCTTAATGGAAATCTGGATGAGGATGTGTACATGACACAACCAGAAGGTTTCACTAATCCAGCAGATCGTCATAAGATATGCAAGTTAAAGAAGTCTATTTATGGACTTAAACAAGCATCTAGAAGCTGGAATATTCGTTTTGATGACTCAGTTACCGAATTTGGTTTCATCAAGAACGAGGATGACCCGTGTGTATATAAGAGGTTTAGTGGGAGCGTGATTACTTTCCTAGTCCTCTACGTCGATGACATCTTGATCATTGGAAACGATATTCCTGAAATGCATGCTGTAAAAGCATGGCTGAGGAAATGTTTCCAGATGAAAGATCTAGGAGAAGCAGCCTATGTGTTAGGTGTGAAGATCTACAGGGATAGATCTAAGAGGCTTCTCGGGCTGTGCCAGAGTACTTACATCGAAAAGGTCCTGGAGAGATTTCATTTAGAGAATTCTAAACGAGGATATCTTCCAGTCAGACATGGTCTGAATCTTTCGAAGAGTCAGTGTCCACAAACACAGACTGAGAAAGATGAAATGGACAATACGCCTTATGCTTCGGCTATTGGATCCATTATGTATGCGATGTTGTGTACTCGCCCAGACGTCGCTTACGGGTTAAGCGTGACCAGTCGTTACCAGAGTAATCCAGGTATGGCGCACTGGATTGCAGTCAAGAACATTTTAAAATATCTGCGGAGGACCAAAGATATGTTCTTGATATATGGTGGTCAGGAAGAACTCAGTATTGAAGGATATACTGACGCTTCGTTCCAGTCTGACCAGGATGATTTCCGATCGCAATCAGGCTATGTTTTTAGCTTGAATGGAGGTGCAGTGGTGTGGAAAAGTTTCAAACAGTCAACTGTTGCTGATTCCACAACAGAAGCCGAGTATGTTGCAGCCTCGGAAGCATCCAAGGAGGCAGTGTGGATTCGTAAGTTCGTGAGAGAACTTGGTGTTGTTCCTTCGAGTGCAGATCCTTTGGTTATCTTTTGTGATAACACTGGAGCAATCGCACAAGCAAAGGAACCACGGTCGCACCAGAAGTCCAAGCACATACAGAGACGGTTTCATTTGATCAGGGAGATCATAGATCGTGGCGAGATCAAAATCTGCAAGGTTCATACAGATGACAATCTGGCAGACCCGCTTACCAAGCCTCTGGCGCAGCAGAAGCATGAGAAGCACTGTAATAATATGGGTTTGAGATTTCTCAACCATTAGATTAAGTGCAAGTGGGAGATTGTTGGGGTATGCCCTTAAGGCTAATGTTTGAGGCCTGTGGGAATGTATCTGTATCATGTAATAAACTGTTATGTTTATAAAGGCATGGTTGTTATTCAGTTAGCTACATTGTCTGCTGCAATATATGTTCTTCTGAATAATGTCTCAAAGCTGTTCAGCTGGGCTGACAAGCTATTATGTCCTTAGTCGATATATCTTGGTGAACATGAGACAGCCTTGATATGGTTAAGACTAATATGTGTTCTAATCTTATAGGATGCTTCGAGCATGGAATAAGATGTAGACTCATGGGTACATGGGATGTACTGGACAGACCCTACTAGGATGTTCAATTGTTTGTCACAATGTGAATATTCCTTGGATATGACAAGTGGCACATTTCCTCTGACTTGAGATCACTTGTGTTTTCTAAATGATGATTGTCATTGTTTTGAGATAGTTCAATATCATTTGAAACATAATGATTATAGACTATCTTGGATGGTGAGCTTGAGTCAGGTTAGAGCACTAGTGATAGACATAGGATTGCCGTCTCCTTGTTTAAGGAGTGTGATGTTCTAAAGGGGCCCCCTGGATGAGATGATTGAGAAAGTGTATGGCCATACCCAGGTGACTGTGTTCATCTGTTCTAATCATGCTCATCATATTGGAATTACGAGCTTGACAGGCTTGTCCAATAAGAACATCCAGTGGCAAAGGAAATATGCATGCCTAGTGATTTGAGTCACACTTGTGCTATGGTTTGGGTGTAGTCTTGGAAGACTCTTTCCTTTCTATCGGGAGACAGTGATGTGTTGCTAGATACCCCTCACTGATCGTGATAACGTGAGTTATCGTTACCGACATTTAAAGGAAACCCTTAGGGTCGCACAATTTGATGATATGGCTTACTTAAGTCAGATCGTGTGGACTGAATTGTTTGGGTTCAGTTTAAAGGGATCTAATCTCTGATTGTGAGTGAGATCTGGTCTGATCATGTTTGATTGATTAGGGCTTGAGATCGGTAAGCTTCGATCGAGAGAATGTATGCCAGATCAGTCAGATCAGGGGCATCGTTGAGATCGACGGTTAGATCGTGAACCTTAGGGTTTATTTAAGATCTAGACTAGATCATTGGCTTGATTGGTTCTTAAACCGAACCAAAGTGAACCGGCTCACTAAATGAGCGCTTGGTTCATAGGGAGAGGAGTAGGCGACAAGTTCACTTGGCGTGAACGTTGTGGTGAGGAGTGGTTACTATTTTTAGTAACCATGATCTCCATTTGGAGAGTGCGCTCATCAAAATAGAATATACTCTATTTTCGCTCGGAGATATTCCTCTCGCCCATATTCCTCTCGTCTCTCTCGTGAGTGGGGCGACGCTTTGAAGGTTGAGGAGGATTCGGCCAAGAAGAAAGAGATCTCATTTTCCCTTCACTCGACAAGGACCTCTTGGAACCTTGCTAGCACAAGGGGCACCAAGAGAGATAGCGACATCATCTTGTGTGTGACGACAAGGAGAAGATCTACTTTGATCTTTGCTTCCAAGGAAACATCTTCCCATGGCGATGGTATGATTGTTTTCTTATTATCAAGTTGATCTTTTAGCATGCATATCGATCCTATAACCCTAGTTCCGCAAGAAGAAAATTTTATGCGCCATATGCTTTAGGGTTATGCTCCCCCTAGAAGGGGACCCCCCCTTATCTTAAGGGGTACTTACAAAAATGAGATCATCTAGATTTCTTTTAAGAAGCCTCATAATGTGCATTTCATTTGCAGATAGGACTCTGGTTCAAGGTTTTAGATCTTAGGCAAGTCAAAGTGGTTACCCATTAATCTTAGAAAATTTGCATATTTAATAATAAATTGATCATACTTCAAATATTGGTGCTAGCCCAACAAATTCATACAGAAAGGAAACAAGTATGTTTGAAGATTCAAATACCATATTGAGCCAATTTTTACACATGGTCAAGAAAGGAATACTTGAGCTATGTAAAGCTGTACTTCCATACAAGGATTTGAATACCAGTCCGGACGGTAGCAGCGAGTCAAGGCGGTAGCGGAGCGGCAAGTGTTGGAAGCTTCGATTGAAGCTTCAGCAGCCGCCGCATGAAGCCTCTGCTCCGGAGCTGCGTTCCGCTTGCCGTTCTGGGTCCGCTTGCCCGTCGGACCGGCACCGTACTATAGAAACCGAGCGGTATGGTACGGTTTTTGTTTCCTTGCTTCCATATTAAGAGAAATCTAGTGGAGTAGTACGTATCCATAATACTTGAGTATACCTGGTTTTTGAATACTAGTAAAAAAAATCTAGTTGAGTAACATGTACCATACTGATTTACATTTTAATGTATGGTTACATTTAAGTATGCACCTTATGAATAGTATACCTAGAGGTGGCCATGGGCCGTGCCCGGGCCCGCCTTGGCCCGACTTCTGGCGGACCGTGCCTGGCACGGCCCGATTGTAACCGTGCCGTGCCGGGCACGGCACGATTGTAACCGTGCCGTGCCGGGCACGGCACGATTGTAACCGTGCCGTGCCGGGCACGGCACGACCGAAAAATACCTGGGCCCGGCACGGCCCGCGGCACGTTTAGGCGTGCCGGCCCAGGAACGGTTCAGCTTCTGGCCGGGCCCGGATCTGGCACACGGGCCAGATTCGGCACACGGGCTGAAACTGGCCCACGGGCTAAATGTGGCCCACGGGCCGACTTTGGCCCGCTTCATTAAAATAAATAAAATATTAATAAAATAAGAAATTAAGAATTATGTATTTTGCATATTTTTTTAAAAAAATATTTAATTATTATTTAATTAATTATTTTATTTTAAACATATATAATTTTAATTTTAATATATTTTATTAAATTAATATTAATTTATTTATTAACAATACTAACAACACATGACTAAAGTTAAAACTAACTCGATTAAATTTCATATTCATAAATTATACATTTAAGCTTAAATCAATTGCCGACATAATGGGCATACACAATTGACCCGTAGCCAACTACGCAAGCAGCTACTATGAAAGATATGCGAGCATTGTGTTAAGCATACTTGCGCTCCGTGCTCCATCTTCTCTATGCATATTGCGCACTCCATGTTTTCAGCTCTACCTCCTTCAATAATAAAAAACTCAAGTGACTCTTGTGCTTGGTTTGTTTCGATATATTGCTCCGGCTCATCGTTGATATTATCACTATCCTCCTCACTATCACTTATTTCAAAGTCCTCAACCTCTATCTCAATCTCAACCCCAGAAGGAGAGGGAGAAGCCAAAAATTCTTGTCTTGCATGATCAGATAAGTGGATAAAGTGTTCTTCAAATCTGAATATATCAATTCGTATAATTTGACTAACACGTTCGATAATACTTAAAATAGTGATTCTCCATTGATCAGCATTGAAGAAATTTAAGGTAGATGTAAGGAAGATTGAACGTTGAGAATTTGGCATAATGATAATTATCTTCACTCTTTTATTATCTGTCATTTTTCTCTATGCCTCGTGCTCGTGCTCACCACGTGATAATTATATTATAAAAGTAAATTAATTTAATACTTACTTGATCTTCTCCACGTCTAGTCACGTGGTGAGCACGAGGCATAGAAAAAAATGACTAGTCTAGACCGAGAGAGCATTGAATTCTTGATGGCTAAAAAGAAGCTTAAGTTTGAGTTCAATTAAGAAACTAAATATAACTCAAGACTTAGAAAAGAGATTAAGAGAGTATTAAGAGAGAATGAGAAATTATTCCAAAGATAGTTGGAAACTTGTGTGAAGAAATGAGAGGGTTGGGGGGTCAATTTATAGGGATGAATTGGGTGTATAATTACATATTTATACCCTATTTTTAATTATTAAAAGGGGCTAAAATGGTAATTTTATACCATAAAAACAATTATATCCCTAACTTTAAAATTTTTATAACTATTATGAGGGCATTTAGGTAAAAATGCATGTTCATTCACGTGTTGTGCCGTGCCCGGCCCGGCCCACTGGCCGCGAACCCTCAGCCCGGCCCGACCTGAGCCGGGCCACGGGCCGCCCGCGGCCCGTTGACTTGGTCAATGGGCCGTGCCGTGCCCGGCCCGTGTCGTGCCGGGCCGTGCGGGCCGCGGGCCGGCCCGGCCCGTTGGCCACCTCTAAGTATACCTAACATGGTATAGGAGAAAAGAATCTAATGACAGCAAATGGATTTATCAGCACAATGATTATAAAGAGTCCTGCCAGTGCCACTATTTATGAATCATACCATTATGATGTCATTGCTGTATCATCAGCATCATACATGCTAAGGTCAAATATAGCGACTTGGTGAAGGTCTCCTATCCACTGGTTGGTAGGTTAAATTTAGAAACGCTTACTGATCATTCATACTGAAGGTCATATAAATATATAAATGGATATAATGTGAAATTTGGAAGGTGAATAGAGAGCGAAATATTGGCTATATGTTTTGCTACTAGACTGAAAAGAGGTTAGATGGTGATCATGCATGTCGATAAAGTGCTAATATATTAGAATGGATTAGCAACATCCAATGAAAACTATTAAAAAAAGTACTTTGAGACTGAATTCTCGCTCCATACTGGGGGCACATGTGAGATGTATTGGTCTGATAGGTTAACAATACTCAGCACACTAGTGTCCATATGCTGGTATAAAGATATGTAATGTCAGTGCAACATTACATGACCAACCAAGCCGGGGGCATGATATTGAGATTGAAACCTTGGATTGAGATACAACTGCCTCAAGGAAATTTTTAGGTGACATTCGTACCACCATCTAAAACGATTGAAGTTCATCTTCCAAGATCTGATTATATGGATGACATATTTCAACATGATTTATGCTAAGAATTATTACTTCCGAAGGAAAAGTTGCCACTCGTATGTTAACTTGTAGGTTAACATATCAAGAAAAAGCCTATTACAAATTGAATGCTGCAAAGCAAGAGCAATTTTTGCTTGTATCATAAGACTAGCATAGAGGTTGCAGAACTTCCTAGTAGTAGGACCATGAAACTAGAATGATGTGTTGAAATATAGAAAAAAAAAGATGGCTAATAAATTGTAGATAAAGAACATTTACAAACTTTCTTGCATGGGAGTTGGAGAGTTTTAGATGCTAACCCAAGTCCTTCACGAGACCAGGCAGTTTTGTAGATCCCTTCTGCAGTTCTGAAAGCTTCTTTGAACATGCGTTCTTGAATCATAGCAGCAGCAACTGAGTATGTCACACCAGGCCAAATCTCTCTTGACTGCATTGCAGACATATCAACAGTGCCATCTGGTCTCATCCCGTTAACTGCACCTCTCATTCCATCCTTAAATTTTAAGACGTTAAATGAAAAGATTTTTTCAAATGCACATTTTGCTTTCTCTCCCTCCACAATCGGCATAAGGCCACATGTTCTGGCATACCTGATGATATGAAGAATCATAACAGTTCCATTAGTGAATTCTTGAAAAAAGGCATAGGATGAGTTGTATTAATAGTATTTCTTAAAAATCTAGTATGTACTGGCTAGTATAGTCAATTTGTATCGATCTAATCATGTACCGGTGCTGGTACATAATATATATATATATATATATATATATATATATATATATATATATATATATAAATAAAAACCATCGGTACCACTAATATTGCATGTTAGTGCAAATCTATAAATACTGAAATGAACTAATATTTAAAATCATACTTAAACTTAAAAGCAAGGATTCAAAACCCATTCCACAGCGCCCAATCCGAGCAATAGTCCAACCTTGGTACCAATAAGATCAGTATATATATATATGGACTAGTATACTCTAGTACATAATATTTTAATGGTACCAACTAGTAAAATATTTAGTATGGACTATAGGAAATTAAGGAAAGGTAACACAATCTCCTTAACGAACCAAATGATTTGTGCATATATGAAACATCAACTAGTACAAAAATCAAAACAAAAGGGAATTCGTAAGCAGGAAATTTTTGTTTGAGTCAACAGCACAAACCAATGTCCAGCTAACTGATCCGCCTGAATAGATGAACTCGTCTTGCTACCACTGTTGTCGTAATTGAAGTAAGAACCATTCCACAACTTATTATAAACAGATTTTGCTCTTATATATTTGTCCCAGAAAAGTTGTTCTGAGGTTTTATCACCAATTTCACCTGCCATGGCTGAAGCAGCTTGCAAAGCAGCCACCCAAAGTCCGCCAGTATATGAGCTAACACCAGTAGCCGACCAGACATCATAAGTTTGATCTGGAAAGCCTTCATTTTCAATCATCCCATCCTTATCTTTATCAAACTGATCCATGTATGCCAATGCCATATATACCGAAGGCCAGACTGCTTGTGCAAATGACTTATCACCAGTGGCTACCGTGTCTCTCCATACTTGAAGAACAAATTTTGGGTTCAAGTCCTTCCATCTATCAGTATTGTAAAGATTATAAGCATTGACTTTAAACCATGGATCATATAGCCCAAGATCATGTGGAACAGCCCCAAGAACTTTTCTGGCACACCACTTTCCGTCATGCAGAGTTTTAACCTTTTCAGGATCATGCATAATTACTGCAGCAGCAAAGTCTCGTTGAATGCTCAGTTCAAGTTTTGGGAACAGCATGATCAAGGCGAAGGAAGAATAGAAATGGACGTCATATGTATTCCACATACAATATTCAATTCCTTCAAGATAGAGAAATTGACCGATGTTTTCTTCTCCTTCAAGCATTGGCGTTCCCATAGCTGAATTTGATGCAATAGGCGCGTGCAACTTTTCAAGTACTGAAGCCATTCTATCAAGGATATCGGCTGCAGTATTCTTTCTTGTTGGGACCTCATTCAAGCAATCTCCATTTGACATATCAAGTGAAAACTTTCTTTCCTCAATAGTTGACAAACTCTGAATTGGCAGTGATCCATCTGTGATAGGACATGATGAGCTAGCCATCAAAAGAGAATATTATTCAATCAGCTATGCTACAAATGAAAAATCACCTGTCCAAATTGTTCCTCCAGCATTAAGATAGTATAGTTCATTGAATAGAGTGAGAGGATACCTGGTAAACACAATAAATGATAAAACTAATTTTCAGCAACAACTTGTTATAAGGAACATACCACGCAGGGAGCCTCTTATCATTCAAAATTGGATTTTGCCATTCTTCAATTTGGGCCTCCCACGAGCGACGTTCTATTGAATTAAAAAGAGAACGGTTTATATATTAACTAATTCAGAAAAAAAGGGGTCAGGATATCATATGTCAATAAAACTGGCAGATTATTCATAAATAAAGATTTAATAAGTCGGAAAGCATAAACCCAAAAGCATGTAACAACACAGAAGAAAATCAGACCAATAATGGCATCATGCACAAGACTTGCTGCTGCATTGCAATCAGTTCCATAAAATTTAGTATAGCGCCTGTTATCACAAATCAATTTAGCATAAACAATACGGTTAATTGTGCTTATCTTAAGCTTATTTGGAGAAATTTCAGCTTACTAACCTGTGATAAATCTTTTCACTTGGAAACTTTACTTCAGGGCAAGCCCATGCTAAAGAAAATGTCACAGTCCGAGTTGTTTGAGAAGCAAGTGAGATAGCTGCTGCAACAGCTGCTCCAATTGATGATCCGGGTTTAGAATGAAATAACATCTCGGAAGAATCAAGGTGGTCAAAAGATCCATGCTGTTGGTTTAAACTTATATCAAAATGTGAACATGAAAATTTTAAGAAAGTCAAGAAGTTAGTTAATAGGATATAGGAACTTGTGCTGATGAACACTAAATAACATAATTACCAAACAGGCAAAAGACATAACAAGGATATTTAAGTCTATTAGTTAGTTCGTAATTTTACTAATCTTGTCCACAATAGACTGAAGTAATAAGGATACATTCCGACACTATAAACTTTGCAACTTGGCTTATCCACTGAGACACTTATATATCTAAAAGAGCATTGAAGAATAATAGTTAATGGGCAAATTTATCCATATTATCCATCACAAGTTGTTGCCTTCCTAAATATTAGTAGAATGAAATAATATGATGCTCACTCCTTAGTTGAATGAGATAAAATGATGCCCACTCGTTTAAACGAGTTAATATATGGTCTTTACATGGACTAGAACAAGAGCATATGCCTTGGGCAACTCGTGGGACTAAGAAAATAAACAGATATTCATTGCAATATCTAACATTATCCCTCAAGAAGATGCATATATGTTAACCATGCCCACTTGTTGCAACGAGTAGAAAACCTTCCACTAGCAAGAGATTTAGTGAATATATCATCAATTTAATTTTCAAATAGGTGGAAGGGATGTAGATCTTTGATATACTGTGAACAAAATGACAATCAGTACTTTTCATGAAAAACATGATTACATAGAAACTTTATCATCACATTCCATAGTTATTTCATGGGACAATCCACTTCCTCACGAGAAAAACTCAAATAAATAAGAAGGGCCTGCTTCCTAAAGCCACATCATTTCATATGGTATAACCATGTATCAAATACCAGTATGGACTGGAGTATTGGTTTGTGTTGGATGAAATTGCAGCTGAAGAAAAGTTCATGCTCATAGAGCTATTGAGTCGCCTCCTCTTCCTCCTATTTAGTTCCGCTTCAAAACTAGTCTGGTACAAACCGGCCATACCACCTAGTTCAAATTGATTTTTTTAATATGTGGTTCAAACTATAAACCACAATTCTACACTCAGCCTCAACATTGGATCAACCCACCATATTCTATTTCTTGCTAATTCAAAAATCAACAAATTTTCACTTACAAAAGTGTAAAATAGATAATTATACCATCCAATAAGATTTTAAAATATGGATGTACCAATCGGTATTGTTCTTGCTAATTCAAAAATCAACAAATTTTCACTTACAAAAGTGTAAAATAGATAATCATATCATCCAATAAGATTTTAAAATATGGATGTACCAATCGGTATTGGTCGAACTGAGACACAATATCGGTTGGTATTATTAAAATACATATTTATATATATAACAAGTTAAATAATGAATGAGACTTGATCTCAAAACTTTATTATCAACAACTGTCTCTACCAATTGAACTCGCCTCTTTATGATAATACTCCGTTTGGGATATTGCATGTAATTACCAATAACCCAAACACATGTTAGCACATGAAAGGTAAAGGTGAAATTAAAAGCATTCCTACTAGTTGACAATATTTGGTAGGATCAATATCATAAGAACCATCATCACTGCAAAATTTATTTCCTAGATGAGAAGGTCTACAAGAAGACTACTTGATGCAAAGTAGAGAGAGACCTATTACAACACTTAATAAGCCTTTACATAGGCTTTAAAAAAAACATAACAATCACATATTAATGTAGACTGTCAATCCCTAACCTAACAATTAATAATGACAATAATAAATAATAAATATACAAATTAGTTACACACTACTAGTATATTAATTTGATAATTAATTTTTACATGTAAATCCGTAACATACTTCACAAGGGAAAGAAGTAATCCCCCCCTGTCCCGTAAGCAATGACAATTTGAAGAAAGTACATAGGTTTTTCAATATTTTTGATTTTAAATTTCTTTTCCATTCACTTTTCAACTTCATGAAAACTTTTAGTATCAATATCATTAATATAGACATCAAGAACAACAATACTAGATGAGTTTTGCCAAATGAAAATTGAATGATCTGCATTACTTGAAGATTAATATGAGTAGTTATCTAAGAGAATTTATCAAACCGCACTATGAGGTATTACTTCAACTCATTGATAGTTTTATTGAATTTAAATACTTCCTTCTCACCTATGCAACATATCCTAGGAATTGCTAGGGTCAATCACCGGAAAGCATTTTTGATATTAAACTAAAATATGCTCTAATTTTGATTAGTAATTAAAGAAAAAATAACTCTGTTAAAGTTTAGCCTTGCCACATGATAGGTGTTAGCAATCAACTAGTAAAATCCTTAGCCACAAGTTAATGCTTGTACTTCTATATAGAACCATCAAGATTGTGTTTAATAGTGTGGACTCATCTGTAAGCCACATAGTGAGCAGGGCAAACTCTCATAATATACGTTGAGAAATAAACCCCTCCATCTCATCATTCTTAGCTTGCTTTCGTTGATGATTTAACATAGCTTTTTGTGGAGTCTTAGGTATACATGTACGAAACATGGATGAAGTAAAAGAAAAACAAAGGATAATTAGCAATATGATACATGATGAGAAATAGGATAAGCTGTAGTAGATCAAGTTTCTTTGTCACACGTAATGGGTAAATCAAGGCAATACATCAAAAGGTGTCAAGTGGATTACTTATGACAAAGGAAGGTGGTATAAGGGTGGCATTAAATTAAGATCCGAGGAAGAGGAAGGTGGCATTCAGAGCTGTGTTGTTCCTTTGCCATAATTTGTTCCAATACATATTTCACCACATCCATATGTGTTAGTATTTACTTATCATAACCTAACCTAGTTAGACATTCAATGGAGAAACTGTTACATTATTCCTTCACAATCATGAAAGGATATAAGATATTTTCATGACACAGGATTCCAAAATACATTATTGTACTCATAAAATTTGTCTTTGAACTATGTTCTATTAAGAATCATCAATGCAAATTTACGTTGATTTAAATATAAAAAAACAATAGAATACATTCAATGCAATACTTCTTGGCTCATATTTGCAGTGGTAGTTTAAATAGCTAATCTCAAGCGTGTACTATATGTGGTCCTGGAGTATCATACTTCACAGGAAAGAAGTGAATATTTTTCAATTGAAACGCAACTGTATATGCAATGAAAATTTTAGAATGGCGTTTTTTATTGTCATTTTCTCATCAAAATAAACAGACTCAGTTTGAGCGCCAAACAAAAGAATGAAAGCTTCAAGATTGGCACAACCATGTGAAGCTGAAAGACCATTTCATGAACTCTTGAAAAGCTATCAAAACTATTATATTTCTACCTAGAGTCAAACTACAACTGTACAACATACATGAAGAAAAATAGGTAGAAAATGCTCGACATCTAATCTCGAAGTCTGAATCATGTCAAGCTGAAACTTTCAAGGCTCTTAAAAGAGATTACTAACCAAAATAGTGTAGATACTTTTGGGCCATAAAAAATAGTCTTATATTAACACGACACGTTGAAGTATACAGATTATAGTTGTCCATTTGCAACTCAAGGCATCAAGAAGTTAACTTGTTAACAAGCTTCTTCCATGCCACTGGAAATTGTTCTGTTAAGATCTACATGCATTTTCTAGTCTCTAATATTGGTTGTAAAGTCACTTTCCAAAGAAAGCATGGCATTCTGCATAATCAACTAAAAAAAAAAGCTCCTTGACATCTAAGCATCCTTATGTACAAAAACTTTCAATATGATTTTTTTTTACCTGAAACATGCATCAAAATGAAACTAGATTTTCTTCACCTTAATTTAAGCAATACATAATGCATACAACTTATGGTCTGCCTTACATGAAGTAATACATAATCCATACAAGTTATGATCTGCCTTATATAAAGTAATATATAACAAAGTTCAAGAAACCAGTCCGAAAGGGCCGGTTTTTCAAGTTCGTAGCAGTCCAGTAGCGGTGGAAACGGACCAAGTTGCAGAGACAGCGAGATGCAAAAGAGGAAGAGGAAGGAGAACGAGAAGAAGAAGGAAAAGAGGAGAGGATGAAAAAGGAGAAAAAGAAAGAGAAGAAAGAGAGAAAGAAGCGGTTAATCGACCGATGGACACAATGAAGGGGCTGCGGATGTGGCTTTCTTCTTCTTCTTCTTTTTCTTTCTCTTCCTCTTCTTCCTCCTCCTCCTATTTCTCTTCTTCTTCTACTGCTCTGCTCGGTTCCACAGCTCTCATCTGGTACAGACCGGTATGTACCCAGTCCAGACCGATTCTTTGAAACTTGATACAACAAGGAACGTAAAAATGTACCATCCGTAAGTTGTTGGAGCATGGCTCTGAGCAGAACGGCGGAGGGAGGCAACGGGCGGGCCGGAACAAAGCTTCTGGTGTGCCGCTGCTACCGGTTCACCGGTACGGTACTGGTACTGTACCGTCTAGCGACTCATCGGACCGAGTCGCCGGACTAGTTTTTCAATCCTTAATATATAATACATATAACCTATGATCTGCACCAAAGGAATACCTTAATACCCATCCATGACATACAACTTGATGGTTAGCAGGCTTATGCAAAGCATGGTAACTCTTAACTTCATTAGCACTATGCAGTTGTACTCAACCCTAATGTGCAATACAACCCCAAGATATATAGAGCGACCTTGCAATGGGGTAACTGAGCTAAGAAAAATGCATTGTTTATGCCACCTTGTTTGAGAGATAAAAGGACTTGGAGAATTTATTGGGATAACTCTCAATAGCTCCATATCAATAGATTCTGGGTGACTTGAGGATGCCAATATTAGTGCTATGTCTATCCAAAACAAGAGCAGAGGACTCAATGTTTTGTACATCAACAATTTTCTTCCACACATTCCATTCGAACATGGTTTCTTTGTTGATCGAGCAAGAAAAAGTACTATGATGCTTTCCGAAGTGAAGGCAGTGTGTTCCTCATGCTATGGTGCTTGTGTTCCAATCGGTGGGGGCAGGTAGTATGAGGTGACAACATATAAAGCTCTTCATGGAAGGGTGAAACACAGTCTAAACACAGGTCAAAGTGCGCCACAATGGGAGTCGCTCTCCTAGTTTGAAGACATCATTATCATGGTGGACTCAAGAATCATGAGGGTTGGCTTTTCCTAGTGTCTATCTAGTCCCAATGTTGGAGTTTTGAAGTTTTACAACAACATTCTCCAATTCACTCAACATTCAATCAGGGTGATTTTAAGCATCACACAATTGAAAAAGGTTGTCATCCAAGATATCAAAGAGCTTTGAGTTACTCAAAAGTGAGATGGTTTCCTCTTTGGATGGATTTCAATTTTCAATATCATTGTAAAAGGTTGTAAAGTGGAAAACTTTTAAGGATCATGTCAGCCAACAGATTGTCAGAGGTACTCAAAGGATTCTATGACACTGTGTGTTTGGGTCTGTGATCAAAAGGAAGTCTCTCAGCTGATTGTAAATGGATGGATTCATGAAACTCTATCGAGACACTCACAAGACCAAGAAGCAATTTTGCCAAGACCTAGTGTGCACATAGATGGCTCCCTATTCAATGTTGAGGTAAGTGGGGATCACAAATCATACGCCACTTCATACTTGGTGGGGAAGCTTGGAAGTTTTAATGTCTAAGGGTGAAGTCTCACCACCTTGCTCATCTTAGCTTGCAAGCTCCCTATCAACTCTTTCGTGGAGAACCAAAATGAGCATATTTCTTCTTATTATACCATAGACATCAGCCATGTAACACAAGCTGCCAAGGAATATGCAAAGAGGAACAACAATTCTGTTGATACTATAGAGTTTACAAAGTGTGCCAGCAACTGAAGCCAACTCGAGATGTAGTGTAAGCATCGCTGAGGAAATCAACATTCTAGTGGGGTGAATCACACAGTTTGAGGAGTATGGAGTAAATTATGTAACTTAATCATAACCCATGGCTGTAAATAGTGTACGTAGTCTTTTGCTTTTAGTGTACTGAGGTGAACAACGAGGCGGGGCTATGCCACGGTCTGGAATTTTTTATGTGGGCAAGAGCCTCAAGTGGTGTCACAAATGGATTATCTAAAACTAGCCCTCTCAAGCCTAATGAAACATTTAGCTCATCCAAGACACTCTATAACTTTGGGATAGTACCTAAGTGGTGATGGTGCTCACTAGTCACTCCCTTGAGAACATTGGTGTCCATTCACCTGTTATTTATGATGTAAGCCTCTTTTTTATAGTGAATAACTTTATACTCTTTACAATACTTAGTGGTGAAGGTGCCTTGGTAAGATATTGTGTCCCACAAGCATTTTACTTGTACCGCCCAAATTCAAGATGCTGCGTTAAGGGAGGTTGGATATCTGTGAGGGGTCAGAGCAAAGCAGCATCACTGTATGGATTCACCTAAGTGAAAACCTTAGGCCATGTATAGGTTGCAAGACATGTGCCATGGAAATAACCACCACGGACTTGAAAAGATGAGGACACTTATGCTATAAAGGATGAAGATCATATGAGGGGCGTCAAGGGTTCAACCCAAAGAAAGCAAAGAACCAATGTCTTAGAGGATTACAAAAAGATAAGATCCATATTCCTATCAAAGTCAAAGAGTAGATCATTGCGGTCCAAGCAAAGCTACAAAAGTTAATATTCAAAAGCTTCCTATATGTATTTGTATTTAGTTCCAATACTTGCACTTGTCCTGGTGCCAATGATCATAGTATAAATCCCACAAAAAATAGTCAACCACACTAGTTTACTAATCATGTGAACTTCACTATACCAATTTCTCATCTTAGGAATACTTTCAAATATAGGCATTATAAAATTATAAGACAAATATAAGTCGTGTACAATTGATCATATATTTTAGTAGTTGCCATTCATTCAAGATGCAACTCCTTATAGGTGACTTTAGTAGAGAAGATCTACTTACAAGGTAATATACAACAATTCAATTTATGTGTACTTTGAATTTATTTGAATATAATTTACAAATATTATCATAATGATTATTTTTAATTTTTTCAGATTTTAAGGACATTAGGGATGAACTAGAGGGGTGATTTCAAAATCAAATCCATAAGGAGCTTTTTAGTAAGATAAGATATCACAATTTAATTTATGTGTACCTTCATTCTAATATAATTTATAAATATTCCAACCATAATTGTTTTTAATTTTTTTAGGTTTCCAAAGTGGGATCAAACTAAAGAGGTGGAGCTAGTTCAAAAGCAAGTGCCTCTTCTTGTTCGGATAAGATATCATAATTCAAAAAAATATTTATAATTCTAATCTCATGATATTCTTATATAAAAGTCCAATTTCAATTTAATTTCAAGCCTAAGCACCCTCATAACTTCATTTGTTTGCATTTCATAGAAACATGGTATTGAACCAAAGGAGAAAAGTTAACCCCCAAACCTTGATCTGAAATCGATTGAGTTGTTCTACTATTATGGTCTGGTCTATAAATGATATACTGGAATTTATAGGTACGGGAAGAAAGCCCCATCAAATAGAGATTTTTTTCTTTCGACCATCTTTCAATTGTTAATACAAAATATAAAGACCTCTACTAAAAGCAGTAGAAAGAATCATAGGAAATCCTTTGATAAATCAGATTCCTATTTCTCAATTATATTCCATGATCGAGACTGAATCCTATGAAACCATTTCATAGAAATTCATTGATATCTTCTTTTTTGGTCTGGTCCAAGATCAATATATTGGTATAGACTGGTAATTCAAAACCATGGAGGCAACTAATTTAATTTATTTGTGACTAGCTTAATTTAAGCATAAATTTAAAGTTAAAGGAGCTAAAGTGTTAATGTGAGCGCGTTAGTGTGGTTGTTATAACTCATATCCCTCTATTTTTTTCTCTATTATGATCAAGACCAACTTTTTTAGGTATGATGCAGTTTAGGAGTGAGGCAACGTAAGGAAAGTGGAAGAAGACCCGCAATGAAGCTTTTCTTGGTGGAGATTTTGGCATGTAATTAGTAAGGTAAATGCTTCTTGTGTGGCCATTTGGAATTACATTTACACTATAGGTCTACCAATAGATGTTGACTATAAACTTTGTGCAATTTAGGATTGACTGTATTGTTTGTAATTTAATTACCTACCTGCAATTTGATGTGCTAAGCCTTATCTCCTTATTTCTTTCCTAGGTTTTTCTTAATGTAAGGATATAAATTTCGTTCATTCTTATCTTGCCACTGATTTCTAAGTTCGACCATAGTGTGCTCAAGGATGATTTTCTATAAAGTTTGTGTAGAGACTTTATGGGGTAGGATTTGAGTAGTGCCACTAGAAAACAATAAGATGCATAGAAGAATAGGTAGAGGCGTAGAGCAATGAAACAACAACGATACACACTCTGGACTCACAATAGTACTATCTTGGTCCATCTACCAGATCGGATAGGTACATGCATATCATTTGGTGCAAAGTGCAAACCGGTGTTAAAAATATAGTATAAGGCTACCAAAATTTATCTAAGAAAGTGATACATACTTTCATGAATGTTTGAAGTTGCAATGTTTTCATTGTGATGCTAAGCAAACAATTATGTTCAGTTCAAAAGTCAAGAATTGAGATTTGTAGGTTGCTTTTAGTAACATTACATGCCAATTACTAGTATCACCAACCTCTTTGATAGCACTCCACATGTCCCTAGCTGTAAAAGAATCAGAATCTCCACTTATGCTGAAACAAGGACATTCTGAGACATGGACATCAGCCGTCTCCTGTGCTGCTATGGCAAACGTTACAGGAGGTAGGCCATCAGAGGTTCTGTATCCACATATATAATACTTCAATAGTATCATGCATGATGTGCTGTTCAAGTCTTAGTTTGCAGATCTAGATAGTACCTATGATGCAACAATACTCCACGAACGCCATCTTCCTCTCTGCAACAAAAATGAAAAAAAATAAATGTTACACACCATGGCACACAAGTACATGAATATCACTATTACACGAGTTTGAATAAATCATATGAATGAGCTGGTTTAGCTATTGGATATTACACACATCATTTTTGTGTTGGAGTGATATCCAGAAAACTCAGATGTTCCACCGACAGAGTTCTGCAGAAACAAAGGTAACTAACGACTACAATCTTCCATTAAGACTTCATGAACAAAGAGAGTATGAGTTCAACAAAATGAACTAAGATCAATAACCAAGAGGAAGAGAGAAATATAAAGGTAAAGATGAAATCATGAAAAGGTTGCAATAATGCCGCAAGGGGATCAGTAATTCACTTACTGCCCATGAAAAGAGCAATGATACGTCAGCAGTACTCTTTGCCAAGTTTGTTAGCTACAGAACAAGTAAACAAGAGCTTGAGTAAATAACATATTTAATTTTCCATGACATACATATTTATCATTTCATTAATTTATTACAGTAAATGTAAACACTGCAACAGGATAACTGCTCTGTTTGTAGTTGTGTGGAATAAATGGTGACATCTGACAGCAAACTACACTAAGATCTGGGTCAGGTTCTCCTGCATTAAGAAAGATTTGTATAGAACGCAGGAGTAATTGCAATACAACTGAAAATTCAATATTAGTTCATAGCAATCTGATTACCATCATATACAGTCCAAGCCCTTGGATAGAGAGCATGATAGGTAGAATTCTGTCCCTTCAGGTTCCAATCCCACGATCCAACCCCTGAAATGGAATTTTGTCTGCATATCAAAAACTTAAAATGTTTTCAGGTTTTCTGAGAAACATAAACATAACAGCAAAATAATGAACTCTATCTTGTTCTAGTATTTAAGATTGTTATATAGAAAATAATACAAAAATCCAAAAGTGGAGCAATTTCTTACTTGATCAGTTCAGGATTCCCAGGAGAGAGTACAGTAGAGTACTTTTTACCATCTGACCGTGAGATAAAAACCTACGAAAGAAAAAAAATACGTTGCAAGACTGATCGACAGGATAATAAACAAATATGCTAGCATTTTATTTTGAGTTAAGTATGAATACTTCGTCTACAAGTGTTTAGACTTAAATTTACTAAATAAATGTCAGCATAACTTTATCTTAATTTTCCGTGAAAGGATTTCAGAAATAGTCCGCAGAATTCACCTAGGTAGAAAGAATACACACTTTGCAAGTTTGTATATAAAGAATACACCATCAAATCATTTAATTACATAGCATACACTTTCTGATATATTGTATATACAATACACATAATCATCAAAAAAGTTTCAGTCATATATATTACGTGGCATTCTCATGATCTACGACTAATTAACTTTTCATATTAGCACAGGTCTTCGAAAGATATTGTTACTCTTTGACAATGTAATTTATCTTTACTTATTCAATTAGAGTTGAATCATACCAGAATCCTTAACACCAATGCTCCTCCCGCTTCCCCACATTCCTCTTCCCTCCCCTTTCTTGTCTCTAGGGTTAGGGCATACAAAACACTATCTTGTCTTCACTTCATCACTAATGCAATCTCTCTCTCTCTCACACACACACACTCACTCATATTCAAAGTTTACCTCATGGCATGTGTTAAGTACAATAGTGCTAAATTATATCCTCTAGGCAAAGAGTACTTACTTTCTTCATCAGTTCATAAGAGAAACTTCAATACCTCAACTCCCATCTTATAGATTCTAGGCAAAGAATTCTGCTCGATAGGTTTCAAACTACGTTATTCTTGTTCAGTTCTTGAACAAAATAGAACATCATATATATTGTGGCACTCTCATGATCAAGGGCTAATTAACTTTTCATATTAGAACTGGTCTTCGAAAGATATTGTTACTCCTTGACAATGTAATTTATCTTTTCTTATTCAACTTAGAATCACACCAGAATCCTTAATACCAATGCTACTCCCACTGCCCCACATTCCTCTTCCCTCCCCTTTCTTGTCTCTAGGGTTAGGGCATATAAAACACCTTCTTATCTACACTTATTCTCTAATGCTCTCTCTCTTGAATACACACTTAGTCGTATTCAAAGCCTGTCTCTCCTCATGGCATGTGTTAAAAGTACAATAGTGCTAAACTATATCCTCTACGCAAAGAGTACTTACTTTCTTCATCAGTTCATAAGAGAAACTTCAATACCTCAACTCCATTCCAAAGACAAATTATTCTGCTTGATAAGTTTCAAATTACGTTATTCTTGTTTAGCTCATGAACAAAATAGAACCTCATATTCAAAGAATAATTGTGTTGCATTATGTAAACAAGACGTCTAGGATATTTTTTGCATACTTTTTCTCTGAAACGAATGTGATTTATGTTATAAGATCAATGAAAACTACTTCAATCTTAAACGATAACATAGTTATCTTCAAGAGTATTACTGTTGTAAATGGGATGAGTTTATTATTGTTCTTACTAGGTTATTGGGTTTATGATACCACGTATGTATAGTTATATACTTTATAACATTTAACCAAATTTGATTGCAGTTGTTCAACTCAAAGTCAGCTATCCCTCTCTCGGCTCCATCCCTCACCTCGACTTCTTTATTGCTGTCAACTGCAACTCACCTGCTAGTTTTCCTTTCCTCTCTTTCTCTCCAAACCTTACCCCTCCAAACTTGGGGACTACTAGGTGCTACCACCCCATTTACCACCAGCACTCTCCTTTTGTCTTCCTCATCCGAAACCAGAGCTCAATTCAATCCAACTGGCGACTATTATTCTCTTCTTATCAACTCCTTTCCTTCTCCACCATCTCTTTTATTCTCTCTTTTCTGTGTAGGTCTGTTGTCACAGTAATCTCCATCCTCTTTCCCCGAGTTCATTGCCTCTCGTCTGTCCTCTATTCACCATATATTGTTCAATTCCTTTCGTCTCTCCAATGTATGTTTGTCACAACTCATCTAAGTATTATTCTTCTCACTCCACCTAAGATTATTTTCTTCTCACATAACGTTAAGAATATTTAAACCTCTATTTACGTAGCGCTCTCTTTTTCTCTTATCTTCTACGATCCAACTTCCTCTAGAAATGGAGTCAAACCTATTTCCTACATTAGTACCAAACTAAACAATACTATATCATGTGGGCTCATTCTCTACACTGCATTTGTTTGTTCCATTGTTTAATTGCTAGTTTGTATCGATCCAACATTGTACTGATTCCAATATAAGATTAGTATCATATATATAGTACATATTTAAATAATACTGACTAGTGCCGTGGGTACCATATGTGGGTATGGATTGGTATATACTAATGCCATGGTGGACTAGTACATCAGTACATGTGTAAAACCTTGGTTGATTCACATCAAAAAGGAAAACACCATGACTCTTCCTTCAACATCTCCTAACTTACTTCATAGAATGGTTCAAAGTTAGAGTTTTGAAAACCGGTCCATATTGGCCGGTTTTTTTTGGTACATACCAGTCCACCGGAGGTCCGGACCGGATCAAGCAGCAGAGCGTGTAGAAGTGGAAGCTCCGCATGGAACTAGAGCAGTATGCGGAGGCAGAAGCTCCACTTGGAGCTGGAGGTGCGTGCAAAGCTTCCTGATAGTGCGTGCGGAGGCAGAAGCTCCGCCTATGGTGTGCAAAGGTGTAAGTTCCACCTAGTGTGTGCAGAGGCAGAAGCTCCACTCGGAGTTGGAGCAAGTTGGAGCAACATGCTCGCATTGCTTGTAGAGGTGGAAGCTGCACTTGGAGCCTAGAAGAAGCTCCTGCAGCAGCGCCGTCGATACCACCGGTATTGGATCGGTACCAACCAGTATGTACTGGTCCGATTGGCGGCCAGATGTACTAGTAAGTGATAGCAAATGATATTTAAGACTTCATTGTTGATCACTCAAAACATCACAATGAAAGCAATAGTAGGTTCTACATTGTATCCAAGCTTTAAGATATCAATAAATTGGTCATCGGCCGGACTTGGACATATTGATATTCGATACACCGGCTATACCAACACACAATATGATCAATTCAACTGTGTCCATCGTAAACAAGAATTTTTTTTAAAAAAATAATATTTTATGATGTAATTTGATGTTTTTATTAATTTCTACTAACAAAACAATGATTTAAACAATTCGTGTTTAGATAGAAAAAATAATATGACAAGAAGTAAATATATGATAAGGAATATGATAATCTTGAGATACAAATCTTGTAGGTATGATGTAGTAGAAGCTCCTACTTAATAAGCATAAACTTTCCTAAAAAGTCATCAAGATACATCTAGAACGAACAGATGCAACTTAAGTTTGCATGCCCACATCTGAAAGTCTTCCAAAAAAAAAAACATGTGATATTGGTATGTTGGAGTCAACATACTCATTAAACTTGCATAGATCATCACCTCATGTGAGATAATGGGGACTAAGATTGACATAGGAAATAGAATATGGTACAAATACACATAAGCTCCTTCTGAACTGCATCCATCATAGTTGGGACTATGATAAGTCACTCTCTACTTTGTAAAGTGGATCTTATTTCTTTATAATCCTCTAAAGTTTAAGTTTTTTTGTTTTGATGGAGTTGAACCCTTATCCTCTTATATTGATGTGTCAGGTTGCCTTTAGATTTACCTGAGCAACTACCATGGTCTTCATCTTGTGTGGCATATATGTCCACAGCCTTATTTTTACGTCCATAGTTGTTAAGGCACATATGACTCACCACTACTAGCAACATCTCCATCAATTGTGCTTGCGCTATTATCTATGTCACTTAATCATTTGTATCTCCTGACACAAACGTGTAACTGATAGAGAAGATGTTTCTTTGAACCCTCTGTAATCTTGCTCATCAATTGCAGGTAATAGATCCATTAGAGTCTTCTCCTTATTAGTTGTCAAAGTTTTTCTTCTCAATCCTTGGCTTAATAGTTGAGCTCATCATTGGCTTGTTGCTGGCATGATAGTTGAATTTGACTCAGTCAAAGTAGTATATTCTGATCTAATTGATCATCATCTATGTTTTCATCCCTTTGGGATTGCATCTCTTAGCTAGTTTGACCGCTCATCTCTCTCAATGTGTTCACTAATATATTAGGAGGCCAAGGTATCATTAAGCTCATCCATAACCAAATCTTCCATAGCTAACTATCAATCCATCATCGGGTTAACATCATCCTTAACAAATAAAATATTGAAAGGGTCGAATCCAACTTCATAATCTATCTTTCTCCTCTTGTGAAATCCTACATCTGGATCGCATATTGTAGTATATATCAAGGTTTAAAAAGCTAGTCCGAAACATAGTACCAGTCCATGCTTGAACTAATATAGTATTGTACCGTACAATGATACATATATAAATATATATTACATATTTATACCAATACCGATCATGTACCAGAACTGGTCCATGGTCGGACTAGTACATACCGGCTGTACCACTCAGTTCAGAATTCTAGTATTTGATTCCTTGGTGTATATATACTAGAGTCGCAATATGATAGTTTATTTAGAACTTTTGTATAAATCAACAAAAAGATTGACCAATTGCATTTGCATCCACTTAATGAAGTACATTGTGAAAGGATGTGAATTGTAATATTTCCTAAGTTTGGAGCTTTAGCTCCAAATTGTAGCCTCTATTCAACTACAAATTTTAAATATATCATGATTAGATAGTTTGCTGCATAATTATTGGACTAAACTAATTGAAAAAATAAATTAAAATACTTACTTGGATCAATCATGTAGTCTGATACGGGAAGAAGAAAACGATTGCAATTTAGGAGTGAAAGAAGCACAAGCAGTCCCTCAACCGGAAGATTCCGGTGAGAAGAGTCCTCTCCAAGAGAGTTCTACAACCAAAATGACATGCCCTAATCCTCTTCCTTCCCTCCCTTAAGTACATCTCACACCCTACTCAACCAACCCAGTCTGGCCCTGAACCGATTGCTGTTCCGGAAGGTCCAGAATCTGTGACACAATCTCCTCATAGGCGGTGATATATTGAGTGACTGTCGGGGTCCCTTGCTCCAAAGCAGCCAGCCGTTCATACACCGTGGTGGCCGGAAAGTCGCTATACCGCTGAAGCAATTCCTCTTTCAGAATATCTCACGTAATGTTCTGTATCCTCCGCTTCAACCACCTAAACCAATGGGCGGCCTGCCCCTCCATGCTTATGAAAGCCATGGGGATTTTGTATTCGGTCGTGGTACCTTGGATCTCAAAATACTGCTATGCACGAGCTATCCACCCTGTGGGATCGGTTCCATCAAACCCCGGTAACTCCACGCGCCTATGCATCCACCTCCGCTCATCTCCCCCTGTTACCTCCCTGTCCGGATCTCTCTGGCAAAACATTCCCCCTCGCCGATCGTCAGCCAGATGCCCTGGAGCTAGAATTCCTAGACCCGACTCCTGAGGCAACCACCGCTCGTCACGGGCTTGAGGAGGCCGATAAGGCTCAGGCCGAGCTTCATGATTAACTTCCACTTCATCCGCCCTTCCTCCCCCACGCTGCGAGCTGCCTCCCATCGTGCGCATGGAGGGACCTTCCCCCCGCCACTCCTTGGCGATCTCAGTCAGCAGCGACCGCATCTCATCCAGTGTTCCCAGCCGCCTGTCAATCTCCCCTTGACGTCGGTTGATCTCCGCCAGATCTTCCCGCTGCTGCCTTCACTCCTCAGCCGCCGCCAGAGTTTCCAGTCGCCGATCCTCCCCCACAGCCTGGAGATCAGCTTGAACGGCTGCTACGGAGGTGTGGAGCGCCTCCAGTCTGGCCTCGCTGCGCATGGTTGCCATCGGTGGAGGTTCCATATCACAGCGAGTGCGACCGCCCTCCGCAGAATCCTTCCGATTCTTCCCCCTGTCGCTTCCGCCGTCCGCCTCACGTTGCCGTCATCTTCCCAGCTCCCTGCGGAACCGTGCTTAGCTGCTAGAACGAGCTTCGCCTGACACTCGATCTACACGACCCGCTCGCGGGGCAGATGCCACGCTCCCGATCGCCCGAGCCTCTTATCTTCACCGCTTAGTACGCAGCCTCCCCCGTCGCTGGCGCTGCCTTCTCGTGGATCCGGCAGGTCGGACCAAATGATACGGGAAGAAAAAAATGATTGCAATTTAGGAGTGAAAGAAGCACAAGCGGTCCCTCAACCGGAAGATTCCGATGAGAAGAGTCCTCTCCAAGAGAGTTCTACAACCAAAATGACATGCCCTAATCCTCTTCCTTCCCTCCCTTAAGTACATCTCACACCCTACTCAACCAACCCAGGCTGGCCCTGAAACGGTCCAGCTTTGGGACGCCTAGTGTAAACCCGCCAAGCTAGGGGCTGAACCGGTTGCTGAACCGGTTCCGTAACATAGTCCAAATCCAATACATTATGATCGAATGTCATTTCACCTTTTCTATACATTCAGCCTTCTCCAATAGGACCTGGTGAAGTATCATGTTGTGTAATGTGGTTCGTTAAGTCCCAAATTATAATGGTATTGGTGTGAGTTAGGTAATAAGTTGAAAGACAAAATCAAATATTATTATCATCTATATTGAATTAAAGGTAATGAATTAACTAAAATAATTGCATTAAAAATTATAATACTCACTAACCAAATAAATTTCTTAAGCCATCTGGTTTTCCCATTAATGTCTGATAATGTCAACTTATAGAGCAAACTTATAACTATAGTTGCACTAGTGTCACGCCCTCAATTATGGTAATATTTTTTTTATAATTTTCAACGTGAGTCAACGCTTGACTCGAGTCCAAATACGTCAACGCGACTATCGCAACGGTCAAAACCGCTGGATTGGGCGCGACTGGCGGAGTCGACAGCCCGACTGTGGACTCTTGCGGATCGCTGCCGTTCCAACACGGCTCAGGTCAACATCGACGATTCACCAGAGAGCGGTGGCGTCGAGTTAAACCAAGTTCACCCGAACCCAAACATGACTCGCTCGTATCCGACCGCATCGGACAAGGTCCACAACAGTATTACCTAGTTGTCTACGGATCAAGCCGGCACCCGGCGATCCCAGACGGTCTTCCACGCAGCGTCACATGCCGATGACTGAAAGTACCCAGCCGGCTCCTCACTCGCACGCCGATGAGGAGGCCGGACGACGCTCCGCCGGTAACGTCGCACGAGGGCGACGGAAACCCAGCAGCCTCGTCCCTCTCGCACGCAGGCGAGAACGGCTGGGGGGAGGAGTTCGCCCGAAGGCAACCACGGAAGCCGGCGATGGCCGGCGCTAAGATAACTCGCTCGCACAAAGGCGAGCTCGGCTGCATAGAAGATTGGAGAGGAGGGTGGCACCGACCACCCACTGGGCCACCGCCTGAGGGAGGCGCCGGTGGAAGGGAAACCGGCAGACGAACGGTGGCGGGGGAGTTACGCACGCGCTCGTTCGTCCACACGACGCAGAGGAAGAAGACGCCGTCGACTTGGAAGCTTCTTCAACAGGGAGCAGCCGCCACTCGCTGCGCACTTCACGGGGAGGACGGCGATGTCCGCCCTGGCTGGCGACGAAGAGGACAGCGGTCCCTCGCGTTCGTCCACGGCTGGTCGGCGGCTCCTGGTAGGGGTGAGCAAACGGTACTGGTACCGAAGTACCGTACCGAACTTTTTGGTACTTCGGTACTTCGGTACCGGTATTTCGGTACTTCGGTACTTCGGTACCGGTACCGAAATTTTATTCGGGAAATCGGTACCGGTACCGGTACCTAAAAACTAT
Source organism: Costus lasius (assembly GCA_027563935.2). Lineage (NCBI taxonomy): Eukaryota > Viridiplantae > Streptophyta > Magnoliopsida > Zingiberales > Costaceae > Costus > Costus lasius. The sequence goes on from CM050453.2 coordinate 104,444,701, forward strand.
TTCGGGAAATCCCGAAGTACCGAAGTCCTGATTTTTCATGTATTATTTAATTAAAAAATAATATTTATATATTAATATTCAGTATTTTTTAATACAAATACCGAAAATACGTAAATACCGAAATACGTAAATTAGAATTAAAAATATTCGGGATTTCGGGAAATCGGTACCGGTACCGATTTTATTTCGGGAAATCGGTACCGGTACCGAACTCCCGAAGTAGAATTCGGTACCGGTACCGGTACCTATAATTTGAGGTTCGGGAGTTCGGTACCGGGAGTTTGGTACCGGTACCGGTACCGAAATCCCGATTGCTCTCCCCTAGCTCCTGGATTCGGCGACGACGCCGCACGCAGGCGGCGACCCAAGCTCCTCGCACGCGGGCAAGCTTCGGCCTCGGAACTTCTTGCACGCAGGCGAGCCGGCGGCCGGAAGGAGAGAGGAAATGGGAGAGCTCGCCGGACGGAGCATGAAACCGCGGCCACAACACGCATGCAGCGTAGGTAGCGGAAGGAAAGGAGGCGCCGCCGGACCAGAACGTGAGGTCGGGACGAAGACCGAGGAAGGCGCCGGAGCCGGCGAGGGAAGGTACCTTGGACGGACCATCCCGGATCCTTCCTGTCGGTGACGAGGTGGCAGAGAAGCCTTCCGAGGCTGTCTGAAGGCGTCGCCGGCGTCGGAGACGAAGGAGAGAAGCGGGGCTCTTTCGTGCGTTCCACCACCCGCCCACACCACCGGAACGCAGAGAGAGAGCTCGCCGACAAACGGCGTCCGACGAGAGGAACTGGACTTGCCGGCCGGAGGGAACAGAGGCGAAGCGGTGGAGAGCGTCAGAAATCCCACTCGCGAGCCGAGGAGACCCCCCCTCTCCTCCTTACCACCTTTTCTTTGCTTCGCCTGAGTCAACACCGACGTCGTGTCAGCCCACGCCCACGTCGCTTCGCGTCCGCCGCACGCGACGTCTCATGCGTCTCTCGCCCGTTGAGGCGTTAATGGATCCGGGCGAGCCCCGATCCAAATCCCTTCGCCCACCATCCCGTTCAACTAGGTGTGGGTGAATTGGGCTGGGCTAAGAATTGGGGCAGGCCCAACTTTGGGGCCTAACAACTAGTATATCTCATGCATTCTTGAATCATAAGATATATTTCTCAAATCATTGGCTTCTTCTCCGCATTAATTTTCTAGAGGACCACATATAGAAGCTTCATTCATGCCCATACAAAAATCACTTGTATTGTCCCAAACACATGCGATGAGAATGAATGATATGCTCTACTCTCCTACCCCCATGAACTTGAATAAGAAGATATGCACCACTCTTCACAACAAATAATGTCTTCATGCCAGCCTTGTCTACAGGTAAAGATTTCAAGATAATAAAGTACATAACAAACCTTGTAGGCCATATCACAGTTTGTCACCTTCAATACATTTTTAACTTTAGCAATCACACCAATGTCCATTATTAAATTTATGCAATGGGCAGCACAAGGAGTTCAAATAATATGAGAGCAATCAACTAGAATCAACTCATTGGCTCGCTTGAAGTTACTCCCATGTTCTGTTATTAACAGGACAATACTTCATTCTTGGATCTTCAAAACCATGGAGCGATAATAAGTATTGTTTGTGGCATTAGTAGAAATCTGATTCGAGTGAAGCCATTTGAATATAACTTTGACTAACACCATGCTTCTTTAGCATTGTGTAAGCATTGTCCACTCAAATTTGTTTACTTGCTAATTACAAAAATGCCCTTGGGTCAATATCAGAGTCGATGATCCCACAATGACTTGTAGGGGTTATACAACTTTCAATGCCTCCACTCGTCCTTGCACTTTAGCTCATTTGATGTGAGACTAAAGTAGATCCCTATCATACTCCTGTAACTACCACTGCCACTACTAGCCTCAAATTGAGGTTGTTATACAAACCGCAAGAAAGCTAATCAACCATCCTCTGTGAAGGTGTGTTCAACCCTCATAGCTAAAACAACAACCTCTAGCTCAAGATATTCAACAACTTCATCTTCATGCTCTAGGTCAGAACAACTAATATGGGTCCTCAGCTAACCAATCAAAATCCTCATGCTATACATTGCCTCTCTACTCAAAAGGATTCAAGATTCTTATGGGTTGCTTTGTGAATCTCCACTAACACTCTTAGGCATTTAGAAATATCGAGATATCAATGGGCAAGATATTGCTGAACTCAGGGAGCACCTCAACCTTTGGAGATATTATTGCAATAAATGCATTGCCAACAATGGCAATTTTCTGGCGTTTTCTGTGCATGATGCTTTTAGGTGTCATAGAATGTCAATCACAATTAATTGAGAGGAAAGAGAGTTTAGAGAACTTAAGAGTCCAAGAGAGTTTAAGAGATATTGAGGGCAATGTTTTAATCCGAGCAGGTACATGGAGCTTCAACGGAGCAAAGCAGAAGAGAAAAGAAGAGTAAGAAAAGAGACATTGAAGAAAAGGAGGGGAATAGCTGAGTGCCACTATTGAGCTTTCACTGAGTGAGTGCAGTGAGTGGATGTGTGCAGTGAGCAGAGGTGGACGCAAGTGCTGCTTCCTACCTCTTCTTCTCCCGCTATGAGCATGGGCAGCGACCGAACAATCACATGAGGTGGACGCGAGTGGCAAGTGATATGTCCTCTTTTTGCTCTTGCTCTCCTCTTCCTTTTTAGGAGCTGAAGAGGAAAGAAGAAAGAAGAAGAAGTAAAGAAGGAAAAAAGAAGAAAGAGATGAAGAAAAAGAAAAGAAGTCAAAGAAAAAGGTGGGGAAGAGCTGAACGCCGCTGCCAAGCTTTCGCCGAGAGCAAATGCAATGAGCGGAAGCATATAGCAAGTGGAGGTAGACGCGAGGTTTGCTTCCTACCTTCCTCTTCTTCTTCCACTATGAGCAGATAGCCACACGAGGCGGATGCGAGTGGCAAGTGCTTCCTCTTCCTCTTCTCCACTACGGAGCTGCTCCTATTAGGTTTTGTCCGGTATGGACTGATATGTACATACCGGTCCGAGTCTAGCCCAACACTATGTTTCGGACCAAAATTTTAATCTTTGATTGAGAGAGATTAAAAGATATGAATGAAATGAGAGAGGAATAAGAGCTTACGTATATATAAGCTCTAATTCATCTACCGGTCCTTTTTTATATTGTTCGACCAATCAAACCAATCGATTTTACCTAACTAATAAGATTGATTGATACTAGTTTTTGTATCAACTGGTCCAATGTCAATCAGTACCTATGTATAAAATAATAGTGTTGGTATGAACCGTAATACAAACCAGTTGTAGCCTCATTCAGGTCAAATGACTCACCGATCCCGGAACAACCGTCGGAGCATGGCTCCGAGCGGAATGGCGGAGGGAGGCAGCAGGAGAGCCGGAAGCTTCATTCAGCAGAAGCTTTTGCCACTGCCGCCAGTACCGTACTGGTCCGATGACTCACTGGACCGAGTCGCCGGACTGGTTTTTCAATCCTTGATCTTCATTGATATTCTTCTCATACTTGCTTCTAGTGAGCTCTATTCTTTCTATCTTTAGAATGTTTTTACTTTACTACTCAAGTATCTCATATACTACAATTATGCCTATATATGCTCTTGTGCCATATCATGATTATGCTCTAGCTGATCTTCCTTCTCTACTAGTTATGGGTCATCAACCATTGGTGGGATATCCAGCTGTACACTTGACCATGCTACTCGTAGAAATTTAACTGCCCTCCAAATACCCAAGTGACCACTTCTACCCATGCTCATGATCACAACACCTATATACATCCTCAATGCCACGCTCCTTGCCGCAATGTCTATTGTAATCATTTTGTTGCCAAGTATGAGCAGTTATCTCTTCGTCAACAGGCATTTTTTATTTCAAATTCTTTTGCTTTGTGTATTTAGCCTCCTCTAAGCCCCTTCAATTTTATATTTAGGCTTTCCATATGTTAGGCAGCAGTTCAGTTTCATCATCTCATAATTGAATGTCCATTGCCGCATGTGCACATTTAATGATGGTTCTTATAGCATTGTAAAGGGCGTGGCTTCCATTAGCGCTATAACACAACTGATGAAGGTCAGATTCAGTGTAGGTTGAGTTTGGAGCTAACTTGATTGCCTTTTAATCTGAACAAATTCATGGTTCAGACCCATCAATCATTGCTCCTTTGACACTAATGAGTTCAATGGGAGCAAAGTTATATAAGATTTAGGAGCCCATTCATTTGGAAGCCTAGAGGGTCAAAGCTTAGGCTGAGAGCTTATACCACAAATTAGGTATTTGAGTGGCGTAGGCTAAGAGCTTGTACCACAAAGTCATTCTAGAGGAGTTTAAATGGCCTATGATAAGGGATTAGCACTCAGTCATGTGTTCATGTGGGCAAAGTGTTATGAGGTGAGTTTCGCTAAGCACCCAAGAGATAGAAGATAAGGTGCTTTTGTAATAGCCTCATGTTGGTAAAAAAGATGATCCATGGCTTATGAGATTGGAAGGCAACTCCAACTAACTAACTAGTCATTTTAGGTCGATGGACTATTCACCCATGACAAGTGGTACTAGAGTGGGTCTCTACTCTTCACTATAGTGATACTAATGAGTTCAATGGGAGCTAAATGATCTAATGGGCCAAGGTACATTGACAAGTTAGTGAGGTCATAGATTAAAAAACTGGTTTATACTATCCATAACAAGCAGTATATACTGGTCCGACCTTATATCAATATTAGTACAAGGTTGATACCATCTTGTACACTGACATAGATCAATACCTTAAACCTTAAGTGGGACATAAGGGCATTATAAGACTTTGGTGACTCATACTAAAGTACTAAACACCCTAGAGAGGAGGATATGCAAGGCACCTCTCTAAAAGTCCAATATTAGCAAGGGAATGATCCAAGACCTTATGAGGTTGAAAGGCAACTCCATAAGTGGCTAGTCATTCTAGGTTGATGGACTTTTAACCTATGATAGGAGTGCAAAAGAGAGCTATGGTCACACAAGAAAAATCCAAATGACAAACTTATAGGCCAGGAGCATATTAGTGCATTGATGTAAATACTATGTACATTCCCATACCCGTACCCGTGTACCCGTTATGTAAATAGATAGGTTGTAATATTATCAAGGATAAAAGGTCTGAAGGGAAGCGGCTGAGGCACGCTTTTCGTTTTCAAGTCTTTCGCTTTACATGGTATCAGAGCCTTGTGCGTTCATCTAGGGTTTTGCTTTCTCGTGTTCCTCTTTGTGCATCTCCGTCCATGCATGGTGTGAGTGCGGTCTCGTAGCAGTGCGCCATAGTCGACGAACTTCCCTGGCGGGCGGACTTCTTATGGCGGCTCGATTTCTGGTCTTCGGATTCTTCTTCGACTGTTTTCTTGGCAGTGGCGACACTTGATTTCTTCTGGCGGCTTGATTTCTTCTAGCGGACTTCCTCTGGTGGTTCGATTTCTGTTTCGCACGATCTGAAGGTCGCGTGGATTTGGTGCAGTTTCTTCTACGACTTCCTTCCTGCTCCTGTGACTCGTTCCTGAGTTATTTCAAAAGATTACTCATTGTCACCTGTTGTATTTGGGCTTCGGCATCGTCAAGTCAAAGTCCACCCACGGTTGTGAGTCTTGCTATTTATCTTCAGTCTTGCTAATTGCCTTCAGTCTGGTTCTCTGCACACATATATCTTGCTTTGTTTGTGTGTTCTATATTGTTATGGAACATAGTTTTGGGAAAATGTCCACATAAACCTTGTCCATGCGGTTTACGGGCAAAAATTATATGGCTTGGGAATTTCAGTTTAGAATGTTTTTAAAAGGAAAAGAACTATGGGGACACATAGATGGGACTTCTGTTCCGAAAAATGAGTTAGAGTATACTAAGTGGGAAGTGAATGATGCTAGAATCATTTCTTGACTTTTAGCATCTATTGAACCTCAAATGGTGAACAATATGTGCTCTTTTAGTACAGCTAAGGAGATGTGGGATTATCTAAAGCGTATATATTATCAAGATAATAATGCAAGACGTTTTCAGCTTGAACTAGAAATTCATAATTACACTCATGGCAATCTTTCCATTCAAGAATTTTATTCTGGATTCATGAATCTTTGGAATGAGTATTCGGGTATTATTTACTCTGGTGTTCCTAGAGAGGCTCTGGCAAGCCTCCGACAGATACATGAAGTAAGCATGCGTGATCCACTCCTAATGAAATTACGGCCTGAATTTGAAGTAGCTAGAGCTGATTACTCAATAGATCTCCAATACCTTCATTAGATATATGTCTTGGATAACTTCTGCGTGAAGAACAAAGATTAGCTACATAATCTATTATCAGCACATCTCCTGGATCAGCTGAGCTTGTAAATGTTGCTTATGTGGCAAAAATAAGGGTAAAGGGCATATGCAATGTTATAGCTGTAAGGAATTTGGGCACATATCTAAAAATTGTACGAAGAAGTTCTGCAATTACTGTAAGCAGAATGGTCACATTATCAAAGACTGTCCTACTCGCCCTGAAAATCGAAAGGCACGAGCCTACACTGCTATCCAAGCTCCTGACAGTGTCAGATTCTACTACTTCTGGTTCTACATCTGCTACTATGGGTAACAACCATGTGGTTATGACTCCAGAAATGGTTCAACAAATGATTCTCCTTGCATTCTCTGCTCTGGGTCTTCAGGGCCGTGGTAAGCAAGTTTCTTCTAGTTGGTTTGTTGATTTTGGCGCATCCAATCATATGATAGGATTCTCTAATTTGTTACAAAATTTGCGTTCCTATATTGGCCAACAACATATCCAAATTGTCAATGGTAGCTAGGGCTCGCAACGGGTCAAGAACCCGGGATTTTACCCTAAACCCGAACCCGACCCGCCACCCGAACCTGACCCAAACCCGGGTCGGGTATTTAAACGGGTACCCATGGGTACCCGATTAATTAAAAAGCTAAATTATTTATTATATAATATACATTTTAAAAATTAAAATTAAAATAAATATATTTATATAATTATTATTTATTATTTTTTTATATTCTTAATAGTAATAAATATTTATATAATAGTTATTTTATTATTATTTATACTCTAATAATAAATATTTATATTTATATTTTTTTTATTGAAGTCGGGTATCGGGTACCGGGTACCCACGTCCCTAAACCCGAACCCGACCCATTTAGATAAACGGGTACCCGAACCCGCCATAAACGGGTTGGGTCGGGTACCCGTCGGGTTCGGGTGAAATTGCCGCCCCTAATGGTAGCAGTCTTCCCATTACTGCCATTGGTAATATTGATCATAATTTTCGTAATATTTTTGTTGCTCCAAAGTTATCCACTAATTTAATATCTGTTGGTCAACTTGTGGAGAATCACTGTGATGTGTATTTTTCTCGTGATGGTTGTGTTATACAAGATTAGGCTTTGGGGAAGGTGATCGCGAAGGGACCTAGGGTGGGCAGATTATTTCCACTGCATTTTGGCATTCACAATCCTTTTGCTCTCGCCTCTATCATTGTTGACTCTCCCGCAGAACTTTGGCATAAACGTTTAGGTCATCCTAACCATGTAATTTTGTCTCATTTGTTGCAACATGGCTTCATTAGAAACAATCTAAACTTTGTATTAACATTTAACTGTTCTGCTCATAAACTGGGAAAGAGTAAAACCTTGCCTTTTCCTGCTTCTGGTAGTCGTGATGAGCAACATCGCTATTTTGTCATTTTTATTGATGACTATAGTCGTTTTACATGGATATATTTTTTGCGCACTAAAGCTGAAGTGTTTAGTAAGTTTCAGAGTTTTGTAGCATATGTTGAGACTCAATTTTCTGCAAGTATTAAAGCTTTGCGCACTGATAATGGTGATGAGTATATGTCCAATGACTTTCAAATTTATTTGCTCAGCAAAGGCATTCTATCTCAGCGGTCTTGTCCCTATACTCCACAACAAAATGGTCTTGCTGAAAGGAAGAATCGTCATCTACTAGATATGGTTCGTACTCTCCTTTTGCAGTCATCTGTGCCATCTCAATTTCGGGTGGAGGCATTATCTACTGCAGTATATCTTATTAATCGTCTTCCTTCTTAACAATTAGAATTTGAGTCTCCATTTTATCGTCTCTTTGGGGAACATCCCGATTACCATTTTTTACGTACATTTGGATGTGTTTGTTTTGTTCATCTTCCTCTTTATGAGGGATATAAACTTAGTGCTCAATCTGTTCGCTGTGCTTTTATGGGTTATAGCACCTCACACAAAGGGTATATATGTTATGATGTTGTTACTAATCGTATGCGCGTCTCCAGGAATATTGTTTTCTTTGAGAATGAATATTATTTTCCGTAGTATGTATCCTCTGCGGCGCCTATGATTCTTCCTACTTTTGATGATGATTCTCCATCTAATGGGCGTTTTCTACCGGGTGTGGTATATCATCGACGGAGAGGTTCATCACACTCAAATTTGCTTCGGCCTAATCCTGTGTCTCCAGTTTCTCCTGAGGGTGATCTTGTTGGTCCTCGACGATCCTTGCGTACTATTAAACCCCTGATCGGTATAGTTTCTTTGCTACTTTAGCTAATATTGAGGTTCCTACTTCTTATTCTCAGGCTTGTACATAGCCATGTTGGGTCACTGCCATGAATGAAGAACTTCATGCTCTTCAAGAGAATCATACCTAGGATATTGTCCCTTGTCCTCCGAATGTCAAACCTATTGGGTGTAAGTGGATCTATACTCTTAAATTGCGTGCTGATGGTTCTCTTGATCGCTATAAAGCTCGGTTAATAGCCCTTGGCAATAAGAAAAAATATGGGATAAATTATGAGGAGACTTTTGCCCCTGTTGCCAATTCATCTTATTCTTGCTCTTGCTGCTTCCCAAGGCTGGGCATTGCGCCAGATGGATGTCAAGAATGCTTTCTTGCATGGGGATCTTAAAGAGGAGATTTATATGGCTCCTCCTTCTGGGTTATTCTCTACGCCTTCTTCTAATGTTTGTCGGCTCAAACGGCCTCTTTATGGATTGAAACAAGGATCACGGGCTTGGTTTGAAAAATTCCGCTCCACTCTTCTTAGTTTTGCCTTCACTCATAGCCAATATGACTCCTTATTTCTTTGTAAGACCTCTCATGGTGTTGTTCTCCTCTTGGTCTATGTTGATGATATTGTTATCACTGGGAGTGATTCTCAATTAATATCACAACTTTAAGATCGTCTTCAGACATGTTTTCATATGAGGATCTGGGACCGTTACATTATTTTTTAGGGCTTGAAGTATCTTGTACCAGTATCTTGAACCTCCCAGGGTCTGTTTCTACATCAACATAAGTATATTGAGGACGTACTCTCTTTAGCTAGTCTTCCAAAGGGTCGGCCAGTTGATACACCCTTGGAAGTGAATGTCAAATATTGTCAAAATGGCGGCGACTTCCTCTCAAATCCTTCTTTATATTGCCAACTTGTGGGTAGTCTCAATTATCTCACGATCACTCAGCCTGATATTTCCTTTGTTGTCCAACAGGTTAGCCAATTTATGCAGGTTCCTACGAATATACATCTATCGGCCGTTCGTCGCATTCTTCGTTACTTGCGTGGGACTTCGACTAAGGATCTTTATTTTCCGGTGAACTCTCCTATTAAGTTAGTTTCGTATACTGATGCTGATTGGGCGGGCTGTTCTGATACTCGTCGTTCTGTTACTGGTTGGTGTATGTTTCTCAGTGATTCTCTTATCTCCTGGAAGAGTAAAAAGCAAGATCGCATCTCCAAGTCTTCTACAGAGTCTGAATATCGTGCTATGTCCTCTACCTGCTCCGAAATCGTTTGGCTCCGTGGATTGCTTGGTGAACTTGGCTTTCCACAAGAAGATCCTACCTCTCTTCATGCGGATAACACTAGTGCTATTAAACTTACCGTGAATCCTGTCTTCCATGAGCATACCAAGCATATTGAAGTGGATTGTCATTATATTCGTGAGGCATATGATTCTTGCATTATCTTACTTCCTCATATTCCTACGGCTCGTCAAATTGCTGATATCTTTACCAAAGCGCTCTCCACATCTCGACATAAATTTTTGTCTACCAAATTGATGCTTATGGATCCCCCCGCATCAATTTGAGGGGGGGTATTAGTGCATTGATGTAAATACTATGTACATTCCCATACTCATACCCGTGTACTCGTTATGTAAATAGATAGGTTGTAATATTATCAAGGATAAAAGGTCCGAAGGGCAGCGCGGCTGAGGCACGCTTTCGTTTTCAAGTCTTTCACTTTACCACTTGAGAAAGACAAGTGATTCAAGCTCCAAATTAGGAGTTGATGAATTAGCAAGTCCGAGTACCTTAGGCTACAAGCATGTCTTTTTAAATGACTTAGTATCTAACTTTGGCTGTGCACACTTGTCTTCTTAAATGACTTAGTATGCTTGAGATGATCTCCTGGGCATGCAATTTAGTTTGTGTGAACTTTGACCAATTTTGCCCATCTCGCTGCCCCTCCTAGTGCCACGTGGTAGTTGCCAAAGGAAATGCTGTAATTGAAAATTTGTGTTGTGTGACATTTTAATGTAAGGCAAGTGTCACATGCAACGTATGTAGGTGGTTTAGATTGTCCAATTGGTTATATCAAAGCAACCAATATTTACTTTGGCACTGTGTATGAGAAACCTATATTGCAACGTTTTTTGTTACTAAAACAATGATGATCTCACACATTATAGTTGAGTCAAGGACTTAGGCATAAGGCCTTCATCGATTTAAAATGATCAAAGCTACATTTCCCACAAATCTAAGGATTTAGATGTCTTGCTATATTCAGTCCAATGAAGTAGTTATATGACTATTAGGTTTGATGGTGCATAGCTACATCGTCTTGGGTAATCGAGGCTATAGCTTTTAAATCTAAAGGTTCAAGTGTTTGGTTCATCATATGTTTGTGCAAATAATATTTATTTGATTTAGGAAAGTATATATACTATTAACAGAGTACTTGGTGGATGCTTACATAATTTTTAAAAGCAAGAAGGCAAATATGCCTCGGAAGTCTTTTAGTTGGGCAAGTTGACCTTGGCTATAGGTTTCACATGTAAAAATAATTTTTATCTCTTAAAAGAGTTGACCTTGAGACAAGGCCTTAAACAATCTTATGACCAGCCTTAAATAGGCTTATAATCATGAAGCATTATTGTTAGGAGTCAAGGGAAAAGTGATATAAGTCATGCAACTATCATGGGTTGGAAGATGCAATCTTATGTTTTGTAGTTGCTCGGGCATATACTTGTGGGTTAGGTTCAAGCATGTAGTCTTTTTAATCTGTACTACTTCATGCAATTGTTTAGGTAATGCAACCAGTGGGGCATGTAGCTACAAATGATAAAATATTGGTAAAAGATTGGTGACCTAATTCATATCACTAAATTTGTAGCACGCAACACAACCATTGAACCTAATTCAGGTTCAAGCATGTAGTCTTTTTAATCTATACTACTTCATGCAATTGTTTAGGTAATGCAACCAGTGGGGCATGTAGCTACAAATGATAAAAGATTGGTGACCTAATTCATATCACTAAATTTGTAGCACGCAACACATAACCATTGAACCTAATTCAGGTTCAAGCATGTAGTCTTTTTAATCTATACTACTTCATGCAATTGTTTAGGTAATGCAACCAGTGGGGCATATAGCTACAAATGATAAAAGATTGGTGACCTAATTCATATCACTAAATTTGTAGCACTCGACACATAACCATTGTCAATCAATAGGATTTTAAGATTAAGATTGTATCACCAAATCTAAGGGACTCAACGTATAGTCATTATTAACCAACAAAATAATAAAAAAAATATTTCTTTGTGTAAGTGTATGCAATTTGTCAATTAAGCTTATATTGCATAACTTTGATAACTATATCATGTTCTAAACAATATTCGAAGTTTCAGTCAGACCGTACATACCGATTGGTGATCTGACCAGTACACACCGATCGTACCAGTCAAAATCTTAGTGGAACCGAGCGGAGGAGAGAGGCAGAGAAGAAAGAAGAAATGAAGAGAAAGAAGAAAAGAAAGAGGTATTGTTGGCATCCGCTCCCACCCAAGGATCGAAAAACCGGTCCGATGTACCAGTCCGATGTCTCCTCGGACCGGTTCGGACCGGTATGGTACCGGAATGGTACCAGCAATAAATCGGAAAAAAAAATTAATTTTAATTTAAAAAAATTTTAATTGTACCGGTACCATACTGAAATTAATTTTTAAATTTTTTTAATTAAAACCGGTACAAACCGATCGGTTTTTATATAAACCGAGCGGTACGTACCGGTACCGTAATAAAAAATTATTTTTTTCTCCAATACCGGTTTCCTCTTGGTCCGAGACCGGTCCCTCACCGGACCAGTACAAACCGGTCGGTTTTACCTTCCTTGCTCCCACCCCCGCTACTTGCAACCACCTCTGCTCGGGACTGTTTCTTCTTCTCCCTCTTCTTTCTCTTCTTTCTCTTCTTCTTCCTCTCCTCCTCCTCCTCCTTCCTCTTCCGCTGCTACCTAGTTCCACTTCCACTGCTCTGCTTCAGTTTTGCTATCGGAACCCGTTCGAACCGATACAATTAAGAAAATCGATCAAAACGGACCGGTTTTCAAATCCTTGGTTCTAAATGCAGAGTCAGATGTATTAGTCTATATACTATGGACTTCTCTTTAGGATGGGGTGAAAATAAATTAAACATTTCAGTGAGGCTTGCTAAGAAGTTATCACTTAACTCAAGCCTATGTTGGCATATATACCCAAGGGGTTAGTGCGGATCTACATTAGTGTCTAATTATGGAGGCCTTTAGGTTTGCTTATGCAGATATACTCTTGAGAGTAGGGATGATAATTGAACCTAGGGCTACTAGGTACAAGTTCTTAATTAGTTAAATGGGATAAATCTATTTTGGTGGGTTAGGTTTGGGTAAGGTCTAGTTTTATAGGTACAAATACCTGATACCCAATTAAAAATAAATAAAAATATTTTATATTAAAAAATAATTAAATAATCAAAAAATCATATAAATATATAATATTATTTTAATTTATGAAATTATTTTTTGTAGATAATTAAAATGAAAGTTAAAAAAATATATTTTTAATTAGGTATATTTGGGTACTCATTTAAATACCCAAGTTGGATTCAAGTTGTATAATAGGGTCCTCAGCTCGAGTTCGGATGTCATTTTTATAATTGAATTGGGTTTGGGTATTAGCCTATTAGGTAAAGGATCCTGTCATCCGTACTTGAGAGTCCTTTGTGAGGAGCCCCATTTTTTTCCATCATGAGCGCTTTTTGTTGAGGTGGATCTTTCAACCATTATTTTCCAGTATGGCGGGGGTTTCTCATTGTTATAGGTTTGAGAATGATCAAGTTCAGTATTAATAGACCAGTATATTCACCTCCTTGTTGTACTTGAAACTTGAACAGGTGGATTGAAATGATTAGATCCAAAATAAGGTAAGGATATTTTAGGAGGTTTTGGGCATTGATTGAGATGTCAAGTTGGCAAAAAAGAACTGGGGAATGATTGAGATGATTAGATCCAAAATGATTACCATACTACGATGTACAGTGAATCATAAATAAGATATGTATATTTGAGATTATGACAAGTTGACTAATAATTTCATTATCTTGAGCCCTACCCTTTCACCACAATTATTTTTTAATGGAATGTACCAAGGTTTGAAGATCCAGTCCGTAGCGGTCGAACTGGTATATACCAGTCATAACAGACAAAATCCCAATGGAACCGGAGAGAATAGTAGAAGAAAGAAGAGGCAGAAGAGGAAGGAGAAATACCTGGAGGCGTACTCCGCTCCTTCTTCCTCTCCTCTTCTCACTTTCTTCTTCTCCTCCCGCTCACTCCCCCTTTGGTTTCGGTTAATTGCTTCATCATACCAGTCCAAACTAAAAAAACCGGCCGGTTCGGATCGGTTTTTAAAACATTAGAATGTACAACATATGTTGGAGCATGAGCACATTATGTAAATGAGCTACTCACTCGAACTTCTGCTATTCTATATGCCATATGCAACAAAAAGAATCAAAGTTCAACAAAATTAATATATGCAACACTCAAACTCTAGCATTATTATTTACAAATGCAACATAAGGAAAGTGTGCTGGTAAATTTAGAACCAAAGTTTAAAATACCATTCTAGACCGGTGTACTGGCCCATACTAACGTTCATAATCAACAGTGCTAGTTGGTACCATATATATATATATATATATATATATGTAAAGTACATACAGTATTTGACTACTGCCTTCTTTAGAACAAGAAATTTTCTTTCCTAAAATATGCAATGCTGCTTAACAAGAAGCATGACACTTACAGAAAATTGATTTGCAGGTACAGGTTTATCTTCACATATTCCCGGGAATAACTGCCATCGTTGAAAATCACCTTTGTAGCTTCTTCCAATACTTCCTGCACTAAAAGCAAATAATTCCAAGAAGTAAGGAGAAGAGAAGAATTTTCCAAAAAAGAGATTAGCAAATGGTAAATTGAAGATATATGCAATTAGTCAAGAGCTGACAAAAGCACTACTTAAACGGGATACAATAACCTTAAGAAACTAGAATATTTATGTTTCTTAGATGTCAATTCTTCCTAGGATTTAGTAGGCACGAATAGAATAAAAATGGCACATAGACTGTTAATCACTAGAATATTTATCTAGAGATGGCAATTTTAACCCAACACACAATTAGGTACCTGACCTAACCCATTTATCCCATTTATGATAGGTTTTGGTCTGACGGGTCGGGTTTAATCAAGTTTAGAATGGGTTCAAGTTTATAGGTGCAGGTAGAGATACCCGATTTTGAAAAATAAATGAACAAAAATAAAATAATAATTATATAAATATATTTATAGTTATCTTAATTTATAAAATATATTTTATAGAATACTTTAAAATTAAAAATATACATATAATTACTTTTTTCATATTTAATTGGGTACCCATTTAAATGCCTTGAGTCAGGTTAGTTATGTAATAGGGGTTTCGGGAATCTACTTTTTGTAAGTGTCAATATTGGGAATCGGGTGAAAAATCAAGTATCCAACCCATTGTCATTCCTAAATTTGTCCAACCAATATGATGCATAATACACACTGCTGTCAACAATAATATTTCACAAAATCCTTGAACAGGGTATGGTATTTGTAAATGGTATATAGAGCATGGAGTAAAGCACTAGCTATTTATATGATAATACCCACAGAAATTTAAGCAAGCAAATAATCAAGCTTAGTTTTATAAGTGAGATTTGATTCTATAATCTTGTAATCAATGACTAATGTCTTTTTCAATTGAGTTAACTAGCACCTTTCATAAACAATCAAACTTCTTCCTTTAATGAAATTCTGAATTCTTTAAGAATAACAATTAATATCAAAGTAAAAGACATGATGAGCTTTCAGAAGAAAGCCAGAAGAAAGGATTGCAGTAACCATATAACAAGCAATACATAATGACAAAGTTACCACTTTTATTTGTTTGCAATAAGAAAGAGAGGGAGGGGGTGCGAGAGAGATTTCATCGTGCCCTGAAAAGCCTATTGAAGTACTCAGCATAGATAAGGAAACTAAAAGGGTCAGTTGCAATTTGGAAAACACATCGAACTTAATCTGAGAGGTGTGACGATATTCTTTGTTAGTCTAGTTTGTTGATAAATGATAACTAGGACAAGTAAAAAAGTGATGAATATGAGATGTTTGTCATGATCTGAATAGAGACCATCTGTACAAGAACTTCATTTCTTCTTTCTTCTTTGTAGTTAGCTAATGTTTACCTGAAACTGAGAAAGCCAAAATTTACATCTACACCTCCAGAACTAATATATCCTTCTGCACATGGCCTAAAGAGCTTTATCTTTGGTTGGTCAGGTTTGTGGGGCAGGACAATGCATAATATTATTTGCCAAAATTCATCTCGTCTCTGCACGCATAAGAGGTCCACTATTCATCCGTAAACTTATTCATACCATGGTGCAATATCCCCGAAGAAAACATCTAAATGTTGCTTAAGACAATCAGAACTGTCGCTAAAATTCTCAAAAGAACCACCTCAGAATAGCATCAGAATCTGATAAGACTTGTGCACTCTAATTTTGAGGCAATCAGAACTGTCACTAAAATTCCCTAAAGAAACTCCTCCGAATAGCATCAGAATCTGATACAACTTGTGCATTCTAATTTTGACTTGCGATACTACCCTCGACTAGAGAGAGCCAGCTGGAAGAGTACATTTATGTTATTCTGAATAAATTAGTTTGGAGCCAGTTGTAATGCTAGATTATTAATATGTAATAGACTGGAACTGCACTTGAAAGTTGAACCCACAGGTTTTTCAGTCATGTTCTTTATTTGCATTCATCATTTCTGTATGTATTTCTCTTGAATAGTTGCACACGTTGGTTGACATAATTATTTGGAAGGTTATTTCTTTGCATCCTATAGTCATTAGAGGTGAAGCACATAGTGTCATACTACCTCAGGTGGAACATGCAAATGATCAGAGAAATTATAAAGCATTCAAGTACTCCCTGATCATTTGAGAATCAAGTTATTCTCAAGATATGTTTACTTGCAAGATAGAGAATCACCCGATGCCACCAAGAGGAACACCCTGACTGGATGAACCGATGCGCTTTTTCAGAGGATCTATCACTGTGACCTAGAACATTAGCAAAAATACTACGTTAACAGCTAATACTAATGAGACAATACTAAGATGTTGAATTCTCTAGACATAATGATCATATCACATGTTTCCTTTCATAGAGGAATAAACCACACCAGTCCTCTTGCAGTTTCTTCAAGTATTTGTCTCCCAAGTCGGATACCCAAGGGAGCCTGCAAGAATCAAATTTAAGTTGATCAAACAACAGAATAGGTGCAGTAACGGTTTTATAAATATATTGCAAAAAACAAACTATGAAAACATCAGTATATTTTACAAGTGAATAAGTGATCAACTACAACTACAGAAACACTAGAATCTGACATTATTTGGCAGAAATTTACATGCAATGAGAAGTGCAACAATGAGTAATCCCCATGGAGGTTGGATGATATTAAATAGCTAAGAAGTAGTGTAGTTTCATATAAAGTGATAACAGAACTCAACACCATATCAGCCAATAACTCAAGTAAGAAATACTTACATTTCTTGTCGCATCTTGAAAGTTGGAAAGCATATTACTTTTTTGCCTTTTCTTCATTTTATTGTTATTTGTTATAAGAAAATGAAATATTATTTCGCTGAGTGAAATTAGAACTAAGATTTAGTAACAGTAGCATACTATTCTTTATAGGTTAATTACAAATAGTCAAATGTGGTTTAGCCCATTGTATTAAAAACTAATCTATGCCATCTAGTATTAGTATATATTGGCCATTTGGCCCAACCTTGTATCAATACATGGTACAAGTCGGTACTAACCGATGGCATATATAATTAACATATACATATTATGTATATAATATTGTGACTGGCACTGACTGATACCGTGACACAATGTGATATGTACCAGTATGTACTGGTTCAGTCCAAGACTGGTACGCTAGTACATAAAGTATTTAAAAACTTGGTTCAGCTAATTGCAAAATGCCCACAAGTAACACTTTTCCCAATGCATTTTTGCTTGAGTTAGAAAATTATTCACCTCCCTAGGCTCTTGAAAGATGAAATTGCAGTAATATCCTTGGGTTGTATGTACAATGGGGGTTTTGGTTAGTTTATATTGAACCATCCAAAATCATCTTTTGGAATAAGGATACACACTTCGCTAATGGAGCAAATCACATTCTTATCTATAATTATATTTCCTTATTCTGTTTTAGTGATATAATGTGGTTTTACTATTATGGTCAAAAATACCATTTAGTGTACCAGATATCCAAGTTGGCTAAACTAAATAGACAGATGCCTAGATCCTGATTAGAAATGAGTAAAAGCACTATATAAAAGTCTCGATGTGCACCTTGTTATGCTTAGAAATAACATTCTTTATTCGGTCTCCAAAGTTGATAAAAATAGGATAGATAGATATCTAAACATTGAAGTGATGCCAAAGTCTGTCCAATAAAAAACATGAATTTATTACCTTCCTGCCTAGATTAAGAACCAAACATGAACAATGGAAGTAAGTTCCCGATTTAGACAGCAATGCCACAATCAAGTGTTTGAATTACCTTAAAAATATGGTGAGAATAAGTTGAGGGACCTATCTGTGCCAAAGAATTGATGAGTAGGTTACAACGTTAATTGTTTGATCCCTAGGTGCAAAATTCAGTGAGTTTAGGTTCCCCTTCTGCTTTCTCCCCTAGACCACCTGGAACTGATGCAGACAAAGGTTGTATCTATATATATGTAATTTCTTTAGTAGTCATATATCATGTCCCGTCTTAAGAAAAGACTATTTAAAAAATATAGGATTTTCTGAGAACCATTGTTGTGACCACTATTAAGAAAAGGAATTAAAAAGGAAACCTTCAAGAAGGAAATAATTTGCGAGAAGGTAACTGCGGTTCTGCTGTTAAGATTAGCATCAACCGATCACAAGGTTTACATTTGTGTTGTTGAAAACTTGCATTTGTAAAGGAATCAACCCTGCTCGTTCGTCTCCATTGCTCATCCTTTTATCTTCTACATTCTCCCCTCTCTCCTAGACTTGTTATGCCCTTCTTTGGGTGAACATTTGACTGTCCTATTTGGTCTCTCTTTCCTTTCTTCCCTATTTTCACTACCACATTTTAAATTATGGTAGCATTCAGATTCCTTGGACTACTCTCATGGGGCACACTGTTAGCCTCTTGAAGTAAATTATTAGGCTAGATTATTCTTCACAAATACCTCCACATCCATTGTTTCCTCACAAGTGATAACATTCTTGACTCTCCACCATATGTAGGAGTTGCTCTATTCATCCTAAAATGATAGATCACACCTGCTTCTTTTCTGCTCAATAGCCCGCAACAAATGCCAATCAACTGGGAGGGCTCTCCCATCCATTTTTTTCCACAAATTAGTCTTACATCCTTGGAATGGCAATCATAAACACGTCAGTTGGCTTAATACTAGTTGGGCATGGTGCATATTGGCCAAAATAAATTCCCACATTTTCCGGCACCAAGCCAAGAGCCCGGGAGCTATCTTGCATGGCTTTGTTCTGCCCTTAAGTGTCTTATGTACTCATTTCCTTTCCTTGGGCATTGTACCTATTCATCCATGTACATATTTATTCTATACTGAATTAGAGTCAGACACCTTGGGCCATCTCTTTTTCAAGAAAAAAAAAACTCATATGGGTTCTTGGTTCTCAATAGAAAGTAGAATTATATTTTTATAGTATTTAAGTATACTGGAAAATGCTCACCACTATGGAATTAGATTTTATAATATTATACTGTCACTCAAAAGAAAAGACATTGAACAAGCGTTAGAGGATTTATGCTGGAGATAGAGTCACAAAAGTACCAATTTTATTTTCTCTCGCATCGTTAGAGTGAACTCTGACAACTCATGGCTCTTTTCACTTACTTTCCTTTGCCATGTTAATGGTGCAGGTTGCCAAGGATCCACCTTTACCTGACATGAACATCAAAAATAATATTTAACAACATAATGCATGATACTGAGAGTAACAAGTCGATTAACAGCAAGAGATATTTCATTTTTTTTTAGAAAAACATAGTGGCCATCAAATGAATTAATAAGCATGAATTTAAGCCAAAAACATACCGCAGTGTCATCTGTCCTGGTTTGCAGATCATTCAAAAGTGGATCCGTCTCTCTTTTCAGGTTACCATTCTCAGGCATCTTGACCCAGCAACCTTGTTAGATTGAAGCCAAAAGAATACAGTTGTAGATTCAGCTTGAGTGCTGTTCTATACTCAAAACTAGAAATTCCACATGGACAGCAAATTTATAGAAAGCAAAGGTAGGATAATTCTGTTAGAAATTATATTTGACACATGACAAGTACGCGCAGTTCTATTACAGATGTTTGCTGAAAAATGAAAAGCTCCATAAGAACATACATTTATTTTCTAAAATCATCAAAAAAATTCCATTCAAAGAATATAGATGTTATTGGCAAGGACTTGAGGAAGGAGACCAACACAAGTGCAGTACAAAAAAAACATAACAGAAAGATATGTTTGCAAGAAAATTAGTTTTAGCATATTATATGCATTTATTTGCCAACAAAATATTGCAAGAAGTATCAGAGAGTAGAGGGTTTTGCATTTCTGGAAGGTAGAGGGTTTTGCGAATCTGGCGTTCTATAACCATTTTATACCATCGATCATCATATAAATTATAATCAATCATTCTCCTATGGATACAAGTGGCCTGAGAGGCCACCTAGATTGTTTCCTCCCTGCTTTGTTTTGTTATGCTGTAATGAGAGTCCGTCTACATATTGTGCACAACACAGAATCAGAATAAATTCACAGATCCCTCGTCACGCAGCAAAAAGTTGAAGACGAGACACAAGCGCATGCTACACATATGGCAATGTACACCTTCCACGTGAAATTGTTATTTATGTTTGTAATCAGGATATCTACTTAATACTCGATAACAGTCATTAAATGCTTCAAGTCGATATTCATCCTGCAAGTTGAAGTAACATATTGGGGTGCCCGCGAGTACTTCTAGGTTCATAGTGAATGTGACAAATCAATAAAGATAAGAATTACATTCAATAGTGTCGAGAAGTTTTACATCATTTTCAAATCAAACAATTTAAAGAATATTGTAATGTATAACGTCCAAACACTGATATTAGAGAAATTACTCTAAACGTTTAGTTTAATCGCGAACAAGAAACGATAAATCGAATGCCAACACTTCAGCATTTCGCAAAAACTGAACGTCCCAGTTGCACAAGACCCTCAAATTGAAAATGATGAAAACAACACCCTTCTGGTGCCGAGATGCATCACATGTAAATGTCACACTAAATAAAAATTAAAAATCCGCCGTTCAAGAGAAAGAAACCGCATTCAGCATTAATAAGACGCCAAAAACAAGAAAACTAAAAAGAACTTTTGGTTTCACATTCGGAATATACCTAGATTATCGAGAAATAGAAATGCCGAGTAGGATCGGGAACGGGAACGATAGAGGCGAATGATTCGCCGAAACCCCCAACTGTGGAAAGAATTTAAGATGTATCAGTGCTCGGCTAAGCGGAATGTAACTGCGATTTATGATGATGGTGGCCGTGCGAGGACACGATCTCAGCAGTTCATCACGGTATTGCCTCGCCCGATCGATCGGACGGCTGGCGATCCCTTAGCCAGGTATGGTTGTTGGACGTCGCGGTCGGATGGTGGACCTTGTCTACGGCCATGATGGGGTCGGCCAGGGTTTGATCTCCCCCGTTCGGTGGGAATCGGACGCTAGCCCTCGTGCCTCTCCGGCGAAAACCCGCAAGAGCCGGGGTGGACGAGGACAAAGCGGATTTCGAACCAGCAGAGCAGGCGCGCCTTGGAGATGCAACGTGGCATGAATGGCACCCAATGTCACGCCCCGGTCGGATCGGCCTAGAATTAGCGCTTATCCGCTTTCTAAAGCCGTCCGGTGGAATACCAGAACGCAATTCTCCCTAGGGTTTCCAGCCCCAAAATTAGAAACCCTAATCTCCCCGGATAATTTTTACCCCCAAAATACAATTCGCACGAAAGAAACCCTAACCCTAATTTAGAAATCCGGAAAAGAACGGAACCCTAAATCAAATACCTCTTCTGATTTTGACCAAAGTCAAAATCTATAACCTTGCTGACGTCGGCGTGACGTCAACCTCGATCGGATTTCGCCGCCGCGCCGAATTTCCTCCGCTGACGTCGTGCTGGCGTCAGCCGTCCCGATTTCGAATTCGTTCGCTCGAATTCGATTTTGAGTCGTTGACCACTGCTTTGGTTGACCCGCCTCGATTCGAACGTCGTTCGAAACGTTCGCCTCACGTCGTCTTCTTCGACACGAACGAAGCTCGCCGCTGCTTCGTCCGCCGTCTGCTTCGAGCGCCGCCGCACTCGGGAGTCGTCCGGAACCGCCGAGAAGTCGTCGCCGATTACAGAGGAGTACGTTGACTGTCGTCGCCGACCGGCCAGCCGCCTGCTGCCGGAACCGAGAACACGCCGAGAATCCGAAAACAGGGGAGGTGGAGATTGGAAGAAGAAAACTTTTATTCGTTGATAGAAGCTACAGAACCTTCTCACCCGCCGACCCCCGGTCGCCGGACCTCCCTCTTCCCTCCCTCGCCGGCGAACCAATCGCCGGTTACAATCTCTCGGTTCACTCTCGTCGAAGCTTCACTAAGCTTCTTCAGTGGTCGTCAATGGCGGATGATGGAGTCCCCGATCCTCGTCCGCTCCTCTTTATAGAGGACGGCCGCCGCCGCCTCTTCCCGGTTTAGGGCTTCCAACGCCCGATTCCGTTGCTTCTCCCGTTCTCGCCACGTCCGTCGCCATCGTTCGCGTCCGCGTCCTTCGGCGATGAAGACGCTGCAGCATGCTCGGATCCGCGCGATCCGTTCGCGTTCGGCGCTTCTGACGACGAAGCAACAGCTTCGTTTGTCTTCGATTTGGGGTCAACGCCCCAGGTTGACCACGTTTTCCTCTCATTTGGGCTCGTGTATGGGCTTGGGCCGAACCGGGTAGACCGGGCCCTGACACCCTAGGTGTCAGGCCCGGGTTCACCCGGTTCAGCCCAAAGTCCATTGGGCCTGACCCAAACCCAGGCCCAGACAATACAACGCCCAAATCAGAACGAAACTCGGTCAACGAACAATGTTGACCGAGCCTTGTGTCCAGCGGGCAACGCAGATGCGTGCGCGTCGCAGCGTGCGAACGCACGCTCGCCGAAAGCTTCGGACGGAAGAAGCGGACGGGCGGCACGGGAAGACTCGGACGACGTCGTCTTCACCCCACGACGCGGGCGCGGGCTCGCCGAGAAAGGCGGACGACGAGAGCGTCGCGAGCGGCGGGCGCGCACGAGACGCGGACGCGGCTTCCTTCCCTTTAAAGGCGTCCGAGCGGCGGACGAAGAAGAGGGCGCAGAGGCGTCACCACACAGAGAGCGCCGGGGGCGACTCCACCGGCGACGGCGAGGCGCCGTCGCCCTTCCAGAGCTGGGCTCTGATGCCGCCAAGGGGCGAAGGTCGGCGCGGCGGCGTCGACGAGAGAGAGCAGGAAAAACAGAGCTTGTAACCGGCGATGACCGGCGAGGGAGGGATGGGGGCACCGGCGACGGTGATCGTCGGCAAAAAGAGGAGTTTTGTAACGTTTTAAGAGGAATAAAACGAAGCTTTCCCTCTCCCTACTTCTTCCCCCTGTTTCGGCGTTTCCGGCGAGAGCTCTAAGCAGCAGGCGGCTGCTAGGTCACCGGCGACAAGGCGAGACGCAGGCGGCGTCCTCCCCTTGTCGTCAGCCTTCTCCGGCGTCGGCTCGAACGCAGGCGGCATTCGAGCGCTGCGAACGCTCGCGGCGTCGCGAGGTTGAAGATGACCCGCGTTTCGAGGCGAGTCAACGAAACGGGTGGTCAAAGTGATTTCAGAACGAAATCGAAATCGGATTTCGATTTCGACGGCTGACGCGATCTTACGTCAGCAAGGTGCAAATTCGGCTCGGCGAAGGAAATTCAGGCGGCTGACGCGAAGGTGACGTCAGCGACGGAGATTTACGCGCGGCGGCGAAATCCGATAAGGGCTGATGTCACGCTGACGCCAGCAAGGCTTTAATTTTGACTTGGGTCAAAATCAGAGAGGGAAAAGGTATTTCCAAATTAGGGTTAGGGTTTTATCCGTGCGAATTGTATTTTGGGGATAAAAATTATCCGGGGAGATTAGGGTTTCTAATTTTGAGGCCGGAAACCCTAGCGAGAGTTACGTTCTGGTATTCCGCCGGACGGCTCTAGGAAGCGGATAAGCGCCAATCCTAGGCCGATCCGACCTGGGCGTGACACTAGGTGTCACGCCCCGGTTGGATCGGCCTAAAAACAGCTCTTAAACGCTGTCTTAGGACCGTCCGGCGGAATACCAGAACGCAACTCTCCCTAGGGTTTCCGACCCGAAATTAGAAACCCTAATTACCCCGATTAATTTTTATCCCCAAAATACAATTCGCACGGAGAACCCTAACCCTAATTTAGGAAATCGAACCTCAAATCAAAATTACCTCCGGTCAAAATCACTTTTGACCGCTAAATCGCCGAATCAAAAATCTCCGCTCGAATCACGCTTGGCTGACGTCTGCCTACGTCTGCCGTCCGAAATCAAAATCGAATTTCTTCGCTGACGGAAGCCTTGCGTCAGCGCTTCCGATTTCGATTTCGTTTTCGAAATTAAAACTCAATTTGCCGTTGACCGTTTCGCGTGTTGACTTTCACCTCGTTTCGAACGCCCGACGCGTTCGAAACTCGCGTCGTCATCTTCGTTCGTCCGAAGCCGAGCGCCGCCTGCGCTCGCGACTCGCTGTCCTCCGCCGACATCCGCGTTGCCGGGAACCTCGCCGAAGACGACGATAAATAGCGCCGCGAACTCAGAAACAGGGGAGAGGAGCTTTGAGAGAAATCGAAGCTTTATTCCGTCGTTCGAAGCTTACAAACTCTCGTGGATCCGACGACCCCTGCCGCCGTCCGGTCTCCCTCTTCCCTCCCTCGCCGGTCGTCCCCTGACGCCGGTTATAATTCTCTCTCTCACACACAGTACTCGCCGGTAGAGTTGATGAGGATGCCCCTCCCTTAGCTCCGGAACCTCCTCTCCTTTTAACGCCACAGCCGCCACCTCGACGCCTATTTTGGGCGTGCGAGCTTTGCGCGTCCGCGTCCGCCGCCTGCGAACGCGTTCACCAACGCCATCCGCTGCTCCCCCGCTCGCGTCCGCGTCCGACGCGTGCAGAGACGACGAAGCAAAAGCTTCGTTTGTCTTTTGCACGGTCAACCCCCTATTTGACCCTGTTTTTCCCTTCTTCGGGCTTGGCATTGGGCTTGGGCCGAACCGGCCTGACCCAGGCCTGACACTAGGTGTCACACCCCGGTCGGAACGGTCTAAAAACAGCGCTTATCCGCTTCCTAGAGCTGTCCGGCGGAACACCGGAACGTGATCGCGCTAGGGTTTCCGGACCGATTCTCGTCCCAAAATTCGAAACCCTAGTTCCCCGCTCACTTTTTCAATCCCCAAATTACAATTCGCACGGAAAACCCTAACCCTAATTAGAGAATCCGAAATCAAACCGTAATTTAAATTATACCTCTCTCTGATTTTGACCGAAGTCAAAATCATGCTCTTGCTGACGTCGGCGTGACGTCAGCCCTCGATCGAAATCTCGCCGCGCCGAGATTCCCCTGCTGACGTCCTCGCTTGCGTCAGCCGAATTAAAACGATTTCGTTCGCTTCGCCGATTTCTTCCGTTGCTGACGGAAGCCTTGCATCAGCACTCCGATTTCGATTTTGAAATCGAATTCACCGTTGACTGCTCCCTTGCGTTGACTCCGCCTCGTTTCGAACGCTCGACGCATTCGAACGAAGCCGTCGACAGTATTTCGTCTTCCTCGCGTCGCCTGCTCGCCGTCCGGCAGCCACCTGCGGTCGAAGCTCGTCGCCGATACCGTGGAAAGGACCACAAACAAGGGAAGAGGATATCGGAGTGGAGAAAGCTTCGTTTATTACTTGAAGAATACTTACAAGCCTCCCCTCTCATCGCCGACGACCACCGTCGCCGGTGCCCCTCTTCCCTCCCTCGCCGTCGACCTCTGTCGACGGTTACAATCGTTCAAGCACTCAAGCTCTCTCTCGCCTCGACGCTCGTCGTCGCCGGCTCCCTCAAGCTCACAGACACTCCTTGTTCCGTCTGTGGGCTTGGACGGGGTGACGGCGCGCCTCGCCGTCGCCGGTGGTGGCGTACCCGCTCACCTGGTGGAGTCGCCCTCCGTTGCGCACCCCCTTTTCTTCGTCCGCCTCCTCGAAGCTTTATAGTTGCTCTGCATCCGAAGCTCGCGAGGTTCGCGTCCGAAATCTCCGCCAGAATCAGTCTTCGTTCGCGATCTTCACTCGATCTGCCGTCCTCACTCGCTTTGTCTCCGAAATCCTCGCCTCCGCCCGTTGACGACGAGGTCTTCTCCTCGACGAAGCCGCGTCGCTCGCGTCCGCTCGAGCAGCCACCGTTGTCTTTGAGCCGGCGTCGTCCGCTGAAGACGACGAGCTCGCTGAGTGTCCGCGTCTACCGCCGAGGGACTCGCCTGAGGTTCCGCGTCGCCCGCTGAAGACGAAGCTCGCAGCTTCGTCCGCTTCCGCCGCGGGCGTTCGCCGCGCCGAACTCGTCGCATCGTGCGAAGAGGATGCCGCCGCACCTTCTTTTCCCGGGTCAACATTGATTGTTGACCGGGTTTTCCTTCTCAGCAGGTGGGCTTCTTCATGTAGTGAGCCTGGGCTTGGGTTGGGCCGAACCGGCCTGACCCAGGCCTGACACTAGGTGTTAGGCCCCGGTTCAACCGGTTCGGCCCAAGCCCAAAGCCCAGCCCGAATAGGAGAAATCAAGACGGAGCCCAACGATTTACCCGATTTGATCGGTCAACATGGTACGTTGACCCAGAAAACATGGACAGGAGCTCGTCTCCTTCGCAGAACTCGGACGCGGCGTCGATGAGTTCCGCGGATGGGAAACAAGCGGCGCCTCTTCTATAAAGGAGAACCAGCGATCGATTCTGGAGGGGGGGTCGACCTTCACCATTGGAGAGTGATTAGCGGCGTCTTCACCAGCACCGGCGAGCTTCAGGCAGCAAGAGCGGTGGGATTTGGGGAATAAGAGGAATTTGTAACCGGCGTCAGGGGACGACCGGCGAGGGAGGGAGAGGGGCACCGGCGGCGGGGGTCGCCGGCTTCGAGAAAAACTTTGTAAGCTTTTACCGTTTCCAGTATTTCCAGTATTTCCATCTTCATCTTTCCCCTTGCCCTTGGTTGTGATTCTTCATCATCGCGGGCGGCGATGAGCTCGGCGATTGCTGCGAGTCGACGGGCGTTTTCCCCTTTTCAGCCGATTCCGGAGCGCGGCGGCGCTCAACCGCATCAGCGACGCAGGCGGCGTCGTGCGGGAGACGAAGGAGAAGACACGCGTTCCGATTTTGACTGGGTCAAAATCAGAACAACGTACGCGAAGCGATTTCGAATTCGAAATCGAATTAAGAACTGACGTCAGCGTGACGTCATCCAAGGAGGATTTAAGCACGAGCAGCGATTTGGCGTTGACCGTTGACTAGAGGTATTGTTTGATTTCTCTAAATTAGGGTTAGGGTTTGAGTGACCTTGTAATTTGGGGATAAAAATAAATCAGGGAGTTAGGGTTTTCAATCTTGGGTCGGAAACCCTAGGGAGAGTTGCGTTTCGGTATTCCGCCGGACGGTCCTAAGACAGCGGATAAGCGCCAGTTTTAGGCCGATCCGACCGGGGCGTGACACTAGGTGTCAGGCCCCGGTCGGATTAATCCTGGATCGGCATTTATCCGTTGCCTTAGGGTTATCCGGCGGAACACCGGAGCGCAGACTTCCTAGGGTTTCCGGCTAATTTTCCTCCCCAAATCCCGCTTAGTAAGCAAACTATTCATTAACTTGGTGAGCCGATTTGCAACGTGGCCCAATATATTAAAATGCTTAAGCCCAAGTTAACAATAGTAAGCCCACTAAGCCTTATATGTCATATAATGGTCCCTCCCACTTCCAATGTGGGACTAAAGTTGAGTCTGGATCACCATACGGCCCACTGGGTTAGGCCTGCTGGGCTCTAAACTGAACCGGGTGAACCCGGGCCTAACAATTCTCCCCCACCTGATTTGAACATCGTCCTCGATGTTCGATGCGCGCTGAACACTGGCTCTCCAATGTTGATGTCCTCTATCTCTTGTCTTCAGTCTGATGATGATTGTTTGTTGCACCATGCTCCATGGAATTGGCGCCCCCTTGGCTTGACACAACTAAGCCGCATATTCACCCCCTGGTGATCTGCCTGACCTCCTGTGTCCCAGCCGTCTCGCCATAGTGCTCCCGCCGAACTGAATGCAAACAGGGTCACGTCCGTAGCGTATCTCCCCAGATGCTCCGCTCAACCTGTGGCCATTGAGTTCACGGTCTAACGCACTGCATCATCATGCTTACAGTAACCTCCATCGTCACACTCTGTCAAGGATAATCTTGAACCTGTGGGTCATGGGCCCACAACAATCTTGTCGTTGGTTACAATCACTCAGCTCTAACATAGCTCTCCCTCGATGTCCCCTGACATAGGCATCGACGCCCCTGGCGCCGGCATCAACGCCGCCTGGTGTTGGCATCAGGGCCACTGCCTTGGAAGGACGACACTCCTTGTCACCGATGGTGATGGTGTTGCCTTTCGGATCTTTCTGATTCACCATCATGGCTGAATCTTTGGCTCTGATACCTTTGTCAGGCCCCGGTCGGATCAACCCCGGACCGGCATTTATCCGTTGCCTTAGGGTTGTCCGGCGGAACACCGGAGTGCAGACTTCCTAGGGTTTCCGGCTAATTTTCCTCCCCAAATCCCGCTTAGTAAGCAAACTATTCATTAACTTGGTGAGCCGATTTGCAACGTGGCCCAATATATTAAAATGCTTAAGCTCAAGTTAACAATAGTAAGCCCACTAAGCCTTATATGTCATATAATGGTCCCTCCCACTTCCAATGTGGGACTAAACTTGAGTCTGGGTCACCATCCGGCCCACTGGGTTAGGCCTGCTGGGCTCTAAACTGAACCGGGTGAACCCAGGCCTAACAATAGGTGTCAGGCCTGGGTCAGGCCGGTTCGGCCCAACCCAAGCCCATGCGCACAACGGGAAGAAGCCCACCTGTGGAGAGGGAAAACTCGATCAACTGAGGACGTTGACCAGAGCAAGCCACGCGGCATCGAGCGACAGTCGATAGAAGCGAGCGACACGAGCTTCGCGAGCAGCGCGTTGTTTTCGCGAGTATTGCGAAGTCGGCGATGTGTGTGGCTGACGATAGATATGGACGGCGTCTTCTTCATAGCTCAGGAGTAAGCAGCTGGCAACCGGCTCGAGTGCGGCGAACACAGACGTTCGCGATAGTCGGCGTACGCTTCGGACAGAAACAAGCGATGGAGGCGGGGCGACGAGGTCGACAGCAGCGAAGCCATCCTCTCCGTGAGACCCGGACAACGCCAAGGCGGCTCGATGAGGATGCGGACGTGCGAAGATCTCGAAGGCGTGCGGACCGATCGGATCGGGCGGAGCGGAAGACCCGGACGCGGACGACTCGAAGACGGAGAGGAGCAGAGGCGGTAGAGCTGCCCTATAAAGCGTGCAACAGACAAAGAATCAGGGGGAGTGCGCGACGGGACAGCGACACACCCAGGTGGGTCGGGGAGGGCGCCCCCTCCAGGGCGAGAGCCCTTTGCCAGCGACGACGAGCGTCGAGGCGAGAGAGAAAACGAGCGATTAGTGATTTGTAGCGGGTTTCCGGCGAGGGAGGGGAAGTGGGACGTCGGCGACAGGGGTCGGCGACGGAGAATAAGACTTGTGTAGCTTTACTTGAGGAATGAAACGAAGCTATCGGCTATCTCCATCTTTCCCTGTTGTTCTTGTTCTTCCTGTTCCTCAGTGCGGCGGTGACCTTTCAGGGTGTTCCGGCAGCGGGTAGTTGTCCGGACACCGACGAAAGGCGAAGGGCGAGGCGGCACTTCCTTCCTCGACAAAGAAAGCGAACGACGGCGAGCAGTCGAGCCCGGCGCGAGGAAGGTGAGCTCGAAGCTCTGTTCGCGTGGCGAGCGTAGAACGAAGACGAAGGAGTTTCCGATTTTGACCAGAGTCAAAATCGGAACGTCGGAGCGGTGATTTGATTAAAGTGCTGACGCAAGCCAGACGTCAGCAAGGCAAAACCGAAATCAAATTCGGCGAATTAGGGCGGTGATGTCACAGTGACATCGGCAACGAATCAAATCAAGCGGCACGGCGATGGGCGAAATCGGAAGGTTGACGTCATCCTGACATCAGCACAATAGTAAAATTCGAACGACGGGTCAAAATAGAGTTGACCAGAAAGGTATTTTTGATTGGGGTTTCAATTTCCTAATTAAAGGTTCCGATTCTTTTCGGATTTCTTAATTAGGGTTAGGGTTTCTCGAGTGAACTGTAATTTGGGGAAAAAGATTATTCGGGGAAGTTAGGGTTTCGAATTGGGGACGAGATTCGGTCCGGAAACCCTAAAGAGCGTTGCGTCCCGGTGTTCCGCCGGACGGTCCTAAGATAGCGGATAAGTACAGATTCTAGACCGATTCGATCGGCGTGACACTAGGTGTCAGGACCCGGTTCAACCGGTTCAGCCCAATGCCCAGTGGCCTGACCCTGACCCAAGCCCAAGAAGAAGAAACCAAGCCCGAGGTTCGTTCAAATCGTTCGGTCAACATTGCAATGTTGACCGAGCAACGCTAAAATTGGAACGCGGCTTTTGAGCATCGCGCAGACGCGGGTCTTCGGCATATTTCTCGGACGTCGACGAGCACGGATGAAGCAAACGCAAGGTGGCGAGCTCCGTCTCCAGCGGACGACGCGGACGACGGGCTCGGCGGCATGGCTACGTGGTCCACGCGAAGGAATCGGGCGTGGACGACGAAGCTTCTCCTTCCCCCTTTAAAATCACCAAGCGGGTGATTGGAGAGGGGCGGCGGTGGGAAGCGCTAACTCCACCGGCGACGGCGAGGGCGCCGTCGCCCCTTCCAGGGCAGAGGATCCACCAGCGAGCGACTGAGGTAGCGAGTGCTTGGTGAGGAATGAAGCTTAGGGAAGCTTCGAAAGAGATTGTAGCCGTCGGTGAGTGTACCGTCGGCGAGGGAGGGGAAGAGGGTTACCAGCCAGGGGGCCGACGACGAGTGACGGGAAGTCTTGTAACGTTTCTTCAAGGAATAAGAGATAAGTCTTCCTCTCCGACCACTCTTCCCCCGTCCTTTCCTACTTCCGCGGTGGAGACGAGTTCTCAGCAGTTCCGGTGGCGACAGAGGTCGTCGGGCGGCGGCCGTAGACCGAGGGAGAAGGGCGACGAGCTCCTTCCCTTATCCGGTGCCGAGGCGCGGCGCAGAGCAGGCGACGCAGACGGTGGCTTCGAGCGACGAAAGCAGCGGCATTCGTCCGCGCGAAGACGACGACGAGGCTCGAACGCGCTGGGCGTTCGAAATGAGGCGACGACCGGGTCAAAATCGGGACGGCAACATTCGATTCCGAAATCAAATTGGGAGCGACGTCAGTGTGACATCATCGGCAGAAATAAATCAAGCGGCGAGCGAAGTCAAAATCGGCGGCTTTTGATTTCAATTTGGCTGACGTCGGCGTGACGTCAGCGAGGAAGATTTCCGTTGGCGCAGGCGGCATTGACTCGTTGATAATTTTGACCAGAGGTAATTTGGGGTTCCGATTGAGTTTTCCTGAAATTAGGGTTATGTTTTCTGAGCGACCTTGTAATTTGGGGATAGAAATCAATTGGGGAATTAGGGTTTCTAATTTGGGCGAAGTTTTTGTCCGGAAACCCTAGATAGTTGCATTCCGGTATTCTGCCGGATAGTCCTGAGAGAGCGGTTAAGTGCTGTTCTTAGGCCAATCCGACGGGGGCGTGACAACAGATATCAGAGCTAAAGATTCAGCCATGATGGTGAATCAGGAAGATCCGAGAGGGAGCAACATCATCAGTAGCGGCAAGGAGTGTCGTTCTTCCAGGGCAGGGGCCCTGATGCCAACACTAGGGCGTGCTGATGCCAACGTCTACGAGCGTTGATGCCGGCGCCAGGGGGCGTCGATGCCGGTGTCAGGGGACATCGAGGGAGAGCTCTGTAAGAGCTGAGTTCAGCAGAGATGATGGAGCAAGATTATTGTAGGCCCATGACCCACAGGTCCGAGATTATCCTTGACAAGTTTATTGATGCAGGTTGTTGTAAGCACGATGATCCAGTGCGTTAGACCGTGAACTCAACGATTGCAGGTTGAGCAGAGCATCTGGGGAGATGCGTTATGGACGTGATCCTGCTCGTATGAAGTTGGGCGGAGCACTATGGCGGGCGCTGACTGGGACACAGGAGGTCAGGCAGAGCACCAGGGGGTGAATATGCGGCTTGGTTGTGTCAAGTTAAGGACGTGCCAATTCCATACAACGTGGTTAAGTAACATTCATCATCGAACTGGAGATAGGAGATGGAGGACTTGAACATTGGAGGGCCAGCGTTCAACCCGTATCGAACATCGAGGGCGATGTTCAAATCAGGTGGGGGAGAATTGTCAGGGCCCGGTTCAACCGGTTCAGCCCAATGCCCAGTGGCCTGACCCTGACCCAAGCCCAAGAAGAAGAAACCAAGCCCGAGGTTCGTTCAAATCGTTCGGTCAACATTGCAATGTTGACTGAGCAACGCTGAAATTGGAAGGCGGCTTTCGAGCATCGCGCAGACGCGGGTCTTCGGTGTATTTCTCGGACGTTGACGAGCACGGATGAAGCAAACGCGAGGTGGCGAGCTCCGTCTCCAGCGGAGGACGCGGACGACGGGCTCGGCGGCATGGCTACGTGGTCCACGCGAAGGAATCGGGCGTGGACGACGAAGCTTCTCCTTCCCCCTTTAAAATCACCAGGCGGGTGATTGGAGAGGGGCGGCGCTGGGAAGCGCTAACTCCACCGGCGACGGTGAGGGCGCCATCGCCCCTTCCAGGGCAAAGGATCCACCAGCGAGCGACTGAGGTAGCGAGTGCTTGGTGAGGAACGAAGCTTAGGGAAGCTTCGAAAGAGATTGTAGCCGTCGGTGAGTGTACCGTCGGCGAGGGAAGGGAAGAGGGTTACCAGCCAAGGGGCCGACGACGAGTGACGGGAAGTCTTGTAACGTTTCTTCAAGGAATAAGAGATAAGTCTTCCTCTCCGACCACTCTTCCCCCGTCCTTTCCTACTTCCGCGGTGGAGACGAGTTCTCAGCAGTTCCGGTGGCGACAGAGGTCGTCGGGCGGCGGCCGTAGACCGAGGGAGAAGGGCGACGAGCTCCTTCCCTTATCCGGTGCCGAGGCGCGGTACCGAGCAAGCGACGCAGACGGTGGCTTCGAGCGACGAACGCAGCGGCGTTCGTCCACGCGAAGACGATGACGAGGCTCGAACGCGCTGGGCGTTCGAAACGAGACGACGACCGGGTCAAAATCGGGACGACAACGTTCGATTCCGAAATCAAATTGGGAGCGACGTCAGTGTGACATCATCGGCAGAAATAAATCAAGCGGTGAGCGAAGTCAAAATCGGCGGCGGCTTTTGATTTCAATTTGGCTGACGTCAGCGAGGAAGATTTCCGTTGGCGCAGGCGGCGTTGACTCGTTGATAATTTTGACCAGAGGTAATTTGGGGTTCCGATTGAGTTTTCCTGAAATTAGGGTTAGGTTTTCTGACCGACCTTGTAATTTGGGGATAGAAATCAATTGGGGAATTAGGGTTTCCGATTTGGGCAAAGTTTTTGTCCGGAAACCCTAGATAGTTGCATTCCGGTATTCCGCCGGATAGTCCTGAGACAGCGGTTAAGTGTTGTTCTTAGGCCAATCCGACCGGGGCGTGACACTAGGTCTCCCCGCGTGGGCTGATTGGTTTGCACTTGTGGGGACCAATCCAACGAAAATTTTGATTTAATAAATTAATAGAAACACGTTAAAATATTAAGCATTAAAATTTCCATGAATTTTTAATAAATTAATTTAATTTTTTTTTCTTTTAAATTGTACATTTAAAAATAAAAGAAAATGTCGAGAGAAAATCTTTTCTATTTTTTCCTTTTTATAGTTATATTCAAATTAGATAAAAAAATATATTATTCTTTTCTTTTATTTCTTTTTTCTTTTACTCTTCTTTTGGTCATTTGCTTTTATTGTTTTGTTTTTCTTAATCGCTTGACAACCTTTACAAGGATGAAGTAAGCCTTTTCTAGAACTAGAAGCTCAAATGATACTAAAAATTTCTAAGTTGGGTCACTATCGAGTATTCTTAAGGACGCTAATATCATCCTTTATGTAGCTTTGTGATGTATCTATGTGCAAATTTTAAGATTGAGACTGCGCAACTCATCAAAGAGAAATATATATATATATATATATATATATATATATATATATATATATATGATAATATCACGTTCTCCAAAATCCTAGATAGTAACTATGTGATAGGTGAAAATGTCAATAACTCTAATATTTAAAGGATATTAAGAGAATACATTATACTAAGAATAGTGTAATATAGATTTACATAATACATGAACATTGTTCATATAAGCTGACCTAGCCCTTATGGTACTATTGAATATTATTTTATTAAAATTGTGAATAGTTCCATAGCTTAGTGGTAGAGCAATTGACACCAGTGCAATAAGTCATCGGTTCAAACTCTATTGCACTTTACGCCATCTCTTTAATGAGATCAGGACATCTAAGTAAATGATTGAGCAAACATATCGTATATGGCCTATTGAGAATAGTGTAAATTAGGATGGCATACTATTTGGACTTATTTTATATTTTATACACTGATTAAGCCCTACATATAGTGTTTCTCATAAATCTCGATTTATTTTCGTGGATGGAAAACTAAGAGGAAAGAATAAAATACACATTGAATCTAGTAAAAAAAAGCTCTATTTTCTTTGACGAAAAATTAGAAGAAAAGAATAAAAAACACATTAGATCTAGTAGTATTCATTCTTTCCTCCCAATTTTTAATATTTTATACAGTGATTAAACCCAACACATAATGATTCTCATAAATCCCTTAGGTTGTATTTTTATAAACGAAAAACTGGAAAGAAAGAATGAAAAACACATTAAATATAGTAGCATTTGATTAGATTTAATGTGTTTTTCATTCTTTCC
The DNA here is from genome assembly GCA_027563935.2 of Costus lasius. Taxonomy (NCBI): domain Eukaryota; kingdom Viridiplantae; phylum Streptophyta; class Magnoliopsida; order Zingiberales; family Costaceae; genus Costus; species Costus lasius. Next base: position 104,479,660 of record CM050453.2, read on the forward strand.
TCCTAATTTTTTTGTCAAAAAAAAATATAATATTAATGTATAGACATATAAATGAGTCAATAGCTATATTCTCACTAATAAATGACATAAGATTCTGGAGACAATTTGATAAATAAAATAATTAACTTTGTTTACTTTATAGGGTCAAGGTAGGGTTTTGAGTAGGTTCCCTTGTAGTTTCACTTCATAATAATTATGAAGAAAACTATGAAATCTTACATTTAAAATATCTTTTTAAAAAATCAATTATAATAAGAATAGCATAATTTAGGTTTGGACTATATTAAATATATTTATTTAATGACATTGTCTCATCTTCGTGTCAATCTATGTTGTTAGACACACTCATAAGATGCTCATCATGAGAGTCTTTACCAAATAAAAGAATTATCTTTATGTGCTTTGTATAATCATGGTGGGCTCTTGAGTAGCTAAAACACACATGTTTAATATAAAACCTCCTATGTTTTCTTTTCCTATGTTGTCTAGGTACATGTATCTTCTTTTTCTCTTTTTCTATAAAACCTCTTAGTTGCCCTTAAAAAAATTAACATATAATATAGTATTTAAAGTATCTTTACAAAATATATTATAATGAGAATAATATAATTTAGGTTACTATATTCATTTATTGAGATTGGCTCTAATTTCTTTTATCCAAATTTATGGTGTAGCATCAAGTAGGCTATTGAGTAATCAAGATCAGAGATTTCCTTTTCTTTTTCTATAGAACCTCTTACTTGCTCTTCACCAAATAATGATATGAAGTATAATACTAAAAGTACCTTAAGAAAATCTATTATAATAGTATGATTTAGGTTTATGGTGAGCTAGCCCAAATGCACATTTCCTCTCAAAAGGGCTTTTAGTCAGTAAAATCTTGAATGGTTCTATAGCTCATCAAGAAGTGTGGATTTAGAGTAATTAAATTTACCAATCACCTATAATTTATTTAATGTTAGCTCAATTTTAATTTGATAAAAAAAAACTTCCAAAACCATTATAACTTCACTATATTTTAAAGGCAATTTGATTAAGTATTTCAAGTAAATGTGTTCCTTTGCTTTTTTGGCCTATTTCATGTGGTAGCAAATATAGGTTATATTTTTAGCTATATAGCATGAGCATAATTTGGGAAACCAATAAAGTCAATATTGATCTATGATGCAAAGCCCCTAAGGAGTAAGGACAAGGAATGAAAGTCTTTTATTTGATGGTTGATAAGATCTAGAAAGAGACAAGGGGGGAGGGTGGTCAGGAAAAAGAAAGGTGGCCAGGGGAGAGGAACCTTAAACATCAACCTGGCTTTCCTTCTTCCAAAGAGTGAAGAAATATACCCCTAAACAGCATCACCATCCCCCACCACTTGCATGGGGTTGAATAAGAGTTGAAAGCCTTGAACATGGAATGCAGTGCACCCACCCCTAATCGCTCAAACCTCTTCCCTCTTCCCCTCACCTTCCCCCTGCAGAGGTAAGCAGATTGCAGGCTTCAGTTCTTTATTTAGATTCTTTCAATTTTCTTTTTCTCTTTGTTGCTTGAGAGAAAGAGAGGAGATCATGCAAGAAGGAACTGCTGAGAGGTAATGTTTTCTGATTGCTTCAGATCATTAGTTCTTCTATGCTTTCTTCTGATCAATTTTGTTTCCTGGTTTCATCTTCCAAAAAGTTCAGCCTTCTTGCATCAAAACAAAAATAGAAATAAGCTCATTTTTCTTGTTGATGTAAATAGGGTTTATGTTTGTCTTTCTTTTCCTTATCAAAGATTGCATTTTGTCACATCTCCTATGGCTCTTTGCTCCAAAATAATAAAAAAGGAAGTTTCAAAGATTTTCATTACAAAAGATTGAAGCTGAACATTTAAGATTAGCTTTGCATTCATACTTGAGGCTAGATCATAGTCTATCTGAAACAAACCTTCCCTTCTTTCATTTCCAAAGCATTCTAAGAGTGATAAATCGATTTAAGACTTAGTGACAAGAGGATCATGTTGTGTCAATCTAAATGTCATAAGGGAAAACTAAAGAAAAGCTAATATCAAAGCTTATCAGGATGGTATTACTGAAGGTAAAGAGATGGCAAAGACATCATCAGTAAGTGGATCAGATTCAGAGAAGAGAATGCATCCACTTGAAGAGGCAGATCAGCGAGACCCTCCTTCAAACTACTTCAGCATGAAGTCATTTGTTGTGCTTGTCTTGGTGACCTTGTCTCTGTTGATACTCCCTCTCATACTCCCTCCACTGCCACCCCCACCTTCCCTGCTGCTGTTACTCCCCATAGGCATGCTTGCTGTGCTAATGGTTCTGGCTTTCATGCCCTCGGATGCAAGAAATATTGCTTGCTCATATCTGTAACAAGAATGAACGAGTTGGAGCTAAGTCTTCCTTCATCTGTTCTTTACTTATCACTTCCTCTCAAGTGTTAATGAAACTTCTGAGCAAGATTGAGTTGCACCATGAGATTATTCAGATGTCATGCATGATGACTTTGTCAGCCCAGAAAATACTTCAATTATCCTAAATTGTTCATATGACTATCAAAAGTGTGTTTGTCCAGCCTACGTGGAACCTGGATTGCACATAAAAAATCAAAATGCACAGAAGTATTTTTCGTGTCAGCTGTGAGTGCTGCTTCACTCTGTTAGAAAGCGACCAGGCAGTAGCTTTCACAAGTGATCACTGTTGCAGACTTGTTCTTTACCGTCCACTACGTCTGCTCGGTGGCTCTACTCTTGTCTCATTTTGCTCTCACGAAGCCATAAATGATCGGGACAGAGCTGCCAAATGCTGTGCTGTGTTGGAAGTGAGCTCCTCAGTGGAGGAGAGTGGTTTATGATCTACTTGTTATGATTTTTGCAAGCGGATTCCTTTCCTTTCCTAAAAGAAGTCTTCGTACCTTTTAATTACTTTATAAATCAGAGCTTTAGATATGAATTGTTGATTAGAGAGAGAGCGGGTATCCAAATTGAATTTTACTATTCAGTTCAATTTAGATTAGAGAGGGCTGCTTGGCAGAGCTTTCTGCCTCGCTTTCTGAGTTGGCCTCGTTATGATCAGATTGCGCTTATAGGTAAAAACACTCTTCTCAAAAAAAAAAAAGACAGCTTTGGTGGCGGACAGCTCCACGAAAGGGAGCTAAAGTCTACCCGCTCCATTTGACAGAACACCTAATTCCACTATGGCTGTGTAGAGATCTGTTCGACCAAAAAAATTAAAATGGTTTAGTTCAGTTTAGTACGATTTTATTCTAATATAATTTTAATTATATATTTTATTCTTCACCAAAAACTTTAGATTAAACTAAATAAATTCAAGTTTAATATTTATTTATTAAATTTATATAGTATTCATTTCGGGTTAATCTGATTGTACAGTCCTGGGTGGCACAACCGCCCCCAAGGTCAAAGTAGCGGGCCCGCTGGCTGCCGGGAAGATTCATGCCGAGTCAAGGAGGAGAGGGCGTCACAGTCATGCGAAGCAATCACTCCTTATGCCTTGGATTTTTTCTCCCTATCCTCCGGGCGTGCCTCCTACCCCCGGGCGTGCCTCTCCATCGCCAAGCGACGGTAGGTAGGATAGGTTTGTTCCTTCCTGGCCTGGTAAGATTCCGACGGCGTCACCGATGGATCTGCCGCACGCATGGCAGCCTCCATCAGAGGGTTCGCCGCGTTCTGGGCGGGAGAGTCGGCCTCCTCCAAGGCCATCCATTCACGAGGGGCCGCCTATCTCCAAAAATGATGTGAAACGCGGTGGGCAGGGGTGTCGGCCACCGCGAAGACGCAACACCGATCATTCAGCCTTAATTTGTTTATTGGGGGAGGGAAAGAGAAAAGAAAAGAAAATGAGAGGAGAAAGAAATTAAAAAAGATAAAAAATTAATCATATGAATTTATCACTTCCTACCCCTTAACTGAAGGAAATTTATAAGGGGAGGGGGCGCTCCAAGCGGGCCCCCATCTGCCGTTAATCATGCATTGTGATGCCCTTTTCGCTTATGATTTTTGTTCCCCTCGGTAAAGAAAATAAGAAGGAAAAATAATTTTAGTTATTTAATAGAATGGATGAAAAATAGAAACGAAATAGGAAGAAAAATATTGTAGCAAAAATAAAATAAATAGTATACAATTTTTTCACAATGTGCGTTCCGTTTGAATCAAATGGAAAAGTTACTGTAGCTACTGTAACTACAGTAACTAATGTAGAAATCCTTCCTGTTTCTCTTTCTCTTGTTTCTTTTTTCAATTCTCTTCTCTCTTACTTTCCATTCGCTCGATTAAACACAGCAAGGAACAAATTGCATTATGTCATTTTTCTCCATTACAAATAATTTAATTTCAGCAAATTAAATTAATCTACCTAAATTATTTAATGACTAATAATAATGCATTCTATTATCTATGTATTTTAATTTTATCTCAAATTTAACCTTTTAAATACATTTTTCGTTATAACTTGATGTTGATTATTTTTTTTATCTGTTGTTTTTGTTGCACTTTCTTTTTTGGCTTTTGTTTCACATGGATCCTTGTGTGAATCCTAACATGTGAGCAAACTCGCATGTACATGGATCAACAAACAGCGCAATCTGTTCCAGTCGGTGATGAGCCACAATGGTAACACACCTGTTCTCCTTCCAGCGCGTATATGCTGGTCGCGTTTTTTAAGCGGATGAGGGCGTTTAATTCCATCCGAATGGTTATAAATGGGCACACAACACGTGGCTAAATTAAAATCCAACAACTGGAACAAAATTCAACCTTCTTCCCACCATTCTTCGCTGCGTCTCCACCTGCTCTCGCGCTCGACCACCTCAGCCTGGGCATCGACCTTGACAAGCTCTTCTCCATGGTCGCGAAGACAACAATCGCGTCTTCGACATCTTTGACAGTGACGGCGACGGCGAGATCACCGTCGCCGAGCTCTGCCTCGCGCTCGACCACCTCGGCCTGGGCGTTGATCCTGCCGACCTCGATGAGCTCTCCTCCATGGTCGCGAAGACAACAGTCGCGTCTTCGACAACAATGGCGACGGCGATGGCGATGGCGAGATCACCGTCGCCGAGCTCGGCCTCGCGCTCGACCGCCTCGGCCTGGGCGTCGACCCCGTCAACCACGACGAGCTCTCCTCCATTGTTGCGAAGACAACAGCCACGTCTTTGACATCTTCGACAGCGACGGCAATGGCGAGATCACCGTCACCGAGCTCTGCCTCGCACTCGACTGCCTCGGCCTAGGCGTCGACCCCGCCTCCTCGACGAGCTCTCCTCCATGGTCGCATCCTACATCCGTTGGACAGCTGATCCCCGGCACTCACCCGCTCCACCGCCATGCCCTCCTTTCGACTTCGCTCCAACAGCCTCAACTCCATCCGCCTCAGGCCTTCCACCACGCCATTGGCGATGCCCTCTTTGGCAGCTGCAATGCCGACGACACGGAGGAGGAGAACGACATGAGAGAGGCGTTTCGAGTGTTCGACGAGAATGGAGGCGGGTATATTTCAATGAGAGCAGGAGATTGGGAGACGCGATGAAGAATGGTGGAGAAGGTTGGATTTCATTCGAGCCATTGGATTTTCTTTTAGCCAGGTGTCGCGCACCCATCTATCACCGTTCAAATGGAATTAAACACCCCTGTCCGCTTAGAAAATGCGCCCGTATATGCCCTCTAAAATGTTTATTTTGGCACATTCCATGCAGATCAAATATGAAAACACTTGTAACTCAGTAACTCTTGTTTATCCAATAAAATTATCTAGAACCAATGCATAGTTCGCTGCATTATCCTGCATATTTTAGTTTTATAGCTTGACGATTCAAGTAGGCCAGAACAGACTAGAGTCAACTCGTACACAATCGCACTTCAAAATTACAGTTGTCGAAAGATATGATCCGTTCAAAACTAAAACAAGCAGAACATCATCCACAGCTTCAAAATTTTACACTGAATTGTCAAATTGAATGACGCACCTAAACCATTTACACGTCAACAACGCTTCTTTCTATTCATCTTGTTCTCAATTGCACCACTAGTTTTATATTCTCAAACAAGACTAAAAATGTATGCTCAAACTCACTTGATATGTACAAGTATATGGTTGCTTCGTTCGAGAATTGCGCTACCATCAATGTCATATTTCAACTATCTACATCAGCTTCCTCTGGCACTACGCTCAACGTGACCGATTTGTTATTAGATCGCTTCACAAGCACTTTCAGAGGCTTCCCTACTTTGTCCTCCATGATATCTATTATCTGTAGAAAAAAAATGGCAATTATTGTTTGAGCTATTCAAAAAATGGGACTTGGAAGGTCAAAGTGTGCGTATTTTCTCTTAGTTTTCAACAACTGATATGAAACATAGAAGAATAAATACTGAGGTTGTGGTAAACCTTGCACATTTCGGAAAAGGCAAGTAAAAGAGAGTCTACGTAAATTTGCAATAGTCTCAAAGGTCAAATAGAACTGTTAGGATAATTTCAAAGAAATGTGTATGCCACTATGCATCAAACTCGATAAACCGAAGTTTATTAGTTTCACCTACTGGTTTCCTGAATTAAACATTTTATAGTGGATGCCCAATATTGCAGGCGAAAGAGTAACCCAAAAAAGTTCAGCAAAAAGCGAAATATCTGCTATTAGATGAAAGATGGGAAGTTTGTTCCACGTGTAGTTTCCTACAACAAACATCGCCCCCCTTTTAAAATCGAACATCACTTCATGGATAATGCATATCAGTACAACCAATATATATCATACACAAACCATATCGATATCATATCAGCATTACTAATTTTCATATATTATTTATATATTTATATGTATCATACAAATAAGTACCACGATACCAAAAAATATAGTTAGTGCTGTAGTGTTAGTATGCACTAGTTCGTACTAAGACTCAATAGTTTAACTCATGAGAAGGAAGGGAAATGGGAGAGGAGTAGAGGCCATGACTCAATAGTTTAACTTACCATAATCTATTCGATTACAAGCATTTATGTCTGTTGAATAGGCTTACCTATTAGCCTTACAACAAAAATCCAACACACATGACCCTATATAGCTAAATACAATGATAAACATAAAGTAAAATTCCATAAATTTTCATTGCATCATTATATTTTTCTAATAGTTGGTAAAGTACGGCCATATGGAATACTTTATGCTCGATTTCTAAAAGGAGAAAAACAAACTTCATATTAGTTCAAGAAGGCAGATTGTTTGATAACTAAACTCTTGATGTTAGTGGAAGTACCTCTTTAATACCTCCAACTGGTTTACCGTCAAATTCAATAACTACATCACCTGGTTGAAATCCAGCACGGTCAGCAGGGGATCCTGGTGTTACCTGGTTGGAGAGGACATCAGTGCATCATTTATTAGATTAATATATTATTTCCAGCATGTAATATGAAAACATAAGAATCAAAGTTATTAGAGAAAGCAACCCAGATGACGCATAAACAACTTTTTGCATTTTTACAATCAAATAGCTTTGAGAATAAAATTACTAGTCGCAAAGACTTTTGTCCAGAGACAGTAGCAAGTTCATCACTCAAGAGGGTCCTACAAATATTCTAAATGTCCAAAGATTCATAATTTATTCCATAGTTTCCTAAGAAATAAATGACCTCAATGAAGAGAAGAACAGATGCCTACTACACAAAAGATATTACCAGGCCGATTACTTGCACATTTGTCAGAATGGAAAATAAACTTTACTCAATTCTTATACCTCTTTGCATTATTGTCATGAAAATGATTTTTAGAGAAGGGCCAATAATAGATAACAAATCTTAAACACTATAAAAATCTTGGATCTCAGAGAACATAGCAAATACTTAAAAATGTGATTGTTCACAAGGCACAAAACATCTTTAAGACAAACAAACAAGTAGTTAAAATTGGATTAGCCTGTACTTTCCAATTCTTACTAAAGGAGACTAATCTTAGCAGTAAACTCGAGTGATTTAGTAGCAACAAAAATTTATTTATAATTAAAAGGTTCCAACCATTTCAAACAAGTAAAAATCATAGTTGTTGATAATCAAGTTCTGAGATCAAACCTTGTCTTCATCACTGGCATTCTTACATAATAAGAAAACATTATTAATCAGAACTTAAATGTGGTCAAATGCATTTCATTATTGCAACCAACAGATCTATCAGTGTACAGTCTGCATAATACCCTGAAGCAAGGCAAAAGAAAAGTCAACGCAATTCCGCTCTGACCAATGCCTGGATTGGATAAGTAGATAAACTGTGAGGGTTCTTTTGGCGTAGAGTGATGAAACAAAGGTTCGAGTTTGGCTATTTTGAGGGCGTAAAGAAGTTGAGGAGAAAAAGTTACTAGTCTTCTCCCATATTTTCTACAAATTTGCTTTCTCTTTCAAACGACAACGCTATCATTCTTTCTCACTGATTTTACCACTAAGAAAAGCAAGGGTGAATATGACGAAATGTTAGATCACAGACTTGGCATATGTGATAATTGATAACACAATCAGATTTTATTTTACCAGTTGCATTACAAAATAAAGCTTTTGAAAATTGGGATAATTGATCTCAATCTGAGCATGAACAAAAAGGAATCTTAGAGAAGAAAGTTATAAGCATGTTTCCTGTTTGTCATTTATGAAAACAAGGGCACTTTTAGTTAGCCGCCCAATTTCATAGTATAAAAAAACCAGAAACCAATTCCATATTAATTTCAAATTTCAATTTCTGTTCTCGATGCAAGAAAAAAATCATTACAGAGATATCCTGAAATTGGAAAAGCAATTCCATTTCCACTTACCACAGGCACGAGTACACCTTTTCTTACATCAGGAAATGAAGGATCTTTCTCCTTGAACTGTGCTATTTTCATTTCATTAAGATCAAGCATCTTCAGTCCAAGCCATGGACGGACTACTCTTCTGCACCAATAACATAATGATGTGAATACATCAAGAAATAAATCAGGATATTTGAGATTGTGTACTTGGGGTTAAGAGAGAGAGAACATTCATAGCATATTTGTTAACGCAAATTTCAGTGAGGTAGGACGTGAAAGTGACCAAAATATAATAACAATCAAACGTTATACTCTGTATATAGGACAACAAACGAGTTTGCAAGTGAAAAAGGCGCTATAAATTAAGGGCTAATTATAGTTTACACTTGAGGTTAAGGCTATTTTCAATTTGTATACCTATGATTTTTCTTACATCAGTTTGCCCACTTGTCTGAATTATCAAATTACCTTCATCATTATCTGCCCATATTTTGTAGAGTATAATTGGTATTTTCAGGTGTCCTACTTATAAAAATAGTGAGTTAACAAATTCAGCCACAATAAGCAGAGAGATCAAACAAGAGAACATAAATAATCTAGAACATCAACCTATCCACAATTATAGTAGTTTAAAATAGCCTTATCCACAAATAGGTACACACCAAAAAGGAATAAAAAACTAGTTTATAATGCCTAGTATGAGCAGTACATATCAATGGTAAGTGTCGATGTGTATGGTATGCATTAGTCTAAGATGGTACCGGTGTACCAGCATAGGCTGACTTTAAACCTTGCACAACAATTGATTGGCTACCACATAACTATTAATTTTTTCATTAGAAATGTTATATTACACTTACCTAATTAACATATTGGTCTTATAATATTACTCTTATCATAGTTTAAAAGGCTAATGAATCGGTTTTATTCATAAACAACCTAATAATCCATTAGGGTTGTATTAACCCATGTACTGTATTTGTCTATAACTGGGCGGAAACCATTTTTGCCCCAACTTGGTATCAGAGCCAAGTTTGCTGCTTGTCTATTGTCAACGTCGTCGTCTACCTTATCATAGTCATGTTGTATCTATTACTTCATATGTCATCACCACCTCCTCTCGTCACATCACTGGCAATCCATCATTGTGGTCATCTTTGCCACCTTGTCATCAATCACATCTTCATTGTCGTTTAACCTTAGTCACTTATTCCCCTGTGCATTCATTCTTGTTGTCACCATGACTTCATCGGTTGTTGCTTTGCTATAGCGACTCATCCAAGCCCCTCAAGTGTCGCTATAACTTCATCCAAGCTCAGTCTCTGATGGGCCTAAGCCACAAGTATTATAGTTTTTCCATCCGCAGAATATCCTACCAATAACTTATCACCCTTGAGTTCTTGTAAACTAATTTTTTTATTTCTCACTGATTTACTCCATTCAATTTTTTTTCCAAGAATAGTACCACATTATGAAACTACTAAACCAGTGTTATGATATGTACAAAGTTTCCTAACTAATGTCAGTTTAACTGGTAAAGACTTTTGCTATTAATAACAAAATCTTGGGGTCAATTCTCGCCCTTATTAATTACTTGCCAAAACAAAAAGTTAGTGACTTTTCTAACTTTGGTTGAGAAAGATTATATTCATATAACCTTTGCTGTTCTCACCTTCCCGGGCAATTGTAATGGATTTTAATGACTTTGGTTGCGGAAAACCCCACAATTACATTTGGAACAACCATCAGATTAGGTAGGACCAACTATTTGTTATAGGCATGAGCAATGAGATACTTAGGAACCCATGGAAAGAATTCACTTTATATCATGTCCATCTGCATCATTAGATTTGACATATGATACTTGGTGTTGATGTAACATAGAGGCGAATATAACTTTTATTGTGTTGTTTCTCAACATAGCAAAGGAAATCTAGGATACTCTAGCAACCACCTAAGCACCTTAGCAAAATGTTTATCATGTCTAACATTCATATTAAGAGATCTTTTCAATGAAACAAGATGATAGTCCACTATAGGAATATTATGTATTATAGAAAAGTAAATGGAATGAGTTATCTAAGTATCATCCTCCATCTAACAAGTATGTCAATCATTCTTCACCAGCATCAAGACCCTTGTAGCTAAATTTTTGTCCAGCCTAAATGAAAAAATTTGAACCGCCTGTACATAGCCTCTAGTGGAACCTCACATTACAGTTATGCAAAAAGTCTTTTCAAGATTACCACATATCTATATGGCTCTACCTTCTCAGAAGCCTAGCAATGCTATGTTGGCACCACAATCAGAAGATTGAACCAAGGTTTTTAAAGGTTCAAACCTGTTGATTTTTCCGGTTTGGACTAGTCCAACGAAGCATCGGGAGCGGCATCGGAGCATCAAAATCGACCGGAGAAGGAGAAGGAGAAGGAGAAGGAGGAGAGGAAGGGGAGGAAAGAAAGCGACAAGCGCCGTTGCCCGCTCACCAATGGGGTGGGGGGGGGGGGGGGGGCGAGCGGGCGATGGCGGAAGTAGGCAAGCGGGCACAATGGACGCGGTTCCTCCTTTCTCTTCTTCCTCCTTTTTTTCTTTTTCTTCTTCCTTTCTTCTTTCTTTCTCCCACTGCTCCGCCCCACTACACCATCTAGTTCCATCGATATGTATCGATCCGACAGGCGACCGGTCGGACCAGAACTTGAAACCTTGGATTGAACTAATACATAAGTGTAGCTCATAGACATGATAAGGGTCATAGAACCATATCATGTATACATTTATGATAGAATAAATCACTCATCTAATCGCTATTGAGCAACCCATGGCAAAGCTCCACAAAATAGCTTTGCATGACTCCCTCCTCACTAGCACAGTGTGCCACCTACTCATACTCCAATGATGCGACAAACTGAGGCCTTTACATCGACCACTAATGCATCAATTCCTACCATCTTCATCTCTAGCACAACCTCTTTAGCTACCTCAAGTATAGCTTTTAATGGCTCAAGTCCTAGAATTAGGAGAGACCTCTCACATTCAACATCCGTTTTCTTCTGTCTATTACCTTTTAACCATCCACCATCACAGTAGCAAACGGTTCTTGTGAACTAGTTAGGGGAATAAGATCCATTCGTGTTAGAGCCACCATTTTTTCATACCCCCATTAAAACATTAAAACTGTTTTCTAACATTCTTCTCATCTTATTGCCTTTTTCAAAATCTTAGGAGATGATTGGTGAGATGCTCAAGACAAGAGGTGTTTATGTGATGGTGGACTCATTACATCTCTCCCATGAGGCCTTCACTTCCAATAATATTTCTCCATTTCTATGGCATCATGCCCAACAATTTTTATCTTTGAAGTTATGCCATATGGTCTAGTATAATGCTTGTCAACTTGTTAAACATCATCATGTCCCTTTTTCTCCCAATAATCGTAATTATTGTAACAAACCCTTTTGTCTAGTTCATTTAGATATATGTATTATGAATTCTATACTGATGGAAGATGGTTATCTTTATTTTGCTACCTTCATCAATTATCATCCCTATATGTGTTTGGTGTTTTTATTAAAAATTTATTCTGATGTCTTCTATGTATTTCATACCTTTCTACAAAGTAAAGGCTTAGTTTAATGTACTTTTGAAAATTCTTCAACAATCCATTGGAATATACTATGAGTTTTAGTCCATTTGCAATAGTAGGGCCATCATCCATTAAACCAAATATCAATACACATCCCAATAGGAGGGATAGAAGACTAATCACGTGAAATCCATGTGTGCTACACATAAACGCGATTCCCACTGCTCCACTTGAGGTGGGGCAAAAGCTGATCCATTAGCAAGCAGGAGTATGACATATGCAGAGGTTACTTTGGTAGGGGGCTACCCCTTGGACCCATGTGAGTGGACGCAAAGGGAGGGGGTGGCGGATGGATAGAAAGAGGAAGGGAAATTGGGGGGGACACGTTAGAGCTCAAAAGGGAGGGGACAACACAAGGAGCTCAGAGCTTGGCACAAGAGGCAGGAGGGGTAGCAAGGGAGAGTTTGGTGCCGCATGAAGAGAGGGGCAAGAGGCGACGAGGGCAAGCACACACTTTCTTTTCTCTTTTCTGCCCAAATCGGGCGGAATTGATTTCAAAGGAAAGTTATTCTACTTTTCCCTCCTCCTATTTTCTTTCCCTCAAAGGAAATGAAGGAAAAGCATGATTTCCTTCCTTCCCTTCCGCTTTTCCCTCTAAGGAAATGGGGTGATAGTGTTGGGTATCTTTATTATATACATATCCTAAGTCAAGGAACCAATAAGCTACATCCCTCGGCTAATCAATGTGTCTTCATTGGGTAATGTTGGACTCATGAAGGGTATGGATGCTATGGCCCAATTGCACACGGCTCACCAATGTTGATGTCACCTTTTGTGAGTCCAATCCTTACTTTCCACCTCTAAAGGTAATGTTAGTCAAAGTTTGGTTGAGATTCCGCTTTCTATAATTGTATTGCTCACGTTGCTACCCATTTCATCTACACCAAATGTCTCTATAGTTATACCATTGCAAGTATACTGTTGCCTCTCTCATACTCTTGTTAATGAAAACTCCCCTACCACACCTAGTCCACCATCCTTGCACCTCTCTATTGCTTTACAGAAAAGGTAAACATCATGCAGGCAGCCATTCACTTACCTAGTATGTCTCTTTTGCAAGATTATCTCCCTCTTACCACGCTTTTGTAATTGCAATTTTTCTCCCACTTTCTGAATAGTGTATTACTACTATGGATGAGGAGATGGAAGCTTTACCCTCACACTTTGCTTGCTCCTTGGTTCCACCACTGTTGGTATTCATCCATTCGTTTACAAATGGTTATATATAGTAAAATAAAAGCAAAATGGTTCTATTTATTGATAAATACAAGGCATGTTTGGAAGCGAAAGGTAAACATCATATAGGTAACCATTCACTTATTCAATATATCTCTTTTGCAAGCTTATCTCCCTCTCATTTCTCCCTCTGTTGTACCCAAGTCCTATGATGAGGCTATACTCATTTCTAGTCTATTCCTATAGATGACAGCTTTACACACACCACAGTCCTTGGTTCCACCCCACATGGTGTTCATCCCATTACCTACAAATGATTATATGTAGCAAAATAAAAGTTTGATGGTTCTATTGATAGATAGATATAAAGCATATTTGGTAGTCAAGGGTTTTACTCATATTTTGACACTCAAAATTTGTGTTATCTTATAATTGGCTATTAATCTAAATTAGCAACTCCATCAACTGGATGTCAAGAACACCAACCGCTATGTACATTCCTTTTTTACATCACTTCAAAATTCGATACAGTGATATTTGCAACATATGTAGTTGATATCTTATTACTGAGAAGGGACACAAAAGGTCTAATTAGAAAAAAGAGTCATTTACAAACCCAATTTGCTATCAAGGATCATGGTAAACCCAAATGTAGAGAAAATATCTTATTGTCACATTGAAAATATGCCTTAGATTTCCATAAAGAAACTAGAATGCTTGGATGTAAACCTTTTGGGTATCCAAAAATTTCAAATCAGAAATATTATTCATATATGTAATCTATCAAATATCAGTGTTAGGTAGGGAAACTTATTTATCTCACTATTCCCCACATCTTTGACATCTCATACGATGTGAGAGTGGTTAGTCAATTCATGCAAAAACTAAGGAAAAGTCACTAGGACATTGTAATAAGAATATTTAAATATATTAAGAGAGCTGTAGGCAAAGGCATACTCTAGAATAGAAGCAAATGCAGAGGTAGATTATAAGATCAAAGATCAATATCTAGATTCTACACCTATGTATATGGTAACTTGGTGAATTGAAAAGTAAGAAATAAGGCATTATTTCTAGGTCAAGCCAAGGTTCTCAAAACAGGTCCGGCGACTCAGTCCGGTGAGCCGCCGGATCGGTACGGTACCGGTACCGTTCTTACCGGACGGAACCGGTAAGCGAAGGCGAGCAGAGGCGGGCGATGGAGCGAGCGGAGGCGGGCGACGGGGCGAGCGGACGAAGCTGGGAAGCTTCGAGCTTCCGCCGGCGGCAGAAGCTTCGATCGAAGCTTCCGCCGGCGGCAGAAGCTTCAATCGAAGCTTCTACATTCCGCCGCCTGCTGCACCTTCTGCCGCCGTCCGTGCTCCGACCGTGGTTCCAAGACCGGTGGCCGGACGGAACGGTACGAAACGGTTTTCGCATCTCTGGGTCAAGCTGTGAAGCTGAATATAAAATAATAACTTATATGACTTGTGAGATGATGTGGTTTAGAAACTAGATTTTCACATTAGAAGTTTTAGCCCAAATGTTATGTGATAATCAACTGCCATTTTTATTGCCGGTAGTCCTGACTTCCATGAGATAACCAAACATATAAGTTAATTATCACTTTATTCAAGATGCAATTGTTAACAATCTCATATCCCTCACATTAGATCAGAAGAGAAATTGGTAGATATTTTCACAAATGCCCTTGGGCCAGTTAAATTTCACAACTTATCTAACAAGCAGGACATGATTGCCATCGATGCTTCAATTTGAGGGGAGTGCTACATGTTAAAAAGGCTTCCAGGTAGGGTTTTGTTCAGGCCCGCTAACCTATTTAGGTTCTACTAACCCATGAAACTAATGTTTGTCTTTAATTGAACAAAAACCATTTCCGCTCAAACTATTGTAATGCAGATAAATGACATTATAATATAATAACCAATATTTGACATTCAACTCCTTCATATGATGAAGAATAGAAATGTACAATGAGGCTATCACAAAAGAGATGGGGATCTTGCTCATTTTAAATGCAGTAACATAATATAGTTCCACTCTCATCCCTAGTGATGTTATCACATCTCAAATTCCTGTACATCATTTCACTTCTGCCATCGAAATCTATAAGATATCAATTTGCACACCACTTTCAACTCTGGTGCAATCATAAAAGCCAATTATTAAAGCTAAAGCAAGGAGAATACATTGCAATTGACAAGAACAAGAAGAAATCAACTTAAGGACCAAAATAAAAAAGATACAAGTATGGTACTCAAATGAAAGAACAAATTTACAAAAATAATTCTTGACTCTTATTTTAATTAATCAAGAGTTTCTTTTAGAAGCAGTAAATTGTTGAGGTAAGTGAATATTACATCTATAGTTCTCATTCCTAAGAAGCATAATCATTGCTTTTTTTTGTTCAAGGCACAACATTTTGTAAACATTGTTTACCGAACTTAACACCCAAAAAATATAATGAATTTACTAAACCGACTATGGATGTTCAGTAATTTTGGTAAATTACCAAACCAAAAAAATATTGTTTTTTCTTCAAATCAACTTAAGGAGTGCTTGGACCACTGTTTTTCTCCGAGGCACAACATTTTTTCAACTAAATAATTCCAGTGAGGATAGGATGCAATATAAACATCAACTGCATATTGAAGCAAGGAACTTAAAAAAGACAATGTGTTACAAACAAAATTTAGTAGGAGCAAACCAACACATGATTAAATCTCAGTTTGTATGGTGGCGTCTCATACCGATACTATACTGGGCATACCGATACTATACGCTGCATATACCGGTACCGTATTGATCATGGACCAGTATATACCACTGGTACAAGGTGATATAAACTCGTTTTAAAATATTGAACCAACACTGCATCTGATTTGAACATACCCATTCTTCCAAAATTGTTCAACTATTTTGATAACTGAATCTATTGGCACTGCAAAGTTCAATCCATCAGCTGCAGCAACTTTCATAATATTAACGCCCACAATCTCGCCATCAAGGTTCACAAGGGGTCCTCCAGAATTTCCCTAGAAAAGGGGAAACGAATTTTCAGATCATCAAACAAAAGTTTACAAAATGTTGTCAAAAGTACCATGGTCTAAGAGTTCATTCAAAATCACCTAATAAGGATACCAGTCTAATGTTATATCAATATGCAAAACCAGGTCAGTATTGATCCAAGTATGTGCCATATTGGTACCAGGCGATAACAAGATACCATATGTCAATACATTGTATTAATCCAAGCAAATACTGGTAACATGAACTGAGATTGAAAAACTTAGAACGTTCAGGTCTATATAGCTTGGACAATCAAATATGATTAGAAACTCATCCTTTCTTGATATCTTTTGAATTTTTTTTTTCTATTTGCAAGGTTAGAAATCAAATTATACATTTTTATTGTGAAGCCTCACAAAATAGTAAAACAGGGAAATTTTGCCAAGTAATCCAGGAGTGGAATGGCAATAATTAATCTCCTGTTTTTTCCATTTGAAACAAATGTTGGACAATACCTATCAAAACTTCCTTGAATTATTGAAAGTAAAGAATACAAGAAATAACGAGTATAAACTTACAGATTACAATAAATATAAGTTTCTTTTCAGGAAATTCACTATCTAGGAGAGAATTTCTCAGTACGATGTTGAAAGACCTCGCCAAAACTTGTATTAGTTATCTCCTTATAAACATTCTAAAAGGTGCCGAGTAATGCATCCCAGCTGATACACCAAACCTTTTTCTAATTCAGATATTTCAAATAAAGAAAAGATACGTGCTGTTGCTTACATAAAAAATGATCCTCCCAATTCAGATATTCTGAACAAAAAGGCAATTGAGTAACATGTTATCAATGGGCTAAACAGAGGTGATCACAGCAGGAAAAACTCTTTAATAATGAATAAAGGATAAATTTTAATAGCTTATGCCAAAATAAAAAAGAAAAGAAGTAATATCAATGAACTAATTCAACCATCTCTTACCAACTGAAAGGAAACAGATGGAAGCCAAACTCTCTACATCATGATTTTTAATAAATTACTATTTTCATGTCACTTTCTTGTTTTCCTAATCAGATCTAAAGAAACCCAGGTCTATCGAGGGGCATGCTTCCTGTGGAAATTGTACAGTATAATATTGCCTAATATTTTTTTCTTTAGAAATGTAAATAGTGCAGCCAATTCTATTGTGGAGTTTCTATTTTTTTATGACACGCCTAAAATGATATCTGATAGCATAACTCTATTGTAGTAGGCAATTTTTGAATTAATGAAATAAAGACTAGTGATATCTGGTATCTTCCTCTCTATTCTCTCAGTTATACTCCCTCTATCCTCTTCCTCTCTTTTATTTCTTTCCTCTTCTCAATCATTCGATTCCTATATCAATTTCACATCAGAGCCTTCTCAATTAGCCCTCATTTGTCCCCTGTCATTTGTCTTGTTAGTGCTTGAGTTTATAGTTTATACCTTATAGTGGTGTTATATTGTCATTTGTCTTGATAGTATATCATCAAGTTGATGTCTATTATGACATATATTTTTATCTTCTATCATCTGTAATTAACTTTAATTTTTCCTCCAACTTGGTATTAGAGTAGGTGTATCAACTGTAACATCTCTAAAATCTATAAAATATTGTATTGACTTACAAAATGTAATATTAGCACTGACAAAGGCATGATGGTTCTTAAATCAATATTGGATTACAAAGCTAAGGACCACACCACCAACCCTGACTTCCGTGCAAGTCATGACTTTCTATGATCGCTCAAAGCATGCACTATCTTATTTGAGTTCCTCTATAAGGATGTCAAGTATACTCGATCTAATTAGGTATCCTACCTGCCCAGACTCATTTATCACAGGTTCATGTACCCAATTAAGTGGGACGGGTTTGGGATTATTATATGCAACTCGGAGTTGGGTTCGGGTTTAATCATATGGATACTCAAAACCCAAACCTGATTTACTAAATAATTATTAATAAATTAATAATTAGTAATATATAGTATATTACACAATTTTACTGTGAACAGTCAATTATCCAACGGGCATTTGGCTGAGTTTTTTTCTCAGCTTTATAATTTCAAGGTCCAATGCCAGCCAGCCTGCCACTGTCTCATCTCTTATAGCACAAGTATGTGACAAAATTCCAAGGTCAAGGTGTCACTGTCACAGGGATATAGGCAAGATTATTTGTTAAGCTCATGGGTTGTTTGTTTTTAATTCTAGTTTACATTCCAATCCAACCATTTGCACCTTCCCTTGAATTTAAATATTAACACTATTAGCATCTTCAATCTACATCTCTTAGTGATTTTGCATAATCACTAAATTCAAAGAAAAAAAATGCATCTTGTACTCTAGATGAAAATTAATTGATTTTTTATGTTACATTTCCTTAGGCTTTTTAATAATGGATTCAAAAGATCCAATAAGTACGCCAACACCAAAACCTTGTGATGAGAAAAATGGAGCTAAATCAGCTGATCAAGCTAGTTTTATCCAAAGCAAAAAAACAAAAGTTAACGTTAGTTGTTTGGGATCATTTGAGAAGATATACAAGCATGATTAAGATTGGGCCATATGTAATTACCGAAAGACAACTCTTAAAGCCACATTAAACATAAAACTAAGTCTCCACACAATCCCATGATTACATGTGTAAAATCAATTAAGACATTAGTACATCTTTAGAAAAACAGAAACAAATTAGCATAGAGATGCATAATGATGATATCGTTTGTTTTGGAAATTTTACTTTTGATCAAGAGACCTTAAGAAAAGAGTACGCTTATGCTATTATCTAGCACTAGTATCCTCTTTTTATTGTTGATCATATTGGATTTAACAAATTTATTAGCAGCCTCTAGCCTTTGTTTAAGATGATTTCTCGCAATACAATTATGAATGATATCATGACGATTCATGAAATTGAAAAAAAAAAAAGTTGCATAATTTGTTTAAAACCCATGAAAGCCAAATAGTGGTCACCATCAATTTGCAGATTTTTAATTAAAAAAAAGGGTTATATGTTAATCTCAACTCACAATATTGATGACTCGGATATTACATAATTGCTTATTGAGGTTTTTTTGTTTACAGTTTTACATATGAAACTTAGTTTCACTTGAATATATATTTTAATTCTTTTGATTAAATATTTTATATAGGTTTAGGTATATGCCTGCCAACCTATGGATATTCTTGCTGAAAAACTAATGGAAATTTTGGTAAATTGGATTATTGAAAATAGAATTTCTACTACCACTTTAGACATTGTAGTTCGAATAATAGCATGGTTAATATTCTTGTCATTTGTTTCTTGGAGGAAAAATATTTCATATGAGGTGTTGTGCACATATATTAAATCTTTTTATGAAAGATAGATTCTCAGTTATAGAAAATACAATTGATAAAATTCATGATAGTGTTGCATATTGGTCTGTCATTCCATCAAGAATTAAAAGGACAGAAGAAGTGGCACACATATTAAAGCTTTTATGCTCAAAATAGTTATCTTTTAGATTGTAAAATACGGTGGAACTCAACTTATTTGATGCTTCAAGCAGTCATAGAATATAAAGATGTTTTTTTCTAGATTAAAGCTTCAAGAAAAAATTATATTGATGTTCCTTCTTATCTTGATTGGGAGATGACGGAGAAAATTGTTGATATGTTAGAAATTTTTTACCCCACCATTAGATTATTTTCATAAAGAAACTATCTTGCTGCTAATGTTTATTTGGTTGAACTTTGTCAAATTTGAAATGAATTAAATGCATGGGCAATATGTGCAGATTAAGTGCCCGTTTGGAGCTGTCGTGCTTCCTGCGACGCTCCAACGGGCAGCAGAAGCACTGATATTTTTATCAACTTTTGCACTGCTGTGCAAGTTGTATATAACCTACACTTACAATTTTAATGAATTGATTTAACCGTGAACACCCTTTACTCACCAGCTTTAACCAAAATGAACTAATTAAACTAATAAAATGAACTAAAAAAATTTTATCGAGAAACAATCAGCAAATTGGAATAGTACAAAATACATAATAATTTTATTTTACCTTTAATTTTTTTATTTTTTAATTATAAAAATATTATGGTTTTTAAAAAATAGTAACCAGTATAAAACATATCTATTTAAATTTTAAAATATATATCATTATATATATAATATACTAATAATTAAATTATTTTCTTTATTTATAAAAAATATGTAATTTTAACTTTAATTTATTTTTCTAATTATATTATATATAATTTAATCAATTAATTAATATATAAATTAATAGTTTTATAAAATTAAATATTTAAAAAATATTAATTATATTATGTACGTTAATATATTTTATTAAATTAATATTTATTTATTTATTAATAACACCAATAACACAAACAGATCTACTAAAATAATTTTAATAATAGTTGCTACAGTGACATCCCAGGTGGATCCACCAAACACCCTTAACAGCATATGCTACAATTACAGTGTAGCTATCACAGCGCCTGCGGCAACACAACAGAACCAACCTGGGCCTAAATTATTAGTGTCATGTCAAGAAAAATGTTTATTTTGAAGTTTGTAAAATATTAGATGAAGTTTATATTGTTATGGCAATAGTGTCATTTTAGATCCAAGGTATAAGATGAAAGTAGTAGAGTTCTACTTTCCTGATATTTTTGGCAAAGATGCTTTTCTTGAAATAGAAAAAGTTAAAAAAAAAACTTGTTTTGATTTATTGCATGAATACTAATATAAGATTTCTAAACCAATGGAAAAGGGGCAACACATTGGCAGAGCATCTTTAATTGTATAGTTCTAGTGTTCCTACACAACAACAAAAGAGAATCAGTAATCTAGTTGCATTTCTTCAATCCTCTAATGATGTAAATGTAAAAATTGATATGGAACATTACTATAGAGAGAGTGTTTTGCCATCAACTAAAGAGTTTGATATTCTTAATTGGTGAAAGACGCAAGATTAAATATCCAACCTTGCAATTGATTGCACTTGATTTTTTAGCAATTTTAATATCCCTAGTTTCGTCAGAATCAGCTTTTAGTAATTAGTCTTCGTCGAAGTCAACTTATTGAAGTTTTATTGTGCTCCCAAAAGATAAAAGGTATGTTTTTATTTATAGTGTTTTTTCTTTATAGTTTTACTTTTGAAGAATGTAAGATTTAATTTCAGCTCTTATATTCAATTACAATAGCTTAAGTCTGAATAATATTCATTTTTTTTACATGTAGGTGGTTATGAAGAGCTAAGTCACTTAATTATTGATTGTATTGATGATGATGTTGAAAAATGGATTATCTTCGAGTCTTCCAAAAGTTTTTTAATTAGATATTGTAATTTGATCAGACTTATTGTGACTTGTTAGAAATATTTTGAGACTTACAAGTAAGATTGATCATTAGAATATATAATTATGATGAGATTAAATATTGATAGTTGAAACTTAGATTATAATAAGAATTCTAGTTGTAGTATATTTGTGGACCTGTCAAGGTGTGACTATTAAATTTTATAATTATAATGTTGTTGATGTTTAAAAATTTTAAATTATTTATGAATTTTATAATTTTGGATTAATGAGGTTAGTTATGTGAATGTTTGTCTAATTATTGGGTGATCATAATATAATAAAGTCATCAAATTAGGTACTCATCAGCACCCGTGTAAGCGCTTGGGCCGAGTTGTTGTGTCAGCTACCTGCGAGAACTCATTAAACATTGGGTAGGGTATCTAAGAATACCCATTTAAACATCCAAGTTGGGTGCCTATAAAACCCATTTAAACACTGAGGGCACGTACCCACGAATACCTTAGTTAAACACTTGGGTGGTCTATGTATTTTTATTTGGGTATCCATTTAAGTACTCATGTCGGGTTCAGGGTACGAACATAACCTGAGTTTGGGTTTCAGAGATTGAGTAAAAAAGCGAGTATTCAATGCGTCATCATTCCTATTCCTCTCCACATTTCTTGGCAGCTATCATTTTCATAGCTCTACAATAGATTTTTTTAATGCCTCCAAGCCACATCAAACAAAGACCCACAAACTAAATTGTGAAGTGAAAAGAAGAGTTGGTGCGGCCTTGCATGACATAACCCAAGGAAAGGAGAGGGAAAGTTTTAAATTGTAAAATTGAAAACATAGAAAAAAATATGTCATCATAAATGGAAAACAAAAATAGAAAAGGGTAAATAAAAATAAAACAATGAAAAATGAGAAATTTCTTTATCATGAAAGTTTCTTTTAATACATATCAACATTAGGCAACAACTTTCATAGGTTACTTCAACTTACCATAGTCAATTACTCTTCTAGTGGAGAGAATGATACAACGTCAATTAGCTAAGTATATTGTATTACTGTGTTAGTAGGATTTTTATTAGATATGGGTAGTTAATTAAGACATGGGTTAATGGTATGGTTTTAATGTCTAGTTTTATAATAATCAATGGGTTGTCTAAAAGCATATTTATTGGATTTAAACTCTATTATAATAGGCATCCTTCAGATTAAAAATTTATTGTCTCTTCATATTTAGTATCTTCCTCTTACTTTCTACTCCTTCTATCTTTTTCTTCCTTTCCATTCTCTTTTCTCTTCAAAATCATTGGTATCTTGCATTAAGAATACTATTAATATTTGATAAAGTTTTGAAGCTAACACAATAATTTATAATGAAGTGTTTCTATGAAGAATTTTCAAAACTACAATTTCCTATTTCAGTTATTATATGTTATAGTTGCGTCCATTTGCTCGCATTGTCCACTTCTCTGCTCAAATCGTTCTTCATTATAGCGTGTACATATAGCTAGCACCATTCTGTGTCCATCTGTCTTCAATTGCACATGATTCCTCAATGACATCATGCTCCAGGCTATCACCATTGCTGGCTCTTATGTCTCCTTTAAGAAGTCATGCCAACATCACCACCTACGACCTTCAAGCCTCCCGAACATCCCATTTATTCCCTCATTACACATCGAATTCCTATAACCACAGTTCCTACTTCCTAGCAATGTCAACCTTCATGTTGCCACTGACACCAACTCTAGTCATCCCTTCTACGGTGATGTGTCTTTCACAACACCCAATGGTAGCAACAATCTCTCTTCAAGTGATTCTTGCCCACCGATCAACTAGAACTTGTTTGACAAAACAAACAACAACATATCATAGGAACCATATAGATTGTCTTCTTCCCCATGTTCACAAGTCACCCTTCTATGAAAACCATATTGTTTTTCCTAAAATTGGCCTTCCCTTTCCACTTACCAGCAACCATGCCAAACACTATATGACAACCACCACCACCACCACATCTACCTTCACCTACGTCAAAATAGTAATTGGAAATGAATTGAATAGCAACAACAATGTGTGTTGCGTGATTTATCCGAGTCCTCTTAAAGCTAATGTTCACTAATGATGGTCAAGTCACACTCGAACTTAACTCGTAAATCAAATTCCTTCAACCAGAGGAAAATGATGGAATTAATTAATTAATTAAATTAATGTGATCACTGTTAATTGTATGTTTAGGGGTTGACTAAGTCCATATAACATGTAACGATTATGTTTTAACAAAGCATATATAATGGCCTTTTAAGTGTTGTAATACGTAACTTTGACTAATATATTGATGGATATTAGCCTCTTCACTTCTTGTTTTGTATCCTTACATTTTGAAATACGTTGGGTTCAAATCATTGCCTTCATTTATGGATGTCTTATGAGAAATCAAATTCCTTTATTTCTTAAATCACTTGTCCAATAGGCACATATAATAAGATGAACAAACTCTCAAGAATTGAATCAACAAATTACGTGGTAGTGGCTATGTGCCAATGGCATACCCTAAATAAGATTCCCTAAAACTGAAAAGTTAACCAGCCAAAAAAAGTAAAGCTAAATCTCTTGCCAAGAAGCAAAATTGAGCATATACAGTACATTAAAGGAAAAATACAGCATGTGTTGGTCTTCAAAAAATATTGAAATATTTCATTTTTTTTCCAACTCAATGATAGTTGGAAATAGAATATTTGTCAAACTAAATAAAATTTGACATCATCTAACAATGAAAACAGATATTGCCTACTTTTCTCAACAGGTAAAAGATACAAATGGACAATAATATACGAACTTTGAAAACAAGAAAGGGAAAAGGAAGAACCAAGCTTGCCTCATTAATTGCACAATCTGTTTGCAAATATTCCCTTCGAACTCCCCCAAGACCCAAATCACTGCTTTTCCGATCAACACAGCTATATATGCACGAGAAAAACATGAAAGAATTTTCAAAATAAGAAACCAAAGCAATCCTTTTCTTTCTTACGAACATAAAGATATAAGATTTAAAATCAAATCAAAGACACAGCTTAAGATAGAATTGTGAAGTACATTCAAAATAATGAATGATTTGAATCATTCTCAGTTGACTTACAACAATAGATGTGCATGAATGTTTTGGAATATCTACTAGTAAATAATATGTTTTGGAATATCTACTAGTAAATAATACGATTTCAATATGATACAAAAAAGCAGAAGAAATCTACCAAGATCATTATGATACATTAATGTTGTATAAATCTACTCAAAACAATAAGCATGCATGTTAAAATACCTTATAATACCAGAAGTTATGGTATTTTGCAGCGAGAGTGGGCAGCCTAAGGCTATTACCCAGTCACCTGGTTGAAGCTTTGATGATGATCCAAGTTTAGCAGCTGGAAGTGGAGTATTAGATTGTATCTTCACAACAGCAATGTCTGAGAGGAAATCAGCATTAACCACAACGCCCTCAAATTCACGGCCATCTTGTAAAGTCACATCGACCTATTTGTATATCAAAAGATAATAACTAGGAACTAGAAACAAAAGCGCAGATAATTTTTTGCAGACTTGCATGATGACAAGATCATAACAGTAGAAACAGAAGAGTCCTCGCTTAACTTCTTTCTAAATGTGCACAGAAATATTTAGAACAAAAATAAAATTCATTCCTGATATGATCCATGAAGTAAAGGATTGGGAGCCAGACGTATGGTCTGGGTTCTGACTTCTGCTAGGCCATTGTTTTCCCAGTCTACAAGCACAAACTAGCAGCTTTAAAAATATGTTCCCACCTTTATTGAGAAGATTAGAATTAAAGCATAAATTGTAACAAACTAAATTCTTTGCTAATTCTTTATCAACACTTAATTTGTATGAAAAAATAGTTGGCATATTTATTGGCTCAAAAACTTAAATGGCATGAACTTCTAAACATGTGGCAAAATTATTATATATATTGGAGTGCTTATTGCATCTGTATAATATATATTTTTCCATTAATTATTTCAATTAATCTCTGAATGAGTTTGCTGATAGGCTCATAGAACAGCCTCTAATTGAGTTTGTTCATAAAACTGTTACTGGCTTTCTTCACAAATATTAATCATCTGAGCGTGTCTGTTTAACTATGTTCAAAATCAAGTATAGCATATTGTTTTAAAGCTTGTTAATTTAACAGCTCAAAGCAACAAACCTTATAAAGCTGATAGCAAACCATTCACAAACACTTGGTTCACATACGACCATAATCAAACACCACCTATTGAACATGTCCACAATGCACTAGGATCAGTGTAGCTGGGCCTTCTAATTCTGAAGACTTTTCTATCATTCCAATAAAACAGTACATTTTCATTTTAGTAGGAGGTACTGACCTAGGAGGGGAGCTTGCAAATGAGCTTACATAAGCACTACCTAAACAGTGAATCTTTCAAGAGATTGATAGATCTCTCAGATTACCAGAATATCAGCAAACCAATGGCCACTAAGATAGAAATACCGGTCTTAACAACTCTATAAGCTACAATCTAAGTGATTGCAGCTTATATCTATACAGCACTTCTACCTCTCTTATCAGATGCATCGATTTCCATACTTGCTAGGCCATACACCATTCGTGCATAACATCTTTTCTTCATAAAGTAGCTGGCAGAGATCGACCACCTTTCAGTCAAAAAAAGATACAGCACTTATAACTCGCTCCAAACAGGTAGATGCTAGTTGCAATGTCAATTTCTCACAATCACCAGTCCTAGTTTGTTATAAAATCAGCAGGATAAAGGCACATGTTCGTCTAAACGAATGTCCGATCACAATAATGTTTCAAAAATAATCTGGGTAAGCATGTTCATAAAACTTGTCGGTTTGTACACACACCCTTCCGTCAGAGACCCTCCGCTTGCTACGCAAGTCTGCCACACAATGTGCACAGGTCAAGATCGTCCCATCAGGATCAATGATTGTCCCAGACCCAATACTCCTGGCAGCAATCTGACCATATAAACCTGCATAAATCATTGGAAAAGTTCTTGATTCAAATAACAGAAACCAATAAGAATCTACAGACTGGTACAACCCTAATCAAGAAAAACAAGTTAAAAAGAACAGCATCTTCACCATGAAAGACAGATATATTCACTACAGCAGGACCAGCCGCAGCAGCAGCCTTAGCGATGGAGTTCCTTCCCAAACATGCAGCGCAGCACGGAGCATCCTTATTCGAATCCGACGGTGGAAGTGGGCTCGTGGTGGAAGGAAGTCGTGTAGAAAACTCTAGATTGTATTCAATGTTTAGACGATTCCGAAGCAAGGGGAAAAAGTAAAATTACTTTGGTTGAAATATAAACCTGGGGAATTATTTGTGAAGAAAGATGGAAGAGCGACGTCCGGCGAGAAGATATCCGAAGCCAATGATAGGAACTTCCGCAGCGGCGTAGAGATCGAAATGGTTACATCTGCTGGGAGAGGTAAAA
This sequence comes from Costus lasius, assembly GCA_027563935.2. Classification (NCBI taxonomy): domain Eukaryota; kingdom Viridiplantae; phylum Streptophyta; class Magnoliopsida; order Zingiberales; family Costaceae; genus Costus; species Costus lasius. The sequence continues at coordinate 104,507,097 of CM050453.2, forward strand.
CGAATGTGAGAACTAACGAATCTTCGAAGCGAACGAGAGAATCTAAAGTGTAGGAGAATAGGATTACCGGTAGAATGGGAGGCACTGTCGAAGGAGGCAAGGGTCGCTCCGCTGCCGTAGACGGCGGTCAGAGCGAGGACACCAGTAGCAGCGCCTCGGCCGAGATTTCGCGAGAGGAAGCGGCGGAACATGTCTCACCGAGTCAAGCGGAAGCGATGGCGAAGCGAAAGCGATCGCTCTCTCCGGCGGCTTACCAGCCAAGAAATGAACCAGACTCACGATTGTCCCGCGGCTTCGCTATAAAGGAACTATACATTAGGCCCAACCCGTTAGCGTGGGCAAAAAGCCCCCATAGTGATGACATGAATCCAAAACTCATCCAGCAAAGCCCAACTCATTCTGTATCTGAATAGGCAAATAGCTTCTAAATATTAGTAGATATAAAAAAACAAAATCTAATTTTTAATTTTAATTTTAACTTTTTACAGTTTTAATGTTTTATGACAAAGTTATGTTATATTAAATAGGTATCGTCGAATAATTTTATAAATAAACTCTTTGATATACTAGGAATCTGATTTCAGAAACTGAGAGCAAAAAGCCGAAAACATCTTAATAGCCTAACACTTTTTATTTATATTGTTTTAACCTTTTTTACATTATTAAAAACAAAGAATGTATTTTATGCTAAAAACAAAATATTTTGATAACACTTCTGATGAAAGAATAACAAGTTAATTTTGAGATAAACTAACACTGAATTTAAAAGCAAGTAATGTGATATAATAATACAATAATGAGATTGGTTCTACTCAACTCCCAACTTAATACTAGAATAACAAACCAGCTAATAGGTTAACGGTATTTGCTAAGGAATGTAAATTAGCTCAGGTAACTAGTCAGCCTAGGTCATGATTCGCTGAAAGAAAAAAAAAAAATAAATAAAAAATAAATAAAATTTTCTTTTTTTTTTCTAAAATGATTCCACACAATTCGAGTAAGAAAAAAAAAAAACTCATGTTGTGTCACTTCCTATTTTTCTCCTCTCTTGCCTTTACCCCACCTCTCCACCCTCCCTCATTCCTAGTGCCGCCCTCCTTCCCCCTCACTCCTCCCCTACACCGGTGAACTCATTCCCCTACCACCTCACGTTGAGCTAGCTAGCCTTGTCTCCCACCTCTATCGAGCCCACACCCTAACTCCACTTGCTACCCGCTGATTGCCTTGCTTCGCCGGAGAAATTTTTTATGGATCCGCGGATGCCTAACTTTTTAGGCATTCGCAGATCAACACCATTCACGTTGCATTATGATGTGCACACAGACTGAAATTTAGAGGCAAAACGAGATTTCGAGATTTGGAGCACTATCAATCCAACGGCAATTAACAAGGTTTTCTAAAATTTTAAGAATCCACAAATTTCTAGAAAATGTGCTCTGCTTCGTGGCCACCGCATTCTTGCTCCCTAAGATGATCACATGTGTTATATATGATTTTTTTTTCTTTCCTCTATTTTTTTTCTTTTCCTTTCTAGATTTTTTTCTTTTTTTTTTCTTTACAAGGAAACATAGCTTTACATAGGTCGTCATTTGAAGTAGCATCCAAATCACTAAATCAGACTATGCAACATTGGCCCGATCTTCGCTTGGACAGTCCACATAGGCAAGCCCAGTAATCCTGGTCGTCAGCCCTTGTTCGGGTGCTGATGCTGAGTTATGCTTAGAGCCTCAAGACTCAAGAGATCAGAAGACAGCATTCGGATCTCATCTTGTAGTTAGCTGGGCTGGCAAGCATAGCATCAAAGTGAGCCCAGGATGCCCAAACAACATAAGAGCAAGAAGTCCGGCCCTAAACTATAATAGTTTCACATTTCTTTTTATTTACACTGCGATAACTAATTATTTCATGCAATTAACATCTAATAAAAATTAAACAATAATTATTCACATCAGTACACACCGTTTATCAAGTTTAATTCAAACATTTCATAAAAATAAAAGCGCAAATTATTTTATTTCAATTTCATAGATGAAATGGAATATGCAAAAACCTATCTTGATCTAAGACCCATTTAAAAAATAATCTACATAAATATCATATCATGGAAACGTTTAGCATTTTCCATTTTTACATTCAATTAAGTAACAATATGGGGTGTTACATTAGCTCATTTGGTCCTACTCTATGTTTGTAACTCGTGCTGATCCGAGCTAGAAGTAGAAGCAAGGTACCTGGAGGCATATCCTGCTTAGAGATTTTTGCGTGCTGGCACCTCACACTCATACTATCATCGCCTCTAACACTACTGCGCTCGCACATCTCCAATGCCTTCGTGCTTCAACGCCTTCAATGCTAGGAAGGGGCGGTCAATGAGATAGGAGAGCTTGGAGCACAAAGGGGAGGTTGATAGGAGAGGAGAGCTCACAACGGGCACCAAAAGAGAAGTTGTTGGTCGTTGAGAGATCGCTAGAGGAGGGAAGCTGGGGATGGTTACTTCCAATAACCTAAAAAGTTTATTGCCATTCCACGTCAACAGTAAATAAGAAAGAAATCAACTTTTTTTTCTCCAGCGTTTTACCTTATTCCCTAGCTAACTGTCTCCAAGTAAGTGCACCCTAGTGTCATTCATAGCCAAAATAATAACTATGAGGTGTATTGCATTGATGTATTAACACTAAAAAAAACGCCACATCTCTATCGTGTTTAAAGAAGAAATGCTTTCCACAGGCGTCTCTTTTGCTCTGAAATCGACATCCTCTAGAACTTGGCTTGATTGGTGCAACAAATAATCAAGAGAAAGCAACAAATTGCATCACCTCGCAAGAGCCTATCACTTAGCCTTCAAAGCTGGCACTTGTATTCAATAAAAGGCAAATATCTTATTTAATAACCACAAAATTAGTGAACTTTATTCACTTGCAATTTCAGAAAAGAACCGTGTCATCCCTACTGCTACAAGCATGAAAGATTTAGGACATGTTTGCCCTCATTGAAAGCTAATTTTAAGTAGTTTTTAAACAGAAAGCAGTTGAAAAACTGTTTGATAATGAAAAACAGAAGCAGAAAAAAATAGTAAAAAAGCAGAAGTTGAGAAAGCTACAATTGATGCTTTTACAACTTTTACTTCTCCAAAAAAATAATTTACATAATTTTATTTAAAATTTTAACACTAAAAAAAATAAAATATAATAATATATTTATTTATTATTTTAAATTTTGACAGTAGTTAGAAAGTTATTAACCAAACATCTTATAAATTTTAACAGTGCAGCACAGTACAGTACAACACAGTTATAAAGCTATTAACAGCGGGGCCAAACATGTCCTTATTTCACTGAGGTCACAATTTAGAATTTGTCACAAAGATTTATTTCATTATGAAAGTAAATAATCCTAAAAGCTCAACATCATTCTATCTCCACCCAAAGTTGCATATGTAAAAGCTAATACCAAAAAACATCCCTTTCAAATTTTACGTAGTGTTTCCTTGAAAGGAAAACTAGAGGGGAGAAATGAATATCACTAAAATCCTTTGTTTCCTTGGACAAACTAGTTATGATGGACAAAAAAATAGAAGGATACTTACCTAAAAATCACTTGAAACTAATCCCCTCAAAATTGGATAGAAAACCCCGTTCTCGCCCAAAATCTTACGTTGTCGCCCATGACTTTCAAAGCTCCTCACTATCACGCGCCAATCGTCCTCCTCTCCTGATCTCATCAGCGCTCACTTCCTCATCGTCCAGGCGATCACTCCTCCTCTTCCTCTCCAGCTCACGTCCATGATGCCCTACTGCTCGGTGATCGTCGACACTCACTTCCTTAGTGTCTATTGCTCTCGTCGTCAGCATTTACTTGCTCCCATCATCAGCATCCTTCTGATCTCGTCGCCTCTGTTTCCAGGTAAGCTTCTTGGCTTTGATCTCAACTGTAGGATTTCATTTACTAAAACATGCGAGATCGCTGGAGCTCTTCCAGCCTTCTGCCGCTTTCTTCTCCGTCAGCCTGAGCCTTTGTTGCTTTCTTCTCCGCCACTTTGATTGGATTCCAAGTTACTTCTCAAAAAAGTCAACAATCTTTTGATGAAAGCTTAAGTTGTTCCCTAGCATTGATAAAAGATCAATATTGACTATTAAAATATAATTTTATAGTAAATTAAAAAATATAGTAAAAGAAAATTTTTAAAAATAAGTAAAAAATAATTTATGACTATATCTATTAAAATAATAATTTATCAAGAAAAATTATAATTAAAATTTTTTCCATCCTTTATATTTTCCATCCTTTAGGAATAAGAGGATGAAAATTTTTTTAATACTTTCTATCCTTTCATATATCTCTTCCTCTCATTTATCTATTCTTTTCTATTTTTCATCCTTTCAAGAAATTAACTAAGGATGCTATTGCACTTTAGTCAATCCTACGAGATCAAAAGGTGTAAGGTTTTAAGTAGGAGGCTGACAATGTGATAAAGGTGAACCGTTCCTACACCAAAATAAGCCCTAACTTTCATCTTCAGGCAACCATGAAATAGTTTTTGAGTGTAGGGCCCCCAAAGAGGATCTTGCACAATAAAGAGGCACCATTTCACCACAAATGCTTCAAGATCATGCATATGCCACTACATAAATGCTTCTAGAAGGGCTCAATCTCCATGCATTTGCTTTGTTTATTCAGCTAACATCCTAATCACAAGTGGATTGCTTCTTCCCGTCGCTTCAAGACCTATCAATTCTTGCATCACACCTCACATGGCTCGAATTCATGGAAAGCAACTACAACTACAGTGCATGTATTAGGAATTTGCAAAATATCTTTGTCGCCATGTCCCATGCCAATTGCCCCTACTTCAGAAATACACACCCTTGGTATGAATTATGATCAGACGCTCTCACTCCCATGCCTCCACTCCTGTTTCCTAATAAAAACCTCTCAAAACCCCCCCCCTCCACCTTTCCCCTCGCCAAAATTAATGTAGATAAAATCTAGAGAGAGAGAGAGGACTGGAACCAAATGTCTAAGTACTATGAACCAGTAGCTATAAAGTTGCATAGATGAATGAGAGGAAGAAGAGCGGAAAAAGAAAGAGGAATGGACGGAGAAGAGTCTTTCAAGGAGTTGATACCAGGTTTGCCGGATGAGATAGCTTTGGACTGCCTCGCCCGAGTCACTGTCCGATTCCACCCGGATCTGCGACTCGTTTGCCGCGGCTGGCGCGATCTGGTCACCGACCCTGACTTCCATCGCTGCAGAGAGCGCATCGGAGCAGCGGAGGATCTGATCTTCCTTGTCCAGGCCGTTGTCCCCGTCGACAAGGGCCGCGAATCTGAGGAGGCTGAGAAGAGCGGAGACGCCGGTAGCCGACCACCTGTGTACAGGCTGAGCGCCTACAATGCGACGCTTGGGTCGTGGCACCGCGTGGCGACGCCCGAGGCGGTGCCCCTCTTCGCACAGATCGCATCGGTGGGGAGGAAGGTGGTCCTACTTGGGGGTTGGGACCCGGCGAGCCTAGATGCCTCGGCGGAGGTCCGGATCCTGGATCCGGCGACGGGAAAATGGCGGAGAGGCGCGCCGATGGCCGAAAGGAGGAGCTTCTTCGCGTGCGCGGGAGTGGCGGGGAGCGTGTATGTGGCGGGCGGCCACGACGGGCACAAGAACGCGCTTCGGACAGCGGAGTTGTACGATCCGGAGGCGGACGCGTGGGCGGCGATGCCGGAGATGGGGGAGGAGCGGGACGAGTGCAAGGGGGTGGCTGCAGGGAGGCGGTTCTGGGCCGTGAGCGGGTATGGGACGGAGCGGCAGGGGCGGTTCGTGGGGGCGGCGGAGTGGTACGACGAAGCGGCGGGGACGTGGAGGAGGGAGGAGGGGATGTGGGAGGCGGGTGCCGCCGCTTGCGTCGGGGTCTCTGGTGGCAGGATGTGGAGCGTGGGCTGCGGCGGGGAAGCCGGTGAGGTGACGGAGTACGAGGGGAACGGGAGGAGGTGGAAGGAGGTGGCGTCACTTCCGAGGGGGACGGCGCCGGGGTCGACTCCGTGCGCCGCGGTGGCGGTAGAGGGAAGGGGCGAGAGGGTGTTCGCGATGGTGGCGGTGGGGGAGGGCGGTGGCGGCCACAGGGGGTGGTTCTTGGAGGTGGGTCGAAGGCGGTGGACGCCCGTGGATACACCGATGGAGTACACGGGGTTCGTATTCTCGGCGGCAGTGGTCCGACTCTAGGTTCAACATTCAGTGCCCGGTCTGTCTAACCGTTAATAGACCCAACGCTGTGGCAATACTACACTGTACACTGCTCATCGGTTATAATTATGAACTGCTTTGAGGGTTTAGGAGAGTTATGAGCCCAAGAGGCTTTTTCTGTGTTAAAAGCACTACTTCATGCTATTATATTAGATAATTTGGTTAAATACTTGTAATCTACATATTATAAGTAGAAGTATACAAATAAACAAAAGATAAAATAACACTCCAAACTAAACATGTACCTGGTAGTTTAATTGATGGGATCATATTTATTAGAATATAAACTCTTGTGAAAATTTAAATTTTCATGAGCCAAACATTAAAGTTCTTACAGATTAAACGTTCTAAGTTGAACTATAGGCTTCATCTTCCAGAGTCTTCACACGTTGCCAGATAACCTGATGGAAGCAAACACCAGTTGTAGCAGTGAAAATAGAAAGTCAAGCCAACAAGTAGACTTACCGAGTTCCCATCTGGATAACCTTGGCAGCAAATCAACAAGAGAGCTTTTATTAGGATTGTGGAGGTGCATCAGGCTGCCGTTCAGGGAGGGCGGCCTGAAAGGCAGGGTGCTCGGTGTATGCTTGATGCAATCTAGCTAGCGAGGGGTAAGGTGCCTTTACCCAGAAAAGAGGGGAAAAAGGAACATATAAGGAATTGATTAACGAATTGCAATTCATGAAAAAAAAATCATTTAAGCAAAATTATTCACTACAGAAACAAGAGGAATAATCAGATAAACCCATTAATTTTAATTAACAAGGAAAATTATTCACTATAGAAAACTTTGCAACTAGTAGTACCATGTCAATTTGGAAACGTGACACAGCAGCATTCAACTGCGGCGCCAGAAACACATCTGCCTGCATGTGACAAAGATTAAGTAAAATCACTCTCATATAGTTTGCTCAGCAAGACCAAATGCTATTACATTTGCAAGCATTAACTCAATTTGTGCAATGAAGAATTTGGATAATTATTTATTAGTTCAATGAATGCTGTTGTAAATATTTTAGAATTATATTAATCAAGCAAATAAAATCAGAGTATCTCATATTGCACTCATTGAACAATTTATTTCGTACATTATTTCTTCATATGTAGCCATACTAAGATGCAATTTACTGCAACAGTCACTTGACAGCATTTGTCGCATTCCTAATATGAGAGATTACGGGGAGGAATGCCGAATGTAGTAATGCTCAGGTATATGAAACTCATTATTGCATGACCATTGGCATGCAGAGTGATATCCAATAGTAAGTAATTCAAAAACCCTAACAATGCATTCAACTTCAGGAAGCCGTCATGAAGAATGGCAGTCATCGCAGGGAATACAATATTATGAAACTAAAAAGTTGCTTAAACTGCACTTTCAGGGCTGATGTTCTCTGTTCAAGCGCTTTTAGCATGTAAAAGTGAAAACATTTACCTAAGGCTGTGTTTCCTACAAAGGATAGAAAGCTATAAGGGAAAAGAGAGATGTGAGGAAAGGAAAGAGAGGCGGATGAAAATTAGAGCACGACAAAAAATCTTCTCCTTCGTTCACGACACGCAACGCGCGGCACTCGTTGCCGAGCTCGCCGCCGCCGCTCCTCGCCGGACGAGGGAGAGATCTCCGGGAGCCGAGCTCGCCGCCGCCTCTCCTTGCCGGACGGGGGAGAGATCGCCGGGAGCAGCGGCAAGCTCGGACGGGCGGTTTCAGAAGGCTAGGCTTCTACTCGCGCGACAAGCTTGGACGTGAGCACAAGCTTCTCCACCTCTCCTCGCCAGGAGCGCAAAGCGACGGAAGGTGATGCGTTAGCGACGGAAGGCGACGCGTTGGCGACGGAAGGCGACGCATTGACGACGGAAGGCAAAGCGTTGGCGAGCTCAGCCAGGCGACGGAAGGCGATGCGAGCTCGCTGAGAGAGAAGCTGGCGTCGGGGAGGTTGGCGAGGTTTGGCGACGGGAGCTTCAGCCAAGCGACGGAAGATGGGAGGCGAAGGCGGGAGCCAAAGGCGGGAGGCGAGGCTGCGGAGGGAAGGCGAGGATGGCGACGTTAAGCTGAGGCGACGGGAGGCTGAGGAGGGAGAGGGAAGGAGAAGGGCGACGGGCGGCTGAGGCGACAGGAGATTGGCGACGGGAGGACGAGGCGACGGAAGGTTGAAGCGATGGGAGGCAAGGCGACATGGGGGTTGGCGAGCTCGGGCGACGGGAGGAGGGAGGAGGAAGAGGGAAGGAGAAGGGCGGCACTGATGAGGAGGCGACGACGAGGAGGGGAAGGAGGACACAGCGCCAGCAGCGAAGAGGGAGAGGGAAGGAGGAGGGGGCGGCGGTGAGCAGCGACTGGTGTCGTCGCGTAAGAGCAGGCGTTTTTGATGTGTTTCCGCCTGATTTGGGCGGAAGCCAAAACTAAGGAAAGCTACGCTGTTTTCCTTTGATCTTTCCTTCCATTAATTTCTATCCTTCGAAAGAAACAAAGGAAAGCAATGCTTTCCCTCCCATCCGCTGTGGATTCCCTCGTAGGAAACACAGCCTAAATGACTAAGCATAAAGAAGCACAATGTATCACTTCTATACCATCTGTTTGACATCTCAAAAGAAGGATATGTGGACTAACCAGCTGGACCTCATCACCAGTAGCATATTTTCCAGAAGTCGCCTCTAGGAGTTTCTCTATTGCTGAAGAAAAGCATATTTAAGATCAGCTACTACTGTAGGAACAAAAGTAGATAACAACCAAAAAAACCAACCAACTTGAACACTCGCATTAACTAGCATTGAAAGGTAATACTGAGAAAAGCAAATGCATGGAAATATTTCAATTAGCTTCTTGATTTTGTTTCTGCTAAGGGATTTATTTCTCTTTTATCCATTGGCAGATTCACTATAAAACTAACGAAGTGTGAAATCTGATTCAAAATTTTGAGATGTTTTAGTATGATAAAAGAAACCCATAACACAGAGAAAGAAGAAAACATAGGGAGTATCATGCATTCCTAAAAACAAAAAAAAATACAGCTCCATAAATAAGTTTTGAATTTTGACAGCATTAAACTCATCAATAAGACAAAATGAATCATTTCTTTTCTTAAAGAAAGAAAACAAGATACTCCAATCTGTTTCCCTGAAAACGGAGACTTCACCAAGAAACAGCGAGATCAAAATAAAATTTAATGCTCCTAAGGTCCTTGATTGGCTTAAAAAAAACCATTCCAATATTCTGATCAGTCAATCAAGTGCCTCTCATCACATAGGAAACAAGTAAATAGCAAATCTACCTAAATCCAAATGTCAAGGGCACCAATTTTAGCCACTCTTGTCACTGATGATTTAAAATATAGGTATTAGTAAATAGTAACAAAAGAAAATTTAATAAACAATAAAGATGATAATGATAAGAAATCCAAGATACTTAATACTGAAAGCATTCAGACTTAAGTACGCAATTGATTCTTCTGGCTCAAGCTAACTTGTCAAAAGGAGTTCCTTCTGGATCTTGATTCAATTTAGACTTTGAATATAAGCCTCTAACTCAATACATATAATTCACTACAATGGTTTGTATGTTTATTCATGGTAGTATATTTTAGCCTATTTTTTCTTACAATAGTTTCATGAACTTTGAAAAGAATTGTTTTTATATTTGATGAAATGTCAATTTGCAATCTGATGCCAGATTGTGGAACTATCCAGTCACAAAATAATCTATATTTTGGGAGTAAAGATTAAACCCTATTAAGTGTCAACACTCTAAGTTGAGGCTGAAATGTGATCAAATGCGAGAAACAGCCTGAGGCACGACATAATTACCGAAGTTATCACTTAAGAACACATGTTAGGAGCCACAGCATATGCTTGAATCGCCATTATGTTAACATACATATCTTTATCAGATTCTGATTAGCCAGTATGAAGTATAAACATTGTCTGACTTTAAAGAAGCAAATCCGATAAAATATATGTAGTGAAAACTAAAGATTTGCCAAATCAAAACTTCTGCAGTATGCAAGGCAATGGACATTTGCAATATTCCTAGGCAAATAAATTGACCTTTTCTATATTAATTTTCTCATATACAATAAATATATATGTTTCAAACAATGTTTTAAAAATTGGTCCGAACCAGATTTTTTTAGTATGAATTGGTCAGACCATGGACTAAGTTCGGTACATGGTTGATACCAGTAGAACTAACTATTTTATATAAACTATTATACATATATATACACACACACCCACACCAGACCAATAATGTGTACCTACCGATACCAGACCGGTATGTCCGAGCATACACCGGTACCATGTCTTGGATTGATTTTTTAAACCTTGATTTCAAGAATTCATTAAAAATAGACAGCTTTTACCTATAAATGTAAATGGACACCAATTCACTACCATCATGTTCTATTACATATTTATGCCATCCTTTTAAATGTTAATAGAAGCCAATTCTTTAGTAGAAATAAATTATACTTAATTAATAGATTGAAACTTTACGCATCAAATGGAGTGAAATTTAAGAATGAAATTGAGGGAATGAAATTTAGGATAGAAATTTGAAGATCAAATTAAGGTAAATGGAATCTTTTTAGTGGTTAAATTAAGGAAACATAAACTTGAGCAGCCAAACTGAGAAAGAGAAAAACAAACTTTAAGGACCAAACTGAGACGAAATTTGAAGCTTTAGAGACCAAATAGAAAAATAATTGAAAATTTTAAGGACCAAATCAAGGAAAGTAGTTAACCTCGTCTAGCCAATTGATATTCTAAAATAATTAACTTAAAGTTTCAAGTTGAAACCATAAATCGTTACTGAAATTTCCAACAATAACTAAGATAAAGTTGCAGGCTTGCAGCTATGCATCTTTACAAATCCACTACATTAACATTTATATAGAAGGCTGATTTTCTGAACTGGAAGGTCTTCAGCATGATCAGTGAGGTCACTAACTAAGATTATTGAGCTTGTTCCACATTCTAATGAAAATAGGTTTCAAATATTATTTTATGAACTATATGCAACATCTTCATTTTATCAATTTAGGAAAGTTATTAGGATTTACTTAATAGCATTTGTGAATGTCTTAGAGGTAATAATGGAGAGTTTAAGAATAATATTAGACCTTAATTGGAGTAATCAGTGACTTGGACTCAAGAATTAAGTACAGGCACCTTTAGCTTGACTTAGCCAAGCATGCCTATAATGTTCCTTATATGACTAATAGCTACTAGATAACAGTGGTCTTACATTCAGCCAAAAATGATTTCGCAATATAGTTCATTCTTTTGTATCGTGGTGATTCACTAGCTGTTTGTGCAAACTGCACAGCACAACAGCTATGACCATTAGCAGTTTAGCACTGGAAAAGCATATTGAATTTATCACAGCGTTTAAAAAGATAACCTGCAAAGCCTCTGTTGATATGTTTCTGTACCCAAGGGAGTTTCTCATCAGAATTTATTTTTTCCTCAATAAATTTCTGCAAATTTAAAACCAGGAATCAGCCAATTGTGTAGTTGAGTTTTTCCAATCTCTGCAGCATTAATCTACCGTATCATCAAACAACAAAGATGTAGGTATCCACATGTCTTTACTTACTAGTACAGCAAGATTCTGAAGAGGTTGAATAGTTGAACCTATAATACTTGCAACCTGTAAAAGAAATTATCATAAGGTATAACACTAGGATCTGCTAAAATTGCAAACATAGAGAAGTTGACTGTGAACAACAAGGTCCTGAAAGCTGATATAAGAGAGACAGCCATAAAGGACTCCCTGTAGCCTAGCGGAAACAGGTTAAATAAATAATTCAGCAACTCTGTATCACTAAAAATAGTTGGTTCAAAATAAGTAAAGTAGGAAAATATTCCAATTGGCAATTGGTTCCCGTGTCTAATTGTACAACTGCTCGTATACTTTGTAATGTAATTATGCAGCTTGGATTTGCATAGCTTCTTTCAAGAGTAAATGTGTATTTTGCAATGCATATACAAAGAGCAGAAAGACATTAACACAGAGTTGTCTCTACTTGTAAGTTGTAACATAACCAAAAAAGAAATAAAAACATTCAAGCATTCCAGCTCATACTGTTGAAACGGCATCTAAAAGAAGATTCAGATAGAAGTAATTTGAGGAATGAAATCACATAAAAGGATGAGGTAGAAAAATGATAAAAGGGCATAACCAAGTTGCCTCTAAAGGTCACATTATAGTTTGGCAATGGTTATTTCACTGGAAGGCCTTAAAAAACTGCATCTAATGATGACTATACTCTCTTCCAGCGATTAATGAAGTTAGAGAGTACATCTTAGAAGATAATGGAAAACAAAGCAAGCTTGGAGTGCAATATACAATATAACTCTCATATTTCCATAGATAGCCACCTCAAAATTTCCTGTTGCTTAGATGCATGGTTTAAAGTATCAGTCCAAACAAATGTAGCAGTTACTGTTGGGACTGGTACATGCCAGTACCAACTGGTGTGTACTGGGCATATTGTTATATAGTATCTTGTGTCGGATTATAATATTGACAGCATAATTTGGTATACAAAATATTCATGTACAGGGTGACGCTAAAACTTGCATATATAGGACTTACCGGCTGTTAGGAATTGGTATTTTAAACATTGCTTAGAGTTAGATGAGCAGAATGACAGTCATGTCATGTAGAATGATAAGCAAAGCAACTAGTGACATACATAATGAAATAAAAAAAATGCATCATGGGTATATCCATCTACACCTGGATATTGAGTGCTTTCTTTTTTAAGTCTTGAGGCAGCAGGGGATGCTGAGGGTACTTGTCTTCCAAGTACTGCATAAATAAACAACCAAAGTTTAACAAACAGATTTTATATTTCAAATAAGCATCACTACAAGCTATGTACAGACAGTTAAATAGGACAAAATCAATCTTTTCCCTACCAATATTATAGCAAATGAGTCTGCAAGCAGTAGATCCCCATCTACCAGTGCCGGAACAAATTTAACTGGATTAATCTTCTCGAACTCTAGAATTAGAAAAAAGGCAATCAGAGCATGATGAGATCCTGAATTGGACACTTCAGCTAACGTATATTGGAGTTTAGTAAACTTCCTAATTAATGAAATAGCCTATTTAACTTAGCTAGTTTCCCTTCACATGTTTTCCTTTTATGTTTTTTCCATTTGCTGAATAATTTCGACAACAACATCCCATGACCACTTATGGCTGCCTATAAAATGTTATGGTCAATATTTGACCTACTCAGGTCAACCTAATCTGACCGAATTAGGCTTTGCAAATCGACAATGTAATGTTTTATTGGGTCGAGAGAACATTACTCTCCCACTATCCCCTCCAACTCTGTCGTCATCTTACCACTGCACATAAAGATTGGTAAATTATGCAAGATAATAGACATTTGGAGAACTAATTCCGATGCTTAACTGATGACAAACCAAAGGACTATTTGTTAGCCTCCTTGGGAAGAATCGTGGTGTGATTTAACTTACGGCAGTGTGGTCACACACCACCTACCATTACCACATAAATAAGGTTCTTATATGTGCATCACCATGATCAACATTTGTCTGAAAGGCATCACTTTATACTGCTCTTTGAAAATAATTATATTGGAATCACAAGGAAAGATGAAATAACAGGCAGATAAACATTGTTCAAATAGAGAACTTGTACTAGAAGATTGGGTTCTCATTATTACAACCATATAAGAAAGCCTCAGTTCATATTAAAGCACCATTGAAGTTATCTCCAAGGTTTTACGGTCCATAAAAAAAGGTAACGACGCCATTGAGTTTATTGATTATCATCTTGAACTGCCTCCTGAATAAAAAATACACATAATGTCATGCCAAAGGAAAAACTAATATTATTTGCCAACAATATTCTTAAGATGTTTGTTTCGATGAATTTCAACCAGAAGCTATTTTGGAAGGCACCTTGTCAAGCGATTTAATCAAGCCAAAATGGAATAACTCATCCATTGTGTAAACTTCACTATTTTGCGATGCAACGTGAGAGCTTTGTGATACTATCCATGAGAGGTTTCAACAATTGGTTTCTAATTCATCTTGAGATCTAATTGATACTATCCATGCGGTAGCCTGCCTTAATAGTTATCATTTCTATTTAGCTTAGCTAATTTGTTGAATAATTTTCATCTGCTTTTGAGATAGGACCTCGGATCCTATCAGTGGGTTTATAGGAGCAGAAGAGGCGAAGAAACAAAAAAAAATAATAAAAATAAAAATAAAGAGCACATTGATAGAGCAAATGAGCAATTAACCTGGATCGAACTGTTCGCCTATGAAAAGATTCACAGCCTTGTACTCGTAATCCAAACCTAGCATGAGATTACAATAAAGATTAGACAAATTCCATCTCCCAGTTGAGGACACAAAACTTCAACACGAAAGAAGGTTCGAGAAGTAGAAAAGGTATGAAGATGAACCTTTGAGATTAAGGGCGATCCGGACTCGCTGCGCACATGAGCTCCGCCAGTAGGAATACAGTATGATCTTCCCCGACTCCGCCATCGCCTGAAGAATCCCGGGAACTTGCTAAGTCTGTAAGGTCGAGGAGAACGGATGGATCCGGTGAAAAGATAAGGAACTTTTGGTCAAAGTGTCAACCCAGCAGGGCCAAAACAGTGCTCGCGGAGTAAAACTGACAAGCGCATACAGCGCTTAAGGTGACTTCTGCGCTTCTCCACAGCTAAGATCGAACTTTTTTTACTATATAAAATTCGACCTTATTACGAGAAAGCGCTCAAGTCTTTTAAACACATACAACGCTTAGAAGTTCTACTCGTGCTCGCGTGCATACGGACAATGGATTTTTATTTTAATTTGCCCCCTTCATCATCATCGATATGCAGCCTATTAAAAACTTCAGTTCAATAGGTTAACTACAAGTCAAACTGATCTAATGATTTTGCTTAACCTAAATTCAACTATTAAGTCCAATTTGATTGTGGTAGAACCTTATTTTTTTAAAAAAAGAAAAATTAACCAAATGAACATGAGTAGCGCGATCTCAAATTCTTTTGAAAAATTACAACGTTAATGTTTTAAAAAAAACATACACTAGATTGCATATAAATATCAAATATAATGTGATGATGAAAGAACCATCAATTGTTGAAACAATTACAAATAGCTAACCGCACAACCATTGGATCACTAAGCCGTCAAATTACAGAAGCACATGAAAGAGATTAATATATTTGATTTTCAATATATAATATATCTGTGCTCTTAGACCCTGAGCCATCATATAGCACTAGAAAAACCGGGAACTTACATTGCTTAAAGAGGCAATTTCTCTTTGGCAAACATAACTTCTTCAAGTTTCCATACTACAAATCGAAAAACTGCCTTCTGATTCAATTTTGGAAATCATCTAACGACAATATTCAATATAAAGATCTGATGAATTGGTTTATATGTATTAGGAACTGTTTGATGAGCATGACTAGAGATACATCCAAGGCACATGAATTACACCCATCCATCAATTTACCTAGCTGTTCCCTTTAGGATCAGGACAAGGGACTATACTCCATTTCTTCCTCACATCCTCTAGGTTCTCATGAAAATGTTTCTCATAGTACACGCATATGAGATCTGTGCATGCCATACCAGCTCGAATGGCCCAAGGAAAATAGTGCTGGAAGAAGAGAGCCCTTTGCCCGCTACTAAACCTCGCTGAACCCCCAACAACGGACAACGCACACATTGGAAGAAACATTTGCTCGAATTCTATAACCTTGAGAGCAGACTCCCCTATCAAGTTTGTAGGAAGGCCAAATAGCACGTGCCAGAAGTCATGCACCTCTCGAGCACGTGTCGCCACATATGCTAATTCACCTGTGTCCATGAATCGAACAGGTGGACGGTCATCCGGTGAGAAGTTCCTTGATCCCATGAATCTTGCATAAGCTGATCCAAATGTGCTTTCAGGCATGTCCCAAGCATGCGAAACTTGTGTGGATATAACGCGTGGACGCTCTAGAAGAACTTCCTGCGCAGTAAACCGTTCTATAAGAATAGGTATAAGAACCTAAACGCAGCTCACAGAGATAGGAGAACTAGAAGAAATTCTGTTTGATTACTTTAAACTAGCAAGTAAATAAACTCACTCTGCCTTCATGGCTATTCTTCATTTTCTCGAGCACGCGATGAAATGCTGGCTTACCAGTGGTCTCACCCAATGCAGCTATCAAGTCTGCTCTTCTAGGATCCATAAGAGCACCGAGAGCTGAACCAAGAGCTACAGCTGCTTGTTGCCATCCCTTGAGTGGAACCCGTGACCCTTCCATTACTTATTTGAATTTAGGCCTGAACACATAATGGTAAAAATGTTATAAGATAGACATCATAATAAGATTGTCGAACAAAATGTGCACCACAGTTGAGTTGACCACCAAGAACCACTGATGACCGTAAAGCTAGATTAGTTATGAATTGAAGAATACAGGACAAAAACAACTCATGACAATTATTTTATTTGGTGGTGCGATTGAAAAAATAATGATGAAAAAGAACCTGTGGCTGAGTCAAAGTTGTTCATTCACTGTTTCAGTATGATTATTCATTAAAGGCTCATTTTTAATGTCTGTAACACTAAAAAAAACTTTCCTATACTTCTCTTAGTTCTTTCTATGTCCATCCTCGTAACTGTAATTTATCATCGTCAATTTTATAAATTGTTACAATTTTACAAATACCAAGTACTTTTAGGTTTTCCAAATGCCTCTATACTTTAAAATTGCTTCGTGCCTACGCATATCACACACGCACTTACTTTTCCTGTAATAAGACAGTTTCAATATGTGTATTTCACATCAGCATATCATATAACAATTTTTAGACTACTGCAATGGTACAACAAAAATATGGCAGGTAACAAAAAGGATGATTTTTGATCTCATGATTGTTGAGTTTGCTCTCACTACAAATATGTCAAACTAGTTTTTTATATAAAACTGAAAACTAAACTACAAATAATTTTCATATTTTCATTTAACTGAAAAGTGCAAATGAAATGTCTGTCAAGCACGAACTTAATTTTTTTTTTTCAAAACGATAAGTGGACTTCTATAAATATGCTCCAGAAATAATCCATTATTGCTTACCCTAAATATGCTCCAGAAATAATCCATTATTGCTTACCCTTTACCAACTACACGAAGCATAAAGCATCATATTCTTGTTATAGTCTTTTGGCAATTTCATATATATAACCTTTACTAACAAGCCTGGTTTTGAGCTCCTAAAAACTATAAACTTTACCCCTTTACGAGTTAACTTGGTCAAGGGAGAAGCAACTTTCAAGAAGCCCTCAACAAAACGGTTGTAGGACCCTGCCAATCCCAAAAAGCTTCTTTATCTCCTGCTCTGATATTGGCCTCTCCGACTCAAATATTACACTGTTCTCCAGGATCCACAACCTCACCAGGACATGATATCACACATCCTACAAATGATACTTCTTTTAGCCAAAAATCATATTTACCATATTTAGCATACAATAATAGTATCTAGGACATTTCTTACGTGTGTTGCATGCTCTGCATGGCTGCAAGAATCTACTAAGAAATAATCCCCATCTGCAAATATATCTAGATACTCAATGAATACTCTGCTTATCAAGTCTATTAACGTGGCCGGTGCATTCATACAACATCACTAAAAACTCATAATGTTTGTGCCATATCCAAAAGGTAGTTTTTAGCACATCCTCTATCTTGATCCTCAATTGATGGTACTCTAATATGAAATCAATCAACCAATCTTTAAATAAACATTGATACTCCTGTACTCCTGAGGTAATCAAACAAATCATATATTCTAACAACGAATACTTGTTTTTGGTTGTGATTGCATTTAGTTGCCTTTAGTCGATGCACAATCTAAGGGATATGTCTTCTTGACAAATAGTACCAAGGCTCCCCAGGGAGAAACACTAGGTATGATAAATCCCTTATGTAACAAGTCTTGTAATTGCTCTTTTAGTTCTTCTAACTTTGTCAGCATTATTCTATATGAGGTCTTAAAAATAGGGGCGGTTCCCGATTATCATTGAATAGCACAATTAACTTGTTTACTTTGGGAGCAAACCGAGGAAACCAACAATGGACACATCAGGAAACTCATTTGTTTAATTGGCACATTTGCGGATTATTCTATCCTAATAATGAATAACAAATACTCTTAACATCCACTATTTATAAGCCACTTAGATTGTGTTACTAAAGATCATATGGCGACCTATCCTACTTCACCGATACAACTCCAAAAAGAGTAAAAAGTCACCACATAATTATGACAATCCACAATTGCATAGTTAGCGCAAAGTCAATCCATGCCTAATGTCAAAGTCAAAGAAATCAAGGACCATCAAGTATGTACTGCTTATTGTCTCGCTGAAGTTTAATGGGCATTGTCTCAAAGTTAGATAAGATTGTAATGTACCACCTGGTGCCTCACTTAAATCATATAGTGCTCCTATGGGTCTCACCCTTAGCATTGCCACAAACTCAGCCACAACATAAGAATTCGCACTACCGGTATCAAAAAGTAAATAGGCATAAGTACTATATACTGAAATAAAACCTTGTGTAGATCCTCAAGTTTGTTAGGGTGTGTGTACGATCATACACATAAGTAAAACCTAGGGGCAAGTATCCCATGACTACCTAAACTACCCATATCTACATGGCAATTCCAGGCTATTGTTTGAGTGGGTGGCTATGCTGATGGTGTGATTCTCTATGCAGACATTTTTTCTTGAAATGCCTAAGCTACCAGCAAAGGTGGCACTGCACCGAGGGAAGTGTGCACTCTCTAGCCAAATGTCCATCTTTGCCTCAGTTAATATATGGTTTGGGAGTAACAACAGTGCTAGAATTTGCATCCTAAAATGACTGAGATAACTCTCATCTCATGAGATGGAATGTCCAAGGGCCTCGATCTTCTACCGCCAAAGTATGAGATATGACTACTCCTTTGAGATGATTGACCCTGACTACTCCTTTGAGATGATTGACCCTGACTGACTAACAATCTAAATTTTTTTCGAGTAGGTTGTACTGGTGCTATACTTTTAGGTGAATCATGGGTTTTTTCATCTAAGTAGGCTTTCACTTTCATTGTTGTCCCTACTAAGATCCGATAATCTTCTAAGTAGGCATAAAGAGCATCGGCCCCCCTATAGACCAATTTAGTCCTCTCATGAAATGACTAATCTTCTTCCTTTTTGAGATTACCATATCAGGAAGCATCCTTGACAGCCACTCCAACTCATCTATATATTTAGAGATGGTTCTATTTGCCGATTTAGCTCAATGAATGCCTACCTCATTTAAGAAGCTTTCACTTTCATTATTGCCTCCACTGAGGACCGATAATCATCCCTAGGCGTAGACAGCATCTGCTCTCTGATAGACCTATCTAATCCTCTCATGAAATGACTAATTTTATCCCCTTTTGGGATTATCATAGCGGAAAACATCCTCATTGGCTGCTCAAACTTGTCTATGTATTAAGAGACGGGTCTATTTGCTTACTTTAGTTCAGGGAATACCTTCTCTAGTTATTCTGAAAGGTAATAGAAAAATACTTTATACAAAAAAACTTCTTGAAAAGCAGACTAAAAATCGGGTTAACCGGATAAACCGAACCAAATAAATTGGTTCAAGCCAAGTTAAAATCAAGCGGTTTAGTTTCAAATGTATACAAAAATTTTGATTTGATTTTAATTTTTCATTTTAAAAAATACTAAAAACCGAATCGACCTAAACCAAATCGATTTAGGTTAGATGTGTTGATTTAATTTGTGCTAGTTCAACTAAGGAGACATCAACGCCATCCGCGTTCACGTGGCAGCTAAAGCAACACATCTAGGCAGAAGTTGAGCCGATAGTTATGGCATCCACATATATGAGGAAGCTAAAGCATCAACATCCATGCAAAAGCTAAGGCAACGACAATGGCATAGAGCGGCATAAACAGTGTGTGCATGGCAGTATAGGAAGAAGGTCAAGTTGAGCAAAAAAAGAGAGGGAAGACAGGAGAGGAGGTTGGGTTGAGAAAATAGAAAGTGGGAGAGGAAGAGACTAGAGAGAATGGATAAGGAAGAAAACAAGGGAGAGAGACATGAGAGAGAATTTTATTTATTATTTTTTTTTTTGAAAAAGGAAGGCGAAGAAGAGAGAGATTAGATTGGGACAAAAAAACGAGAGGGAAGAGAGATGTGATATATATGTTTTATTTTTTTATTATTTTTTAAAATTTGGATGGGACAAGTTACTATGTCGCCCATCCTCGCTATCAAAAAATTTTTACGGCCAATCACATCATTAGCTATTCACTAACACCATAGGTAATAATTATTATTCGATTTAATTTTTGGTTAAAATTTCAATTCAGTGCAAATTTAGTTTTAGGGATTTTTGGTTTGGTTTCAAGTTGATTTTTTTTAATGAGGTTGATTTTTTTTAATGAGATTAACTCTAATTGGTTCAGCTCGGGTTGACTCAAATGGACACCCCTACCTAAAGCTAATTTCTCTGCATTCCACCCCTTCTTGGCTTAGTCAACTAAGAAGAATACAACAAGTTTGACTTAGTCTCCTTCTGGACAATTTATTGCATGGCAGGTTTCATAGATACCTTCTAGTCAATCTTGAGCTGCCCAATGAGGTGAACTCAGTGAGTAAACAGAAAGGCCTTAATGGATTGTCTATTCGTAGCTCTTCTAATACTGGCTACATCACCAGTACAACACTCATGTAATGCTATTGAAATAGGCCTCCTACCCCTCGAGGTCCTTACATGGTGCATTGTGGCGAGTGATAATGGTTCCTCCACTTCCTTTGGGTCCTCTACTAAGGTGGGAATCCTTCTGCACGGCTCTCTATACCTCCCACAAGGACTCAACAAAAATCCCTCCCCAGTCATAGGTGTTATCCTGTTATACAAAACATCAATTTAAATAATCAATACAACAATTATAACCTAAACATGCATTATCATTATAATAATAAAATTAACCATAAGGTCTTAAACTTACAACCATAGATCCATCTTTAATCCCTAAGGTTTCATCATAACGTATTCTAAGGTCCATATAAACTTGGCTCTGATACCAATTAAGCTTTCACGATTATGATTGGTCATCATGGAGTGTGACAATTTATTCTAGGTTTATAATTGATAAACAACCACAACAATATACATGGTGATAAACACTCAACTCAACCTCCATACTTAACATATGTCCAATAAAAAAAAATCACACATAGCTATCACTTTCTTCACTAAGCCCAACGAAGATGTTGTTGGAGGTCAGCAACGGAGCGCCAACTTCCAGTATGGGAGGATGGTTGTTGGTGCTCACACAAGCGAGGGATCACTATTTCGATGCAGCAAGACACACTGCCACAACAAGGACGGGCAATAAGAGGCGCACAAAGGTCAACGAAGTTCACTCAGGTACAACACATAGAGCCTTATTTCCTATTTCCTAAGAGTTTATCCATCTGCGTACCACATGTCTTTCCTGTGAACATTTGCAAATAAATTCCTAAGTTTCTATCTACATAGTCATCCCTAGCTATTGTAACTAACTTGTGCACATCAATATCAAAAATCACATGTATCCAAGCTAAATATCATATAAAAGTAGGCACTAAAATCATTAAGCTAAATAGCCAATGTTCTCCACCCAAGTTATTCTTAGAGTGATTCTACTGAAAACGATGAAATGAAACAATTGTTGAACAGATTCATCCATATGTTGTGTCTAACACCTAGCAACCCCTCACTATTTCGATGCAGCAAGACACACTGCCACAACAAGGACGGGCAATAAGAGGCGCACAAAGGTCAACGAAGTTCACTCAGGTACAACACATAGAGCCTTATTTCCTATTTCCTAAGAGTTTATCCATCTGCGTACCACATGTCTTTCCTATGAACATTTGCAAATAAATTCCTAAGTTTCTATCTACATAGTCATCCTTAGCTATTGTAACTAACTTGTGCACATCAATATCAAAAATCACATGTATCCAAGCTAAATATCATATAAAAGTAGGCACTAAAATCATTAAGCTAAATGGCCAATGTTCTCCACCCAAGTTATTCTTAGAGTGATTCTACTGAAAACGATGAAATGAAACAATTGTTGAACAGATTCATCCATATGTTGTGTCTAACACCTAGCAACCCCTCACCACCACCATTGCCTAAAAAACAACCTAATAGTGATCCTAACCAATCAACAAATAGTCAATATAATTTATTGACACGGTACACATGAACAGTGGCTACATCTAGTAGCCAATCAAAACTTACAAACATCCGCATTCATACATCACATATTTAATTCTCAAATCCATATATTAAAAATTCAAATAAGCTCCCTATTAGTGTACTCAACACAACAACATAAACAAAGCATGTTAATTCATTATCATGATTTAAAGAATGCGAAATAGAGAGCAAAAGTAACAGAATCAAGACAAGCAACAAAAAAAATAACCATGGTGTTTCTCCTTTTCTAATCTTACATAGAAAACATATCTAAGAACATGACACCATGTTAAAAGGAAAGTAGCGTAGAATCCTACTTTGTTACTTTACTGGTAACCAAAGTTCTTCCAATCAACCTTGACTCTAGGAACCCTCATTTTTTTAAAAAAAACAAAAATATGTTATTCCTTAATTAACATATTAGCTACAATAATTTAACTCACAATATCCATTTTACACTTTCACAAACTTAATTTTACAAATTTTATACAATATTAACCATATTATGAAAATGTCAAACATGTTTACTTGATGTATATTTTCGATTATTTCACCAAGAGACAGGGCGTTGCTACGCACTAAGAAAATAGGCAACCTCAAGCATGACAACGTGACATGATAGTATATCTTATATGATCTAAATCCAATTTAATTAGCAATTAATAACGTCCACTAAGAAAATAGGCAACCTTAAGCATGACAAGTATAGGATCTAAATCCAATTTAATTAACAATTAATAGCTAAGTGCTGATACAAAATTATTTCTTAGCATTTATGAATCTGATATACATTTGCATCACTACATTTTTTTTTCAAACAAAGAGAATTTTATTCACCAAAAGTGTCTCTAGAGTCGGAGACCAAAATCCAGTATAGCTTGTTGGGCCAGCTATTCAACAACATGTACAAGAAGCATTTAAAGCAGCATGACGGGCAAGCATTTAAAGCAGCATCACTACATAATTTCAGCAATTTATAGGCACATAAAACTCAATCTAAAAATTATATGTACTACAACTAGAGTTTGAAATACCCGTTCATATCGTTGTGTTAATCCACTGTCAGACTGATATGTGTTGATACATATCAATGTATACAATTCTGACCTTGTAATTGTACCAATATACAGTCAGATCATTATATACTATTTCTATCCCATAATACAGATTAGTATTTAATTCTATAACTATAACTAAACCTATATCGCTCAAAATAACAACAAACTCACTAGCTATCTATAGTTCTCTAGAAGGCGTGAGATCAAAACCTGAATAAAACAAAAAGTGTTAACCACAATAACTAAATAGGAATTACAATATGATGCATACAACAACAAATGGATAATCATTTCAATTTTCATCAATTCTACATGACAATAATCCATGATATCAAAATATGTATCCAAAGAAAATATCCACAAACATGTATAGTAATGACCAATATATATGTATAATATATATATATATATATATATATATACACACTACATAATTTCAATTGAGTGTTGGATGTCAAATCAAACGCTCAAGATCTCAAGGTAATTTAAAGGACATCTCAACATGTGACCTCTATTGACACCTCTATCCTAGATCTTTAGTTGTTACTATAGAGTTCCACATGGTCCAAATGGCATACATAGGACGATCTCAAATATGACATCACACAATCAACATCCATACAAATTATTCAAATCCATAATATCCAAACCATAATAACTATTCATGTGCCATCAAACAATATAAGTAAATATATGCATTTCTACCCCTGTTATTCTAGTCACACAACAAAACATAGTTATTTTTATGCTCAATGAACCAATGATGTTGAGAGAACAAAGGATACAAAAGTAAATCCAAATAGAGGAACAATAGGAAATCACAACGTGTCATCTTTTGTTTTAAGCAAATAAACAACTACAATATTATTGTGATGAAAGAAAGGGAATAAATTCCTACCTTCCAAGTGTTGTCTCTTTACCCATAAGCATATCAAAGTTCACCCACAAGTTATAGTTTTAAACCTCAATCCCTAATCTCGTATTCACACATGGTGTAGCAGTATCAGTTGTGTCTTGAACTAGCATGTGCTACCCATATTGGGTGATACTAACTGGTTTTTAAAACCCTACCTCAAGTGCACACACTAACTCGACTTATTCATATTTCAACCTTTTCAGATCCTACCAGTTTCAGACTCTATTAAACCATGTATGAATTTACCAACATGTTTATAGAAGTTATTATTTCCATTTAGTTGTTTTGTTATTTTATTTCATTCCATATTATTTTCCACTGTTTTCCTAGTAAATGAGTTACTGTGCATGTGCACAGTTACCAGAAAATGCCAATAGCCTCCTCCATATCTCTGTTGCGCAACAAGGAGGAAGATTACTATAAATGCGCATAGAAATCCCAAAGATGATAAAATTCATTCTAATTGCATGTGCAATCATACAAAATAACTAAAGCTATAACTAAGTTCTGTTCAAAACAAAATCCTCGACCAACATTATTATAGCAACTACTAATTTCCTTTAAACTGAATATAATATTCTTATTAGAAGAACAAGCTAACTATTAATTTCTTGATCAGCATAGCTCGTATGGAAGAAAGGTAAACTCAGTCTAGAAACGTCAAACCGCTCGTATGGAATATAACAATGTTCAACATCTATTTGTATCAAGAAGAGGGATATCAGATATGAATAAATAAAGCATCAATGGAAATCTCACTCTCCGTATGGAGAGAAAAAGAGAAGGATCAACTAGACTTACCATGACTCCAGTCAAGAGGAAGGAAGCAAGAGAAGGAAACTCTAATGAGCAGTGATTTCTCGAATAAGGGCAAACCTCTCTTGTCATTCGCTCCAACAAAAGAATCAACGACATTGCTGTTTGATCACAGAATAAGAAGCAGCATAGTCGCCTAGCCACAATCCATGCCAAGGAATAAGGGAAGTCTCCAGAGGATCACTCGCAGCCCAATGGGAGCTATGGCCAGCCACTCGGCGGAGAAGAAGGTCTAGAGCTCGCAGCCCAATGGGAGCTATGGCCGGCCACTCGGAGGAGAAGAAGGTCTAGAGCGGGCAAGGAAAAGAGAACAACAAAATCAAGTGGAGGCGGAAGGGATTTTGCGAGTGGAGACAAAATGTCACTTTTCATAAGCACCCTATTAACTAAACTAATTTACAACATTCTACTCCCAGAGTTTGCAAAGTGGTCTCAGTAGAAAAAAAATAATTAAATACTGAGAGTAATTGTGTTATAATTAATTATAAAACTGAGAATATGCAAACTAGTCTCAGTAGAATATATTTTAAAATATTTTTTATATTAGTGAAGATAATAATATATTTCATTTAAAAATTCATTATATATATAATGAAATTATATAATGAAGTTTTAAATGAAATATATTATTAGCTTCATTAATATAAAAAAATTATTTTAAAATATATTGTGAAGCTTACAAGAAAATTTCCTAGGCAGGGTCTGGGAAGGGTGTTATCGTCCCCTTGATTTGGCTATGTGATTTGTGTTGCGTGCAGATTTTAAATTTGTTTAGCTTCACAATATATTTTAAAATAATTTTTTTATATTAGAGATATGGGCAGCACATACCAGTTCAAGACACAACCGGTGCATTAGTATAGATTGAGATTTAAAACTATAACTTGAGGTAGGTCAATAGTGGGTGAACTTTGATATGCTTAGGGTAAAGAGACAACACTTGGAAGGTAGGAATTTATTCCTTTTCTTTCATTGCAATAATATTGTAGTTGTTTATTTGCTTAAAACAGAAGATGACACATTGCGATTTCCTAGTGTTCCTCTATTTGGATTTACTTTTGTATCCTTTGTTCTCTCAACATCATTGGTTCATCGAGCATAAAAATGACAATGTTTGTTGTGTGACTAGAATAACATGGGTAGAAATACATAAAAATGACTATCTATACATCTATGCATCTACGCATCAAGAAATCTTTTATGATTAACATGAAGAAACTTTCACACAGTAATATGAAATATCTTGTTCCACTTGATCAATGCATGTATTAATAAACTTTCTCACAGTAACATGTTTGCATGTATAGTAAGGAAGAGCGCAAAATTGGTGATGATTGCACAGCATACCTTGTGGGCGATGTAGCAGATTGCAGGATTGTCAGCACTCCTCAGTTTGCAGGGATCGTAACACGGCTTCCTAGCCACACACGCGAGAGAGGCGTTGGAGGCGACAGGGGTATGCGAGAGAGGCGATGGAGGCGACAGAGAGAGGCGAGAGAGGTGGGTTCGGCAGAGGGAAGAGAGGCGAGAGAGGACTTCGTTTGAGGGATGAGAGGCGACAGGGGAATGCGGCAGCGGCGAGATGGCTTCGGCGAGGCGACAGAGAAGGCAAGGGAGAGATGGGTTCAGGCGACGCGAGAGAGAAGGCGAGAGGGGTGTTCCGGCGGAGGCGATGGGGGCGAGAGTAGACTTCTTCGGGCGAGAAGATAGGGCGAGGCGAGAGTGGTTCCCGCGGGAGAGGGTTCCGGCGAGAGACAGGTTCGGGCAGAGGCGATGGGGCGAGAGAGGCTTCGGGCGAAGAGGGCAACGAACGAGGGGAAGAGGAAACAGTGGAAAACCCTTTTTTTTTCTTCCCCTATTTTTTTCCCTCGAAGGAAACAGGCATCTCACTTTTACCCATATGCACTTATAAGTGAAAGTTTTGCACAGCGGGACCCTTAGGTTGCCGGCTCTCGATAGCTAACGCAAGGCGGCGGATCACGTAGTGGAGACAACGGCTGCGCCCGTCTTTGCGAGCACACTAGGGTTTTCTTACGAGCACATCAACTTCCCCACAATTTCGTCGGAGATCGAGTTCGTGCTTGACGTCTCCCTTGTTTGTGAATTTTCGTATCTATTCTTCTATTAAAAATTTCATCGATTTCGAGGAGATATTGATGCGTTTGTTTTTGGCGAAGCACGATGGAGAGTTTCGCAACACTCAACCCTTCCATGGATTTCGATAACTCACAAGAAGGTGAACTCGAACCCCTGATCCAAATGCAACCCCAAGAGTGCGATCTCGACCAGGCCATTACTGTCGACTCGCTGGACCATGACTCGGCAGCCGTGGTTCTCGCGGTCCCGTCTGACGACGGCCCTATTGGCGGCGAAGAGCAGGAAATGGAAGTGGACGCCGCCGCCGAGGTAGCTTCTGGCGATCCTAGCGAACCGACTCTCGGAATGGAGTTCGAGTCCCCGGAGGTAGCCAGAGCATTCTACTCTGCCTACGCTGAGCGCGTCGGCTTCCGGATTCGGAATAGCAAGTCCTTCACCTCCCGGGTTGATGACACAGTGATCATGCGGCGATTCGTGTGCTCGAAGCAGGGCCGTCCTACCAAGAAGGATCCTTTTGATCTTACAAAGAAGCGGCGCAACCGCGCATCCTCCCGCGAGGGCTGTAACGCAATGCTCCAGGTTAACCGCCGTGAGAATGGCCAGTGGGCCATCTCAAGGTGCGTGCTTGACCATTGCCATCCTCTTGGCGTCCTCCCCAGGCAATCGCCTGCCGCACAAAAGAAGTTATCCAAGAAGCCCTGGGAGCTTCTTGTCTCCCCGACCCCTGAACCCCAGCAGAATGGGTTAGGTCCTGGCGGTGGTGTGGCACAGAGCCTACTGGAATACTTCAAAAGAATGCAGGTTGAGAATCCTGCGTTCTTTTATGCAATACAAGTTGACAGGAATAATTGTGTCTCAAATGTGTTCTGGGCTGATGCCAGAGCTAGGATGGCATATAGCTACTTCGGTGATGCTGTAATCTTTGATATGACCTGCAAAAAGAACAAACGCGTGGTGCCTTTTGCAACTTTCACTGGGGTCAACCATCATAGGCAGCTTATTGTATTTGGTTGTGCATTTATGACTGATGAGAGCGAGGCTTCTTTTACTTGGCTGTTTGAGACTTGGCTAGGTTTGATGAGCGGGCGAAGGCCTTTGTCTTTCACAACTGCGTACAATGATTCTATGGCTTCAGCCGTAGTTAAGGTGTTTCCAAATGTGAGCCATAGGTTCTGCAAGAGGGACATATTCAGCAAGTGCAAGGATAAGCTTTCAGGCATCTATTCCACTAACCCATCTTTTAAGGCTGATTTTAAGAATTGTGTGAATGAATCTGAAACTGTTGAAGAGTTTGATACCTATTGGAGGTCGCTAATTGGCAAATATAATTTGGAGGAAAATATGTGGTTACAGGAACTTTATACTATTCAACAAAAATGGATTCCTCTGTTCTTTAGAGGCACATTCTTTGGAGAATTCCATGGAGCTTCGAAAGTGGAAACAATGCATAAGTTTTTCCTAAGGCACTCCATCACAACCACCACTTTGCGAGATCTAGTCACTCAGTTTGATAAAGCAATGGCTGGGCAATATGAGAAGGAACTACAAGCAGAGTTCGACACAAATCACATCAGGCCTGTTTTAAGAACTCCATCACCAATGGAAAAAAGAGCATCAGAAGTTTATACAAAAACGATATTTGAGTTATTTCAGGAAGAACTTTCAGAGTCCTCAGGTTTTTTGATGGAGAAAGTTGCAGATGTTGTTGATAGCAGTTATCAGGTGACAAAAATTGATGATGCCAGTAAAACATATGTTGTGAGACACAATGTTTCCAACAAATGCATGAACTGTAGCTGCTCCATGTTTGAGTTTTCCGGCATCTTGTGTAGGCATGTGATCAGAGTCTTGATAATTACAGGTGTTCTTACACTTTCAGATGATTATATAATGAGACGATGGACCAAAAATGTCAAGAGTAATGTTTCTTCCTGCAAGGATCTCGCTGCATTTCAAAGTAATTCTAGGAAAACTTTGACTTGGCGTTGCAATGATCTTTGTCGTGATGCCATTAAGTTTGCTGAGGAGGGAGCTACCTCTGCAGTAATATATAAAGTTGCCAAGGGAGCTTTGCAGAAGGCTTTTGCTGAAATATTTGCTGCCAAGAGAGTTTCCTTCTTCAATGGGCCAGGTAATTCTGTTTTGTTTTAGCATATATATTTATCTGTTCTTTGTCATTATGTTCAGTGCATCGGAATCATTTTAACTTTGAACAAAAGAAATGAGAAGATGACATTATATTTAGGTTAAGACCAGTACCTAGCTTGAGGAACGATTGTCTGATCTCAAAACCAGTCCACTTCCTCTGTTGATGTGTCCTACATTACGTTCAGTTATCTGCTATATAGGTTTCACGTTTATCCTGTATCTTATGGTGGTCAAGAAACATTAACTTAATAATCTGAAGCATTCTTGTTTATTTTCTTCAAGTAGTTTTTGTAGATGAAGCTCCATTTATTTGTTGACTTGTAATGATCTAGTTAACCATACTTCAAATCTGTTAAGCCTCACTACAAACATTGGTAAACATACTCATTTTTGGTATTTGTCTCAGGAAGGTAAAACAATTTGCAAGTTGGTTTTATCATTTAGCGAGGACAAAATTTCTAGTGAGTAGTCAAAGGTTGCAAAAACCTCAGCGGCCCCGGTTCACGTTGAGAAGTAGCTGAGCATAAGCTTGAAATGTGAGATTCCTATTCTTTTTCCTGATACACTGCAGATATGACATTGCATCGTTGTTGGATGGCCTTTTCTTGAGATTCTATTATTTATTGTTGTTTTGTTCTTGTGATTAATGATTTTCATTAGCTTTTAAACTTTGGTGATTGATATTAACCATCTGTGGTTCTGATCTGTGTTTCCATGCTAGCAAAATTGCATAAATATTTATTTTGGTAAAGCTGCTATTTATACTTTTCATGATAAAATGATAGCCTTAGATTTCTTGTGCAACATATTGTATCAGTTAAAATAAAAGGTTCTTGTTTGTTATCAGTAAAAGAAAGAGTACATTATCTTATATCGGTGAAGACATGAATTTCTTGTGCAACATATTGTATCAGTTAAAATAAAAGGTTCTTATTTGTTATCAGTAAAAGAGAGAGTACATTATCTTATATCGGTGAAGACATGAGAGTAAGACATATAATGCCCCAGTGAGACTTATACGATACATAGAATTATCTAATGCCCTTCAACCTTGAATGTAGATGTTATCATAGTTTGCTTCTAAGAAGAGAAAATCTGCCTTTGGCAAAAGGTTTAGTAAATATGTTCATAACTTGATTCCATAAAGAAGTGAAAGGGGGTGAATAACTTCTTGGACATAACATCTTGAATGAAATAACAATCAACCTTAATATGTTTAATCCTTTTATTTAAACATGATTACTAGCAATATCTAGTAATTTGATTATCACACCACTTTATCTGTCCTTCAAGGAAAAGTAGAATCATTAAGAAAGATCTAAAGCCACATCATCTCTGTGAGTGACAGCTCTATATTTAACCTTACGCTTGATTGAGCCACCATATTTTGTTTCTTGATTTTTCAAGTTATCAAGTTTCTGCCTGCAGAGCAGCAATATCCAGAGGTAGGCCTCTTCACGTCTAAGTTGCCTACATAATTTACACTAGTGAAGGATTTTATTCTAAGATGTCTGTCTTTGATAGAATAAATCTTGGTGCCCATTTTATCTAAAGAAGAATTTTTTAAACACCTACCCAATATTACTATGGTGATTGCATTAAGTGGTCACAGCTCTAATACATAAAAGATGTTATGTCTAATAAACTATCCTACAAATCGATGATCTATAGAAGGATCAAAGTCATTGGAGCTACAATCACTACAATGCTTATGACCTGGAAGAATAGGAGTGTCTGTACGTTTACATCCAGGAACTCCATTTTTGTCCAGGAAGATCCAAAGTATACTTAATTCTAAAGAAATGCTTAGGTTTTTTAATATCACTTATATTTTCCAAATATTCTATAACCTTCTAACTACCGTTGGTGTCACTCCCGGTGAGGAGGACATCATTCACATAAATTGCAAGAATAAGCAATGTGATAGTTCTATTTGTTATAACATAGAATTGTTTGAGATCATTTGAATAGGAGAACTAATCAAACCACGCTCTCAGGGATTTGTTTAAATCTATAGATAGCTTTCTTGAGCTTATATATTTGTTTCCCTACCTAAGCAAACATACCTTGGAGATTATTCCATATTGGTCACCATGTAGGAAAATATTTTTCGTATTTATCTGAAACGTGCCCTAATTTTGATTGGTAGCCAAAAAACTTGGATAGAATTTAACCTAGCGATTGGAATAAAAGTCTCAAAAGTAATCTACTCTATAAGTTTGAGTAAACCCTTTGATATAAAATGAGCCTTATACCACTGAATAATGCTATCAGGTTTATATTGCTCATTTACATGCAACATGCCTGACATTATGAGTCCTGGAAATTAAAGTTGCGATTACCTTGAGAAATCAAGGGCCTCCTCTTATCATTTCTAACTTGCTTCCATATAGGACTATGCATAACTTACTGAGGAGATGAGGTGCAGACAGCTGACCGATGTTACGATTCGAAGAATCGAATCGTCCCTCAAGCCATCACCGGCGAGAATGCGAGAATTCATGTGAAGCACGCCCTAACAATAGAATAACTAAATACTCAATGCCTCAACTCTAAACCTTAGAGCCTTATTTATAACTCTATCATACTTAGCGGGCCGGGTATAACATACTAACCCGGATCTGCTTCATTACATATCTAACTACTAATACTAGGCCCGTAACAGTGGCTAGGTTTTGAAGGGTGGTGGGATTTTTTTGGTGGGGGAGAGAGAGAGTGCTAGGGTTAGAAGCAACCCTGCTCTGATACTGAGTTTAAACAAAAGGTTCTTCTCATTTGTTATCAATAATTCTCATTTGTTATCAATAAAAGAGAGTTAAGATATTAGAGTAAGGCGCTCCATGTGAGACTAATATAATACCCAAAAAATTTTAACGGCATATACCAAGTTTTGATTTTGACAAGACATTTTTCTAATTTTGTTTTGCACGAAGATTATCTGAAGTCATACCTTATTATTTCACTTGTTACATTGAGTGAAAAATGCGGGAGAATGCTGAAATTTTCAAACAATAAATGTAGGTTTCGAAATGGATGGTCCAAACACTTTTTGACATTGTAGGCTATGCGCGTCTGCTTCCTTCACTTGTATTCAACTGCATGTGCCCCCTCTTAAATTGTTCATCATATTGTCCTTTGAGTTTTCCCTGTGCTAAAATTCAAGAGGGTATACATCTAAAATTTCTTTCCAGTAGTCTGAAGGCCTTTTCCTGTTCATGGTTACCAAGTTTTCCTTTCGTGTCTCTTTTCATATTGTTTTCTAATTGTTTTTCCAAGTTAAATCTTAAATGATAATGCTTTTCTAAATGATTATGATCAAGAGCTGAGTATTAGGCTTTCATGATGATAACGGGGTTCTAGACGCCGTACCATTCCTACCTGTGCGAGATTATACATTTCTATTTTCTCAGGTTCAGTGTCCAGGAGGACCCTTTTTCAATTTGTACATCTCTCTTGAAGTAAGACCGCTGAATTGTATATTAGAATCCTGCATGCTATATTATGCTTTTGTACTCATGACTTGTTCTAACTCCTATTCCCGGATTGTAGGAAATTTTCTAATAATAGAATGAGTTTGCACGATGTTTTCCTATTTATAATCTGCTATTATACTTGGATGCATAAACGTTGATATACAGCTAATTGGACCTTATAAGTCCTGCATGCTATTTAAAGCTTTGTTACCCAGTGTTGATAAACAACTTATTGGACCTTCATAAAATCCAGGTACTTGACGATGTCATCCTGTTGAAACAATTACAGTATCTTAACATTTAATTGCGTAATGTGGGAAATACAGCTCTCACTCGAGTTGTTTGCCTCCAACTTGCATGATCACTGTAGCATTTTGTTATGATCCGTAAAGAAAAAAAGAACCTGCTGCTTGATTTCTTGTACCGCTATAATTACGGGAAAGACTTGCCAGATTCATGGTCTTCCTATGATATATATGAAGTTCTAATTGGAATTACCAAGAAGTAAAGGAGATTTCTGCAGCACCAATGGCAACAGCTACAACTCAGGTTTGAAAGGTTGTTTGAATGATTATGTAATGTTACTGCCTTTTTGGTATTGATGTTGCAACTTACCTTGTGCCTCTGCCAGAACTTCTAGCCACACCATCCGAGCCCCGTGCAGAAACCTCAAAGATGCCCCCGCCACAAGAACGAGAGAATGAAAAAGAGGGAAAACACATGTTTACCCCCCATGTACTAGCGAGCACAATTTCGATGAGGAAGACGGTATCATTTGCCAGAAAAATGGCTCCATGCGAAATGTGATAGGATAACTCCTGTACGAGTTGTTCAAATTAAGCAACACAAGTTTTTAGTTTTGCAGTATCAAGATAACCACAAAATGGAAGCCTTTTGTTTTGGAATGCAGCTTTAGAAGGAAGAACCGTTTTGGATGCTAGTAGGATTTGAGATGAGTCCCTGTGATGTGTTGGACCAATTTAAAGGAACGCCTGTTTCCACTTGTGTATGTTAGTATTTAGCAAATAGCTAATATCACGTGGTTATCAATCTAAGCAGTAGCTGCACACAAATCTGTGCTATTTATTATATATATGTGCCATATCATTATCTCCATGTATGCATAATTTAAACCTCGTTGCATGTGATGCCGTTCATTTAGCATGCATGCACCATAAACCCCGTTGCATGTGATACCCGTTCATTTTGCGTATATGCACCATGTGAAACAACTGGGATGTCCCATCATACTGTTGAACATTAATGCTACGATGTTTTGTGATACCAAATTGACGATCTTTGTGCTTTGATGGTGATACACAGCGATTAGTGCTGTTATGAATTAGGATGATAGGACTTGCTATAGCTATTGTCCTTGCTGCTGTCGCCCGACATAAAAGACAAATGGGACAGAAGCATCTACAGAGAGGAAACACAAAACCAATGGCGATCAAAAGTTCGATCATAACCGAATCAAGATTTCCAAATAATTGGTAGAGCCACTCTTCTACAGTAACTGTATCTTGCTGTCCAACACTAGTGCATGAGCAGCCAAGCCACCACGGATCATTATTTTGGTGCATCCTGAACATACTTGTTTTTTCTTACTGGCACCGTAACTGTTTTTTATTATTCATCGGTTGTGACTGTGAGACCATAATGTGCTGTTCACTACAAAAGCACCAACGACAAATAAGAAAGAAGCCAAGGCTGAATGGGTAAAGGAAACTTTAGATTTTTATTACTGATTATATATATAGTTAATGATTCTTTTTTTATTGCGCCTTCGAAACATGAGTTATCTTAAAAGATTACAAGATTTTGATTATAGTAGTGTTTAACTTGTATTAATGGATTAGAATCATTTGAGTTTTCAATCAAATCAATTAAAATTATCCTTAGCAAGTAGTTTATCATTTAATCCCGAATTAGAGAAAGATTATTATGCTTAATGAACTTAATATTAGATTTTTGATATTTTTCAATTAAACTATATTATTTAAGTTCATTAAATACAATGAGAAAACTAATAACGAGTTGGATTTTATAGATTGAGAAAAAAATGCGCCAATTACTATCAATCATAGTTTTTTTTTTTAACTATCAATCATAGTTGAATAAATCTATACATGCATACAAAAGATTGAAATGAGGAGAAATTTTCTAGACAAGCACAGTCTAGGAATCTTAAGTATGTAGGATCTGAGTTGTTCGTTTCTGTACGAATTTTAAAGTAATATGACCCTTTATTTTAAGATTTATAATTTTAAAAAAATAGACGACTTAGATTCTACCTTGCCTAAGATTCTTAGACAAGGATCTTGCCTACAAATTTTTCTCTAAAAAAAGATCCCCTAACGTAGGCCAATGATGAAGAGAAGATAATAGGAGTGAAGTGTGAGTGATGATATGAGCCACAAACCAAGTTGAATACCTAAGAACAACCTCTCCTTGCCTTACCTGACCTCAAGGGCACCCTAAAAGATAGGAATCAACCATGTCTCTAATTTCAAACCCTACAATCCAAGAGAACAACTATACAACTTCTAATCTAAGGCCCCCTAGCCTGAGGTGGGGCCTTTAATTTGTCCTCTCCAAACTGATAAAGCCTACTTGATATCTCCTCACATGCCACAAGAGAGGCCAAAACCTTCCCCTTGTCCCCTTGCACACCAAAAATCCGAAAAAAAAAAAAAAAATCTTAGGAAAAGTCTTGCCTGCGATTCTTTGGCACGGAGATATTTCAAAAAAATCCTCCCCCTTCCTCAATTTCCATCACCACCATCCATATTTAAACTCTCCCCTTCCCCCTCCTCTCCTCGCACTCTTAGCCTTTCTCCCTCATGAGGTTGTTTCTCTTCCTCCTCACCTTATCCTTCCACCACCTACCGCCACTCCTCGCACACCTGCCGCCGCGCT
Source organism: Costus lasius (assembly GCA_027563935.2). Lineage (NCBI taxonomy): Eukaryota > Viridiplantae > Streptophyta > Magnoliopsida > Zingiberales > Costaceae > Costus > Costus lasius. The sequence goes on from CM050453.2 coordinate 104,543,068, forward strand.
CGCCGTGCCAGTTCCCCGCCATCTTCAACTTCGGCGACTCCAATTCCGACACAGGCGGCCTCTCCGCCGCCTTCGCCACGATCGGCCGACCCTACGGAGAGACCTTCTTCAAGAGGCCCGCCGGTCGGTACTCCGACGGCCGGCTCATTATCGACTTCGCCGGTGCTCGTCCTAGTCCTTCTCTCCTTCACATTCTACTCTTGCTAATTGCGCACGTAGAACCTTCCAACCTGATTGCTCTCTCCTCGATTCACTGTGCTCTCGCAGCTGAAAGCCTCGGGCTGCCCCACGTCGGCGCGTACCTGGACTCCGTCGCCGCCAACTTCAGCCGCGGCGCCAATTTCGCCACCGCGCTGTCGACGGTGCTGCCTCAGAGCAGGAGCCTGGCGTACGGGGGGTACAGTCCCTTCTCCTTGGATGTGCAGGTGAGGCAGTTCTTGCAGTTCTTGATCCGGTCTCATGTGGTGTACGAGCAAGGTGAGATCATCAAACGATTAAGGACGAAGTAATTATCCGGTGACATGTTAATTAAACTGTCGTTGACTTAGGAGGAGTTTTTGGCAATCTGATGCCGAGAAAGGACTTCTTCTCCAGAGCATTGTACATGTTCGACATCGGTCAAAATGACCTCACTGCGATCTATTCGGGAAAAAGATCGGTGAAGGCGTATCTCTCAAAGGCTCTTCAGGAGTTCTCGACTGCAGTAAAGGTTGATTTTTCCCCCTTTTTTTGTTCAAAATAAAATTAAGTCAACCGAGTGAAACAAGTTGATGAATCGCAGAGCGTGTACAAGGTTGGAGGGAGGTCATTCTGGATCCACAACACGGGGCCACTGGGATGCCTTCCCTACGTTCTCGTCCTCCGGCAGCCGGCGGCGCGGGTTGACTCGATCGGTTGCTCTATCCTCTTCAACGAGCTGGCGGCTGAATACAACAGGATGCTGAATGAAACAGTGACTCAGCTGAGGGTTGACCTGCCTCGCGCGTCGCTGGTGCTGACCGACATCTACGCCGTCAAGTACTCGCTCTTTCAGAGGGCCGCGAAGCACGGTAATTGAAAAAAGTCAGCCGCTTGCAATTTTTCAGCTTTCGGCCTTCACGTGCCTGCGTATCGGTACCAAGAAAACGCCATTAATTGCACGCACTGTTCGACGCAGATTGATCTCGCATCGATTCCAGTTGCAGCTAATTAAAATAAGACCTCAGAATTGGATCGATTAAGATGCATGGTCGTTGGTGGTGTGTTTCAGGGTTCGAGAGTCCCCACCGGGCTTGCTGCGGGCACGGCGGCGGGGCGTACAACTACGACGCCGGCGCGCGGTGCGGGCACACGGTGGAGGTGAACGGGACGCAGGTGCTGGTGGGGAGGGCGTGCAGGGATCCGTCGAGGAGAGTGATCTGGGACGGGGTTCACTACACGGAGGCGGCGAACAAGTGGGTGTTTGACCAAATAATGGGCGGCGCCTTCTCAAGTCCTCGGACTCCTTTGACCTTGGCATGCCACCGGCGGCAAGAATAATCAATAGACGATCGATCGAGATCATACGCTCCGGGTTTGATTTGAAATTTGCAAATAAGAACAGCAGTACTGTGTCTCTGATTTGACTGCTAATCATATGTTCGATCTGAACATTAGTACCGACTCGCGCATGATTTTTTTGAAAGTTTTTTATATTATAGTCAAATCAGAAATAAAATAATTTAGGTTAATTTTATCAATTTACAATGGATAAATATTTTTGTTTTGACGTAGACAAATTAATTAATAAGAATAAATTTTAATTCTAAAATTTTGTTTTCAATAACTCACATTATTACCAATTGAATTAACCGACACTCTCAATGAATAAATATTTAAATTCAACATAAATTAGATCTATCTTTCACAATCAAGCACACATCAAGCACACATGTACTAAAACTTATGAGTGGTGTAACTTATATGCTCTTGATTGACAATGGTTAAACGCTTGAGCTAGTAAGGTAACATAGCGAATATTTACTTTCTCGACTAACAATGACTAAGAAACCTAAGTCCCTATGAGTATACAGACTCCTTTGATATGTAAGCAGTGGCGGAGCCACATGTAAGCTAGTGTGGGCAAATGCCCCCCACTCATTTTTAAGTTTTTTCATTAATTACATATAGTCATAACTAAGTGTAGAGAAAAATTAAACATATATTGCCCCCACTCAACACATAGATTTTATCTATTTGCCCCCTTAAATTTTTTTGCCCCCACATACCTTTGGGTCCTGGATCCGCCACTGTGTGTAAGGGACCCCATTTAGGTCAATTCTCTTAATTATTTTTTTAACTCAATATCAAATTAACTCAACTAGTAGGTAATTTTTTTTACAAAAAAAATTAGTTGTTAAGATGTAATGAATTTAGAGAAAATTTAGAGTATCTCATATGCATCATTCACAATCAAATTTACCTTAGTGCAATGTATTTATGATTTTAAGAAAGAGCATTAATTAAGGAATCAATGCGTTATGTGTGAAAATCAAGAATTGATTTCAAGAAATTAAAAGAGGATTATGCTTTGAACAATAAGATATGCATTATGAACGTATTTGCTTTTGTTGGTGTCAATGAATTTGAATTAGGAGCAAATCTCCAATTGATTTAGGAAATTAAAAGTATATTACGATTAAAAATTAATAAATGGATCATGCACAAATCGATTTTAAATTATTTGTAGGTAATTTATGTTTTTAAGGGATAAATTAGGTAATGAAAATAGTATGCATAGGGGTGTTCATAATTTAGTTAACCAGACCCAACATAATCTGGCAAAAATATAAACTGTTTTTGAACCAAAACAACTAGTGAATCGGCTTTCTGATTCAGTTAACCACTCGGTTTTGATTTTATAGAAGAAAAAAAAAAGTAAAGAGTACTACTATTAATGATTTTTAAGTTTTTTGAACACCTCTTACGTTGTGTTTCAGTGAAAGATAGAAATTAAGAACGAGAGGAAATAATGATAAAAAGAAAATAAGAAGAGAAAGAATAATTATTTTCTCTTATTTCATTGGGAGGAAAAAAATATTATTTATTTATCTTTATTTAATATTATAATTATATTAATATAATAATATAATATTATATATTATATTATATAATATATAATAGATGTTGTTTCCATTTTCCTTTTCATTCATTTCCTCAAGTGAAACATGGAAAAGCAAGGGATTTTCTCTCCGGATTTCCTTCCATAAGTTCTTACATAAGAACTTATGGGTTTTGTATACGTGGTGTAGGTGCTTCAACTTTGTATAAGTTCTTGCATAATTTGATCGATATTTTAAATTATTCGTTCTATGAGGTATATTAGGTAATATTGGGCCGACCTAAGCATCAAGTGAATTTTTTTGGGTTTTGTTTATTGGCCCACTAGTTTAAACGGATAAGCTAAAAGAATGGGCTAGGCCTTATATTGGGAAGCTGTCTCTGGTTCCTTACAGGTCGACGTGACAGACTCCAATTTCCAGAGAGAGAGAGAGAGCGAGGGAGCGAGAGAGGAGGATTCTTGGAATGGCGAAGCCGCTTGGATCGACAGGGGAGTTCTTCCGGAGAAGGGACGAGTGGCGGAGGCACCCCATGCTCACCAACAACTTTCGCCATGCCACGCCTGGCCTCGGCATCGCCCTTGTCGCCTTCGGCATCTACCTCGCCGGAGAGGCCGCCTACAACCACTTCCGGCGCCCTGACCGCCAGACCACCACCCATCACTGATTGTTGGTGCACGATCGCCTGCGTCGTAAGGTCAATCTTCGCTTTTGCCCTGTTTCTGTACGTTACCCTCTTAAGGCTTAAGAGATCCGATTTTCCGCAGCGAAGTTCGTTCTTTTGGGACCGAATATATGCTGGTTCTTCTGTTCTTTTTAATTTGGAAGCATTGATTTACTGATGGAAATTTTGGATAGCGTTTTTATTTCCCTAGATTCCCCATGGCCGGTTTAGGATTTAACTGTCTCATCATTGATGGATTACGAGTTGCGCATCCATAACATTTGTGTATTGAAATTGAATGCATTCTTAACTTTTTTGTTTATTATTTCCTATGATTATGTTTTTGAATAATTCGCACATTTGCCCACTAATGTATTTCTTTATACAAAATCGTATGAGATTTATGGGCCACTAAAAGTTGAAGATAGCCAATTGACGATTGAAGCTTAATATTCAGTTCTCTGGCTTATTGTCGAAGGTTGATACTTGTTTGTGCTCAATTATAGTTTGATATATTTTTTTGTGCATATAATTTGATAAATAATCACGGGATATAACGTCTTATGTTTTATTGTCTATGCAATTGCGTGAAATACTGTATCTCTGTTTGGAATATAGGAAATTTTTAACGTGTCTACAGTTTCCCCCAATTCCGAGCGATTATACCACTATTTATTTTTTAATTCAACAATGTTTACAGACAGATATGTACTCTTTAAGATGGTTGGAAATTTTCTTGATAAGCCTACTTAAATATGAGATGGTAGCATAGACATGATTGAGGTGGAGATGAATCAATCAACAAAAAACTAGTGCCAACGTAAGGCTTGTTTGGCAGAGCTGTCCAACTTTTGCTTTTACTTTTGAGTGGATAGTAGCTACAAGGTAGAAAGTAAGCTTTACAATGTCCACAGGCAAATGCCCGCTTGGTTCTTCTTGTATTGTATCCTAAACTTGTTGATTAGACTCCACAAGCCTTACAAGAATTGTGCATTCAACAAATTTGAAATTACAACCATAGGCTTAATAATTGTGTCTATTTAGGGTAAATAATAGTTGAATTGTATCCCTGTCAAATGCTAATTATCATATCTGTCTGCCTTTATTTTTTTGACATGTTATGCCTTGGCAATCTGGTAGTCAATGAGACATTTTTATCTGGATAAAGATATTTTTATTATCCTTTAGATCGTCATAATGTGTGTTTATCATAATATTTCAGGAATGGAATTATCAATATAAGTCATGTTGACTCTTTCCTTGCTCATTCATACATTTCTTGTATATTCTCCGTTCACTTTAGAGTTCTATATGTAGTGCTTTAGTGACGTCACCATCTTGAAGTAATAGTGCCTAGAAAAGATTACATCATCATAGGACTTGTGCATGACATATTCTTGATGTATGTTCTCTTATCCTCAAATGTACTTGGCCTTTGCATATTTAACTACCAAAAATTGGATTTTCTTCCTATGGTTCAAGCTATTCATGATCTACTTTTCTCAGCAGAAAATTATTAAATTTTGACAAATTATTTTCTACTGAGCTTTACCTTCTGAAGATAAAAAAGTGCACTGTAATACAATGGATTTCTACCGTCAGCATGAAACATTAAATACTCATTATTCAGCTGATACTTTCAATCTATTCTTGGTCCATTCTTATTCTCCTTTTTTTTGTACTCTTTGTAGACCAAGACAAGACTTAAGGACTTGCGCATGGTGTAGCCTCCTAACTATTACACCACCTTTTTTTATCTTAAAACTTCTTTCTGTATCAATTGCATATTACAATGTCAGTGAAAATATGCTAAATTTACTGTAATGCCTTGAATTCTTTATGTTTATATTCTGTGATCAAAAGATATTTCAGTTTAAGACTCCTTGGAATAAGTTCTAGCAAAAATAATCATCAATGATTACTAAATTACTCTGTTTAATTCACCAAATCAAATATCTAGGAATCATTTTTCTGACACTCTTATCAAGTAGATCGATATTTCTCAAATAAATTGATACCAAAGAAAACAAAATCTCTTGTACTCTTCAGACCTTTTCTGGCTCATCCTTATCTCCTGTAAGCTACTGTGTTAACTTTGCAAAACAATTTTTTGTTGGAACTAGGAGGATTCTCAGATTTTTTTTGGTTTGGTAAGAAAAGCATCATCATTGTGTTCCAGAAATGGTGGAGATGACTCATTGTACTTTCTTTAACTCAGAGATAAATCAAACCCTCTTTTGTTCCTTATTCAAGACAACTTGGATAGAAAGCATCATAAGCAAATTATCAGCATATTACTATTTCATGGTCGTTTATATGTTACCTTCCCAATCTAGACATGAAATGTGATGCTGCTATTTTGCAACTTATTGTTTCATTTTGTATTACAGAACATTGATAGCTTGTCTTCTTTTTCATACTCAAAAACTAGTAGCCCTATATACTACATTTTTAAGTACAGTTATGTGTTAGTCTGAAATGACTTATAGATGTTTATGCAGGCTTATTGAGCGCGTATGAGATTTGCAAAACAATTGCGTTCTTAGTAAGTTCTAGTCTGATATGATTTTAAAATGTCATAAACCCTTTTTCTGGGTTTACAGAACACCCCTGTTGCCAAAGATGAAGAAAGCGTGTAAGAAAATACTCTCCATGTCAACAAAGCCTGCAACAATTGAGAATAGAAAATTTCTGGATAACTATTATGATTTAGGTACAATGAGAAGACGAGATATTTAGATGATCAGGATGATCTTTTCTCAGGAGATTACGTACCACCCTTTTTGGGAATTGTAGACTGAATATATACGGGGCCTTAAGATCCCTTCCAAAGAATTTTTGGGTGCTGTAAGTGTAAGCACCAGATTGATTTCTGTACTAAAATCTAATATTATCTTACTGCACTTGGACTACTACTTGTGTTTCAATATTCCAAAGTTGAACTGGCTGGCGTAATCTACTTTCTCTTGAAGAACATATACCTGCATCATTTTTGTTCTTTGTTGTTTTATATGTCAAATTTTGGATGAATCGATTTAGGGCAGGTTTTGCTTCATTTTCTTATTCTTTTTATGATTAGGTAAATGCAAAACAGGATGTGAGATTCCTATCTTCTTTTTTTCCTTGAAAGATTACTTTCCTATGCTCACAAACTCTTTCTTTTTCCAGGATATCTTGTCTGAAGAAATAAGTGATGGATCATATGGCATACTCATGCAAGAGTTGAAAGTGTATTGAATAATTTTAATACTTACTTTCTGACATGTTGTACCATTGTTTATAATACCAGATTTTTTTTACTGTTTAAAAGCGTGCATTTCATTAATGATCACAATTGCTGTGATGTGCTCAGCGTGTGTGTTCACCCTGTATTCCATGTTGTGGTTCAGCGAAGACCGAACTTGGCAGACTAGCATCAGAAACCTGCGACTTGCGATACATTCTCTTAAGACATTGTATTGTCTTCTACTGAAAGCATACGTTTTCTCAATAAGTCTTCCTGTTGTCCAAAAATTAGCCCAATTAAATCATAAATAACCTTTAGATCATAATTGCTCATTAACTTTAGCATGCAAAAATGAAACCTCTACATCTCTTTTCCTTTTCTCCTCTTTATCGAAAATTGAGCCTCCTCTAGCCAGAAAAAACAATAATAAAGCAAATTTCAGCTCTAATAGAGACTCTAAGTATACTAATAAAGCACCTCTTAATCAAAGTTTAGCTCTTATTATTATTGTTGTTATTTCTTCTCGACGACGTCTGCGTGCGCGTTTCTATTTGTTTTCTCGCCCGGCCATCCCCCGCACACTATAAAGCAGCGATGACTGCGACAGGACGTGAATCTGAGAGCGTGAAGATGGGGCCCTTTCGTTCACGCCACAATGGACCCCACGAATCCAGCCAATAGCGCTGCAAAAAGCAAACCCCCACTGTTGACTAGACGCACTGAGTAGTGAGTCCCGAAGGCGAAGGCGCATCCGATTCAACGACGATTTTGTCGCGTAGCCATCGCGCAATTATGCCCTCGACGTGGCCGCCCTGCATGCGCCGCCTCGGATCACGTAACATCTTTTCCTTTCACTCTTTTTAACTCTCTTTTCTCAAGATTTAAATTCTCAATACCTATCTAATTACGACATATTTTACAGGCTTGTGGAAAAAAAATTGCAAAGAGGAGAAAAACCTCTCTATCTCATTAATTTTCAGCGTTGACTTTGAAGCACAACACTCTACCCTACTCCGCTTTCACTCATATCTATGCACTGAAAAGGCCCCAACTCTCCTCAAAGCCACCAAAAAAAAAAAAAAAAAAAAAAAAAAAACCATAAAGAACTCAGGCTAGAGAAATTTGCTGCCTGCTGAAAGAGAGCAGAGCCAAGCTCGACGCTCGAATGGCTTCGCAGACAAAATTATATAGCTCTCAACCCCACGCACGCCTTTGTGCGTACGTAGTCACAGCCATGCATGCATGACGACGTATCTTTTCAAACCCACACTGATTGGTCTTTCAAACTCGCCTGCAGTGCATACTAGGATGATATTTTTTTGATTAAAAATGAATTATTGATATTTTAAAGTGATCGGGAGACCTATTCATTTGTTTGTCCCCTCGTTTGTCTCATTGACAAGCTTACAAACCTTTTGGAAAAGACGATTACTTATTTTAATGCATAATTGTGTGCCATTAAAGTGAAAGAGACGGCTCGGAGGGAGACCAACTCAGCTCTGACATTTTCACAGCTGGTTGCTGTGATGAACTTTGGTTCATCAATTAGATGCTTCATGTATTGAATTTCTCTTTTAAAAAGTTCATACGCTTCACATGAAAAACAATGAAAGAATCCTGTCAAAATTATATTAAAGGGAGCCGTAGAGGACTATTCATTGCACTAAGATCTTATTTACATTTTAATGGTACTGAATAGTTTCAATTAATTGCCCTAGATTTGATTTGAGGACTGTACATGGTTCTGCTTGAAATGAGGGAAATGCAGCTCGATTAGGTTCTGATGAGGCCAGCCGCACACTATTCCACACTTGAAACTAAACAACGTTTTAGGTTAAACAGGCTTGTTCAATCCATTATCATATAAGATCTTATTCTCCACAAGTGCAAGTAAGGATAAATTAGCGACCTCTAATGACTCTTTGACACACTTATCTTTCGTCCTAATTAGTGGCAGAGCCATATAGAGCTGAGTGTGGGCAAACGCCCTCTAATGAGCTTAGACTTAAGCTATGTTCTGTAGAACGAAATCCACGATGGAAAGAATAATAAATTTAGATGATTTTTTATTTAGATTCATTGCTCTTTTCATTCTTTCCACTATGAATTTCGTTCTATAGAATATACCATTAATGTTTGATGGTTCTCTCCAAGATAGTTAGGAGAAACATATTTGTTGAAAATGACTATTTTAAATGCTGTAAAGGCCTAAAGAGTAGAGGTGACCATTCTAATGGTCAAAAGTCATAAATTGGTCAACCTATCTAAGCTATAGGTGAATACGACCCATTTAATATTTGAGTCAACCTAAATTTGACCGGTTATAACATTTAAAATGATTTTGAAATTTCTATTCAATATAAATTATTTAGTATCTCCCATGTTTCTGGTTGCCAGCTTGGGTAATGTTCCTCAAATTCATAATGAGGGTACCATTTCTGCTCCGCTCCCATTCTGACACCACTGTCCTTCCTCTCTCTCTCTCTCTCTCTCTCTCTGAGGCAAGCTTGATTTCTGATAGTGCAAGCAAAGCGAACCCCCATTCTTTATTCTTGTAATTTGGTGGCAACCCTCCACAGGCTAAGTAGACCCTCTCTTGTTCTTCTCTAACCTGTAAAAGTTTCTGTAAATTCTGTGCTCTCACGCCGCTGCTAGTGATCCTGTAACTCACCTTATTTAGTGACTCACAGCCCCAACCCTTCTCACAAATCACACCTTCATCTTGTGTCTCTGGCTTCTTCAACTTTGGCTTTTACTACCCTGCTTATCTCTTCTTCTTCTTCTTCTTCTTCTTCCATTTAAGCTTTGTCCTAATGGCTTCTCTGGTAACAGGTTAGCTGTGCTCCCTCCGCACTGCAGCAGGGGGAGTGAAAGTGAGTTTGCTGCGTCCTGGTCCTCCAACCATTCACAGTGAGGTCTTTGTTTGAGTGCAGGGAGGAAATTTCTTGGCAGTGTTCTTAGTTCTTGTTTTTCGCAGTGCAAGCAACAGGAGTTAATTCACTGCTGTCTTCTGTTTTAAGGTTTAAAGTATCAATTGCCTTGTCAGAAGAGACCAAAGATTGCATCTTTTTGCTGTAATTCGATTCTTTTCTCTTGTTGTCTTCTTTTGCTTGCAAAGAACAATCCAAAGCGGTCAGCTGGTTTAGAGGATATCATCAGGTCTTGCTCTGAATTCGACTGTTAATCTTGGATTGTCCTACCCTCTTCTTCTCCTAGAAGTAGGGAGAAGATTATCGAGCATTATGTGGATAAGGTTTTAAGGGCTGAGTAGGACTTCAGTGAGACTCCCAAGAATTTTCCACACCCAAGGCCTTGGACATTTCTTGATCCTTGAGGTTGGTCGACTACTTCTAATTCTGTTTGTCCTTTCATTCTCTCTTAAATTTTATCCTGTCCGCTACCTTTTTCTTCTGGTCTAAGTCCAAAAAGAGCACCTAGAAAAGAGCAGCACAAGGATTGAGAGAGAGAATGAATCTTTCTGCCCATGAAGAAGAGCTCCCAATCCCAATAACCAGTGCCTACGTTGGCGGTCATGGCCATAACAGCATTCATAAAGCCCCCCAAGCTCCTCCTCCACCTCCTCTGCCGTCTGCCAAGGAGGAGGCGGACGACAACAACAACAACCACCACCACCACCACCACCACTACCACCACCAAAGCACCCCTCAGAAAGGGGTGATGGTGGTGAAGTACAGGGAGTGCCTCAAGAACCACGCTGCCGCCATAGGAGGGAATGCCACTGATGGTTGCGGCGAGTTCATGCCCAGTGGCGAGGAGGGCACCCTGGAGGCCCTCAAGTGCTCTGCCTGCAGCTGCCACAGGAACTTCCACAGGAAGGAAGCAGAGGGGGAATCCCCGTACGACTGCTTCCACGCCCTGAGGGGGAGGAAGGCAGCGGGCACATTTGGCTACAGCATTGCAGGTCACGGCCTCATACTTCCGAGGGCCGCGCCGCACAACATGATCATGGCTCTCCAGACCTCCGAGTCGGATGAGATGATGGGGAGGCCTCTGACAGTGAAGAAGAGATTCAGAACCAAGTTCACCCCGGAACAGAAGGAGAAGATGCTTAGCTTCGCTGAGAGGATGGGGTGGAGGCTGCAGAGGCAGGAGGAAGGCGTGGTGCAGCAGTTCTGCCAGGAGATCGGGGTGAAGAGGAGGGTGCTCAAGGTCTGGATGCACAACAACAAGCATAACCTGGCAAAGAAGACTCCTCTCCTGCTTGAATGAGCCACCTCTTCGTGTTCTTCTCAATTTTCAGCTCAAATGCTTAGGTAGATGTTGACTTTTTTGCTCCGTTGTCTAAACAAAACTAGAACCAGGATCCTTTTTTTCAGAAAAAATTCTCTGTCAGAGTTCATCAAGTTCAGGAACTAATCATATCAAGCCTAATTGAACTGTAGTGCCTATTAATTTCTTGGTTACAACGCACTTGTTTCTTGCTAAAACTTCCTCCAGCAAGACTTTCACTGCAACAGAACAGTACTAAATAAGTTCTTTTCTTGTTAATCTATCATCATTGACTTGTGCTTTGGAAGATTTCGCTATTGACTAACAAATATGCAGTCAAGTAAAATAATTTATCTTGAATTTACCATCTCTTCTTGTTCTTCTCAATTTTCAGCTCAAATGCTTAGGTATACTGTTGACTTTGGAGTATGATCTGTCGTCTAAACAGAACTGAAACCCAGATCCTTTTTTGTAAAAAAAAATATCTATCAGAGTTCATCAAGTTCAGAAACTAATCACATCAAGCCTAATTCAACTGTAGTACCTATTAATTTCTTGGTTACAGCATTGAATGAGTACTTCTCTTGATTATCTATCATCATTTGACTTGTGCTTTGAAAGATTTGACTACTGACTAACAAGCATGCAGCCAAGTGAAATAATTTGTCTTGAATGAGCTATCTCTTCTTGTTCCTCTCAATTTTGAGCTCAAATGCTTGGGTAGGATGCTGATTTTGGAGTACAATCTGTCGTCTAGCAAAACTGAAACCAAGATCTTTCTTTTTTTTCTTGAAAAAAAAACTCAGTTCATCAAGTTCAGAAACTAATCATATCAAGCTTAATCGAGCTGTTTCTTAGTTGTAATGCACTTGTTTCTTCCTATAGCTTCCTCCACCAAGACTTCAACTGCAGCACAACAGTATTGCATGAGTTCTTTTCTTGTTTATCAATCATCATTTGACTTGTGCTTTCAAAGATTTGACTGCTGACTAAACAAGTATGCAGTTAAGTGAAATGATTTGTCTTGTCTCGTTGAATCACTAGACTTCTCTTCCCTGTTTCTCAAACAATGAAAAAAAAGGAACTTTTTTACTAGCTCATACCAATAATCATGGCTGAAAACTTCACACCATGAAACATGAACAACGCAAGAACTCTGACTAGATCTGTTTAAGTCTTAACCCCCTTATGCAGTGCCAAGCTCACGGGTAGAGGAGGCTCCAGTGGTCACAAATTCAGCGTTTGGCACTTACCCTCCCCCTGAAATGAATCACATGATCTGAGCTTGGCACTCACCCTGCCCCTGAAATGAATGCTTGTGAGGTTTGCTCATGAGCAAGCCCTGCTCAGAGTCTCTCACCTGCAGCGGAGCGGGGTTAATCAAACTTCTAAATGTTCAGCAAATTTCACATCTAAACTTTAGATATCATCAACAGCCACAACAATGGCTCTGCAGCCGAGTCCTGATACAAAGATCAGTGGTCCATGGAGCTGCTCCGCAGCTTCTGCCAATAGAGGAGTAAGCGATGGGGGAATGAATGCATGCATTAGCCTCTTACCTTGCCCATCCCCTGTTGCTCATCCTCCCGATCAAACTGCAAACCTACCAGAGAAGGACACCGCTCCGCAGGCAAACTCATTTAATGGCATTTACAGTTCACAACAAATTGCACGTAAGGTTGAGCAAGGATCACCGCCCACTGATCCCTGGTTTCCTATGCATGTGCAAGTGCAACCGAAGAGTCATCAAAGCCTCCATGTACTTCCAAGATCATGATCTGAATTTGAAAGGCATGTAATTTTAGATCAAGTTGGGGGGAACTTGGGTTGCTGTCTCAGTTAAATTCATTTAATTACTTGCAGGCAGCAATTACTCCTTCTAGGGTTTGATTGCAGACGGACGGAAACAAGTATTCAAACAGGTATTTAACTGTTTTCAGACGGGCGGAAACGGAAAAAAGTCCTGGGCACCTTGCCTAAAATGGCTAAGCCACGGGTTTCACAGTCAAGTGAACAACATAAAGCACGTATCTTAATGCCGCTCACGGCATTTGCTGTCTATAAACTTAATTAAGGTTCAAAAAAGTTCGATAATAGAAAGTAAAATTCGATAATAACTACAAATATAAAAATTAATAAAAATAATAATAAATAATAATAAATTTACTAAAATTTACACCAAAATATTCTTCATTATTTCGATTGATTCATACAAGTTTTGGTCAAGTTTTAGACAAGTTCGACGATATATGACAAAGTTCGACAATAAAATCATAAGTTTTAAAAAAGTTCGACAATATATGATAAAGTTCAACGATAAATTTATATTTTAAAAAAAGTTCAACGATATCCAAAAAAAGTTTGACGATAAATTTGTAAGTTTTAAAAAAATTCGACGGTATCTAAAAAAAAGTTCGACAATAAAATCATATTTTAGAAAAGTTCGACGATATCCAAAAAAAATTCGACGATAAATTTATAAATTTTAAATAAGTTCGACTATATATGACAAAGTTCAACGATAAAATTATAAGTTTTAAATAAGTTCAACAATATAAGACAAAGTTCAACGATATATAACTATTGTAGAACTTGTTTTTTGTCAAAATTTGTTGTTTATGATCGAATCTGGTTTTGTCGAACCTTACATTTATTGTCGAACTTAACAAAACTTAACAGAAATGTGCACGGAGCTAACTCCGTGAGCAGCATTGAGATACGCACTCACTGAACGGTGGATGAAGCCCATGCCTAAGTGTTAGACCCGCAGCGATGCAAGCTGGGCTAAAGTCCAATGGGCTGAGCGGTGGCCCAAACCCACGCGTCGAACACCCAGACGATGCTCAGCTCAACCCCAAATTCACCCGGTCAATATTCAATTTTGACTGAGGATATGCGACATCCTTGTCTTCTTCAGCGGCTGCAGCGAGAGATGGTGGATGAATTCCTCACAGGGGCGCAGACGCGTGCGTCTCTCTGGAGGAATCGGACGCCGAGGGGCTTCAGCGGGAGCTTCGGGCGGACGACCTGAACGGAGGAAGCAGAGCAGCGTGGCACAGTGAGTTCTTCGGGCATGCGTGCTCTAATTGGAGTAGGCAGAGGTGGTGTCGACGAAATCCAACCGCTGACTCGGGACGGCGCTGGAGGGACGTCGCGAGAGCCGGAAAAGGTGGGCGAGCCTCTTCCCTATAAATCATAAATGCGTCCAAGGAGCGAACGAGAAGGGGAGGCGAGTGTGCGCTGCTAAGAGCGACACCCAAGGGCGGTGGGAGCACCAGGCGGTGCGCCACCACCGACGACGGCAAGGCGCCCCGTCGTCCCTTCCAAGCTGAGAGCGAGAGCCTGGGACAGAGGACACTCTCCTTCGACACCGACCGTTCCCAAGCAACGGGAGGCGGTGGAAGATTCGACAAGCGGATTAGGAGAGCTTGGGAGAAAGAAAGTAGAGAGAGAGGGCCGGCGACGATGAGCGTCGCGGCCATGAGGGAGAGCTTTGTAATGGTGGTGAGGCTCACCGCCAGTGAGAGAGAGAGCGAGGGGAAGGTTTTTTGTCCCTTGTTATTAAGGAGAATAAAGGGGAAATTTTTCTTCCTAGAATCTGACGTTTCTCCCCTGTTCCTGGCGAGTTTCTGAGTCTTCTTCACATCGTCAACAGCAATGACGGCTGAGGGCGAAGCGTGGAGAGCTTCTCCTGTCGGCACGCCCCTTCTCCGACGAACTCATTCGTTCCTCCCTTCTCCGGCGAAGAGGCTCAAACGCAGGCGGCGTTCAAGCATACGACGGCGAAGCAAGCAAACGAGGCGAGCGTTCGCGTGAGAAGATGACGCAGCGACGCTGCAAGAACGAATGCGTTGAGGCGTTCGTTTCGAGGCAGGTCAACGCAGGCGCGGGACAACGGCTAATTCACATAGTGATTTGAGGTGGCTGACGACGTGGTGATGTCAGCAATCCAAGAATCGAGTTTCGGCCTTCGGCGCGCGGTGGCAATTTGACTCCGGTATTGATTTGGTCAAAATCAGAGAAAAATTGAATTTGGGGGGAAAATTAGGGATTTGGCACACAGTCTGAGGATCATCAAAGAACGATTCGTCTGGGCGTGACACTAAGCCATTTTAGGCACGGGCCATGCCTAAAACATTTTTGTGGCGGAAACTGGGAGCAAAGAATCTAAAATATTTATGAAAAAAAATTTTATAAAAAATTATATTTATGTAATATACATATTTTAAGCTATCCAATGGTATCAATATTATCGTAGATAGTTTATGCACGAGGAGAAATTAATGAAAAAATTATGATAAAAAAATATGCTACAGGATAGTTTTTTATTATATTAAAAACATTAATTTCTTATCGTAGATAAATCTATCCTCGATAATATTAGTATCATTGGATAGCTTAAAATATGTACATTACGTGGTATATTTTTTTTTAAAAAAAATTATTTTTCTATAAAAATTTTACATCCTTAAAATTTCTACAAAATTTTTTTCAAAAACAAGTATTTAACTATTATCGTTAGTGGATGATTTGATATTAGGGTAAGGCAAATAGAAGGCAATTAGTGACTCTTAATCATTCTACTAAACAACACAAGAATTTGGGCGTATTTTCTTGAAGGGAAAACACTAGAAAACGAACGGATACATAATTCGAAAATATACTTAATTGATACTTAATAAAAATTAATAATTCAAAATGATAAAAGAAAAACTATATTTAGAAAGACACGTTTATAAAATGAAAAAAAAAATCAGTTCTTAAAATATTATTTACTATAAAACTTTTTAAGAATTAAATATAAAAAAAAGGTATTAAAGAGGAAAAAAAATTACAAAATGGGACCCAAATGGACTTTGTGGACCCGTTTGTATTGTCGTTCTTTTGAACTCAAAAACTCCACGGAGACGCCAAAGCTATAACCAAAGACGAGCTCTTCCTTCTCCAAGGCTCTGCGCTTCAAATCTGACCTTCCCCAACCCACTCTCTCCACTTCTCTGCGGTTGCAGGCCGGAAAACATGGGGAAGGGAGTGTCGGATAGGAAGAGATCGAAGCCGACGAGCGTTTCCGAGGGGGAGGAGAAGGACCTGCTGTGGACGCTCCCGGTCCTCAAGTCACAGGGCGTACCCCAGGTCGGCTCTGGTCTGGGGATTGGCATCGGGTGCGGCGTCGGCGCTAGCATCGCTCTATTTGGAGGTTCGAATTATCCTCGATGATACCTTTTTTTTTTGGATCTTAGGGAATCTGTTAATTCCTTTTGTCGTTTTTTGTATTATGTTCACTTCTTAGTTCTTTTAGGTTTCTTCGTTTCAAACGGAAATGAGGTATAGGAGTAACTAATCAGTGTTGATGTTGAGATGCAGAAATCCTGTGAAATTGTTCAGGTATTTGTGGAGTAGAAGAAATCCTGCTTTTGGAGGGAGTTTGTTTAGTGTAAGTTTGCATAAATGAGAACTACTCGAAGTTTTAGTACTTGTACAGATTGATGCATATTTCCTTAAGCTTGCGTACGCCTAAGCTGACTATTGCATGTGCTAGCATGATAATTTTATTTTGAACTCACTAGGGGTGTTTGTTCAATGTTCTGCTGTTGCAGATTAATAACTGAATGCTATCAGGCAGATTTTGAGCTTCATGTATGATATGTTCGAATAGCAAACGGAGATCCGTGAGTGCCACAAACAGCCACATTTGCAGGGAATGGAAAATATACGAATGTTTGAAATCTATTCCAAAGAAATCTCCCATCTAAGGCCTTCTTTATCCTGAAAATAAAGTCATCGCTGTTTGTTTGTTAGCCACGGACTTGGGAGCTTCTTTCTTTGTTCTACTTTTTGCAATATTTAGCTCTAGAATAGCTATAATTTCGTTTTGCTTCTGATACTTTCCTGTCAAGGCAGATTTTTTTTTGCATTTTCTAGTTGTAAGATAAAATTTCAAGTATTTTTTAAGACCATTATGTCCACAATTCTGGTATTCGTCTTTGGTGCAATTGACAAGTTTATCTATCATCTTTGTGAATTGTTGGTATTTTATTCTTTTTCGCGTTTATATTGATCAAATATCTTGGATAGTATCACTAAACCCACCCATGAGCTGAACTAGTGACATACATGCATGAGTCTCTTCCCAATGCATTGTATAAGGGGTCGATTTATCTAGCTTTGTTCCCGTTTACCATGATTTACAATTTTGCAATTAAAGTCTGAGCTTAGTTTATATTTTATTAGTGTTTCCATCAATAATTGCCATTCAAGCTTTAATTACGTTTCTTTCCCTTTCTTCTATTGATTTTCAGTGATCAAATCAGTGCTTTAGCTGATGAAGTTTTAATGAATGCCAAGAAGTTTTAGTTCAAACTACTTCTAGAGAGATGGAAAAGTGGAAATGAAGGACATAGAAGTTTCTTTATTTTGGTACCGGTGTCTACTGTCTACTAAATCTTTTGGTTGCAAAGGTGTAATTATATATTTAGCTGTCTTCCAATTTTAACCTAAAACTTAAGATCATGCTTACGGTGGTTGGGATGCATAAATTACTTTTTACACGTAAATCGTAATAGATGATACTTGGTGGATGGCTGGGATGAAATATCTTTGTGCTCATTTTTCTGTATAATACTGATTTATACTGGCTCTTCAGCTATTGTCTGACAAATAATTTCCTTGTTCACCTGGCTCTAAGTTTTTTATGTCAGTTCATGGCATTATGAGATATTATCTTAGTTTCATTCCAGGCATTCTTAAAGAATAAAAGTCCAATATTTATTCTATTTATTAGTCATAAGGCTTACTTTCCCATAAATCCGTACATTGCCTATTTAGTGTCATATTGATTTATTCTTTCTGAGCAAATTTCAGCCAGTTGTGATCATTTTACAATATTATACCTGAAGTTTTTTATTGTTTATGCTCATTTTTTTGGTGGTCAATTCTTATTACTCTTTTGAATGCACAGAAAATTTGGCCAGCTACTTGAGTCAATTCCAGAATGAAAGACTTGGGATGCTTTTGCATATTTCCTTTTTCAGAATAGATGAATGCTTTTTCGTTATGGTTGATACCATCCATTTTCGACATCGGTAGACAATAGACCGGTATCTTTAACCTTGCAACTCATAACTTATTGCTGTGATGTAATGCAATTTTTTGAAATTTAATTTATATAGTGTAATTATATTTATCTAATTATATTAATGTGTTAATGGGTTTTACTTAGTCAAGTGTTAGTGAGTGGTTATGGATCATGGATTGGTTACAGAGTAGCATTTGTACATATCATTTGTCTCTCAATTATGCTATTAGAGGCATAGAGCTTAATCATTTCTTTACAACAACCTACCTTACTCCTTCATAAGCTACAATAGCACTTCCAATAATGCTATAACCACCTCTTTTTGTTCAACACTTATCTCACATCAACATATGCCGATGTCTTAGTGCATACTTCATCGGCAAAAAAAATCATAGTTACCACTAATCCTCACCTCCATTACACCTCGACCCTTTACATCCCATCAAACCATCTTAACTTTCCCCTAGCTCTCATCCCTTATGCCGCTCACTACAACACCCACCTCTACAGCTTGACTTCCACCAATATGTGGAAAAAAAGAAAAGAATAGCAAAAAATAGACGAAGATGCCACCAACTTTAGGCTGTCGTAGTGTTGGGTGAACTAGCTCTCTTATTGCCACTAGTATTGCCTACCAATGACGGAGAAGAGAGTAAACAAGATTTCTATTAGAATGCTCTACAAAATTATCACCATGCCGCAGTCGCCAAGTGTCAGGGCCCGGTCTACCCGGTTCGGCCCAAGCCCATGTGCAGGCCCAAGCCCACACAAGTCGATGCTCGACTTAGCATACAACACAACGCGCGGGACGCGTTGTGCGACGGGGCGCTCGGAGGACGCGGACGGCTTCAAGTCGTCTCCGCGAAGCTCGGATACAGACGCGGATGGCGACGCTGGCAGGACCGAGCAAAGCGGAGGTTTCGGCAAAGGATGCGGACGGCGCGATGAAATCGGGCGTTGGAAGCCCTAAATCGGGGAGAGGCGGCGGCGGCCGTCCTCTATAAAGGGGAGCGGACGAGGATCGGAAGGTGACTCCATCCGCCATTGGCGACCACCGGGAAGCTTAACATCGAGCGATTGTAACCGGAACCAGGGGTTTTCCGGCGAGGGAGGGACAGAGGGCACCGGCGACGGGGGTCGTCGGCGTTGAGAGGAATCTGTAAGCTTCTTCAGGGGATAATAAAGCTTCATCTTCTCGTACCTTCCTTCTTTTGCTCTTCGTGCTCTTCGTGTGATCTTCCGACTGTCGACGGCGGTCGGCGAATCGCGAGTGCAGGCGGCACTCGACCTCGGCGAAGGACGCGATGCAGGCGGCGTCGCGAGCTCGAGCGAGACGAAGACGAACGCTCGGCGTTCGTTTCGAGAAGGTCAACATCGACGCGGGTCAACGACGATTTCGGATTTCGGCGAGAAATCGAAATCGAACACTGACGTCAGCGCGACGTCAGGCGAAGGAAATTCGAATTCGATTCGAATTCGAAGCGGCGAACGGCAAATTTCGACGGTCAAAATCAAGTTTGACGAGAGGTAAATTAATTTAGGGTTCGATTTTCGGATTTCTAAATTAGGGTTAGGGTTTCTTTCGTGCGAATTGTATTTTGGGGATAAAAATTTATCCGGGGAGATTAGGGTTTCGAATTTTGGGTCGGAAACCCTAGGGCGAGTTACGTTCTGGTGTTCCGCCGGATTGCTCTGAGACAGCGTTTAAGGGCTGTTTCCAGGCCGATCCGACCGGGGCGTGACAACAGGTATCAGAGCAGGCTACGTGCTCTAGCAAACACGGCACCTTCAGCCTCACCCTCGAAGGTGAGGAAAGGTCTGAAGTTCCAGAAGATCACCCATACTGCTAGAGGAGCGTCAGAGGACGTTCGACCCAGGCAGGATAAAGGAAAAGCCAAGGAGACGGCTGATCCTGAGGAGATGGTGAACTAGGGTGATCGCATTGCTCACATCGAGCAAATGCTCGGTATGACTAGTGGTGGAGATAATGGGATGATTCCACAGGTGGAAAACCTTCAGAAGACTGTGGAGGATCAGGAATTACTGATCGAACAGCAGAGGTTGCAAATCGAGCAACAGAGGTTGCAGATCGAGCAACAAAGGTTGCAGCTTGAGGTTATGCAACAGACCGTGGAGGGTCTGATCCATCTGCCAGGGGAGATGGTTCGCATGAAGGAGGACATGCACGCTGAAGTTAAGATACTGCGCCTAGCCCTAGCACAAGTATCAACAGCGGCACCGGTGGAGCAGGAGGCTCCCAAACCGAGGGTGCGCGTGCCCGACCCAGCGACGTTCGGGGGGGCTCGATCGTCCAGAGAGGTCGAGAATTTTATCTGGGATATGGAGCAACTGTTTTCAGCTAACCATATTTCTGCAGGAGATCGGGTGCAGGTGTGCATCGCCTATCTTACAGGCGACGCAAAGCTTTGGTGGCGAACCAAAGTAGGCTCTACCTCAGGGACGACTGGCTGGACTTGGGAGACTTTCCGTGAGGAACTGCGGCGGCAGTTTCTTCCCGGAAACTCGGCGGACCAGGCGCGTGGCAAACTGGATCGGCTGAGGCATACAGGCTCGATCCAGGAGTACGTCAGGGCTTTCTCTACGTTGATGCTGGGAGCTTCCGGGGATGGCGGAGGACGATAGGCGATACTTCTTCCTCCGGGGCCTTCAGCCATGGGCAGAAACGGAGGTCCGACGTCGCGAGCCGGTTGACTGGAGGGCGGCGGCGGCAGTGGCTGAGTCTCTGGTGGATAACAGAAGTTTCAAACCAGCACCACCAAAGAAATCCAAGACACCACCAAAGCGCGGTTCTCAGCGCGGCTCCCCACGCACACCGCCGGGAGCTAGAGTTCAAGAGAGAGGTAGACCATTCTACCGGCAGAACAAGGGTTCTCCGGGACGACGGGAGCAAAAGCCACAGGGTTGTTTCTGGTGCGGGGGACCTCACTGGGTGAAGGACTGCCCCAACAAACAGAAACTCATGGCAATGGCGGCACAGGAACCAGCCGTGGAGGTTGAGGAAATCGAGCAACCGCGGATTGGTGCTTTGAGGATTGGAGCGATGGTTCTGCAGGATCCGTCCACTAGAGACATCGAGGGCGATGTCCAAATTGGGCGGGGGAGTATTGTCAGGGCCCGGTCTACCCGGTTCGGCCCAAGCCCATGTGCAGGCCCAAGCCCACACAAGTCGATGCTCGACTTAGCATACAACACAACGCGCGGCACGCGTTGTGCGACGGGGCGCTCGGAGGACGCGGACGGCTTCAAGTCGTCGCCGCGAAGCTCGGATACAGACGCGGATGGCGACGCTGGCAGGACCGAGCAAAGCGGAGGTTTCGGCAAAGGATGCGGACGGCGCGATGAAATCGGGCGTTGGAAGCCCTAAATCGGGGAGAGGCGGCGGCGGCCGTCCTCTATAAAGGGGAGCGGACGAGGATCGGAAGGTGACTCCATCCGCCATTGGCGACCACCGGGAAGCTTAACATCGAGCGATTGTAACCGGAACCAGGGGTTTTCCGGCGAGGGAGGGACAGAGGGCACCGGCGACGGGGGTCGTCGGCGTTGAGAGGAATCTGTAAGCTTCTTCAGGGGATAATAAAGCTTCATCTTCTCGTACCTTCCTTCTTCTGCTCTTCGTGCTCTTCGTGTGATCTTCCGACTGTCGACGGCGGTCGGCGAATCGCGAGTGCAGGCGGCACTCGACCTCGGCGAAGGACGCGACGCAGGCGGCGTCGCGAGCTCGAGCGAGACGAAGACGAACGCTCGGCGTTCGTTTCGAGAAGGTCAACATCGACGCGGGTCAACGACGATTTCGGATTTCGGCGAGAAATCGAAATCGAACACTGACGTCAGCGCGACGTCAGGCGAAGGAAATTCGAATTCGATTCGAATTCGAAGCGGCGAACGGCAAATTTCGACGGTCAAAATCAAGTTTGACGAGAGGTAAATTAATTTAGGGTTCGATTTTCGGATTTCTAAATTAGGGTTAGGGTTTCTTTCGTGCGAATTGTATTTTGGGGATAAAAATTTATCCGGGGAGATTAGGGTTTCGAATTTTGGGTCGGAAACCCTAGGGCGAGTTACGTTCTGGTGTTCCGCCGGATTGCTCTGAGACAGCGTTTAAGGGCTGTTTCCAGGCCGATCTGACCGGGGCGTGACACCAAGTCACCTCTTTGCCAACATAAGAAAAGAGGAGGAACAAATTTACTTCCCTTTTCAATCTTTAACAAAGCCATTATCATTGATGAGGTTCTCATTCTCGTCTCCACCATTTGTTGTTAACCACCACCTAGTAAGTCATCTTGCATTTTGTCATATGTCTCCATACTAAGTAAACAATGTTAATCCAAATCCCATTGCAAGGTCACCGTGACCACACGACTCAAAAAAAAAAAAGAAATTTACACAAAATAGAAATTAGCTAAAAATTTTAAAAAGAATAATATGCAAAATTTTAGAAAATCTAAAAACATGCAATTTTCTTAGTAGGATCAACATTAAGCAACCAACTTGTAAGTTGGTTGAACTAGCAAAGTCAAATTCCTTTTTAGTGGAGGAGAATAATGTGATAATGGAATTTCAATTTATGTCATATAATTTATATTTTATTTAATTATATTTGGATGTTTCTGGGCTTGGTCAAATGTTAGTCAGGTGGTTATAATATTATGTTAGTGATATGGTTAGCATTTTTATATCTTGCACCATTTGGTACGAAAGTCTAATTCTCAATCCTTGACTTCATACATTGCTCCTTGCAAGTTACCACTACTCACTATTCTTGCTGCATCTTTGCTTCAATGTTGCCAAATCAAGAACCTAAACTTTCACCTTTTTACTTGTGGCTTATAAAACGCCTTCAACTGTTCATTATTCTCAAGAGTTGCCTATAATCCCTTCTCTATCACCCAAACTCTTGTTGTTTCCACGATCATGACAATACCCTTCATTGACTAATCCACAATGGCTTGCTACTTCTGCATCCAAATCTTCATCTAGTGGCAGCATTCCACAACCCAACCACTCTCATTCTATAGAACGTTGCTTGTTGCTAGATCCTCCTTACCTATTACCTGATCTCAACTTCATAGGCATCCTTGAGATCCATCATCTCAGAGTTGCTTAAAGAACTACTCGTTGTTGTTCCCATTGACCCATTGCCTTTTCGGAACAATGGCAATTGCTGTCAATGGTGTTGCCTGATGATGGACAATGCAGTCACTATCATGTGACCATGCGAGAAAAGGAATGAAATAGAAGGAAATGGCTTTACTTTCACATGGTAATTGGGATACTCAAGATAGGAAAATAGGACATGTCTTTCTATCTCTTCTCCTTACTGTCACTTCTCATTTCATATCTTGCATTAAAGTTGTGATTGGACTTATGCATTTTTTTACTGGCATTACATTGAAATTTTTTATGAGGTAACCTTTTACAACTAACTATCAGTTTGCCCCAAGCAATCATGTTTATGGAAATTGTCATTATCTCAATCCAAATCTGCTTACTTATTACAGCAGAATTGCCAAATCAGTGGACTATTCAAAGAATCATAAGGTAGAAAACTTGAAGTATTGCTACTTTGTAGCAAAACTGAGCCTTTTGGCGATTAGTATGAGGATGCGTCTAGCCTAATTTGCAGTGTGTTTCATACTCTAGGTTGGACAATTTTGAGGATGCGTCTAGGTTGTTTGGCGTAATAATTGATTGCAATTCAAAAGGTTTGCTAGCTCTGTTATACTTAATGTAAATTGCACGAACATAAACCAAATAAGTCAAAATGCAGTTTAATTTCAACATGATGAGTTAAGCCTCAAAGTTCTATACCATGGAAATTATTGTCTATTTCATTTACTAAATTTTCTTTGTTGAACTACGGTTGTTGTGATGTATTCTCCACGTTACACTGGACTAGTCCTTTACACTTTGGTAGACCCATTGTCATGTATGAATGCATGCATGAGAAAGATGTACAGTGATGAGATTATCCTATTCTTTTGTTTTGACCTTTAGCATGATTTGACTTTTGGAAACTAATGCCATTCACTCGCTTCAATGAAAGGCATCTTACTACGAGACTTGCAGATCAAGCGACAGCAACATATCATCACTTTTATTTTCACATTCCTAATGCTAGTTCATGTTAATCAGTGTGTGATCAGGTGACAGCCATGTTTACCAAATATTGTAGAGCTTTACACCGGCGGCCACCATTTTCTCGGTTACTGTACCACACTGTGACAGCTATCAATTTCTAAACAAAAATTCTTTGAACATTTCATATATACTTGTTCATGAAAGTTTAGTTATTTACGATTCAATCTTATTAGTTAAAGTTGTAGACAAATTAACCATAGCATAGGTGGAAATACTGGCAATCGAGCATGGCACAGTTGTATGTTATTCATAAAGCTAAAAGTTGCTGTATGTTTTAGCCAATTGAAATGTGTTGCTTACTTGCCAGTTGGGCTTCAATCGACAGTTTGACGCTAGATTCACTCCTACTGGTCACACTCTTGATACCGCTATCAGTCTATGCGGTATCAGAATCACCATCATTAGAAGTCACCGGGAGTAGAACCTCTGATAGGTTGCTGTAAACCTAAATTTCCAGCTGCTAATCATTTGTGGAGTATGGATTTACTCAAATCATCTACTGAGCTTGTTGTTATAGGCTCCGACGTCACCAGAACGCTGAAGGAGTGCATCTCAATCAAGTTGGCTGTGCGCCATTAATTTCCAGGAAGTCTAACTCACATGCTCTGCCCTAATTCATGGAGGTTTCTTCTCAGACTAAACCATTATTAATCTAGTTTGGAAATCCCAGGTGCAGGTCTCATACAGGGGACGCCAGATTTTATCATGTTATTTGCTGCAAAATTTTTTTTGGCTAATCCTCCTCTTAAGGATCATTCGTGCGCATTTCTGCGGTCGCCAAACCATGCATGCATGTTCACCCAGGGGCATCGCTTTCGAGCATAAATTTATTATATGGCATTGACATTTTAGCCACTTGTGACTTTCAGTCTTCTGATTTTGATTCAAAAAGGCAAATAACATAGCAACATTTATATGCGAAATGAAAAGTGAATCTAAAATTGGATTCACGTTTCACTTCGCAAATATTTCACGGAAATTCATCAACGTATATATTGCCATTGCGATTGTCTCATATATATGACAGCCTAAGTCCTCTTTCCTTTAAGCTTCTAATTGCAATTATCGCATAACAAAGACCTGGTGAGATGGTTTTCAAAATGTTCCGAAATCAAGGGAGATTTGCCTCTCTCATGTAGTAATTTAATTTGTGGTAATTCCTCACCGTGCTGCATATGCAATGGCTATCAGTTCTTCTTGATAATCAAATTTCTGGAGCTCCCAACTCGGTCACATGGATGATGGATGCAGATAAGTAACGCATAATTAAAACCTCTTAAATAGACTTGCTTCGGGAACAATGAAATGATTTATATTCGTCTCTTCGGGATCGTTTACGGAATTTATTATTAAGTCGCTG
This sequence comes from Costus lasius, assembly GCA_027563935.2. Classification (NCBI taxonomy): domain Eukaryota; kingdom Viridiplantae; phylum Streptophyta; class Magnoliopsida; order Zingiberales; family Costaceae; genus Costus; species Costus lasius. The sequence goes on from CM050453.2 coordinate 104,568,859, forward strand.
GCAATAAAGAAAAGAAAAGGTCTCGTGGCCTTGACTTCTTTTCTACGGAATTGGCTTTATGCAAGTCCACCGGCGTAGCTGCCGGCGTCGACTTTCGGCAGTGGTGACGCAGATATTTAAGGCCACTTGCACAAGCGTACGTGCGAAAGATCGAAAGAAGCTCCGTGCAATAGCTTGTGCTTCTGATTATTAGAAGCGCTTAATGGCGTCGTCGACTTCCGGCACCGGAGTTCCGCCCGGGTTCCGGTTCCACCCGACGGACGAAGAGCTTCTGCTCTACTATCTCAAGAAGAAGGTGTCGTTCGACAAGTTTGAGCTGGAGGTTATCAGAGAGGTCGATCTCAACAAGATTGAGCCGTGGGACCTGCAAGGTAAGATTTTGTAGTTCAAGCAATAATCTTCATAGATTTGTCTTAATTTGATTTTTTTTTTTCACATGTTTTTGTTTCTTTTATGATCTCCTCTAAACACCCAAACAGGTATCAAATTCAAAAGAGAATAAATTTCAATTAAAATATTGAAATAGGAAAGCAATTAGCTGAATATAACGTAATTCAATCTTTCCTTCTTGTTCTGCTGAGTACAATTACTAAGTAACCCCATTAATCACAAGCTGCATGCATGTACGTACACACGCTCAGTTGCATCTCTCGTCTCGTTTCAACAGAACGCTGTCGGATCGGATCGGCGCCCCAGAACGAGTGGTACTTCTTCAGCCACAAGGACCGCAAGTACCCGACCGGCTCGCGAACGAACCGCGCCACCGCCGCCGGATTCTGGAAGGCCACCGGGCGCGACAAGTGCATCCGCAACAGCTACAGCAAGATCGGCATGCGGAAGACGCTCGTCTTCTACCGCGGCCGCGCCCCCCACGGCCAGAAGAGCGACTGGATCATGCACGAATACCGCCTCCAGGACTCCGCCGACGACGGCGCCGCCACCGTACGATTATCTAACAAATTATCTCTTCGCGTTTTTATAATTAATTAGATACGAGCCTACATATTTTGTACGTACGTCGCAGGAAGATGGATGGGTGGTGTGCAGGGTGTTCAAGAAGAAGTGCTTCTTTAAAATCGGCGGCGGCGGCGGAGGAGGAGGAGGGGAAGGTATGACAACGAGCCTGGTGACCATGGAGAAGCAGACGAGCATGGAGCAGACGCCGTCAGTACTGAGCTCGCACTACATGCTCCCAAACTACTACATCCATCACAACCTGTACTATTCTCAGATTCCGACGAGCTCCTATAATTCCCACGGCCAAGTGCAGGACCTACTCACCAACCACCGCCCGGCCTCCGGCTACGAGTTCTCAGTGCTACCCGCAGAGCCCGGCGCCGTCATGAAGCCCTACGACGTCGATGGAGGGATGCGAGGAGCTGGTGATGGATGCGGATTGGGGGCGCAAAGTGAGAGGAATATTCCGGGGCATGGGGAGTGGGCTGTGCTCGAGGGTGTGGGCGGCAGGTACAATACCGCCGGCGCCGCGCCGACTCAGCAGATGAATCTGCAGATGGCAAGCCAACGTGGCAGCAGTGAAATGGATTTATGGGGATATGGTAAGTGAATTCTATATATAGTGTGTGTATTGGTTTAATTATGCATAATTATTATATTGTTCGTTGGAATAATAAGGACCAAGTTGGTAATTAGGGAACGACGAGGGACCTTATAAATATTATTATTGTCTCCATTAGCTCTCTCTTCTCGTGGTGAAATAAGGTGTTTTTTTTTATTAATAATTTCGATTTTAAATTTAATTTTACATGTTTCAATTAATTGTAATCGTGATCTTTCACCCTGCAGTAACAACAGCATTTTTTAAAGCAGTTAATTAACTATTGTAGCTTCAACTTGTTTAAACATAAACTGTGCAATATGAAGATGATTATAATGATTATTATGATGTTAGTGTAATATTTTATTTAGATTTTTATTTAAATAGAAAATAATTACAGAAATTATAAAGCAGTAAATAACATGTAATTACAACTAAAAAAAGAGATTTAGAAATGTAAAACCAGACGGTAATTGTCTTAGGTAAAAATTTAAGCTCTTATATAAGTTAAATTTGGACTGAATATTTAAGAGACGATGGAAGCTGTATGACTACTTTAACTGTTGATAATGAGTTAATATATGATGACTTATAATAGCCATATATTAATTTATAATAAATATCATATTTAGTGTATTAAATACATCACATTAATTGAAGAAATTTTATAATTTTTCTATAATAAATGATTATTATTGTTATTATTTAAAAGACATGAGGAATTTGAATTGGATCGTCGATCATTTAAGAGATAACACAAGTATCAAGTGAGACTTCTCATTGTTTGCTATGGTGAGCTCCAATTCAGAATATTGCTCTATATGTTTTTCATATTGTTCTTTAAATTTTCTAAAAATACATATGGAATACTAAATTAAACTACAAGAATCACCAAAAAAAATTACAAACATTTGATATTTAAAAAAAATATATGCAAAAAGAAGAGTAAGGTTGTGTTTAGTAGAAAAGAGAAAATTTTAAAAGAAAATAAAAATAAAAATAAAAAATAAAAAAATAATTAGATTTTTTTCTCTTTGTGTTTATTTAAAGGGAAATAAAATTAAAAAAATTGATAAACACATCCTATCTTTTTATTTTTACATCAAAGACGACGATGAGAGGCGACGGGTGAAAAGGTGACGACAACGACGGCGACAGTGATGGTAAAGAAGGTTGCAAGATAAGCACGAGAGGAAGAGCAATATAAAAAAAGAGAAGGATAAAAATAGACATTACAAGGGTAGTTGAGCATAAAACACTTCTCACTTTCCTTCTATTTTTCCTCTTTATTTTCTGTCCATACTACTAAATATAATTTTATAGTTTTTCTTCTAACTTTTCATCTATTTTCTTTTTTTTTTCTTACTAAACACATTCCCTTAACTTTTCATCTATTTTCTTTTTTTTTTCTTACTAAACACATTCCCTCTTACTAAACACATTCCCTCTTCTAACTTAAAGAGTAAGGTTGTGTTTAGTAGAAAAGAGAAAATTTTAAAAGAAAAAAATAAAAAAAAATAAAAATAATTAGATTTTTTTCTCTTTGTGTTTATTTAAAGGAAAAAAATAAAAAAAATTGATAAACACATTCTATCTTTTCATTTTTATGTCAAAGACAACAATGAGAGGCGACAGGTGAAAAGGTGATGACAGCAACGGCAACAACGATGATAGCGATGGTAAAAAAGGTTGCAAGATAAGCACAAGAGGAAGAGCAAATATAAAAAAAAGAAGGATAAAAATAGATATTATAAGGGTAGATCTAACTTTCTACTTGATTTGAGCAGAAAACACTTCTCAATTTTCTTCTATTTTCCCTCTTTATTTTCTGTCCATCCTACTAAATATAATTTTATAGTTTTTCTTCTAACTTTTTATCCATTTTCTTTTTTTTTCTTACTAAACACATTTCCTCTTCTAACTTGGAGAGTAAGGTTGTATTGAGTAGAAAAGAGAAAATTTTAAAAGAAAAAAAATAAAAAAAAAGAAAATAATTAGATTTTTCCTCTTTGTGTTTATTTAAAGGAAAAAAATAAAAAATAATAATAAACACATCCTATCTTTTTATTTTTTTATGTCAAAGACGATAATGAAAGACGACGGGTGAAAAGGTGACGACAGCAATGGCAACAACGATGACAACGATGGTAAAGAAGGTTGCAAGATAAACACAAGAGGAAGAGCAAACATACAAAAGAGAGGATAAAAATAGACATTATAAGGATAAATCTAACTTTCCACTTGATTGAGCCAAAAATACTTTTCACTTTTCTTTTATTTTTTCTCTTTATTTTGTCATCCTACTAAATATAATTTTATAGTTTTTTTTAAACTTTTTCATCCTTTTTTTTTCTTACTAAACACATTCCCTCTTCTTTTTTTTCCCTACTAAACACAATATAACTGATTGCGGAAGTAATTAATCCAGCAAAAATTGATCCAATCTTCTAAACTGACTTGACCCAACATGATCTTAGGCGAGTTTGAATTTGATTCAGGTATTATTGTTTTCGAGTCATAGTTGTGTAAACTTATTTATAATCTGAAATCTATAGATTCGAATCATAAATGAGTTTAGTGTTCATAGTAAATAAACTATTGTGAAGCTTTTTGTTTAAGTTTTACTATTTACTATGGTCTATAATATTATGGAAAAAAATTCTGGCAGCGGAGAAAATGTATAGAATAATTCTTGGCTGCCACCTTGATTTTTTATTTAAATTTTTTTTAAAAATTTTTTTTTTCAAAGAAATGATCTACCCATGATAATCTATCCAATGGTATCAATATTGGGGTAGTTTAGATTATACACAATAAAAAATTACCTTAAACATTATCGTATAAAAAATTTAAAAGAGTTTTTTATACGATAATGTATAAGATAATTTCTTATTGTGTATAATCTAAATTACCTCAATATTGATATCATTGGCTAGATTATCATGTGTAAATCATTTTTTTAAAAAAAATTAAAAAAAAAATTAAATTAAAATTAAAGGGGTAGCCGAGAATTTTCTTGGCATCTGGGCACGTTTTCTAAGCGGACAGTCTGCTTAAGCGATCGGAACGATCGTTTTATAAGCGTGAGACACGTGGAAACAGTGACATCCAACGGCTGCACTAATTTGTCTCACGTGCCCCTTTTATCCCGCTCCTGCCGACGCGAGCCCTCCTTAGCTTCTCGCCCGCCATCGTCCTCGGATTAGGGCGACGCCGACGCCAGCCATCGCCGACGCCCAGCCCTCGCCTCGCCGGCCATGGCCGACGCCCAGCCTTCGTCCTCGCCCAGCACATGCCCTCGTTCCGTTCTCGCCCGACATCGTCCTCGGATTAGGGCAACGCCGACGCAAGCCATCGCCGACGCCCAGCCCTCGCCCTCGCCCTCGCCGGACATCGCTGACGCCCCGCCAGCCTCCTCGCCGAGCACATCATCAGCCTCGTCCTCGCCAAGCACATCGCCCTCGCCTCGCCGGCCATCCCCGACGCCCTCGTTCGCCAACGCCACCCATTTCAAGGTATGAGCGGATCTTTGAGAGATGCAAAACATACATATAGTTACTGCAATGTTTCATAGTCCTATCATTTTTTTTTTCTTTCATCGTCTGTCTTACTCCTATACCACAAGGTTTTTTCTGTAATGTTTCATATACATGTACAAATGGAGAACATTTACAAGAGAAAATGTTGTGTGTTCTGTGAAGCGACATAGGAATAGTATTCAGATTTTAATGACCAATTAAAATTCTAAGAGAAAACAAGAGAAAATGCTGTGTGTTTTCAAGTGAAATTTCTAAGAATCACCAATTAAAATTCTTTACCAAGTAGAACACATTGACTATGGTTGCTTACCTCTCGTTTCTTCTGAAAACCTAACTGATGCTGACATTTGATGCTGATGCAGTTACTTGAATACTTATGCCATCACTTATATGCAGAGCCCAGGGAACCTTTCGTGCGAAATTAATCCTTATATCAGCTGAATTTTGAATGCGATATATTGCTTTGTTAAATATATATATTATTCTTAATGGCTGATTCAAACTTAATGACTGAGGCAAGTGGATCTTCACCCATTGAAGAAGGCCCACAAGTTTTTGAGGTAATAATGTAATGTATTATTATGTTTAACTTAAAATTTTTAATTACTTATATTAGAACGTTCATAATAGGAAACTTGCAATGAACTTGAGAGTTCTTCAAATGAGCCTAAAATTGGTATGGAGTTTCCAAACAAAGAAGAAGCATATGAATTCTATAATGCATATGCAAAAAGGATGGGGTTTAGTATTAAGAAATTCAATACTGCTCGTAGAAAAGATGGATCTTTAAGGTTTAAAAGTTTTGTGTGTAGCAATGAGGGAATGCGAAGAAAACATCCTACACATGACACTAAGAAGCCTCAGTCTAATCATAGAACTAATTGCATGGCTCATGTTGACTTCAAGATTGATTGTAATAATGTATGGAAGTTACATCGTATAGAACAAAACCACAACCATGATTTCACAAGTCCAGACAAAGTTCATCATCTCAGATCACACAGAAAGATTTTGTCATATCAACGTTCTATGATAGCTCAAATGAGTAAATCTGGTATGAAGTCAAAGGAAATATTCGACTTTTTTCAATCAAGAGAAGCAAATTCTGAATATGTTGAATTTATTAGAAAGGATAACAATAGTTTTATTGCTAGACATAAAAGATAACAGCTGCAAGTCAGAGAAACACAAGGCCTTCTTCATTATCTAGAAAATAGACAAGTATCTGATCCTACATTTTTCTATTCTATTCAAGTTCATGAAACGGGGGAAATTGCTAATTTTTTTTGGGCGGATGGTAAAGCCATTATTGATTATGCATATTTTGGTGACGTCGTTTCGTTTGACACAACGTTCCAAACACATGAATTTGTCAATGCCTATTTCATCGCAGATAAGTTATCAATAGGTATTAGATCAACTAATGTATATATCATCAACTAATGTATATGCATGCCACATCTACTTTATGCTCTCAACTTTATTTTGGATGCAGGATGAGTTCTCACCAACATTTAGAAGATTAAATTTTGAAGGGCCATCGTAAAGGGAATATATGTTGTATTGTCCAATGTAAGGGCTGTTTTGTAATATAAGATAGGAGGGTTGATTGTTCATGTTTTGTAATATGAATGGTGTTATTGTAACCTCACAATCCTGTGTTTTTGTAACTGATATGAATGGTGTTATAATTTCATGAATCCTGTGTTATTGTAATTGATATGAATGGGTTGATTAAATTTTGAATCTGTGTTTGCCATGAATCCTGTGTTATTGTAATTTCATGAATCCTGTGTTATTGTAATTAATATGGGATGGAAGGATGTTTTGTAATAACAATTTATGGAGTTGATATATTTACATGCTTTTGGTCAGTTATATGGCTGCAAGTTGATGGCTGCAAGTTGATGGAGTTATATGGTCAGTTACATATCATCTTGATGTTCAAGGTTCCAAACGATTGTAAAATCTTTCGGTTTGGTTTACTGAACATCCAGGATTCTAATCATCAGCTTTGGTTTACTGAACATGGTAGTGAAAACCTTGGTGCGAAACATCTCTGGTCATTGTTTACAGAACACATGGTCAGTTATATGTCTTCAGTTCTCATTTCTTCACTGGACAAGCAACTATCTATCTATATATCAGCTGATCTTGGTCTTGGTCCCATTCAGTTATGCATTGTCATGCGGACAGAAGCATTAAAAACTGCTGCTCTTTCCAATTGTTAAGCATTCGGTGAAAATGATAGAAGGAACAGTAGAGACACCAAGAACAGAGTGGAGCTGCCCTAACAAGTTTTTTTCGTCCACGCCACTCGTTAATCATGAAGCCGCCTTGCAATTAGTAGAATCCAGAACAATGATACAACACGGACCGAAATATATTATTCATTCATACAATGATACAACACAGACCCTCACAAATACATGAGCAAATTGACGACAAAGCTGGGCGTCAGCGATGGCCCTTTCACAATACTGGGCGTCGGCGTCTGCGATGATACAACACAGACCCTCACAATACAATGATACAACACAGACCCTTCACAATACTGGGCGGGCGAGGACGTGGCTGGTGATACGCTGGGCGAGGACGAAGGCTGGGCGTCGGCGATGGCCGGCGAGGAGAGGGCTGGGTGTTGCCCTAATCCGAGGACGATGGCGAGCGAATACGGAACGAGAGCGAGGCTGGATGGCTGGCGTCGGCGTTGCCCTAATCCGAGGTGGGTGGCGTCGACGAGAACGGAACGAGGGCGAGGCTGGATGGCTGGCGGCGTTGCCCAAATCGGAGGTGAGTGGCATCGGCGAGAATGGAACGAGGAAGAGAACACGAGGGCGAGAATTAAAGTGATGTAAGGCAAAAACAATTGCATCGAGAAACTAACGAGGGCTCGCGTCGGCTGGAGCGGGATAAAAGGGGCACGTGAGGCAAATTAGTGCGGCCGTTGGATGTCATCGTTTCCACATGTCGCACGCTTATAAAACGACCGTTCCGATCGCTTAAGTGGACTGTCCGCTTAGAAAACGGACAGTCCACTTCAGCCGACGCGAGCCATCTGTCCTTAACTTAGAAAACCAGCTTTTCGCCCCTATAGTAGCTATCCGCTTCAAAGCAGAAGCTGAACAACTCTGTCAAATGAGGCTCATATTTAAGGCTTTAAACTCTGATTTTTCTACTCTAGGGCTCAATATTCCTTTTAAAAGTTAGGTTCAGATTTTTCAACTCAATAGTATTTCCTCCTAGTGAGATCATTCTTGAAAGCACCACTTCACCAAAGGAGGTTATATAGGCTACATTTGGTATCGCTTTTCATAGCGCTTTTCTTCTTGATCGTGTTCTGATCGCCATCCATCTCTATAAAATTTACTTTCTTTGAAAATTAAAAAATTCCAGCTCCCACTTGGAGGAAAGCACCACCCAATGAGCCTATAATGTTTTAGTAGAAATCACTATTCAAAGTTGAGAGAGGGAGAGAGTGCTGTAAATGTTGCAATCGTTCCCCATTGGAGTCAACTCAATAATGTCAAATTTTAGCCATTCAAACATCCTACCATTCAAAGTCAAACCAAGCTTATCAGTTAGAATGCAACTTTCTTGTTGTGGGATTTGGTCCGACAAGTTGCATATTTACATGAGAATCCATCCCATAGTCGACTCGGAATTTTCTCCCTCAGCCATGAAGTCATTGACGAAGAGCTCCCCTTGGATGAACGGTGGGTATTACTTACATTAAAGTCAAATGTATGGACATAGATTTTGGGCATTTTTAGATGTTTTGCTATTAGTCAAATGATACGGCTAGTGTGGCCTTCTATTGCTATCAAAATAGAAAGTTGAACGAGGCACAAAATACAAATCAAGTTTGACTTTATATTAAGTTAAGTCAGTGTGTCGGACTCAAGTGTAGTCACCTTGAATATGTTTACTTTCATAAACAAACGAGTTGGATCAATTGATTGACCGATTTTCGATCGATTATAGAAGAATTATTCAATAGCTAATTAATAACTATACACAAACCAAAAGAAAAAAATACGCCTGGTTTTGGTTTCAGAAAGTGAAATTGAGATTGATAGATACTTAATGTATTTCAAGTCAAAGATGAATGAGTTGACTAATTAATTACTTGGCCGTATTTTTAAAAACCCCGATAATTGTCCACCTAACACCTTATGCAAAAAATAATCAATTAATATGATGATAAGTGTGAACTTAATTAACAAGTTTGAAAGCTCCAATTTTTTGGTAGATTTAGTCTTGTGATAAATAATATATTATTGGATTCATTATTCTTCTTGCACATTCAACCAGCGCCCAACAAAAATTAGGTAGGATAGAATCTTCGTCTCTTCAAATGATTTGTTTAGCGTGTTCTTCTTAGCTTCATCCTACAAGAACTTGTCAACGTCCATGAACCATTCAAGCTTTTACTAGACTTCACCAAACTCCTATTACCTACCTATTCTTTTGTTTTGTCCCTAATTTTATTGGTAGAAAGATGAACTATGGGTCTAATTGTTTTTATATTAAGTGGATGTTTAGATCATGTTTACAGAAGTTTTATGAGGTTTTGTTCATCTACTTAAGCTTAAACATGTTTAACCCTCACTATTAGCTTCAAAATTTAACTTAAATTGATTATAGTTGTTCTACTCAGTTTGAACTATGTCAATGCTAATTGTGTTTCATTTAACATGCAAATTAGTCAACTATTTAAAATTTGAACTCTCAAATATGAGTGTAAGTTCTCCACCATTCAACTTGGATTATTTAGTCATGAGTGACATACTTCTATATATATATGATTGCTCAAGAAGATATTCAACTTGGATTATTTAGTCATGAGTGACGTACTTCTATATATATATGATTACTCAAAAAGATAAAAGTGACATCTTTCTGCATCACTTGGTTGAATTTATTAAGTTATAGATTTGACTTAGTCCCTTCCTAATCTTTCATCTCCACTCAAAAGGAAAAAATCTTTATCATTGACCTTGTCTTTTACTTTAAACTTACACTACTCACTTAGTCGAGTCTTAAAATTAACGCGTCTTTTACTTTTAACTTACACTACTCACTTGGTCAAACCTTAAAATCTACCACGTGACACTAAGGCATGACATCATGAGTCCCGCATAATTAACACCATGAATGTGCATAATTGACCTCAATTAATGCATTGCCCCCGGAGGATCAAGTTTGCTTGCCCATTAGTCCGCATCTCCCCGTGGGCTTGCATGACTTTGGTCTTCAGTCAACTATTCAAAATTGGAGCCACGTGATCAGATAGGGATCCTATGGAGTGTGCCTTAAATAGTGTCTTAAGTCTTAACTCCTACGTATGATTTTTTTTTACGGTGCTTTTACCGAGTGACGTAGGCACCATTTGGGGTTGCCCGGGGCCACTTTTGCTGGTGCGGGCAGCTACTTCTTTAAAATCCGTAGCGGCTTCTCCAGTTACGTGTGCTGCATGTGTGGCCGGCAAAATCATTCCCCTTGTCCACCTCCGATGGTCTCTAAATCCGTAATCTTGATTTTTAATTTATTATTTTAATTATTTTTAATTTGATTAATTTTATCTACCAAATTTAGTAATTAATTTTGTTGAATGCTGACCCCTATACTCTACAAAAATTTTATTTGTGAAATAGTCTATTGACTATGTCATTACCATTAGCTGGTAAACTAGATCCAGCTTATATACTTGAGGCACTTGGAGGCCTGCGCGCGCTCCAAGTCCAACTTGCTAAGCCAGCGATCTGACTTTCTCAAATTTGGGATGTGAGAAGTATCTTGTTGGATTTTTACGATAATATTGATTAAAAAAAATCCTAAGATGTTGGATAGCCTGCATAATATTTTTTTCCCTTGTGTAAAGTCTAAACACACGAACGAGACATTCCTAAATAATATAATGTAGAAATAAAGTCAGCATGTAAATTAATTAAATAATTCTTTATTCTATGTTTGGTTGGTAAGATGATGAAATCATGTACCAGTCAAAGAGAATAATAAATTATATGTGGTTTGTAATTATTCTACGCATTTTTTTATCTTTTAATTTAATATATATATCATTATTTAATTATAACTTTATCCGATTGGCATACTCCCACGTCTTAACGGCACTCAGAGGAATGCTTAAAATGTCTCTAAAATATTAAGAAAAATTTTAAGTATCTTTAATTAGTATATTTTAAAGACAATATTAGAGATATTTAAGATATTGCTATATTGATTATGGGCAAACCTCTATGAACACTTTAAGCATCTCTAAATTGTAGGTTTTAAAGCTAGTACAGTGATTATAACACTTTAAGTGTCTCTAAGTAGCACTAGAAACCTTAATTAAGGATATTCCAAAAGCATTCTTAATGATCCCTAATAGTGTTTAGGATACTCTAAATATCACTTTAGGACAAACTAATCTATGTAGTTTGTATTCATTGTCAATAAGAACTAACTTATTTTTTGTTTTTTAACTTTGTTGTTACAATATCACTAAAATCATTCTTACTCGTCTATTTTATTCCCTATTGTAATTCAATTTTTTAATCAACCAAACGATATTTAGACCTTATCTAATTATTACACAAATACTAATCTAACTGTTGATATATCACTATTAGCATGAAGTCATTAATGATGATTTTTTTTTCAATTAACATTAAGTCTTCACCAACCACTTATGATATATGAGAACTTTGAATATGAATTTTTTTATTAAAAAAACATCATATCCATTGCATATCCAATCAACAAAGCTTAGAGACATCATCGGATACTTGTAGATTTGGAGAAGTAGGATACACTGACTTGTATGACTAAAATTATAGTCGGAGAAGACTTTAACCGATTGCTAGGTAGTTACTAAAATTCTAGATGCTAATAGTGATAAAGGAAATGCACTGAATGTTCTATCATGACTAAACTCAATACCTAAGGAGTAGGTAAGCATGTAAAGGGTTATGCCAAAATTTTGACCTTTTCCTTTCTTGATTTCAAGAAAGAAAATTTAAAAATAAAAAAATTGTTGGTGTAGTTCTTGTTAACTATATTCAATTATCACACAGCCATATATGATCCATATATGCATGCCACTCCATTTAGACTCTTGAATTAAGATGCTGAATTATGTCATTTTCAGATGATAAATCAGTTGTTTTTTTTCTTTGTGCAGAAGAACACGGTACTTACTGTGCAGCTATAGGTATCTAATCCTGTAGGAATTCGTATGAAAGGGTTGACTCTACAAGCTTGTATATTCTCTTAGCGGTGTGGATTGGTAAACAGAAGAGAGGGAAGAAAGAACTGACCTCGACAAAGTCAACTGTTCCATTAAATTAAGCCTGCAACTTGAATGTGAAGAGCTTGGACTGTTTACACTATGTAATGCTGCCCATGCATGCCCGGCTATAAAATTCAAGCCTCTGCAGGGCTCTGAAGCCACGCAATCCGAGTCTGATTCTCGCAAGAGCTTCTCTTGTTTTGAGGATTCAGAGCTTGTAGTCCTCGATCAATTTGCATTTGATCAGCAGCTTGAATCAATGGGTTCTCTGTCCATGGAGAGTGCGATTCCTCTGACGGAGAAAGACATCCAAAGAGGAGAAGCATCAGTTCTTGTATCCCCAGTAAACCCTACGCCCACCAAGAAATTTTATCTGTCGAACATCGATGTCTCTTTAGCTTTTCCCGCGGAAACGCTCTTCTTCTACCCTGCGCCGGCGAAGGCCGACGAGGAGAACGACATCGTCGAGAAGGTGAAGAAATCGGCGGCGGAGGAGCTCTTGATCCCTTACTATTTCATGGCGGGCAGGATCGACCTCAATCCGGAATCCAAGAGGCTGGAGCTGGTGTGCAACAACGCCGGCGCCCGGTTTGTGGGTGCGACGTGCAGCCGCACTCTGGCGGAGCTCGGAGATTTCTCCGCCCCGAATCCCTCGTTTCAGCATCTCATTCTCAGGATTCATCCGTCTACACCGCTGCTCGAAACTCCCATCCTTACGATTCAGGTAAGCGTGCGAATCTGTACAAAATTATGTGCGCTTGTTTATTTTTTTGCTCACCGAACGTTTTGGGGATTTTGAAGGTGACTAGGTTTAGATGCGGAGGCTTCTCGGTCGGATTCATGACGAGCCACGCAATCCTGGACGGCCTATCGGCCGTCCGAATGTTCGAAACCCTCGCCGCCATTTGCAGAGGCGAAGTCCTCAAGTCTCCGGAGCATCACGTCGATCGATCGTGCATCAAGGCCAGAGATCCGCCCCAGGTCACATTCCAGCACACCGAGTACATAGGGCTGCCGGATCCGTTTTCCACATCGGAGCCGGCGCCTCCGGCGCCGGAACCCAAGAACTACGAATACCAACTGATACGCATCAGTCCGACCATGATCAACGAGCTCAAGAGCAAGGTGGAGACCAGGTGCTCCAGCTTCGAGGCCGTCGTCGCCCACGTGTGGAGGGCGAGGACGAAGGCGACCCTAGGCGACGCCCCGAAGGCGACATCCTCGATGCTGTTCGCTGTGGACATCAGGTCAAAGGTCTCGCCCCACCTCCCGCCCGGCTTCATCGGCAACGCTGTGATCCCCATGGAGGCGAGGGCCACGGCGGCGGATCTCGCGGCGCAGCCGCTCTCCTTCGCGGTGCGCAAGGTGCGGGAGGCGATCGAGAGGGTTTCGGACGAGTACGTGAGGTCGGCCGTGGATTGGCTCGAGGTGCACAAGACGGGGCCCGCCTTGGGCAACGGCAGGTTCGTTGTGTCGGCTTGGTGGAAGCTGTCGTTCCACGAACTGGACTTCGGGTACGGCAAGCCGCTCTACGGGGGACCGGTCATGGGAGCTCTGCACGACTACGTCCTACTCCTCTCTGATGGAAACAAGGACGGCAAAGGCGGCGGCATCAACGTCTGGATGGCGCTGGAGCCGGCAAACATGGAGAAGTTCCAGAGCCTTGCGTTCGAGATATAATTCAAAATATTACCGCTATGGAATTTGGTAATCTGAAACTTTTAAAATTAAAAAAAAAAATGAAAGATGTGGGTAAAAGAGAAGTCCCTAAATGTCTGTACTTAATTAGCGTAATGTGTGCTAATTAAGATATAGTGTTTCACTAAGTTATCAATAAATGTAACTATTTATTTCCTTCTGTCCTTGCTTACTACTTGTTATAGATTTACAAATTGACTTTTATATGATTGGTTTGTAGCTGGTATTAGAAGATTTATTTTCTTTGTGGTGCAATTTATTATTGCTTCATATTTTCTTGGACAGAAAGCTAGGAGGAAAAGATGAAAAATATATTAAATTTAGTAGTATTTTTCATTTAGATTTAATGTATTTTTTATTTTTTTCTCTTAATTTTTCTTCCAATAAAACAAAGCTATTTAACTTTTTAGCTAGCCTATAATTATCCTCTCAAGAAGTAGATTTATTAATAGTGAATAAAAAAATATAAATTTTTTTGTTACCTCTAAAATAATAGTCATTTGTCACGTAAAATTTCGGCTTGATATCTTGTATTTGTATATGGGTAGACAAAGTGCACCACTCTTACATACTTAACTATTAATCAAACGAAAGATCCCAAATAGATAGCGTATGTTACATCATATGCCAAGAAGAAAAAGCCAAGGCAACGATTCTGCGTCACACATAGGACAACATTAAGAGCAGTTGATTAGCAATATGATCTAGATGTCCTAAATTAAATTTGCAGTTGCTTAATACAGTGGGATAAGATCTACTAAAGACATGAGTCAACTCTTCACAAAATATATCATTTAATTAATTATTGAGATATTGCATGAGTCAACATTAAGTAGTAGTTGAGGTATTAGTTTATCCAATATATATGTAGTTGGTAACTGAGAGGCCGGATTAGACCGATGCGATTTTTAGTGAACCATCTAGTAGTGAAGTTTATATCGGTTGGCTTTAACCTGTTCTTCTAAACGAGCTCCATAATCTTTACTTTGAACCAGTAAAATCATCAACAACAAAACACAATTTTGATTGGACGAAAACACATGATTTTTTTTTCTCTTACATACATATATTGATTGATCCGCTGAAATAGCTACCATAAGAGAAGAACTAAGTAGAAACGAATGCAACAGTCCATCTTCAAGTTCATACCCACAAGCCATCATCGATCAGGCCATTGCCAGCTGCCTTATGTTCATGGGATACACATCGGTAGCAGAAGAAGAATTGTACGCCTTCCTGGCATAGATCACGTTCGCAACCTCCGTGGGGTGGAACGCGTCCCAGAACAAGTAGCTGCTGCGATCCGGGCAAGGCATCTGAAATGGCAAGCAGGTTATCTGCCCATTGTTCCTTCCAACGCCACAGCAGCCCTTGTCGATCACATTGAACCCTGCACTTTGTAGTATTGCATGATTAACACTGACATTTAATCTGTTTCAGGTCCAAATATCTATAGAAATTGCCAGTGTACCGTAGGAGGCTGCATTGGAGACGAGGTCCTTGGAGCTCTCGAAGGTGTTGATGTAGGTGAACTTGGCGTCAGGAAACTGTGAATTGAAGCGATTCATCATCTTCACCAGGCCATTGTTGAAGATGTTTATGGCCTTGTTGATGTCCTCGTTGCAGCTGCTTCCTCCTCTCTTGCTGTTGCGGCCGGCGTATCTGGCGAGCTCATACGGTATGCAGCCGATCTGCCCCACCCCAACAATCGCCACCTTTCGAGCTCCCAGATCATACATTTCCTGTACATTTAACTTTTAGTCAAGTAAACAGAGAGACAGATAGATTGATTGGTTGATAGATGGATAGATTGATAGATAGATACGGTGAGTTGGCGAGAGTAGTCTTGGATGAGGAGAGCTGCAAAGGTTTTGGGGCTGAAGTCTTGGCTGGTGGAGTAGATGGCGGGCATGAAGTAGTTGTTGAGGTAGTCGTTGCTGCCCATGCCCATGAAGTAGATGCATTTGCCCAAGTATTCGGTGACCCTGGTGGTGTTTCCTCTGAACATTCTCGTCAGGCTGCTCACTGTGTTCCGGAAGTGGTTCACTTGTTGTTCTAGAGGATAGTGGTCACCCTGCATTGTTAATTTTGTGTATGTCAGAAATTCGCAAAAGGATAAAGGATGATTGTATCGAATGAGAGAGAGAGGAAAATGCATCGATTCAAGATGTTGGATAATATTTAATTACCAAATTGTCGCCGGTTTCAGCTCTGATTCCGGCAGCCCCAGAAGCGTAGTTCAATCCTCTCAATATGTCAGCTGATACCTGAGCCGACGCATAGGAGTGGATGAAGCTTCGAAAGCCTAGTAATTGAGCTGCATTAAGCCATATTTGTCAGAGAGTTGGAGTAGTCGCCAAAGCCTAGGTAACTAATTAAGCTGGCTGTAAAGGGATCAATTTTAGGGTTAAAAAAAATCAATTTTAGGGCAAAACTGCGTACCTAAAACGTCGACCATCGTGCGGCCGTTGGTGAACCTGCCGGAGGAGCCCTCGGGGAAGTCGATGCCGTAAGGCGGGTAGTTGGCCCTGGCGAGGGTGAGGATGTTGTTGTTGTTGCCGTTGTCCACCAGCGAGTCTCCGAAGATGAAGAGGCAGGGCACCTGAGGCTGAGGGCCGCCCGCCGACCACGCTCCTGTTAGCTCGGCCATGGCGACGAGGGCGACCAGCAAAATTAGCCTGGTGATGCCTGCCATTACAAGATGATTGACCATACAAAGCGACTCTGGAGGCGGCGACGCTGGGCGATTTATGTATAGGCATCTGCTTAGGACTGGTTGAGAGGTGATCAGAGTGAAGAGGTGAATTGAAGAGCTCGTGAGGTTCGATTAATGGCGGCGACGGGAACTCGCGCACTCGCGCGGTGGTTCATGGGTTTCTCGAATCAAGATCATGGCATTTTCTCACGAGTGATGGAAATTAATGCGTGCATGGTGGCGGCGGAGAAATTAAACTGGGGAGATCTGCATCTGCATGCAAACTGTGCGTGCATTTAAATTCAAGGATTAATGTGAAGTCGATACTGTGCGTGCATTTAAATTCAAGGATTAATGTGAAGTCGATTAATCTGACCTTTTTGGATGACATTCCTGGCAACAACCACTGGCTCCATGAGTTCACAATTGAACAAGTGACCTTGCAGTCAACGAAAATCAAAGGTTAACGTAATGGTCGAAAAATTCTGAAAATAATAAGAAAACTAAATCTTGAGTAACTAATACCAGAATACAAATATATAGAGCGATTCTATCTTTTATCATTCATACACATTGGTTACATACTGCTTTGCAGTTCATACAACTTTTTTTCTAAATTAGAGAACCAAAATTTTCAGAACCATCTGTTACCGAGTACCATAAGAATCACGATCCTTGCTCTAACCATTATGACCAGAAAATAAACCAAGGATTTCCTCAAAGTATACAATATGCAGCCATTTTTTCAAGCAGAAACTGGCAACGAATCCTTCATTTCAAGCAAATGAATTGTTTGTTGCCTAGTTGCCTTTGCCATCATGTTGCCTTTGCCATCATGAAACATGTATGATGTCCAAACTTCGAGCAAACAAGCTTTCTCTAATATGCATTTCTGTATATATATTTATATATGTGCACAATGCACACACGGATGGCAAAGGAATTCTCATAGCTTCTGCTGCGAGTTCTGCAATGGAACTCTCCTCTCAGTGCTCAGAAAATTTCTTCTATGGCTGAACCTTTTCAAGCCGTGCTTTGCGCACTGCTTGTTGGATCTGCCTCTCATGTTCTTTAAGCATATCTTCGACATTCCCTCCCAAAGGCATCAACGGTCCTGAATAGTGAATTCCTTTGCGCCTAGTACCATAACCCTGAAAGTTGTACAAGTGTGCTACCGCTTAGTTCTTGTAGCACTCTAGTAAGATGAAAAACTAACTTTACAATAGAAATATCTTCTATGCGTATCATTCTAAAATATTGAAGCCCTAAAATGCTTGTGGATCAAGTACAAGAAAAGGCTGAAGAGAGTTATTGTGACATAATTGTAGACTAAGAAAAGTTAATTATCTAGAGAAGGATATGAACAAAGTTTCACTTTGGTTTTAAGAACTCGTCATTTATGTATCTTTTGTCTTGAACTTGAAGTAGGAACCATGATAAGCCTAAGTTTATCCTAAACTGATATTGCTTCGACAGGATTCTGCCAATGAATTGGTCAAGAATCACGAGCATGATAAAGTTTAGTGCTGCATTAACTCTAACTAATTAGTTTCTTTATTTGTGTAATTAAAGAACTTACTATTCTGGTTTCCTTGCTGAAAATTTGGTCAACTTTATTGTGGGTGGAGAAAGGTCTATCAAATGCATGCTTATCAGAAGGGTCAACGACATCGAGCCGACTGGAATGTGCTGTGCTGCTGGCTGCTGTTGAACCTGAGAAGTCGTTAGCTCCTGATAGAGGCATGAAAGATCTCTGTCTCTGCAACTGAGTGTCGTTGGACACCCTCAAAGATGGGTGCGAACTTCCATGATCTTGCAACTCCAACCCCGTTTTTTCATCTTGTGTATTGTACCAAGTGCTTTTGGGATTTGCCTGAGCATGTGGCTTCAGCACCAATGAGAAGAGAAGCTAATTCAGACCAAATGAATATCTTAAGACATTAATGAACAATATGTGGCTGCATAAAGATAATAATTGCTCCTACAGTAATCTTCTGCATAATTTGATTACAACACTATGATACAATAAAAGCATGCAGTTCAAGCCTTAATCAGAAGCATTTTACCTAGTGTATCCTAAGGTGGCAAATCCTTTATAAAGAATGGTCGACTCTTAAGAAAACTATCCTAAAACTCTTTTAGGTATTTGTTCCAAATATTTGTCAGATATTTCCTATTTTGTTGACCCTTGTATGAAATTTTTGGTTTAAATTTCATATGGTTTCCTTTGCTCGAGTAGGGCATTGCCTGACTGACACTTTCTGTTAAAAATTCTTATTCATGACACAATCAGAGGATACGAAGGCAGGTTATTAAGATAAATAGGGGGTGGAGATAAGGCACTTGGCCATTAATTATAAGGAATTGGAGATCCGCGGCAAACAAGCAAGAAGAGGAAAAAAAGGACCAAATCAATGAGATAACATTTACTTTGCTAGCAGTTTCTCTTTAATGCTTTATCCTTTGTGTCCTTTATCAGTTAGGAAGTGATAAATGTCTAATTCACAATGCCAAAATTGCATGAAATTAACCTGCAGGACCATATTTGAACCAAGTGGAATTTCTTTAGTTTCTCTTCTCCCTGGTCTAACTGATTGCGGTCGTTCCTTGGTACCATCTGCTCTATGTCTGCAAAAGATCAAGAATTGCATAATCTGTAGTTAATATATTGAGGGACAACAAAGTCCAAGAATCTTCTGTTTATGGTTAAACAAAGTTCTTACACCTAAAAGGAAAATAAGATGGCATTATTTATATCAAACTACCTCCTGTTTCCACCATTCCGAAGTTTAATGTCGTACTCCTTGCTTGGTGGATATTTAGGTAAACTCGAAAGCTCACAGGCCAATGGTTTTGTTTTAAAAAACTGTAGATAAGCATAAGTTCAATGTTAAACCATCAACATATAACAACAAAGCAGAAGGATAAAAGAAAAGCATTTTATATTATAAAGCAAAAGAATGAATGCCAGCGTAATGCTAGGAAAACTAAGAGGCGAACTATGAACAATAATAAAATTTGAAATTACTTAAATGCAAAGAAAATATCTCTGTGGAGGAACACATTTATCAGAAACAAGTTTTATAAAATGACAGATAAAAAAACGTGTTTGATATTTAAAATGCTGCCAATGAAAGCAAAAACGAAAAAAAAAATACAATTCAAATGAATTGTCACAGGAACCAGATTAAAACTTACTTCGCTAGCAAGGGCTGATGCTGCTGTTCCACGATTTGCTGGCTCTACTGCAAGAAGGGAATTTAACAGAGTCAAAGCCGAAGATGGAAATTCCTTAAAGGTCTCTGCAATACATCGCTTGTATTGGTGCTGAGGTTTGAAAATAGTTGCATGAGACAACTTCGATTTCTTCCAGTATTCATCTGATGGTGATCCGCAGAGCTTGAAAATTTTGTGCAATTGTTCTACCTATCAAAGATTCATCCATCAACAAACCATGTGAGAAATGAAGATAAACCATCAGAATTATATGCTAGTTTGAATGCCATACAGAATAGAAATATGTGGGAAGGTAAACTTATACTTTAAATTTGAATAGGAAATATTAGTCTATAAAACTCAAACCTACTTTGTAAGAAACTTACATTGTAATGTTAAAAAGAATCAAGCGCACCCCACGTTAAGAAAATTATCGGATTACTAGTTCCTTGGTTTAATTAGAGAAAACTGTGGATGCAAATGCATACTTCAGTGAGCTGAAGATGTTCAAGTGGAAATTTCACAAATTGGTTCACAAAACGCAAAAGCAAGACCTTGGGGGCACACAATGACCAAAGGATCAAAGAGAAGTTCATGACACTGCTGTCACCAACAGTAGCAATGTAGTAATGGATGCTAGATAAATGCAGCAGAATTGGAATCCAGGAGTAGCACATTGGTGATGCTAGATGCGTCTCTGTAAATTTTTTTAAAAAAAATGGTAGAAGAGCAGCAGTTACAATATATCTCACATGTTAATCAGAAAAGAAAATTTGCAAAGGATGGAATGTTCTTTCAAGTTGGAGAAGAATCTCAATAAAGTAGTCAATGAAATAACGCATCAGTATGAAGGAACAGGGCACAAGTAAGAACAGTCCAAGTTGAAGTCTGATATACAGAAGCTGTGCATTTATCTAGACAATTTCTTTTTGAGGATTTAAGCATATAGGTTATACCTCAGTTCTACCCGGCATGATTGGCTTCCCTGCAAATAACTCTGCAAGGATGCAACCAGAGCTCCACAGATCGACAGCAACACCATACTCAGTAGCACCAAGCAAAAGCTCAGGCGGGCGGTACCACAGTGTAACTACGCGACTTGTTAATGGTTGTTGCTGACCAGGAACGAAAGATGTAGCTAGGCCAAAATCTGCTATTTTAAGAATCCCATTATTGCCAATCAGAAGATTTGAGCCCTTGATATCCCGATGTAAGATCCCTCGGCTATGGCAGTGAGCAAGCCCTTCAAGGAGTTGTTGCATATAACATTTCACCTGAAATGCATACAGAGAGGTTTTGAGAATTTATGATTCGACAAATCTTCCATTAAATTGTCAAACATATAAAAGACACACCTGTGGCTCAGTGAACTTGACGCCTGGTCTTGCAGCAAGTCCAGCAAGATCATGCTCCATGTACTCAAAAACAAGATACACGTTGCTTGACATTCGTGATGTAATTATTCCTTCGAGTTTTATGACATTAGGATGATCAAGTCGACGAAGAACATGAATTTCTCTTGCCATAAAGCGAACACTTTCTGGATCCATATTGACAAATCGTACTTTCTTGAGTGCCACAACTTTACCAGTTTCAAGATCACGGGCTCTATACACATTACTATAAGTTCCTTGTCCAATCTGCAAAAGTTTAACATATTGCTAAGATGAAAGACATTGTGCATATCATCATTGGAATGACCGACTAATATCTCATATAGAATTGATCCTCTTTTGAAATTTATGGAACAAAGAGTCATTGCAAAGAGAAACTAGCATTCTTCTCATGATAGCATATATCTAGTACAAAAGTTCCACCTTATCAACCGCGATTCACATGCTTCTTTGCTCTTTCTAAATTAACTAACAGTACGGTTGTTACAGCATTCCGAATGTATCGATAGCTGCTGGCATTATCAATGACTGTATTCAGTACACTGAAAAAACGAGTTACTTAAAATCAATAAACAAGTAAACAATCGTCAATTCCGATACCAGAAAACATCCTGTCTTTGAACACAGTTTTTTAATAATAGCTTAATAGTAACTGAAGAAAAAGAAGATTATCAGTAAAATAACATAAACCTTTTCTGCTTATGTCAATTTCATCTAGTGTCATTTCCTATAGGCGTAGTAACACAGGAAAATTTGAGTCCTTAATTTAACAGGAAGAGTCAATTTGCTTTCTTTAATCATGAAAACATTAGTGTAACAGAATTATAACTCATCTTAGTTGCTAAATAAAGTAAGACAAATTAGCAAATAACATATTTTGAAGTGTTTTTCCTAAGACTATTTGATGAGTTATCAACATTAGCTATTGGACTATAAATTCACAAGATATCCGTATAACAACTAGAAAATTCAGGCAGTTCTTTGTGGTAAGTAGTAACAGCATATTAATACTATATTGATGCAGCTAAGTGGAAAAGGTATATCCATAGAAGGCTGTTTCTCTAGTTATTGATGAGATAATATACCACAAAATCCATCATAGTAATAAATAAAACAGTGGTGTGAAGACAACAGTTACATAAAATGTAAAAAAAAAAATCTATCAACATAAAGCAGTGAAAAAAAAAAACACATCAGTTAATGAAGAAGAAGAAGCTAAGTTTCTCAACCTTATCTAATTTCTCAAACAAGCTAGCTCGCCTAGGTAGCCACCCCTTTATTGCCTCCCCAGCTACAGCAGCTAGCCAAGCAGGCCACCCTGCAGCAACATATTCTCCGGAGAACCCATTAGGCACATCATTAATTTTTGACTGATTGCCCTCCTCATAAACCATGCCTCTGACTGGTGAACGATATCTATTCCCCTTGACATCCATGGCACACCATCTCTGGTGCACGCTTCCTTTCTTCCTCCTACCGACATCACCTGCAGTTTTCATGTCCGCTTCTCTAGTTGGAGGCGGGAAGGTGACCACATCATCCTGTGGCTTGGATACAACATTCTGCGTGCCCGCAGGGTTCCCTTTACTGACTACATTTGCTTTGGCTGTCGGAGCACCCCTTATCTTCGAGAGTTTGATAAACCGCTTAAGGGACTTTACTCGGTGGCTCTTGCCATCACCACCAACTATACCTTTGATGAAGACGCAGCCCATACCCAAAACTAGAGCTTAGGGTCCACTATAATGGTCAAGCAAGCTGATGAGTCCAGAAATGCATTTGGTCGGGGTGTAGCACCACCAAAAAACAACGAAAAAAAAAAAGAGAAGAGGAATCAACGGAAGGCACAACAGCTGCTCCTTCAATGTATTAGATTAAGTGCACTCTTTATTTTCAACGCCGAAGAGGGAAATCCTTTTATGACTGAAGGAAATCCCTAATCTTCTAGAAGCTTGATATATGGATCAAACTCCTTCTACAAGCATCCAATTCCAAACAATACTTTTTTATATCTCGTACTACAGGGTTCAATTCCGCTTTACTCTCCTCGAAAACCCGTCAATTTCAATCCAAATATCGTGGAGCGCGAATCTGAACAAAGGAGGATAAATGAAAGCTCAATTGCCTAGTATGAGATTTCGATCAAATGCTGCCACTTTTTTCGACGATAAGAAAGAGGAATTCAGAGAGCAAGCTCAAAAACCTCTTGCAAAATGAGGAAGAAAACCAAGGAAATTACCGCCAAAATTCCCCCTTTCTTTAACTGGGAGACAATAAAAGCGAAAGAAACAAACCCAGAACATCAGCAACCGAATCAAAAAGTCTGGAAGATAGAAAGTTGAGAAGGTAGGGTTTCGCAGATCGGACGAGCCCTAAAATTCCGCCGAACCGATGCATTTCCTCTTTTCTGTTCTTTTAAGCCAGTTCGACACCGCCGGACTGGAAAGAGCGCGAAGATCCCGTATAATTAAAATCTTTCGTCACCTACAAAAGGTTGAAAAAAAACTGTTAAGTGGGCCCTCGCTTGGAGCGGGTTTTCATCCACCGTCCATCCCACGTCAAGATTCTTGTATTCACGAATCTTAAAATTTTTAAGATGATAGATGAGAGCCCACTTAAGGCAGGATCATTTAAAAAAAAATTAAAAAAAAAAGAAAATATAATAAATTTAAACACAAAATATTACTAGATTCAATATATTTTCTATTTTTTCCTTTTAGTTTTTCATTTAAAGAAACACAATCTAATTAGAATATTAAATTATAAATATAGCATTTTTAAAAGCCGCCATGGTAGCAGTTGATTAATATTAATATAGATTTCAACAAGGCTTAGGAAAAAGACTCAAATGCTAATGTTAATATTAATATTAATACTAATACTAATGCTAATATTAATACTAATATTAATATTAATTTTAAAGTTAAATGTAAACATTGGAACCTGCCTTGAGATTGGAGCGCATAGTGGGCGGATTCGTATAAAATTTCTCCGCCGTAGGCCATGTTCACTTGTGCACGGTTAGATCACGATCACATGATTCCACATGATTACTCTTAAATCCTCATTATTTTCTTTCTATTCTATTTTTATACTTTATAAGGTCAAACATATTTTTTTAGTTAAATTTTTATAATACTTATATTATAAGTACCCATGCCAAGAGCAGCGTAAATTTGCCGCTAGTCTTAATAAATAAGGAGCTATGTAGTAAAACTATATTATATTATGTTGTATATTTTAAAATTTTCCACCGATATGAACATTTTTCTTGATTTAAAAAAATTATTCATAGTATGTTTTAGACTATCAAACATAAAAAAAATTTAAAAATGTTTTATGAAATAATTTATTAGGGAAAAAGATGAACTTAATTGCAAAGAAGATTGGTTGAAACGTCACTTGCAATGGACTAGTTTTAGAAATAAAGATCAATTTGACAATGAAAACTTGATGAGGAGCAAATAACTCCACGAGAACAAAAAAATTGCCGAGGTCTTGTCTCGAAAGTCAACGCCCACATCTCGCGGCCACTGAAGCCGTGAAAATTGATCACACTATTTTTCTGACATCTTAATCCACTCCTCCAATCACTGAACGCCACGAGTCAAAACCTTGAAACCTTAATCTGACTATTGCCTATTTTTAGCACCAAATCTCTCCCTTCCGCCATCAATTTCAACCAAGCCAAGAGGCAAGGACTGGAGATCTCCAAGGACTGGTTCCTCCTTCCCCTTTCCTTGCTGCTTTTTCCTTCTAGGATTCCAAATCCAGTATGCAGGCCTTGAAGACCTACTCCCCTTCTGAGGTCACACTCCACACAACCAAGAAGAGCTGCTGGCTATCCATTCATGGCAAGGTGTGCAGATCTTCTCCTACTCGCTCCCCTATTCAGTGTATTATTGTGGTTCTAGATTTGATGTATCCGCTTTGATCTAGGTTTATGATGTCACGTCTTTCTTGGAGGATCATCCTGGGGGAGAGGATGTCATCCTTCATGCATCAGGTTCTCCCTTTTGTTGTTTCCCTTCTTGCTGGGTTATGAATCAATCTGAAAACTGCAGTCTTCACTAAACTTGGAACAGTGGTGTTGATAGTAACTGTTGATGGTTCTTTTTGAAAAAGTTTCCTTTTAGAGATTATTTGATTCATTTTTTGGGGGAACTTTTTCGTTGACAATACCCGAACTAAATTCCTAGTTTTTGAAAATGCAGCCTTTTCTTTTTGTTCTGTCAATTGATTACCTAAATTGTTAAGAGTTTTTCAGTAACCAAGCCAGATAAAGGAGTGAAAAGAACTTCCTCGTTTTCTTAGAGGGAGGGAAAGAAAATTAAGGGGAAAACCCGAGAAAATTTCCAGTATCCTGCCTAAAAAACTTAAGAAGGGTTCAAAAATATCGTAGATAAATATATTTTAATCGTGGATAAGTTATATTCACATAATCTACGCATTCTAAACTATCGAACGGTGGTAATGAAAAATAAACATTTTTGTTATCGTGGATTAATCTATCCACGACTGAACCATGTTTATCCAAGATAACAAGAATGTTTATTTCTCATCGTGGATAAACTTATCTATAATAATATTGGTATTGGATAGCTTAGATTGTGTAGATTTACGTAGATATAACTTATCCACGATAAAAATATATTTATCCATGATATTTTTAAACTCTTCTTAGGTTTTTTGGGCAAGGTACCCAGCCTATGAATTTTTTTCGGAAAACACTCCCTTTTTTCCTCATTTTTGTTCCATATTGGTGAAAACCATATAATATTTTTTTTCTTTTTATTTCTTTCCCTGATTCCTTTTCCTTACTTTGACTTGTCTTTCTTCCTTAAGGAAACATAGTGTTAGGCTTTGTCAATGGAAAAGGAAAGAATATGAAATTTTCTTTTATTTCCATGAAGAAAAAAAAGGAAAGTTCATCCACTTCTCTTATTTTGGTTCTCTCTAAATTGTACAGAAATTCATTCCTTAATTAAAAATTCTTTTTCTTTTACTTTTTTTCCTTTATAGGAATATAATATCAGTATTGAACTAGAATTTATCCCTTTTATCCTAGAAGGGCAAATAGGTAGGAAAGAGAAGAAAATTTGTTATTTCTTCATTTCCTTGTAGGGAAAGAAAGCGGTGGAAAAACACTTCCTATTTTTAGTTCCATCCAAATTGAGCGAAAACCACATAACATTTTTTTCTTTTCATTTTGTTTTCATTTTCTTATTACTTTTTCTTCCTTTTACATGATATATATGTTGACCGAATGGCTAGCCAGATTTTAAATATATTGTGTGTGTGGCTGTTTATGTGAAGCTCACTTAGCTCTCCCCTCCGATTAGTTTGCATTCTATCTATGGTTACTTAATAGATACAAATTTGATAGTTTAGGTGCAAAATAGTTGTTGATCAATGAGATCGTATCAGAAGATACATTTATGTTCACTAGATTCATAGTTGGATGTTTTCTTGTGCTCCTAAATCGTTGCTTCTTCTTGTTGGAACATTCATTGCTGGTTGTCCAAAGCTTCTGGAGATGCTACCTTAGCATTTGATGATGTGGGTCATAGCACCAGTGCTATTAGCCAGATGGACAGCTATGTTATCGGCACTCTCGAGAATTATGTTCCCGGCAGCGAGCCCAGCAAGCCTATTTCAGGACCGAAGCGGCTTCCAAAGGAAGAGCTACAACCTTCCTACAGCATCTTTGATTACTTCCTTCCTTTGCTGGTCCTTGCCATTGCCTTTGCTGCATGGTATTACCTGACCTTTTACTCCGAGACAAAGGCCTAGTGATCATATACATGGATCCTTCTTCAGCTAGTTCTATGTATTTGAGAAGATTTTTGAATCATTTGGATTAAGAAAGTAATAGTGATGGTACATCTGTATGGCTGTAAGCTGGAGAGTAGTCTTGTTTCTGATATTTCACCAGTTATCTGATGTGTTGTTTTTCAGAACTTTTATTGAAGCAGTGAACAATTGAGCTGATTTATGGCTCTAAGAAGCTTGTTGTGATCATTCTCACTCATGCCAGAGTCATACTCCAACATGTGTCATGAATTTGATTTTTGACTTTTTGCCCTGAATTTTCAGAAAACAACGTCACTTGAGAAGTGTCATGGAGAATAGAGTTTCGCTTGTGTTGAATGGCTTTGTTTTGATCTAGACTATTCAACTGGCTATCCCAAGTGGTCAATGCTAATTAATCTCAATGAACATAGAAAGTTGGCCTTTTTCCTTATGAAATCTTGTCCTTGTAAAAGTCAAGTTTTCTTTGATATATTAATAAAAGAACAAAAAATTCAAAGTAGACTGTCCATATACTTGTGCATTGATAACTGGATTGCTAACTGTGGACTAATACCACTGAATTCTGACTTGAATCTTCAACAGAGAAGATGGATCAGTTATTTGCCAGTGTGTGCAGAAAGAGTTGATTTATCTAAATACCTGTAAACTCCTTGTGATGGATGGCATGAACTAAGTAATTGTAGTTCCAAAGACCCAACTGAGGCATGTTGGGCTAACTCATTTGCTATAACATAACATCCTTCATGGTTCAATGAAAGAAAAAGAGGAAGGCAACGAAATCAGTGGCAAGTGGGCGAGAAGTTGGCGATGTTATACCCGGATAAAACCATACCGGGATGTAACGACAAAACCTAATAGTAGAAATTTGACTAAATAAACTTATCTAAATCTAAAGATAAGACAATAAATTTCATCTAACGTTATTCTTATAATAGTAGAAATTTGACTAAATAAACTTATCTAAATCTAAAGATAAGACAATTAATTTACAATAAATTTCATCTAACTTTATTCTTATAAGATTAACATTTAACTAAATATCATATATTCTTAAACTTGACCTTATCACCTTAGTTCAACCAATACCTGAAATAATCAACAACCCAACAATGTTGAGTAAATCTCTCTCCCGTAGAAGGATAGTCCCTTAAATCCAAAGAAGGAAAAAACAATAATGATACAAAAGTAAAATTAACAAGATAGCAAAATATAAATCAAACAATAAAGGTTTAACTGTACTAGCAATCTAATTTTATAATAACTACAAGAACTGAAACTTCAACTTCAATTGTATCACTTGAAGCTGAAAACTAAACTTTAACAACTATAAATGTATATCGAACTGAATATTGTTAACTGAATGCTAAACTGGATACTGTGCTGTAACTGGAAACATACTGATATAACAAATGATAATATTCAATACAAACATGATATAAGCATACAAACTAGTTAATTGGTTCGCTGGTTTGGCCTGTGGGTCATCACCCGAAATCGCACCCATAGGTGGTGAACACACCTACCACAGTGAATCACGAGTCTAAGGCATGCTCTAATTGGACCCCGAATACTACTATGCTATAACTGAAGTACAAAATGATAAAATGTATAAAATGTTATACTTATATCATGGATTACCAAATTCTACATGTACTTTAGAAAACTATAACAAGCGGAGTAAAAATATACATATAAGACCACTTGATATATAAACTGATAAGACTGTACAATGAAATACTGAAGATAACATGATTTTAAGACATATAAATTATTTGAAACTAGTTTAAGGACTTACCATAATAATGTCAACAAAATCTGGTTTAACTCAATGACACTAGAAGAATCTAATCTGATAAACCAATTGATATGCATATTTGATTATACAAAAACATAATCAAATAAGCATCAAACAATGAAAATAACACAACCACTAGATAGACCATAATCTAAAACTTAGGGAACGTATTTTGGTTCAACTGAATTGGACATAAATCCCATTGAACCAGCCAAAATTGCACTGAACCGACCTAATTCTTACCGAACCAAGTGAGACTGAAATTTAAACATGAAATTACTCTTAAAATAAGCATCATTTAAAGACAATCTTGGTACCATTAGATAGGTACTTTTCTAAGCTTTCTATTGACTAACTAAACCAATTATGGTTTGACCAAAATTGGACCGAGCTGGTCAAAAAACTAACTCTAGGTTGAACCAAAAATTGAACCGGTCAAGCTATTGACCCGGTTCAAATCTGCATTTGACTTAGACCCGAGTCAAGCCTGACCAAATCTCAATTCGGCGCGATCTTGAACCGGTTCCTATTTGCCAGCCAAACTGCCCGCCGCGTCATTCGATCGCCGCCATGCGTGGCCATCGGACCCAAGTTTATGGCTACTCTAGCAAGCTATCTAGCGTGCGTCAGATGTTCACTCACCGTTGCACTCTCGAAAATGATAGCTAACGGAAAACCACCGCTAAAACCAGACTTGTGGCGAGCTTTCGACCTTCGATTGAAGCATCCGTCGCCGACAACAACTCAAATGGTGGCGGGAGTGCCGTTGAACTTCAAAGCAACACAAAACATCACAGAAAGCAAGATAAGAGCTTAGTACCTTGAGAGGATGCTGGAGCTTCAAAATCGAATGCCGACCTCACTGGAAGATGAACCGTTGCCCGACTGTGCTGTAACTCCAGCTATGCCTCCCCTTTGCTAATTAGAAATTCAATTTAAATTTCTTAAAAATTTCTAAAAATTCTATAAAAAATGCAAATAATAATTTTAATATTCTATTAATATTTTGAGGCATAACAAGCGAGCTGTAGTGGCAACCGACAAAGTCGAGTGGCATCGTGAGCGAGCAGTAGCGATGGAGTCAAGTGGCATCGTGAGCACGCAGTGGCAAGAACCTAGCGAGCTATGATAGGTAGGGAACAAAGTCGAGTAGCATCATGGGTGAGCGGTGACGAGTTGGCATCGTGAGCGAGCAGCGACGAGTTAAGAGTCAGAGTGTGTGACAGCGCTAACACATGAGCAAGGAGGTGATGTGGTTTTTATGGGAGAAGAGTCAGCAGAGAAAATAGTCGGGCGAGAAGGATTGAAATAATTTTTATGTCTTTTTTCGTCAGATTTGAAAGGAGTACTTTTCCTTTCAAACTCCATGCACCCGAGGAAGCAGATTCCATGAGCCGTTGGATCACTGTACTAGAGATACGCATAAAAGAATTTAAAGGGCTTGAAAGGAAAAATATATACACAAGGACATTGCATAAGATTAAGTATGCAAGGTTAGATTTTTTATCTAATTAAACACTCATATTAAAGCAGAGGTTTATAGAGATCTGCACGTCCAATATATGCACAGTCGTATTTGAACCGTTAGATCAATCGCATGCGTAGAAAACGTGTGCACCCGAATGGCCGGAGCAGTGCTTTTATAGAAAGAAATATGCAGCCCACCGCAGAAAGTTTCTCGCCCGCCTCCCGATCACATCCCACATGTTTCCCTCCACAACGACGCGTTATCGCAAGACTGCAGTAGTTTCCCGCGCTTCTCCCTAGACGAGCTGCGGATCTAGGGCGAGAGGAAGAGCAGGAGGAATAGAGATCGGCTGCCACGCGATCGAGGCCGGGAGAGGATGTGCGGAAGGGCCCGTTGCACTCTGAACTCCGACCAGGTCGCTAGGGCTTGCGGCTTCGCTTCGCGCGCCGCCTCCATTCCCACCCACCAAATCGACCTGTGAGCTTGCTGGCCGATAAACCCTTTAAGTCCTTGTGTATTGTAAAGGTTCGTGATGCTTGGTTAGAGTTGTTAGCCGTTGACTCTTCTTTGGTCCTGATTCGCAGTTATCGCCCATCGTACAATGTTTCCCCGGGGGCGTATTTGCCGGTGGTGTTGATGGAGAGGGCGGCGGAGGAAGGGGAGGAGACGCCATCCATTCGTTGCATGAAGTGGGGTCTCGTACCCAGCTTCACGAAGAATACCGATAAGCCTGATCACTACAAGATGGTACTGGAAACTACTTGCATTCTTATGCACCGTTGTTTATTATTTGTTTCCCCTTTGAATCTTCTTTCTCCACCTAAGAAAGGGACACTTTGAATTTAAGAAAGTAAAAAAACAAAACTCGGAAAATTTCATGGAAATAGAGGATTGACTCTTCCATTTCGAGATGCGACTTAGGGTTCGCTTTGTATTTTACTTTATTAAGAAATCAACGAGGAATAATAGTGCTATCTACTGGCTTCAAAGTTAATATCTTCAGCATGTGAACTCAATATTTGCTTGATGTGCATGTGGATTAATAGGTTCAAATTGTTTGCGTTCTGTGTGGTACCTGAAAAAATGCTCCTAAGTCATCATCATTAGTGACATAATTTGGATATATCTTCCAATGAAAATGTTTGAGTTCATTGATATCTGATCTTAACCCAACAACTTTTCGTGCCATGCTCCAAAATACATTATGAAACGCATCTCATATTACAACATCCAGATAAATAGAAAAATTTCATAAACCTAAACATTAGATAATTTGGGCTTTGGTTCAAATTTCTAAGCATTACTACAATCATCTAGGCAACATGCTACATGATTTTCAAGTAATTAATCCAAATAAACCTCTTCTAGGCCAACTTCTTTGGCTCGATAATTTCCAACCTGAATTAAGATTTAGTTCTTGGTCCAATATAACGCGGAGCAAGAAATACTCTGGAGGAAAATAAGTTAAAATTCAAGAGACTGAAAATCATAATCCTTAAGGAAGTCCAACCATCTTTCTCTCGTTTTAAGATTTTTCTATGTGAAAAGATACTTGAGGCTCTTATAATTAGTCTAATTTCAAAGGTATGACCTTATAGATTGTGCCTTTAATTTTTAAGGGAAATACTATAATCTTATGAGTGTATCATTTATAAGGATTCTCTAAAGAATGATTTCACATACTATCATGCAGGATACTAGTCATAGACTCATTTTTAAAGTAAATAAACAATATATATGTATGTATGTATGTATGTATGTAGAGTCTTCATTGTCACACACAATAGAGTAAATTTTAATTAACAAGATTTATTTATTTAAATATCTCTATAGATATGTTTAAAATAGTATATTGCTTCAACACAAGATTTGAATACTTATTTGCTAATTATTTTTAATTAATTTCAGTTAGTTATTTTCTAAATCACATGATTGTCATATACTATTCCTCACAACAAAGTAATGTAGATTATAAAACCCCAAAACTTTGCATATGAAAATTGTGGATAACGGTACTGTAATAATCTTACTTATTTTCTTAGAGATATTTGTTTGTTTTAAAAATCTAAGTGCATTATTTGAGCTTTAAATGTAAATAAATCTAATTAATAGATTAATTTCTCATCTAATCATGACATCATATACATTTAGGGTGACTTGTATAAGTGGCACATACTATAGGCAAGCAAACAACCAACCATCCAAACATACAGAACCATTATAAATCATTAACAGAGATAAATATGTACGAAGAAGTATAATATAAAATCAAGGGATTAACTAACAAAAACTGAATATTTTATTGATTTTTATTTTATTGTATACTATGTCTTAGGTACAAGTGTCCTTAATCCTTGACTATATCATTAGTGTAACTAATTGTGAATTATCAGCATAGATTATCTCCCAAGTTATCTTTAATTTAATAAAACTCACACTAAAATCACGGGTGATCAAACATAAGAGAACCAACTAGACAATTCTTAACATGGCTGCACATGTTAACATGTACAGGAGAGACACGTGATTGTAGTTTCAACTTCCAAGAGAGCAAGTAAAAGATTGAACTGAAAGCTCTGTAGAAAACTCATCGATTGATGGACTTGACACAGATAATGAATATAGGACTAGTGATGAAGGAAGATTAGAATCATGACCATACATGCATCACTATGCAACATGTAGATAATAGGATGAAAGTTGTCCACATGCTAGTCAATCATTTATTTTCTAAGACTTTAAGGGCTAAAAAATATGCATAGGAAAAACACAAAAAATGCAAATGGAAAATTTCATTTTTCCAAACATGCATGCACACATAACATGCGCTCAAGTCTTTCAAATTCCAAAGTTAGCTGAAGTCACTTGTTTTAGTATGAAAGTGATGAGCAAATTACTCTGTCGAAGAAGTGGAGGCTTTTTTTCTTGAATGAATATTTTAAGTATTGTGTATATTTTCTTAGTATCTTAGACGGGATTATCGATAAGATTGCTGTAATTGAAAAGAGAGCTGATGCTTTTTGTTTTGCACAGTTCAATGCTCGAGCTGAATCAGTAAAAGAGAAAGCTTCATTCCGCCGACTAATTCCTACTAATCGATGCCTAGTAGCAGCAGAAGGGTATGAAATGATTGCGTACCTTGGTCTTCTTTGTAGGTTTATCACTATTTTTGTTCTTTTCACATGCATAACAGTTACCGCGAGATTTTGATATAGTTACACACATGTATTTGCTCAAGAGGCTGCATCGATGTGGGACTAGGCAGAAGAACATGATCTCCTATTCACTTGCATATCTGCATCATGAATAGAGTAGTAACAATTTTGATGGAGTAAAACCATTAAGCAGGAGTTTGTCTTTACAGCAGATTCCTGCAACCAAGAGTATGACAACTGAGAATAAGATTGCTAGACTTAGATGAGAGAAATATGTAGAGATGCACAAATTCTCACCATTTCAATCAGGGTAAGGTTGATCTACAGAAGCAACTGAAATAGAAGATTCACACAATAAAGAAAAAAAAATCCATCTGGATATGATAATTCCTTTTGCCATCCTAACACTTCAGAATTCCACTTCTCTTAAGAACCATACATGCAGTATTTTTTTTTCCAGAAGATTTCACGTGTAGCCATCTCTTGTGAACTGGATATGGCTGTAATGAGTATGCAGGAAGAAACTAACCAGCTTTTTGCTGTGTTTTATTGACGTGACTGGTTATAGTTTGTTTCCATAACTAGACTTACCCGAGACAATCTATATCTTAATTGGCTTGAGTTGGTTCACTAGTCATTAAAATCGAGTGAACAAAGAACTTAATGGACACCCAATTTTCTTCTCTGATGCCATGAAGTAATTATCAGATTGTAAACTGAGTCGCAGCTTTGTGTATGTCATGTCAATTGTATTTCAAATAGAGCTGGAAGGCATCTTTTTCCAGGAGGGGATAACAAGGTCATGTCCTGTGATAGGACCTCTCGTGCAAAGCATGCCAAAGTAGACAAAATAAGATGCTAGACAACCTCTAACCCCAACCTTAGGCCCTTATTTAGACTTATACTACTTAGCGAATCGGGTATGACAAACCAACCCGGATCCACTTTATTAATAACCTACTAACACTATTGGGCCCGTAACAATTGTTCCCCTCTTGGGTCCCACGGCACTTGATCCTCTCCCTCCAGATCTTCATCTTCGGCTAGCAACATCACCCGGAATTGCTTGTTTGCGCATCGGTGCATTGGATGATACGGTTGATCACACTGGAAGCATAATCCTTTTTCTCTCTTATTGATGTACTCTTGATGAGACATAGCTCGGTTCCTTCTAGAACTGTCATAAGTGCTTGTAGATGTACGTTGACCCCTTACCTCTTTGGAGCACGTATGGGATGACCCCCTCATTTCCCTTCAGTAGGCAGTGTAATGCTGGAATTTACACTAATGCTTCTTTTTGGCTGTTGGACACTATAGGCCAAAACCTATTGGGAAGGTAAATCTGGCACTCCTAGATTAGGAGAAGAGCTTCCTCCCCAAGAGTAGTTCCCACTACCTGACTGCCTTTTGCTTACCACCCCTTCTGTCCTTGTCCGCCCTTGTAATGTGGATTCCCCATTCAGCTTTCTCTCAATGACTCGAGCAAGTGTCATGACACGCATAACATTAGTGGGTAAGAAGGCTCGCACTTTCTCTCTGATATTGCTGTTTAGGCTTTTCAGAAAGAAACCCACATACTGTTCCTTAGAAAGGTTAGGTATCTGTGAAATAATCTCCTCAAAAACCATTATGTGCTCGATCACAGTCAGGGAACCTTGCTCTAAGGCCGCAAGACGCTCATAGGCCGAAGTTGTTGGAAACTCACTATAGCGTTGTAGCATCTCTTCCTTTAGCCTCTCCCATGTCAGATTGGGAACCCTCCGTTTCATCCACCGAAATCAGTGCCCTGCCGAGCCCTCCATACTCATGAAAGCCATCGGAACCTTGTATTCATCTGTCATCCCCTGGATATCAAAGTATTGCTCGGCCCGTGCAATCCATCCTACGGGAACAGTCCCGTCAAATCCTGGCAGCTCTATGCGCTTATGGATTTACCGTATGTTCTCCCCTGAAGTCATCCCCTCAACTGGTTCTCCTCCTAAGTGCACTCTACCTCTCAATCTATCGTCATCAATAATCTCTATCCTGTTCGGCTTCATGTTTGTCTCTGGGGGAGACCAATGTTCCCGTGAAGGTGGTGGGCGGTATGGCTCCTTGCCTGGGCGATGATTAGGGCCTGTTGGAAGGTCTCTATGCTCGTCTCGCCTTCCTGTTATTGTTGCTGCCAAGTTCCTTATGTTCCTCATCTCGTTCCTCAGCTCATCAATAACCCCCAAGTGTTGATCCATCTCGGTCTGTCGCTTAGTAATTGCAGCAACTTCCTTTCGATATAGACTCCACTCTTCTGCTGATGCCAACACTTCAATCCTCCTTTCCTCTCCTGCAGATTGAAGTTCCTCACGTATAATAGCAAGAGAACTTTGCACTTCTACTACTATCTTCTCCAAAGCCTCCAATCTAGCCTCACTACGTGTAATCATCCTTCAGTTTTTTTTTGGTGCCACAGTACTCGCACAGTAACTGATATATATTTTTTTTTACTCTCTTTTTTTTTAACTCTCTGGTTTTTTTTTTGAAAACGCTAACCTACAGTAGCTTCGTTCACTCGACGTCGCCTGTGTTGGCATGCGCTCGCTTCACCGGATGTGTCAGCCGCCGGCTAGGGTTCCGGCTGGCCGGCTAAGGTTCCGGGAAAGGAGGAAGCGTCAGCGTTGAGTCTTCCACCAAACCGTCCGTCGCCGAAACTGTTTTCGCTCGCGGAAAGCTGCGCGTCGCCGAAGAGGTTTCCGCAAGGTTTCCGCATGTCATCCGGCTTCCGTCGGCTAGAGAAAGCCGCCGCTGCCATTGGAAGAGAACACCAAGGGATGTCGATGCCGGTTAGGGTTTCGGAAGAGGGTTGTCGACGTGCGGTGTTGGAGGAAATCGCCAAGGAGACGCCGCCACTCGCATAGGCAGTTCACCGAAGATGCCTCCGCCTGGAACCCTGCGTCGCTGAAAGAGACGCCTTCGTGTGTCGTTGGAAAAGGGCTGCCTGGAGCCATAGCCGCTGCAATAATTTCGCCAAGCAAGGAAGGAAGATGCTGGCCTGGATCCGCCACGAACTAATGGACTCCTCCCTAGGGTTTCAAACGACTCCCCCTAGGGTTTCTTTATTGGCTTGATCAACGATAATAGATCCAACGATTAGATCTACTACCGACAACGGAATCTCTTCCGCCTTTATCCGTCGCCGGACCACCGGTTCACCGGCGATCGATCCGGCAGATCGGATCCGTCGCCGGACCACCGGTTCACTGGCAATCAATCCGGCAGGTCGGACCAATTGATAGGACCTCTTGTGCATAGCACGCTAAAGTAGACAAAATAAGATGCTAGACAACCTCTAACTCAAACCCTAGGCCCTTATTTAGACTTACACTACTTAGCGAACCGGGTATGACAAACCAACCCGGATCTACTTTATTAATAACCTATTAACACTATTGGGCCCGTAACATCCTGTTTATAATTTTCTAAGTTAAGCTTTTGGCCACTGTGGTATTCAGAAATTTAATTTCTTATCCTTGTCTCTTCCACTTGTCCATGCAGATTCTATGAGTGGAAGAAAAATGGTTCGAGAAAGCAACCATATTATATACATTTTAAGGATCATCGGCCTCTTGTGTTTGCTGCTCTCTATGACACTTGGAAGAATTCAGCAGGTCAGTTTGTTCTATTTATTTTTCACATCAAAAAACGTCAAACAAATGATTTAAAGATCTCTCTTTTTGATGGTTGAATTTAGAATGTAAAAGTAACAAGTATTATTCAAATTATGTACTAAGAGGAATATACTTCCGTGAGGGTTTCAGTTACTGACTCTAGTACGTCAAGCATTAAAATATACTGTTTTTACAACTAGAAGCATGACTTTTATTTGCACATTACCTATTAACACATCATATTTTATAAATGCACATCACTAAGCGTGTTAAACTACAAGAAGCATAATAAAATTCAGTTGCCATTGGCTTACTTCTATTGTTTAGTTTAAGATAGTTCATGTTTTATGTATAAAGTGGAGAAAGGATTGATCATTGTTCATCTTACTGTGCTCTTAGTTTAAAGTTATTAAATGCTCTTGATTCTTTTTTCCTTGAATTACAGGTGAAATCCTTTATACTTTCACAATTTTAACTACTAGCTCATCAACAACCTTGCAATGGCTTCATGGTATGATCTCACTTTCTTTTCCTCGGTCATGGATACACCGTAACTTATTTTAATTGGAGAATTTGGCTAAAATATTCAATCCACTTTTGCCCTTATTATAAGCTTTATGAATTCCTTTTACTTTTGCTTTTCTCGAGCAAAATCTTTTGAATGAAGCAAGTAGGAAATAATCTGAATGTTTTTACATTTTCTACTATCATGTAGTTGTTGAGGAAGTACTGATGGGAGGCATATTTTGCAAATTGTCCATTGTACCATAGCTTCTCAGTCAGAAAGAAGGCTAACGAAAAGGTTGTAAAAACATGAATACAATCAATAGAAAATGTAGCATGTTATATGACAATGTATTTGGAACTTTCTAGGCCAGCGCTTTGTGTTGTAATCTGCCATCATTTAGTTATGTTTTCAACATGAACATGCATTTTTCTGTGATAAATTATATAAAAGACTTGGGTGATCAAGGTAAGAACACTCAAGGATTGTAATAATAATCAATCAAGTCTCGCATTGTGTCTAGCATTATGTGATTCATAATTACTATCTTAATTAATTAATGTATTAGTAGGTTAGTGGATATGAGATAATGGGTAATTTTTTATTATTCATAAATATGATGCAATAATTGAGGTTGGAGGACTGCTATATAAATCATTTTCCAGATCAGACACAATAATATTGACCAAGAGTTGGTTAGAGAAGCATTATAGTCATCATCAAGATTGAAGAGAAGTTTGTTCGCACGAGAATCTTAGGGTCGGTTTAAGGACTTGTAAAATTATCAACATGGGAGGGTAGACAGAAATCATCCCACTTACTGCAAAATATAGAGCAACACTCCCAAGAGAGATCATCCCATTTTCTTGATATTGCATAATTCTTCGTATAGGGTGTAGACTGTAACCATGCTCTCCTCTTAATGGTTTTCTTAATTTCTTTGGTAGAGTAAAAGATAGCTGTGCTTTGAGTCGGCCTCTATACTGTTGAGAAGTGAGAAGCTACGTGAGGACTATTTAGTCAAATGCTTACTAAGCTAGAAGTTTTGGATAAAAAATGTTTGTCGGAGGGGAGGATATGTTGGATTTCTTCATGTGAACCGAGGAGAAGAAGGGCTTTGAGTCCAGAGGAGATAGTTTGCATCCCTGAGGTTGACGAGGTTCAAATTTTAACAAAGAACTAGTAAAGTCCACCATGTTTCTGTGAGAAAAACAACAACAAAGTTGCTAGGGATTAGATGGGTCGGCTGAAGGACAATGGACGATGACCAGATGTGGGTTGCATGTTGCTGCTTGTCACTGTTGCTGCTAAGGAAGATGAGTGAGTGGACAAGAGGTAAGAAGAGAGAGGGAGGAGAGGAATGAGAAGGGAGAGAGTCAGGACTACCACTTATTTTATTTACATCAAGTTATAGAATGTGTGTGTGTATATATATATATATACTCTAAGTAATTTGAAGTGTTTCATAATGACTCATTTTTAACATATGCCAGTGAGTCATTCTAACTCTTTTATATGGTAATAACTTATTCTACGCTTCATTTGTGGAGACTAGCTGATTATTGAAGTTTTCATTGGCAAAGCTGATGTCGGCGCATTAATGCCTTCTACTTAGTCCTTGTTTTCTTCTCTTCGTTTTATTATATTAATTGCTAAATCATGTTTACATACATGCAGATAGGATGCCTGCGATCTTGGGGAATAAGGATTCTGTTGATTTATGGTTAAACAAAACCATAACAAAAGTTGAAACTGTTCTTACGCCTAATGAGGATCCTGATCTAGTATGTTCTTTATGTAAGTTAACTTATCTTATGGGTCATTTGTTTGATCTAGATATTTTCTTGTGAATTATTTGACAGGTTTGGCATCCTGTGACGATTGCAATTGGTAAATCATCTTTTGATGGGCCTGATTGTGTTAAAGAGGTGCATAACATATTCTTTTCATGCTATAGTTATTGATATTTCATGGAACTTTTTAGCAGTTTCTTGATAGTTTTATAAAATTTAACTATTTATTACCTTTCTCTCTTTCAATAGCTCCTAACAAGGTTTGAAAATCCAATTTGAACCGGTGTACGTCTCGGACTGATATGCTACAGTGAAATTGACTATATCGACATATTGTTGCAGTAAAATTGAACCCATTTTAGACCCATACAAACTAAAAATTTCGGTCTTTTAAGACCGAAATTCCAAACCTTGGTTTCTAATAAGAGTTTCACACGAAAATGTCACCTCCTAATAGGGGTTCAATCTTTATAACATGCTTTTAATACAATAGTTTTGGAGATTCTAAGTTGTATTAATTGTAGTGCTCCTATTGAAGGATTTCCTATCAAAGGTATGCTAGTAAGCATATTCAAAGAGGCAACAAACATATCCAAAAATACTTGAAGTTACTATTGAAATTGCTTAAAGCCGATACAAACTAATGCTAATGAACTATTCTTAGTGTTTATATGCTATGCATAAGCTTTTCAAAAATTTCATGAAGCATTTTTTTGAAAGATTTTATGCCCTTATTTTATGAGGGAAATGATGTTCCACTATTCTATATTTAACATATAAGGTTAATTAGTTCATTATTTTATTAACTTTCTACACTATCTACTAAGTGGTGGTGGTAAACATGACAAAAGAGATGGAGTAGAGTGGCTAGGCATCGATCCCCATAACTCACATGCTAAGGATGCGCTCATCGAGCTACTAAAATGATAAATAGAGTGGAGATGCGAGGTATCGATCCTCATGCCTCTTGCATGCTAAGCGAGTGCGCTATGATTTGAGCTACATCCCCATTATGATTTTGTAGTCATGATTTTCTCAGTCCAAATTGGATAACATGAAAGCAACGATTTGTCATGTGCCCCTATTTTAGGATCCCTAACAGTATATGGTTAATTAGTCTATTAGTTAATTAGCTAACTTTATCGACTATCTATTCCAAGAAAGTAGTTGGTGATGGTAAACATAATTGAAAAGATAAATGGAGAAATGTGGGGGTATCCATCCAATACAAAAAATTGGCTAAAGCTAATACAAACTAATACTAATAAACTATTCTTAGTGTTTATATGCTATACCTAAGCTTTCAATAATTTCATGAAGCATTTTTTGAATGATTTTGTGCCCTTATTTTATGAGAGAAATGATCTTCCATGATTCTATATTTAATTACTTAATTACTTCATTAACTTTCTCTACTATCCAGTAAGTGGTGGTGGTAAACATAACTAAAGAGATGGATGGAGTGGAGTGGCTAGGCATCAATCCCCATACCTCTTGTGTGTTTAGCAAGTGCCCGTCAAAACTGGATAACATGAAAATTACGATTTTGTTTCATGCCCTTATTTTAAGAGGGAAATGATGTTCCCCTAATAGGATATGGTCTATTAGTGCATCACATTATTAGCTATCTTTATCCACTATCTACTCTAAGAAAGTAAGTGTTTGGAGTTAAAAGTAACTAAAAAGATAAATGAAGTGGAGATGCAGGGTATCGATCCCCATACCTCTTGTGTGTTTAGCAAGGGCCTGTCAAAACTGGATAACATGAAAATTATGATTTTGTTTCATGCCCTTATTTTAAGAGGGAAATGATGTTCCCCTAATATGATATGGTCTATTAGTGCATCACATTGTTAGCTAACTTTATCCACTATCTACTCCAAGAAAGTAAGTGTTGGAGTTAAAAGTAACTAAAAAGATAAATGGAGTGGAGACACAGGGTATCGATCCCCGTACCTCTCGCATGCTAAGCGAGCGCTCTACCATATGAGCTACATCCCCATTATGCCTTGGTGGTCATGATTTTCTTCGTCAAAATGGGATAACATGAGAGCTTTAATTATGTTTTGTGCCCCTATTTTAGGCGGGGAAAAGATGTTCCTTAACAGGATATGGTTCATTAGTCCATTACTTCATTAGCTAACTTTATCCACTATCTATTCCATGAAAGTATGTGGTGGTCAAGGTAACTAAAAAGATAAATGGAGTGGAGTTCGAGGTATCAATCCAATACAAAAAATTGCTAGAAGCCAATACAAACTAATATTAATGAACAACTCTTAGTGCTTATATGCTATACATAAGCTTTTGAAAAATTTTGGGCACTTATTTTAAGAGGGAAATGATGTCCACTATTCCATATTTATCAGGATAAGGTTAATTAGTTCATTACCTTATTAACTTTCTCTACTATCTACTAAGTGGTTGTTGTAAACATAACAAAAGAGATAGAGTGGAGTGACTAGGCTCAATCCCCTTACCTCTCACATGCTAAGGTTGTGCTTACCGCGCTACATTCCCATTATGATTTATTGGTCATGATTTTTGTTGTTAAAACAAGTGGTGGTGTTACAACTAAAATGATAAATGGAGTGGAGATGCGGGGTATTGATCCCTGTGACTCTCGCAGCGCTTTAGCATATGAGCTATATCCCCATTATGATTTTGTAGTTATGATTTTCTCTAACTAAACTGGATAACATGCAAGCTACGATTTGTTATGTGCCCCTATTTTAGGAGGGAAAATATGTTCCTTAACATGATATGGTTAATTACTCCATTACTTCATTAGCTAACTTTATAGACTATCTATTCTGAGAAAGTAGGTGGTGGTGGTAAACATAATTAAAAAGATAAATGGAGTGGGGATGTGGGGTATCCATCCAATACGAAAAATTATGATGAAGCATATTTTGAATGATTTTGTGCCTCTATTTTATGAGGGAAATGATGTTCCACCATTCTACATTTAATTACTTTATTACTTCATTAACTTTCTCCACTATCTACTAAATGGTGAGGTAAACATAACGAAACAGAGGAGTGGAGTGACTAGGCATCAATCCCCATACCTCTCGCATGCCAAGGATGCGCTCACTTAGGTACATAGCTATTATGATTTTGAGGTCATGATTTTTTTTCATCTAAACTCGGTAATATGAAAATTATTACTTCATTAACTGTCTCCACTATCTACTAAGTGGTGAGGTAAACACAATGAAAGAGTGGAGTGGAGTGATTAGGCATCAATCCCCATACCTCTCGCATGCTAAGGATGCGCTCACTTAAGTAAATACTTATTATGATTTCGAGGTCATGATTTTTTTTGGTCTAAACTTGGTAACATGAAAATTACGATTTTGTTTCATGCCCTTATTTTATGAGGAAAATGATGTTCCACCATTCTATATATAATTACTTTATTACTTTATTAACTTTCTCCACTATCTACTAAGTGGTGAGTTAAACATAACAAAAGGGATGGAGTGGAGTGGCTAGGTGTCACGCCCGGGTCAAACGTCCTCCGACGAACCTTTGACTGTGCGCCCTAGTTTACGAAATTTCTGCCCGATTTTCAATTTCCCTACTGCCTCAGCTGAAACCCCGCTTCGAATGCTAATCGCGTTTGGAAATTTCGCCACAACAATCGTCTTCACGAACGCCTCGTTCGTTCGATCAGGCTTCTCGCCGGAGAACGTCTCGTTCGCTCGATCAAGCTTCTCGCCGAAGAAGGCTGGTCGCTGCTCTCGGCATGCGACAGGGGAAGCTTTCCGAGCCTCGCCCTCAGCCTCTTCGCTAGCGGCCGCCGTCGCTAGAAATCGTCACCGTCGCCGGAACTAGTGAAGAAGCGCAGAAGAGATAGGAACAGGGGAAGACGATGCGTAAGAGGGAAAGCTTCACCGATCTTATTCCTCTTCAAAACTAGTTACAAAACCCTCTCCTTTCTCCGTCAACGACCCCCGTCGCCGATCCCTTCGATCACGTCGACGGCGCACTCGCCGCTGGCTTACAATCTCGCACCCTCACACTCAAAATCTCTCGTCGATGTCTCCCTAGACGCCGAAAGTCACCTTGCTGCTCTCTGCTCCCCTAAGCTATAGAGTGGATGGTGATGATGGTGTCGCTTCCTCCCTTCTTCCCTTTTAACGAGAAGGGGATGTCCGCCTGCGCCTCCGAATCTCCGCTCAGACTGTCTCCTGTCCCCAAATTAGGATGTCTGTAGCTGTAATCCCCTTGACGTCCGCTTCTCCCGTGTGCCGACCACGCTCTCGCTGCTCCTAGCGCTGTCGTCGTCCGCATCTGAGGAGCTCGGCGAAGACGCGTCTGCTTCTTTCCGCCTCCCGCTTCCAATTTTGGGTGTTGACCCAAATTCGGATGTTGACTGGATGATTTAGGCGAAGCTTTGGGCTCCGCTTTCACGTCTCCCGCACGGGCTTGGGCCACCGCCCATCCCGCTTCTCTTTGGCCCAGCCTGGTGGTCCACACGGGCCTAACAATTCTCCCCCTCCCAATTTGGACATCGTCCTCGATGTCTGTTATCGACATTTCTTTCGCAACCATCGCTGCGATAAAACCCATACGACACTGCAGAACCTTCGTGGCAGTGTTTGGGGTTACCTGCATTGCACCGATTCTCTGTTTGGTGTTTTCTTCAGTCTCAGCTGGTTCTTGCAACACCATTGCCAGTATCTTCTGTCTGGTTGGGCAATCCTTCATTCAGTGAGGACCGCCGCACAAGAAGCACCCCTGTGGCTTCGGTTCTGCATGTGCCCTTCCGGCAGGCCGATATGGC
Source organism: Costus lasius (assembly GCA_027563935.2). NCBI lineage: Eukaryota > Viridiplantae > Streptophyta > Magnoliopsida > Zingiberales > Costaceae > Costus > Costus lasius. The sequence goes on from CM050453.2 coordinate 104,613,216, forward strand.
TCTTGTAGTGCCGGCGAACCCCTATCTCGTCGGGGAAAGGGTCTACCCCTGTTTGGAGTTCTAGCCCTCGGCGGGGAGCCGCGCTTTGGAGGTGGCCTCGAAGCTCTTGGTGGAGCCGATATGGAAGATCGAGTATCCACTAGAGATTCGGCCACCGCCGCAGCCGCCCTCCAGTCTTGCGGCGAGTGTCGACGGACTTTTGTCTCTGCCCATGGTGGAAGGTGGTAGAGGAAAAGATAGCGTTTGTCTACTTCCGACATAACTGGTATCTCCAACATAAGTGCGGAGAATGCCCTGATGTACTCCTGGATCGAGCCAGTGTGCTTCAGCCGATCCACCTCGCCACGAGCCTGGTCCGCCAAATTCCTGGGAAAAAACTACCGTCGCAATTCCTCACAGAAAATCTCCCATGACCAACTAGAAGCCCCCGACGTCGAGCTAATTTTGGTCCTCCACCAAAGTTTCGCGTCAGCTTTGAGATATGCAATGCACATCTGCACTCGTTCCCCATCAGAAACGTGGCTCGTCGAGAATAGTTACTCCATGTCCCAGATAAAATTTTTCACCTTTCAGGACGATCAGACCTCTCCGAACGTTGCTGGTTCTGGGATGCGCACGCTCGACTTGGGAGCCGCCTGCTCCATTGTCGCTGCAGCTTGTGCTGCTTGCGCCAAGGCCATGCGCAGTACAACGACCTCTGCCTGCAACCCTGCCATCTGCTCTGACAACTCCGCCAGACTCTCCAATGTTTGTTGAAGTGCGATGATTTGCAACCGTTGTTGCTCCACCATCCGTTGTAGATGCTCAACCTGGGGAACGGCCACATTATCCCCGTCACCAGTTAAGCTAAACACCTGCTCTTACCGCGCCAAGCGGTCTACTTGATTCACCATCTCATCGGGCAACTTTAATGGTAACCTCCCTCTGATACCTTTGTCACGCCCGGGCTAAATGTCCTCCGACGAACCTATGACCGTGTGCCCTAGTTTATGAAATTTTCGCCCGATTTTCAATTTCCCTACTGACTCAGCCGAAACCCCGCTTTGAATGCTAATCACGTTTGGAAATTTCGCCGCAACAGTCGTCTTCACAAACGCCTCGTGCGTTCGATCAAGCTTCTTGCCGGAGAAGGCTGGCTGCTGCTCTCGGCATGCAGCAGGAGAAGTTTTCCGAGCCTCACCCTCAGCCTCTTCGCTGGCGGCCGCCGTTGCCAGAAATCGTCACCGTCGCCGGAACTGGTGAAGAAGCGCAGAAGAGATAGGAATAGGGGAAGACGATCCGTCAACGATCTTATTTCTCTTCAAAACCGGTTACAAAACCCTCTCCTTTCTCCGTCAACGATCCCTGTTGCTGACCCCTTCGCTCATGTCGACGGCGCACTCGCCGCCGACTTACAATCTCGCACCCTCACACTCAAAATCTATCGTCGACGTCTCCCTAGACGCCGAAAGTCACCTTGCTGCTCTCTGCTCCCCTAAGCTATAGAGTGGCTGGTGATGATGGTGTCGCTTCCTCCCTTCTTCCCTTTTAACGAGAAGGGGATGTTCGCATGCGCCTCTGAGCCTCCGCTCAGACCGCGTCTCCTGTCCCCAAATTAGGATTTCTGCAGCCGTAATCCCCTCGACGTCCGCTTCTCCCGCACGCCGACCACGCTCCCGCTGCTCCTAGCGCTGTCATCGTCTGCGTTCGAGGAGCTCGGCGAAGACGCGGCTGCTTGTTTCCGCCTCCCGCTTCCGATTTTGGGCGTTGACCCAAATTCGGATGTTGACCAGATGATTTGAGCGAAGCTTTGGGCTCCGCTTTCACGTCTCCCACACGGGCCTGGTGGTCCACGGGCCTAAACACTAGGTGTTAGGCCCTGGGCTCCCCGGTTCAGCCCAGAGGGGGTGGGCCAAACCCAAGCCCAAGCCCGGGTAGCTAGAGACGTAGAGGCGGCGCCCGAATTGGTCAACGAGGGCGATTGACCCCGTCCCAAATCTCCAAGACGCAGGGGCGTCGTCTCCCGCGGAAGCTGAGGAAACGGACGCGTCTGCTGGCTTAGACGCGGTCGACGACGAAATCGGCTTCGCCGAGCGATGCAGACGCGAGAAGATCGGACGCGAAGGCGGCGCGGCGGCATCGTCTTCAACAGCGGAATACGCGGTCGCGGAGACGGATTGAAGGCGACTTCCTCTCTTTAAAAGGAGCAGAAGGGCGATCGAGCAGGGACCTTCGGCGAGATCATCAGGCGAGGGGTGAGCGACGGAAAGCTTGGAGTGAAAGCTTGAGAGACGTGATCGAGAGAGAAGAGAGAACTCCGCGAGCGTCTGTAAACGGTGGCAAGCGACGCCGCCGACGTGAGGAAGAGAGACGAGAGGTGAAGGGTTTTGTAACTTTGATTTACAAAGGAATAAAGTGAAGCTTTCCCTTCCCCTGAGCTTCTTCTCCGGCGGCAGTACCTCCTTGCTTCCCCTGTTTCCGGTGGTTCGGTGCTTCTTCGTCGTTGTTGTCGACGGCGACGGTGATCGACGTCGACGGAGCTGAGGGAGAGCGGGACAGGCGGCCCTTTCCACATCGGCCCGTTCCTCTTCGGTGAGCTTACGAGCGCGGCGGCGCTTGGTCGGAATCACGACGCAGGCGGCGTCGTGGGAGAGACGAAGAAGACGACGAACGCGTTACCAGCGTTCGAATCGAGGACGAGTCAACGGTCAACGACGTATTTCGGATTTCGATTTCGAAATCGAAATCGAATTCGCCGCTGACGCAAGCAAGGACGTCAGCAAGGAAATTTCGGCGCGGCGGACGAAATCGGAAGGGCTGACGTCACTGTTTGGTCAAAATTGATTTTGACCAGTGAGGTATTTTGATTTAGGGTTTTCGATTCTTTTCGGATTTCCTAATTAGGGTTAGGGTTTTCCTTGAGTGAATTGTAATTTGGGAAGAAAAAGTGAGCGGGGAACTAGGGTTTCAAATTTGGGGACGAGATTCGGTCCGGAAACCCTAGCGCGATCACGTTCTGGTGTTCCGCCGGACGGCTCTAGGAAGCAGATAAGCACTGTTTTTAGACCGTTCCGACCGGGGCGTGACACTAGGCATCAATCCCCATACCTCTCGCATGATGTGAATGCATTAAGGTACATCCCTATTATGATTTCAAGGTCATGACATTTTATCGTCAAAAGGTAACATTTGTTTCATGCCCTTATTTTAAGAGGGAAATGATGTTTCACTAATAGGATATGGTCTATTAGTGCATCACTTCATTAGTTAACTTTATCCACTATCTTCTCTAAGAAAGTAAGTGATGGAGTTACAAGTAATTATAAAGATAAATGGAGTGGAGATAAATGGAGTGGAGATGCGGGGTATCGATCCCCGTACCTCTCGCATGCGAAGCAAGCGCTCTACCATATGAGCTACATCCCCATTATGTCTTGGTGGTCATGATTTTCTTCGTCAAAATTGGATAACACAAAAGCTATGATTATGTTTTGTGCCCCCATTTTAAGCGGGAAAAGATGTTCCTTAATAGGATATGGTACATTAGTCCATTCTTTCATTAGCTAACTTTATCCACAAGAAAGTATGTGGGGGTAAAGGTTACTAAAAAGATAAATGGAGTGGAGTTTGAGGGTATCCATCCGATACAGAAAATTGCTAGAAGCCAATACAAACTAATATTGATGAACTACTCTTAGTATTTATATGCTATACATAAGCTTTTCAAAAATTTCATGATGCATTTTTTTGAAAGATTTTGTGCCTTTATTTTATGAGGGAAATGATGTTCCACCATTCTATATTTAGCATGCTAGGTTAATTAGTTCATTACTTCATTAACTTTCTCCATTATCTACTGAGTGGTGGTTGTAAACATAACAAAAGAGATGGAGAGGAATGGGTAGGCATCGATCCCCATACCTCTTGCATGTTAAGACTCTAGTTACTGAGCTGTATCCCCATTATGATTTATTAGTTATAGAGATGATAGCTGGGTAGTATTTTAGTGGGTACCTGACCCATTTATAGGTAATTGGGCACATGTTAACCGGGTTCAGTTCGAGTATGGGTAGTGTATTTACTACTCGAGTTGGGTTCGGGTAGCATAGGGCAGTAGGTGTCACACCCAAATTTTCGCAATACGAACACTCTGTGATGGCGTCTCTCAACTCACCAGCCCCTCAATAGCTCCAGGGCATTGCAGAAACCTTGATTTTTTTTCTTGACCCCCACTCACATTGTAGGTGGCCCCGAGTATGACAACTATCAACACTATGCACCTTTTATCTGAATGATGCGCCCCCACCGAGTCAGCACTCCCCCTGCCGCGGACTAGTGTTTTCCCCGTCCCCTCTCACCTGGGTGTGTGGAAATCACTTGTCACTTATGCGAATGCAAAGTTATATTAACTTGAGTGGCGGATTGGGTTTAGTGCGCGCCCCCAACCTCTTTGCACACTCAAGCTTATGCGCCCTGAGCAAGAACAGCTCTTGTACTGTACTTATGTAAGATATACATATGGTACACAGTTCTAGGCATACTAGGCATATGCACAGTCTAAAATAATGATGCATTAGACAAATGCACTATACACTCTAGCAAGCACGAGACTCAAATCACAAATGGCAGCATTCATAGACAACATGCACCAATCACAAAGAACACAAAAACCATGACGAAACAATCACCATATCAACTACTCATCAAAACAAGTCGATACACAAAACCTCTAACATTGGCTACTCGCCAATTCTAGCATCTCATGCACAAAGCTCTATAACACTAGAGTAAGTATCTATAAGTTCAGAAACGAACTTAGAGTTCGCTAGAGAATAAGACCACCGCCGGAGAAGGTGATTGCTGATGAAGACTTGGCCCCTCGCCAAATCTGATGCTAGCTTCTCCAAGTATTCGGCTAACCTCTAGCCGCCTCCTTTAGATCTTGTCCCTCACAAGACCCTCGCCGTTGATGATGAAGATGATGATTGCCGCCAGTGATGATAGAGAAGATGATGTCTATCGCCCTCAAGGAATAGGTCCTCACCGAAGAAGGAAGAGAGTGGTGATGACTTGCGCAAACTCTCCCTTGGCCAAAACTCCTCTTTTGTTGATTTGCTATTTTCGGCCAAGTGGTGTAACCGCCCACTACTTAACTCTATGGTGCGCCAAGCAATGGAAATGATAGAGCTTTACCAAGTATGCGCCCCTTCTAGTCATCAGCAAAACCCGTATGCTGGGTCGGTTCCCATGAACATACAGGTCTCTGGCACTCCATTGGGTCTCAGGTTCAATGCTCGCTTGTGCCCCGTCTTCAATATATGCTGTGCAAACCATGCACTGGATTTCTAAACCAAACTAAACCTATTGGTTCGAGTTAAACTACAAAGATAAATGGAGTGGAGTTCGAGGTACCCATCCAATATAAAAAATTGCTAGAAGCTAATACAAAATAATATTAATGAAATACTCGAGTGTTTATATGCTATACCTAACTAAGCTTTTTCAAAAAATTCCTTTAGGCTTAGCGCCCATATTTTATTAGGGAAATGATGTTCCAGGAAAAGGTTAATTAGTTTATTACTTGTAACTAAAATATTAAAAGGAGTGGACATGTAGGGTATCAAACCACGTGCCTCTTGCATGCTAAGTGAGCGCTCTACTATTTGAGCTACATCCCCATTATGCTTTTATGGTCATGATTTTCTTTGTAAAAATTGGATTACATGATAGATATAATTATGTTTTGTGCCCCTATTTTAGGTGGGAAAAGATTTTCAGGTTCATTAGTCCATTACCTCGTTAGCTAACTTTATCAACTATTTATTCCATGAAAGTATGTGGCGGGAAAAGTAACTAAAATGATAAATGGAGTGGAGTTTGAGATTTCCATCCAATACAAAAGTTGTTAGAAGCCAATACAAACTAATATTAATAAACTACTCTTTTAAGTGTTTATATGCTATACCTAAGCTTTTCAAAATTTAAAGAGATGGAGTGGAGTGGCTATTACAAGTAACTAAAATATTAAATGGAGTGGAGATGCGGGGTATTGATCCCCGTGCCTCTCGCATGCTAAGCGAGCGCTCTACCATTTGAGCTACATCCCCATTATGCTTTGGTGGTCATGATTTTCTTCATAAAAACTAGATTACATGAAAGCTATAATTATGTTTTGTGCCCCTATTTTAGGTAGGAAAAGATTCTCAGGTTCATTAGTCCATTACCTCCTTAGCTAACTTTATTAATTATTTATTCCATGAAAGTATGTGGCGGTAAAAATAACTAAAATGATAAATGAAGTGGAGTTTGAGGTTTCCATACAATAGAAAAGTTGTTAGAAGCCAATATAAACTAATATTAATGAACTACTCTTAACTATACCTAAGCTTTTCAAAATTTCGTGAAGCATTTTTTTTTATAGATTTTGTGCCCTTATTTTATGAGGGAAAAGATGTTCAATGGAGTGGAGTGGCTAGGCATTGATGGTCATGATTTTCTTTGTAAAAATTGGATTACATGAAAGCTATAACTATGTTTTGTGCCCCTATTTTAGGTGGGAAAAGATTTTCAGGTTCATTAGTCCATTACCTCGTTAGCTAACTTTATCAACTATTTATTCCATGAAAGTATGTGGTTGGAAAAGTAACTAAAATGATAAATGGAGTGGAGTTCGAGATTTCCATCCAATACAAAAGTTGTTAGAAGCCAATACAAACTAATATTAATAAACTACTCTTTTAAGTGTTTATATGCTATACCTAAGCTTTTCAAAATTTCGTGAAGGATTTTTTTTTTTAGATTTTGTGCCCTTATTTTTGTGAGGGAAACGATGTCCAACCATTATATTTTCAACGGGATATGGTTAATTTATTTATTTTCATTAATTGTCTCCACTATCTACTATGCTGTGGTTGTAAACATAACGAAAGAGATGGAGTGGAGTGGCTATTACAAGTAACTAAAATATTAAATGGAGTAGAGATGCGGGGTATCGATCCCTGTGCCTCTCGTATGCTAAGCGAGCGCTCTACCATTTGAGCTACATCCCCGTTATGCTTTGGTGGTCATGGTTTTCTTCATAAAAACTAGATTACATGAAAGCTTTAATTATGTTTTGTGCCCCTATTTTAGGCAGGAAAAGATTTTCAGGTTCATTAGTCCATTACCTCCTTAGCTAACTTTATCAATTATTTATTCCATGAAAGTATGTGGCGGTAAAAATAACTAAAATGATAAATGAAGTGGAGTTTGAGGTTTCCATCCAATAGAAAAGTAGTTAGAAGCCAATACAAACTAATAGTAATGAACTACTCTTAACTATACCTAAGCTTTTCAAAATTTCGTGAAGCATTTTTTTTATAGATTTTGTGCCCTTATTTTATGAGGGAAATGATGTTCAATGGAGTGGAGTGGCTAGGCATTGATGGTCATGATTTTCTTTGTAAAAATTGGATTACATGAAAGCTATAATTATGTTTTGTGTCCCAATTTTAGGTGGGAAAAGATTTTCAGGTTCATTAGTCCATTACCTCGTTAGCTAACTTTATCAACTATTTATTCCATGAAAGTATGTGGCTGGAAATGTAACTAAAATGATAAATGGAGTGGAGTTCGAGGTTTCCATCCAATACAAAAGTTGTTAGAAGCCAATACAAACTAATATTAATGAACAACTCTTTTAAGTGTTTATATGCTATACCTAAGCTTTTCAAAATTTCATGAAGGATTTTTTTTTATAGATTTTGTGCCCTTATTTTTATGAGGGAAATGAAGTTCAACCATTATATTTTCAACGGGATATGGTTAGTTCACTATCTACTATGTGGTGGTTGTAAACATAACAAAAGAGGAGTGGAGTTGCTAGGCATTGATCTCCATACCTCTCATAACAAATAGAGCTACATTCTCATTATTGGTCATGATTTTTGTTGTCAATACAAATGCTGGAGTTACAAGTAACTAATATATTAAATGGAGTGGAGATGTGGGGGTATCGATCCCCGTGCCTCTCGCATGCTAAGTGAGTGCTCTACCATTTGAGTTACATCCCCGTTATGCTTTGGTGGTCATGATTTTTTTCATAAAAACTAGATTATATGAAAGCTTTAATTATGTTTTGTGCCCCTATTTTAGGCGGGAAAAGATTTTCAGGTTCATTAGTCCATTATCTCGTTAGCTAACTTTATCAACTATTTATTCCATGAAAGTCTGTGGCGGTAAAAGTAACTAAAATGATAAATGGTAAAAGTAACTAAAATGATAAATGGAGTGGAGTTCAAGGTATCCATCCAATACAAAAAATTATTAGAAGCCAATACAAACTAATATTAATGAAGGACTCTTAAGTGTTTATATGTTGTACCTAAGCTTTTCAAAATATCGGAGTGGCTAGGCATCGATCCCCTTTATCTCTCTCATAACAAATAGAGCTACATTCTCATTATGATTTTTGTCGTCAATACAAATGGTGGAGTTACAGGTAACTAAAATATTAAATGGAATGAAGATGCGGAGTATCGATCCTGTGCCTTAACATGCACCCTACCATTTGAGCTACATCCCTGTTATGCTTTGGTGGTCATGATTTTCTTCATAAAAACTAGATTACATGAAAGCTATAATTATGTTTTGTGCCCCTATTTTAGGCGGGAAAAGATTTTCAGGTTCATTAGTCCATTACCTCCTAAATAGAGTAGAGTTCGAGTTCAATACAAATGCTAGAGTTACAAGTAACTAAAATATTAAGTGGAGTGGAGATGCAGGGGTATCAATCCCGGTGCCTCTCGCATGATAAACGAATGCTCTACCATTTGAGCTATATCCCCGTTATGCTTTAATGTTCATGATTTTCTTCATAAAAACTAGATTACATGAAAGCTATAATTATGTTTTGTGCCCCCTATTTTAGGTGGGAAAAGATTTTCAGGTTCATTAGTCCAATTACCTAGTTAGCTAACTTTATCAACTATTTATTCCATAAAACTATGAGTAACTAAAATGATAAATAGGAGTTCGAGGTATCCATCCAATATAAAAAATTTGTTTGAAGCCAATACAAACTAATATTAATGAAGTACTCTTAAATGTTTATATGCTATACCTAAGCTTTTCAAAATATCATGAAGCATTTTTTTTGATAGATTTTGTGCCCATGTTTTACGAGGGAAATGATGTTCAGCCATTCTATTTTCAATATGATATGGTTAATTTGTTTACTTTCATTAATTGTCTCCACTATCTACTATGTGGTGGTTGTAAACATAACAAAAAGAGATGGAGCGGAGTGGCTAGGCATCAATCTTGTATCTCTCTCTTAACAAATTGAGCTACATTCTCATTATGTTTTTTGTCGTCAATACAAATGGTGGAGTTTCAGGTAGCTAAAATATTAAATGGAGTGGAGATGCAGGGTATCGATCCCCGTGCCTCTCGCATGCTAAGCGAGCGCTCTACCATTTGAGCTACATCCCCATTATACTTTAGTGGTCATGATTTTCTTCATAAAAACTAGATTACATGAATGCTATAATTAAATTTTGTGCCCCTATTTTATGCAGGAAAAGATTTTCAGGTTCATTAGTCCATTACCTCCTCAGCTAACTTTATCATCTATTTATTGCATGAAAGTTTGTGGCGGTAAAAATAACTAAAATGATAAATGGAGTGGAGTTTGAGGTTTCCATCCAATAGAAAAGTTGTTAGAAGCCAATACAAACTAATATTAATGAACTACTCTTAACTATACCTAAGCTTTTCAAAATTTCGTGAAGCTTTTTTTTTGATAGATTTTGTGCCCTTATTTTATGAGGGAAATGATGTTCAATGGAGTGGAGTGGCTAGGCATCATTCCCCATACCTCTCTCGTAGCAAATAGCGCTACATTCTGATCTTCATGATTTATTGGTCATGATTTTTGTCATCAATACAAATGGAGTTACAAGTAACTAAAATATTAAATGGAGTGGAGATGTGGGGTGTCCCTCCCCGTGCCTCTCGCATGCTAAGCGAGCGCTCTACCATTTGAGCTACATCCCCGTTATGCTTTGGTGATCATGATTTTCTTCATATAAACTACATTACATGAGAGCTATAATTATGTTTTGTGCCCCTATTTTAAGCGGGAAAAGATTTTCAGGTTCATTAGTCTATTACCTCATTAGCTAACTTTATCAACTATTTATTCCTTGAAAGTATGTGCCGGTAAAAGTAACTAAAATGATAAATATAGTGGAGTTCGAGGTATCCATCCAGTATAAAAAATTGTTAGAAGCCAATACAAACTAATATTAATGAAGTACTCTTAAGTGTTTATATGCTATACCTATGCTTTTCAAAATATCATGAAGCATTTTTTTGATAGATTTTGTGCCCTTATTTTATAAGGGAAATGATGTTCAACCATTCTATTTTCAATATGATATGGTTAATTTGTTTACTTTCATTAACTTTCTCCACTATCTACTGTGTGGTGGTTGTAAACATAACAAAAGAGATGGAGTGGAGTGGCTAGGCATCGATCCCCATATCCATCTCATAACAAATAGAGCTACATTCTCATTATGATTTTTGTCGTCAATACAAATGGCGGAGTTACAGGTAACTACTATTTGAGTTACATCCTCGTTATGCTTTAGCGGTCATGATTATTGTTAGGGGCCCAATATTATTAGTAGGTTATGTACTAAAGCGGATCCGAGTTGGGTGTTATACCCTGTTTGCTAAGTAGGGAAAATCTATAAATAAAGACCTAGGTTTAGAGTTAGGGTGTCAAGTGTTTTGTTATTGTCTCGTTAGGGCGTGCTTTGTACGATTTTTCGCCGGTGATGGCTTAGGTGTTCTATCAATTATCTTCATAAAAACTACATTATATGAAAGCTATTATTATGTTTTGTGCCCCTATTTTAGGCCTGAAAAGATTTTCAGGTTCATTAGCCCATTACCTCGTTAGCTAACTTTATCTACTATTTATTCCATGAAATTATGTGGCGGTAAAAGTAACTAAAATGATAAATGGAGTGGAGTTATGAGGTTTCCATCCAATGCAATAGTTGTTAGAAGCCAATACATATATTAATAATAAAATTGATCCCCATACCTCTCTCATAACAAATAGATCTACATTCTCATTATGATTTATTGGTCATGATTTTTGTCATCACTACAAATGTTGGAGTTACAAGTAACTAAAATATTAAATGGAGTGGAGATGCGGGGTATCGATCCCCGTGCCTCTCGCATGCTAAGCGAGCGCTCTACCATTTGAGCTACATCCCCATTATGCTATGGTGGTTATGATTTTTTTCATAAAAACTAGATTACATGAAAGCTATAATTATGTTTTGTTCCCCTAATATAGACAGGAAAAGATTTTCAGGTTCATTAGTCCATTACCTAGTTAGCTAACTTTATCAACTATTTATTCCATGAAAGTATGTGGCGGTAAAAGTAACTAAAATGATAAATGGAGTGGAGTTTGAGATATCCATCCAATACAAAAAATTGTTAGAAGCCAATACAAAGTAATATTAATGAAGTACTCTAAAGTGTTTATATGCTATACCTAAGCTTTTCATAAATTTCGTGAAGCATTTCTTTGATAGATTTTGTGCTCTCATTTTATGAGGGAAATGATGCTCCACCATTCTATTTTCAACAGGCTATGGTTAATTTCTTTACTTTCATTAACTGTCTCTACTATCTACTGTCTTCTATCTACTATGTGGTGGTTATAAACATAACAAAAGAGGGGGCGGAGTGGCTAGGTGTCACGCCCTATTTTCCTTACCTCACCACTTCAGCCGATTCCCCTTGGAACAGTGCACCCGAAATCAAAATTCACAACCTGAATTTGGTTTTGACCTCAGTGTCGTGTTGACTTGTGCCTGCCTCGTGTGCCTTGATTTGAACGCCACCCGTTCATGTTCGTTGCGACGAACTCAGCCGGGTACAGGCGCTTGGCTTTGAACGCCACCTGCATTGGAAGCTGTGCCCGGAGAGGAGGAAAGGAGGAGCTTGGGCGTGTGGCAGGGGAGGCACTCGCACCTTGCCCCCAGCCCTTGTTGCTGCTGGAAGCTGCTGCCGGATCGTTGTCGACGGCGGCGATGGTGAAGGAGAAGAATCTTGTCGGAAGGCACACATCGGAGAAGAAAAACAATAAAGGGGAAAATTTACTCTTATTTCTCTCAAATACTGAGGACAAAACCCCCTCACTTCTTACTCCTGTCGGCGGCAGGCTCTCGTCGCCGACTTATAGAAACTCTCAGCTCTCAGATCTCACATATCCTCTGGCAAGGGCGACTCTCGTCGTCGCTGGCTCCATGCTGCTCTCCTCGTCGGATCCTCCTCTTCTCTTATAGTGAAGAAGGTTCGCTGGTTCCACCTCCAAAGACGTTTATAGGGGAGAACCAGTTCGGCCTGTCTGCTGAGTCACCGAAGATGTTGCCGTTCTGCACGTCGTTGACGCATGGCCACGAATCCTGCTGGAATCGGCTGCCGACCCACGGCTCTGCTGAAATCGGAGAAGACACAACACCCTTGTCTGCGAAATCACTTCTGCTTTGCACTTCTGATTTGGCATTGACTGAAATGTTGACTCCAATTTGGGTGTTACACTAGGCGAAAAAATTTCCTAGGCGGGGACGCCGCCTAGAATTATTAGGCGAGACTTAATATAAACCATTCCTATTACTTTGGAAATTGTGTGATACTTGATGAACCTGCACAACAATCGGATTGCACGATTATTAAAGTAATAGGAATGGTTTATATTAAGTCTCGCCTAACAATCCTAGGTGGCCCTAGGAAAAATTTTCACATTAGGTGTCAGGCCCATGCCAAATCAAAGCAAACTGGGTGGTGGCCCAAGCCTGCGTAGCAGGAAACGAAGCCCGATTTTTGGTCAAAATCGGGTCAATGACAAAATCGGGACGCGGAAGGGAACGCTCGACTTCATCTTCCTCGCCCCGTTCTTCAGCTGCAGCGTCGATGACGCCTTCCCCAAGCGGCTCGGATGCAGACGCAGGCGACTGCTACGAGTGAACAGGCGACACGGGCAGCGGAAGAAGCCGGCGCTAACGGCTAGGGTTGCGACCCCTAAGCTCGCGAATGATGCGGTCCAAGCGGGGGTGGCGTGAAGGCAGCGGCGAGCAGCATCCCCTCTATAAATCGGCCGACGGAAGGAGCGATCGGGGGATACTCAACCATCATATCTTTGATATCGAGCAAGTGATCGAGGCAGAGAGCTCAGGGGAGTGCATCGACACCAAAGCTTGGGGAGGTGAAGGTGAGATTTGGGCGAGCCTTCCGGCATCTAGGGAGGCACCGACAACAAGGGAGTTATGAGCGATTGTGAGATTGTAACCGGTGATCAGGAGATCACCGGTGAGGGAGGGGAGTGGGCGTCGGCGACAGGGGTCGTCGGCGAGTTCAGAGGAGGTTTTGTAACGTTTTTCGGTAATAAACGACATTCTTCTTCCTCAAACCCGATTCCCCTGTTTTCCTCTTCTCCCGCGGCGGTGACGACCCAGCGGCGGCAGCGACTGCTCCGGTTGGCGATGAGAGGCTGAAGGGAGGCAGGCAGCCTTCCCTACCGGCACGCCCGAAGCTCCGGCGAATCTCACGATCGCAGGCGGCGCTCGGTGTCGAAGGCGTGGAGAGGAAGATGAAGACGAATGGGCGAGCGTTTGTTCCGAGGCAGCAAAGTCAACAGGTCAACAGAAGAATTTGACGGCGGCTGACGTCAGCCAGCGCAATTTCGAGTGGCGCACGGCGATTTCAATTAGGGGCGTTGACTTTAACATTGACCAGGAGGTAAAATTAGGGTTAGGGTTTTGACTTTTGATTTGGGGGTGATTTCATGCCCGAAAATTAGGGATTCGCCGTAGTACAGAACCAGACTATGAGCCCATACCCACAGGTCAGAGATACACATTGGCGGGTCAACGTGGTGTGGTTACCACGGCTGCTTCACCCGGGAAGGTGGTCGGAAGTTTCAGAAGATTGCGCACACAGCCAGAGGATCGTCGGAGGACGATTAGCCCCAGCGTGATCAGGGTGGTAAGACTAAGGTAATTGCTAAATTAACTGACGACATGGTGAATCAGGCAGATCGCATAGCTCAGTTGGAGTAGGTGCTCGGCCTTACTGGTGATGGGGACAATGCGGTGGTTCCCCAAGTTGAGCATCTACAACGCACAGTGGAGCAACAACGGTTGCAGATTGAAGCCCTACAGCAGACTTTAGATTGTTTGATTGATTTGCCAGAGCAGATGGCAAGGATGCGAGAGGAGATGCAGGCTGAGATCGTCATGCTGCACTTGGCTCCAGCGTGATCAGAGTGGTAAGACTAAGGTAATTGCTAAATTAACTGATGAGATGGTGAATCAGGTAGATCGCATAGCTTAGTTGGAGCAGTTTTTTCTCGGAAATTCGGCGGATCAGGCTTGTGGCAAAGTGGATCGGCTGAAGCACACGGAGTCGATCCAGGAGTATGTCAGGGTATTCTCTGCACTGATGTTGGAGCTACCAGATATGACGGAGGCAGACATGAGGTACTTCTTCCTCCGAAATCTCCAACCATGGGTGGAGACAGAGGTCCGACGACACTCACCACTAGACTAGAGGGCGGCAGTGGCCGAATCCTTGGTGGATAATCAGAATTACAGATCAGCACCCCAAGGAAATCCACTTCACTACCGAAGCACGGTTCCCCGTCGAGAGCTAGAGTTCCAGAAAGGAGTAGACCCTTTCCCCGGCGAGACAGGAGTTCGCCGGGACGGCAAGAGCAATAGCGGACTGCTGGAAGGGTCCATGCAGAACCGAAGCCACAGGGGTGTTACCTCTGCGGCGGTTCTCATTGGATAAAGGATTGCCTCACCAGGCAGAAAATCATGGCGATGGTACTGCAGGAACCAACAGAGAAGGCTACGGTGGACATCCAGGAGCCGAGGATCGGGGCGATCTAGGCAGCTTCGAACACTGCCACGAGTGTGCATCAGTGTCGGATCGGGTACGTCGGGGCGATGGTTGTGAAAGAACCGCCCGTAACAGACATCGAGGGCGATGATCAAGTTGGGCGGGGGAGAATTGTCAGGCCCATGGATCATTGGGCTAAGCCAAATGAAAGCAGACTGGGTGGTGGCCCAGGCCTGCACAACGCAGTAGGAAACGAAGCCCGATTTTTGGTCAAAATCGGGTCAATGACAAAATCGGGACGCGGAAGCGAAGGCTCGACTTCGTCTTCCTTGCCGCGTTCTTCGGCTGTAGCGTTGACGACGCCTTCCCCGAGCGGCTCGGACGCAGACGGAGGCGACTGCTACGGGCGAACTAGCGACACGGGCAGCGAAGAAGCAGGCGCAGATAGGTATCCGCAAGTGCACAGATTTATCGAAGTAATAAAGAAAGATATCGTTCCCAACGACGATCTGGCGGTCAAGTACCAATTACACGATTGATCTATATCTAGACGAATCAAATATGTGGTTTTTGTTTTCGACACTTCTAAGTACAAATAAAAGAAACAGAACGTTTTTGGTAAAAATCAGTTCGGATAAAATCGAGATTTAGGGTTTCACCGCGCTGACGATTATGAATTTAATAAAAATAAATCTTTGATAAGAAAATTATAGTTTTGAAAGGGATTTTTTCTAAGGTACAGTTTACCTCCTCTCGAAGCGTAATCCGATATCTAACTACGCTAACTCCCTACTCTCGTGACAGTTAACGTAATTAGACCCATTAAGTTCTATGAAAAACCATGTGAATCATTCAAACGAATCCGAACTACTCTCGTGATTGGATTCGTAGGTTTGAAAAGAATAGTTTCGACGTTGCGATTCACCTCTCGGTCCTTCTCGCAACGTCTAAGACGCAATAAAACTTGGCTAGAGTATTAAAGCGAGATACATACAATTCTAATCAAATCAAATCTATAAAATTCATGTAAAAGATTTCAAACAATATATTCAATCCATAAATCGTCAACGGGCTATTCCCCAAATCCTAAAAATATGGTTTACACGTTCATGTTCATAACAAACAGCATGTTCATCAATGAAAATCGCATGAAAAGTTAAGAAGATTACAGAAAATCGCTAGACAAGTAATTAGAAAAGCTTCCACTCGACGTGGAGACGAAGATGAACCCTCTAATTCTTCCTTTGCGCGGCTTTTCAGATCGAATTCTGCCCTGGAACTGATTTCCGTCGTCGCTGCTATAGCCGTTCGTTTTCGTGCGTAGAAGCCCCCGAAACCCTACCAAAACCTTTCCTTTTATAGTCTAATCAGTATAGAACCCATCTAGGAAGGTTTCTGGAGAGTTTGGTTCAATTCTAGTTTAATTTGGAGTCGAACCGAGTGAAAAACGGAAAGGACGGATGTTTTTACGATCTGTGATGAGTTTACGGCCACGACCGTAAATGTCTCTGTGTGTACAGCACTTAAGTCACAGAAATATTCACGGCTCGTGATCGATTCACGGCTTCGGTCGTGAAAGCTTCTGTGCACTATTTAACTTAGTCGTTTTTCGCCTTCTGCTCGAACTCAGAATTACGGCCGATCCATAATTTTCGCATTCTTCACTATTTTGACTCCAAATTCGATGTGTAAGCTCGTGATTTCCTCGGGAATCATAATATGACCTCAAAACTCTCGAAATCCATCATTTTTGTGTCTTTTTACCGACATTTTTATAAAAACGAGAAAAAGTGAAGATTCTGTGCAAAGTGAAGTAAAAACATTAAAAATTATATAAAATCATTCAATTAAGCCCAAAATATGATGTAAAATATAGGCAAAAACACGATGTAAATGCCGACGCCACCCTAACCCTAATTTTGAAATCCGAACGCCAAATTTTAACCGCTGCTACTCGGATTAATTTCCGCCGATGACGTCACGCCGACGCCACCCCTGAAATCGAAATCAATTTCTCACTCGAATTCGATCGTCTGACCGTTGACTCGCCCGACGTCACCCGTAGTCTCGCTGACGTCGACGCTCTCAAATCGAATGCCTCACGGCATTCGTCTCCTTCGCCGCGCACGCGGCACTCGTGTTCCCAGCTGCCGCCGGGGAAGAAGGAAGCGCTGCCTGTGCCTCGCCTCCGTCTCCTCGTTGCTTACCTGGAGATGGTCACCGGAAGCCGTCTACCTTCGTCGGAGACGATGAGAAGTAGGACCACAAGCTCGGAACAGAGGAAGAGATAAGGAGAAGAGGAAAAACTTTGATTCACTGTTTCAAGCTACAAAAACCTCCTCTCGCCGTCGGTGACCCCCTGGCCGTCGACGCCCTCTATCCCTCCCTCGCCGGTCGTCCCCTGATGCCGGTTACAAACTCTCACTGCTCTCACACCTCGCTATGAATCGTTGAAACTCTCGCATGGTGCTGTGGACGATAACCTCACTCCCTAAGCTCTGATCAATCTCTGGATAGATGGAAACTTCCCTCGTGGATGCTTTTAAGGAGGAAGGGCCGCCGCTTCCCTTCCGATTTCCTCGCTTTAGGGCTTCCGCTGCCCAACTCCTGTGCGCCCGAGAAATACGCCGCCGACCGTGTCTCCATCTCCAAGTCGCCCGCAAAGCCCGCCGTCTTCGACCGCGTCCCCGCTTCTTCAGGATGAGAGCTCGAGGTCGGCCGCGTTCGAAGACGCGTCCGAGTTGCGCGCTGAAGAGGAGGCCGCCACGCTCGTTTCCGCGTCCGTCGCACGTGGTGAAGACGACGCTGACGTCGTCGAGCTGCGCGTGCTCCCGACTTTAGGGTCAACTTCCCCTTTTGACCACCGATTTTGGGCTGTGTTTGGGTATGGATCAGGCCCACTGGGCTTTGGGCTGAACTGGCCTGAACCATGTCTGACACTAGGTGTCAGGCCCGATTGTGGCCGGTTCAGACCGGAGTCCACTGGGCTTGGCCCAAACCCAAGCCCAATGGAGAGAGCAATTCGGGAGTCTGGAGTAGGGAAGCTGTGTGGTCAAAATTGGATTTTGACCGAGCATGCAGAACGAAGGCGGCTGCTTGAGCGGCGTTGTCGAAGTCTCCAGAGGAAGACTCGGACGAGCCGCATCTTCATCCTCGATCGCGACGGATGCGGGCAACGGCGTCGACAGCCGTAGGCGACGTGGGGATCTCGGCAAGACGACGGAGTCTTCGGCGGAAGACTCGACGAGAGGCGGCGATCCTCTCCTATAAACCCAGCCGACGGAGATCGAGGAAGGGAGCGTGCGGAGAGGGAAGCTGTGTGGTCAAAATTGGATTTTGACCGAGCATGCAGAACGAAGGCGGCTGCTTGAGCGGCGTTGTCGAAGTCTCCTGAGGAAGACCCGGACGAGCCGCATCTTCATCCTCGATCACGACGGATGCGGGCAACGGCGTCGACAGCCGCAGGCGACGTGGGGATCTCGGCAAGACGACGGAGTCTTCGGCGGAAGACTCGACGAGAGGCGGCGATACTCTCCTATAAACCCAGCCGACGGAGATCGAGGAAGGGGGAGCGTGCGGAGAGCGACATCCAAGCGGGCGTTGGGGAGCGCCACCACCGGCAGCGGCGAGGGAGGCGACCGGCGAGAGCTGTGAGAGTGGAATAATAGTAATTGTAACCGGCGAGTCGCCGGCGAGGGAGGGAGAGGGGCGTCGACGACAGGGGTCGCCGACGGTGAAGGAGAAGTTTTGTAAGCTTTTACTGGCGAAATACAAGTTTCTCCCCCTAATCTCCTTCCTCCCCTGTTCTCTGGCTCGGCATTGATTCAGGCAAGAACGGGGACCTCTGGGTCGGCGGCGGCCGACTGTTGAAGAAGGAAGACAGTATCCTTCCCCGACATAGGTCCCATCCGGCGAGTCATCGAGTGCGGGCGGCGCTCGAGCTCGGACGTTGAAAACGAAAGCAGGCGTGCTTTCATCGGCGTGAAGACGAAGCGCAGAAGTGTTCCGAAGGCTGACGACAAGCGACGTCAGCAAGGTGATTTCACGATTCGAATTTGGTGGCTGACGTCAGGCGGACGTGACAGATGACCCTAAGATAGCGGTTAAGTACCAGTTTATGGTTGATCCGACCGGGACGTAACACTAGGTGTCACGCCCCGGTCGGATCTGCCTAAAAACAGCCCTTAACCGTTGTCTCAGGACTATCCGGCGGAACACCGGAACGCAACACTCTCTAGGGTTTCCGGCCCTAAATCGAAAACCCTAATCTCCCCGAATTATTTTTATCCCAAAATTATAGTTCGCTCGAGAAATCGGAAAAACGCTAATTTAGGAAGAAAAATACCTTTGGTCAAAATTCACTGTTGACCAAAATCTCTGAATTAAATCTCCTCTGCTGATTTTGACCGCCGGGCCAAAATTGCTGATTTAATTTGTGTTGCTGACGTCCGCCTGACGTCAGCCCTTGATTCGAACTTCGCCGCTCGAAATTTATCTCCTTGCTGACGTAAGCTCGCGTCAGCTACCCGAAATCGAAATCCGATTTCGATTTCGTTCGATTCAAGCTTTGACCGCCCGTTTCCGTTGACTCGTGCCTCGAAGGCCGAGTCGTCTTCTTCGTTTGCATCGACGCCACCTGCATCATTGCCTCGGTCGAGCATCGCCTGTGCTCGAGAACTCGTCTCTGGCCACTCGTCGCCGCCGACCAGAAGCTGCCCAACAGCCACCTGCCGTCGGCCCCAAGTCGCCTTAATCACCTGGAAACGCCGCCGCCGCGGCAGAGATGCAGAGAAAAGGGGAAGGTGGAGAAGAGGAAGATGAAGCTTCATTTATTCACCAAATAAGCTACAGATCTTCTCCTTTGCGTCGTCGACCCCCTGGTCAGCGCCCCCATCCCTCCCTCGCCGTCGACCAGACGGTTACTAGCTCTCGTGGAACTCTCTCTCGTCATCGACGCTCCTAGCACCGGCATCAACGCCCGCCGGCGTTGGCATCAGGCCCCGCTCTGGAAGGGCGACGGCGCCCTTGCCGTCGCCAATGGAGTCGCACTCCCCAGCGCTTGCTCTCTGTGGTGGCGCCTCCGCACACACCTTCCGCTCGATCGCGGCTACCCTTATAAGGAAACGCCGCCGCCTTTGCTTGCGACGCTGACCTCGTCCTCGCGTGGACCGCGTCCACTCTTCACCAGCGTCCGCGAAGATGGAGAAGCTCACGGATGTCGCCGCTTCGCTGCTGCATCAGCTCCGAATGGTTCGCGCGTCCGGGTCTCGCGCTTCATCGCTGCCGCGTGCGTCCGTGTCCAAGCCAGCAACCGCGTCCTCCGGGTCTTCCGCCAAGGCGCGTCGCCCGCCGAAGCCTCCGCATCTTCCGCAGCCGCCCGCGTCCGAGGAGCTCGGTGAGGGCGACGTTCTCGTTGCGTGTGCATTTCCTCCACGCGCTCCGCTTCTAATTTTGCGGTCAATGTCCACCATTGACCCTGCAATTTGGGAAGATTGCTGGGCTCTGTAGCGTGGTCTTTCGCCCGGGCTTGGGCCTCCTCGCGGCCCGATGGGCTTGGGCCGAACCGGTTGAACCGGGACCTAACACTAGGCATCGATCCCCATACCTCTCTCATAACAAATAGAACTACGTTTTCATTATGATACAGTGGTCATGATTTTTGTCGTCACTCCATTAAAATATTTAATGGAGTGGAGATGCGGGGTATCGATCCCCGTGCCTCTCGCATGCTAAGCGAGCGCTCTACCATTTGAGCTACATCCCCCTATGCTTTGGTGATCATGATTTTCTTAGTAAAAAATTGGATAACATGAAAGCTATAATTATATTTTGTGCCCCTATTTTAGGCGGAAAAAGATTTTCTGGTTCATTAGTCCAATACCTTATTAGCTAACTTTATCAACTATCTGTTTCATGAAAGTATGTGGCGGTAAAAGTAACTAAAAAGATAAGTGGAGTGGAGTTCGAGGTATCCATCCAATACAAAAAATTGCTAGAAGCCAATACAAACTATTATTAATGAACTGCTCTTAAGTGTTTATATGCTATACCTAAGCTTTTTAAAAATTTTGTGAAGCATTTTTTTGACAGATTTTGTGCCCTTATTTTATGAGAGAAATAATGTTCCACCATTCTATTTTCAATGTGATATGATAAATTTGTTTACTTTTCATTCACTTTCTCCACTATCTACCATGTCGTGGTTGTCAACATAACAAAAAAGATGGAGTGGAGTGGCTAGACATCGATCCCCATACCTCTTGCATAACAAATTGAGCTACATTCCGATTGTGATTTATTAATAAAAATGATAAACAGAGTGGAGACATACTATGTGTCAGGCCCCGGTCCAGCCTGTTCGGCCCAAGCCCAAACACAAGCCCAGTCGGCGTGCGCAAGAGGGAAAGCCTGTACGTGAAAGCACAACACGGAGCAGCTTCTGTAGCAGCATCCTCGTCGCGGAGCTCGGGTGCGAGCTCTCCGCCAGAAGACGCGTGCGACGGCGAGCTCGGACGCGGCATCAACGAAGCTTGCAGCGCAGCGAAAGAAACGAGCACGGCAACAGGATCTTCGGCGGGAGACCCGGACAACAGCGACGAGGGTTTTGGGTGGCGGCGTTGGACGCACGCGGACGAATCGGGCTCGGACTCTCGACATAAAGGCGACGGATGCGGATGGAAGAAGGGCGGCGATCCTCTATAAAAATTGATAGGGATTGATTCCATTGGGATCATCTTAAGCGGTGAGCGATCAGGGGATCGAGCGACGTGGGCGTCGAGAATTTCAGAGGTAAGGAATAGAGATTGTAACCGGCATCGCCGGCGAGGGAGGGGAGAGGGGTCGGCGGCCAGGGGGCCGACGACGACGGAGAGGATTGTAAGCAATCTTTTGTGTGAAAATAAAGCTTCCTCCTCTTCAAATCTCTTCCCCTGTTCTTCAGCGTGGCGGCGACATTTGAGGGCGTTCCTGGCGGCGAGCGACCTTCAGACGTTGACGGGAGGTGGAGAGGGACGGCGGCGTCCTCCACCCGCTTTCGAAGCTTTCCTTCCGGCGGTGGACGATGAACGCCGGTCGTTCTCACAGAGACGAAAACGAACGCGGCGTGAAGGCGTTCGAAACGAGGAAGGAGTCAACATCTTGGCAAGTCAACGGCGGAAATCGATTTGTGGAGCTGACGTCACGACGACGTAAGCAAGCGAATTGACTCCGGCGATTTGGCGTCTGACATAGTGGTGACATCAGCGAACGGGAAATCGGCGAGTTTCGGTCAAAATAGAATTGACCAGTGAAGGTTTTGATTTAGTGTTTCGATTAGGTTCGTGCGAATTGTAATTTGGAGATAAAATTTGTACAGGGAAGTTAGGGTTTTCAATTTTGGGTTAGAAACCCTAGGTAGTTCGCGCTCCGGTGTTCCGCCGGACAACCCTAAGACAACGGATAAGTATCGGTTCAGGGTTGATCCAACCGGGGCATGACACTATGCAAGCGCTCTACCATTTGAGCTACATCCTCATTATGATTTGGTAGTCATGGTTTTTTTTGTCCAAACTGCATAACATAAAAGCTATGATTTGTTATGTGCCCCCATTTTAAGAGGGAAAAGATGTTCTTTAAGAGGATATGATTCATTAGTCCATTACTTCATTATTTAATTTTATCCACTATCTATTCCAAGAAAGTAGGTGGTGGTGGTAAATATAATTAAAAAGATAAATGGAGTGGAGATGAGGGGTATACTTCCAATAAAAAAATAGGCTAAAGCCAATACAAATTAATACTAATAACTACTCTTAGTGTTTATTTGCTATACCCAAGCTTTTCAAAAATTTCATGAAGTATTTTTTGAATGTTTTTGTGCCCTTATTTTGTGACGGGAATGATGTTCCTCCATTCTATATTTAACAGGATGGTTAATTAGTTCATTACTTCATTAACTTTCTCCACTCTACTATGGGTGGTGGTAAACATAACAAAAGAGATGGTGTGGGGTGGCTAGGCGTCGAGTCATCAAAATAAGTTACGGGGAGTTACAAGTAACTAAAGTGATAAATGGAGTGGAGATGTGGGCTATCAATCCCGTACCTGTTTAGCAAGCGGTGTACCATTTGAGCTTAGCAAACGCTCTACCATTTGAGCTACCTCCCCCATTATGATTTGGTAGTCATGATTTTCTCTGTGCAAACTGGATAACATGTAAGCTACAATTTGTTTTGTTCTCCTATTTTTGGAGGGAAAAGAAGTTCCTTAACAATATATGGTTCATTAGTGCAATCCTTCATTAGCTAACTTTATCCACTATCTATTCCAAGAAAGTGTGGTAAAGGTAACTAAAAAGATAAGTGGAGTGGAGAAGTGAGGTATCCATCCGATACAAAAAATTGCTTGAAGCCAATACAAACTAATATTAATGAACTACTCTTAGAAGCTTTTTTTGAAAGATTTTGTGCCCTTATTTTAGGGCGGAAATGATGTTCCACCACTCTATATTTAACAAGATAAGGTTAATTAATTCATTACTTCATTAACTTTCTTCACTATCTACTAAGTGGTGGTGGTAAACATAATAAAATAGTTGGAGTGAAAAGGCTAGACATCGAACCCTATACCTCTTGCATGTTAATCCCACGCACACCAAGCATCATCCCCATTATGATTTATTGGTTATGATTTTTCATCAAAACTCGATAACATGAAAATTACAATTTTGCTTTATAGCCTTATTTTAGGAGGGAAATAATGTTCCATTAATAGGATATGGTCTATTGGTCTAAGCAAGCGCTCTACCATCAGAGCTGCATCCCCGTCATAATTTGATGGTCCACCATTAATCATAGGATATGGTTTATTATGGTTTGTTTGGTATTGTTATTACTTGCTGTCATAACTGTACTTAACTTTCCTATAAAAATAAGTTGTCTGGTAAACAACTTGTGAAGTTTGGTAAAATTTTTATGTAAAATATTAAAATGACAAAACTATTTGAACATATACATACCAGTATGCCACTCACCACATCTTCCTTGGTTCTTCCCTCCTTCCTTAATGCACAAGTAGCACGGCGAGAAGCCAATGCGAGCAGTGAGCGATATATATATATATATATATATATATATATATATATATATATATATATATAATTTAAAATTTTGTAGTTATCATTTTTAAAATAATATAAATCAGGGTCTTAGTCCATTACTTCGTTAGTTAACTTTATCCACTATCTACTTCAAGAAAGTAAGTGGTGCTTGTAAACGGAACTAAAAAGATAACTAGAGTGGGGATGCAGGGTATCAATCCACATATCTCTCGCATGCTAAACAAGCACTCTACCTTCTAAGCTACATCCTTGTTTTAATTTTGTGGTCATGATTTTCTTTTTCAAGACTAGATAACATGAAATCAACGATTTTGTTGATGCATAGTACAAATTGATGTAAATGAACTAGTCTGAGGGCTTAGGTGTTATATATTAGCTTTTAAAAAATCCCACGAGGTATTTTTGGAAATGATGTTCCACCATACTGCATTTAACATGATATGGTTTATTAGTCCATTACTTTATTAGCTTATTTTATCCACAATCTACTCTAAAGTCTAAACAAGTGGTGGCGGTATGCATAACTAAAATGGAGTGGAGATGTAGGGTATCAATCTCGATATGTCTTTCATGCTAAGCAAGTGCTCTATCATCTAAGCTACATCTCCATTATGATTCTGTGATCTTGATTTTCATTGTCAAAACTAGATAAAATGAAGGCTATTTGTCAATGCAATAGTACATACTGATGTAAATGAACTACTCTTAGTGTTTGTCTATATGTAAGCTTTTCTAAAATTCAATGAAGCATTCTTTTGAAAGATTTTGTTTTGTGCCCTTATTTTATGATGAAAGTGATGTTCCACTATTTTACATTTAACAAGATATGGTTTATTATTTTTAATCTATATTTTGTTAAGCAAGCTCTGCCATCCGAGCTACATCCCCATTATGATTTGGTGGCTATAATTTTCATCGGCTAAACTAGATAACTAAAAAAGATCGATTGCCATACCCCTCACATACTAAACTAGCATCCCTATTATAATTTAAAGATCATGACTTTCTTTGTCAAAACTTGATAACATAAAAGTATCAATCCGCGAACCTCTCTGAGTACTCTACCATCAAAGCTACATCCCGTTATGATTTGGTGGTCATAATTTTTTTCATCAAAAGTAGATAATATGAAAGTTATGATTTTGTTGATGCAATAATACAAATTGATATAAATGATGAGTTTTCTACAGAGCTTTTCAGTTCATTACTTCATTAGCTAACTTTATCTAGTATCTACTCTAAGAAGGTTGGTGGTGGTGATAAACGTAACTAAAAAGTTAAATGGAGTGGAGATGTAGGGTATCAATGCCCATACCTCTCGCCAAGCAAGCATTCTACAATCTGGTTATGACCGAGCATTGTTACTAAATGCACCCTTATTCATTTTAGTATCATGATGAACTTGAAAGATGATAGCAATGCAGAAAATTTTAAAAGAAGGTCGAGAAGGCTACATGAGTTGAAGTCCAGACAACAAGATTTAAAATTAGTTGGATTTTCTCCAATTATATAGATTGATTATTTACTGTATTATATGAACTGCAGATGCAACTCAGGCCAGCCGGTGAAAACCCAATATCAAAGTTCTTCACAAAGAAAGCTGATGGTAAGGACCCCATGGTGGTAGAACGTGGTAAGTGTTCCAAAGCATCTCCAATAATAGAGAGTTTTGATGGTACAAGAGAAGATTCCAGCGGACCTGATGAAATCAGTAAAGCATCCAAAGCATCTCCACGTGGAGATAGCTTTGATGGTCTGAATGAGGATCCTGACCTTAACACAAGTGAAAATGCTTCGAAGTCTGATCACTCCTTGCTCAAGAGCGACAGTGTATCACCAGATTCTTTTTGTACAAAAAGAGATGCCAAGGAAATTGCACCTATGAGCGAAAGTGTTTCACCAGATACTTTTGGTATAAATCCCAAGGAAATGGCACCTGATTCTAGATCATCACCCGTGAAGAGCTCCCGTCCAGTAAAGAAGGCACGGCCTGCTAAGAATAACGATGATAAACAAGCATCCCTTCTATCATATTTTGGCAAGGCCTAGATGCGTTTGTTCTTTTTGTAAGCAGTTTTTGTTGCTTGCGCATGTAACCTTAAACTGCAAGTTCGCTTGTAATAATAAGTGCCTTGTAGTCTGCTTCTGATACACATTAGCCTATTTGGGAATAGGGCTGTATTTTTGTAACTGGTCTATCATTTCTTGGCGTTTTTAGTAAAGCAAAGCCAGCCAAATCGTCTTGCCCCAAGACAAAATAGTGATTTATGTTTTATTTACAAAAACAATTTGATCTGAGATAGAAAAGTCCCTACGTTTCAAGGAAACTTACTGCATTTTGATAGGAAATAAACTGAAAATGATTCCCTGGGATTAAAACAGATGCTTGATGTGAGTAAATTTTTTTTTTACCTAGAAAGATTTGTGTAGCTGATAGGATTTTTCATGAACGAAGTTCACAGCCCTGTACTAAGCGTAAGCAATAGATTAGGGTCATTTGGTTGAAGCTTGTAAGGACACATACACTTCACGCCCACATGTATGGGAGGTTTGGTGACTCACTGTCCCATATTGCACTCACAAGAGGCATACCAACACACTCATTTAGGAGTAGGTGACTCGTTGAGCTCCTAGCACCTCACAAGCATAAACAACCTAAACTGATCTTGCACTCCTCAGAAGTAAGCTCGGGCCTTCAAGGGCACTAGCGTGCAAGCAGAGAGGATAAGTGCTTGGACACTTTCAAGGGTGCTAGTGTACTTATCTAGCACAAACAATAATCGATAATGATAAGAGTCTGAGTGCCACTCAAGGGTGCGACACACACATGCTCGGCCAAGGGTAAGATAGCTTAGCTATTGCAATAGAAGCCAATTAAGCACAAGAGATCATATGCTACAAAACTTGGCAAGTTAGAGAATTTAGTCTTAATGTGTGCCTCACTCATGTTAGCTCCAATCTGCATTGTCTCCTTGTCACCATTGTTATTCTTAGTGACACATTGAGCCCAAGTAGGTTCTTGCACTTATCCACTATGTCGAATGTTGAGGGAATTATCATCACCCGTTATGCTCGTTGTGCCTCACCGATTATACAAAGTCCAGGGGGTATTTAGAAATATCTTCTAGTTGTGGTGTTATTATTATTATTATTATTTTCTCATTTTTTTTTTTTGACAAACTTTTCCTTGAGGCAATACGCTGTAGTACATTTTTTGTCGAGTGGCAGTTGGGATTAGCAATGATGGACCCTTGAGGCTGCTCTCTTTATACAAACCTAATCTCTTAATTTTTTAAAGATTTACATTTCTCTAAAAATATAAAATTGCCTTAAGCTTACTTCATTTATTGCTTTCTAAGTAATAAGGTCACTTCAATCATGGGATTGGGTAACCATTTTAATTTTAATTTAAATTTATAATTTACATCCCATTTTTCTTTCTTTTAATCTAAAACATTTTCATATATGTTATTAAGTTAAGCTCACACCCATTTCACAAGCAATCCAACTCGATATAGTCACACGATTAGACCAATCAATATTTGGATGACCTATTAAATTTGCTACGGAGATGCTTTGCTCAACAAATTAACATATAAGCTATTGGCTAGACAAAGTTAAGATTAACTCATTTCTATAGGTTAAGTCTAAAATCACTCTTTTGAAACTCATTCATGGAGTAGTCATAGAATCAACCAAAGTTAGGTCAATTAATATTTTTCCAACCTACTATAAACTTTGTATTGAGATACTTTCTCAAGTGACAAAAATCATAGGCTAGCCTAAGGAAATATTAACTCACTAAATTTCATTCTTTTGATCTTTCCCCCAAAAATAATCTTGGAACGACGATCACAAGGTTGAATCATCCTCACAACTATATATTATTATGATTGGCTGAATATGATGGGTTGACTCATTCCATCTCATTAAATATCTCTCTTATTGTGTTGTACATTTATTACTTGTAAAATAGCTCACATGGCACGCCCTTTTTTTTTTTTTTGAAAGAAAGACCTTGTCAACAATATCATGCCATTGTAACATTCTAAAAGCTTCTAGAAGACTCGCCACCTCAATAAATAGGGTCAAAATGTTCTCAATTTAAAGCTTAACCTCTTTTTCTAATGATTTACTAAACCCTAAACCTAAAAGCTGAATAAATGAATTAGTGACAACCTTAAGTCTAAGCAGAGACCTTCAACATTCAATAAGTTTCTGAGATCGAATATTATTACCTTTACTACTAATTATAATTTACTTTCTTTTAAAAAAGGGTCAACTTTATTGTGTGTTTTTCCGTTAATTTTTTTTAGTAGGTTAATTTATTCAAAGATTTGTTCATGAGGATGTATGCCTACTCAGGACGAAAGGGACGGTTCACTCAACTGCCCCATAAAAAAGTCCACCATCGTAGAAAAAGTCAACCATCATCGCATTTGTCAAGCATTGGTAGAGCCATACGTGGCTTAAAATATCCAAAATCGGACCGGATTAGGTGAGCTATTTTCCCAGATATATCATGGCGCACTCTTTGTCAAATGGGGTTCCTTAATTGGGTCAACGAATTCATAATCCAAATTGTTTTAGAAGAAAAACAATAACTAAAATCGCATTCAGACATAGTCCAACCACTCCACTCATAAATTTCACCTACAAATGCAAATCCAAATTGATCAAGAACATTTCAAACCCATTGCTATCGATTCTGATGTGGGAAGCGCTAATCCCTGTCCAATAAATGAATAATCATAACGCTAATCTTCCATAAAATTTTCCTTCTTTTCAATCTCTCGCCTCGGTGCAGGAATGGAGGGGCTAATTCCTCTGATCTACAGGGCCATCAGGCGCAAGAAGAGCCGGCGGTACTACAGGTGCCTCACGTCGGGCGACGCAGCGGCGGCGTTCGACGTCGCCGGAGATACCAACTCCTACAGCCACGACATGTGCACGATGACTCCGCCGCCGCCGCTGACGGAGGGCAGGCGGGCTATGTTTGAGATGGCTCAGCTCGATGGCAACATGCGCGCGTTCATGACGCCGCCGCCGCCGCCGGAGAAGCTCTCGGGCTTCGACCAAGGGTTCAGCAGCGTCGGTTATGGGTACAGAAGGTCCGCTTCCGTGCAGGAGTTCCGTCACGGCTCGCCGTCGGCGAGGAAGCTCGGCGGCGGTCCGGCGGTGACGTTTTTGAGGGCGAGGAGCCATCGGATGCTAGCTTGCGTGAGTGGAGATTAAAAAATAAAGTTTTCTCACTTGGGCGTGAGAATGAAGAGTGTGCGCTCCAGCTTGCTTAATGCTTCTTGCCAACAAAAAAAAAGGTTCTTGAAATAAAGAAAAAAAAGAGCCTCTATGATCTCCTAATATGTTCATTAGATTGTAGTTTATGTAGATTTGAGTTGACTTTACTGAATGTTATGATGGATTACTTCGTTCGAATTAAGAAAAATTTGCAGCTCGTTAATCAGATTAGACAAGTGCGGTTCATATCAGAGAGGAAGTTAGGGGCAAACGAGGAGGACTGATCTGTAATACAGGGAACTAATTGTGAATTTCGTAGAACTGTGGGCTGAATTGCAAAATAGCCAAAAAATGTTTTATATATCGTCGCCACGGAACCCTTGGCCGACCATTCTTTCTAGTTTCTCCTTTGAAATTCACGAAAACCCTCCTCCTCGCGGTGAGTTTTTCGGCGATCGGCGAACGGCGACCTCTTCTGGTGGCGCGGGTGGAGCAAGGCGTTCGGCGATTGCCCCTCTTCTTCTTCTTCTTCCTCTCGGGATGGAGCGCTGCGAATTGAGGTAACGGGATCGATCCCTGATAGTTGAGGTCACAAGATCCAACTATTGATAGTCACTTGCATGATCTGTTTCTTGATAAATTGTCGCTCAGATCGTTCTCCTCCTGATTGCCTTCGGTGTTGTACTCTTGCTTTCACACATGCGAATACGAGATCCTGATTTGCTCATCTCCCTGCCAATTTGACTCATTGTTGTGGCAAAACAAAGCTAGCAAGGGGTTCCCAAAGGCTTGCTATCAGCTCTATGAATGAGAGGGTAGGAGTATTCAGTATACAAGAGAGAGAGCTGAGCGAGAGTGAGAAAACAAAGATAGTAGACGATGATAATTTCAAAAAATAATACATCTTTTTTTGCATTTGAAATTTTTATCTACCCTAAGCAGTACTATATTTACTTGGTTTTTTGTTGAATGTTTTCGCCAGTGGTGGGTAAGTAGATAAGGTATACTCTATTTTAAATTCTTATTCTGTTGAGCATTGTGATCAATCAAACTCTTGATTTGTAATGCTCGGCCCACAAGCCGTAAATATTTCCCAAGCTAGTGCGGGCTGCATCCAGAGCCTGTTGGAAACCCGAGTTGAGGGGGCGGAGGCGGGGTATAGGGAATATAAATCCTAAGCGGTACCCGCTGAGCGGGATCTAATCTTTAAAAAAAATTTTTGCCTCTGGATTCGCACGCGCAGGCATCCTAAAGCTAATCCTAAGTGTTAGCCCCTGAACTCTCCGGTTCAGCCTAGAGAAAGGTGGGCCTGGCCCAGCCCAGGTTGGGGGAAAACATCCCGGTCAAGGTCAGAAGTTGACCAGAGCAAGTGCCTTCCTCTTCACGTGGAGCGGCGCCCCGCAGAGATCGGACGCCCGGGGTTCGGACGACGACTGCGTCGTCAACCTGAGGAGGCGCGACGGCTCCGGATGGCTCAGACATTGGCGAAGAAGGATTCGAGGACGGGGTCTTCACCACAAGGCGCGGACAGAGGCGGTGTAGCAGCGAAGCTCGCGAAGGAAGCGGACGCCTCAGCAAGAAAGCTTCGGACGCGGTCGAACGCGAAGACCTAGAGACGTGGCGAGCAAATTGGACGGGGTCTCGGTGCGATCGGCGGAAAGATCGGAAGCTGCGAGGCGGCTCAAGGTATTAAAAGGGGGGATCGAGTTCTGGAGAAGGGCGACCAGGGAGTAATGGAAATCTGCGAGCGAGCGAGCGAGCGAGCGAGCCAGAGGTCGAGAAGAGCGTGAACGATTGTAGCCGGAGAGTCCGGCGAGGGAGGGAAGAGGGGTCGCCGGCCAGAGGGCCGACGACAACGAGAAGAGAGGTTTTTGTAAGTTTCCGGCAGTGAATAAGAAGCTTTTTCCTCTCCGTTCACTCTCCCCTGTTTCCTCTGCTTCGGTGTGAGTTCGGCGAATCTTCGGCAACCGTCGGCTGGCAGGCGGCCGACGACGGGAGAGACGAAGGAAGGCGGGCGGCCTTCCCTTTGGCATCCTCCTTCTCCGGCGGAGTTCGTGGGCGCGGCGGCGCTCGGTGTCAAAGGCGACGCGAACGAATGTTCGTTCGCTCGTGACGAAGAAGGCGAACACCGCCTGGCGTTCGAAATGAGAAACGAGGAGTCAATGGTCAACGCAACAAAACGAAATCGAATTTGATTTCAACTTCGATCGGCCGCTGACGCAACGCGAACGTCAGCAAGAGGGAAAATCTTCGCGCGCGGCGGAATTTGACGAGCGACGTCAGGCTGACATCAGCAAAGCGGATTAATTCGGTTGATTTTGACTTGGTCAAAATCAGAAAAGGTATTTTGATTTAGGGTTCGATTCTTTTCGGTCTTCTCAAATTAGGGTTAGGGTTTCTCGTGCGAATTGTAATTTGGGGAAAAAGATTGTTCGGGGAAGTTAGAGTTTCGAATTGGGGGACAAGATTCGGTCCGGAAACCCTAGACTAGTTGCGTTCCGGTATTCCGCCGGACGACCCTAAGACAGCGGATAAGCGCTGATTTTTGGCCGATCCGGCCAGGGCGTGACAACAGGTATCAGAGGCTAAAGTGATCCAGCAGCATGGTGAATCAAGGAGATCGTATTGCGCGAATCGAGCAGGTGCTCGGTTTGACAAGGAACAGCAAAGATGCGGTGGTTCCTCAGGTGGAGGACCTCCATCGCACGATTGAGGAGCAGACGTTGCAGATTCTTGCCCTCCAACATACTTTGGCTGGAGTAGTGGAGGTTCCCCAAACTGTTGAAGGCATGGCGACCCTACAAGAGCAAGTAGGGGCCTTGCAAGGACAAGTGATGACTTTGGCAACGCAGGTAGCCAACACCACGGCAACTCAGCAGCAGATATTGGCGGACCTCGCGGTGATGCGCATGGCACTAGCGCAGGCACAAGGCGGGGCCCCTACAACAGCCAGGGCGGAGCATGGGGCTCCCAATGGCAACGAGAAGGTTCGCACCCTAGAACCTGTAATGTTCAAGGGGGCCAGATCAGCAAAAGTATTGGGTAACTTTCTTTGGGATATGCAACAATACTTTGAGGCTAACCATGTTGCAGACCAGGAGAAGGTGAGGGTGTGCACAGCATATCTCTCAGATGGTGCAAAACTCTGGTGCAGAACCAAAGTTGATTCGACATCAGAGGCGGCTAGTTGGACATGGGAGGTGTTCCGACAGAAATTCGGTGGACCAGGCGCGAGAGGCGGTGGATCGGCTAAAGCACACAGGAGCGATCCAGGAGTATGTCAGGGCGTTCTCCGCGCTGATGTTGGAGCTACCCGAGATGGCGGAGGGAGACAGGAGGTACATTTTCCTCCGGAATCTCCAACCCTGGGAGGTCCGACGACATGCGCCGCAGGACTGGAGAACGGCTACAGCTATAGCCGAGTCTCTCGTGGACCAGAGGACTTCAAGGACGACCTTTCAGAGAGCACCAAGGTCGCCCCCGAAGCGACCATCCCCACCCAGACCTAGAGCGCTTGAGAGAGAGAGGCTCTCTCCAAGGCGGAACGGAGGTCAGACGGCACGGCAGGAGTAGACCCGACATACAGAGAGGGGGCAGGGTCAACTGAGACCGATTGCCTGCTTTGTGTAAAGGACCGCATCGGATACGCGATTGTCTAGACCGACAGCGAGTGAACGCCATTGCGGCAATTGTGCATCGGGAGCTGGCTGAGAAACCGGCGGTGGTGGATGACGAGGAACCAGTAGAGGCTGGCATAGGGGTTGTGCGCATTGCTTCAGTGGTCGCAGGAAAATCATCACCGACCCCCGCAGAAGCAGAGCCGAAAGACGCAGTCGACAAGGGCGATGTCGAGCAAAAGACGAGCTCCGGAGATGCAAAACCTTCGGAGGAGAAGAAAACGTGGAGGCAAGTAGTGGAGGAAAAGACTCCACCGAAGTCCTCGAATTCTTCGGATACAGAAAGGGATGATCTACTTCAGCAGATCCAGGGGAGGTATTGGCCCTCTTTAGCCGACCCTGTAGAGTACGAACGAAGGCGTCAAAGCTATGAGGCTGCCCGCCAGCAAGGAAAGAAAGATCGGCGAGCGTGGGCCTCAGCGCCTGTGCCGGACATCGAGGGCGATGTCCAAATTGGGCAGGGGAGAATTGTTAGGCCATGAACTCCCCGGTTCAGCCCAGAGAAAGGTGGGCTTGGCCAGCCCAAGTTGGGGGAAAACATCCCGGTCAAGGTCAGAAGTTGACCAGAGCAAGTGCCTTCCTCTTCACGCTGAGCGGCGCCCTGCAGAGATTGGACGCCCGGGGTTCGGACGACGACTGCGTCGTCAACCCGAGGAGGCGCGACGGCTCCGGATGGCTCGGACATTGGCGAAGAAGGATTCAAGGACGGGGTCTTCACCACATGGCGCGGACAGAGGCGGTGTAGCAGCGAAGCTCGCGAAGGAAGCGGACGCCTCAGCAAGAAAGCTTCGAACGCGGTCGAACGCGAAGACCTGGAGACATGGCGAGCAAATCGGACGGGGTCTCGGTGCGATCGGCGGAAAGATCGGAAGCTGCGAGGCGGCTTAAGGTATTATAAGGGGGGATCGAGTTCTGGAGAAGGGCGACCAGGGAGTAATGGAAATCTGCGAGCGAGCGAGTGAGCCAGAGGTCGAGAAGAGCGTGAGCGATTGTAGCCGGAGAGTCCGGCGAGGGAGGGAAGAGGGGTCTCCGGCCAGAGAGCCGACGACAACGAGAAGAGAGGTTTTTGTAAGTTTCCGACAGCGAATAAGAAGCTTTTTCCTCTCCGTTCACTCTCCCCTATTTCCTCTGTTTCGGTGTGAGTTCGGCGAATCTTCGGCAACCGTCGGCTGGCAGGCGGCCGGCGACGGGAGAGACGAAGGAAGGCGGGCGGCCTTCCCTTTGGCATCCTCCTTCTCCAGCAGAGTTCGTGGGCGCGGCGGCGCTCGGTGTCAAAGGCGACGCGAACGAACGTTCGTTTGCTCGCGACGAAGAAGGCGAATTCGAGAAACGAGGAGTCAACGGTCAACGCAGCAAAACGAAATCGAATTCGATTTCGACTTTGATCGGCCGCTGACGCAACGCGAACGTCAGCAAGAGGGAAAATCTTCGCGCGCGGCGGAATTTGACGAGCGACGTCAGGCTGACATCAGCAAAGCTGATTAATTCGGTCAAAATCAGAAAAGGTATTTTGATTTAGAGTTCGATTCTTTCCGGTCTTCTCAAATTAGGGTTAGTGTTTCTCGTGCGAATTGTAATTTGGGGAAAAAGATTGTTCGGGGAAGTTAGGGTTTCGAATTGGGGGACAAGATTCGGTCCGGAAACCCTAGACTAGTTGCGTTTCGGTATTCCGCCGGACGACCCTAAGACAGCGGATAAGCGCTGATTTTAGGCCGATCCGGCCAGGGCGTGACAACAGGTATCAGAGTCTAAAGTGATCCAGCAGCATGGTGAATCAAGGAGATCGTATTGCGCGAATCGAGCAGGTGCTCGGTTTGACAGGGAACAGCAAAGATGCGGTGGTTCCTCAGGTGGAGGGCCTCCATCGCACGATTGAGGAGTAGAGGTTGCAGATTCTTGCCCTCCAACAGACTTTGGCTGGAGTAGTGGAGGCTCCCCAAACTGTTGAAGGCATGACGGCCCTACAAGAGCAAGTAGGGGCCTTGCAAGGACAAGTGACGACTTTGGCAACGCAGGTAGCCAACACCACGACAACTCAGTAGCAGATATTGGCGGACCTCGCGGTGATACGCATGGCACTGGCGCAGGCACAAGGCGGGGCCCCTACAGCAGCCAGGGCGGAGCATGGGGCTCCCGACGGCAACGGGAAGGTTCGCACCCCAGAACCTGCATGTTCAAGGGGGCCAGATCAGCAAAAGTATTGGGTAACTTTCTTTGGGATATGGAACAATACTTTGAGGCTAACCATGTTGCAGACCAGGAGAAGGTGAGGGTGTGCACAGCATATCTCTCAGATGATGCAAAACTCTGGTGGAGAACCAAAGTTGATTCGACATCAGAGGCGGCTAGTTGGACATGGGAGGTGTTCCGAGAGGAACTGCGGCAGCAGTTCCTTCCCGGAAACTCGGTGGACCAGGTGCGAGAGGCGGTGGATCGGCTAAAGCACACAGGAGCGATACAGGAGTATGTCAGGGCGTTCTCCGCGCTGATGTTGGAGCTACCCGAGATGGCGGAGGGAGACAGGAGGTACTTCTTCCTCCGGAATCTCCAACCCTGGGCGGTAACGGAGGTCCGACGACATGCGCCGCAGGACTGGAGAACGGCTACAGCTATAGCCGAGTCTCTCGTGGACCAGAGGACTTCAGGGACGACCTTTCAGAGAGCACCAAGGTCGCCCCCGAAGCGACCATCCCCACCCAGACCTAGAGCGCCTGAGAGAGAGAGAGGCTCTCTCCATGGCGGAACGGAGGTCAGACGGCACGGCAGGAGCAGACCCGACATACAGAGAGGGGGCAGGGTCAACTGAGACCGATTGCCTGCTTTGTGTAAAGGACCGCATCGGATACGCGATTGTCTAGACCGACAGCGAGTGAACGCCATTGCGGCAATTGTGCATCGGGAGCTGGCTGAGAAACCGGCGGTGGTGGATGACGAGGAACCAGTAGAGGCTCGCATAGGGGTTGCACGCATTGCCTCAGTGGTCGCAGGAAAATCATCACCGACCCCCGCAGAAGCAGAGCCGAAAGACGCAGTCGACGAGGGCAATGTCGAGCAGAAGACGAGCTCCGGAGATGCAAAACCTTCGGAGGAGAAGAAAACGTGGGGGCAAGTAGTGGAGGAAAAGACTCCACCGAACTCCTCGAATTCTTCGGATACAGAAAGGGATGATCTACCTCAGCAGATCCAGGGGAGGTATTGGCCCTCTTTAGCCGACCCTGTAGAGTACGAACGAAGGCGTCAAAGCTATGAGGTTGCCCGCCAGCAAGGAGAGAAAGATCGGCGAGCGCGGGCCTGAGCGCCCGTGTCGGACATCGAGGGCGATGTCCAAATTGGGCCGGGGAGAATTGTTAGGCCCTGAACTCCCCGGTTCAGCCCAGAGAAAGGTGGGCCTGGCCCAGCCCAGGTTGGGGGAAAACATCCCGGTCAAGGTCAGAAGTTGACCAGAGCAAGTGCCTTCCTCTTCACGCGGAGCGGCGCCTCGTAGAGATCGGACGCCCGGGGTTCGGATGACGACTGCATCGTCAACCCGAGGAGGCGCGACGGCTCCGGATGGCTCGGACATTGGCGAAGAAGGATTCGAGGACGGGGTCTTCACCACAAGGCACGGACAGAGGCGGTGTAGCAGTGAAGCTCGCGAAGGAAGCTGACACCTCAGCAAGAAAGCTTCGGACGCGGTCAAACGCGAAGACCTGGAGACGTGGCGAGCAAATCGGACAGGGTCTCGGTGCGATCGGCGGAAAGATCGGAAGCTGCGAGGCGGCTCAAGGTATTAAAAGGGGGGATCTAGTTCTGGAGAAGGGCGACCAGGGAGTAACGGAAATCTGCGAGCGAGCCAGAGCTCGAGAAGAGCGTGAACGATTGTAGCCGGAGAGTCCGGCGAGGGAGGGAAGAGGGGTCGCCGGCCAGAGGGCCGACGACAACGAGAAGAGAGGTTTTTGTAAGTTTCCGGCAGTGAATAAGAAGCTTTTTCCATTCCGTTCACTCTCCCCTGTTTCCTCTGCTTCGGTGTGAGTTCGACGAATCTTCGGCAACCGTCGGCTGGCAGGCGGCCGGCGACGGGAGAGACGAAGGAAGGCGGGCGGCCTTCCCTTTGGCATCCTCCTTCTCCGGCGGAGTTCGTGGGCGCGGCGGCGCTCGGTGTCAAAGGCGACGCGAACGAACGTTCGTTCGCTTGCGACGAAGAAGGCGAACACCGCATGACGTTCGAAACGAGAAACGAGGAGTCAACGGTCAACGCAGCAAAACGAAATCGAATTCGATTTCGACTTCGATCGGCCGCTGACGCAACGCGAACATCAGCAAGAGGGAAAATCTTCGCGCGCGGCGGAATTTGACGAGCGACGTCAGGCTGACATCAGCAAAGCGGATTAATTCGGTTGATTTTGACTTGGTCAAAATCAGAAAAGGTATTTTGATTTAGGGTTCGATTCTTTCCGGTCTTCTCAAATTAGGGTTAGGGTTTCTCGTGCGAATTGTAATTTGGGGAAAAAGATTGTTTGGGGAAGTTAGGGTTTCGAATTGGGGGACAAGATTCGGTCCGGAAACCCTAGACTAGTTGCGTTTCGGTATTCCGCCGGACGACCCTAAGACAGCGGATAAGCGCTGATTTTAGGCCGATTCGACCGAGGCGTGACACTAAGGCTAAAAAACTCTTTTGTAGGTACTGCTTAAGAGTTTTTTTAGAGTATAGAGGTGTATATTTGGAAATTCAATACTAATACCGGTATTGAAGTTAAACTTCTGTAACATTAATTTTAACTTTCTAATTTTTCTTTCTAGTATCTACCGAAATCCTAAAATCTATTTTAGAAAATTCCTAAAATACTAAATTAAAACAACAAATAAAGGTTATGGTTTTTGGGTGTATCCGTGTGCATGTTATAACATTTATAATTAAGTATAAAATGATGTTCAATACTCCAAGTTCGAAAAGGTATCAAATTAAAATTTAGATACTGGTATTCCCATGGGTTAAGGTAAATTTGACTTCTTTGATTCGAAGTAGTCAATGGTGCAAACACAGTAAAGGCAAAGCAGAGAGAAGCCTTTTAATGCTAGCAACCAGGTAAAAGAAAGTTTAGGTAGCGTTGCATCATTTGAAGCAAGCATCCAAGTACACGAAAAATAGAATAAAAGATCTTCACCATTTAATCATTGGTAGCTCATGTTAGATAAAATACAACATCCAGATCAGTATAAATCAAAATTGCCCTACAACGAAAAGAGCAGCAACGAGGAACAGATAATATTATCCAATTGTCACTACATACACAGAAAATAAGACCAACGTAAACATTAGAACAAAGGCGTCAGTCAGCCAACGGTTACAATTACAAGGTTCCACCAGCATGTGGCAAACACTAAACAGAATAAAAAGAAATATCTTCTTGGCTAAGCAGTTTTAGTTGATTAACATATTGTACCAGGTGGGGCTAAAACTAGTAGTTAGAAGAGAATCGAGAGATCATGATCATTGCAGCTTTCTCCATTAGTGTAAATAGCCAGTCTGGTACTGGACCTGGTAAGCATTTCCGTAGTACGCAGTGGTGTGAGTAGGAGAGATGGTATATGGAGCAGAACCCATCAGTGGAGGATGATGGCTTTCGGCAGCGTAGATATATTGCCTATCGTAAGGATATGGAAACCTCTCAGGGCTTTCATATGGGTGTGGAAACCTCTCAGGTGGTGCTCGGTAGAAGCTTTTATCAGGCATGCTGGCAACACGAGGGGCATAAATGCTGCCACTGGCACGGGGT
Source organism: Costus lasius (assembly GCA_027563935.2). Lineage (NCBI taxonomy): Eukaryota > Viridiplantae > Streptophyta > Magnoliopsida > Zingiberales > Costaceae > Costus > Costus lasius. Next base: position 104,651,876 of record CM050453.2, read on the forward strand.
CTCTTGGGTTGCGGCTTTGCAGCTTCAGCAGCTCTTCTCTTGTCAGCCTTTGCTTTCTCTAGCTGCAGGATACGTTTCTGAAGCGGATCAACAGGATATTGTTCCTCAAGTTTATGCTCCTCGATGCACTTGATGACAGCTTTAAGGGCAGTGAGTTCACGTTCATTCATTTCGTTCTGAAAAAGGATCACAGGAAGGTTATGTTTGGGATGCAAACACTGATAGCTACATGTCACAACTCGTAAGAATACCAAACTAGCGAAAAGAGCATAAAGAACAAGTTTCCAGATTAAAAGATATACACTAATGCTTGTGGCTCACAAACAACCACCTAGTCTTGTGCTTGTGCCAAGCACGTCACTGCAGCATGTCCAAATTCTAGTCGCCCAACTTCCTAACTAGAAGAGCAACTCATTTTATAGGGTTGCTGCACAAAATAAGCAAATCGACCAGCTGCTGGCCAATCTTTAGTAAAATGATCGTCCATAAATTTGTGCAAATGACCAACTGGGGATCTCATTCTATTACAGAGTATTGATAGCATCATAGCACATCCTAATACTAAGAGAAGCAACTATGGCTCCTTAACAAACCATGGGGACAGAGCAACCCTTGGGGATGAAGTAAATTAATTGGCATGCTTCCATTCAAGGTTTTAAATACTTGGTACCGGACTATTGATCACACAGGTACCGGTATATACCAATATGCATATACATACTAACAAGTATATACCAATATACATATTATGATATTAACAATACCAATAGCTCATGCTGTCAAACCGGTGCATACCGCTGGTGTCAGGGCCCGGTCTACCCGGTTCGGCCCAAGCCCAGATCCAAATGAATTGTGAAAGGGCCGCGGCCCAATCTCTCTCCCGCGATCGCATCCGCGCGGAGCTCGCGGCGACGGAGCTTCGTCAAACGCGTGGACGCCGAGCGTTGCGAACGACGCGGCGGCATTAGAGGAAAACTCGGACGTGGAAGGCGGAGTTCTTGGACGCGAGTTCTGCGGGTGCGAGGGCGGCGTCATCAGCACAGCGTCTTCATCGTCTCCGCGTGCGTCGGACGCGGACGCGAACGAAGCCGCGGCTGGCATCGACTTCGACGGATTTGGCGGCGTCCCCGCGAGACGCGGACGCGCGAGAGAATCGGGCGGCGGACACCCTAAGAGGAGAAGGAAGCGGCGGCTTCCCCTTTTAAGAAGCCGATCAGCGCGAGGAAGGTCGGCCATTGACAACCTACAACGGAGCTTGGTGAGGTTTCGACGGGAGTAGGCTTTGAGAGAACTGTAGCCGCGACTGGGAGTCGACGGTGAGGGAGGGAAGAGGGAGGTCAGGCGGCGAGGGTCGCCGACGGCGAGGAGCTTTGTAAGCTTTCGGGTAATAAACGAAGCTTTAACTTTTAACTCCCCTGTTCCTCTGTTTCCGAATCTTCCCGGCGGGTTTTCCGTCGTTACCCGGTGACGACGAGCTCCGGCAGCAAGCGGCTGTTGACGACGGAAGGTTGAGGCGAAGGACAGCGGCCCTTCTCCACCAGCGCAGCTTCTCCGACGAACTCCGAAAACAATCGACGCAGGCGGCGTTGCGAGCTTGCGGACGAAGACGAAGCGAAAGGCGTTCGCTTCGAGGCTGCTGACGACGAGCGGATTTTGACCGGGTCAAAATCCATACGCGAATCGATTTCGTGATTTCGGAAAGTTTCGACGCTGACATAAGGCGACGTCAGCCAGGCGTGATTCGGGCAGAAAATCAATTCGGCGGGCGAATTGCAAGTGTGACGTCGGCGACTGGGCGGCTGACGCAAGCGAAATCGAGTGCGGCGATTTCGATTTCGGCCGACGTCAGCGTGACGTCATCCAGACGGAATTAATTCGGCGAATTCCGATTTTGCACAGTAATCCTATTTTGACTTTGACGATTTTGACTTTCGATTCGATTTCTAAATTAGGGTTAGGGTTTCTTTTGTGCGATCTTGTATTTGGGGATAAAAATTATCCGGGGAGATTAGGGTTTCTAATTTGGGGCCGGAAACCCTAGGGAGAGTTACGTTCTGGTATTCCGCCGGACGACTCTAGGAAGCGGATAAGCGCTAATTCTAGGCCGATCCGACCGGGGCGCGACAACAGGTATCAGAGGAGGCTAACGTGTTCCAGCAAACACGGCACCTTCAGCCTCACCCTCGAAGGTGAGGAAAGGTCTGAAGTTCCAGAAAATCACCCATACTGCTAGAGGAGCGTCAGAGGACGCCCGACCCAGGCAGGATAAAGGAAAGGCCAAGGAGACGGCTGATCCTGAGGAGATGGTGAACCAGGGTGAACGCATTGCTCAGATCGAGCAGATGCTCTGTTTGGCCAGTGGTGGAGGCAATGGGATGATTCCACAGGTGGAAAACCTCCAAAAGACTGTGGAGGATCAGGAATTGCTGATCGAGCAGCAGAGGCTGCAAATCGAGCAACAAGGGTTGCAGATCGAGCAACAGAGGTTACAGATCGAGATCATGCAACAAACCGTGGAGGGTCTGATCCATCTAACAGGAGAGATGACTCGCATGAAGGAAGACATGCACGCTGAAGTAAGGGTACTGCGTTTAGCCCTAGCGCAAGTATCGAAACCAACACCGGTGGAGCAGGAGGCTCCCAAACCGAGGATGCGCGTGCCAGACCCAGCGATGTTCGGGGGGGGGGGGGGGGCTCGATCGTCCAGAGAGGTCGAAAACTTTATCTGGGATATGGAGCAACTGTTTTCAGCTAACCATATTTCTGTAGGAGATCGGGTGCAGGTGTGCATCGCCTATCTCACAGGCGACGCGAAACTTTGGTGGCGAACCAAAGTCGGCTCTACTTCAGGGACCACTAGCTGGACTTGGGAGACTTTCCGTGAGGAACTGCGGCGGCAGTTTCTTCCCGGAAACTCGGCGGACCAGGCGCGTGGCAAACTGGATCGGCTGAGGCATACAGGCTCGATCCAGGAGTACGTTCGGGTTTTCTCTACTTTGATGCTGGAGCTTCCAGGCATGACGGAGGACGATAGGAGGTATTTCTTCCTCCGGGGCCTTCAGCCATGGGCAGAAACAGAGGTCCGACGTCGCGAGCCAGTTGACTGGAGGGCAGCTGCGGCGGTGGCTGAGTCTCTGGTGGATAACAGAAATTTCAAACCAGCACCACCAAAGAAATCCAAGACACCACCAAAGCGCGGACCTCAGCGCGGCTCCCCACGCACACCACCGGGAGCTAGAGTTCCAGAAAGGGGTAGACCCTTTTTCCGGCAGAACAAGGGTTCACCGGGAAGACGGGAGCAAAAGCCACAGGGTTGCTTTTGGTGCGGCAATCCTCACTGGGTAAAGGATTGCCCCAGCAAGCAAAAGCTCATGGCGATAGCGGCACAGGATCCAGCCGAGGAAGCCGAGGAAACCGAGCAACCGCGGATTGGATCACTGCAGGTAGTTCCACACACTGCCACTGGAGCGCAGCAGTGTCGGATCGGGGCGATGAGGATTGGAGCGATGGTTCTGCAGGATCCGCCCGTTAGAGACATCAAGGGCGATGTCCACATTGGGCGGGGGAGTATTGTCAGGGCCCGGTCTACCCGGTTCGGCCCAAGCCCAGATCCAAATGAATTGTGAAAGGGCCGCGGCCCAATCTCTCTCCCGCGACCGCATCCGCGCGGAGCTCGCGGCGACGGAGCTTTGTCAAACGCGCGGACGCCGAGTGTTGCGGACGACGCGGCGGCATTAGAGGAAAACTCGGACGTGGAAGGCGGAGTTCTTGGACACGAGTTCTGCGGGTGCGAGGGCGGCGTCATCAGCACAGCGTCTTCATCGTCTCCGCGTGCGTCGGACGCGGACGCGAACGAAGCCGCGGCTGGCATCGACTTCGACGGATTTGGCGGCGTCCCCGCGAGACGCGGACGCGCGAGAGAATCGGGCGGCGGACACCCTAAGGGGAGAAGGAAGCGGCGGCTTCCCCTTTTAAGAAGCCGATCAGCGCGAGGAAGGTCGGCCATTGACAACCTACAACGGAGCTTGGTGAGGTTTCGACGGGAGTAGGCTTTGAGAGAACTGTAGCCGCGACTGGGAGTCGACGGTGAGGGAGGGAAGAGGAAGGTCAGGCGGCGAGGGTCGCCGACGGCGAGGAGCTTTGTAAGCTTTCGGGTAATAAACGAAGCTTTAACTTTTAACTCCCCTGTTCCTCTGTTTCCGAATCTTCCCGGCGGGTTTTCCGTCGTTACCGGCGACGACGAGCTCCGGCAGCAAGCGGCTGTCGACGACGGAAGGTTGAGGCGAAGGACAACGGCCCTTCTCCACCAGCGCAACTTCTCCGACGAACTCCGAAAACAATCGACGCAGGCGGCGTCGCGAGCTTGCGGACGAAGACGAAGCGAAAGGCGTTCGCTTCGAGGCTGCTGACGACGAGCGGATTTTGACCGGGTCAAAATCCATACGTGAATCGATTTCGTGATTTCGGAAAGTTTCGACGCTGACATAAGGCGACGTCAGCCAGGCGTGATTCGGGCAGAAAATCAATTCGGCGAGCGAATTGCAAGTGTGACGTCGGCGACTGGGCGGCTGACGCAAGCGAAATCGAGTGCGGCGATTTCGATTTCGGCCGACGTCAGCGTGACGTCATCCAGGCAGAATTAATTCGGCGAATTCCGATTTTGCACAGTAATCCTATTTTGACTTTGACGATTTTGACTTTCGATTCGATTTCTAAATTAGGGTTAGGGTTTCTTTTGTGCGATCTTGTATTTGGGGATAAAAATTATCCGGGGAGATTAGGGTTTCTAATTTGGGGCCGGAAACCCTAGGGAGAGTTACGTTCTGGTATTCCGCCGGACGGCTCTAGGAAGCGGATAAGCGCTAATTCTAGGCCGATCCGACCGGGGCGTGACAGCTGGCATGGACTGGTTTCTAAAACTGTGCTTCTATTATTAATATTCTCTCGTGAAAACAAAGGAACAACACCAGTGCCCAAAATTGGTCATCATGAATTTTTTAATAATAAAATCAAATTTTGAATATGGTCTAGAAAAGCAGTATTATGCAAGGATGGCCAGCGTCTTAAATGTCAAAACTCTGCATCAACTATTTTAATTTGTTCCTTAGTGTTTAGTTTGGCTGCTCCAACGGTCATAAGAGAATGTCCCTGAAGCATTCAAAGAATACAAAATGGTGTATCATGTGACGAACAACTGAATGATCACACACCTGGTCAGCAGGTAGGCTTTTGGATTCTAGATTCATACCACAAGCATTTATTTTGACGATTGCAAACTAATGTCTTCACGTCCATACGATAAATTAAGTCCAGAGATAAAGAAACTTTTAGAAACCATTAAACATAAATACAATACAGAATTACAGATACATGTATTCATGCAACTACAGATGCAAAATTCAAGAATTGTATCTTGACAGTTCATCAGCAGGATGGTAACTAACAGCTAAACATTTATATAATGCAGTACTTTAACTTAGCATACAACTTAAAGATGAAAAATGTTTATGCTGCTTACGCAAATACTTTCTGAAGTTCATATTTTCAATGTATCTTTGGAAATTACACATCATATGAGCCAACAAATCATGTATTGCAAAGAAAAAAAAATACCAGTTTAACAGCATAATTTAATCCAATAATAAGAATTATTTATGTCCATACTATAAATGCACCATTGGAGTTTGAAAATTTCTTAAGCATCCAACAAATTTCCGCTTCCTTGACAATTTAACTAGAGTCTAAACTAGGCAACTTAGCACAGGCGAGAGATATAAACAAGAAAAGTTCGTGCACAAGGATACTAAAACGTTCTCATTTTACTAATGCATGTGATAACAAACTAACAAAAAGAAATAATAATAAGTTAGTGGTTTAAAACCTGGGCACCAGGGGACATGTTTCCTGCTTTGACCTGAGACGCCTTTCTTGCCTCCTTAAGATACGCTTTAAGCAATGACACTGGGGGAAATTGTTCTGTTAGTTTGAATGCATATGCAAGATTAACGGCCTCAATTTGCCTTCCACTATTCAGAAGAACTTCGATCAAACCTAGAATCAGAATTCCAATTAGAAGATATTAGACATGACAGGAAAGAACAAAAAGAATCACAATAAATCCAAAATAATGAGATTAACCAGAAATTTAATTTTAGGATATCTAATCTAATCTCAGGTACAAGAATTAAATGCCTCCCAAAAAGCACTGCAGAAAAATAGAATAACGAAGCATGTCGTAGCTTAGTTCCATTTTGCAAAGTGGAAGTGAAATACTTGATAACGATAATTGGCTACCAATGATCGATAAGCATTAAGCAAAAGCAGGCTAGAAAAGATTACTGACTGACTAGACAATTCCATATGGTGAAATATTTGATCCTCAAAACATTATGAAACCCGAAAATTATATCAACAAAATTGTACATAATTTGGATTAGTTAAAAAAAACTGATGTAAGATATCTCCACGGTCAAATATCATGACAACACCATCTTACGTGACATCCGGGAATAAGTTAGTCTTCAGATTTAAGAAATTGCAAAATTCTGAAGGGAATTGGGCAGTGAGAATCACAGATCCAACACACATGTTATCTGCCATTAATTTGAATAAGTTAATATGCAGAAACTAATAAACAGCCAACCTGGCATTTTATGTGATAAACCAAGAGAACGACACAAGTCTACAGTTTGACGGCGCCGTGTCACAGCTGGAATAAGTTTGCACATTTCATCTTGTTCGAATTCTGAAATAATATCAAAGGTAGCTAAAAGCTGAAGAAATGCATGAGCTTCCAATGAGTTTCCATTGCTAGCTTCAATGCTCAGATGATCTAATTTTGGTTTCCATTCTTTAGCTACTACCTTAGCTTTCTCTTTGATGTTTGTTGTTAGTATTTGCGTATCAGAAAGGGGATCTGGTGTAGAATCTGCCAATAGTTGTTCAAGTGATTCCATTAACATTAGACAAGTCCTTCGTATGCCTAAAAGGTTTCCATCTTTTTTCCCATCTGATCCTAGAATCTCTCCAGCATAGAAGCCTTTCAAGGAATCCAAGACTAATGTAAAAGGATTAGCTGCACTTCTGAGTGCAAATGGCATCTCTTCGCGTATAGAATTCAAGTTTTTCCTATTATCTGAAACAAACTTGTGTAGCCCTTCTGTGTCCATTTCTTGACACAGCTTCACCAGATCTGAAGGATGTTCACCGCCTACGATCCCATTTTCTTCAGGACTCATAATTGAGCCAGAGTTGGCTGATATGGCATCAGAGTTGTCTTCCAAAGTAGCATCAGTCATGCCACTGCAGGCCCCCTCACTGCAAGTAGTTTGTTTACTTTGTTCTAGAGAAGAGCTCTTATATGTGTCAAACAAAGCAGACAGTGCAGCATCTCTTTTTTCTTGCAACCTATCCAGTGATGAAAGCTCCTTGGCAACAACAGCAGCCTCTCGCTTCTTCAACATATCTTGGGCCTCTGTGACCTGTATAACATATTCATTCTCCTGATCTTCCAACTCGATCAACCTTTTCTTTAGAGATCTCTCAAGTCCGTGAAAATGTTCTTCAAGTTCTTTCCATTTCAAGTTCAGAGATACAGCGTTGTGATTCTCAAGTTCAGCAAATGCCTGTTGCAACTGCTGTATCTTTGAGGTAGTAGAATCAAACAATGTAGTAACTGACTGTGGATCAGCCATAGCAGAAATTTCTGCACGGACGGGAAACAGAGCTTACTGATTAAGCATTAATAAAAAAACATAACTGTTGAAAAAAAAATAAACTAACAACGAAATCATACTTTAAAGTTTAAACAATACCCTGTCCACACTCCACAAGATCACTCACAATATGGAGCTCTAGGCATATCAATCTTGAATTAAAACCTGCCACCAGATTAATGTATCAAGCAAGCATGCAGAGTGATGTAGCCTAGTTCCTATTAGTGTTAGTACAAGAGTGTCATAACTATTAGTTCCATGCGGACTAGTTAGATCTTCTCATTAGTAGGGATAGTCTTCATAAAAGTTAAAACCATTTAAAGACTTCATTACTAATATACAAATATTATCTTCTCAAATACAATGATTTAATTTAGGATGCCTTGCTCTTTTTTCTTCTGCTGCCATCAGCTGCCAAACTCTTTCCTTAGCCAACTCCCTCCACCACCGTCACCACTCCAATCCCTAACTATTTGATTTCCTGAGGTGATCGTATAAAACACTTTCTTCATAAATTATGTGGCTTTTCTTTTCCTATGACTGCTATAGATATTAGCTCTCTTTGAACCAAAGTCCTTTCCTTACAACACATCTTTTTTTGTAGTTTGAACAATGAACTACAGGCAAGTGCACTTCAGTTCATCTCAACTCCCTTCCTCCAAATGCCAAAAGATAAAAAGTGTCATATTTTGCAATTTTCATATTAGGCTATTTTTACAAAGTTCTTAAAAAACATAAAGTTCCATATTTAAAATATGGTTATGTTTTTCACCATTGCAAAAGACATCTGGATACCTTGTGCAAAACTTATTCTCCTAACAAGAACATAGTTAATGTTCACAAGATTTATGGAGAACTCAATTTCAAACAGGAAGATCACTGAAGTATGGTTATGCTTTCTTAAAAGGTATGTGGGATGACTTGATTGTTCATTATCTTTTTGGTGATACATTACTAATCTCCTCAAGGGGCGTTAAGAATTTTTTATCATAAAGTTTTTTTTGCCTTGATTATACATATAAAGCTACTATTAATCAATTGCATGTTCATACCATAATTTTTAACCATGACAATATTTCTTCACAATTTCTTTATGTCTCTTCCTCTAGCTCATTGATATTGCTATCACTATTGTTAGAGATTATTAGTTGCTCCATCTGTGGATCTAGTACATGTGGTGGTTGTGCTAATTGAGGCAATAGTCATGTTCAAAATACTTATCCACCTTGTTTATGCAGTAGGAAATTTAACCATCTTTCGGCTCTTGGACAATGTTTATACAACCTCTTATTGTTAAAGAATCCGAAATCACCAAACAATCATATGTGAAAGGAAAGAAGATTGAAGAATTGAAATCATCCGATGCAGCTACACAGAAGGATATTCATTACACAGCAATTCAAAATTAATTATTACATTCTATGTTTATGAATATGTATATGGTAGCTTAGTGACTTTCCTATATTGAATTTTCGTTTACAATGAGTTCTAACAATGTACATGTACTCTTTTCACCAGAACAGAGAAATACAATAGAATTTTTTCCCAATTGCTTTCTCCACGTTGCTGCTCTTATGACACAAGTTATTGCTACTCTACCTTCTACGAAGATTGAGTAAGGTACTCTTACTATCGCTATTCATACAGCAAACCATGAGAGATCGTTTCCAGGATGGGGTGATCTGATCTAGGCCCTCCGTCAAATGTAAAATCATTTATTTTTTATGAAAAAAGTTTAAAGGCATAGATTGCATCAATCATAAAAATCTCTCACACCATTGTTCATTATCTCAGCATTATCAAATTCTGATATAGCTTCTCTAGACTCTTTAAGGCCATGTGAATTCTTAATTATAAGGCTTCTTCAAATGTGAAAAATACAATCTATTCCTGATCCTACACTCAACCATTTTATCTCATGCTACTATTGTTGATGATTCCTAGATACTTATTCATGGATTTACTTTGATGCATACATCTTCAACCATTAATATTATATCTAATAGTTCTATCACTCACTAAATTGTTTACTAAACAATTTAGTTCACGGGAGGAAAACTTCCACAACTGGTTCGCTTCAACATATAGAAGTCTAACACAAATTTAAGTAATAAGTAGATCGACCAAGCAGGCTTCTCAAAAACCCAAAAATTACAACGACAGTGACCATTAAAACTGGTTCATGAAACACCAATTATAATTTTTAAAGGGAAAAAATAGCTAATTTAACCACCAAGCTTAGATTTCAGGATTACTCAAATCTACTATAGCAAACCTGCTGAGGGAAAGATCGTAATTACAATGAATCACAAGGGAAGAAATAAGATCCTACCTCATAAAAGAAACCTTCAACTGTTCCTCTTTCCTTCGTCTTCAATCCTGCGAAGATCCACCCGCCATCGGCGACCTCCCCTCTCGAGGAGCTCTGGCGTTCCTCTCCTTTCCTCGCAAGCCTAGCAAAACAGAGAGGGAAAAGGGAAAGTAGGCGGGGGCTAAGCAACCACTTTACTGAGATGACCAACCTAACCCAAACCCCACACAACCAAGTCGATTTAAGTCCGGATCAAACCAAAGCGCCTTCTGCCTGAGGCGCATGATAGCAATCTGCTAACGTGTACCAGTCTCTTTTATTTTTCGCCCGGACGATCCGTCCTCAAATATACCATATTGCAAATAAGTCCTCCGTCCTATAAAAAATTACCATCTCTATCCTAATTCCTTACTCTAGAAAAATAGAAAAAAAATATACAGTCACAATAATAATAATATTAATAACAATAATAAATAAAATTTTTATAAATAGGTGTTTAATTATTACAAGTAAATTTCTTTAAAAAGAACATAAATATTCATATAACATTATATTTACAAGTTTGGAGTCTATGAGTACATAATTAGGGTTTTAAAATTCACAAATAAATCACTCAAAATCCTTAAGAGAGAGCTAATTCAAAGTTGTTTAACAAAATAATAAAACTACTTTTTCTAGCATCCTTGTAAAGTTTTATTTGAGATAAAATAGTGTGAAAACAATTTTATTTCAAAGAAAAATTTTTCCATGGAGAAAATTTTTTAGGCATGACCTGTTTACTGTTGAATTAGTTGAAAATTTGAATTTTAAAATAAAGTTACTTTAACACTATTTTAAAATTTATATTTTTAATTAATCTAACAGTAAACAAGAGACTTTCTAGAATATTTTTTTTCTCTTTCTGTGTTTAACACCTGTGATATGTTACAAAGAAAAAAGAAAATAAGCGGAAAAAATAAAATAGAGAGAAGAGAAAAATAATAAAAAAGAAAAATAAATCATATGAAAATCATATAATTCAAAAAAAAAAAATAACAACTATAGGTGGTGAACAGGCGAGCGGGTGAGACAAGCATGTGGCAAGACAAAGCGAGTGACAATTGATAAGGCAAGCGGATAGCAAGGCAAGGGGATGCGAGGTGAGCGAGGTAGCGGGCTAGATAGCAACATGGTAGGCAGGTTAGGGGGTGGATGGATGGCGTGGCAGGAGGTCGAGTAGGGCGGCGAGGCAGGCATGGCAAATGGGGTAGATGGGTGGTGGACAACGAGGAGAGGAGAGCAAAGAGTAAGAGGAAGGCCGTGGAGGCAGGGAGAAAAGAGAATGTTCATTTAGTTTTTCTTTCGTTTAGATATAGAAAGAAAAATATATAATTTTTTTATTTTTTCTTTCTTATTTCCTCCCTATTAATCTAAGGTTTTGGCCAACAAAGAAAAATATAAGTGGATTCTTCCACTAGTTGACTTCCTTCTCTTCAACGGCCGTCTACGTTGCAGATTTCCAGTGATCGAAGGCATCTCTCGATCACTCTTAAACATGATATCTACTTATTATCTAATATCCATCCATTAAATCAGAAATTAATTTTGGATAATTGTAATTAATTAATAAGTGGTTCCGAAGAGAAAATTAATGATAATTTATTTAAAAAACAATAATATTATTAATAACTAAATTATAACTTATAAGCATTAGTAATTAGTCGCTGTAGACTGTAGATATTTTCCACAGTGGGAAGACGAAAGGAAAGCTGACATCTGCGCGGGCTCCACCACTTTTGACTTGGAAGTTGGAACTTCAAAAGCAACCGCATCAAGTTTTTCTCCGGTCGTCCGCGCCATCGACCCCTCTTCGCACGACAACGAGGACGGTGTGCATCGTCGTGTGGCGAACATGTAGTTTCTTTTTTTTTTCCTTTCATCTTCTTAAAGTATAGTCAATTTTATAATATATTATATGACATTGAAGAATATTCAATTTAGTTTTTATAAATTTGTAATTTTCTGACTCCTATTTTACACACTGCCAATTTAATATATATTATGTATATTTATATTACCATATAATTTAATAAGCCACATGCTACACGTAAAAAAATTATTTATTTTATATGCGCCTCTGCGTAAAGTCATGTATGCGCGTCCTTTGGGTTGACCAGTGACCAGACCAAATAAAACGAGGCGACAATACTTCATTTGGAAACATTGGACCCATCACGTACCTCTCTTCTTATTGGATAGTTGTACGGTTGCGATTGTGAGGAGAATTCCACGTCCTATGAATATAGACTTTTTTTTTTTTTTGCTGTTGTTGGGAAAAGGAGAAAAAGCAACGTACGACGCAATCAACGCCAACAGGGACTTGGTCACGTGATCTTCATGTGCCGGCACTCCGCGGCCCCGCCGCTCCTGTCACACGACGTCAGTTTTGCCCAATCAGTTAGCCTCCCGCCACGACGCGTTCCACGGAGCCACACATGTAGGCGTCCGGTTAGTAGAGGTTGGTGAACGCTGTTCCGGCTGCTCCTGAGACACGAAAGGTTGCCCCCAAGCTTAAGAAACCGATGCAGCTTGACTTTGACCGGAGTCGATGACCGAGAAGAGTAGTCCGCATCCTACTTTGTATGCGACCTGAAATATCGACCGTAAGATTGCCCTAGGTGAGGAAATTGGCCGGCAGTCGATCATGTACTCATCCGCTGATTATGCAGGTAAATGTGCATATCTATTTCGCAGGTATTTAATGCAGCATCACCGCAGTATTTGAATGGGCAAATGTGGATGATTATTGTGGAAGTTGAAAGAAAATTGAGAGAAATTTTGTCTACTTTTGGATTATGGTGGTGGGATTCGTTTTCGCAGTAGATTAGATTGCTCCACTTTTTCTTTTTTCTTTTTTCAATAAAAAAATATTACTGTTGATTGTGGATTTCTTTGCCTTGGAATCCTGGTACAGGGAGCGGTGCGAGTAGTCTCTCCAGTCCACGCCCTTCTTTAATGATATTATTTAGAGTGGGGTGGAGACAACGCTGGGAAAGAGGAAGTCTCCTTCGAGCTCCGCGTCGCGAATTGGGGGTCTTTGGAAGCCCGAGACTGGGGTTTTCGCGGCTGCTTTAGGGTTCGGCTCGCTCATGTTCATGGTCAGTGATAAAAATGGGATCTTTGCTGGGCTTTTGATTGCTCTCAGCTGCTATTTTCCCCGTTACTACGCGATTACAGAGGATTTTTTTGAGGTTTTTTTCAATCTTGTGTGCGTGTTGATCTTCGATTGCGATTATGTTTTCGTTATTTTTTTTGGTTTACAGATTGCTTTTCCTGACCACATATGGTCTGGAAAGATTTGTTTTTTTCTTCTCTCAGAATTTCTCAGCAGATCTTGCTAGTTGCTAGGTCATTTCGATTTGAGTTTTTGTTTTGAAGCGTAGTAACAAAAGACGCATCTTTCATAGTTTTGTCCGTCACTTCAGATAGTGTCATAGTGGCTTCCGATTTCAGAAGGGTAGATGTCTTAACATGGATTTTGATAATTAATGGAGGTTTTTGGAAGCATATAGATTAGCGTACTGTAGCAAATCCTCCTGTTTCCTCTTTCGTGTTTGTGCAAGTGATAGTTACCTTGCAACTTTAGGGCTTATAATTTTTTGGGTTTGTATATATGTTTACTCTGATGTCTTTTGGTGGAAAGATCGGGTGTATATATGTTTACTCTGATGGCAGTCTTAGTATGTATTTTTTTTCTACGTTGTAGATTTGGGGCTATATTTGTTTGATACACTGGAGACCGCGGAATTTCAAGGTTTATAGTAATTCATCAGAATCTCATTGGATTTTACTTTAAAGCCTATGTTTTCTAAGATGAATGGCTGAAATCAATCCAATTTGTTGAAAAGTTCTAATTTCTCTTAGCTTCCTGGTGTCATATTGTTGCATCTCCTTCATACAGGATAACTAGTTCTTGCAATATAACCCTAAATATTTCAATTTTCATCAAATTTGATTCTTGCAGATGCGCAGGGAAATAGAATTGAGTTTTTTTTTGTCACAGTTCCAATTCTTGTGTGCAACATTTTATAGATATAATTGTTTGCTTCTAGTTCACGGTTTAGCTCCAAGGTAGGCATTCTGATGTAGAGAAATGTGTCTCCTTGTATCTGCTTTACAGCAAATATCATTGTTTCTCTTGTAGAGAAATGTGTCTCCTTGTATCGACAATTTTTTTTTCTCGATCGCATTGGCTTAGAGTTTGTTCAAGGTTTCTACCAGTTACTGTGCTTGTTCGGTTTTGTTTGAGATGCTGTTAGCTCATCCTGTTGTCGCATCTTGAGAAATACTTCCTGTGATCCAAAAGACTGTACCTTCTTTTCTGACTGAATTACATTTTCATCTAGGTGCAGCTGATCTGAATCTTGGAAAATATAATGGCTGGTCTATGCCCGCATTGATCCTGCTCTTGTACTTTGCTAGATTATTGGGCAGAAGAAGAAATTTTCATGTTTATGGCCATGAAGTACAAACTCTCCTTTATTCTTCTTCAGACAGTGGTTTGGTTTTGGCTCAAAAACGTATGTTATGGTACTGAGAGTGACCTTCTATGTTTACAAACGTTAATGCACTCACTAAAAGACCCTGAGAACAACATATTCTACTCATGGAAACTGGACAACAAATCAGAAGGTTCTATATGCAAGTTTATTGGTGTCGAATGCTGGCATCCTGATGAAAGTAAGGTTCTTAATCTGCATCTTTCAAACATGGGACTTGTAGGCCAATTCCCTTCGGGACTTGAGAACTGCACGAGCTTGACTGGCCTGGACCTCTCAAGCAACAACCTCTCGGGGCTTATTCCTGATAATATTTCCAAGAGGATACCTTTCGTCACATCACTTGACCTTTCATTCAATGGTTTCTCTGGCAGTATTCCGGTGAACCTTTCCAACTGCAGTTATCTTTATTCCCTTAAGCTACAGCATAATCAATTGACAGGAAATATCCCCGCCCAACTGAGCAGGCTCGATCGCCTGCTAACGTTTGATGTTTCGGACAACCAGTTAACTGGCCCAATTCCTGTATTCAAAAATACTTTCGAACCCTCAAACTTTGCAAACAACCTAGCTCTTTGCGGGAAGCCGTTGGATGATTGCACTGGTACTTCAAAGAAGGCCAATATTGGAGTAATCATAGGCGCAGCAGTTGGTGGTGTTGTAATAACCATCATGATCATTGGAGTTATTTTATACTTCTGCATGCGCAACATGCCCATCAAGAAGAAAGAAAAGGACAAGGAAGAAAACAAGTGGGCTAAGTCTATAAAGGCAGTAAAAGGTGTCAAGGTTAGTTTGCTTTCGACTTCTTAAAGATATTGAATATCTTCATGCTTGCCAAATTGCCGTAACAACTTTCCTCTCCTCTAATTGTGTCTGCTTGCATGTTTTAGGTATCGATGTTTGAGAAATCGGTGTCCAAAATGAAGCTGAGTGATCTGATGACAGCAACCAATGATTTCAGTAACGAGAACATAATTGGGAGCGGTAGAAGTGGGACAATGTACAAGGCAACACTTCCAGATGGCACCTTTCTCGTTATCAAGAGGTTGCAGGACTCTGAGCAATCCGAGAACAACCAGTTTGTAGCAGAGATGGGGACGCTGGGAAAGGTCAGGCACGCCAACTTGGTTCCCCTTTTGGGTTACTGCGTCGCCAAGAGGGAGAGGCTCTTGGTGTACGAGTACATGCCCAAGGGCACTCTCTATGATCAATTACATGGCTCGAATTCACAAGGCAAGGGTTTGGAGTGGCCAACAAGACTCAAGATCAGTATCGGAGCAGCGAAGGGGTTAGCCTGGCTTCACCACACCTGCAACCCACGGATCCTCCATCGGAACATCAGTTCCAAGTGCATTCTACTGGACGAGGACTACAACCCCAAGATCTCCGACTTCGGCCTCGCCAGGCTGATGAATCCTGTAGACACACATCTCAGCACTTTCGTCAACGGCGAGTTCGGCGACCTGGGCTATGTCGCGCCTGAGTACGCCCGGACGCTGGTCGCCACGCTGAAGGGCGACGTCTACAGCTTCGGAGTGGTTCTTCTTGAATTGGTGACTGGTGAAAGACCCACTCATGTGTCCAATGCTTCAGAAAGCTTCAGAGGCAGCTTGGTGGAGTGGGTTACTTTCCTCTCAAACAACTCTCTTCTGCAAGATGCGATCGACAAGTCCCTGATTGGGAAGGACAACGATAGCGAGCTTCTCCAGGTCATGAAAGTTGCATGTGCCTGTGTTTTATCTGGCCCCAAGGAGAGGCCTACCATGTTTGAAGTTTACCAGCTTCTGCGAGCGATAGGGGAGAAGTACCATTTCACGGCTGACGACGATATTCTTTTGCAGACGATGAGCAGCGATGCTGAAAACTTGGATGAGCTGATCGTCGCAAAATAAATCTACAAGTTTGGTAAATGTAGTGAGAGGAGATGATCATCTATCAATCTATAGTACGAGTAGTAGTATGGAGTTGTTAAAGAAGCAAAGCACAACCATTAAAGAAGTTGGCTATTTGTTGTATATTGAGTTTGACGTACTTATGTTGTTTATATATTGTCTCCCACGCCCTGGGAAGTGGCTTCATTTTTTTTTTTTTGATAGAAGAAAATGTATTACTCAAAACCGTCTCCTAGATCGGAGACCAAAATACATTGTAGCTCAGGAGGAAAGCTACTGGTCCAAGAGTTACAGACATGGGAAGAGGACCCTAGCTGAGCAAGCCAATTGGCCGCACCATTAGCTTCTCGAAACACATCAACAAGCTTACAGTTCCTCAAAACAGTAGTAAGGAATCTAATTTCCTGTACCAGAGCTTCGCAGTCCAAATCAGGAGCTCACTCCTGTCCGGCAATGAGAAGGATAGCAGCTTTGCAATCTGACTCCAAGATGAAATGTCCGTCCCCGAAGTCAGCGTGGGCACGAAGAGAGCAAAGAGCAGCTGCAATTGCCATGAGTTCTGCATGAAGAGCAGAGGAAGCCATGGCAGGCGCTGAAACAGCAAGGCGGCAAACTCCTTGGTCGTTGCGAATCACATAGCCCAAACCTCCATTCATAGAGTTAGCGAACCACGAGCCGTCCACATTGACCTGAAGCATCCAAGTGGGGGTTTGGTCCAATGACAATATCGTCTATCCATAGTGGCAGCCGCATCCTCAGAAGAGAAGACAAAGAGCATATCATTAAATTCAATAAGGGCTAATCGAAGAATATCAAGAGGCGCAGGCTGAATACCATTAAAGAAAAAAGAGTTTCGAGCTTTCCAGATAAACCAGCAAGTAGTTAAAATTAAGGAAGCGGTAGACTTTAGTTCAAAAATCCAATTACCCAATACCCAAGAGTTGTGGAAGGTAAAATTGACACCACAATTACGAGAGAGATAAGCCCAAATCAGAGCAATTGCCGGGCACTCAAACAGAATGTGATTCATAGCGTCTGGGCCAGTCGAACAGAAGCAGCAAGTCTTAGCTTCCGTAATACCAATACGCGCCAAGAAATAAGACGTCGGAAGCTTGTGGTGGAGCAGTTGCCAACCAAAGAATTTAATCCGTGGGGTAGCACACAAGTTCCATAACAACTTCCAGCCCGTCCAAGGAGTCGCAGAACTAAAATGAGAGGACATAAGAAAACGATAAGCGGCTTTGGATAAGGAGCTGCCAATGCTAGCCTCTCGCCACTGCCAGGAGTCGGCCATGGGCTCAGGAGGCAGACGGATGGCACCAATCGCGTCCGCCAAAGGAAGCCCACACAGCTGATGTACCAGGTCCAGCTGCCAACATTGCTGTTGAAGGAAATCAGCCACCATGACACTAGAGGCGCACGCAGGCATGGCCATTAAGGTTGGCTTGTAAGCCAAAGGGAGGTCCAAGCACCATGGGTGAAACAACACGTGAGTAGTGCGACCATCCCCAAGTTTTCGATAAAAGCCAACTTTTAAGGAATCTAGATCCTTCATAAGTCCCTTCCAAACCCAACTCATAGAGGTAGAGCCGCGAATTTTCCAAGGATCCGGCAGGCCGTACTTAGCCAACACCAAGTTGTTCCAAATGGAGTTTTCCTGATTTAGAAGAGAAATGAGTCGTTTACATTGGAGAGCAGGCCGAAGCAACGTGAGGTCCTTAATGCCTAAACCCCCAGCCCACTGAGGAAGAATGATTTGATGCCACTTGACAAGGTGAAGTTTTGTAGTATCAGAATTACCAGTCCAAAGAAAGTGCCGAGAGACTTGATTAAGCTTATCAGTAAGAGACGTGGGAAGCCAGGTAGCCGTGAGGGCATAGATAGGGGTGGAAGTAATGGTCGAGTTAATAAGAGTAAGCCTACCAGCCCGCGAAAGAAGACGCCCCTTCCAAGCACTTAAATGAGAGTTAAGGTTGTCCAAACACATCTGGAAAGTCGCTTTATAAGCAGGTTTGGGCGAAATGAAAGCACCAAGATACTTGAAAGGGTAGCAGCCCTCCCGCATTTGAAACACCTGGGACAGATGTCTTTTAGTGTAGCGAGAACAAGCAGCAGGGAAGTAAATCTTGGATTTGGAAAAATTGATATTGAGACCAGAAACATCGAAGAAATCAGTGAGGCAAGCTTTGACAGAGCGGCAGGATTTGGGGTTAGCCCGGAAACAGAGGATAAGGTCATCAGCGTACATCAAGTGAGAGACATTAACACCCTTGCCTCCATGAATAGTGATAGGCGATATAAATTTATGGTGAACCTTATCCTTAAGAAGAATGCTCAGAATATTCATAACGATAACAAATAAATAAGGAGAAAGGGGATCGCCTTGCCGAATTCCTCTCCTGCTAGAAAAAAATTCTGAGTGCCGACCATTAATAACACAAGAGAACCGCGGAGATTCTACACAAGCTTTGATCCAGTTAATAAATTCCGGTGGAAAATTGAGGATGGAAAGCCCCAAAAATATAGCCTGCCAGGAGATTTTATCAAAGGCTTTCTCTAAGTCAATTTTAAGGATGACAAGCGGATTCTTCCCTTTGGAGCGGAAAGCGGT
Organism: Costus lasius; assembly: GCA_027563935.2. Taxonomy (NCBI): domain Eukaryota; kingdom Viridiplantae; phylum Streptophyta; class Magnoliopsida; order Zingiberales; family Costaceae; genus Costus; species Costus lasius. The sequence goes on from CM050453.2 coordinate 104,670,946, forward strand.
ATGCGCAAGTTCCTGTAAGGTATGAATACTATCGTGAATACTCCTACCCCCAACAAAGGCAGATTGCTCAAGGTTAATAATTTTGGGCAAATAAGGTTTGATACGATTCACAAGCACTTTTGCTAGAATCCGATACGAGACATTACAGAGCGAGATAGGTCGAAAATCCTTAATAAAGGAAGGAATCTTAACCTTCGGAATAAAAACGATATGAGTCCTACCCCAAGAAGCTGGAATATAGTTAGAGCTGTGGAAAGTTTGCAGGCAAGCATTATAATCAGAGCCAATGGTATCCCAGAACCCTTTGTAAAATTCACCGGTGAAACCATCCGGCCCAGGGCTTTTCCCGCGAGGGAGAGAGGATATGATGGTTGTGACCTCGCGAGGGTGAAAAGGAGCCAAGAGGGAGATCCGAGCATTGCCAGCGAGGGGGGTGCAGAAGCCCGAGCTCCGACTAAGATGGACAATTTTACATCTAGTCTGCTCGAAATCACAGCGAAGATCCGAGTTCCAGAGATGGTAGTAGTGATCTTTGAAAGCTTGAATGATGAGGGGCTCGGCAGAAGTCGACTCCCCACAATCAGAACGGATGGAGGTAATTCTGTTGGCGCGCGCACGGACAGTGACCAGACGATGGAAGAACTTAGTGTTCCCATCGCCGGCTTTGAGCCACTTACACTTAGCCAAAGTCCACCACTTCAGGTTAAGCTGCCTACTAAGTGCAGTGGCTCTATTAAGCAGGGAGTTTAAAGCTATGTGCTCATGGTCGGAGAGCGATCTAGTGGTCTCAATAATCTGCCATTGATGCACAAGCTCCCAAGTATGATTCAAAGCACGGGAGAGATCTCCTAGGTTAGAATTGTGCCACGAGGAAAGTTCCCGAGCAAGAGTAGTGAACCGTTTAGCAAAATCCGGATCATGAGAATTGGAAAAGCTCGGATTGGACCAACAGGACCGGACAATGGATCCAACCGCTGGATAGTCAGTCCAATAGGGCTGGAACCGAAAGATTTTCCGAGGCTTCAGGGGGAGACTTCGGACAGAAATAAGGAGAGGAGCATGATCAGAGACTCCCCGGGGCATATGAAGAATAGACGTTTTGGCAAACAGATCCAACCAGGTGGATGTAGCAAAGGCACGATCGAGACGGGAAAGAATTCGACCAGGACCCTTACGGTTATTACACCAAGTGTAAGGAATCCCAGAGAATCCCAGGTCGATGAAACCGATAGAGTGGATAAAACTGCGGAGAGCCAGGGTCGAAGAGTTCAACGCAAACACATTGCCTCCCAGCTTGTCTTCCGGGTTAAGAATGGCATTGAAATCGCCACAAAGAAGCCACGGAATATCGGTTAAAAGGGTCTCTTCGAGACCCTTCCACAAAGCATTGCGTTTAAAACAAATCGTACTAGCGTAAACAACCGTAAGAAGCCAAGGCTTAGAATCCGGGATACAGATAATAGCATGCAAAGCTTGAGGGGAGGAAGAGAGTACCTGCACCTCCATTGAAGCGGAAAGCCAAGTTAGGAAGATACCTCCAGACGCGCCCTCAGCTGGCACAAAGCTATAGCTCCATTTACTACCGAACACCTTGGCAAGCTTCGCCACGCCATCAGCTCTAAGATGCGTCTCCTGCAAAGCAATCAGGGAAGGCGAATGAAATCTCTTAAGAATATTGAGATGGTCACGTACCTTACGGCGTCCTGCGCCTCGACAATTCCAAGAGAGGAAATTCATGGAGAGGATTGGAGAATGGAGAGGGCCTTCTTTTTGCTACCCTGGCCCGGGGTGGTTCTGGAACGCTTGTGCCTAACGTCTTTATGCACCAGGAGTTGAGAGGTGTGGGAAGCGACGATCTCCAGCCGAGGAAGAGATCGCTGTTCGTCAAACACAACCATCGCAGAGGAGGGATCAAGGGGTGCAGAAACTGGCAGAGACTTGGAGACGCCAGCAAGCTTGTCTTCAAAGGCGCGGAACACCGGCGAGAGGCGAGCCTGAAGCTCGGAGGTAGGGTTTCCGTGGGCAGATAGCGACACCCCAATAATTTCTGACTGGGCTGCAGAGGCAGAGGCATCCAGAGACCCAAGGGAAGCAGGATGTTTACTCGAGGAGGCGTCCTGTGTCCAATGGGCCTTAGAAGGAGCCCAAATGGCAGTTGCTCCAGGATCCAGGTCCACAGCGGCGGCCGCAGGAGCGACTGCAGCTACCGAGGGAGCAGTGGTCCGTTGGTTGGGTGGTTGAGCTGGGTCAGTAGGAACTCGCAGCCGACTGACATCCAAAGACGCAGCTGGCAGGGTACGGACGTGCAGTCCATTGGGGGGCGAGCCCGCAGCAACCGACTCGGTGGAGCCAGCCAAGCTGGGCAAACGGTCGGCAGGCCGCCGGAAAGAGGCCCCAGGGCGGGGAGCCTGAGTCCTGATGGGAGGCTCGGTCGGAGACGTATCTGGCCTGGCAGAGTCCTTATACTGAGTAGATTGACGGGAGGTTGGAGGCCGCCGGCCTCGCCTGCTATGGACTTGGATCCAAGGGCCAACCGAAGGAACGTCAATCCTGGAGGGAGCGGATGAGGAGCGCGAGCTGTCCGCCGCGACCGGAGACTTTCCCTTCGGGGCGGAGGGTGCCATCGGGGGGTCGGTCCGAAGCCCAGTAGGGCAGTGTGCCAACGCGTGACCTAGGTGGCCGCATCCAGGGCAAAGAACCGGGAGGTTCTCGTAGGAACAGAGCTGAAAAAAATGGGTCGTCGGAGGCCCAACCCAAACGCCTTCTTGGAGAGGCTGTTCCAGATCAATCTCAACACAGACACGCGCATACTTTCCCCTCTCCAAGTTCACCGCCCGATCATCAATGCGGAGGGGCTTGCCAAGCTTGGAGGCAATGGCCACAATGGATTCTGTATTCCAGTATTCAAATGGTAAGTCCAGAAGGCGCACCCACACCGGCGCAGTCTTGATTGTTTCCTGAAGGGCTTGAAAATCAGGCTTCCAACGAATTAGGTTGAGGATGCCTCCCAGCATCGTCCAAGGACCGCCAGAAAGAACTTCCAACGCCATCTCTTCGGACTGGAACCGGAAAAGGTAGAAGTTATTTTCCATGTCTATAATGTCCGGTTGATGGTGCCAGAGCTTTGCCACCGCGGAACGGAGCGAGAACACCGACGGATGCCTGGTTAGAAATTTTCCAATGAGGCAAGACTTCCAAGGCAATCTCCACCTCGCAAGTTTGTCCTCGTCAAAGATGACTGCATCAGTATATTTACTCGAGATGGCCTCGAGCACTGCTTCGGAAATAATCGAGGTAGCTGAGGGGATCCCGATATTCTTCCGGAACAGCCCCGTCCAGGAGCGAATAGGCGCTGGCAGCGCAGCAGAGGCGACTGCTGCGGAGGAATCGTACCGGGGTTTAGGGGTCTCCGTCAGACCGGGAGCGGATGCAGGGGGCGGAGCGCCGGACAAGCACACAGCATCCACTGCCGGCAGATCCGGAGGCTTCGGGGGGGGTGCGAGGCGGACGAGTGGAAGTGGCTTCATTTGGCATTGTCTCCCTCTCTCTGCATATTGCCTGTGATAGTAAATCTAAAGATTCATTTAGATAATAATCAAAGCAACGACCTGCCTAGACCTTAGATTTGTTCTTAGTAATTTTTATGTCTTATCAATTTCCTCTAATAATTGGTGATTCCAGCAGGTTGGGTGACTGGTGGTTTGCACTAACTCTCGCACACTATGGGTTGGGTCTAAGCCTTCCATCTCCGACAATTATATTATTCTCTACGTGATGCGCATGGGCATTATAAAATATTTAACATCACGATAATCCAAATGGCATCATTTTCTTAGAGAATTTGTAATATATAATATAATACATAGCTGATAAGCATCAGTGTCGTCCTCCAGAGCTCTCCAGCGCGATCTGTTCTTCGTGTCCCTGTTAGCCTGTGACAATATGATTTTTCTTCACAGATTTTTCTAGAGAGAGAGAGAGAGATGGCTTCATTGGTGGAGGATGTGGGTCATACTGTGGTGAGGAACAAGAAGGTGGTGCTGAAGCAGTACGTGGAGGCGGGCCGCGGCCTGAGGGAGAGCGACATGGAGATGCTGATGACGGCCACCGTGAAGGTGACGGTGCCCGAGGGTTTGTCGTCGGCGGTGCTCCTGAAGAATCTCTACCTCTCCTGCGACCCCTACAACCGCGCCATCATGACCAAGCAAGGGGGCAAAGCCGCCCCCTTCGTCGATGACCTCGTTCCCGGTTCTGTACGTCCTTGACCCAGATTCTTGCTTTCTTGAGCTATTTGATTTCCTGTCCGGAGAACTTCACAGTCTGCCAATTGCACTCTAGCTATTTCCGTATTTAGCTTAAAGAGATTACTTGTTAGAAGATTGAACTATACCTGTGCTGCTCAAGTTTCAGTCCGAACTGGAATTGCATGTTCTTGGTCTTTCTTAACTTTTTCTTTGATTGAAGGTAATCGCTGGTTTTGGAGTCAGTAAAATTCTAGCTTCTGCGCATCCAGATTTCAAGGTTGGTGATTATGTGTGGGGTATCACTGGATGGGAAGAGTATAGTCTCTTCACGAATCCAAAGTTTCTGTTCAAGATCGGATACACTGATGTGCCTCTTTCTTACTATACTGGTATTCTTGGTGAGTTTCAGTAGATCTCGATCATTTTTCCTACCATGGATTTAGACCTTCCATAGATGGATCAGATGCACAAAATCAGAAATCTCTGGAAGAAGAGACTCTCATTTGTGTCCTCCTTGATCAGTTGATTTCTGTGTTTCTCAGTGCCCTGACCATTCTATGCTGCAATTTAATCTCAGGCATGCCGGGGCTCACAGCTTACATTGGATTTTATGAGATAGCTCGACCGAAGAAAGGCGATCGCGTCTTTGTATCAGCAGCTGCAGGTGCTATCGGCCAGCTTGTTGGGCAATTTGCCAAACTAATGGACTGTTACGTGGTTGGAAGTGCTGGAACTGACGAAAAGGTTTGAATGATACTTAAAACCAAGTTTGACATTTTCCTGACGAAAACAGCCGGAGAACTCGTGTTTACAGCCTTAAAAGCACTGATCTTTTCCAATTTATGTTGATGGAAGTATCTGCCCAGATCCTTTTTCCAGGTCACACACAATTTTAACTATTAGAATTGGTTATTCAGGTGAAGCTGTTGAAGGAAAAGTTTGGTTTTGATGAAGCCTTCAATTACAAGAAGGAATCTGATTTGAATGCAGCCTTGAAGCGGTCAGTATACTTTTAATTACATTGTACATAAGAACTAATCAGCAAATGTAATAGCTGCACTTGCGCTTTCTCCTGTGGACAGTGTTCAATTCTTTCCTTTCTTTAAGAACCAATGCTCGCTCTCTCAGGTGCTTGCCCGAAGGGATTGACATTTACTTCGAGAATGTTGGCGGCGCGATGCTTGATGCAGTTCTTCTCAACATGAGAATCCATGGCCGGATCGCAGCATGCGGGATGATCTCACAGTACAACCTGGAGAAACCTGATCCAGTGCACAACCTCTTCCCATTCGTCGCCAAGCGCATCAGAATGGAAGGTTTTGTGGTGATTGATCATTTCCATCGGTATCGCGAGTTCGAGGACATGGTCGTGCGACTGATAAAGCAGGGGAAGATCACATACGTTGAAGATGTAGCAGAAGGACTTGAGAGTGCTCCCGCGGCGCTCATCGGCCTCTTCTCCGGCCGCAACGTCGGGAAACAGCTGGTGGCTATTGCTCGCGAGTGAATCTGTGTTCTCCGAAGCTTGGGGTGGCAGCGTCATCAGCTCCATTTGAAGGAAATCTGCAGTTGTTTTTGTCATTGTAAGTCTCGAGTTGAGTTTCTATTCAGGGTCGAAAGTAAACTATTTTAGGTAACTTTGCTGCGTGCTTATTTTCCGAATTTCTTCTTTATTCGCAGTTTATTTTTATTGTATTCGAATTCTACATTTGATTTTTTTTTTTTTGTTTACAACTTTAATTTGCAACAAAATCTTCATCGGAAAAAAGTTAGAAGGAACCTGCAAAATCAGAACACTTCGTTTCAAAATTAAGGGAAACTGAATCGGCGATTAAAAAAAAGCCTTATAAAGAGACATCTCTTGAAAGAGATTAAAATAAATGAAATTAAATAAAAAATATATAAATTATAACTATTAAAAAATTTTAAAATTATAAAATAAAATAAAAGTCTAAGGACTTGAACCTGATTTGGTCCCAATGACTTGGATATAGTGTAGACTGGGTTCAAACCTACAGGTCCAAATTTTGGGTCTTTATGTTTTGAATCTATCAAAGTCACTAAACCTATAGGTCCAAGTTTTGGGTCTTAAATTTTGAATCTATCAAAATCACTCGAAAACGAACGTACATCCAATCAGTTAGCCTCCCACTACGATGCGGCCCGCGGAACCACGCATGTCATCTTCTAGTTATTGGATTTTGGTGAATGTTGTTCCAATTACTTAGGGCTGAGCATTCGGTAAAAACCGAAAAACCGAAAACCGATTTACCGAAAACCGATTTACCGAAACCGAAAAACCTATTACCGAACCGATACCGAATTTGGTATTTACCGATCGGTAAATTACCGAATTACCGATCGGTAAATCGGTAAATTACCGATAATTACCGATTAAAAAATATTAAAATATTATATAATTAATCTATTAAAAAAATTATTAAAATATTAAAATATTACCTAATTAAAATATTACCGATTGGTAAAAACCGATGGGTAAATCGGTAAATTACCGATAAAAAATTAAAGATTAATAAATAAAAATTTATTTTTTATATATTAATATATATATCGGTAAATCGGTAAATTACCGAACCGAAATTTTATTTACCGAACCGAAAACCGAAAACCGAATTACATAAAAATAAATACCGAACCGAAAACCGAAACCGAAATTACCGAACCGATTTACCGATTTACCGATTTACCGATCGGTAAATTCGGTAAAAACCGAATTATGCTCACCCCTACAATTACTCCAGACGCGAAGGGTTGCCCCAAAGTTTATGAAACAAGTGCAGCTTGACTTTGATTAAAGTTAATGACCGAGAACAACAGTCCACGTTCCACTTTGTATGCAACCTTAAATTAGAGATGGCTAACAGCTAGTGTTGCTTGCACTCGTACAACACGAGACACGCCCAACGCGGCATGACATATGACCAAGTCAACGGTTGCGGGTGGCATGAGGAACGGATTTGTGTCATGTTTGGCCGAGAGGTTTAGGTACGCAAGTTGCGCCAAGCACAGCACGCCAACGGGTTGGGCTAGCACGTCACAATACTAAAAATTTTTTTCGGAAAGGGCTCCCCTGCTGTGTTCACGCAGCAGTAGGGGTGAGCATTCGGGTTCGGTTATTTCGGTTTTTACCGATTATCGAAAATTTCGGTAAATTCGGTTCTGTAAAAAAATATTCGGTTTCGGTTTCGGTAATAAATTTTATAAAATTCGGTTTTCGGTTTTGGTTTTTATAATTTCGGTTTGGTAAAAAATCGATTTACCGATATATATATTAAAATATAAAAAATATATATAATATATAATATATATTAAAAAATATATTATATTATATTATATTCTAATTTTATTATAGTATAATTAGTTATTAAAAGCCTAAAATCTATTACCTAATAGCTAATCACTTAATTATCAATCATATAATTAATTAAATACTTAATAATTTAATTTTTCGGTAATTTACCGAAGATTTCGGTAAATTCGGTTTCGGTAAAATTTCGGTTTTTAGAAAATTCGGTTCGGTTTTGGTTTTTAATTTTTTAGTAAAAAAAATTTTGGTAAATCGGTTTTCGATAAATCGGTTTCGGTTTTTACCGAATGCTCACCCCTACGCAGCAGGGGAGGAGGTTGCGTCTCACATTACACGATCGAGGTTGCGTCTCACATTACACGATGATCATGTAATGTACTAACGTATAATGGACTAATATCATGTAATGGAGGTAATCCATTATATGATCATCGTGTAATATACTAACTTATAATGAACTAATATCGTGTAATAGAAGACACAATACCCATGCCCTGCTGCGTGTGCGCGAAAAATTTTTTCCACAATACTAGGGAAAAATGTTAAAAACGTGCCCCATTTACCATTCATAAGTCAAAAAAGACTTACAATCCTTACAATCCTGCGTGCCCCATTTTCCACAATAATAGAGATGTGTGCATTCACCCCCATTTTAGCCTTACAATCCTGCGACAGGGGGGAGGAGTGAGTAGACTCTCCAGTCCACCCCCATTTTAATGCTATTTATTGGAGCGGAGACAACGCTGGGAGAGAGGAAGAAATCTCCTTCGAGCTCCGCGTCGCGCATTGGGGGTCTTTGGAGACCGGAGACTCGGGTTTTCGCGGCTGCTGTAGCGTTCTCCTCCCTCTTGTTCTTGGTGAGTGATAAAATTGGGATCTTTGTTGGTGTTTTGATTGCTCTATTTTTCCCGTTACTATGCGATTTTAGAGGCATTTTTTGTGAATTTTTTTTTTCATTCTGGTGTGTTTGATGATCTTCGATTTTGTGATTGTGTTTTCTTTTGTTTTATAGTTTTTTGCTTCGCATATTGCGTTTACTTTCGGATTTCTGCATCTATGAATTTAAAATAACATATATATAATATAAATAGAACCTATCTAATAAAATATAAATAACAAATAAAGAATTCTTAGACATCTTAATATGATTTCTCTAATATGTACGACACATACTTTATCAAAACCAAATGAGAAATTTATAGATACTGAAGTAAGACATGTATCATTAGCAATCAATCGTGCTTAAGGTCATATTATCATTAATACCGTATTTATTTAAGAGGAAATCGCAAAGGAAAGGATGAAATTTTTTTTTTAGATTGTTTACTTGGATGGATGAAAACAAAAGGATGGATTTAGGTAGGAAATTATAGTGAAAATCCATCGCTTTTTTATCCTCCCAAATCGGACAGAAAACTCTTCGTTCATCACGTACGCCGCCTGACGATGCGTCATCTGCCCCATTTGATGTTGACGCTTCATCCGTTCGCCTCGTCCGCACCCCTCAGCATGTTTGCCTAGTCCACTCACCCTCTCCGCTCGTCCATCGCCCGTTGTCCTAGTCCTCTAGTCAGCCATTTACCATCCGCCTCATCCGTCGTCTACTCGTCTGTTGTCCTCTTGCCTCATCTAGTCGTCCGTTCCGCAGTCCGCTCATCCATCTTCCACTCGTCCGGCATCCACTCGTCCGTCACCTGCTAGCTTGACGCCGCTCACCGATGCCTGCTCACCCGCCCGCTGTTGTCGTCTCTTCCTCTTCCTCCTCATCTCTTTCGCTTTGCTGTCGCTCTTTTGCTCCGCTGTGGCTTCTTCCTATTCACGTGAATTTTTTTATCATTCCTTTTTTTCCGTTTCTTTTTTTTTCACTCCTACCTAGTTTTCTATCCCTTCAAGTAAATGCACCTAAGACTTTGTATTAATGTAAGGCACAGATGTATAATATAATATTTACAAATATGAAATATAATTTAAATAAATAATTTTAATATTATAGTTTATACAATAAAAAATATTTACTAACCAAATATATCAAAGACTCTATAATACTCTTATTTGTAACATGTTTAACACAACTAATAAATGCTAAATTTTTGGTTTGTAGATATACAATCATATTGTTAGTGTAAGATCACGTTGATACAGAATGTACGAGAACTTGTATGAGCACAGTGGATACGTGGAGTAAAATATTTTATTCCTCCTTATTTTTACAAAAGAATCATACAGGCGAATATATAAAGTTCTATGATACACAAATGTCAATATATACAATTGATATTCAAATCAATATTTGATTTTGATTTGATTGCGACTAGTTTTGCTTGGAAGGTAGATCACCTTTATTGGGAAACAATGGTGGCTGTTTATCTGTTGCTGAATCTGCAATATCCTTGATGTGTATACGTTTGCAGTCAGCTTGATAAGGTAAGTGTTCTGGCGATGTATTCGTGTCTGAGTCAATATGTTTGATGCGTTTACCGTTAGTATCAATATATCCAAATACTACGTTTCCTTTCTTAACTAGAGCTTTATATTCAATCATATTGTTAATGGATATGCAAAGTATTCAATCATAGTATTAATGGATCTGCAATGCATCAACAGATGCATTTGTTTTATCAATATTAATATATTCAATCATATTATTAATGGATATGCAATCACAAAACTAGTTGACGCTGTGGTAAATGATGAGTGGTCAAATTTTAAAATAAATTTAATAAATTTTTAATATATAATTAATTTAGTTAATTAATTAATTAGATTCATTATGTTTTTTATTAAAAAAACACAGCCTAACAAAATACAAAACTAATCATATCAACTGTTCAAGGAATTGCAGCTAGACCGCAAAATCCATTTCGGCGGTTAACTACATTTGAAAGATTTGATCGATTTTTCCATCCAGCGTTACCGCGACGGAGAAAAGCCGCAAGGTCGGTAGGAAAGGCTCCAGCGGAACTGACAGCGACAGGCTGCATCCCTCGGCTCTGAGCTCCTCGTCAGGAATCATCGGCGGCAGAGAACCCAGATTCGAAGCCCAGTGCTGCAGCCAACGAACCCTTTTCCTCCATCAAACTTGGTTTAGATCCATAAGAATTTTTTTTTTTTTTTGGCCAAAGTTAAGTAGTTAACGTTATTGATCCAAAAAAGAATATATATATGTTTCAAGCAACCACTCTCACCCTTTTTCCTCTTTCACATAATCCCAAAAATTTTTGACAAAGTCACCCCTGTATTTTCTAACGCCAGAGCCCTGTGCTACATGCATCCACTATTCAAAAATACATATCAAAACCCAATACCCATCTTAGCCTACGAGTACATATAAAAACCAACAAGCAAATACATCAGATTATACTACAAATTAAAACCATGATGAAGCCTTCCTCACTGTAGCCTCTGGATGTTGGATGTTTGATTAGGCGGCATCTCACCCATAATATGAAGATCCAACCATGTGGGGGCGCCAAGGAGACACCAGCCAATGTAGAGTAGTGCTGTATAAGTCTTAGAAGTCCAGTTGCATCAAAATGTTTAACAGCAGCCCTGCTGCAACCAACTATCCTGGAGACACGCATAAGAAAATTTACATTATAGAAAATTTGATTCAAGGGAGCTTGTGGCTGTCATCATCACCAAAGAGTCTGGTAACCAGTAAATCGCCAGCCTACACATCCATGCCAAAATATCATCAAGCGCTGCTAATACCAGACTGAACAAAACCAAGCTAGATAACAGCATGCTCCTCTAATCCATAAGAATTCTTCTCTAACTCGTAAGCTTACAAAAGAGCGTCTATCACATTCAATAATAAAATAGTATGAACTCATTAATTAATTAATAAATACTTACCCAAATTAATTAATATTAAACTAAATTTTTTAACACTTTGATCTTATGATCATGTTTTCTTTAGTTTTATAGCTTTTTTCTCTCAAAATTTCTCCAGCAGATTTGCCAGTTGCTAGGTCATTTGGATTTGATTTTTTTTTTTTGGAGAAACAAAGTAAAAAAGACATATTCATAGTTTTGTCCGTTACTTCGGCTTGCAGTTTCAGAAAGGTAGACATCTTAACATGGATTTTGATGATAAAGGGAGGCTTTCGGGAGCATAAAGATTAGCGGACTGTAGCAAATCCTCCTATTTCCACTTTCTTGTTTGTGCAAGCGATAATAGCAAGATGTTTTATAAGATAAACGACTGAAATCAACGCAATTTGTTGAAAAGTTCTAATTTCTCTTACCTTCCTGATGTCATTTTGTTGCTTCTCCGTATTATAGTATAACTAGTTATTGCAATATAACCCTAAAATTTTCAATTTTCAATATGCAAATTTGATTCTTGCAGATGCGCAGGGAAATAGAATTGAGTTTAATTGTCAGAGTTCCAATTCTCGTGTGCTACATTTAGTTCACGGTTTAGCTCCAAGGTAGGTATTCTGATGCAGAGAAATGAGTTGCCTTGTATCTGCTTCACGGCAAATATCATTGTTTCTCTTGTATAATTCAGAACAAGATATATTTTTTGAACTTGATCGCATTGGCTTAGAGAGGTTTCTCTGTCACTGTGCTTGTTCAGGTTTGTTTGAGACTCTGTTAGCTCATAATGTTATTGCATCTTCAGAAATACTTCTTGTGATCCGAAGGACGATACATTTTTTTTTTCTGACTGAATTATAATTTCATCTGGGTACAGCTGAGCTGAATCTTGGAAAATATAATGGCTGGTCTATGCCTGCATTGATCCTGCTCTTATACTTTGTTAGATTATTGGGCAGAAGAAGAAATTTTCAGATTTATGGCCATGAAGTACAAGCTCTCCTTTACTCTTCTTCAGACAGTGGTTTGGTTTTGGCTCAAAAACGTATGTTATGGTACTGAGAGTGACCTTCTATGTTTACAAAAGCTAAGTCAATCACTAAAAGACCCTGAGGACAACATATTCTACTCATGGAAATTGGACAACAAATCAGAAGGTTCTATATGCAAGTTTATTGGTGTCGAATGCTGGCATCCTGATGAAAGCAAGGTTCTTAATCTGCATCTTTCAAACATGGGACTTGTAGGCCAATTCCCTTCGGGACTTGAGAACTGCACGAGCTTGACTGGCCTGGATCTGTCAAACAACAACCTCTCGGGGCTTATTCTTGCTAATATTTCCAAGAGGATACCTTTCGTCACATCACTTGACCTTTCATTCAATGGTTTCTCTGGCAGCATTCCGGTGAACCTTTCCAATGCGGTTATCTTAATTTCCTTAAGCTACAGCATAATCAATTGACAGGAATGATCCCCGCCGAACTGAGCAGCCTCGATCGCCTGCAAACGTTTGATGTTTCGGACAACCAGTTAACTGGCCCAATTCCTGTATTCAAAAATACTTTCCAACCCTCAAACTTTGCAAACAACCTAGCTCTTTGCGGTAAGCCGTTGGATGATTGCACTGGTACTTCAAAGAAGGCCAATATTGGAGTAATCATAGGCGCAGCAGTTGGTGGTGTTGTAATAACCATCATTATCCTTGGAGTTATTTTATGCTTCTGCATGCGCAACATGCTCATCAAGAAGAAAGAGAAGGACATGGAAGATAACTTTAAATATAATACTAAAAGATAACTTTAAGATGCTGAGGTTTTTAAAATGATTTGCTGGCTTAATTTTATATGTTTCATTTATCACTTGTGCATTTTAAAATAAATTTTATTCATGTAAGTAAATTCAATCACTCGCGCTAATCCACAACACATCATTTTTTGATATAAAAAAAATTGTAACATATAACATAATACGTACCCGCCGCAAATCAAGCTGAGAAGCATCAGTGTCGGCCTCCAGGCTCCAGCACGGTCTGTTCTTCGTGTGTTGTCAACCCGTCACAATTCTATCTTTCTTCACATATGCTACCAAATCCTCCAACCTCCATCTGTATAGCATGATATATACAATGCAGCCAATGAACTCTAGTGAGACTAAGTGAGAGAGAGAGAGTGTTAGATATTTTTATAGTTGTAAACAAGAGGAAGTAAGCTTCTTTAGTCCCATATTGATAGAAGGTATAAGTTTTTCTATGCTTATATACTTTGCTTGTACTTGTTACATCAACAAAAAAAAAAGCCGCATGAGCAAAGTTTAATTGTATAAACTCTATGAATTTGGGATTATAATGATATTTAATGTCCTGATTGGGCATTTGGGGCATAATATGGGTAGGGTGTGAAATAAATATTACACCCCCGTAATTATGTTGTAATTCTCACTCGACGCTCTCTCTCCTGCGTTTTTGCTCAGACTCTCTTGTAATTCTCACTCGACGCTCTCTCTTCTGCGTTTTTTGCTCAGACTCTCTCTTGCCTTGTTGAATCCTGAAGGCTATTCCAAAATACTGAAAATTGCCTTTAGGACAGTGATCTTAATCATGCCTCAAGGCTCTCAATATTTTCTGCTTCTAACATAACTCTACAGGTTGAAGAAGAGTTTTCTTACAACAATTCTAAAGGCAATCTTCTTCCATGGAGGCAGATCTAAACCCAAATGTGAAAGTGCAATTTCAAGAGGAAACTTTCAAACTTGATCGTTTTGATGGGACAAACTACACTCGCTGGCAAGACAGGATGTCTTGGCTTCTCACTGCATTTAATCTCTACTATCTTCTGGATTCAGACTTGCCACCAATTCCAGAAGTTAGATCTACGGATTCAGATGCTGTGAAGACCAAATTGGCTACAGACAAGGCGAAAAGAGAGACTGACGAAATGCTTTGTAGAGGATATATCCTCAACTCTCTCACCAGTAGGCTGTATGATGTGTACCGCAACTACAAATCGCCTAAAGAGGTATGGGATGTGTTTGAATCCAAATACAAGCACATGAAGCAAGGTACAGTTAGATTTTTGGCACTAAGTACTTCGCATTCAATTTTTCTGAAAACATGCCAATTATGGACCAAGTAAGAGAACTAGAGATCCTTGTTTCCCAAATGAGTGAATTGCAAATTAAAATTCTTGATGCAATTCAAGTGGGAGCAATATTGTCTAAACTCCCAGCTACTTGGAATGATTACAGAAGAAAGATTCTGCATTCTACTGAGAACTATTCAATTGAACAGTTCATTACTCATTTACAAATTGAATGTGAGAACATGACCAGCGATAAATTAATATTGGGGTTCAAGAGTGAACCAAGTTTCTGTTGCCCCAAATGTGGGGGTATCCTCTGGTGGTCCTCAAAACAATCCTAATGTGAAGAAAAAGATCTTCAAGAGGCCTGTGAATAATTATAATATCAAAAAGAATCATCATGCTTTAATTGTGAAAAAAAAGGGGCATCACATAAAAGAGTGCAGGTACAAAAAGAACATGGTAAGAAATACTGGCACTTCAGGTGTAGGCATCCATAAAACAAATATGGTTGAAACTGATAATATAGAATTTATTGCAATGATTACAAAACTCCATATGACTTCTGTAACTGCATCCAAAGGTTGGTGGCTGGATTATGGTGCCACCATTCATGTTTGCAACAACAAATCATTGTTTAAGGTGTACAATGAGCTAAAAGATCCTGAAGAAGTGCTGATGGGTAACCATGTAGCTGCCAATGTTTTGGGCAAAGGGAGTGTGGAACTCAATTTCACCTCTGGAAAGAAACTCATATTAATTTAATATGTTTCATGTACCTGATCTAAGAAAGGATTTAGTTTCTGCAAGCCTGTTATGTAAGAATGGTTTTAAGATTATTTTAGAGACAGACAAAGTTATTGTAACTAAGAATGAGATATTTGTGGGAAAAGGATACTCTGTCTCTTAATGAAATGAATCAAGTTGTTGTTTATACTATTGACTTTTCTTTTTTAGACTAGGACATTTAAACTATGGTTATTTGCATTACATGTCAAAGCATAACTATATATCTAGTATAGATGATTATATTGGAAAATGTGATATTTGTGTAGAATAAAAAATGACTAAGAAAAATTTTCTTAAAGTTGAAAGAAAATTTGTTTTGCTTGAACTAATACACTCTAACATATGTGAATTGAATGGTCAATTAACTAGAGGTGGTAAAAGATATTTCATAACTTTTATAGATGACTTTTCTAGATTCGCATATGTATATTTAATGAGAACCAAAGATGAAGCCTTTGATAAATTCAAGGAATACAAATCATTAGTTGAAAATCAAAAAGGAACAAAAATCAAAATGCTTAGAATAGATAGAGGTGGTGAATACTTTGCTGATACATTTAACTCTTTCTGTGATAATTATGACATTGTTTATCAAAGGACTGCTCCCTATACACCTCAACAGAATGGGGTTGATGAAAGGAAAAACATATCTTTGGTGGACATGGTTAATGCCATGCTATTAAATACTAAGTTACGTTTCACTCTTTGGGGAGAAGCTCTGTTGACAGCTTGTTACATTTATAACAAGATTCCTTTTAAGACGTTTAAGACTTCACCATATGAACTCTGGAATAATGGGAGAAAACATAACTTAAGTTATTTTAAAGTGTGGGGGTGTGTTGCTTTCTACAAAACAATTGAGCCACATAAGTCAATGTTAGGACCAAGAGGAATTAAAAGCATATTTGTTGGATATGCTCAAAATTCCAAAGCTTATAGATTATTAAACATTGACTCCAACATAATTGTTGAATTAATTCATGTTGAGTTCTTTCAAGATAAATTTATAAGTGATGTAAAAGAGACTCAACCTAGTTTGACAACACGCTCCTCTGATGTGAGGGTTGAGAAGAAAATAAAAGAAATTAATGAACCAAGTGAACCAAGAAGAAGTCAAAGAATAAGAACTGAAAAACATTTAGTTAAAGACTTTGTTTTACTTGATTCATTAATTTTCCTTGTTGAAGGAGATAGAACCAAAATTGTAAACAAAACATCCATGATATGCAATTTAGAGAATGAGCCTAAATCATATTGTGAAGCAATGGCTTCAAGAGATGCTTCTTTCTGGAAGGAAGCTATTTGTGATGAAATGGACTCTATAATGTCAAATGGGACATGGGTTCTTGTGGACTTACCACCTGGATCCAAAGCAATTGGATGTAAGTGTGTCTTTAAAAAGAAATATAGACCTGATGGCTATATACACACCTATAAAGCTAGATTGGTAGCTAAAGGATTCAAACAAAAAGAAGGTGTTGATTACTTTGATACATATGCTCCAGTAACTAGAATAACATCCATTCAATTATTGTTTGCTTTAGCTTCAATTAATAAGCTATGTGTGCATCAAATGGATGTTAAGACGGCCTTCTTAAATGATGAACTATCTGAAGAAGTTTATATGAAGCAACCTGAAGGCTTTGTGCTTCCAGGTAATGAGAATAAAGTGTGTAAAGTAATTAAATCAATCTATGGATTGAAACAAGCTCCAAAGGAATGACACAAGAGATTTGATTCAGTAATTCTCTCAAATAACTTTAGACACAATGCAGTTGACAAGTATATCTATCACAAGTCAACAAAGGAGTATATAGTAATCTTATGTTTATACGTTGATGACATGCTAATATTTAGCACAAATGAGAAAGGAATAAGAGAAACCAAATTGTATCTAAATTCAATCTTTCAAATGAAAGATCTGAGTGAAGTAGATACAATCTTGGAAATTAAAATAAAGAAACATGCTAGTGGATATTCCTTATCTTAGTGTCATTACATTGATAAGATGCTTGATAAGTTCAAGTATCTTGGTATAAAAGATGCTAATACTCCATTTGACTCAAGTCTAAAATTATCAGAAAATAATGAGAGAGTTATTGATCAATTAAAATATGCAAGTGTCATTAGTAGTCTAATGTATGCTATGCATTGTACAAGGCCTGACAATGCTTATGTTGTGTGCATATTATCAAGGTTTACAAGTAAACCTAGCATAGATCACTGGAAAGCCATTAAAAGAATACTTAGATATTTAAAGAATACAAGAGAGTTAAGTCTTTTATACAGTGATTATCCATGTGTGCTAGAAGGGTATTGTGATGCAAGTTGGTTAACCAATAATCATGAAAGTAAAGCCACCTCGGGGTGGATTTTTATATTAGGAGGTGGGGTTATAAGTTGGGCTTCTAAGAAACAAACTTACATTGCACATTCTACTATGGAATCAGAGTTTATAGCCCTTGCTACAACAGACAAAGAAGTTGAATGGTTGCAGAATCTCTTAATGGATATTCAGTTGTGGCCACAAATGATGGCAGCCATTTCTTTGCATTGTGATAGCCAAGCTACAATGTCTAGTGCTTATAATGAAGTATATAATGGAAAGTCTAGACATCTTGGCATGAGACATGCATATGTCAGAGAGTTAATTACTTGTGGGGTGATCACCATAATATATCTGAGATCGGAAAATAATTTAGTCGATCCTCTCACTAAGCCTCTTAACAGGATTCAGTGAGGAAAACTACTCATAGTTTGAGACTTAAATTATTAAATTAAGCACTTATGATAGTAACCCAAATTTAAATTAGTAAATTACTAATTATAAAGAACATTAGGTAATAACAAGTCATAGTTATGTGCTTGTGAGCACTAGAAAGTCCTATACTTAGTTGATTTACAATTCAAGTGCTAGTGCTGACAGTTGCGTAAGGTTAAGGATGAGCATTTGCTCTTAATGGAGTTTATAAATATTTGTGTCCACAACAACTGGGACAAATGTGGAGACTCTACCTATATGAACATTGAAGTGGTGCTGCTTCAATAAGAGAATTGTGGTTCTCTTATAAATGTTCGTTACCTTGGGATTAACACATGACCATATATAATAGTGTTAAGGTTTATTGAAGGAAAGTTTTTGAGAATACCATGAGAAGTATTATGTGTGTGATGTCTTCGATTCTAACATAAGAAGTCGAGGTACAATCTTTGAAATCTTCAACTTCGTTAGCACTTTAAGATGTTTACACTAATTGTGAGTCCAAATCGAAAGATACTCACATATATTCATAATATTATCTAGCAAAAAAATTATTGTTTATAACTAGTGGGGGATTGTTATATATTTTTATAGTTGTAAACAAGAGGAAGCAAGCTTCTTTAGTCCCATATTGATTAAAGGTATAAGTGTTTCTGTGCTTTTATACTTTGCTTGTACTTGTTATATCATAAGAAAAAATAAGGAGCATGAGCAAGATCTGTGTCCTTGATAATGTTGATTTCTTTGTTTCTCAGTGCCCTGACCATTCGATACTGCAATTTAATCTCAGGCATGGCGGGGTTCACAGCTTACATTGGATTTTATGAGATAGCTCGACCGAAGAAAGGCGATCGCGTCTTTGTATCAGCAGCTGCAGGTGCTATCAGCCAGCTAGTTGGGCAATTTGCCAAACTCATGGACTGTTACGTGGTTGGAAGTGCTGGATCTGATGAAAAGGTTTGAATGATGCTAGAAACTAAATTTGATATTTACCTGACAAGAACAGCAGAAGAACTCATGTGTTTACAGCCTTAAAAGAACTGATCTTTTCCAAATTGTGTGGACGGATGTATCTGCTCAGATCCTTTTTCCAGGTCTCACACGATTTTAACTGTTAGAATTGGTTATTCAGGTGATGCCGTTGAAGGAAAAGTTTGGTTTTGATGAAGCCTTCAATTACAAAAAGGAATCTGATTTGAATGCAGCCTTGAAGAGGTCAGTATACTTTTAATTACATAGTACATAATAACTAATCATCAAATGTAATAGCTGCACTTGCGCTCTCTCCTGTGGACAGTGTGTTGGATTAATTAATTAAATATTAATTAATTAATTAAATCCAAAAATCTCTCATAAATCCTCTCTCACACGTAACGTATATATTTGGCTTAATCTTTTTTTTAACACATGCACTCGGCTATTTTCGGTGGAAAATTAATTTACTATTCTTTAAATTAATCCACTTACCTATTTTAAGCATCTATTAATAGTTTCCAAATATTTAATTAAAACTATTAATATTTTAATCAGTGAGTTTTTCCTATAAAAGGGAGGCTAGGATACTGGTTAAAATGCATCAAGAGACTCTAAGATTCTCTAGCTCTGAAATTTCTCTCCAAATTCTATTTCTCCATTTTGCTGCTAGAAGTTGAAAGTTGCTCCGACAGGGCTTCCACCGTTGCACCGGCAGGAAGCTAGCCCTGGTTGTATCTTCAAGGCGGATCTTCGACTAAGCCCGTGCGAGGGCCGAAAATTGCCTTAGGACAGACGATACGTCGCCTCCAGGTTCTTTTAAATTAATGCTGTTTTATTTCATTGTTGGTAGTTTTATATTTGCAGGAATTAAAGTAAACAACAATCTAAGGCAATTTTCCTGCTTATCTAATTAATTTCTGCACTTAATTATCAATTCTGCCAAAGTTTAAGATCGATTTTACTGGTTTTTAATTGATTTGAATCATTGATTTACGGTTTAATCGATTTCGGATTCACTGTGCACCCTTTGATCTAAATTCTACGGTCCTGATCTACTCCCGGTTCTTACTCCGATTTACTGTGCTGCTCGTGCGCCGCCCGTGCGTGTCACGCGCTTCGCACGTGTGCTTCGACGCCTCCGCGAGCTCTCTCGCGAGCGCGCCGTCGAGTTTCGCCGTCGCTGGTTTTCACGTTTTTTCCCGTCGATCTACGCCGCTATCTGGAGCATCGTTGGTTTCTTTGTCTTCGTCTCTCGCGTCTGAGCTCACAGCTCTCTCCGTGGACGCGGAGACAAATCGAATCGACGAGAAACGTCGTCGGAATCCTCTCGAGTTTTTCTCGCCGTCGCCGATCTGTTTTCGAGTTTCCGGAGCGATCGTCGACGATCAAAGTGATTTTTGGTTTCGAAATCATTCTCATCTCGCCGCTGGATCTTTTCTCCACCTCGGCGCCTCTTCTCCAGGCCTCCACCGCCCTGTAGAACCGCCGGACGGCCGCACGAAAGGAATCGCCGCGCCATCGCCCAAACCCTAAACAACGATAGCGTCGTAGGTCGGGTTTCATTTTTTTTTTGATCCGATCCGATAACCTTCGCGCCCGATCCGGTTCGCTTCTGTCTCGTTTTTTTTTCGAATTTCGGATCTCGGATCCGGTTTTCTTCGCCCGCTCCGCTTCTCCGCTTCTCCGCTTCTGTCGCGCGATCGCCGTCGATCTCAAGCGCGCATCTTGGCGCGATCTCGACCGTCCATCTTCGGACGCGGAACGCGCCGCGCGCCTGCGCTCGGGTCGAACCAGATTCCTAATGTTGGTAGTTTAAATTGATTTCTTATCCTATTTTGCATTATCAAAGTTCCTGATCTATTTCTGCAATATATCTTCCTGCTTAGGAATTATTTAAATATACTGAATAGCTGCTTAATTTGAAAAATAAAATTTTACAATGTTTATTTTGCATTGTTCCAGCTTCATAATATATCTAATTATTTCCTTGAGATTGAGATCTAAAATGGCTAATGAAGAACACTCCTCTCTTAAACCTGAAAAATTCTGTGGATCTGGATTTACTAGATGGAAGGAACAAATGGAAATCTGGTTAATAACTTTAGGGTTATTCAGTGCAATTGGTAAGCCATTACCATATGAAAAACCCTCAAATCCTAAATCTGCTTCTTCCTCTGACTCTTTAACTGATAAATCTGAGTCTACCTCTCAATCCAAAACCCCCGAGGAAATTGAATATCACTGTAAATTCAGAATCCTCAGCTGTCTGTCTGATGTCTTATATGAAACTTATAGGAAATTCATCACAGCTAAAGAAATTTGGACATCTCTTGAAGATACATACTTAAAGGATGATGAAGGTGTGAAGAGATTCACAGCTTCAGACTTTAACAACTTCAAGATGTCTGACAACTCTCCTATAACTGATCAACTAAACAAATTCCAAAACCTGATAAATGAAGTCCAACTATGTGGAACCACTTTTAGTGAATCCTTCATCATCTCCTCTCTCCTAGATAAGCTCCCACCATCTTGGTCCAAATTTGCCCAGGATCTTAGGAAATCTCTAAACCTGAATTCAGTCAGAGAAGCAATCCAAACCATCAAAATTGAAGAACAGTTCAGGCAAAGAGATTCTAAACCTAACCAGTCTAGGAATAGTGTTCACCTCTCTGAGTCTTCCTCAAACCCAAACTATCATAGCTAGAAGTACTATGGAAGCTGAGCTTGTAGCTCTTGATCAAGCTTGTTCAGAGCTTGAATGGATTAAAAACTTGTGTTGCACCTTACCTTCTGTCATAGCTATAAACCCTCCAATTTCTATTAACTGTGATAGCAAAGCTGCAATTGAATTTTGCAAAAAGAAATTGGTGAACACTAAGGTAAGTAGACATATAAAAATCAGGCAAAAGACTGTTAGATGGTTAACTACTCACAATATTGTTTCACTGTCTTTTGTCAAAACTGATGATAACCTTGCAGATTCCCTCACAAAAGGTTTGAATCAAACCAAAGTAGAGGCTGCATCGACAGGTATGGGAATTACTGAAATTTCATAAATTGCTATATATCCGCTTTATGATTTATGTACATACATTGCAAAAGGAGTGGCCGAAATGGCTTGACTCGTAAAAGGTTGATGCACTGAGCACAACATCGCCTATGGCTTGACCTAAGGCATATCTGGAACTTAGATTCCAGAAACATCGAGGGGAATGGGGATAGTCTAAATGGGCCCTCCTATAGTGGCAACCCAACCTCCGTGAAAGGTAGACCCTGGAAAGAGGTTTTGAATGGGTAACAACAAGCTGACTGGTTGGCCAAGGAGTACAAATTTTTCAAAATTTGTGAAAACACTATTGTGTTGTTGGAACTATATAAAGGTTCCAATGCCCTATTCCTAAGGTGATGATAGTACTCCTATGTAGAGGAAGGATGAGTTTTAAACTCTTAAAGAAACCTATGGGTGACTCTACACACCTATTATAAAGTTTCTCCTATATGTGAGTTTCTGTATACGGCCGCAGACTAGAGACTTGACACCTCTAGCAAACTCACAATAATAAGATATATGCGCACGGCCAAAAATGTGCAACACCGCGTCGTAGTTAACTGTATCATGTGTGCACCGTTCAATGCTGGGCCAAAAGGAATGTAGTTCAAGACCTGGTTCACTCCATTTCTTCCAAGTAGAGTTCCGTGTACTAAGTGTGTTGAGCACTGCTCTTCCCTGACCGCGTGATATAAACTTCAAGCAGCAGTTTTATTTCTTTTATCGTATGTTTTCTATTTTCTTGTTCGTTCATTTTCAAGATTTATTGGATTTAGTGGGGGATTGTTGGATTAATTAATTAAATATTAATTAATTAATTAAATCCAAAAATCTCTCATAAATCCTCTCTCACATGTAACGTATATATTTGGCTTAATCTTTTTTTTAACACATGCACTCGGCTATTTTCGGTGGAAAATTAATTTACTATTCTTTAAATTAATCCACTTACCTATTTTAAGCATCTATTAATAGTTTCCAAATATTTAATTAAATATTTGGATAAAACTATTAATATTTTAATCAGTGAGTTTTTCCTATAAAAGGGAGGCTAGGATACGGGTTAAAATGCATCAAGAGACTCTAAGATTCTCTAACTCTGAAATTTCTCTCCAAATTCTATTTTTCCATTTTGCTGCTAGAAGTTGAAAGTTGCTCCGACAGGGCTTCCACCGTTGCACCGGCAGGAAGCTAGCCCTGGTTGTATCTTCAAGGCGGATCTTCGACTAAGCCCGTGCAAGGGCCGAAAATTGCCTTAGGACAGACGATACGTCGTCTTCAGATTCTTTTAAATTAATGCTGTTTTATTTCATTGTTGGTAGTTTTATATTTGCAGGAATTAAAGTAAACAACATTCAATTCCTTCCTTTTTTAAGAACCAATGATCGCTCTCTCAGGTGCTTCCCCGATGGGATTGACATTTACTTCGAGAATGTTGGCGGTGCGATGCTTGATGCAGTTCTTCTTAACATGAGAACCCATGGCCGGATCGCAGCATGCGGGATGATCTCTCAGTACAACCTCGATAAACCTGATCCAGTGCACAACCTCTTCCCATTCGTCGCCAAGCGCATCAGAATGGAAGGTTTTGTGGTGATTGATCATTTCCATCGGTATCGCGAGTTCGAGGACATGGTCGTGCGACTGATAAAGCAGGGGAAGATCACATACGTTGAAGATGTAGCCGAAGGACTTGAGAGTGCTCCCGCGGCGCTCATCGGCCTCTTCTCCGGCCGCAACGTCGGGAAACAGCTGGTGGCTATTGCTCGCGAGTGAATCTGTGTTCTCCGAAGCTTGGGGGTGGCAGCGTCATCAGCCCCATTTGAAGGAAATCTGCAGTTGTTTTTGTCATTGTAAGTCTGGAGTTGAGTTTCTATTCAGGGTCGAAAGTAAACTATTTTAGATAACTTTGCTGCGTGCTTATTTTCCACTTCCTCAGTGTCAGATTAATAGAAGCAAACAATATGAGCATATGTAGTGTTCCACGAATGAAGCCACAGGAATTGAAATACGGCACTCGGTATCCCTGTCCAATTTTCATGGAACTTGATTGGTTTTGATCAGTTTGGACAAATGATTTTGACTATACTAATTTTTACTACCAATCAGACCAAGAACTCATCTCGTTTGCCAAATGAACTGTTGATTTGATTGGTCCAGTCTGATATTGGCAATGTAGCTCAATTCCTTCTGTTCCTGTGAGTCCTACTATTATCTTGCGTGATATATGGCTGGAGATTCATAGATGTGGCTGAAAGCAGCTGATTCCAGTTGGAGTAGCATATACATCTTAAACCAATTCCAACACTAGATATCACTGATACAAATCTTCATAGGGGAAAAGAGAGAACTAGCCTGGAAAATCAGGGCGCTTGGTTTCAAAATTAAGGAAAACTGATGGTGGAATCAGCAAAACTTATTATAAAAAAACCATATGAAGAAACATTACAACATAATATATAATCCAAAAGCCAGTAATCAAGATTCGCGACTCCGTAAACACCTACTTTGCCACAAAACAGAAGCGCACTTACAACTCTTTTAACTTCCACATAAATTAACAATGAAGGCAGGCCTTAATGCATTTCCAGATGCCAGTCTTGAGTGATGAAGAGCTTGGCCAAATGGAATCAAACTGCAAGTGAGTAACCGCGAAGAAACTTGGAATCCACCCCTGATTCTCGTACCAAAGCAACTCGGCCAGTTCGTGCCACTTGCAATATTGAAAGAAAAGGACTCATCAGATTAAGGTGCTTGCAAAGTGGATGAATATATGAAACCTATCAAAAACAAGAGCTCTGTAGATGCGGCCGTTCAATTGGGAACTTAATATCAGTTTATGTTTATAAAAATAATCTTTGTTCATGGCTATGGTAAATGTGATAGCTTTATTGAAATACATTTGGCTGTGAGACAGCACAATGCAAGATGGATAACCTAAACCCAAACTTGGAAGAACGCGATTTACTCTGTCCTCTGGTCAGTAAACTAGAGGTAAGCCTTATCAAGAGGCTAATTGATAGACTGACAATGCAAGCCTACCAGTTGTTTCCCGGAGCCTACAGGGTTAGTAGGAGAAATATGAAAAGTTCAGAGAGTTCCCCTGCGACAAAAAGGAAGAATGCATAGGTTGATTGTACGAAATACAGAAAAGCCCTGCAATATGTTGGACACATTCGTAAAGACTGCTTCTGAACAACTGAAACGAGTAAACTTGCCGAATGAACTGAACGATAAAGGAGTTTTAAGGACACCAATTGCTGAATGAACTATCTGACAAAAGTAGTAAATGATTTTAGGTAAGATCAGTGCCAGTCAGAAATATGGAATGATAAATTCAAAAGTTGAACAATAGAATATAAAATGGATTCAAATAATTTGAGCTAAAAACCATTAAGTAAACTAAAATATTGCTTGTGGCTAATTTTAGTGTAGACCATACAACAACATGTACGAAAGTATATTAATAAAAGCAGTCAAAACTAGAGTATTAGTCAAAGAAGAAGACTTGGTGAATCAAATTTGAATAATGTTGGCAAGACCAAACCAAACAACAGGTAAAGGATCTAAACGACATTAAATTTCATTATAGTGCAGATGCTTTCAACATAATTTGAAATTAGAAACAAACCTCACAGATGCCATAAGGCTCCAATAACCTTTGCAGTGCAACCATCTTGTCTAAATCTCCGGTAAGCTTGATCAAATACACATACTGTCAGACTAACATGTTGAACACTAAAATAATAAAATGAGGGGAAAACAATTTGACGTTCACAACTTATACTTTCCAAAGTTGAACAATCTTGTTGAGAGCATAGGGAGACAAATACCATGTAATATATACATAAATAATCCAACTTATTTTGCTGTCCATGCAGTTCAAAAGAGCTAAGAGAGATATGATTGCCCTGAAGATCATGCCAGCAGTTTTGTAGTCTAAAAATAACCAGACCGCAGGCAAGAGAATACAAGTATAAATTCTTCTCCCGGAAGTTCAGAGTAAAGAATTGATAACTTTATGGAACTATTCAGGTAACAATATCACAAAAAATCACAGGAGAACCAATCTTCTGTTAGGTCTAAAGACTGGCTTAGTTCGTCCAGTAAGCAGCCTGAAAAAAAACCGCAAAATAAGAACGCAAACACAAAAACCTCTCATTCCCTTCACATCAAAACCTTGTACCAAAAGCAATTTTCATTTGCTACATCAAACCCCAAACTTAGTTATGTTTCTGATATGTAAGTACCAAATAGCAGACATTTCCTTGAAATAAATTGTAAACTTGAGACCAATGACATGAGTATCACATCAATTTTTTTAGTTTGTTCAGGAGTGTCATTAATGAATGTAATTGGCATTACCTAAAATGAACTGGAGTGAAAATTTTAAAATAAGGAGCCAACAGAAAGATTTTTATTTTACTTCTGGGTCTTCATCTGAATTAAGTTGAGCTTAAAATAATCAAAAAATTAGATATCTGGCTGCAGCAAACTATAATGTAACATTTAAAAGGGGAGCTTGTAATCAAGTTGACCACTTTGATGTCTATCTAAAGCCAGTTGTTATGACTCACAAAATAGATTCACTAATTTGAAGTTTGAAAAGCCTAAAAAATCATGACCTAATTGAAAAATGCTCAAACCCAAGCTAACAATAGTAAATAATAAATGCCTTATATATCAAGCTAACTAGAGAGTTATTCCCTATCAAATCTATGACCTTAGTCTAAAATCATCTCAAGCTAACAACATATGAGATCAATTTAACGGTTGAACCCCACCATATGTAGGAAGATTTCCTCTTATACCATTTATTACAACTTGACTAATAAGAAAATTAACTTATAATTTTGATGAAATGAAACGATAAGACCTAAAAAAATATTTAAGCACATGTTAATACTACTAAGCTCATTATGCATTATATATCAGATTATCAGACAATAGAAAACAAATATGTTAGTGTCTCTAACTTAGGATGTTTTTCAGTTAGTTTAGGTCCAAAGCCACTAAGTTGAATCATTGAATGCTACAAAGCTTAGTGCTTTCTGAAGATTAGAATATTACAAACAAATATATTACAAAGCTTAGTGCTTTCCCAAGACTCGACACTGACGCAGTGCACGTATGAGTCCGGTTCATCGGAATAGCAACAGTTCCGCACGCAGGAGGTAGCACACACATGCGCAAAGGATGACATCACGCAGGATGCTGGGCATGCCTAAATCCCAAATGGACTGCACGCAGGCGATCAAGCTCACTCACTCGCCAAATTGTTAGATGGACGTCTGCAATTGCAGACGTCCGACACACCCAACCGGCACACGCCGGTCAACACAACACACAAAGGCCGGCACATGTGACTGAAGCGTGGAGAGGGGCAAGGAGTCATCGATCGAGAACGACAACTCGGCTGAGGGCACGAAGCGCAAAGAGCCGCAGAGGGGAGATCGTTGGCCGAGAACGGGAACCGCGTCCAGAACCCACGAGAGGCTGATGTGTCCGCAAGTGCACGGATATGTCGATGTAATAAAAATATCGATCCCACAGGAACCAATGGCCAAGTACTGACTTTACTTAGGATTGTGGGTTCTCTGTTTGAATCACAGACATTTGAATGAATTAATTCTAAGATGTCCGTGTCTTTATTAGGTATATATTTAAAAGGTTTTCTAGGTTGTTTAGCTTGTGAACATATTTGACAAGTTTCAATTTTTGAAACTTGTTTAGGTATTAAACCTAAGTGTCCCAATTCTAGAAAGATATTTAAAGTTTACATGTCCTAATCTTCCATGTCAATTATCATTATTTTCAACATTCATAGCAGTGGAAGATTTAGACTCATTATTATTTAAAGGAACAATATTTAATTTAAACAAACCATTTGAGGTAAAGCCTTTTCCAATAAAAATTTTTCCTTTTGAAATTATAATTTTATTTGCATTTAGTACAATTTTATAATCAGTTTGAACTAAACAGGATCCACTAACAAGGTTCCTACAGATCTCTGGAGCATGAAGTGCATTATTTAAAATAAGAGTTTTCCCTTAAGTAAACTTCAAGGTCATTTGTCCATGTCCAAGAGCCGTAGTTGTAGATCCATTCCTCATTGTCACACTTCCTTCACTTGAGTCCCGGTAAGAAGTGAACCACAACCGGTTAGAACACACATGTACATTTGCACCCGTATCTAACCACTAATCTAAATCTTGATAAGTTAGATTAATAGAGGGGAAATAAGAGACTAACCTCAGGGAAGATGTTGAGGCTGGTTGCTCCTCTACCATGTTAACTTGAGGTTTGTGATGTGGGTATGTCTTCTTAGGTGACACCATTTCCTTCTTTCTGTAGAAGCAGTCTGGGCTAGATGATTTCCCCTTCCGCATATATAGCAGAATTTTCCTCTTGGTATTACCTTTTTATTTTCTTGATTTTATTTTTTTATTAAAATTTGATTGTTTTGTGGATTCTTGCCTTTATTTTGAAAATTTTTATGTTTGAAATTTTTAGATTTGAAGTTAGATAGTTTACCAGAGGATTCAGTTAAGTGAATTCTATTCCTGAGTTATTCAACTTTAGGATCCCTAACTCTATATTGATATGCAATTTTAATAGTTTCAATTACATCTTTTAGTGTAGTTATGTTAATGTTTTTCCTTAAGTCTTGTGCAAACCTAGACCAGGAAGGAGGGAGTTTGTCTAAAAGAGAGGAAATGATAAAAAATTCATCAAAAGAAGAACCAACAATTTGGAGTTGAGTTACCAAAATTTGGAACTTATTTATTTATTCAAAAATTGGTATATTATCAACCATTTAAAAATTGTTAAAGTCTGAAGCAGTGAATCTTTTAACCCCTTCATTAACCCTATAATATGTGTCAATTAAAGTTGTCCAGATTTCTTAAGCAGTTTTTAATTTACTATATGTTTCAAATAATGCATCAGAAAGACAACTTAAAATTTTGAATTTACACATATATTCAATTTTTTCAGGGGTTGAAGTTTCAGATTTATCTGTTATGGAATTTGAGGAAGAGAAAGATTTTTTATTATTTATTTTTTCATGTGGATGTTGTATGCCAATGGCACTAAAAAGTCGCAATGCAACCAATCATACTTCTATTTGTATTTTCCATCTATTAAAACCAGTTCCATTGACTTTTTTTGATTTAAGTGAAAGGATTTCTTCACTAGACATTATAATTTAACCAAGGAAATAATTAGGTTTTTAAACTGCAATTTGAATTAAAGTTTAATCAGAATAAGGATTAAAGTTTAACATTATTGTAAAAAAAACAGGTGCGTAAGAGGAGCAATTTTAAAATACTTGAATGCAGTTTAAGCTTAATATAATTACAATACATACAGATGTATATATGGTAATAAAGCACTTGGTCTTCTAATGGAAGCGGCAGCAAAGTTAAAATTGAACAAAATGTGCAGACGTGGGGTTGAATTCTCGCGTCTACGAGTTTTTTTTGGCTGAATTTAACAATTCTGCTCATGAGCGCAAATAAATAAATTAACAGGATATAAACAATGTGATTAAGAAAAGCAAATTAAGTAATTCTTAATAGATGTTACGAGCAAGATAATACGAGAGATCAGAAAACTCACAAATTTGGAATTATGTAATCAGAAAAGTTGAATGATAATGTAACAGAATTGTTACGAAATATAGAGAATTTTTTGAGGGAGAAAACTGAGAGAATTTTTTTTTCTTTTCTTCTCTACCAAAGAGTTACTCTTCTTCTTGTGAGAAGAAATTTTCTCTCGAGAAAACCATACCTATTTAGTTAGCCTCAATTAATGTCATCATTAATTGACATAACAGCTACTAATTAAGGCTATTTGTTAGCGTTAATTATAAATTAAATAGGTAAATAAAAGAAGTGGGCAAAATTAATAAATTGTAATTTTAAAGCTCAAAAATACATAAATAATAAAATGGGTTTTCCACATAAAACAGCAACATCATTTGCCCTAAATCAATGAATTATATTAGCAAGCTATATAAGGTATGATGAAATTTTAATGCTAAAATTTAGAATGAGATAAAAGTTATGAGAAAATTAGAATAATAAACCTCAAGTGCAGGTAATAATTCAAAATCGAAATAAGATATGAAAATTAATAGATGCATATCAAGATATATATTCTAATGTAAAATATAATGCATTTTAAGCTTGTTAAATTTATTAAATTATTTAATAAATAAAATAAAAAATGTAATACAAAAATAAAAGGATTCAGCTATTGTTGGTTTAGTCACCTCCCTAATGACTATAATTTAACTCACATCATGACTAACTAAATGTCGACTCCAAAAATTCTTAAAATATTGTCAGTTAAATATTTAAATTAAATATTAATTAAAAATAATAATAATGAAAGTAGCCCTGGCGATTCGGGTCAGCGGGTCATAAAGGGGTCGTGTCAGCTGTGACCCATGACTCAATTAAGTCAACCCAAACATGATCCGTTTAATTAATTGGGTCAAACTGTCTAACACGAACATGACCTGAATATAATCGGGTTAACCCGACACGATCCGAATAACTCATTTATCATATATATTTTAAATATAAATAATAAATTAATAAAAATTCTATTAAAAATAATAAAATTTTGGGCTTATGTGTATGCCAAAATCTGGGTTAAAAGATAGTTAAAAGATATTTGAGCTTATGAGCTAGCAATGGGAGTTAGGTGAACCTATATTTAAATTTTTATATATAAATATATAATGTAATCGGGTTAAACGGGTCAACCCGTTTACAACCTGACACGATCTGATTATTTTCGGGTCATAAATGGGTTGCCCTGTTTATGACCCGAACAGGATTATGACTGACCCGAATTTGCCTAACTTCGTGTCGAGTCGGGTCGGGTTAGGTTTTGCCAAGTCTAATTGAAAGCTTTGGCGCATCGTGATGAAATATTATTTGAGAGGTGCATATGTCGACGTTTACCTTCGAGGCGTATCTCCTCAATATGACATTGCGTTCGTTAGGTTTAAAATATTCTAAAATTAAAATATATAATATGCTACTGAGGTCAGATAATTTTCCAAATTAAAATATCTAATAAGCCGTAAAAGCTAGATAATTTTTTAAATTAAAACATCCAATATGCCACTAAGGCTGGATATTTTTCAAATTAAAATATATAACATGATGAATCATGTTTGAGGAAAACCTGTGTTCCTCGTGACAGAAGAAGAAATACGTACAGTACAGAAGACTTCTATATCAAAATCTTTTCCATAAAAATTCTTCAATTAGATCTTTTGAAATGATTTTACAAAGGTGGCGAGTGAGGCATATCCAATAGACAGCTTCAATATTCTCAAAAAGAACGATGGAATTTCCGTTGAGTATGGATAACACAAGCTTCAAATATGGAATTGTTGAATCTTAGCGGTGAGTCCTTGCCAAATAAATTGAGGTTTTGATAAAGAACTCAGTGATCAGCCCATCAGACCCAGATGGTTATCTTTACCCAACTTAGATTTACCTTTAGATTTCATCAAAGGAGAGCAGCTTAATCACTCATTAAGATCCAATTTTGGAGGGATAAAGAGAATGCAAGCCGGAGTAAGACCATAAGTGAAAGTGTGACTAAAAAACTGTTTGAAGTGAAAGTGGAGCACTGCAGCGTTGTCAATCTGATTGTCTAAAATAGTCACATCGAAAACTCGTGAGCTAATCCAGTTTTTATGCTGCTTATCATTTGCAATAGCATCAAAAAATTTTATACTTTTGCCCTCTTTATTTTGCCAACACAAATTAGCCTCAAAGATCCTATTAAATCCACCCTTCAAAGATCCGAAGCACCCAGCTTCCTTGGGGGAAAGAGCTCTTGATTCTGTAGTGATGATATGATCATTCTTTTTTTTTTCCTCTTAAGTGTAATTGCTATTTTTTCCTCAACTAGCAAATTGTTTCTGTTCTGATTATTTCTGCATAAATGAAACTTCTTTTAAGTTAAAATCCAAGGCCTAGGCCTATGAATGGGTGAGGAATTCTTTGTCTAGCAGAGGGTCGTCAATTATCCAAGCAAGCTTACCATGAGGATTAAGGAGGTCCAATATAATGACCGTTTGACTATATAAACTGCCTGCATCCCAATTAAATATTACTCCTACCGGCATAGGTGGTGAAAGTTGAGATCTTCAACAACACAATTAATTGTTTAAGACTTTAAGATCTAAAACATTTCTGGTCATTTTGTCACTTCCATTCTACACTTACTTTTCTAATGTTGACATCTGAATCGACTCAATTATGCAGATCTCTTGCTGCTTGTGAACTAATTTATAATGCAGAATATAGAAACCTATTCTGGGTACAAGGAGGTCTGGAAGCTGCTGAAGAAGAGGTAACATGTGACATTGTGACCACAAGTTGTGCACGTCACTGTTTTGCTCTATTTTGAGTTGATGAATGTAGATGATCTCTTTGTTTGGATTTGTACAAATAAAAAAGAACTTATTCCTGTTCACCTGAGTATATTTCTATGTATGGCTTGCATAATTCTTGTATGAAGAATTATCTTCTTTGTGCTGAATAAATTTAGGCAGAACACTACATCAGTATGGTACCTCTTTGTTTCAGGATTTTGCACGGGAAGGTCCCCAACCTTTCAAACTTGCAGGAATTGGAGGAGTATCTGAATTCCTTGGGTAATATCTCGCCACATAGTGCTAAACAAGTTCTTTTATAACTTGCTTACAAGATGCCTTGTCATTTTTAGTCCAAGGAATGGTGGTGTGAAAGATTCACTCATTTCAATTTTCAGGCAATCTGTGATTTCAATGTCCTTATTCATGTTTTCTTGTTCTCTGTGTTGCTTGCTTGCAATCTGCATTCAGATGGACGGATCAGTCGCGTCTTATAGCTTCCAAGGAAGGTTTGAGCTATCGTTTAGTCTTCACGGGCCGTTTGGTAATGACTTGAGTTCACTACTATATTTTGTAAACGAAAGTACAACTCTAAACTAAATCATAATTTTGGAAGAAAGTGTTGAAAGAAGCAACACAAACTTCAGAGGACGTGGAAGAGCCAGAGGGCAAAATCATAATTTTGGAAGAGGAGGACGAGGTACATACACGCCTCGTTTTAATCCAACAAGAGGTCGTGGTCAAGGAAGAGGAGGAAGGCAACAATATCAGCCGAGGTATGATAAGTCAAAGGTACAATGTTATACATGTTAAGGTTATGGACATATGTCAAGAGAATGCAACAATTTAAGAACTGATGCGAGGGCTAACCTCTCACACCAAGAAAGCAATAATATAGTTGATTCAACTCTTTTGATTGCTTATAAAGATTTGAAACAGACTGATAAGTCCTCGTGGTACCTTGATACTAGAGCCAGTAATCACATGTGTGGAGACAGATCACTGTTTACAGAGATGGATGAAAATATTAACGGAACCATTACCTTTGGAGACTCCTCCAAAATTCCAGTAAGAGGGAAAGGTAAAATTTTGATAAGACTGAAAGATAATACTCATCAGTATATTTCTAATGTCTATTATGCTCCTAACATGAAAAATAATATTCTGAGTATGAGACAATTACTTGAAAAAGGTTATACCTTTTATACTATTGGCCACAATTTGTATCTAAAAAATAGTGCAGGAATTATGGTTGCCAATGTACCAATGGCACATAACCGTCTGTTTGTACTACCAATACAAACAGGAGTAGCAAAATGCCTGAGGGCATGCTACAAGGAATCATTATGGCTATGGCATCTGAGGCTAGGCCATATCAACTTTGATGGATTAAGGAGAATGTCCAAAAGTAGAATGGTAAGAGGGCTACCAGAAATAGATGAGCAAAGCAGTATATACGAAGGGTGTCTGCTAGGAAAGCAACCCAGGAAGAGCTTTCCAAATGAATCGCAGTCAAGATCATCCAGGCCCTTACAGTTGATACACACAAATGTATGCGGGCCAATTACGCCATAATCTTTTGGTAAGAACAAGTATTTTCTCTTGTTCATTGATGATTTCAGTAAAAAAACATGGATATATTTTCTTAAAGAAAAATCAGAAGCATTTACATGTTTTCAAAAATTTAAAGCCTTTGTGGAGAAAGATAGTGGATACAGGATCTAAGCTGTAAGATCTGACAGAGGAGGAGAGTTCACATCTAAGAACTTTCAAGAATTCTATGAATCTCATGGGATACGACGATTCCTGACCGTACCAGGATCGCCTCAACAAAATGGAGTTGTTGAGAGAAAGAACCGGACAATTCTGAACATGGCCAAAAGCATGCTGAAAATAAAAAGGGATGCCGAAAGAATTTTGGACGCAAGCTGTGAACTGCACCGTCTACCTTCAGAATAGGTGCAAAACTAAAGCTTTGAATGGAAAGACTCCAACTCAAGCTTGGAGAGGAGTTAAACCCTCAGTGAGACATCTAAAGATATTTGGTAGTATTGCATATGCTCATATTCACGATCAACATCGCACTAAGCTTGATGATAAGAGTAAGAAATGTATTTTTATTAGTTATGATTCACATACCAAGGGGTATAAGCTCTATGATCTAATTAACAAGAAAGTTTTTGTCAGTAGAGATGTAGACTTCGATGAGGAAGCTACATGGGACTGGAATGTGCAGGAAGATCAAAATGACTATGATCTCCTTCCCTCTTTAGAACAAGATGAAGATGAGGAAAGACTGTTGGTGTATATGCCCTAGGACCTATTTTGGTCCATCTATGTACTACTTAACTCAGATATTTATATATATTATACTGGCATTGTCGTTATCATTATTTGCTTATATCTGCGATCATGTACTTATATGATAATGTCTCTGGAGACAGATTAGATCTGTGCTCAAATGGTTGTCCCTAGTCGATGTACCTGAATGGATATGGGACATCTCTGGTACTTATGAGACTGGTATATGAGCTGGTTAAACACAAGGTGTTAATGCAGACATATGGATATATCAGTGGTGGATATACTGGAACGACCCGCTGTGAGGCAATGACTTAGTGTCATGAGTTAACCTCATAAGTGGTAGGAGATGCATTGATCTCTTGACTTGAGGTCATTGGCCATTCTATATGGTTAGGGACATGCTTTGATACAACCTAACACCTTGCCGTAGTTGGGAGGTTATAACGGTTGTCATTGAGCATATCACGACCCATATGAGAAGGTCAATGGACAGACAAAGGATTTGCCCCATCCTAAGGGAAGCTTGATATCCATGGAGCTCCTCTATGGTTCTATGACTGAAAGTGTATGGCCATACCCAGGTGAAGACCTGATTTAGTCATAGCCATGAGATTGGATGAAAACAAATGGTGACACACTTGTCCAATCAGATACTAGTTCGGCAAAGAGACTGTAATGCATCTGTACCTAGTTGCGATGATAGGGATGTTGATATCGATATCCATTCCGATGACTTGGTGATAGGTATTATTTTTATAGGATTTAGAGTCATATTTATACCGTCATTATAGGCTTAAGTTCTATTTTATGTCACATTTTGATATCTTTTCTCGTAAAGTATGGAATCTTCACTCTTTTTCGTTTATTTGTGAAATGCAGGTCACTTTACCATATTTTCGTGAATATTTTGATTATTTGATGTCATGAGAACATTCCTCACGGTGCTAGGAGGTCACATGTCAAATTTGAGGCAAATTGGAGCTTTTTACAGAGAACATGACCAGGCCATGTTCACCGTCACGGCCATGTTCATCTCGGCAGAACTCTGCAGCACTCTGCGAGCCAGACACGGCCTGGCTGTGCTTACCATCATGGCCGTGCTTACTTCATCGCAGACTGCCGAACTGAACACGGCCTGGCCGTGCTTATCATCACACCCGTGACAGCTTCCGCGCAGTTCGACCGTTCGACGGTTTTTCGCCCGATTTGAGTGATTCCGAACTCCGAATTGGCTGAAATTTGGAGGGAAACTTCCTAACTGCCCAAGGAAGAGATAAAACCATAAAATAGAATTTTTGGAGTGGTTTTGGGGGTCAAACTTTTCATAGGCGTGGGCTAGGGCAAAAGTTGGGCGATTTCTGCATTCGAGGGCTTGATTCGAAGGATTTCTTTGGGGCTTTCGAGAGAAGACCGAAGATCTGACGTCTCCTAACCTTGTATTGTGATTTCCCCTCATTTCGAATACTTTTTCTTGGGTTTTAATTGTTATACGACGCATGTTCTAGCTTAAAAACCCTAGTTCGGGACTCGGGCGTAGCCCGTTGAACAAATTCTCACATGTAAACATCTTTTATGAATCTCAGTGATACTTTTTAGTAAATTTACTTATTTAAATATGGTGTGCTTATTGCGTATTTATGTTTTGGCCAAACATCAATATGTGTGAAGTGTTACGAGAAGAGCCGAGAGGTGAATCGTAACACTCGACTGTCCATTTAAACTTGTGACTTGGATTATGAGAGTCGTTCAATGTCACTCGAGGATTCACGATCATCATAGAGCTCATTGGGTCTCTCTTAAGATAATTTTGCTACGAGAGTAGGAAATTAGCTTAAGTAGGCACCAGATTGCGCTTCGAGAGAAGGTAATTCGTACCATAGGATGATCGCCTTAAGTTATTTACTGTCGGATTGCGCTTCGAGAGAAGGAGATCCGTTGCTATTTCAATTTGATTCATTGTTTTACAATTAAAACATTCAACGTGGTGAAATCTAGAGTTCTGAACATCTCTTAACTGTATTTTCCTGATTAGTCGTCAACTTCTTGGTTCGATAAAATTAGTTTAGTTTAATTCTTTCATTTTGAGTTTGATTTGTCTAGCTTTCAATGACACTAAAAGTCGGTACTTGACACCTGCTCCCTGTGGGAACGATATTATTTATTACTTCGATAGTCCGTGCACTTACAGAACCTATCAAGTTTTTGGCGCCGTTGCCGGGGAGCAAGGCGTAGTCAATATCGACTAATAGTTGAGTTGATAGACTAGATACTTTTTGGTTTTTATTTATTTATTTGTTTTTATTTTAGTTCATTTGTTGATACTTCCTGTCTTTTTGCTTTCTTCAAGCTTGTAATATTCTCTGGTATTACTAATCCTGTTTACTACTTCAATGAACTTTAATTCAGCATCAATTAATTTTGTCTCTTGTGAAGTTTGTGAAAATGTTGGACATGATGCTACTAACTGCCAGATTATGGCTTTGTTTTCTTCTTTTGATCTATCTTTAGACCAGGTTCCTGCAGTAGACATTATGCATCAGAGGAACCAGAACGATCCATTTTCAGGCACCTACAACTCGGGATGGGGGAATGATCCTAATTTCTCCTACCAAAACAATCAGTACCCAGCTTTCCAACCAAACTTTACTAGTCTGGCTCAGCAAGACAATGTCAGCAATCAGTTTCCTCATCCAAATTTCTGGCAACCACCAAGGTTTCAGCAACAACAATTTAATCCACCGCCGAAATATAACCTGGAACTGCTATTGGAAAATTTCATCGCCACCCAATCAAAGCACAATGAGAGTGTGGACGAGTCTATCAGGCAGCTGAATTCTCAGGCGGGGCAGTTGAATTCTAAGGTGGATTCATTGATTACTCACTCAAGGATATTAGAGAACCAGATTGCCCAGCAACCCAGTTCATCATCTAAGCCATTAGGGAAGCTTCCTTTTCAATCTGGGGCAGATCTAAGGGGGCACTACGATGCGATTATGACATGTAGTGGTACCCAGTTGGAAGATCCCCAGATGGCAGCTAAAGATGATGTTATTGGAGAGTCTATTGATCAGAGGAAAGACACTCAATATTCAAAGGAAACACCAACAGATAAGGAGGTCAAGCACGAGCCGGTCTATGTTCCTCCCCCACCTTACAAGCCACCTATCCCCTTTCCCCAAAGGTTGGCTAAAGCGAAATTGGATAAACCATTTAGTTCATACTGTAGTGTTGAGGTAGTAGCAGAGCATGCCGGATT
The DNA here is from genome assembly GCA_027563935.2 of Costus lasius. Lineage (NCBI taxonomy): Eukaryota > Viridiplantae > Streptophyta > Magnoliopsida > Zingiberales > Costaceae > Costus > Costus lasius. The sequence goes on from CM050453.2 coordinate 104,708,959, forward strand.
TTCAAGGGCCAAGCGCAATCCTCTTGTGACATGCCGCTTAAATAATCTCGAAGATTGTGCCAACCCGATCAATGAGGAGATAATTACTTATGTGGACTTATTCGATGCAATCCCCGAAGTTGATCCTAAGAAAGTGCTACACAAAAAGCTTGAAGACAAGGAACCACAGGGCGCTGGAAAGAAAACTTATGAGTTTAAATATCTTCCTATTTCATGTTATTTGATGACATTTTATATTGTACACCTATTATATTTGATGCTCATCTCTATAGGTGTAATTTTTAGGCGACGAAAAAAGGGGCAACTGCATGCCATATCTTACGCCTCTAATCCACAAGACGTCCATTGATGCATAGACATTGGTCAAGCTAATGACCTTAAACAAGCGCTACTTGGGAGGCACCCCAAGTGTTAAGCCCCGGTTCAATCGGTTCGGCCCAAGGCCCAGTGGGCCATGTACCAGCCCAGGTTCAAACCAAACACATCCAAACTCACGTGAAGCCCAGCAGCAAAAGTCGATCGAACAGTCAACGGATGCTGTTGACCTGGGATGTTCCACGTCAGCGTGGGCTTCGTCGCACGGACGCGAGACTGCAGCCGCGTCATCTTCTCCGAGCGAAGCGGACGCAGTGCGGGGTGAGAGGATTCCGGATGCACCCAGCGGAAGATGCGGACCAGCCAAGCCCTAAATCGGGCGAAGGGAGCGACGGCGCTTCCCTATATAGCTGGCGGCAGACGCAACAGCAAGGGAGATCGATCGCTCCATTGACACCTTCGACCACCAGGAAGTGAGAGGATTTTGGGTGAGAGTTCGTTGCCAGGGGCGACGACGACAGCGACTTGTAACCGGCGATAGGGATTGCCGGCGAGGGAGGGAAGAGGGAGACCGGGCGGCGGCAGGGGTCGTCGGATCTAGGAGAGTTTTGTAAGCTTCAAACGACGGAATAAGGCTTTGATTTCTCTCAAAGCTCCTCTCCCCTGTTTCTGAGTTTGCGGCGCTACTTCTCATCGTCTTCGGCGAGGTTCCCGGCAGCTGTGGCTGTCGACAGCGGACGGTGAAGGGCGAGGCGCAGGCGGCGTACTCCCCCTGTTGATCGCCCTTACTCCGGCGAAGCAAACGCGGTCAGCGTTCGTACCAGGCGGCGAACGAAAACGACGACGCGAGAGTTTCGAACGCGGGCTGGCGTTCGAAACGAGGAAGTTAAAATTGGAGTGAGTCAACGGAACGAATTCGAACAAATTCGAATTCGATCGGGATCGCTGACGTAGGGCTTACGTCAGCAAGGGCGTGATTTCGAGCGACGAAGCGGCGATTTTGAGGGTGGCGGAGGATTTTGACTACGGTCAAAATCATTGACTTGGTAATAATCTGATTTAGGATTTGACTTTTCTAAATTAGGGTTTTTCGGGTTTCTCTAAGCGAACTATAATTTGGGGATAAAAATCAATCGGGAAGTTAGGGTTTTCGATTTAGGGCCGGAAACCCTAGAGAGTGTTGCGTTCCGGTATTCTGCCGGACGGTCCTAAGACAACGGATAAGCGCTGTTTCTAGGCCGATCCGACCGGGGCGTGACAACAGGTATCAGAGGAGGCATACGTGTTACAGCAAACACGGCACCTTCAACTTCACCCTCGAAGGTGAAGAAAGGTTTGAAATTCCAGAAGATCACCCACATAGCCAGAGGAGCGTCAGAGGACGCCCGGCCCAAGCAGGATAAAGGAAAAGCCAAGGAGACGGCTGAACCTGAGGAGATGGTGAACCAGGGTGATCGCATCGCTCAGATCGAGCAGGTGCTCGGTCTGGCCAGTGGTGGAGGCAATGGGATGATTCCACAGGTGGAAAGCCTTCAGAAGACGGTGGAGGATCAAGAATTGCTGATCGAGCAGCAGAGGTTACAGATCGAACAACAGAGGTTGCAGATTGAGGTCATGCAACAGACCGTGGAGGGTCTGATCCATCTACCAGGGGAGATGGCTCGCATGAAGGAAGACATGCACGCAGAAGTTAGGGTACTGCGTTTAGCCCTTACGCAAGTATCGCAATCAGCAGCGGCACCGGTGGAGCAGGAGGCTCCCAAACCGAGGATGCGCGTGCCTGACCCAGTGACGTTCGGGGGGGCTCGATCGTCCAGAGAGGTCGAAAACTTTATCTGGGATATGGAGCAATTGTTTTCAGCTAACCATATTTCTGCAGGAGATCGGGTGCAAGTGTGCATCGCCTATCTCACAGGCGACGCGAAACTTTGGTGGCAAACCAAAGTCGGCTCTACATCAGGAACTACTAGCTGGACTTGGGAAACTTTTCGTCAGGAACTGCGGCGGCAGTTTCTTCCCAGAAACTCGGCGGATCAGGCGCGTGGCAAACTGGATCGGCTGAGGCATACAGGTTCGATCCAGGAGTACGTCAGGGCTTTCTCCACTTTGATGCTGGAGCTTCCAGGCATGGCAGAGGACGATAGGAGGTATTTCTTCCTCCGGGGCCTTCAGCTATGGGTAGAAACGGAGGTCCGACGTCGCGAGCCGATTGACTGGAGGGCGGCTGCGGCGGTGGCTGAATCTCTGGTGGATAACAGAAATTTCAAACCAGCACCACCAAAGAAATCCAGGACACCACCAAAGCGCGGCTCTCAGCGTGGCTCCCCACGGACACCGCCGGGAGCTAGAGTTCCAGAGAGGGGTAGACCCTTTTACCGGCAGAACAAGGGTTCACCGGGACGACGGGAGCAAAAGCCACAAGGTTGTTTTTGGTGCGCCGGTCCTCACTGGGTAAAGGATTGCCCCAGCAAGCAAAAGCTCATGGCAATAGCGGCACAGAATCCAGTTGAGGAGGCTGAAGAAACCGAACAACCGCGGATTGGATCACTACAGGTAGTTCCACACACTGCCACGGGAGCGCAGCAGTGTCGGATTGGGGCGTTGAGAATCGGAGCAATGGTTCTGCAGGATCCGCCCGTTAGAGACATCGAGGGCGATGTCCAAATTGGGCGGGGGAGAATTGTTAGGCCCCGGTTCAACCGGTTCGGCCCAAGGCCCAGTGGGCCATGTACCAGCCCAGGTTCAAACCAAACACATCCAAACTCACGTGAAGCCCAGCAGCAAAAGTCGATCGAACAGTCAACGAATGCTGTTGACCTGGGATGTTCCACGTCAGCGTGGGCTTCGTCACACGGACGCGAGACTGCAGCCGCGTCATCTTCTCCGAGCGAAGCGGACGCAGTGCAGGGTGAGAGGATTCCGGACGCGCCCAGCGGAAGACGCGGACCAGCCAAGCCCTAAATCGGGCGAAGGGAGCGACGACGCTTCCCTATATAGCTGGCGGCGGACGCAACAGCAAGGGAGATCGATCGATCCATTGACACCTTCGACCACTAGGAAGTGAGAGGATTTTGGGTGAGAGTTCGTTGCCAGGGGCGATGACGACAGCGACTTGTAACCGGCGATAGGGATTGCCGGCGAGGGAGGGAAGAGGGAGACCGGGCGGCGGCAGGGGTCGTCGGATCCAGGAGAGTTTTGTAAGCTTCAAACGACGGAATAAGGCTTCGATTTCTCTCAAAGCTCCTCTCCCTTGTTTCTGAGTTTGCGGCGCTACTTCTCATCGTCTTCGGCGAGGTTCCCGGCAGCTGCGGCTGTCGACAGCGGACGGTGAAGGGCGAGGCGTAGGCGGCGTACTCCCCCCTGTTGATCGCCCTTACTCCGGCGAAGCAAACGCGGTCGGCGTTCGTACCAGGCGGCGAACGAAAACGACGACGTGAGAGTTTCGAATGCGGGCTGGCGTTCGAAACGAGGAAGTTAAAATTGGAGTGAGTCAACGGAACGAATTCGAACGAATTCGAATTCGATCGGGATCGCTGACGTAGGGCTTACGTCAGCATGGGCGTGATTTCGAGCGACGAAGCGGCGATTTTGAGGGTGGCAGAGGATTTTGACTACGGTCAAAATCATTGACTTGGTAATAATCTGATTTAGGATTTGACTTTTCTAAATTAGGGTTTTTCGGGTTTCTCTAAGCGAACTGTAATTTGGGGATAAAAATCAATCGGGAAGTTAGGGTTTTCGATTTAGGGCCGGAAACCTTAGAGAGTGTTGCGTTCCGGTATTCCGCCGGACGGTCCTAAGACAACAGATAAGCGCTGTTTCTAGGCCGATCTGACCGGGGCGTGACACCAAGGATCTATCTTTTATTATGTTCTATTTGTTTATTGTTGTAGTTGTTTATGTTGTGTTGTTTTGATAATATGTTGTGATGACCCATAGCATTATTTTTCTTGTTATATACATTGAATAGCATGAAGCCGAGCAGAGTTGCCAGGGCCGGTTGCAGGCAGAGGATCATCGGGATATCCAGGAGATGCTGCGGCAGATGAATACTCGTCGATGGTGATCTTGCTTTCTTACTTTAGTAAGTTTCTTACTCTTCTTTCTTGCTATTCTTGTACTTTTACTGCATAGGAGACTATGCAGTTCTTTTACCGTGGGTAGAGGGTTTTCCCTCTTGGTGAGTCTTAGGGTGTTTGTGAGTCTTAGTATGTTTTTGTCAGTGTTCATCTGCTTTGCTTTTCTATATTAGTGTGTTTGCTACTGAGATTTCATGATTTCATAATCCAACGTGCATATGATATATTTTGCCTGTGATGACTTCAAAGAACTAAGTCTGTGATGGTGTTTCCTAATCTTGTCCTCAATTTACATGCTATATTTGAATCATGATGAGTATCATAAAGATATGTCTGTCTCTTGAGTTAAGGTCATGAACATCTCATCATGACTGCTTTTATGCTTAAGAATCCATGGTTGTAGATTATATTTGAGTATGCTTACTGTGTCTTGCATGATGTTTCAATGGTCGATCCTTATTTTTCTGAATTACTTCTTACACAATATTATATTTTAGAATATTTATGGTTATTATAGTCCATCTTACCAGCTTTTCAACTTGATTGCATTAGGTTGTAAAAAAAAAATAACAGAAAAAGGGGCAATGGTACCTAAGTGATAATGACTCAAAGGTTCATCTAACTTGGCACTGTCGACAAGTAAAAAAAACAAAAAAAAGCAAAAAAAATAAAATAAAAAAAGGACATGGGAAATAAGGGGTGTGGGAATAGTGAACAACTCCACTTTCTTCTACCTTAGGGAGAAGAAATGAGTTTGTGTGCATTATGTGATGCATACACTTTGAGTTCATTCTCTAACTAAGTACCGGGGGTGCATTCATCACAAATGTTTGTCCTTCGTGTGATAAGGTTGAAAATGAATTTAGAGAAGTAGCTTGAACCTACCGATTGAACATTCATGTTTCCATCCTTAATGTATTGAATAAGTTATCTAGTGCAATTACCCTTGATTGGCTGAGTTTAGATGGAAATGATGCGTATGAATAATCTGAGCATAGTTATGTGTTTTCCTATTTTCAGATTTGTGATTAGAACTTGAACATTATTCTTTGCTCGCAGTTTAGTTTATCTCAAAATATATTCTTCAACCTAGGATTGAGTATAAGTGCTGTCATATGAGGGTCATACCTTAGCTTTTGTACATGCTGTCTTTCTGATATCTAATTATTTTAGATAGTGTACTTGCTTGAGGACAAGCAAGATTTTAAGTCTATGATATTTTGATAGGTATTATTTTTATAGGATTTAGAGTCATATTTATACCGTCATTATAGGCTTAAGTTCTATTTTATGTCACATTTTAATATCTTTTCTTGTAAAGTATAGAATCTTCACTCTTTTTCATTTATTTGTGAAATGCAGGTCACTTTACCATATTTTCGTGAAGATTTTGATTATTTGATGTCATGAGAACATTCCTCACGGTGCTAGGAGGTCACAGGTCAAATTTGAGGCAAATCGGAGCTTTCTACAGAGAACACGGCCAGGCCATGTTCACCGTCACGGCCATGTTCATCTCGGCAGAACTCTGCAGCACTCTGCGAGCCAGACACGGCTTGGCCATGCTTACCATCACGGCCGTGCTTATCATCACACTCGTGACAGCTTCCGCGCAGTTTGACCTTTCGACGGTTTTTCGCCCGATTTGAGTGATTCTGAACTCGGAATTGGCTGAAATTTGAAGGGAAACTTTCTAACTGCCCAAGGAAGAGATAGAACCATAAAATAGAATTTTTGGAGTGGTTTTTGGGGTCAAACTTTTTAGAGGCGTGGACTAGGACGAAAGTTGGGCGATTTATGCATTCGAGGGCTTGATTCGAAGGATTTCTTTGGGGCTTTCAAGAGAAGACCGAAGATCTGACGTCTCCTAACCTTGTATTGTGATTTCCCCTCCTTTTGAATACTTTTTCTTGGGTTTTAATTGTTATACGATGCATGTTCTAGCGTAAAAACCCTAGTTCGGGACTCGCGTAGCCCGTTGAACAAATTCTCACATGTAAACATCTTTTATGAATCTCAGTGATACTTTTTAGTAAATTTACTTATTTAAATGTGGTGTGCTTATTGCGTATTTATGTTTTGGCCAAACATCGATATGTGTGAAGTGTTACGAGAAGAGCCGAGAGGTGAATCGTAACACTCAACTGCCCATTTAAACTTATGACTTGGATTACGAGAGTCGTTCAATGTCACTCGAGGATTCATGATCATCATAGAGCTCATTGGGTCTCTCTTAAGATAATTTTGCTACGAGAGTAGGAAATTAGCTTAAGTAGGCACCGGATTGCGCTTCGAGAGAAGGTACTTCGTACCATAGGAGTCGGATTGCGCTTCGAGAGAAGGAGATCCATTGCTATTTCAATTTGATTCATTGTTTTACAATTAAAACATTCAACGTGGTGAAATTTAGAGTTCCGAACATCTCTTAAACTGTATTTTCCTGATTAGTCGTCAACTTCTTGGTTCGATAAAATTAGTTTAGTTTAATTCTTTCATTTTGAGTTTGATTTGTCTAGCTTTCAATGACACTAAAAGTCGGTACTTGACACCTGCTCCCTGTGGGAACGATATTATTTACTACTTCGATAGTCCGTGCACTTGCGGAACCTATCACTTGGGTAGCAGCGATGCATTGCTAGGTGCCACTGACTGCTTGTGATGACCTTAGGTCAGCACTGCCAACGTCAGAGGAACCTACAGGGTCGCACACCTTGATACTCAAGTTCTTGTATTGATCGGGAAGCCTTATGATCGAGTTATTGGATAACTCGGATCTATTTGGGAGATTTTAGCAGCGCCAATGGGCCTGATGAGATGGAAGAATGTTATTGGAGCCAAACTCTATTTATGGCAGGTTGACCCGAAATTGACCATGGTTGGTCACATTTGGATTAGGGTTGCATTAGATTGGATCAAAGTGCTTAATCAACCTATGTAATGAAGTTTGGGCTAGCTCATTATCCAATGAGGCCCAATAACAAGTTGTCACGAAGAGGCAATGGGCTAAAGGGGTATAATGGGGAGAAAACTTCTCCCATAGGTGCCTAAGGGCTTAATGGGGAGAAGTTGGCAAAGATTGCTTCATTTAGAAGTAATATGCGCATAGCCCTTCTCCTTTGATGGTATGAATTCCTTTAAGGCATGCCTTGGGCTGATATGGTACTTGGGCAATTATGGATAGGTTGAATGAGGTTTATGGTAAAGTCTTGGAGACATTCCTTGCCTCAAACCCCCTCATCCTAGCCATACACTTGTCATGATCCTAGCCCTTGCCCAAACCGCCTCTTGCCCTATTTATTGGACCCTAGCCGCCCCCTCTCTTGTGTTCAATTCCTTGGAGGTGTGAGCAACATCAAGAGGGGCGAAAGCAAGGGTTCAAGTGGTGTCACAACTTCTTCCTTCTTCCTAGCCGCAAGCTTCTTCTTCTTTTCTCCTCTTGGCGCAAGAGGGATAAGTACTTGGCGGCAATCTACTCTCCTTCCTTCATCATTGGCGCATCTTACTTGAAGGTGGCACATGCTTTGAAGAAAGAGAACAAGGCTTGGATCTTCTTCTCGAGGCTAGCACAGGGCATGGAAGAAGAGGACTCGAGGCATCCGTGTGTGTGAGACTGCAGAGGGCGCACGCTTGGGTGCCTACCTCGACATCGGCCTCGTCTTGCTTTAAGAAATTTTCTATCTCATCGTGTCGACTCTCTCGCATGCGATCTTCACTGGGTTTTTGGGATTGGCTCATTTCGGGGATATTGCTTCCGCTGTGCAATGTATTTGTTGATATGACTCTGAAAAATTATAAAATATCCCCGGGGTTTCCCAACAAAGACCTCAACCAGTTACACCTCCGTCATCACCAGTGCAAAATGAATCTACTTCAGAAGGAAGTTCAAGTAATCGATAGATACGGACAAGGAGGCTGGAAGACTTGTAAACCGCGAGAATTGATGATGTCTCGTTTGTTTGTTTGTTTGCAGATGCTGAACTCATTAACTTTGAAGAGGCTATCAAAGAAGAGAAATGGAGAAAAGCTATGGATGAAGAAATTACTGCAATAGAGAAGAACAATACCTGGGAGCTGACAACTCTGCCAGAAGGGCATAAAGCTATAGGAGTCAAGTGGGTGTTCAAAACCAAGAAGAACTCACAAGGAGAAGTTGAGAGTGCTCGTAGCAAAAGGCTACAAACAAAAGTAAGGTATTGATTATGATGAAGTTTTTGCTCCAGTTGCTCGATTAGAAACCATAAGACCTGATCATCTCTTTAGCTGCTCAAAATAAGTGGAACATATTTCAAATGGATGTTAAGTCAGCATTCCTGAATAGATATCTCGAGGAGGAGGTATACATTGATCAACCTCCAGGATACATGATGAAAGGAAGCAAGAACAAGGTATTGAAACTAAGAAAAGCACTTTATGGGCTTAAGCAAGCACCAAGATCATGGAATTGTAGAATTGATAAATACTTACGGGAGAATGGATTTATCAAATGTCCATATGAACATGCCTTGTATCTGAAAAAGAAAAATAATGAAATTCTGATCATTTGTCTGTATATAGATGATCTAATTTTCACAGGGAACAATATGGAGATGATTGAAGCTTTCAAGAAAGCAATGAATAAAGAGTTTGAGATGACAGATCTCAGACTGATGCCCTACTACCTTGGGATGGAAGTAAAGCAGACAAATGAAGGGATTTTTATATCCCAAGAAAATTATGCAAAAGAGACTCTGAAGAAATTCAACATGAGCAACTGCAATCCAGTCAACACCCCTGTTGAAAATGGTGAGAAGATGTCCAGATATGATGAAAGTGAAAAAGTTGATCCAACTTTGTTTAGAAGTTTAGTTGGCAGTTTAAGATACTTGACATGTATAAGACCAGATATTTGTTTTGGAGTTGGACTCGTAAGTTGATTTCTAGAAGCACCAACTAAGACGCACTTGAATGTTGCTAAGAGGATTTTGTGCTACATCAAAGGTGCTCTGAATTTTGGACTATATTATCATGCTACTAACGATTTCAAACTTGAAGGATTTTGAGATAGTGATTGGGTCGGAGACACAGACGATCGAAAAAGCACAACTGATTATGTCTTTTTCACAAGCAATGGAGCATTCACTTGGAGCTCGAAGAAACAATCGATCGTGACTTTGTCAACATGCGAAGTAGAATATGTCGCCCTCAACTCATGCGTGACGCAAGCGATATGGCTAAGACGCTTAATGGAAGAACTGTACTTTCCACAGAAGGAACCAACTCAAGTTAACGTGGACAATAAATCAGCAATTGCATTAGCGAAGAATCCCTTGTTCCATGAACGAAGTAAACACATCGACACTCGATTCCACTATATTCGAGAATGTGTTTCAAGTAATCAAGTCAAGTTGAACCATGTGAAGACAGAAGAACAAGTTGCTGATATTTTTACAAATGCACTCAAGTTCAAAGAATTCAAAGAGCTGAGATCCATGCTTGGACTACAAGAATTTCAAGTTTAAGGGGGAATGTTAAGAAGATAAACTTGAATTTCTCCACCGCCTCATGCAACGCCTCGAATTGATAAAGTGATTTAATGCTTTGGATGAAGCCAAGCGACGCCTCGATAAAGCAACAATTATCTCCGTTCAATGTCTTGTATTCAATTAGGAGAATTTGAATAGTCGACTTCTCCCCTATAAATAGTCTTGTAATCCTTTTACATTTCAATCGAATCAATTGAGTAGCATTTTATTCTCCTCTTGCCGAAACCTTGTTTCGTTTGTGTGCTGGAGAGAAGGTGATCCAGTGTTGAAAGGATAAACCTGAAATAAATTCAGGATAATTATATTTTAGGATCCCAACCGAATGATGCCTCGGTTGAAGAGTTATCTTCTAGAATTCTGTATTAGGTATTAAAGCTAGTAACCCAAGGGTTGATTAGCAACTCTATAAATATTTGTATTTCCTATTCTATCAATAGATCAAGTTGAGTTTTGAACATCACTCGCATACACAACTTGTTTCTCCAGCGTATGCCCCATATTCCAACAAATTGGTATCAGAGCTAGGGGGGCAACGCTGTCCGAAGAAGGGAGAGTAGAGTATATTCAAAAGAGAGGAAGAAACAAGCCGCTGACGATTGTCATCGTCTGAGGAGCAGTAGAGAGTTGCCGACGAAAGATTATCGTCGTGCGTAGAAGTAAGCTACAGCACAGACAAGCTATAGTGAAGCTTGCAGAAGTCCGGTCAAGGAGTGACCGTGACAGAGAGAAAGAGAAGTCTGGTTAGAGGTAAAACCGTGACTTAGAAGCTACTGCCAAAGAAAAATTTGTAGCACTCTACCGTACTTGTCGTTGAGAAGATCCTCGCCACAAAGAAATTCTTAATTGGAGTTGAAGATTGCTGCTGAAAGCCACCGTTGCTTCCGCCACAAAAAAAGGGTTGTGTCGTCGAGAGGAGGAAGACGACTCGCATGGTAAGAAAAATGAGAGGAGAAATAGCTGTCAAAGAAGAGAGAATACCATATCTGTGAGAGAAAAATCAATTGAGGAAGTAAAGTTGTTAGAGAGAGAGAACGAGAGAGAAAAAAGCAATTAAGGAAAGAGAGAAATAAGTGTCAGAGAGAGAACGAGAGAAAAAAAGTAAGGAAAATTAAGAGAAGATTGGGTGGAAAATCGAGGAGAGATCGGTTGTTGTCATAAGTAAAGGAGGAAAAGCGTGCAGAGGAGCACCGTGCAAGGAAACAACTAATGATGTGAAAAAATCTGAGCAAAAAAGATTTGGATTCCTTTTTCAATGGAGGCGGCTGCTCATTCAAAATTGACTTATGAAATTGGAAAGTCAATTGATCTGAAGATGATATTCAATCAAGAAGAAGCTACAAAGGCAAAATTAAATGATGTGAGAAAAAATCTTGGAGAAAACTTATGCTGACGCTAAGGTATATATTTTGGAAGCAATCAGATTGTCTTCATCGCTTGAAGATATAGACAAATTAAATGTCATTATCAATGTTCACTTATGCTATGAAATTGAAGTCATTGAAGTCAATGGAGAGAAAGACTAGTACAAAATTCTTGGAATAGATATGATAGTGAGTGAAACAGAGGCAAAGAAACAATACAAAAAAATGGCATTGCTATTGTACCCTCACAAGAATAGATACAAAGGAGCTGAAAGTACATTCAAGATACTAGCAGAGGCATGAAATATTATCTCAGATCAATCAAAGCGAAAATAGTATGATCTGAAAAGAAAAATAAAAGAAAACCTAAAGGAAACAATTTGGATTTGTTGTAGAAGATGTGAATCAAAATTTAGGTTTTACAAAATTCAGCTCTGTCTAAATTTAATTTGTCCGAAGTGTCGAAGACCATTTATTGATGAGAATGAGACAAATAGAAATTCAAAGAAAAAAAAGACGGATAGATCTAAATAAAGACCCAGACGAGGACCCAGATGAAGACCCTGACGAAGACCCAGACGACCAGAAGAAGACCGAGACAAAGATCCAAAGAGGAATTTCAGGTTTAAGGGGGAATGTTGAAAGGATAAACCTGAAATAAATTCAGGATAATTATATTTTAGGATCCCAACAGAATGATGCCTCGGTTGAAGAGTTATCTTCTAGAATTTTGTATTAGGTATTAAATTTAGTAACCCAAGGGTTGATTAGCAACTTTATAAATATCTGTATTTCCTATTCTATCAATAGATCAAGTTGAGTTTTGAACATCACTCGCATACACAACTTGTTTCTCCAGCTTATGCCCCCATATTCCAACAATATGGGCAAGCCTTGGTGGAAGATTTCTTTGATTCTTTGTTTTAATTCTTGCAGTTGGGACTTGTCGTTCTAGCAGATGCCTTGTTTCTTGGTGCTCAGAAGCTCGGCCCTTTACTTCAAGAATTGAGGTCTCATTGAGATCCATCCAAGTTCTAAGAAGAAAATGGTTGTCCTCTATCACTCTCGAGTTATCTTTGTTTTGAGAGGCTCGCGTATACCTTATACGAATTGTTCTGTGTCTTCTATAACTAGATCAAGTTATCGTTTTTACCTGCACCTCTGTGTAATTTTGTTGTCCTAGACAGATAGTGTTGACATTATATATATAGCTATACATTGCTCACACTTTGTAAGATCATTCATTATCAGCACATGGAAGGAAAGACTGGTTTTTCTTGGAATGAAAGAAAAAGCAAAGGAAGGAAAACTATTCATCGTTATCACATGTTTACTAAACTGGCTTGTTTATTTGTTCCAATCAGAAATCTCTCTCTCTTTTGATCCAAGATATTTATTTATTATGCAAGGTGATCAAAATTTATTTCTTAAAATTTTTAAAGAAATTGTATTTTTAGAAATTCCACTCAAAATTCATTATTAATGAATTACATTATTAACTTATATAAGGTATGATAAAATTTAGAATGAGGTAAAAGTTATGGGAAAATTATGGTAATAAAACTTGTATGGAGGCAAAAATCCAAAATATAATTGGGTTAAAAATATCATGAACTAATAGAATAAGATACGAAAACTTATAGAAGCATAGGAATAAACTCTAAATAGTTGATGATGAATGATTTAAACTCTAAAAAGTTGATGATGACATCAAAACAACTACTGTCCACTAATTTAAAAAGATAAAGATGAAAGTTGTTTAAAAGATGAAAGAAGAAAGTTGATGATGACATCAATATAATTGGGGATTTAACATGCTTTAAAAATTAAAGTTGTTTGGAGGAAAGAGGATTAGTGAAGTCGTCGGTGTTCTTGGGTCTTCATTTAAAAAGTAATGTCGACTTATCCTGCTCCAGGATCACAAATTTCCACAACACTTTAGGACCCGTGGGAGACTCGACTATTGACTTAGCCTCTCCAGGATTACAAATTTCCACAACACTTAGGACCCATGGGAGACTCGACTATTGACTTTATGAAAAACTAGCAATGGGATTTCCAAATTCCATTTCCCACTTGCTATGTTCGTAGTCTTCTCTTCCTTATATACAATGCGAGGGGCAAAGCATGCTAATTCAACCAACAACATGAGCGCACACAGGTACCTCTCCTCTTCCTTGCTTTGCAGCTTTACGTTGAGTGATCTTCTCTTCTTCTCCACCATAGTTGGGGCAAGGAGGACGATGATCGGGTGCACGACATCAGAGAGGGATGCACTGGTTGACTACAAAGCCGGCATCATTGATACCTATGGCCGTTTGTCATCCTGGACTATCGACCAAGATTACTGCAGATGGAGCGGCGTGGTGTGCTACAATCAGACGACAAATGGTCAGCTGCATGTTGTGCAACTTAACCTTCAAAATTCCCTTTTGCAGGGCGAGATGCTAAGCTCATCGTTGTTGTCTCTAACACACTTGGAAGGCTTAAATCTTACCGGGAATGACTTGGGTGGCGTACAAATCCCAGATCTGGTTGGTTCTCTTCATAAACTGAGGTATCTTGATCTTCACTGGTCCAACTTCGGTGGAAAAATCCCTCACCATTTGGGTAACTTGTCCAATCTTAAGTATCTCGATCTAGCATCAGCATGGAAATCTAGCTCTTATGCTGATAGCCTGGATTGGCTCTTGGGTCTCTCTTACTTGACCTACCTCGACATGAGCAATGTGAACCTTAGTGCAGTTTCCCAACATTGGTTGACAGTGATGAACACGTTGCCTTCTTTGCAAGAACTAGCGTTGAGGGGTTGTGACCTCAATCATTTACCCTCTTCTCTCTCTCATCTAAACCTTACGGCTCTCAACTCTCTTATTCTTGGTTCCAATAACTTCAACTCCACTTTGCCCAACTGGCTATGGAACCTCACAACTCTCTCAACCCTTGACTTGACAAGCAACTCACAAATTCATGGCACAATTCCAATTGGAATCGGTAATTTAGCTAATCTAATGCACCTTTATCTTGGCAATTCACTACTCTCTGGGCCCCTGCCTGCTGAGCTTTGGAGTTTAGCTCGGCTAGAAAAGCTTGATCTTGGAGGCAATCATTTGATTGGAGGTCACATACCATATGAGATAGGGAACCTCTCTAGTCTATCAGAAATATCCTTACACAGCTGCTCATTGTGTGGTCCCATACCTGCTGAGATTGGAAATTTGACTAGTCTAGAAATACTCGAACTTGATTATAATTCACTAAACAGCTCCATACCTCTAGAAATCAACAAGCTATCCAACCTAGAGTTCATTGATCTCTCAGGCAATTCCCTAGAAGGTGTTCTCTCCCAGCTCCACTTCACCAACTCAACCAGATTACAAGCGTTGCTCTTGAGTGATAACCACTTACTCAACATTGCAATTGACGAAACTTGGGTACCTCCTTTTCAATTGCAAGACATTGAATTGGACTCTTGCAAGGTGGGTCCTTCATTTCCAAGATGGATTCGTTCGCAGCAAACTATTTTTTATTTGGTTTTATCAAATGGAAGCATTGAGGACGCTCTGCCTGATTGGTTTTGGAACTTCTCCTCTTCAACCTTATACCAGGTGGATCTCTCCAAAAATAAAATAACAGGAGTTTTACCATCATCCATTGAAAATATGGAAACGTTGCATGCTCTTGATTTACACAATAATTTACTCCAAGGATCAGTTCCTCAATTGCCGCCTAATATGAGTATAGTGGATCTATCAAATAATCTCTTATCTGGATCAGTTCCTCAATTGCCGCCAAATATGGGTGCAGTGGATCTATCAAATAATCTCTTATCTGGCCCCTAATATCATTAAACTTCCCAAATACATTAGTCCTCTCAAACAATCACATTGTTGGAGTATTCCACCGTCCATATGCCTTTCGAATCAACTCTATACCATAGATTTATCCAACAACCAAATTTCTGGACAAATTCCTCCGTGTAATTGGCAGGAGGCAGAATATCTTCACTTCATTCATTTGGGAAACAATAAGCTCACAGGGGAAATTCCAAGCTCCCTCGGAAGCTTAACCAGCATAATGTCCTTGCACTTAAATAATAACAATTTGCATGGGCGTATTCCATCTTCATTACAAAATTGCAGCGGGTTACGTGTCATTGATCTCGGTGATAATAACTTCTCAGAACAAATCCCTGCATGGATTGGGCAAAGTTGGCAGGAATTGACTATTCTCCGACTACATTCAAACATGTTCTATGGAAACATTCCCCCTCAACTTGGACAACTTTGCAAGTTACAAGTTATTAATCTTGCAAACAACCGTTTGGTAGGGCCAATACCATCCTCTTTAAGCAATCTCAGTGCGATAATTTCCACATCAACAACAATGGACTCCATTGTTCAAGTTATGAGCCCAATCGGTAATAGTATTATGGTGACTGACGAAATAACTTTGAATATAAAGGGAGATGAATTTAGTATTTCAATCATTCTTTATCTTTTCAAGAGTATAGATCTGTCTAATAATAGACTAAGTGGTGAGATTCCTCAAAAACTAGGATCTCTTCTAGGACTCCAGACTTTGAACCTTTCACGGAACTTCTTCACTGGTAAGATTCCAAAAACTATTGGTGGAATGAAGTCTTTGGAAACTCTAGATCTATCATTTAACAACTTATCAGGAGCTATACCTCAAGGCTTGACAATGTTGAGTTTTCTAAACCATTTGAATTTATCATACAACAATTTATCTGACACTATCCCAACTGGAAATCAACTTCAAACACTAGAAGATGGGTCTATTTATATAGGCAATCCTCATCTTTGCGGAGCTCCTATAATTAATAGTTGTTTTCCTATCAACAACAATGATGTGATGGATAAAGCAGCTTCTAATCCAATGTCAAATTATCTTCCTATCACACTTGGATTTTTGGTAGGAATATGAAATGTGTTTGTTATCATTTTATTCAAAAAGGATTGGAGGCACTTTTATTTTGGGGTGATTGACAGAGTCTATGATAAAGCTTATGCGGTGATCAAGGTAAGAATGAAGAGAAAATAAGCTAATGCACAAGGTTTACAATCTTTAAAGTTGGAGCTGTTTAATTTTCACATTTATGCATGTAAGTTCTACCATTAAATATATGCTGAAGTTGTATAAAAAATTTTAGCAATAAATCTAGTCCTATTTCTATTTATTCCTAAAAATGTTGCTAATGATGCTAGATTTAGCATGTATATATACATACTCGTAGAATGATAGTTTAAGAAACATGTGCTATGGAACCTCACAACTCTCTTGTATGCAACCTAAAAAATTACCTATTTCTATTTCTATTCCTAAATTACCTATTTCTCTAAAAGGTTGCCCCAAAGTTTAAGAAACATGTGCTGCTTAACTTTGACTAAAGTTATGATCGAGAACAATAGTCCACATTCCACTTTGTATGCAACCTAAAAAATTAGAGGTGGCCAATAGGTAGAGCTACTTGCACTTGTACAACGCGAGATAGGCTCAACATTAGGGATGACAAGAAAACTCATTCCTGCCCCGCCCCGACCCGAAGTCAACGGGGAAAACCCGAGTTGACTGGGTCTCGGGTCGGGTTTGGGAAAAACCCGACGGGATAAAATTGGGTCGGGTTGGGTATGAGAATTCAGGTACCCGCCCTGAACCCAACCCCAAACCCGCCCCAATCGTTAAAATGATAAATTTACCTCTTCTAAGTTATAATTTAGGTACTAAATTTATAGTAATTTGATATAAAAATCATTGCATAGTTTATGAAAAATATTTTATTTATATATTATAAATATGGATTGAAAAATAATTTTAAAATATTATTTATAATATATAATTATTTTTTTGGCCGGTTGGGGTCGGATTTCCCCGCGGGGTCGGGTGTGGGGTTGGGTTTTCTAAACCCGTCGGGTTCGAGGTCGGGGTCGAGGATGGGTTTGGGGAAGTCGGGGTCGAGTCGGGGATGGCAAAACCCGACCCCGACCTGCCCCGTTGCCATCCCTACTCAACATGGCATGACATATGACCAAGTGAACATGTTGCGAGTGGCATGAGGCACGGATTTGGGTCAGTTTGGCCGAGAGGTTTAGGTAAACAAGTTGTGCCAAGCAGAGCACACCAACGAGTTTGGTTAGGAACTACAAGGGATTATACCGATATGCCATGTAGACTGGGCCAAGCACGACACAAAACTAGGCTAGGCACAATATGAACCATAGATTAAATGTTTAAATTTAAAAAAAATAAATTTTAATATCCTAAATTTAAATTTTAAATATTTTTACTTATTTACCCTTTTAATGTGAAGTTAGAAATGATTATCATTCTTATAAACTTAAACCACAGATTTTTTTTCCTTATTTTCTATTGATTTTCCTTTTTTAAAATTTTTTAGTTATTCTGGATTTCTTTTTTTTCTGAATTTTCACATTTTTTGAATTTTTTTTCTTAATTCTCCTTTTTAAAAATATTCTGAAATTTACTGATTTAAAAATATATTTTTTAATTTTTTCTATCTTCTAATTTTATATAATTATATTTTTATTTTTTTAAAAAAATATTCTGAAATTTACTGATTACTGTTTACGCTAGCCAAAGAGTCAAGCTTTTTATTTTTGACTGCCCGTAAACGCAAACACTGGCAGGCAGCCTTACCAAGCGAGGCAGAGTCATTTTCCTTGATATCCATTTTGGTGGACAAGTGATTTGACACTTGATTGTAAAATGTTGTTGATCCATCACGTTTTAGGAATGCCTGTGTGCCTCGTGATAGAAGCAGAAATGCTTTCAGTATGAGAACTTTTATATCAAAATCTTTTCTATAAAAAAATCGTCGATTATAACTTTTGAAATGATTTTTTTAAGGTGGCGAGTAAGGCATATCTGTGAGATGTCCAATAGACAGATTCAATATCCTCAGAAAGAATATTATGAATGAACATTAATAAATTAGATAAACTATTGCTAGCCGCCTCTTGCCATGCAACCGTCGTTGCCATGGACGAGAAGCTTCTAGCTGCATGCCTGTTCGCTCCCGAGGACGATGGTTCGCTGCTCGAAGCCGTCATCAATCATGGCTGAGCCACGTGGAGAACATGCCCGCCGTCGATGCACCATGCAACATAGATGTCATTTTCCTCGCCCGCCGGCACGCGTCGCTGATTCTCCCAACATTAGTAGAAATTGAGCTGTCACCTGCTTGTTTCGTGTGTGCGTCGGATCACTCCAAATATGCCTCCGCTCCGCATGATTCACGTGTCGAGCCCGCCGCCTGACGCCCGAGATCGAGTGCCGCTCACCAGCGAACACCGCCATCCACTTGATCGCCTCTAATTCCCTTTGCGTGACCAAAATTGATTTGGGCTAATTTTGACCTAGGCAATGGCCTAGTTGACTGGTCAAAATCACGCCTTAATCTTTGGTTCTAACATATAACATAGCACCATTGCTCTAAATCAATGAATTATATAACATAGCACCATTGCTCTAAATCAATGAATTACGTTTCCAAGGTACATAAGGAATGACAAAATTGAAATGCTAGAATTTGCATTATAATCTTTTTGAGAAAAAAATAAAGTATAACTCTAAACTAAATATGTGAGCAAGCCTTGGTAGTTGAGACTTGTTGTTACGAGTCTTAATTCAATTTTTCCTAATAATTTTAACTTGTACTGCTCCAACATCACAAATTTCCGCATAGAAGAGATTCCTATGAGACCACAAGTAGTTTTCCAGGGAGGAAATTTGGCTTCTGTACGATGTTGACTTGTCCTGCTCCAAGATCGCAAATTTCCACATACAAGACACGCGGGAGACTTGACTATTGACTTCATGAAAGATTAATAATAGGGTTTCGTAATTCCATCTCTCATGCATCTCTTGTCTTTTATATATATATATACTCATTATATATATATATATAATGAGTGCACACAACTACTGCTACTCTTCCTTGCTTTTCTGGTTTATGTGGAGTAGCCTTCTCTTTGTGGAGCTCCTACAAATAAGAGTGGTTTTCCTGGAAGGATAAAATCATTATGCGATCGAAGAGGAGAATAAAATCACCACTTTACAAATGCAAGAATGTTTACCGGAAGGATGATTAGTCAAGTCGTCGATGTTCTCGAGTCTTCAATTTAAATACTAACGTTGACTAATCCTGCTACAAGATTACAAATGTCCACAACCCTCAGGACTCGCGGGAGACATGATTATTGACTTCATGAAAACGCTAGCAATGGAATTTCCATATTCCACCTCCCACCAGGAATATTCGCAGTCTTCTCTTCCATATATACCATACGAGGGGGAAAGCAAGCTAATTCAACAAACAACATGGGCGCACACAGGTACCTCTCCTCTTCCTTGCTTTGCTGGCTTACGTTGAGTGGCCTTGTATTCTTCTCCACCATAGCTGCAGCAAGGAGAAGGAAGACAATGATCGGGTGCACGACATCAGAGAGGGATGCACTCGTTGACTACAAAGCCGGCATCATTGATACCTATGGCCGTTTGTCATCCTGGACTATCGACCAAGATTGCTGCAGATGGAGCGGCGTGGTGTGCTACAATCAGACG
The DNA here is from genome assembly GCA_027563935.2 of Costus lasius. Taxonomy (NCBI): domain Eukaryota; kingdom Viridiplantae; phylum Streptophyta; class Magnoliopsida; order Zingiberales; family Costaceae; genus Costus; species Costus lasius. The sequence continues at coordinate 104,728,840 of CM050453.2, forward strand.
ACAAATGGTCAGCTGCATGTTGTGCAACTTAACCTTCAAAATTCCCTTTTGCAGGGCGAGATGCTAAGCTCATCGTTGTTGTCTCTAACACACTTGGAAGGCTTAAATCTTACCGGGAATGACTTGGGTGGCGTACAAATCCCAGATCTGGTTGGTTCTCTTCATAAACTGAGGTATCTTGATCTTCGCTCGTCCAACTTTAGTGGAAAAATCCCTCACCATTTGGGTAACTTGTCCAATCTTCGCTTTCTTGATTTAGCATCAGAATGGAATTCTAGCTCTCATGCTGATAGCCTGGATTGGCTCTCGGGTGTCTCTTACTTGACCTACCTTGACATGAGCAATGTGAACCTCAGTGCAGTTTCGCAACATTGGTTGACAGTGATGAACACGTTGCCTTCTTTGCAAGAGCTAGCGTTGAGTGGTTGTGACCTCAATCATTTACCCTCTTCTCTCTCCCATCTAAACCTTACGGCTCTCAACTCTCTTATTCTTGGTTCCAATAACTTCAACTCCACTTTGCCCAACTGGCTATGGAACCTCACAACTCTCTCAACCCTTGACTTGACAAGCAACTCACAAATTCATGGCACAATTCCAATTGGAATCGGTAATTTAGCTAATCTAATGCACCTATATCTTGGCAATTCACTACTCTCTGGGCCCCTGCCTGCTGAGCTTTGGAGTTTAGCTCGGCTAGAAAAGCTTCATCTCGGAGAAAATTATTTGTTTGGAGGTCAAATACCAAATGAGATAGGGAACCTCTCTAGTCTATCAGAAATATGGTTAGAATATTGCTCATTTTGTGGTCCCATACCTGCAGAGATTGGAAATTTGACTAGTCTAGAAATACTCCACCTTAGTGATAATTCGCTAACTAGCTCCATACCTCTAGAAATCAACAAGCTATCCAACCTAGAGTTGATTGATCTCTCATGGAATTCCCTAGAAGGTGTTCTCTCCCAGCTCCACTTCACCAACTCAACTAGATTACAATATTTGTGCTTGAGTGATAACCACTTACTCAACATTGCAATTGACGAAACTTGGGTACCTCCTTTTCAATTGCAAGACATTGAATTGGACTCTTGCAAGTTGGGTCCTTCATTTCCAAGATGGATTCGTTCGCAGCAAACTATTTTTTATTTGGTTTTATCAAATGGAAGCATTGAGGACGCTTTGCCTGATTGGTTTTGGAACTTCTCTTCATACTTAAGCGTGGTGGATCTCTCCCAAAATAAAATAACAGGTGCTTTACCATTATCCTTTGAAAATATGGAATGGTTGAACTTTCTTTCTTTATACAATAATTTACTCCAGGGATCAGTTCCTCAATTGCCGCCTAATATGAATATAGTGGATCTATCAAATAATCTCTTATCTGGATCAGTTCCTCAATTGCCGCCAAATATGGGTGCAGTGGATCTATCAAATAATCTCTTATCTGGGCCCCTAATTTCATTAAACTTCCCAAATACATTAGTCCTCTCAAACAATCACATTGTTGGGAGCATTCCACTGTCCATATGTCTTGCGCATACACTCAAGGCCATAGATTTATCCAACAACCTAATTTCTGGACAAATTCCATCGTGTAATTGGCAGGAGGCAGAATATCTTGGCTTCATTCATTTGGGAAACAATAAGCTCACAGGGGAAATTCCAAGCTCCCTCGGAAGCTTAACCAGCATAATGTCCTTGCACTTAAATAATAACAATTTGCATGGGCGTATTCCATCTTCATTACAAAATTGCAGCGGGTTACGTGTCATTGATCTCGGTGATAATAACTTCTCAGAACAAATCCCTGCATGGATTGGGCAAAGTTGGCAGGAATTGACTATTCTCCGACTACATTCAAACATGTTCTATGGAAACATTCCCCCTCAACTTGGACAACTTTGCAAGTTACGAGTTATTGATCTTGCAAACAACCGTTTGGTAGGGCCAATACCATCCTCTTTAAGCAATCTCAGTGCGATAATTTCCACATCAACAACAATGGACTCCATTGTTCAAGGTATAAGCCCAATGGGTAATAGTATTAAGGTGATTGACAAAATAACTTTGAATATAAAGGGAGATGAATTTAGTATTTCAAGCATTCTTTATCTTTTCAAGAGTATAGATCTGTCTAATAATAGACTAAGTGGTGAGATCCCTCAAAAACTAGGATCTCTTGTAGGACTCCAGACTTTGAACCTTTCACGGAACTTCTTCACTGGTAAGATTCCAAAAACTATTGGTGGAATGAAGTCTTTGGAAACTCTAGATCTATCATTTAACAACTTATCAGGAGCTATACCTCAAGGCTTGACAATGTTGAGTTTTCTAAACCATTTGAATTTATCATACAACAATTTATCTGGCACTATCCCAACTGGAAATCAACTTCAAACACTAGAAGATGGGTCTATTTATATAGGCAATCCTCATCTTTGCGGAGCTCCTACAATTAATAGTTGTTTTCCTATCAACAACAATGATGTGATGGATAAAGCAGCTTCTAATCCGATGTCAAATTATCTTCCTATCACACTTGGATTTTTGGTAGGAATATGGAGTGTGTTTGTTATCATTTTATTCAAAAAGGATTGGAGGCACTTTTATTTTGGGGTGATTGACAGAGTCTATGATAAAGCTTATGCGGTGATCAAGGTAAGAATGAAGAGAAAATAAGCTAATGCACAAGGTTTACTATCTTTAAAGTTGGAGCTGTTTAATTTTCACATTTATGTATGTAAGTTCTACCATTAAATATATGCTGAAGTTGTATAAAGAATTTTAGCAATAAATCTAATCCTATTTCTGTTTATTCCTAAAAATGTTGCTAATGATGCATTAGTAGATTTAGCATGTATATATACATACTCATAGAATGATATTTGTTATTGTGTGACTAAACTGCATCTTTCAAATGAATACAATGTTAGTCTAATATCTTATTTAAACTTTTATTTGAATATAAAATAAATATAATATAAAATTATTATTCTAAAAAGTGAACCAATAAAAAAATAGATTAAAAAAAATAAAACTCGGGAAGTATGATGAGGTATTCATCATTATCACATGTTTACTAAACCGGCTTCTTATTTTGTTCTCATCGGATTCTATCATTTAAAAATTATTTAGACTTGAGACACTGAATTAGTTTATTGCTGTATTATATTATGCGTATTTTAATAGAATTCTTAATATTAGAGAGATATAAAAGAAATTATTAGATGTAGTTCATATTCATAGAATGACAGTAGTTAACGGGAAGATTTAGGAGGTGAGCAATATATCTCATGCCATCAAAATCAGGTCTTGTTTTCAGAATTAAATAAGTGATTTGACATGCTTGAAAGAGAAAATTTGTTTAGCAGGAAGCCAGGAACCTGGGTGTTTAGTCAGGACGGCATCGTTGCTCTCGAGTCTTCAATTTTAATAATCATCTTGACTTATTCGGCCTTAAAATCTGATTTAGGAAGACACGGCATTGACTCAACAGTTCAAATTTATAAAACTTATATATTTTATAAAAGGTATCTAATATATATAATATAAATTTTATTTCTTTAAAATCTGATTTATGGAGACACGGTAGATGATTCAATTGTTCAAAATGAAAAACACATTTTATCTGGATGCAAAATATTACTAGATTTAATCTATTTTTCATTTTTTTCTCCCAATTCTTCATTCAAGGAAACACATAGTAAGAGTGGATGTATGTTGCCTCTAGGCAATTACCATATTATAATTTATAACATATATATACATATATATATATATATATATATACATATATATATATACATATATATATATATATACACATATATACATATATATATACACATATATATATATATATACACATATATACATATATATATACACATATATACATATATATATACACATATATACATATATATATACACATATATACATATATATATACACATATATATATATATATACACATATATATATATATATACACATATATATATATACATATATATATATATATATATGTCTTATAAAGGATATCTAATATATATACTTTAAAAATCTTGCTATTTATCCCAATTAGCATAAGATTTTTTCGCACAAAATATACAAGTATATTAATTAGCAAAAGGGATACCTTCGAAGTCACAGCCATAATTATCTTGCATCACATTAGGTCACCAACCATACCAACAAAAAAAATAACTACTATTCCTCGTATTGTCATAACTATTATCTAACGAATTTCAATTTTTTTTTCCCGAAAATGATTCTTAGGATTTCTCATATTTTTACCGGGATAGAAAAATATATTGTGCTTGCTCTTAAGCACTTGGTCTAGCTAAACCATCATTTTCATGTATTTTTAAGAAAATATATCTTGTTTCTTTATTCTTTTAGTTGTCTTCTACAAATGAACTCAAAATGATTTTTAATCATTTATATATAATAGGGGATTATTTTCATTTAAGTGCTTAAAACTGACTTAAGTATAACCTAAAGCCTAATAATTTGATTAATAAATCAAGATTTTTTTAAGGAATCTAGAGCCTCTATCATTATTGATGATTTAATGAGGAACTCTCTAATAACACTATATTTTTCAAACATATTTAACCAAATAGTATAATAGCTCAATTGCAAACATATTTAGATCTATCATTCAATAATTTATCAGGAGCTATACCTCAAGGCTTGACAATGTTGAGTTCTCTAAACCATTTGAATTTATCATACAATAATTTATCAGGCACTATCCCAACTGGAAATCAACTTCAAACACTACAAGATGGGTCTATTTATATAGGTAATCCTTGTCTTTGCGGAGCTCCTACAATTAATAGTTGTTTTCCTATCAACAACAATGATGTGATGGATGAAGCAGCTTCTAATCTGATGTCAAATTATCTTCCTGCCACACTTGGATTTTTGGTAGGACTATGGAGTGTATTTGTTATCATTTTATTTAAAAAAGATTGGTGGCCCTTTTATTTTGGGGTGATTGACAAAGTCTATGATAAAGCTTATGTGGTGATCAATGTAAGAATGAAGAGAAAATAAGCTAATGTACAATGTTTACTATCTTTAAAGTTGGAGCGGTTTAATTTTCATATTTATGCATGTAAGCCCTACCATTAAATATATGTCGAAGTTGTATACAGAATATTAGCAATAAATCGAGTCCTATTTCTATTTATTCCTAAAAATGTTGCTAATGATACATTACTAGATTTAGTCATATTTGTTATCGTGTGACTAAACTGCATCTCTCAAATGAATATAATGTTAGTCTAATATTTTATTTAAACTTTTATCTAAATAGAAAATAAATATCATTAAAATTATTTTTTTAAAATGTGAATAAATAAATAAAAGAGATTAAGAAAATAAAATTAGAAGGGCATTGAAGCTTGCTCGGGGCATTGAAAATCCAAACTCGTGCAAGTTAAATTCAGATTAAATACCTCTTATGGGACATGATTGTGGAGAGATTGATTAGATATCTTTTTGCGATGAGCAACAAAAACCAAAATTAAAGAAAAGTAAAAAAAAATTCTCACAATATCTTCGCCTAAGGGTTAGACTGCTATTTATATGTGAGACCCAATGTCTAGAAGTAAATTCTCTATACAAGTAGTGCAGTAGTTAGGCTCTTAATTGCCAACAACACATTAATACACAAAAGCTCATAATAGCCACGTATTAATTCGCAACGATTGTAACATACAAGTGCATTAAAATTTGAAATTAATTAAAGAAGGTATACGATGAGAATTATAATACACAAATTCTTACTTTGAAGCTAAATTTAGCCAAGAAATTATACGAAGCAAAACTAAAACTCGATGCATTTAATAATTATGTGAGAGTAATTCAATACAAATTTGACTCATTGGTAAATGGATTAAATTAGCACTGACCTACTTAATTTATTTAATTTACAACAATATAAAAAATAAACATGCATTATATATAATCTATGCATGAATAAATATTGTAACAAATAAGTAATATATATATATATATATATATATATATATATATATATATATATCTAGAAAGATAAATAAAATTTATTTTAAATTATATTTATAAATAAGACAAATTAAGATACATATTTAAGTACTATTTTTTACCCCTTGTAATTTTTTCTAGTCTAAAATATGCAGCCTTAATTACTTGCTAAATCAGCAAAAGAAATAAACAATTGTGCAAAAGAATTGCATGGAATCAATTGCCCAAAATCAATGAATTGCATTAGCAAGCTATATAAGTTATGATTAAATTTAAATGCTAAAATTTAGAATAAGATAAAAGTTATGAGAAAATTAGAATAAGAAACCTCAAGTGCAGCAATAATTCAAAATGGAAATAAGATATGAAAATTTATCGATGCATATGAAGAGATGTATTCTAATGTAAAATACAATACATTTTAAGCTTGTTCAAGGGTTTTATTGGTTTGCAAGAACTAGTGCGCCCTAATCAAGTAAATCAACGGCCGATTTAAGCTCTAAATGGTTGATGATTTGATTAGACTAGCTGTCTAATTAAGAAAGCGTGTGATTGAATGATGAACAAACATAGAATTAATTACAAAATTTAATAAAATTGATGTGACATATGATTGAAGAATGCAAGTAGTTTTCCAGAGAGGAAATTTGACTTCCGTACGATATTGACTTCTTCTGCAAATATAATAAATTAGGCACTTGTTAAATAATTTTATTGGCCCAAAACAACTATTGTGCACTAATTAAAAAAATTATTCAATGATTTAAATTTTAAATAGTTAATTTTTTTATATAAATATAATTTTACTCTTGTCTCTAGATTCAGATCCGCCACTGGATGACATGATTACACTACCTATTTAATTTTAATGATCGAAGGATGCAAGTTTTCCAGGAAGGAAATTTTGCCATGACAGTGCTTTGACGTCCGTACAATGTTGACTTATCCGTCTTTAAAGATGAAAGTTGTTTCAAGGAAGGAGTATTAGTCAAGTCGTCGATGTTCTCGAGTCTTCAATTTACATACTAATTATCACGCCCCGGTCGGATCGGCCTAAAAATAGCGCTTATCCATTGTCTTAGGATCGTCCGGCGGAATACCGGAACGCAACTCTCCCTAGGGTTTTCGGCCCTAAATCGAAAACCCTAACTTGCCCGATTGATTTTTGTCCCCAAATTACAAAGTCGCTCAGAAAACCCTAACCCTAATTTGGGAAATCCAAAGTCAAACCGTAATTGAAATTACCTCACTGGTAAAACCCCTAATTGACCAAGTCAAAATCATCCTTATGCTGACGTCGGTGTGACGTCAGCCCTCGATCAATTACGCCGCGCGCGTAAATCCCCTGCTGACATCAGCGTGACGTCAGCGCTCCAAATCGAAATCACCGGGTCGAATTTCGTCTGCTGGCGTCAGCATGACGTCAGTGTGCAAATCGATTTCGCCGAATCGATTTCCGTCGTTGACCGGCCTTGATTTTGACTTTTGCCTCGAAACGAACGCCTTACGCGTTCGTCTTCTTCGTTTCGCCTCGGACGAGTGCCGCCTGCACTCGTTCGTCGGCGGACGTCCCCTACAGCCGGAATCTCGGGCGTTTGGCTGGAAGAACGTTGCCGGAAGCTTTGTGAACTCGGGGAAGAAGACTAGGGTTTGGAAGAAGCTTTTATTCACCTCAACGGAAGCTTACAACGCCACCGACCCCCGTCGGCGCCCCCATCCCTCCCTCGCCGGCCGCTGCCGGTTACATTCACTCTTATCACTCACTCCTACTCGTCGACGCCATTGACGCCGGAGTCTTCGCCCCCTGGCGGCATCAGAGCCGCTGCTCTGGTCGAAGCGACGACGCCCTCGCCGTCGCTGGTGGTGGCGCTCTCGCCGCCGCCCTCTGTGGTGTCGCCTCTGCGCACACCTGCTGATGAAGATCTCGACCCCTTTTATCGAAGCGAGACACCGCCCCAAGCCTCGTCTCCTCCGCACGACTCGATCCTTCGCTCCGCCATGCAGCTATCCACGCGATCCATCAAATTCGGTGAAGACCACGTCCCGCCGCTGCCAGTCTCCGTGTCCGAGTCTCGCGAAGACGAGCTCCTCTCTGCGTCGCACGCTCCGTCGCCCAGCCGCATCCTCCCGTCCGGAAGACTCGCTCGGCGTCTGCGTCCCTCTCCAGCGTCCAGATCTCCCGCTGGAGGCTTCGTCTGGAAATCCCGTCTCCCAGCCGCGTCTCCGTCCAGTTCGTGAAGACGACGCGCTGCTCGCGTCGTTCACTAAACCTGCATCGCTCGCCGTCTCTCGCTTTGGTGTTGACCGCAGGGTTGACTCCAAATCGGCTTCAATGTTGTGTCCTCCGTATGGGCTTGGGCTGGTCCTTGGCCCAGTAGGCCTTGGGCTGAACCGGGTGAACCCGGGCCTGACAATTCTCCCCCACCTGATTTGAACATCGCCCTCGATGTTCGTTGAACGCCCTCCTGACGTTATCATCAGAGCTCGCTGCTCCAGGAAGAGGTCTCGCCTACCTCTCTTCATCACCCTCCTGGTGATTGCATCAAAGCCCCCTGCTTTGGAAAAGGATCCGCTGACCCCTCTTCATCACCCTCTTGGTGATGGCATCAGAGCCCCCTGCTCCGGGAAGTGATATTGCTGTTTGTTACAATCACTGAGCTCTTATAGAGTTCTCCCTCGATGTCCCCTGACATCGGCATCAACGCCCCTGACATCGGCATCGACGCCCCTGGCGTCGGCATCAATGCTCTTATACATTGGCATCAACACCCCCTGGTGTTGGCATCAGGGCCCCTGCCCTGGAAGGACGACACTCCTTGTCGCCGGTGGTGATGTTGCTCCTTCTCGGATCTTCCTGATTCACCATCATGGCTGAATCTTTCTTCTGATACCTATTGTCACGCCCCGGTCGGATCGGCCTGAAAATAGCGCTTATCCGTTGTCTTAGGACCGTCCGGCGGAATACCGGAATGCAACTCTCCCTAGGGTTTCCGGCCCTAAATCGAAAACCCTAACTTGCCCGATTGATTTTTGTCCCCAAATTACAAGGTCGCTCAGAAAACCCTAACCCTAATTTGGGAAATCCAAAGTCAAACCGTAATTGAAATTACCTCACTGGTAAAACCCCTAATTGACCAAGTCAAAATCATCCTTATGCTGACGTCGGCGTGACGTCAGCCCTCGATCAATTACGCCACGTGCGTAAATCCCCTGCTGACATCAGCGCTCCAAATCGAAATCACCGCGTCGAATTTCGTCTGCTGGCGTCAGCATGACGTCAACGTGCAAATCGATTTCGCCGAATCGATTTCCACCGTTGACCGGCCTTGATTTTGACTTTTGCCTCGAAACGAATGCCTTACGCATTCGTCTTCTTCGTTTCGCCTTGGATGAGTGCCGCCTGCACTCGTTCGTCGGCGGACGTCCCCTACAGCCGGAATCTCGGGCGTTTGGCTGGAAGAACGTTGCCGGAAGCTTTGTGAACTCAGGGAAGAAGACTAGGGTTTGGAAGAAGCTTTTATTCACCTCAACGGAAGCTTACAACGCCACCGACCCCCGTCGGCGCCCCCATCCCTCCCTCGCCGGCCGCTGCCGGTTACATTCACTCTTATCACTCACTCCTACTCGTCGACGCCATTGACACCGGAGTCTTCGCCCCCTGGCGGCATCAGAGCCGCTGCTCTGGTCGAAGCGACGACGCCCTCGCCGTCGCTGGTGGTGGCGCTCTCGCCGCCGCCCTCTGTGGTGTCGCCTCTGCGCACACCTGCTGATGAAGATCTCGACCCCTTTTATCGAAGCGAGACACTGCCCCAAGCCTCGTCTCCTCCGCACGACTCGATCCTTCGCTCCGCCACGCAGCTATCCACGCGATCCGTCAAATTCGGTGAAGACCACGTCCCGCCGCTGCCAGTCTCCGTGTCCGAGTCTCGCGAAGACGAGCTCCTCTCTGCGCCGCACGCTCCGTCGCCCAGCCGCATCCTCCCGTCCGGAAGACTCGCTCGGCGTCCGTGTCCCTCTCCAGCGTCCGGATCTCCCGCTGGAGGCTTCGTCCGGAAATCCCGTCGCCCAGCTGCGTCTCCGTCCAGTTCGCGAAGACGACGCGCTGCTCGCGTCGTTCACTAAACCTGCATCGCTCGCCGTCTCTCGCTTTAGTGTTGACCGCAGGGTTGACTCCAAATCGGCTTCAATGTTGTGTCCACCGTGTGGGCTTGGGCTGGTCCTTGGCCCAGTAGGCCTTGGACTAAACCGGGTGAACCCGGGCCTAACACTAATGTTGACTTATCCTGCTCCAGGATCACAAATTTCCACAACGCTCAGGACCCGCACGAGACTTGACTATTGACTTCATTAAAAACTACGATGTTCTCGAGTCTTCAATTTAAATACTAATGTTGACTTATCCTGCTGCTCCTGGATCACAAATTTCCACAACCCTCAGGACCCGCAGATGCTTGACTGCATGAAAAACGATGCGATCACATCTCTACCTCTTTTAATCACAAAAGAGATTATATTATGCAGGTGATCCAAAAGTTTAAAATTTATTTCTTAAAATTTTAAAAGAGGTAATCTTTCTAGAAATTCTACTCAAATTTCTATCATTTGCCCATATTGATATTATCAATGAATTGCATTATTAACTTATATAAGGTATGATAAAATTTAGAATGAGATAAAACTTATGTGGAGGGAAAAATCCAAAATATAATTGGGTTAAAAATATCATGAACTAATAGAATAAGATACAAATATGACTCATTTGTAAATAATTATGTTAGAATAATTTAATACAAATATGAATCATTTGTAAATAGATTAATCTAGCGTGGCCTACATAATTTATTTAATTCACAATAATATAAAAAATAAATATGCACTATATATCATCTACATATGAATAAATATTGTAACAAATAAATAATATATATATCTAGAAGATAAATAATATTTATAAATAAGACAAATTAAGATACACATTTAAGTTCTATTTTTTAGTCCCTTCTAATTTTTTTTTGGTTTTAGATATGCAACCTTAATGACTTGCTAACTCAGAAAAAAAAATCAATTGTGCAAAAGTACCATATATAGCATACCACCATTTGCTCTAAATCAATGAATTGCATATCAAGCTACGTAAGGACAGATAAAATTGAAATGCTAGAATTTACATTATAATGTTTTCGAGAAAAAAATGTATACAAAACTAGCAATGGGATTTTCAGATTCCACCTCTCACTTGCTATGTTTGTAGTCTTCTCTTCCATATATACGATACGAGGGGCAAAGCATGCTAATTCAACCAACAAGATGAGCGCACACAGGTACCTCTCCTCTCCCTTGCTTTGCTGGTTTATGTTGAGTGGTCTTCTCTTCTTATCCACCGTAGCTGAAGCAAGGAGGAGGAGGACGATGATCAGGTGCATGACATCAGAGAGGGATGCACTTGTTGACTACAAAGCTGGCATCAATGATACCTATGGCCATTTGTTATCCTGGACTATCGACCAAGATTGCTGCAGATGGAGTGGCGTGGTGTGCTACAATCAGACGACAAGTGGTCAGGTGCATGTTGTGCAACTCAACCTTCAAACCCCTAATGATGATCGTGAATTTGCTTTCGGATATGGCATTTTGATGGGCGAGATGCTGAGCTCATCGTTTTTGTCTCTGACACACTTGGAAGGCTTAAATCTTAGCTGGAATGACTTTGGTGTCGCCCAAATCCCAGATTTAGTTGGTTCTCTTCGTAAACTGATGTATCTTGATCTTCGCTTGTCCAACTTTGGTGGAAAAATCCCTCACTACATGGGTAACCTGTCCAGTCTTCGCTATCTTGATCTGCAATTAGAACTGGATCTTGGCTATAATCTTCCCTATCATAGGTCTTATGCCGATAGCTTGGATTGGCTCTCGGGTCTCTCTTACTTGACCTATCTCGACATGAGCTATGTGGACCTTAGTATAGTTTCCCAACATTGGTTGACAGCGATAAACACGTTGCCTTCTTTGCAAGAGTTAACGTTGATTGGTTGCGCCCTCAATCATTTATCCTTTTCTCTCTCCCATCTAAACCTCACGGGTCTCAACTCTCTTTCTCTTCGTGAAAATAACTTCAACTCCACCTTGCCCAACTGGCTATGGAACCTCACAACTCTCTCAACCCTTAACTTGAATGGCAACTCACAAATTCATGGCACAATTCCTGTTGGAATAGCTAATTTAGCTAATCTAAAGAACCTTTTTCTGGGTGAATCACTCTCTGGGCCCCTACCTGCTGAGCTTTGGAGTTTAGCCCGCCTAGAATGGCTTGGTCTTGGAGGTTTCTTTGGAGGTCACATACCAAATGACATAGGAAACCTCTCTAGTCTATCAACATTATTTTTAAACAACTGCTCATTTTTTGGTCCCATGCCGACTGAGATTGGGAATTTGACTAGTCTAGAAATACTCGAGCTTAGTAATAATTTACTGACTAGCTCCATACCTCTAGAAATCAATAAGCTATCCAAGCTAGAGTACATTGTGTTGGGTGGTTTCCCTCCTATGTGGAGGATGACTCTGTTTATACCCACATGGAGAATGGGTCCATCGTGGATGAAGAATTGGCTATTGGTGTGTTTGCACGGATATTAAAGTTGGCATTTATTCCTTAGTGGCAGCTTGGTAATTTATGGCACTTTTGAAGCAACTCGGTTGCAATGTGAAGGGTTGATCGAGATTGGATTTTGACTCCACATGTGGGATTTGTGTCTTAAGCTCCAAGTGGCGACTCCTTGTTTTATTGGGTTTACCAAGATCGTGGACACACCTGGAAGATTATGGATATGCTGCCAACATCGTGGACACACCTACCAACATCGTGGACACAGTCCAGATTTTGGTGGACACAGCCTGCAACATGGTGGAATTTGCAGAAGATGGTGGACACACCTGCAACTATCATGGACACACCTCAAAACATGGTGGATATGCTGCAGAAGATCATGGACACACCTGCAGCTATCATGGACACACCTTAGAACATGGTAGATATGCTGCAGAAGATCATGGACACTCTGTCCACGATGTCAGAACATCATGGACACACTACAGCTATGGTAGATATGCTGCAAAGATGGTGGATATGATACATCCTATAGTGGATTGCTGCACACGTATGGTGAATACAACCTAAAGTGGATTGCTGCACATATATGGTGGATACAACCTATGGTGGATTGCTTCACACTTATGGTGGACACAGCTAACGTGGATTGCAGCACACTACCGTGGATGGATAAGTGAAATAATGACACGTATTGTTGCAATTAGGGTTTTTAATTGGCATACGTATATATTCCACTGTGGAGAAGTGAGAGGTGCTGCATGCTGCGTGCCATGCGCAAGCCAAGAGAGCAGAAGAGCGCCGCAAAGTCTGTACCACTTAACGTGAAGAAAAAGGCAGAGAGGAGAAAGTTCAGGGGAAGCTATGAACTTAGGGCAGCCTGCGTATATTGGCCGCCGGAAAGAAGTTCACCGTTGGATCGAGCTGAAATTTTAGGAGCAGATTCGTGACTCAGTGATCTACAATCTGAACGGTCGGATCATCGAATTGATGTTTCTATCGCTCGCAGTCAGCCCATAACTGAGATAGTTTATCTTGGTGAAATCTGAACTTTCCTCCTCTCTTGTATCTGCTTCCAACTTCATGTTGATGATTGTCTGTGATCCAAGTTTATACTTGATAATGTGGTTATGCTCCTAGATATTCTAGGAATAAGTTGTAATACCCATTAAATTGATTTAGTGGAAGGTTTGAGCGGACTCCGGTCCCGTGGTTTTTCCTTATTGAGGTTTTCTACATAAAAATCCCTGGTGTTTATTGTCTGGTTGTTTGGTATCTGTTTCCGCTGCCATTTCTGATGTTTTTATTGCCGATGGTCTTTTAGTGTTAAATCTAGCAACGGGTTTTTGTGCTGTCGTCTCCCAACAAGTGGTATCAAAGCTGAGGCTGATCCCAACAAGTGGTATCAGAGGGAGGTTTGTGGTAATCTGTTGCATTCGAGATTAGACATTAGCTCATGCTGTTTGGAGGGTGCGTACGTCGGTGCTAGTCGCCGGGGCGTAGTCTCTCAGCCTTTGTGCTAATCGTTCAGTTTCGAACCAAATTTTGACCTAGTTTCCCTCAGTGCATCCAGAGAACAGAACTCTGAGAGTTATTTTTGTTGCTAGTGGGAATCAGCTTGCATTATACAATGGAGGTGAATACAAGCAGAATGATTCTCTTGAATGGTTCAAACTACCACAAATGGAGAGGAAAGATGGAAGATCTCCTCTATGTGAAGGATTATTACCAGTCAGTCTTCCTTAATGAGAAGCCCGAAGGTAAGACCGAAGAGCAGTGGGCTATTGCTCATCGGCAAGTGTGTGGCTACATAAGGCAATGACTGGATGATAATGTTTTGAACCATGTCTGTGGAGAGACTAATGCAAAAACATTATGAGCAAAGCTCGAGCACTTGTACGCTCGAAAGACCGGCAATAACAAGCTGTATTTAATGAAGCTCATCATGTCCTTGAGACTTGACAGTGGTTCAGTTAAAGACCACTTGAATACTTTCCAAGGAATTCTAAATCAGCTTGGAGAAATGAGCATTAAATTTGATGATGAGATACAAGGATTGCTGCTCCTTTGTACTCTACCAGACACTTGGGAAACATTCAGGATGACTCTATTTAACTCAGCCCCAGAAGGTGTCATGACAATGGACTTGGCCAAGAATGATATTATGAATGACGAGGAAAGAATGAGAGTACAAGAATCTTCCTCTCATTCAGATATGCTGGCAGTCCAAAGGCCTGAGAGAAACCTGAGCAGAGGTCCAAAAGGAAGAGAGAGCAGCAGAGGTAGCTCAAATAAATCTGCCAACATTGAATGCTATTATTGTGGCAAGAAGGGGCACATTAAAAGATACTGCCGAGCATTGAAGAGGGACAACAAAAAAGGAAAGGGCATTGAAAAGAGTGCTGGGAAGAGCACTAAGAGGCCCGAGGATGAGGATAGTAGTGATGATGACCGCGTTGGTATCACTACTGATTGCTTCTTGTTTGTTAATGACAATGATTGCATTTAATGTTGCCACCTGTGATATGAGTTGGGTAGTTGATAGTGGTGCCACTACCCATTCTACCTTTAATAGGGATTATTTTGTCACCTACACACCTGCCAAGTGTGGAACAGTGAAGATGGGTGACAATACCACCATTGAAGTTGCAGGCTGTGGTGATGTTTGTTTAGAAACAGCTAATGGCACCATGCTGACCCTGAAGAATGTGAAGCATGTTCCCAGCATTTTCCTGAATTTGATTTTAGTGAGCAAGCTGGATGAGGA
This sequence comes from Costus lasius, assembly GCA_027563935.2. Classification (NCBI taxonomy): domain Eukaryota; kingdom Viridiplantae; phylum Streptophyta; class Magnoliopsida; order Zingiberales; family Costaceae; genus Costus; species Costus lasius. The sequence continues at coordinate 104,744,229 of CM050453.2, forward strand.
AGGCTTCAACCGTACATTCAAGGATGATACCTGGAAGCTTAGCAAAGGTGTTATGGTTATAGCAAAGGGAAAGAAGTTGTCTTCTTTATATGTCCTGCAGGCTAAGCTTTCCAAGGCCATCATTAATGCTGTAAATAATGATAGAATTGAAGTGTGGAACAAGAGGTTGTGTCATGTGAGTGAGAAGGGGAAGCAAACCAAAGTCTCCTTCAAAATTCAGCCCTCTTCAAAGAAGCCTGAGATAACACTCAGGAGATCCACTAGAGAAAGACTACCTTCCACCAGGTTATCCACAAATGAGTATGTGCTGCTCACTGACAGGGGAGAATCTGAATGCTCCAGTGAAGCTGTGGAAGATGAGCACAAGAAGAAATGGCTGGAAGCCATTGCTGATGAGATGAGATCTCATCAAAGAAATCAAAAGACTGATTTGATGAAGCTGCCTAAGGGCAAGAGAAATCGGTGGATGTACAAGCTGAAGCAGGATGAGAATTCCAAGTAGTGGCCAAGTGAGAAAAACCATACTGATCAGAAAGGTTCAGGTATGAAGATTAAAGTTGTGGCCAGAGAAAAGCTTGAAGGCTGCCGGTGGATTGCCGGGGCAAACCCCTCCACATAGTAGTGATGGGGGAGATTGTTGAGTGAGTTTCCCTCCTATGTGGAGGATGGCTCAGTTTCCCTCTTGCATAGAGGATGATTCAAGTTTTGCCTATATGGAGGATAACTGATGGGGTGGGCAACCATGAAATATGCAAATAATGTGTTTTGAAAACATTTGCTAGTTAGGATATAGCTATAAAAACACATTTAAACTAACGCCTTTGCAAAGTAATTTTTTTTGTAATTTTATAATAAAAAAATCAAAATTAAACATGCTATTCTAGGAAAGCGGTAAATCTATACATGCAATTCTAGAAATGCGATAAATGACGAAATTGTAAAGAGTGCTCACCTCGCGGCCCTTGAGAATGGAAGGGCCGACCTTCTCGTTCTTCACCGGTCCAATGGTGGAACAACACGAAGTAGGGCCCTATGAGCTTACATCCATGGCATTACATCATCCCACACATGTATGAGTGAGTGAGTGATAAAAGGTTAAATGTCTTTACAAGCAAAACTTCAAGAGGGAGGTTAGGCCTCCTACTTCTCTTGCCTAACAAAGAATAGACTAAACGATTTAGAGAGAGGGGGAACTTGCACCAAGATGAACCTCCATTCCATACGCCATAATCCTACAATAATCAAGCAAGAGTGTAGGGACGTGTTCTTCATTATGCATAGGAACAAAATAGGGAAGGAAGGACTTAGCTGAGTTGGCAAGCAAGCAGGCTGAGAGTTGGCGTGAATCCTCGGCTCCCGTCGGCTGGGAGGGGATCACCGAAACAATAATTCTGGCTACAGCTCTCGCGTCGTTGGTGGTTGTAGAGGCGAGGGGAAGAGTGACCAGACGATCTCGAGGTTTCAGGAAGGTGGTTACGAGCTGACAACGAACAAAGGGGAGCAGGCGCGGGGTCACCGGGAACGGAAAACACTCTCCAAAGGCACCATCGTCTTACGGTCCTTGTAGGGTGCGAGGAGCTTCGTCGTCGACGCTTTCTGACGAGTTTTGATGGTCAGAGGTTGCGCCTGGGCGTTGGAAGACAGGCGGCGATAGCGCTGCACTGCTTCTGGCGGAAGCAAGGGAAATGCGGCTAGGAACAGGGGTGGCCGGCGTTCATCGTACGTTGCACGAATGCCCGATCTGCTACAACTGAAGGCTCCTCAGGTCAGGGTGAACTCGTGGCCGGAGTTTGGGAGCAAGCGGTGGCCGGTCGGAGGAGATCGACGTCGAACAGTTGGAGGAGGCGAAAACAGGGGCGGAAGGCTGGGCGTCACCGGAAATCTCCCAATTCCGGTGATCCAACCGGCCGATGGGGCTATCCTCCCGGCTGTGGGTTCGTCCGGACGAGGAGAAGGCGTGGCTAAGGTTTCAGCTCGATCCGCCTCCTGGATCGGCAGCACGATGGTGGTGAAGCGGTGGTGACAAGAGGTGTGCGTGAAGAATTGATTCAGCAGGATAGAACTTCCAAATCCATGGAAGTTTAGAGAACAAGAGAAGATCCCAAATCCATGGGAGATTAGAGGAGAGAAGATCCCAAATCCATGGGAGAACAAGAAGCTAAAGCATCAATTTCATTTTCAAAATCTGGTCCCTCGATTACATGGGAGAATACATCTTTATAGGCAAGTCTTGTTGTTGTGAATCTCTAAACCTTCTAGCCGTTGGTTGCAAGTACCCAACGTTTACTTCTCTTTCTGGCAAGCTGCAACTTCTGTCTTCCATGCTTTCAAATTAGCAGCTTCCTGCATTTGCTTCAATGACTGAAAGCGGAGAGATTGACCAAAAAATTCTTCTGAGCTAGGCACGTAAACAAGCTGGAATCAACTTGTCACTCTTGATGTCTTGAAGGCTCCATTGGGCTTCTTCTTTGGGCTGGTCTTCAACTCTTTTTGCCTGCTGAATTTAAGCTTCATCTTTGGGCTAGATGAAGTCTTGGCTTGAGCTTAAGTTGAGCTTGAGCTGAATTTTCTTTGACTTGAACTAGCTTGAGCTTACCAAAATAAGATGCAAATTTGTCCTAAACTACCATGATGCATGATTACATTAATAATGTTTACAATGCATAAAATGAGATGCATGCTAATTTAAAAATTATCTAATCTAAAATGTCATGCTATGCAATGCAAGGTAAATGGAGTGTTAGGAGTTTAGGGTAACCTTAAACTCCACTTGTACCTCCTTGGATCGTGGCGCCTGACTACATCAATAACCCAGATTGTGACTAGTTCACATCATGGATGAAGTAGTCCAAATTGTGGATTGCTAAATCCCTCCACATAGTAGTGAAGGGGGAGATTGTTGGGTGGTTTCCCTCCTATGTGGAGGATGACTTTGTTTATACCCACGTGGAGGATGGGTCCATCGTGGATGAAGAATTGGCTACGGTGTGTTTGCACGGATATTAAAGTTGGCATTTATTCCTTAGTGGCAGCTTGGTAATTTATGACACTTTTGAAGCAGCTCGGTTGCAATGTGGAGGGTTGACCGAGATTGGATTTTGACTCCACATGTGGGATTAGTGTCTTAAGCTCCAGGTGGCGACTCCTTGTTTTATTGGGTTTACCAAGATCGTGGACACACCTGGAAGATCATGGATATGTTGCCAACATCGTGGATACACCTGCCAACATCGTGGACACAGTCCAGATTTTGGTGGACACAGCCTGCAACATGGTGGAATTTGCAGAAGATGGTGGACACACCTGCAGCTATCATGGACATACCTCAGAACATGGTGGATATGCTGCAGAAGGTCATGGACACACCTGCAGCTATCATGGACACATCTCAGAACATGGTGGATATGCTGCAGAAGATCATGGACACACCTGCAGCTATCATGGACACACCTCAGAACATGGTGGATATGTTGCAGAAGATCGTGGACACTCTGTCCATGATGTCAGAACATCATGGACACACTGCAGCTATGGTGGATATGCTGCAAAGATGGTGGATATGATACATCCTATAGTGGATTGCTGCACACGTATGGTGAATACAACATAAAGTGGATTGCTGCACACATATGGTGGATACAACCTATGGTGGATTGCTGCACACTTATGGTGGACACAGCTAACGTGGATTGCAGCACACTACCGTGGATGGATAAGTGAAATAATGACACGTATTGTTGCAATTAGGGTTTCTAACTGGCATACGTATATATTCCACTGTGGAGAAGTGAGAGGTGCTGCGTGCTGCATGCCGTGCGCAAGCCAAGAGAGCAGAAGAGCGCCGCAAGGTCTGTACCACTTAACATGAAGAAAAAGGCAGAGAGGAGAAAGTTCAGGGGAAGTTGTGAACTTAGGGCAGCCTGCGTATATTGGCTGCCGGAAAGAAGTTCACCGTTGGATCAGGCTGAAAGGTTAGGAGAAAATTCATGACTCAGTGATCTACAATCTGAACAGTCGGATCGTCGAACTGAGATTTCTATCGCTCGCAGTCAGCCCAGAACCGAGACAGTTTATCTTGGTGAAATCTGAACTTTCCTTCTCTCTTATATCTGCTTCCAACTTTATGTTGATGATTGTCTGTGATCCAAGTTTATACTTGATGATGTGATTATGCTCCTAGATGTTCTAGGAATGAGTTGTAATACCCATTAAATTGATTTAGTGGAAGGTTTGAGCGGACTCCGGTCCTGTGGTTTTTCCTCATTGAGGTTTTCCACATAAAAATCTCTGGTGTTCCTTGTCTGGTTCTTTGGTTTTAAAATCTAGTAACTTGGTTTTTGCGCCATCCCTCCCAACACATTGATCTTAGTGGCAATTCCCTGGAAGGTGTTCTCTCCCAACTCCACTTCACCAACTCAACCAGATTACAAGTGTTGCTCTTGAGTAATAACCACTTACTCAACATTGCTATTGATGAAGCTTGGGTTACTCCTTTTCAATTGCAAGTAATTGAATTGGACTCTTGCAAGTTGGGTCCTTCATCTCCAAGATGGATTCGTTCGCAACTAATTATTGAATATTTATTTTTGTCAAATGGAAGCATTGAGGACGCTCTGCCTGATTGGTTTTGGAACTTCTCCTCTTCAACCTTATATGTGGTGGAACTCTCCCAAAATAAAATAACATGAGTTTTACCATCATCCTTAGAAAGCTTGGTAAGGTTGCATGATCTTGATTTACATTATAATCTACTCGAGAGATCAGTTCCTCAATTGCGGCCTAATATGGGTACAGTAGATCTATCAGATAATCATTTGTCAGGTCCTCTAATATCAGTAAACTTCCCAAATTACTTAGTCCTCTCAAACAATCATATTGTTGGAAGCATACCACTATCCATATGCCTTTGGAATATGCTTGAAGTCATAGATTTATCCAACAACCAAATTTCTGGACAAATTCCTTATTGTAACTGGCAAGATGCAAAACACCTTTATGTCATTCACTTGGGAAACAATAAGCTCACTGGGAAAATTCCAAGCTCCTTGGGAAGCTTGACCAACATAAAGTTGACCAACATAAAGTCCAGACAATTAAATAATAACAATCTCCATGGGCGTATTCTATCTTCATTACATAATTGCAACGGATTACTTGTCTTTGATCTTGGTGATAACAAATTCTCAGGACAAATCCCTGCTTGGATTGGGCAAAGGTGGCAGGAATTGGCTATTCTCCTATTACACTCAAATATGTTCTATGGAAAGATTCCTCCACAGATTGGAAAACTTAGTAAGCTACAAATGTTGCTAATGACGATTTGACATGTATATATATATACTCATTGAGTCATTCGTTATCTGTGACTAAACTGCATTCTATGAAATGAATATAATAGTAGTCTAATCTTTTAGCCAATGGTTTTTTTTTTTTTTTTTTTTTTTAGCCAAGGGTTGGATAACTATTTATTGGTGAGACCCAATCGCCAGAAATAAATTCTCGATACTTGTAGTGTGGTAGTTGGGCTCGTAATTCCCAACAACATATTAATACACGACATCTCATAATAACCGCATATTAATTTGCGATAATTGTAATATCCAAGTGCATTAAAATATGAAATTAATTTAAAAAATTTTAAAATTTTCTCGAATGTATAAGACTTTTTTAATATTAAAATCATCTTCTACTAAGTTAAAATATTTCATGTAAGATGTAGCGAAAAACATTTACCAGAAGGGGCAAGTTTGTTTGAATGTTCTTACTTTGAAGCTAAATTTAGCTCAGGGAAATTATAGGATGAGAATTATAATGATTAGATTATAGGTTCGTATAAGCAATACTAAAACTCAATGAACTTAATAATTATGTAAGAATAATTTAATACAAATATGACTCATTTGTAAATGGATTAATCTAGCATGGCCTACATAAGGAATTACACTATCAAGCTACATAAGGAATGATAAAATTGAAATGCAAGAATTTACATTATAATCTTTTTTTGTGAAAAAAAGTATATAACTCTAAACTAAATATATGAGCAAGTCTGGGTAGTTGAGACTTGTTGTTACGAGTCTTAATTCAAATTCTCCTAATAATGTTAACTTGTACTGCTCCAAGATCACAAATTTCCACATCGAAGAGATTCCTATGAGACCTGGCAGTTGACTTGAAAGAGAAAATTTGTATTCCAGGAATAATGTTAACTTGTTCTTCAGTTTTAATAATCATGTTCACTTATTCGGCCTCTGATTTAGAAAGACATGGCAGGTGATTCAACCGTTCAAAATTTATTTCTTAAAAACGAGAGAGAGTCTTCTTAAAAGTTCTACTCAAAATTCTGTCATTTGCCTGTTATCAATGAATTACATTGTTAACTAATATAAGGTGTGATAAAATTTAGAATGAGATAAAAGTTATGGGAAAATTAAGGTAATAAAACTCATGTGGAGCCAAAAATCCAAAATATAATTGGATTAATATATCATCTACTAATAGAATTAGATAAGAAAACTTATAGAAGCATATGAATAAATAAATTCTTTTGACAATATAATAAATTATGCACTTGTTGAAGAATTTTATTAGCCCAAAACAACAATTGTGCACTAATTAAGAAAATTACTTAATGATTTAAACTCTAAATAGTTGATGACATCAAAGGTGGATGTAGTTGCCTCTAGCATGGGCAATTACCTCTATTAATATATATATATATATTATAAAAGGTATCTAATATATATATAATATAAAAACCTAACTAAAAGATATAAATTTGCAAAGACAATAAATGACTTTGCAAAGACTTCTGCCACGAGGATAAGTAGGCAAGGTGATAGATTGCCCAGTTTGTGAACCTTTTTTTGATAGGGGCAGTTTGGTAAGGCTGAAGTTTCTGGCTTTTGGCTGATTTAACCAGAGCTGATTTGACTGGAGCTGGTTGAAAAAATTGAGACTGTTTGGGTAAAACAGCTGATCTGGATAGCAGCTTAGAAATATTGTGCTGTGCTGTTTGATTTTATTTAGTGAAAAATTTATAAGTACATATAAAATTTTATAAATTACAATAAAAATAAACTTTTCTAATATATAAATTTTAAAAATATCTAATACAACAATACATATTTTTGTGAGTTATTACATGTGTGTTTTTCATCTCGATGACTAATTCTAAAATTTTTTTTGCAAGAATTCCCTCTATATTTTAGATGTAAAATCCTGCATACATAACATATATATCCATGGCGTAATATAGAGTAACCATAATACATGACAAATATAGAATAATATGAATTTGCAAATCTATAAATTGAAAAATAAAATCATACTCATATATATTTTATAGCTGTGTCATCTAACCAAAATCAATATGAATTGTACATTACAATAACAAACATTCATACTAATAACAAACCATTCAAATGTATTTAAGTCATCACAAGTATTTAGTAACCATACACAGAAACAAGTACAAATGAGAGAAAAACCACATTCATTTAATATAAAGTGTCATAATACCATAATACATCACAAAATTCATATCAACCACAAAAAAACTCCTCCCTCAGCTGACAGAGACAACACAAACTTTCAGCTTCACTTCAATTCCAAAGCAAGCATCACCAGATCCTCAGTCAAGAACAACCAGCCACATTTTTGCTTTCTCTTCGGCATGTATGTGTTCTCACACAGTAGGTTCAGGGAAGAGATCGTAGCTTGTTAAGGGGTGTTTACAGTTAAGCCTAAAGAAGCTAAAACTTTGAAATAGGGCAATCCATCTCGCTTCCATCTTTTCGCAGATGAAGAACTTTTCATCGTGATCAAAAGGTCACAACTGCCTACATCAAAGGAAAAAAGTGCACTTGTGAAGTCCACTTATCACTAAAAATTCTGCATTATACACTGAAGATTTCCCATTACATACTAAAAAATAACAATCCTTCAGAATTCAAAAGTCTCTTACCTAGCTAAACCAAGATTGAAGACTTCATCAGCCTTCTTGAACCTGTTCTTGGATTCCAGGTGCACCGCATAGGATACGTAGAAGATAAAATGACTCTGCCCAATTTGATTTGCATTTAAAATTCTACTATATACATGGGCATCAATCCTGCTATGGATCAATTCTTTACGTATTGGAATAGAAAAACAGAGATCACTTATGCTGATCAGATTGATAGAATGCTGAGTTGTACACATGGCTAAAACTAGATATGAAACAAAAGAGAACTGTTCCAGATCCAAATAGAAAGGAACTGCCTTTGCTTTGCAGTTGCCGAACACTTGACAAAATTGAGCATAATGATACTTGCTAAAGCTAGTCCATGTATGATTAAAGAACAGGTACTTGTTTGTTAAATAGATGATCTCAATGAAGAGATATAGAAATGCATAGTGTGGATGCCAGATTACAACTAAGCAAATATACAAATTATAATATGTGAACTAAATTGATATGTTCATATACATTCAAACACATCAGTATATATTGGATAACAGGGAGAAAGGGAACAAAGAAGGAATGCAAAAAAGACAAGACAAATTGCTGTCAAACTAAAACTAAGCAAATTATATGATTAGATAACTAAAGCTAAGATGAGAAGGACAGTGGTCATATTAAATGTTTGATGTTTCTATGTAAATTTCTATTTAGAGAAACTAATGCTGTCAAAGTAATGTTCACTGTAAGCAGAATAAACAAAGCTATGATTTCCAAATTCTATTATATGTCTAGATTTCATAAGGTGGCATGATCAACGCCCTTTCATATAAAATTTTCTCAAGTTTGCTAGTAACTCATAGTTTGCCAGCAATTTGCAACTCAAAATTAGCTTTTTAAAAAAAAACTAAAAAATTACTATATTAAAGTGTCTGCATACAATAGATTAGCCAACTCAGATGGCCAATTTCCTTTCAAAAGGAGACAAGATTTAGAGCTTTTAGCATATTTTGCCGACCAGTTAACTGGCGCATTAAGCTCTCTACATATACAATCAACTCAAAATTAGCTTAAGAAGGATTGAATACACTCATAAACATTGAATAAACTCATAGTGTAAGAAGGCAATTGGTTTTCCTAATATTGCTACTGTTTTGATTTTGTACCCTTCTATGCAAAATGTTTGCTACCTGTTAGATTTGGGAAGCGTAATGGGAAGGAGATGCAGGAGATTAGAAGGAGATTGTTGCTGCAGAAGGAAGCAGTGGAAAGACTAAAGCTTTATTGCTTTTTCTATATATTTTTACAAAGGACCCTCTGTCCTATTTATAGGCACACAACCGGCATACTAAGTCAGGTGTAGAAATTTCTTACACACTTCTACAAATGTCAACCAGACTATTGACTTGTTTCTAGAATATTGCTTCTAGCAGCTTCCATCTTCACGTACATTCCGTTCTCACCGACTTTGGAAAGTCTCGTTCCTTCTCAAAACTCGTTACCTTCAACACTCCTCCTTAACGAGTTTTGATACAAACACCAAGTAATGTTCTTAGAGTTTCAAACCTTGCTCTTGGTAAAGCTTTTGTAAATATATCTGCTAGTTGCTCTTCTGTCTTGCAATATTGCAGTTGTATAACTCCTTCTGATTCAACTTCTCGTATAAAATGATATTTGATTGCAATATGTTTTTTCCTGCGATGTATTGGATTTTTGACAATGGCTATAGTTGATTTATTATCACAATGAATAATAGTGGGTTCTTTTTTATCTTGACCCATATCTGATAAGATTCTTCTTAGCCAAATAGTTTGGCTTGTAGCTGTTGCGGCTGCTATATATTCAGCTTCAGCTGTTGATTGAGCCACTGTCTCTTGTTTCGTTGAAGACCATGAGAATATACCTAATCCAAACATAAAAGCATATCCTGATGTGCTCTTTCTATCATCGACTGAACTAGCCCAATCACTGTCAGTGTAACCCAATAGTTTTGGATTTTCAGTTGCTTCATATAAGATACCATATTCTTTAGTACCTTGTATGTATTTGAGAATCCTTTTGGCTGCACTGAGATGCAATTGGCTTGGATCAGTCATAAAGCGTGATAGTAGGCTTACTGCATATAAAATATCTGGTCTTGTCGTTGTGAGATAAAGCAGACTTCCAATCATACTCCTATATTGTGAAGCATTTGCTTTAGGAAAACCCTCTTCTTTTTGCAGCTTTTCATTTTGAACTGAGGGTGTAGAGACAGCCTTGCAATTTTTTCATCTTAAATTTCTTCAGGAGAGCATCTGCATACTTATGTTGTGAGATGAATATCTTAACTTCTTCTTAACGGACTTCTATTCCAAGAATATAGTGAAGTAAGCCAAGATCACTCATCTCAAATGTCTTTAGCATGTCTTCTTTGAATTCCTTTATCATCATTCCTGTGTAGATTAAATCATCCATATAAATAGAGACAATGAGAATGTTGTTACCTTCAGTCTTTGTGTAGAGTGTTGGTTCACTCTTGCTCCTTCTGAATCCATGACTATTAAAATAGTTGTCAATTTTACTATACCATGCATGAGGTGATTGTTTTAAGCCATATAAAGTCTTCTTCAATTTTAAGAATTTATCTTTATTATCTGGATCTTGAAATCCTTGTGGCTATTCTACATATATTTCTTCTTCTATTTCTCCATTAAGAAAAGCTGACTTAACATCTAATTGATGAATCTTCCATTTCTTCTGTGCTGTAAGTGCAATAAGAGCTCGTATTGTATCATAACGAGCTACTGGAGCAAATGTCTCATTGTAATCAATTCCTGGTATTTGAGAATACCCTTTTGCAACAAGCAATTCCTGGTATTTGAGAATACCCTTTTGCAACAAGTCTCACTTTATATTTTTGGATGGAACCATCTGGATTAAGCTTTGTCTTATAAATCCACTTAGCTCCAATAATTTCTTTATTCTTTGGTCCATCAGATAACTCCCATGTTTTATTTTTTTTCAACCATGTTGATTTCTTCTTCCATTGCCTTAATCCATACTTCTTGTTTTGAAGTTTCTTCAAAATTTTTTGGCTCTAATGTGATGGAATTTGTGGTTTTATAAATTTCTCGTAAGCTTCTAACTCGTCTTGGAGGAGTTTCTGATAATGGTTCCTCGATGCTTGAACTTGAGCTTGGGCTTGAGCTTGGACTTATTAGTTGATTAATTTCTTGACTTATTGGTTGTTGCTGCTGTACTTGAATAATTACAGGAATATCTAGCACTTGTTTTTCTTTCCAATCCCATGAATCCTTTTCATTGAATATCACATCCCTGCTTATAATAAGCTTCTTTATCTGAATATTATAAAGCCTTTAGCCTTTTGTATTTGAATCATAACCAAGAAATATTCATTTTTCACTTTTATCATCCCATTTTGATCTCTTTTCATTAGGGATATGAGTATAGCAAAGTGAGCCAAATACTTTAAAATAACTTACTGTTGGCTTATGACCGCTCCAGGCTTCAACAGGAGTTTTATTCCAAACAGCTTTTGTTGGACACCTATTCAAAATATAAATTGCAGTATTAACTACTTCTGCCTAGAAGTAATTAGGAAGACCTTTATCTTTAAGCATAGCTCTAGCCATTTCTACTATAGTTCTGTTTTTTCTTTCAGCAACTCCATTCTGCTAAGGAGTATATGCTGCAATTAATTGACGATGAATACCTTCATCTTGGCAAAATTTATCAAAATATCTTGCTGTATATTCTCCTCTTCTATCACTTCTTAAGATTTTAATAGAAAACCCACTTTGTTTTTCTGTAGAAGCTTTAAATTTCTTGAAGACTTCAAAAGCTTCTGATTTTTCAAATAAGAAATATACCCAAGTCATTCCGGTAAAATCATCAATAAAAGTAATAAAATACCTTTTGTTGCTTAGAGAAGGAGTTTGCATTCGCCAACATATATCAGTATGCACAATTTCTAATGGTGTCCTTGCTCTTCTTACTTGAACTGGAAAAGGTGCCCGATATTGTTTTCCCATAATGCAGCCTTCACAAGTATCAATAATCTCATAAATATTTGGAAGACCATATACCATATCTTTTTGTTTTAATATTTTCAGGTCTCTAAAATTTAAATGACATTACCTTTTGTGCCAGAGCCTGTTCTCATGGCAATATAAGGAGGTATCTGGAGCTTCAAAGGAAAATTTCTATTTCCCTCCATATATATTTTCGCAATCAACTGATGCTTATTATCAAATATTGAACAAGTTCCATTTGCAAAATGAACACTTTATCCATGTTCAACTAATTGTCCAACACTCAAAAGATTTTGTGTTAAATCAGATACTAATAAAAACATCATTAATATATTTTATTCCTTTATGAGTTTGAACTGCTATGGTACCTTTACCTTTTACTTCAGCTAGAGCCCCATTGCCCATACGAACTTTTGACTTGATTGTAGTATCAATGTTTTGAAAAATATTTTTGTTTCCAGTCATATGATTACTACAACCACTATCTAAATATCACATAGTACTGTCCTTATTAGAAACTGAAGAACTTGCATAGAATAATTTATCTTCTTCATTACTGCAAAAATTTGTATGAGTATTCTTATTTATGCAATTATATGTATTATGTCCAAATTTGTTGCATACATTGCATGGAGACCTTTCTTTCCACCAACAATTATAAGTAGAATGATTATTCTTTTTGCAAATAGAACATGAAGCTTTTGAGGGAGAATTCATACCTTTATAAAACTCCTTTCGCCATATTTGCTGCTTGAAGCTGAACCTCCTCCTTTTCTGAGAGAGCCTTCTGCAATGCTCTTATTCTTTTGAGACCTGAGACTTAATTTAGACTGGAAAGCACTTTCTATAGATGACTCAGAATTCCATAATTTCTTTGTTCATGAGATAATAAAGAACTCATTAATTCTTGTACTGATAATTTTGAAATATATTTGGATTCTTCGATAGCAGCAACAATATAATCATATTTTCCTGGAAGACTAATCAGAATTTTTTCAACTATTCTCTGATCAGAAATATTTTCACCAAGCGCTTGCATATGATTAACGATTTCGATTATTTTACCAAAAAAATCCTTCATTTGCTCTCCTTCTTTCATTTTTAATATTTCTACTTCTCTTCAAAAAGATTGAAGTTTAATATTGCGTACCTTGTGATCTCCTTCAAATTCTTGTTGTAGAATATCCCATGCGTCCTTTGCTGTTTTTGTCGCCATAATCCTCGGAAAAAAATTTTCAACTACTGCTTGCTAAATAATACATAATGCACGAGCATCCTTCGTGGGCTTCATTTCTAATTTCTCTTTTTCCTCCACGGACAGACGGCTTTTATCTTCACAGGCTTCGTAGCTTTCCATTACAATAGACCATAATCCTTGTGATTGGAGAATGGTCCTCATCTTGATTTTCCAGAAGTCATAATTTTCTCCAATAAAAATTATGACTGAACTCTGGAAACCATAAGGATTGGACAGCATGGTGCCACTTATATTGGCCATTGAAAATTTTACTTTGGCTATGATACCAGAGTTAGATTTGGGAAGCGTAATGGGAAGGAGATGCAGGAGATTGTTGTTGTGGAGGGAAGCAGTGAAAAGACTAAAGCTTTATTGCTTTTTCTATATATTTTTACAAAGGACCCTCTGTCCTATTTATAGACACACAACCAACATACTAAGTCGGTGTAGAAATTTTTTACACACTTCAACAAATGTCAACCAGATTGTTGACTTGTTTCTAGAATAATGCTTCTAGCAGCTTCCATCTTCACGTACATTCCGTTCTCACCGACTTTGGAAAGTCTCGTTCCTTCTCAAAAACAATTCAAGCGTCGGTGACGCTTGGTGGCCGCTAGTGATGGAGCTTCGGCATTGGTTGGTGATGGCACTAAGGCATCGGCGACTGGAGCTAATTTAAAAGCATCGGCTAGTGGTGGCACTCAGGATTCAGCGGCGGCTGAAGTTGCTTGGTTGATGGTGGAGCTGAGGCGGCTGGTTTGGGCGTCGGGCGGCGGCTGGAGCTGCTTCAGCGACGAAAAGCGGCAAGGAGATCGGCGAACACTCGAGGCGCGTCGACACCGGTAAGAAGTCAAGGAGATGTGAGATCGGTGAGATGCGAAGCGGCGAGGAGATCAACGAAGATGCAAAGGTAGGTTAGCCCTAAAACTCAACGAAAACTTAGGGAAAATTAGGGCAACGGCGTATGTTGGGCGGTGGCAACGGGCGGCGCCGGCGACAGAAGGCTGCAACACGGGAGTGTTATATTTAAAAAATTAATAAAATAAATAATCAATTAATTAATAATAAGTATAAATAGATAAAAAAATCAAAACCCTATTACTGTTTCTCTTCCCTGCGTGCGCCGCTCACCCGATTCCCTTTCTCCCTCGTTTCCTCCTCTGGCGGCGACGATCAGAGCTGGCGATGACATTAGAAGACTTGCGCCGGCCTTCCTTCCCTCTTTCCAGTGACGTTCGGTGGCAGGCGGTGGCTTTCGGTGAGTTCAGCGGCGAGCGTGCAGGCGGCGGCTGATCTCGTCGTAGCAGCGACGAGATCAGGCGGTGGCCTTGATCCTTCCTCCTTTCCTCTTCCCTGTCGTCCCAGCGCTCTTCCCTTGCCGGCGGCAGCGGTGAATGACGGCGGTGAGCAGGGTTCCGACGACGTGCAGTATTGGTGCCCCTCTCCTCTTCTTCTACGTTGATTTTTGTTATCTAAGGCAAGGTAAGGTTTTAACCTTAGTGTTTTTAGTATGCTTTGGGGAATAACGCTAGATGTATTGTTGGTAAATTCAGATGGGTTATCTAATATTTTTGCCCTAACTATATGATGATCGAGGATAGAGTTAAACATCTTAAGGTATTATGCATGTTGGTTATGATAAAAGTATTTATGTGATAATTTGGGGTTAAGTATACGTATAACATAATTGGTGAAATCAAGGTTAGAGACATTCATGGTAAAAATATAGTATTTTTATAGATGTGTTGATGGTTAGAATTATATAGTAATTGATGTTATTTTCTCTTGGCATGTACATATAAGGTAACTTGGATTTGGGACTAGACGTGCCTGAGGTGTGAATATCAGTGGTTTATTCTTGTGTCAGAGCACTTTGCTTTCAGGTAGGGATCCTACCTTCACTTTCTTGTCCAGTGCTAAGCCTTGGGCTTAGACACCAAACCTCTTGCTTCTATCTGCTTTGATTTAAATCTTATACATGTTGTACTCGTATTACTTTCATTGGTGCATATAGAGGTGTGAATGTTCTTTTTACTTATTATCATGAAAGAGAATAGAACTGCATATTTTATTGGTTTGAGCATACCTTTATGAACAGTTTATTGTTGCTATATACACGTTTGAGATATGATATTTTGTGGTGTGTTGAGATTCATTGTTGTACGCTTCGAGCGTGCGCGCCGTATGTGGAGTTGGAGATCCATCGGCGAGGTCACCTTTTAGACCATAGTGCCGACTGTTGATACGCACCGCAAGCGCACGGTATTATCGAAGTAATATAAAAGATTGTCGATTCCACAGGGAGCTAGGTCAAGTACCAACTATTATGATATTTAGAAGCTAAGCAATCCGATTTTTTTATGTTTTGAGAATAAAGTAAACTAACTCAACTATAAATAAAATAGGAAAAGCAATGATAGAAATATGGAGGGTGTCTAATTGAGAGATATCAGGACTACAGAATTCACCACATTGACTGATCTATTTGAACTGTAATTTATTTGATACATGAGTTTATCATTTTGCAAAAGGAATCTTCCCTAAGTTATAGGATGCCCCCTTTCGGTGGTACACCTCGGTGCTTATCCGGAACGGTCTCCTACTCTAGCGGTGGATCATTCCAGATAAACCCAATGAGTTCTATGGAAAATTATATTACCCTCGAGCGAAAACCAAGCACTCTCGTGTCATGGATTCATAAGTTTTACCTAGGAGTTCTACCTCCCCGATCCTCCTCTCGGTATGGATCGCGTCGGCTAAAACACAATACTACTTGATTAAAGCAATATTATGAAATAAATACAACTAGATAAAATTTGCTCAGATAAGACTCAAAAAATCAAGAAAGTTTAGTTCATACAATAGATCAAGTCAAAGGCTTCATCCAAGCCCCAAATAAAAGTTTAAGCTAGAAAATCCATACAAATCCACACAAATCTCTCAAATCGATAAAGAAAACTAGAAACAAAGATAAAGAAGAGGTAGGAGAAGATAATGCAAACGTTTCCTCAAAGTTTGGTGAATATCCGTTGCGAAATCGCCCCAAAATCCTCTCTGGAAGCCCTTGTCGCCGTTCCACTCGCCCTCTCATGTTCGTTTGCCTATTGCTCCTCCATTAGGGTATAAAAATTGGGGTTTTTATATCTCTTGTGTTCTCCTTCGAATAAGCTTTCCAAAAAGTCATCTCTTGCCAAATTTAGACATCAATCGGGTTCAAAATCGCCAAAATTCTGAATGGGTGTCGGTCAACTCGCCCTAACTCGCATTTTCCTTGATTGCTCCCCAAATATGACACGAAAAAGAGGGCTTTTAAATTCAAAAGATTTGCCTCTCTGTTTGCTTTTCAAAACATATTTTGCCATATTTTTCTGATTTTTATTGGGCCCGAAATCGAAGAAAAACTAAGTGGGGATCGGTCAGCCCAATTTTGATCACGTGTAAGTCGGGTTGCTGGGTTATAATCACGGGTGAACCTCATGGGGTTCACCAGCCAGTGAAGTTTGCTGTGCAGTTTCAGTTCAGAGAGAAGCACCGGTGAACCCCATCGGGTTCACCTGCTAGTGAAGCCTTCTGTATGTTTTTGGGTGAGTTGTCTCAGAGAGAATCACGGGTGAACCCCGTGGGGTTCACCAGACGGTGAAGTCGCGAAAGCACCGGTGAACCCCACGGGGTTCATCTGGCCGTGAAGTCTAAAAATAACTCCGATTGAGCCCAAATTTGGTGGGCAACTTCGTCTTCTAGTGAGGAATCACTCCATGACCTTAGAATCTTTAAAAAAGCTTCAAAAATGAGTGATTTTACCTGACCTGAATATTACATAAAAGCATTAGAATATGCCTTGTTTTCAGATAAAATGATATCAGAAAATACTACCAAAATGTAAGGCATCAAATACTCCTAGACTTAAATCTTTGCTTGTCCTCAAGCAATAAACTAAGATGAAACATATATCAGGAATGAAAGAAGTTATTCAAGTTAAAAGCATGCAACCAAGTTAGATATTTCCATGAGATAACCATGATCTAAAATGAGAAATCAGATAATGAGTCTATTAATAAAAATTGAATCAAGCAGGTCCCACAATCATTAAATGATAAGACATTCGGCTATGAGTTGACAAAGAATCCAATCTAGCATACATACTACATTCACCAATTCAATTAATCCAAAATCAAATATTGAGGTCAGACACAAGTGTGTTATTGGAAGACAAACTTTATCACTCTCATTTTAGTTAGGTAGCAAGACAAGCTACCAAAACTGATGGTAATCCTTTATAATACTCCCAGATTTAAATCTTTGCTTGTCCTCAAGCAATAAAATAAGATGAAACGCATGACAAGTATGAAAGAAGTTATACTAGCTGAAAACATACATCCAAGTTAGAGAATATCTATAAGAAATCCATGATCTAGATATGAGAAATCAAATGATGAGATATTGATCAAAAAGTTTTGCATATAGATCCCATAATCTCTAGAAGTCAAGGCATTCAGTTAGGGGCATACAAATAACTCAATTTAGCACACAACCTACTTATGCAAATCCAATTCATCCAAAATCAACTTGTTGGGTTAGACACAAATGTATTATTGAAGAACAAGCATGATCACCTCTCATTGTATTCAAATATTAACACAAGCTTTTAAAATAGAAGGTGATATTAGACTTCAACTCATGTCTTAGGTACCACTGCCAATTTTTTGCAGTGTCAAGTAGAGGAGTCTTCAAAACAGAATATGATATTAGACTTCAACTCATGTCTTAGGTACTACTGCCAATTTTTCGCAGTGCCAAGTAGAGGAGTCTTTATTTTTTTTTATGTTTTTTTTTCTTTTTTTCTTTTTTTTTAATATCATGCTCTACAGATCACACTTATGATCATTTTCCAATAAGTAGCATAGAATCATGGAATGAATAAATAAATATATACCTCAATATGAAATCATATGTAAACTACTAGATTGCCATCCTTGAACATTCACAGAAATGTGTAACCCACTAATCAACAGTTTCAATCATTCCAATCAAAAGATTTCAAAATCATAGAGCAAATAGATATGATCATAGAATATATTCTAATTGGATGGTGCATTCAATATATCATAACCACTTCCTACTATGCATGGATTCAATCTTAAAGTTTACACTTTACACATGGCTATCATAGGATCACAACATTATCATAGATATCAGGGTGTATCATAGAATCAACAATTCATCACAGAAAGAGCATGTCATCAAGAGTAATACAATATCTGTCATACAAAATACCTGAATCACAGAATCACAAATACATCATAATCCAAGCAAGAATATCCAGATAACTTGTCATTATAAATCCTCAGCATGAAAAATGTGCATCATAACACAATAGCATCATATAACCAAATCACAAAGGTGTCATTAAAAATGTCTCATCCACGCATAAAAATATACCATAGCATCACAACATGAATAAAATATTATAAAAATGTCATGAAACCACCACAGTATCAGTACAAAAGAGTATCAGTAGCAAAATAGAACACCATAGCAGTAAATAACAACCTAAAAAAAAGTATTGCAATAGAGATTACCAAAATCATTAGCAGAGTAGTATATCCATATCATCAGATTTTTAGCACATCCGCATATCCCAAAATCATCAGCATGTATGATGAAGTCATCAGCAGAGTAATCTGGGGATCGTCTTCATCATCAGCACCATCTCCCCAAATCTCATCATCTCTTCACGAAGTTCACTATGGCACCTTTATTCTTCCTTTAAAAGTCCTATCATGGCTGTGAAATCAGTCAGGGGTCAGTTGTGAACTTCTTGTTGCAGAATGCATCAATTGTAAAAATTTTCATCTTGGCTGTAGCATCGGTCATGGACAAGATCATCAACGTTCTAATACAAAACAAAATAAACTATCAAACTTCATAATCAAAAGATTAAATAAATAAAACACACAATGCAAAAGTAAATAAAGTAGAAAAGACTTGGGTTGCCTCCCAAGAAGCGCTTGTTTAAGGTCATTAGCTCGACCGTAGTGTTATTCATAGATCAAAATGTAGATGTAAGTACCAAGGGGCTCATACCTTAAAGCATCAGAAAATGATTTCAAGTCTATGTTTCCTTCATTAGTTACCTTGGTTGCTTCCCTATGCAAATTTTCAAATTATACCTTCTTTAGGATGACCGGTTCAGTTGAATCAAGGAGTATAGCAAAAGATTGAGCTTCTTCATTGTCCTTCACCTTCTCTTCAACTGTAAAACAAATATCTATATGATCCACAAGCAATTCACTAATCACATCTTGGTTAACCACTTCCTCAACAACATCAATATTATGACAAGACCCTACAAAAGAAGTTATATCTTCAGGTGATTTCTCATGTTCCATCTCCTCAATTCAATTTTCAGGTTGAAATGTCTCAGGAGATCTAATCTCAGTGCTATGTGCAGGCATCCTAGGCTCCTCAAGTTGTTTCCCATTGCAAGTTATAATTGTATTACAACATCCACTCGGGTTTATCTCAGGTTGAGATGTGAGTTTACTAGAGGCTCTTATAGAGGTGCTAGCTTGATTAGCCAATTGGGTTTCCAACACCTTATTGTGGGCCTCGAGAGCATCTAGTCTAGATGTTAGTTGCCGGTCAGGGTTACTGCCAGATTGTCCTTTGGACAATGCTGGGGTTTCCAAGTGTTGGACGCAACACTATCGGGCTGTCTGATGGCAATCGTTTCACTTTTGGAGCTTGGGGGTGGAACCACTCTTGTTAGAGTGCGAGGCGTAATGCAATTTTTGTGACCATGAACAGCTCCATATTTTGATGAGATAGGATCTTTATGTTCATGTTACTTCATATTTGCACATATATATATGGTACTCATGTAAATCATAAAGTTGATTTCATTGTTGAGCATGCATTCATCTTCTTGAAAATCCCTACTTAGCTGTTTGGCTAACCCCCTTGTTATTGCTTCCAGGTACTGATCAATTGCAGTCTAGAGATGGATAGACAGACTAGAGGCTTCCTTGGGAGAGTGTCTAGTGGTTTTGCATATTCAATATTTTCTCTTTTATCTTGATATGAGTTGATGTAGTTTTTATGGTTATTTTGTTATAGTTGGACGGTTTGATATTAAGTTGTGAACTCTGATAGTTTTGTTTAAGCTTATTAAATTTTGTTATATGGATTTTGTAGTTTAATAATGTTGAACTTCTTATGATGGTTTTATGAATTATAAATAGATTTGTAATGCATGTTTAACATGCCAAATTGTTGTGCCTCGGTAAATTAAGTTATTATCGAGGCATGACAGAGAGAAATCGGCTCGAGCGAATGAGAAATCGGGAAGGAGATCAACGAAGAAGCTCTGCTACTGTTTGCAGGCAGCCGAAGCCGGATTGTAAATAGTGTAGCTTCTCACTTCCCAAATAAGAAGCTACACTGTTTACGCTAGCCAAAGAGTCAAGCTTTTTATTTTTGACTGCCCGTAAACGCAAACACTGGCAGACAGCCTTACCAAGCGGGGCAGAGTCATTTTCCTTGATATCCATTTTGGTGGACAAGTGATTTGACACTTGATTGTAAAATGCTGTTGATCCATCATGTTTTAGGAATGCCTGTGTGCCTCGTGATAGAAGCAGAAATACTTTCAGTATGAGAACTTTTATATCAAAATATTTTCTATAAAAAAATCGTCGATTATAACTTTTGAAATGATTTTTTTAAGGTGGCGCATATCTGTGAGTAGAGGTGGCCATGGGCCGTGCCCGGGCCGGCCCTGTTCCAAACGGGCCATGCCAGGCACTGCCCGTTTCAAATCGTGCTGTGCCAGGCACGGCACGGCAGGAGAACCGCTGGGCCCGGCACGGCCCGTGGCCCGATTATCCGTGCCGGCCCAGGCATGGTTCCGTCGGAGAGCGAGCACGGATCCGGCACGTGGGCCAGGCACGGCCCGCGCGAATACGGCCCAACGGGCCGCGGGCCGTGTTTGGCCCGGCCCGATTGTGGCCCATGGGCCAAAGTTGGCCCACGGGCCGACTTTGGCCCGCATGCCAAATTTAAAAAAAAAATAAATTAATTTAATAAGTAAATTATTACTTAATTAAAATATATAAAATATGAAAAAATAAAAAAATTGAGAAATTGAGAATGTATATTGCACAAATTTTTAAAAAAATATTAAAATATTATATATTTTAGACCGGACCCATTACAGGCTGCCTACGTACCCCACTCAAAGGAGGAATCAGGTCTACGTAGTTCTCTTTTTACAACTCTTTTTACAACTCTTTCTACAACTCTTTTACAACTTTTTTTATAATTATTTATTACAACGTTTATCCATTGTTGCTTCCGCTTGCACTTCCAAGACTTTGTTCATCATCATCCGATGAAGTTGAATGACCACCTTTATCTTGAAGACGATCTTCAGCATCTAGCCAATCTTTAAGACAAATACACATTTCCACGCTTTCTTCGTTCATTTGGCTTCGCTTCTCGTCCAGCACCCTGCCGCCTGCACTAAAACAAGACTCCAATGCTACAGTAGACACCGGAGGAGTTAGTAGATCATGTGCCATGGCAGAAACCACAGGATATGATTTTCCTTGTGATCTCCACCATGATAAAATATCAAAATTATCTATTTGTTCTTTTGTGAGTAAAGATGTATGATTATTTTTTTTAAAAAAAAGGTTAATTCATTAAAATTACTAGATCGACTTGTTGATGTTCCTTTTCTATTTAAAATTGAGCGTATTCTTCTTGTAATATTTTTACTACTAGTAGATACATTAGTTTGAGAGGATGTTGGATTCATTGTATTTCCAAATTTTAAATTATAAAAATTATACATTTCATCTAATAAGGTAGAAACTTCATTTTTTTTTCTCATCTACTCCTTCAAGTTCCATATTTTTATAATATTCATCTAATAAAATATGAACACCTTCTAATTTTAATCTAGGATCCATAATTGAAGCTAAACAATATAAAGGAGATATATTTTTCCAATATTTTTTAAATTTTGTTTCCATTTTAAAAATTACTTGAAAAACATTTTCATCATGTCTATATTGAGAAAAAATTTCACTAATTAAAACTAAATGTTCTAAAATTAAACATGATGTAGGATAATAAACACCAGATAAATGAGTGCTAGCATTATAAAAAATTTCTAAAATATTATGTAATAACTTTGCTTTATCCCAATCATTTTCTTCGATATTTCCATCAGGCATTTTTTCATTATAAAATAATGTAAGAGGATCCTTAAATGGAAAACATGTTGTTAGCATATCATAAGTAGAATTCCATCGTGTTTTAATATCAAGTTTAAATTTTTTATATAACAAACTATAAGATTTACATATTTATCTAAAATCTTGATTTCTAGAAGTAGAAGAAGTAACAAATCTAACAGCATTTCTTAATTTAGTTACATGTTCATCTACTTCTCTTATTCCATCTTGAACACATAAGTTTAGAATATGGCATGCACATCATATATGAAAAAAAAGCACCATTAAATATTGGATTTAACAATCTTTTTAATTTATCAATTGCACTATCATTATTACTTGCATTATCAAAACTAATTGAAAAAATTTTATTAATTATATTATATGAATGTAAAATGCTATGAAATTGTCTAACTATAGCATTTGCAGTATGAGGATATTCAAAAATTTTAAATGCAATAATTCTTTTTTGTATAAAAAATTCACTATCTATCCAATGTGCCGTAATACACATGTATGACTGATCAGAATGATTACTGGTCCAAATATCAGATGTTAAAGAAATACAAGAAGTTAATGTAATTAAAGCTTGTAAAAGATTAGTTTTATATTCAGAAAAAAATTTTATAGCATCCCTACGCATGGTTTGTCTACTTACTTTTTTATATTTAGGTTGTAGTGATGTATGAATAAATTTTTTAAATTTATAATTTTCTGCTAAAGAAAATGGTTGTTCATCCCAAACAATAAATTTAGCTAATTCTTTTCTAAGAACTTCATTAGAATAATTAAAAACTTCAAAAGAATTAGAGGAAAGGTTGAGAGTAGCCTGTGCACGATCGATTTGAGTTTGATGGCTTTTGATGTGGCGAGACAAATGACCAGTTCCACCCGATGATTTGCAAGTCATGACTTTTTTGCACTTCTTGCAGCTGGCTCTTTCTTCGCCGTTAATCATCACCACATCGAAGCTCTTCCAAACGTCACTCGTGCGTTTTCTAGAGCCCGACACAGTAGACTCGTGAGGGTTTCCACTGCATCCCTCCTCTCCCTGCATAGTGTTAGTAGGCTCAAATTCAACATGATCTTGCTGTTGTTGATTTGGGTCGTAAGGCGGAGGGTTGACATCTTCATCGGGTGGCATAATGGGGTTAGTTGTCCCCATTAGCTCCTGCTCTAATGCCTCAAGCTCCCATGGCAAAAGATCCCATGTATTGTTAAATCCCGCCATTAATTCTACATATAATATTAAAAGTTAGCCAAAAAAATTTATAAAATAAGATTAAATACTTACTAATAATAAATTATACATTAAAAAATTACCTTATCACGTGTTTGAAGATCGCTTAGTAAGAACTAAGAAGTTGAGGTTTCAGCCTTCAACAACCTTAATTTAATCATAATTATGAAAAAAATTTATATTAGAATAATTTAAATTTAAGTACAATTACATTATAAAAGACTAAAAGTAAATTAATTTACTACTTACTTGATCTTCTCCACGTGACTAGACCGAGGGAGCTTTGAAATCTTGATGGCTAATTGAAACTCAAAACTTAGAAAAGAGATTAAGAAAGTATTAAGAGAGAATGAGAAAGTAATCCAAAGTTAATTGGAAACTTGTGTGAAGAAATGAGAGGGTTGGGGGGTCAATTTATAGGGATGAATTGGGTGTAAATTTACATATTTATCCCCTATTTTTAATTATTAAAAGGGGCTAAAATGGTAATTTTATAACATAAAGACAATTATATCCCTAACTTTTAATTTTTTTCAAACCGTTATAGGGCTATTTGGGTAAAAACGCATGCTCAATTCGAAAATTTCGACTGTTATCGCCCATGCCCGTGCCGGCCCGCGTGCCATGCCTGGCCCGGGTCCGTGCCATGCCTGGCCCGGCACGGCCCACGGGCTGTGAAGTCTCGGCCCAGCATGACCCGAGCCGGGCCACGGGCCGTGTCGTGCCCGGCCCGTGTCGTGCCGGGCCGCGGGCCGCCCCGGCCCGTTGGCCACCTCTATCTGTGAGATGT
The DNA here is from genome assembly GCA_027563935.2 of Costus lasius. Classification (NCBI taxonomy): domain Eukaryota; kingdom Viridiplantae; phylum Streptophyta; class Magnoliopsida; order Zingiberales; family Costaceae; genus Costus; species Costus lasius. The sequence goes on from CM050453.2 coordinate 104,768,708, forward strand.
CCAATAGACAGCTTCAATATTCTCAGAAAGAATATTATGAATGAACATTAATAAATTAGATAAACTATTGCCAGCCGCCTCTTGCCACGCAACCGTCGTTGCCCTGGACGAGAAGCTTCTAGCTGCATGCTTGTTCGCTCCCGAGGACGATGGTTCGCTGCTCGAAGCCGTCATCAATCGTGCCTGAGCCACGTGGAGAACATGCCCGCTGTCGATGCACCATGCAACATAGATGTCATTTTCCTCGCCCGCCGGCACGCGTCGCTGATTCTCCCAACATTAGCAGAAATTGAGCTGTCACCTGCTTGTTTCGTGCGTGCGTCGGATCACTCCAAATATGCCTCCTCTCCGCATGATCCACGTGTCGAGCCCACCACCTGACGCCCGAGATCGAGTGCCGCTCACCAGCGAACACCGTCATCCACTTGATCGCCTCTAATTCCCTTTCCGTGACCAAAATTGATTTGGGCTAATTTTGACCTAGGCAATGGCCTAGTTGACCACAAGTAGTTTGTGAGCAAGCCTTGGTAGTTGAGACTTGTTGTTACGAGTCTTAATTCAATTTTTCCTAATAATTTTAACTTGTACTGCTCCAACATCACAAATTTCCGCATAGAAGAGATTCCTATGAGACCACAAGTAGTTTTCCAGGGAGGAAATTTGGCTTCTGTACGATGTTGACTTGTCCTGCTCCAAGATCGCAAATTTCCACATACAAGACACGCAGGAGACTTGACTATTCTAGCATTATAATCTTTTTGAGAAAAAAATAAAGTATAACTCTAAACTAAATATGTGAGCAAGCCTTGGTAGTTGAGACTTGTTGTTATGAGTCTTAATTCAATTTTTCCTAATAATTTTAACTTGCACTGCTCCAACATCACAAATTCCCGCATAGAAGAGATTCCTATGAGACCACAAGTAGTTTTCCAGGGAGGAAATTTGGCTTCTGTACGATGTTGATTTGTCCTGCTCCAAGATCGCAAATTTCCACATACAAGACACGCGGGAGACTTGACTATTGACTTCATGAAAGATTAATAATAGGGTTTCGTAATTCCATCTCTCATGCATCTCTTGTCTTTTATATATATATATACTCATTATATATATATATAATGAGTGCACACAACTACTGCTACTCTTCCTTGCTTTTCTGGTTTATGTGGAGTAGCCTTCTCTTTGTGGAGCTCCTACAAATAAGAGTAGTTTTCCTGTCAATATGGATGATGTGATGGATGAAGCAACGTCTAATGATGAAGTAGTATAAAGAATTTTGACAATAAATCTAGTCCTATTTTTATTTATTTCTAAAAATATTGCAAATGATATATTACTAGATTTAGCTTTTATATATATATATATATACTCATTGAAACATATTTGTTATCCTGTGACTAAACTGCAATTCTCTCAAATGAATATAATTTTAATCTAATATTTTATTTAAACTTTTATTTAAATAGAAAATAAATATTATGTATGATTATTATTTTAAAATATGAATAAATAAAAGAAGAGATCAGGAAAATAAAACTCAAAAGAATGTTGAAGTTTGTTCTTCATGAAAATCTAGACTCTTAACAACGAGCAATAAAAATTAGAATAAGAAATTAAAAAAAAAAAGAAAAGTCATGAGAGATATGTTTAGCCGAGGGTTAAATGCCTAGTTATGGATTTGTATCGGCTGACAATATATTAATACGCAACGACTTATAATAGTTGTTCGTTAATTCATAATTGTTATAATGTTCGAATGCATTAACACTTAAAATTAATTACAAAATTTTTAAATTTTTCTCTAAGTATAGATTTTTTTTTTTTAATATCTCACCATCTTCTACTAAGTTACAATATTTTACTTTTGATGTAACGAATACCATATACAAAGAGAGGCAAACTGTTACAAAACTAAAACTCAATGCATTTAATAATTATGTGAGAATAATTCAATACATGACTCATTTATAAATGGATTAATCTAGCGTGGCCTACATAATTTATATGAATAAATAGTTTAACAAATAAATAATACATATCTAGATGATAAATAATATTTATAAATAAGACAAATTAAGATACATATCTAAGTTAGATTTTTTACCCCTTCCAATTTTGTTTCGTTTAAGATATGCAACCTTAATGACTTGCTAAATCAGCAAAAGAAATCATCAATTGTGCGCAAGTACTATTTATATAGCACACTACGTTTTGCTCTAAATCAATGAATTACATTATCAAGCTAAATAAGGAATGATAAAATTTTTTTGCTAGAATTTACATTATAATTTTTTGACAAAAAAAATGTATAACTGTAAAGTAAATATATGAGCAAAGCTTGGTAGTTGAGACTTGTTGTTATGACTTAATTCAAACTTTCCTAATAATGTTAACTTGTACTGCTCCAAGCCTCCAACATCACAAATTTTACTATAAGACCTGGCAATTGACTTTATGAAAAAAAAAAAAAACTAACATATATATATGTTTGAGTTATATAAAGCACAAGCATGGTATTATTTGTCCTAACGTTGACCCGGAAGGATGATTAGTCAAGTCGTCGATGTTCTCGAGTCTTCAATTTAAATACTAACGTTGACTAATCCTGCTCCAAGATTACAAATGTCCACAACCCTCAGGACTCGCGAGAGACATGACTATTGACTTCATGAAAACGCTAGCAATGGAATTTCCATATTCCACCTCCCACCAGGAATATTCGCAGTCTTCTCTTCCATATATACCATGCGAGGGGGAAAGCAAGCTAATTCAACAAACAACATGGGCGCACACAGGTACCTCTCCTCTTCCTTGCTTTGCTGGCTCACGTTGAGTGGTCTTGTATTCTTCTCCACCATAGCTGCAGCAAGGAGAAGGAAGACGATGATCGGGTGTACGACGTCAGAGAGGGATGCCCTCCTTGACTATAAATCCGGCATCATTGATACCTCTCGCCATTTGCCATCATGGACTATCGATCAAGATTGCTGCAGATGGAGCGGCGTGGTGTGCTACAATCAGACAACAAATGGTCAGGTGCACGTTGTGCAACTTAACCTTCAAGACGCCCGTTTGCAGGGCAAGATGCTGAGCTCGTCGTTGTTATCTCTAACACACTTGGAAGGCTTAAATCTCAGCAGAAATAACTTGGGTGACGTCCAAATCCCAGATCTGGTTGGTTCTCTTCATAAACTGAGGTATCTTGATCTTCACTGGTCCAACTTCGTTGGAAAAATCCCTCACCATTTGGGTAACTTGTCCAATCTTAGGTATCTCGATCTAGCATCAGCAGTGAAATCTAGCTCTCATGCTGATAGCCTGGATTGGCTCTCGAGTCTCTCTTACTTGGTCTACCTTGACATGAGCTATGTGAACCTCAGTGCAGTTTCACAACATTGGTTGACAGTGATGAACACGTTGCCTTCTTTGCAAGAGCTAGCGTTGAGTGGTTGTGACCTCAATCATTTACCCTCTTCTCTCTCCCATCTAAACCTCACGGCTCTCAACTCTCTATCTCTTAGTTTCAATAACTTCGTCTCCACCTTGCCCAACTGGCTATGGAACCTCACAACTCTCTCCACCCTTGACTTGAGCAACTCACAAATTCATGGCACAATTCCTATTGGAATTGGTAATTTAGCTAATCTAATGCTCCTTTATCTTGGCAATTCATTCTTTGGCAATTCACTCTTTGGCAATTCACTCTCTGGGCCCCTACCTGCTGAGCTTTGGAGTTTGGTTCACCTAGAACTGCTTGACCTTGGAGGAAATTATTTGTTTGGAGGTCACATACCAAATGAGATAGGGAACCTCTCCGGCCTATCAAATTTATTCTTATCAAACTGCTCATTTTTTGGTCCCATACCTGCTGAGATTGGAAATTTGACTAGTCTAGAAATACTCGAGCTTCGTGATAATTCGCTAACTAGCTCCATACCTCTAGAGATCAACAAGCTATCCAACCTAGAGCTCATTTATCTCTCACGCAATTCCCTAGAAGGTGTTCTCTCCCAGCTCCACTTCACCAACTCAACCAGATTACAAACGTTGCTCTTGAGTGATAACCACTTACTCAACATTGCAATTGACGAAACTTGGGTACCTCCTTTTCAATTGCAAGACATTGAATTGGACTCTTGCAAGTTGGGTCCTTCATTTCCAAGATGGATTCGTTCGCAGCAAACTATTGTATTTTTGGTGCTGTCAAATGGAAGCATTGAGGACGCTCTGCCTGATTGGTTTTGGAACTTCTCTTCTTCAACCTTATACCAGGTGGATCTCTCCAAAAATAAAATAACAGGAGTTTTACCATCATCCATTGAAAATATGGAAACGTTGTACGCTCTTGATTTACACAATAATTTACTCCAGGGACCAGTTCCTCAATTGCCGCCAAATATGGGTGCAGTGGATCTATCAAATAATCTCTTATCTGGGCCCCTAATATCATTAAACTTCCCAAATACATTAGTCCTCTCAAACAATCACATTGTTGGGAGCATTCCACCGTCCATATGCCTTTCGAATCAACTCTATACCATAGATTTATCCAACAACCAAATTTTTGGACAAATTCCTTCGTGTAATTGGCAGGAGACAGAATATCTTTGCTTCATTCATTTGGGAAACAATAAGCTCACAGGGGAAATTCCAAGCACCCTCGGAAGCTTCACCAACATAATGTCCTTGCACTTAAATAATAACAATTTGTATGGGCGTATTCCATCTTCATTACAAAATTGCAGCAGGTTACGTGTCATTGATCTCGGTGATAATAACTTCTCAGAACAAATCCCTGCATGGATTGGGCAAAGTTGGCAGGAATTGACTATTCTCCGACTACATTCAAACATGTTCTATGGAAACATTCCCCCTCAACTTGGACAACTTTGCAAGTTACAAGTTATTGATCTTGCAAACAACCGTTTGGTAGGGCCAATACCATCCTCTTTAAGCAATCTCAGTGCGATAATTTCCACATCAACAACAATGGACTCCATTGTTCAAGTTATAAGCCCAATCGGTAATAGTATTATGGTGACTGACGAAATAACTTTGAATATAAAGGGAGATGAATTTAGTATTTCAATCATTCTTTATCTTTTCAAGAGTATAGATCTGTCTAATAATAGACTAAGTGGTGAGATCCCTCAAAAACTAGGATCTCTTGTAGGACTCCAGACTTTGAACCTTTCACGGAACTTCTTCACTGGTAAGATTCCAAAAACTATTGGTGGAATGAAGTCTTTGGAAACTCTAGATCTATCATTTAACAACTTATCAGGAGCTATACCTCAAGGCTTGACAATGTTGAGTTCTCTAAGCCATTTGAATTTATCATACAACAATTTATCTGGCACTATCCCAACTGGAAAGCAACTTCAAACACTAGAAGATGGTTCTATTTATATAGGCAATCCTCATCTTTGCGGAGCTCCTACAATTAATAGTTGTTTTCCTATCAACAACAATGATGTGATGGATAAAGCAGCCTCTAATCCGATGTCAAATTATCTTCCTATCACACTTGGATTTTTGGTAGGAATATGGAGTGTGTTTGTTATCATTTTATTCAAAAAGGATTGGAGGCACTTTTATTTTGGGGTGATTGACAGAGTCTATGATAAAGCTTATGCGGTGATCAAGGTAAGAATGAAGAGAAAATAAGCTAATGCACAAGGTTTACTATCTTTAAAGTTGGAGCTGTTTAATTTTCACATTTATGCATGTAAGTTCTACCATTAAATATATGCTGAAGTTGTATAAAGAATTTTAGCAATAAATCTAGTCCTATTTCTGTTTATTCCTAAAAATGTTGCTATTAGTAGATTTAGCATGTATATATACATACTCATAGAATGATATTTGTTATTGTGTGACTAAACTGCATCTCTCAAATGAATACATTGTTAGTCTAATATCTTATTTAAACTTTTATTTGAATATAAAATAAATATAATATAAAATTATTATTCTAAAAAGTGAACCAACAAAAAAGTAGATTTTAAAACTCGGGAAGTATGATGAGGTATTCATCATTATCACATGTTTACTAAACCGGCTTCTTATTTTGTTCTCATCGGATTCTATCATTTAAAAATTATTTAGACTTGAGACACTGAATTAGTTTATTACTGTATTATATTATGCGTATTTTAATAGAATTCTTAATATTAGAGAGATATAAAAGAAATTATTAGATGTAGTTCATATTCATAGAATGACAGTAGTTAACGGGAAGATTTAGGAGGTGAACAAGAGCTGGACAATCAGAATTTCCACGTTATAACCATCTAAAAGCATATTGACCTACAGCTCAAGGTAAGTTCCAAACTACAAATGTATCTATTTGGCTGCATGCCTAGATAGCTTGTGTCCAATCATTGATCCAAACCAAAAGATTTACGGGTACGTCACTATACATGTACTGAACGGGCAAATCCAATCAGGTAGAAGCAACAAAATCAACATTATGCACACAAAGTTCAATGCTTTGTCACACAGTGATACGTGACAGTTATAAGAGACACTAATCTTTTTTCTAATTTTCTTAAGTATGTCGAATTTCAACTTTCCTTCACATTTCAGGAAGAATTAGGGCCAAATAGGATGAGGCAAACGGAAGAGGATAAGTGAAGAAATGGATTTATAGCTCAATTTTTAGTCGAAAGCCAAGTGAATCGAGAAAGGAAGCATCTTCGATAGAATCGATACTGTTACTTTGAGCAAAACCGAATGAAACTTCACAGATAAAACAGGAAAGAAAAAGAGGCAAGTGCTTGGTGCTCGGCAAAGAAATTGAATTGAGGGATGTTTGACCGCTATGCACAAAGCAATGTCGGCAGATCTTGGGAACAATCAATAGGAACCACTGATCCATATCAGATGGAACTAGAGTGGATATCGTGCACAATTTAAGGGGGGAAAGAAGGCTTTTCAAATTGTTGAGTTCTTCAATACTTGCCTCAGGAAACGACGTGAAGTCTTCAACTAATAATACATTTGTGTTTCTCATGGACTTGTCCAGGTGAATACTAACCATCATATGTAGTATGATTAATGACTTTGCAAAGACATCTGCCACGAGGATAAGTAGGTAAGGTGATACTGGATTTTGCCCTGTTTATGACCCCTTTTATTTAGATAGAGTCATTTTTGGTGGACAAGTGATTTGACACTTGATTGTAAAATGCTGTCGATCCATCACGTTTTAGGAATGCCTGTGTGTTCCTCGTGATAGAAGAAGAAAAACTTTTCAGTATGAGAACTTTTATATCAAAATCTTTTCTATAAAAAGATCGTCGATTAGAACTTTTGAAATGATTTTTATAAGGTGGCGAGTGAGGCATATCTGTGGGATGTCGAATAGACAGCTTCAATATTCTCATAAAGAATATTAGGAATCAACATTAACAAATTAGATAAACTATCGCTAGCCGCCTCTTGCCACGCGGCTGTCATCGCCATGGACGAGAAGCCTGCCAGCCCGTTCGCTCCCGAGGACGACGGTTCGCTGCTCGAAGCCGTCATCAATCGTGCCCGAGCCACGTGGAGAACATGCCTGCCGTCGATGCACCATGCAGCATCGACGTCATTTTCCTCGCCCGCCGGGACTCTGCCGACGCCAGCGGAAATCGAGCTACCGTCTGCTCGTTCTGCGCATGCATCGGATCACAAATAACTTTATTTCTAGAGGTTTCACGTAATAATGATGATAAAGCCGAACATTATTATAGAGGGTTGGATGATGATATTTTGGATAAACTAACAACTATGGTCCCTCAAGGCTATGAGACCCTAGTAGAGCATGCACTCAATGTAAAAGCCTCTCGAGAAGTTTTGACTCCAAAAATTCTGGCACGCCCGGTGGGACCGGCTTCTCCTTTCATCTTCGAGATCTATATTATGTGACAATACTCACATCCCTATTTTCACGCTTCTCTTGCTCTGCACTACAATTTTCTGAGATGACAAGCAAGGTGAACATTTTCTTGGAGGGAGTGATGGATACTACATGGGATATAAAATTCGGTTGCATCCCGGAGGTAGCCGAATTCATTTATGTTCCATTCAAGAATTATGAGAACATCAAGGGCATGAGAAAGATTACTCCGGCCATCAAGAGTAGCAAGACTTTTCTGAAAAAGAAGAAAGTGTCTACCACAAGGAAGGAAGAACCCTCAGTTACTTTCAATGGGGGTACATTCAATAAAAAAGGAGAACTAGCATCATTCACTGTCAATGGGGGCATGTCCAATCGCCTTGCGAGGCTAGTTGTAAAAAATAATCGTCTGATTATTAAGTCAGAGACATTGGTGAAAAATAAATTTGCATCGCTCTTGTCAGTTCAAGGAAATTCCAATACGATGGATGGGCTACAGTCGCGAGTCACTGAGCAAGAGAAGCCCATTACAAAGCCAAGAGGGAGGAGCATACGACAAAAACCACTGTCACAAAAAATTTATGAAGCTTGTAAGAAGGTACAAAATACTAAGAAACCGAAGGGGTTCAAATCCAAGATAAAGAAAATGAGGAGATATGAGATGCACACAGTGCGAATGGTAGAGCACGGACGAGAATCCGACTCTGATACTGAAAATGAGACTCTTCAAAATCTATCAAAGAAGATTAAGGGAAAAAGGCTAGCTTCTGTTGTAATCCAGGAGCCTACCCGACGATATGAAGCAGGAACTGCCTCCTTACGGCAAGAAATCTTCGAAGAGGAAGAAGAAGAGCCTGTCATGACTACTTCGCCGCTATTCAATCCTGTTGATCATCGAGATGAGGCTATCGCTTATCTTAAGAAACAACTGAAAAAGAGAGATCAAGATATGAACATCCTCATGGCGAAGTTTGAAGAGGTGACTAGTGTCTTGGCAAAGACATAAGAAATGATGTTACGCGGAGAACAACCACAAAATGCTGCTCCAACAACTTCATCTTTACTGGCTCAACTGAATGATGATGGTATCACTTTGACCAGAAAGGAAATACAAGAGTTGGTGATGGACCAACTGAAACATTTTGAAGGGGGCAAAATTGCTCCAAAAAAGAGACGAGGGAGACCTTATCCCTCTGCATATGATGATATACCGTATCCTAAGGGGTATATGGTACCACACTTCAAAATGTTCAATGGGATGAGGAACCCTGATCAGCATATGGCCCATTTCGTTGCAACATGTGGGAATACGGGAGGCAATGATGCTTTATTACTTCGGCAATTTCCGCAAAGCCTCTCAGGAGTAGCCTTCGAATGATATTACTCCTTGGAGAACGAAGTCATAAAGACTTGGGCTGATATGGAGAAGGTCTTTCGAGTAAAGTTCGCTTCACTAAGCGACAAAATTACTATTGCGGATTTGGCGAACACAAAAACAAAAAAGGTTGAAACCATCCTTAATTATATTATGAGATGGAGAAACTTGAGCATTAAGTGCGAAAAATCAATAGAATAAGTCGAGGCTGTGGAGCTGTTAGTCCACAACATCGACAACTGGATGGCCCCGTTTCTTTGTGGAAATAATATTTCTACATTTCAGGAACTAATCAATCAAGTGGCGAAATTGGAGCGGACAAACCCTCATACCTTCTCAGATACACAAAATCCAAAATTCAAAAGAGAGGAGCCAAGAAGAAATGATTCCAATGTCACTTATACAAATGTGGCTAATAGGAGCAAAAGGGTTGAGGTTCACAATACAAGTGAACCTCGAAATGAAAAGGCGCCAACGCTTGGCGAAAATAGTCAAGGCAATCTAATGACCCTTGAAGAGAGAAAAAAATAAAGCTTACTCTATCAAGAGGGAGAAGACAATAAAAATTTTTAGAGATGCTCTGAAAAGTGGTTTGCAACTACCAAAGTCAAAACGCCCTGAAGAAGTTGACGAAACCGACAATCCTAACTTTTGTCCTTACCATCGTATACTGGGGCACACGATAGAAGACTGCTATGTGTTCAAGGACTGGGTGGAGAGACAATACAAGTCGGGCAAAATAACTCTATCAAAGCAAGTATTGAATGACACCCCGACTGAACAATCAGATTGATCCTAATCAAATGGCAGCAGGATCAAAAAATATCAAGTCCGTTTATAGATGGCAGTTTGCTAAAAACTGTAAGCTCTTGAAACGAGCGATCGATCCTAGTCAAACGACAGTAGGATCGAAAATGTCAAGTCCATTTATAGCTGGCAGTTTGCTAAAAACTGTATGCTCCTAAAACGAGCGATCGATCCTAGTCAAAAGACAATAGAATCCAAACATCAAGTCCGTTCATAGCTGGCAGTTTGCTAAAAACTGTATGCTCCTAAAACGAGCGATCGATCCTAGTCAAACGGCAATAGGATCCAAACATCAAGTCCGTTCATAGCTGGCAGTTTGCTAAAAACTGTAAGCTCCTAAAACGAGCGATCGATCCTAGTCAAACGGCAATAGGATCCAGACATCAAGTCCATTCATAGCTGGCAGTTTGCTAAAAATTATAAGCTCCTAACAAGAGCGAAAATTGATTCCTGTCAATTGACAGTAAGATTAAAAAAAACATCAAGGTTGTTTAAAGCACTCAATTTACCAAAAAATTGAAAGCTTCTCGAACAAATGGAATATTGAGATATCTTTTCAACAAAAAGAAGAGACAATGAATCATGTAGCCTTAAATAAGGGGGGCATTTTGGCTTGCACTCTGTATTGATTGTCCGCTTCTTGCCTCGTCACTCAAACACTACCTCATCATGTCATCAAGAAATTTGATGGATTAAAGATATATCAAATACAAGCTCCTTAGTAACACAGGGGGCATGAAGCAAGAAGACCACCTCTTCTTAAAGTTCATATGAAATCATATACCTAAGATCTGAGATGAGCATTCTGCTATTCAAAACTCAAATTTTGGAGACCTACTGCTCCTCAAAGGAAATTACTTTAAATATTTGATGACGTCAAATGTAGAATTTTAATGCATTATAGTGTAGTATTGTTTGGGAGATGCGTAGTATTGTTTGGGAGATGCGTACGTCAATACTTGTTATCGGGGCGTAGATCCTCAATACAACATCTTGTGCAAAGAAATAACTACATGCTAAGATTGAAATTCAAATATTCACGAGTCATGAAGACAGAATGTTTGTTCAAATTTCACATGTCCACAAGCCATGAAGGTCGGGCATATGGCAAACTTCAATATCCATAGGCCACAAAGGCCCATTCCATCCCAAATTCGAACGTTTGGTCCCGCGACCCGTTCACCCCAAATTTTGAACGTTTGGCCCAATGGTTCATTCACCTCAAATTTTGAACATTTGGCCCAATGGCTCGTTCACCTCAAATTCTGAACGTTTGGTCCCACTACCCGTTCACTCAAATTCGAACGTTTGGTCCCACGACTCGTTCACCCCAAATTGGAACGTTTGGTCCTATGACCCGTTCGAACGTTTGGTCCCACGACGCGTTCACTGAAATTCAAACGTTTGGTCCCACGACTCGTTCACCCCAAATTCTGAACGTTTGGCCCCACGACCCGTTCACTCAAATTCTGAACGTTTGGTCCCACGACCCGTTCACTCAAATTCTGAACGTTTGGTCCCACGACCCGTTCACTCAAATTCTGAACGTTTTGTCACATCCCGTTATCTTAACCCCAAACAAGCAACACAAATCACAAAGGAACAGGATGTTATCAAACAAGATCGATGCACACGCTAAGTAAAACCAAGTTCAGGAAAACCCGATCTGAAAATTTTCGAGAATCCATACATAGAATCTCCACGAAACATAATTTCACAAATGTACCTGCCACCACGCAATACTTGCACTAGACATATGCAAGTCAACAGTTATATCAAAACCACATAAAATCCGTAAAATCCATAAATCACGTAAGGGTACCTGCCACCAGGCAATACTTGCACTAGACATATGCAAGTTCACATTTATATCAAATCCGATCGCAAATACAATTCGACTCGAATTTCGAAGCAAAAACCATAATATCGATTTTATAATTTCATAAAACTAACGTCAATGATATCAAACACCGAAACCAGGCCCAAGCCCGCGGTGACACAAAAATCAAAATCTCAAAACTGCCACAACCGGCATCACGAGTTCACAAGGTTTGGCCATAACCGACCCCAGTTAACTAAGCACAAAAGAAATCTTATACATCGCATCAGCACAGTTGTAGAGAGAATCACAATATCCATAACATACGCTAACTCAGGCAATGCGCCCCTGCTCTACACCTGAAAATAATGAGGGGTGAGCTACACAGCCCAGTGAGTGGATAGTCTCAATCGACCATCCATAACATACACTCAAAGATACATGCAGATTGTTTTTTTTTTAATCTTTAGCAGAACATTATGTCAACATATAACTAAAACAAAGAACAGGACTCATATAAACAATTAGATGTATAGGCATCACACAAATGTCACCCCAAAGTAACCAAAGTTCTAGAGCCATACTCTAAACCAACTAAACACACCAACCACTTAGTTGTTGTCCAGCATAAATCAAGAGTGACCACTATGGTCCAACCCGGCTCTGGCCTAAGCACTGGGAGAAGCCTGCAAATCACATGCAACACAAACATGGACGGTGTGTAGACTCAAGAGGTGATCCCCATCCGGTCAAGATGTGATACCTTGATCTACACCACCCCATAACACAAAAATCTAAAAGTCTAAGAGTGATGACATCAAGAGGTGGCCCCTGTCCGACCAAGACATGGCACTTTGCATCAATCACTCGTTCTCCCAAAGGGTTCTTATCTGGACAACCACTAGACACACCTATTTCACAAAAGTGGACTCCTAAGTGTCAACCAGACTCTAGGATAGTCATTTTCATCACGATAATCACAACAGGCAGGCTGAAACATCAACCCCTCACATATCACAATACACCGGGCTGAAATCTCCAACCCCTAACATATCACATATAGACCATCCCCTTGAGTACACAGTTACACTTAGCCTTAGTCCTATCCATAATGGGTACACAGACCACAACACATAACATTCGAAACCACATATAACCACATAATGTAGTGTAGTGTCCTTAGGTTTCATGCTGATCAGTTTAGTATAACCTTGCTAAGTTATCACCCAAGTTTCTCAAACAAGGATACATGGCCATAAATTTATAACATGTTGCACATAGAGAAACAATCATGGATCCTATAACATTATTAGCATTTATCAGGGCATCCATAAAATCAACATAGGATTAAAATTTGTATTCTTACCATCTAATTCACATAACACCACATGTAGCCCACGGTTTCTACAACATATTATCTATTTAAACTTTAACCCTAGTTAACAAGAATTTCATGCTCAAGAATCACTGATTTAAAACTACCTAAATTCCACATAAGAAATATCTTAAATTTCATGTTGCAAGGTTTCGGTTTTCATGAAAGATACACCTTAAGTTTCGGTTCTTAGCATGGTAAAATTATCAAACAATCAAACTTATCATCTAGCACAACCAAATGGATATAATTCGAATAAGACACCCCACTCACCTCTTATCTTGAACCGTGAACACCAAGATGAAGATCTCTCCACAAACTCGTCTAAAGGCCTTGATGTTCTTAGGTTGACGCCACCAAAGGAAGAGAAACGCCACCAAACACCAAAGACGCCGGCCAAGGGAAAAAGAAGAGGAAGAAGAAAATTCGTCCAAGCCTTCAAGAAATCGCCCAAGCCTTCAAGAAATCGCCCAAGCCTTCAAGAAATCACCCAAGCCTTCAAGCCAAAACGCCAACTTCTTTGCCCTAGCCGTCCGCCCCCCCTTGGATTTTTGGTTTTTAATTTTTCAAACCCGCTAACTAATTAATTCGAATAGGGTTTATGAATTAACCCACTTACTGATTAATTCAAATTTTAAACCCAAAATCCATCTAATTTAAGTATAAACCCAATAACCCATAATTAATTATTCACTTAAGCGAAAATCCAATAAGGATTTAATTAACATCCAATAAGCTCTAATTAATTAATTACTAGAGTCAAAATCCATTAAGACTTAAATTAATATTCACTAACCCTTTGCCACTAATTTATAAATAACCCCTAAAGGTTTTAGAGATAAAACTCTCCCCCATCCTAGAGTTTACAAAAACAAAACATAGAAAAATATCACAGTCAAAGATTTAAATCAAGAATAATACTTACAAGGACTTAAGATCCTTGGATCTTACACGTTTGGTCCCACGACTCGTTCCTCTCAAATTTTGAACGTTTGGTCCCACTACTCGTTCACTTCCAATTCTGAACGTTTGGTCCCACAACCCGTTCACTCAAATTTTGAACGTTTGGTCCCACGACTCGTTCACCTCAAATTCTGAACGTTTGGTCCCACGACCCGTTCACTCAAATTCTGAACGTTTGGTCCCACGACCCGTTCACTCAAATTCGAACGTTTGGTCCCACGATCCGTTCCTCTCAAATTTTGAACGTTTGGTCCCACGACTCGTTTACCTCAAATTCTGAACATTTGGTCCCACGACCCGTTCACTCAAATTCTAAACGTTTGGTCCCACGACTCGTTCACCTCAAATTCTGAACGTTTGGTCCCACGACCCGTTCACTCAAATTCTGAACGTTTGGTCCCTCGACCCGTTCACTCAAATTCGAACGTTTGGTCCCACGACCTGTTCCTCTCAAATTTTGAACGTTTGATCCCACGACTCGTTCACCTCAAATTCTGAACGTTTGGTCCCACTACCCATTCACCTCAAATTCAAACGTTTGGTCCTACGACCCGTTCACCTCAAATTCGAACGTTTGGTCCTACGACCCGTTCACCTCAAATTCGAATGTTTGGTCCCATGACCCGTTCACCTCAAATTCGAACGTTTGGTCCTACGACCCATTCATCCCAAATTCGAACGTTTGGTCCCACGACCCGTTCACCTCAAATTCGAACGTTTGGTCCCATGACCCGTTCACCCCCAAATTCGAACGTTTGGTCTCACGATCCGTTCACCTCAAATTCGAACGTTTATTCCCACGACCCGTTTACCCCAAATTCTGAACATTTGGTCTCGCGACTCGTTCATCCAAATTTTGAATGTTTGGCCCAACGGCTCATTCGCCCATATTTTGAACATTCGGCCCTCTATAGGCCTGTTCGCTCAAATCTGAATATTTTGTCGAACTGGCGTTCGCCCATTTTGAATGTCTGACCTAAAGACCTATTCACCCATTTCGACGCTCAGTCACCCATTTTAACTCTCTCTACATTACAATGACGACTTATGTTCAACTCTCAAAGTCATTCATGTTGCTAAGGGAGTTTCAATTAAAACCACTCTTGGTCCTTCATGAGTGTACACTTACACGAAGCAATGTTTGACTATATTGCAGGATGGTGCAGCTCAAGTGCTAAATATCAGCAACCTTTGCACGCATCTCAAATTATCATCAATATATTGGATACCTCCCTTTGAAAGTTACAAGAAGTGTCAGATCTTACAATTTTATGCTTTCTCATCATGGAAAATCTAAAACTCTCAAGCAACAAAACCCTTTGGAAAAGTGATGTATGATGCCCAAGGAAGACAAAGATGTCGCTGTAAATGCAAAATCACGCAGGGGCATCATTACTTTGGCAATCTTGACGATACCAAAATCAAGGATAAAAATGGTAAATCAACACCACAACAAAATCTTTGATGGCCTGATAAGACATTGGCAAGATTTGGTGATCACATTATTGTTGATCGAGATTATAGTGCAAAAGACTCGCCCACCCTCCTTAACCCAAGACCAGTCAATAATGAATATACCACCCTCATAAAATCTCAAGGAGTGTGAATTCTCCCAAGGGAATTGGACCTATATTAACATGTTTAAATGTATGGGGCATCTATTATAGATATTCACACCATGTAATATGTATTAAATGATGCAATATTACTCATAGCCTATCCATCTCCAGTTTGAGATATGAAGAGTTGGTAGGCACAACTTCTATGTTGGTTCAACATCACGAAGGGGCAAGTGTGCTATGAAATAAATGATAAAATATTTCATGATTAGTCATTTTCATCAGCTTTAATGCATGAGAAGCAACTCAAGAGTGTAATATTTGCAGCACTATCATACACGAGCAACTTTTAAGAAGGCAGTCAAAATGAAAAGATGCATATACTTAGATGCTGATCGAAGCTCAAACTTGAGAATCAATATTTTGTACAACTGGGTTTTCAATATTTGTTGCAACAAACACTACAGAGCAAGTTTATAAATTCAATATATATTGCTTGAGCGAAGATTTATGACTCACGATTGGCATGTGAATACAAATCTCAATGCAAATGAGTACACAATATCCAAGTACAACCAAAGTTCTTGAATGACTCCTTGAAGCATGAGTTTTTATCTGTCCATCTCAACAACATCCCTAAAACATGAGAGCTTTCGAAAATCCTTCAAACACAGTTGTTCTAATCCAGAGTTTCAAGCATATTGTTACCTTCAGCTTTGACACAGTACGCCTGAAAAAAAATAACAAGGTCAAATGAGAAAGTATGAAAGATATATTTTCCAACGAATTTGTATGCGCTTGCCGCTTATACAAAATCCGTTGGGGGGCATTTGTTGAACCATGAAATTTCATAATAATGGATAAAAGTCAAAATTTATTTTGATCACAAGTAAAATCAGGAAAAATTAGTGCTTCCCTGCCTTTGCTATTTCATCATGTTCTACCTCCTAGCCATGGAATTATTTTACACAAGCAGTGTCTCTGTTGAATTTGCAGCTCTGATGGTTAATTGCATCATGTTCTACCTCCTAGCCATGATGGTTAATTGCATCATGTTCATCTCCCAAGAGTGATGTGTTAGAACAAAAAAAAGAGAGTGAAAAAAAAATAGAGGCGTGAATGAAAAGAATTAAAAAAAAAAGAGAGCTGCAAAGGAATGGGAAGTGCCATGTCAAAAAAGAAGGTCGGCAGTAGATTCGGCATTCTAGATGTTGAATTTCTTTGTCAGCAGTATGTTGTAGAAGTGTGAATTGAATGATTTAGCCTCAGGCATGGCATTGCAGCTCTGTTAAATTTTGATCAGCCCCGAATTGGATTGCTACTGTATATGATTTGGAAACGACCATTTGTAAGGATAAATAAATCACTTGCGTTGTCTTGACAGAATTGCCAAGAATCATATTCGGACACCCTGAAAATACACTGCTGTAAAAGAAGATCATCTTATCTATTATTGGTCCAAGACTTCCAATTTTAGCCACTAAATTAGAGTATTGGTAAGCCTTTAAAGCATCTAATGTGTTGGTAACTATCCGAACATTCTGTCAGATTATGCTGCCAGCTCCGTTACAAGCTAAATGTTGTGTACACTTAACTATGTAAATTGGATCATTCTACAAGAACATGATAAGAAGAAATTTGATCACCACCTCCTAAGCAACAGTTTCCAACCAAAAAAACACTAATCGATGGAGGAAAGCGAAAGGAAGCTAGTAGGCCAGAATTCTTCTCTGGTTTCCCATCATCCACCCTTTACACTTGAACTGGATTCTTGAACATAAGCATCTTGATCTTGGTTGCAACGTGCCACATCATGAGGGCCATCGACAATAATCGAAGTCACAGCAGTGTAACATAGACTTGGATCTATCAGGGAATTCAAGCTTCCTTGTGAAGTTATTTCCATTTAGATATAAAGCAGTTAGGCAGAGCTGCAAATTCAACAGAGACACTGCTTGTGTAAAATAATTCCATGGCTAGGAGGTAGAACATGATGAAATAGCAAAGGCAGGGAAGCACTAATTTTTCATGATTTTACTTGTGATCAAAATAAATTTTGACTTTTATCCATTGTTATGAAATTTCATAGTTCAACAATCCACGCGTCAAGCTCGCCGCCGGCCTTCAGCCGCCTGACGCCCGAGATCGAGTGCCGCTCCATTTGAAGGAAATCAGCAGTTGTTTCTGTCATTATAAGGGCCTGTTTAGCCCTGCCTTGAGGCATAAAAAAAATAAAATCTGTGAGTTCTCCAGCTGTGCCCGCTCTAAACAGGCCATAAGTCTTGAGTTGAGTTTCTATTCAGGGTCGAAAGAAAAAAAAACCAAAGAGATATCTCTAGAAACATATTAAAATAAATTAAATAAAATAAAAAATATATGAATTATAACTATTAAAAAAATTTAAAATTTTAAAATGAAATAAAAGTCTAAGGACTTGAGCCTGATTAGAGCCAACTTGGTCCCAAAGACCTGGATACAGTATAGACTGGTTCAAACCTATAGGTCCAAGTTTTTGTTGTTAAGTTTTGAATCTATCAAAATCACTAGAAAACGAACTCACATCCAATCAGTTAGCCTTCCACTACGATGTGGCCTGTGGAACCACGCATGTCATCTTCCAGTTATTGGATTTTGGTGAACGTTTTTCCAACTACACCAGACACGAAAGGTTGAAAAAATTGGCTAGGCAGGCCCAGCCTAGGAAATCTTAAGCACAGTAACTATTTGGCTATGAATTTTTTTTTTTATGGATTGACATATTCACAATAATCTACACAATCTAAGCTATCCAACGGTATCAATATTATTGTAGATGGATGTATCCACGATGAGAAAATTAGGATTTTCAGAATGTGGATCGATGAGTGTTACAGTAACATACCATAGATCTACGATCTGAAAAACTTAATTTTTTCACTATGGATATATTCATCTACGATAATATTGATACCGTTGGATAGCTTAGAGTATGTAAATTATAATAAATATGTCAATCCATGAAAAAAAAAAATCGTAGCCAAATAGCTACTGTGCGTAAGTTTTTCTTGTGCAAGAGGTTGCCCAGAAAATTTTTTCTGAAAGGTTGCCCCAAAGTTTAAGAAACAGGTGCAGCTTGACTTTGACTTAAGTTATGATCGAGAACAACAGTCCACATTCCACTTTGTATGCAACCTAAAAAATTAATTAGAGGTGCCAATAGGTAGAGCTACTTGCACTTGTATAACACGAGACAGGCTCAACACGGCATGACATATGACCAAGTGAACATGTTGTGAGTGGCATGAGGCATTATTGATTTGGGTCATGTTTGGCCGAGAGATTTATGTACACAAGTTGTGCCAAGCATAGCACATTAACGAGTTGGGCTAGGAACTAAAGGGATTATACTGATATGCCATGTAAACTGGGCCAAGCACGACACAAAACTAGGCTAGGCACGATATGAATCATAGATTAAATGTTTTAATTTTTAAAAAATAAATTTTAATCACCTAAATTTAAATTTTAAATATTTTTTACTTATTTACCCTTTAATGTGAGGTTAGAAATAATTATCATTCTTATAAATTTATAAATTTAAACCATAGTTGTTGTTCATTTTTTTATTTTTATGATTTTCCTTATTTTTTAAATTTTTTAGTTATTCTGGATTTTTTTTTCTTGAATTGTCACCTTTTTTGAATTTTTTTCTTAATTCTCCTTTTAATTTTTTTTTGAAAATTCCTATTTTAAAAATATTTTTTAAAATTTGCTTTCTATTTTTAATTTTGTATAATTATATTTATATTTTTTTTACTTTTATTTCATCTTACCTACCATGACTCTAACTCAATCGTGTCACATGATGTACTAGGCCGAGTGTCTGGCTTAGAAAATTTCCTTGGCAGCCGAGTTGCCTAGGAAATCTTAAGCATAGTGGTCATAAGGATATATTCAAGATAATCTACATACTCTAAGCTATCCAACGATATCAATACTATCGTGGATAGATATATTCATGATGAGAAAATTAAGTTTTTTTTATTGTAAATTTTTTATGCTACAGTAATATACCAAAAATCCACTACGATAATATTAAAGCCGTTGGATAGCTTAAAGTGTATAGATTATTATGGATATGTTTTTTCATAAAAAAAAATTTTCCTCGCCTTATGGCTACTGTGCTTAGATCCGGCTGCCTTAGTAAATTTTTTCCGTATGACTTGGGTAAACTATTCAACGTTTTATGCTACGCCGAGCTAAAATTATGTTGTGCCGTGTGCCATTCCGTGACTAGGCCTGTCACCTCTACCGACTGTAAGATTGCCCTTGACGAGGAAATTTAGCAGCAGTTGTATCATATACGCATCCGCTGATTATAAATGTATATATCTATTTCGTGAGTATTTAATGTAGCACTTGAAAGAAAATTGACAGAAAAATTATCTTACTTGTGGATTATGGCTATATTGCTCTACTTTTTCTTTTTTATTTTCAGAAAAAAAAAATTATTACTGTTGATTATAGATTCTTTTGCCATGCATGCGACAGGGGAGAGGAGTGAGTAGACTCTCCAGTCCACCCCATCTAAATGCTATTTAGAGTGGAGCGGAGACAATGCTGGGAAAGAGGAACAAGTCTCCTTCGAACTCCGCGTCGCGAATTGGGGTCTTTGTAGACCGGAGACTCGGGTTTTCGCGGCTGCTGTAGTGTTCTGGTCGCTCCTGTTCTTGGTGAGTGATAAAATTGGGATCCTTGTTGGTGTTTGGATTGCTCCCAGCTGCTATTTCCCCGTTACTATGCGATTTTAGAGGCATCTTTTGAGTTTTTCTTTTTTTCATTCTTGTGTGTTTGATGATCTTCGATTTTGTGTTTGTGTTTTCTTTTGTTTAGCCTTGGATGTATGAATTTAAAATTACACATAGAACATATCTAATAAAATATAAATAACAAATAAAAAATTCCTAAATATTAATGTGTCTTGTATGACCAAATGAAAAATTCATAGATACTACAGTAAGACATGTATCATTGTCAATCTGCTTAAGATCATATTATTATTAAAGCTGTGTATGACACAACGGATGTATAATATAATATATATACAAATATAAAATATAATTTAAATAAATGATTTTAATATTATATTTTGCAATAAAAAACTCTTATTAACCAAATATATCCAAAGACTATAATATTCATGTTGGTTGCATATTTCACAAAACTAATAGGTGCTAAGTCTTTAGTTAATGAATCTACAATTATATTATGACTATTTAACGTATTCAATTACTATGTTTCTTTTTTAAACTACACCCGTATATTCAATCATATTATTAATGGATCCGTAAGATAATAAATCATATTGTTAATGGCTCTACAACACATCAAAACAAAACTAGTTGACGCTGAGATAAACGATGAGGTGGACATCTTGTAAAATGATTTTAATAAATTTTTAATATATAACTAATTTTATATTACAAAGAATTGTTCATCAACTGAAAGAATTAATCGGCGGTTAACTGAAAGAATAAAAAATTAATATTTAGGAATTCTGTTCTCAAACCATAACAGAATAACAAATTAATCATCAACTGAAAGAATTGTTCAGTACAGTTAACCGCAAAATCAGTTCGGACGGTTAACTGTACTTAAAAGGTTTGATCGATTTTTCCGTCCAGCGTTGCCGCGACAGAGAAAAGCCAAAAGGTCAGTAGGAATGGCACTGGCGGAACTGACAGCGACAGGCTGCATCCCTCGGCTCTCAGCTCCTCGTCAGGAATACCTCTCTAACTTGCAAGCCTTAAAAAGACCATCTATCGCATTCAATAATAAAATATTATGAACTTATTAATTAATTAACAAATACTTACCCAAATTAATTAATGCTAAACTAAAATTTTCAACTCTTTGATTTTATGATTATGTTTTCTTTATTTTTATAGCTTTTTTTCTCTCAAAATTGCTCCAGCAATTTGCTAGTTGCTAGGTCCTTTGGATTTGCGTTTTTTTTTTGGGAAACAAAGTAAAAAAAGACATATTTCATAGTTTTGTTCGTCACTTCAGATAGAGGCCTGCAGTTTCAGAAAGGTAGACATCTTAACATGGATTTTGATAATAAATGGAGGCTTTCGGGAGCATAAAGAATTAAAGATTAGCGGACTGTAGCAAATCCTCCTATTTCCATTTTCTTGTTTGTGCAAGTGATAGTTGCAAGATGTTTTATAAGATAAACGACTGAAATCAATGCAATTTGTTGAAAAGTTCTAATTTCTCTTAGCTTCCTGGTGTCGTTTTGTTGCTTCTCCTTATTATATGATAACTAGTTATTGCAACATAACCCTAAAAATTTCAATTTTCAGTATGCAAATTTGATTCTTGCAGATGCGCAGGGAAATAGAATTAAGTTTAATTGTCAGAATTATAATTCTGTTGTGCTACATTTTATAGAAGGAATTGTTTGCTCTAGTTCACGGTTTAGCTCCAAGGTAGGCATTCTGATGCAGAGAATATCTGCTTCACGGCAAATATCATTGTTTCTCTTGTATAATTCAGAACAAGATATATTTTTTGAACTCGATCGCGTTGGCTTAGAGAGATTTCTATCTGTCACTGTGCTTGTTCAGGTTTGTTTAAGATTCTGTTACCTCATAATGTTATTGCATCTTCAGAAGTACTACTTGTGATCCGAAGGACAATACACTTTTTTTTTTCTGACTGAATTATATTTTCATCTGGGTACAGCTGAGATGAATCTTGGAAAATGAAATGGCTGGTTTATGCCAGCATTGATCCTGCTCTTGAACTTTGCTAGATTATTGGGCAGAAGAAGAAATTTTCTAGTTTATGGCCATGAAGTTCAAGCTCTCCTTTACTCTTCTTCAGACAGTGGTTTCGTTTTGGTTCAAAAACGTATGTTATGGTACTGAGAGTGACCTTCTATGTTTACAAAAGTTAATGCAATCACTAAAAGACCCTGAGAACAACATATTCTACTCATGGAAACTGGACAAGAAATCAGAAGGTTCTATATGCAAGTTTATTGGTGTCGAATGCTGGCATTCTGATGAAAGTAAGGTTCTTAATCTGCATCTTTCAAACATGGGACTTGTAGGCCAATTCCCTTCGGGACTTGAGAACTGCACGAGCTTGACTGGCCTGAACCTCTCAAGCAACAGCCTCTCGGGGCTTATTCCTGATAATATTTCCAAGAGGATACCTTTCGTCACATCACTTGACCTTTCATTCAATGGTTTCTCTGGCAGCATTCCGGTGAACCTTTCCAACTGCGGTTATCTTTATTCCCTTAAGCTACAGCATAATCAATTGACAGGAAATATCCCCGCCCAACTGAGCAGCCTCGATCGCCTGCAAACGTTTAGTGTTTCGGACAACCAGTTAACTGGCCCAATACCTGTATTCAAAAATACTTTCCAACCCTCAAACTTTGCAAACAACCTAGCTCTTTGCGGTAAGCCGTTGGATGATTGCACTGGTACTTCAAAGAAGGCCAATATTGGAGTAATCATAGGCGCAGCAGTTGGTGGTGTTGTAATAACCATCATTATCCTTGGAGTTATTTTATGCTTCTGCATGCGCAACATGCTCATCAAGAAGAAAGAGAAGGACATGGAAGAAAACAAGTGGGCTACGTCTATAAAGGCAGTGAAAGGCGTCAAGGTTGGATTACTTTTAACTTATGAATGATGTTGAATATCTTCAAACTTGCCAAATTACTACAGCACTTTTCCTTTCCTCTAATTGTGCTTGTATCGTATGTTTCAGGTATCTATGTTTGAGAAATCGGTGTCGAATATGAAGCTGAGTGAATTGATGACAGCAACCAATGATTTCAGTAACAAGAACATAATTGGAAATGGTAGAACTGGGACAATGTACAAGGCAACACTTCAAGATGGCACCTTTCTCGATATCAAGAGGTTGCGGCACTCTCAGCAATCCGGGAACCAGTTTCTATCAGAGATGGTGGCGCTGGGAAATGTCAGGCATGAAAACTTGGTTCCCCTTTTGGGTTACTGCATCGCCAAGAGGGAGAGGTTCTTGGTGTACAAGTACATGCCTAAGCGCACTCTCTATGATCAATTACATGGCTCGAGTTCACAAGGCAAGAGTTTGGAGTGGGCAACAAGACTCAAAATCAGTATCGGAGCAGCGAAGGGGATAGCCTGGCTTCACTACAACTGCGACCCACTCATCCTTCATCGGAACATCAGTTCCAAGTGCATTCTTCTGGACGAGCACAACAACCCCAAGATCTCCGACTTCGGCCTCGCCTGGCGAATGAATTCGGTATATGCACATCTCAGCATGTTCGTCGTCGACGGCGAGGTCGGCGACCACGGATACATCGCCCCCGAGTACGCCCGCCCGCTCGTCGCAACGCCGAAGGGAGACGTCTACAGCTTCGGAGTGGTTCTTCTTGAATTGGTGACTGGTGAAAGACCCATTCAAGTGTCTAATGCTTCAGAAAGCTTCAAAGGCAGCTTGGTGGAGTGGGTTACTTTCCTCTCAGACAACTCTCTGCTGCAGGATGCGATCGACAAGTCCCTGATTGGCAAGGACAACGATAATGAGCTTCTCCAGGTCATGAAAGTAGCATGTGCCTGTGTTGCATCTGGCCCGAAGGAGAGGCCTACCATGCTTGAAGTTTACCAGCTTCTGCGAGCGATAGGGGAGAAGTACCATTTCACGGCTGACGACGATATTCCTTTGCCGACGCTGAGCAGCGATGCTGAAAACTTCGATGAGCTGATCATCGCAAAATAAATCTGCAATTGGTAAATGTAGTTAGAGGATCATCTATCAATCTATAGTAAGAGTAGTAATTTGGAGTTGTTAAAGAAGCAAAGCACAACCATTAAAGAAGCTGGCTATTTGTTGTATATTGAGTTTGAAGTACCTATGTTGAGGTTATATAGTGTCTCCCGGGTCAGGCATTTCCAGTTGACTTGTCAGGAGAACCCATATGCAAAAAGAGATGGAGGTTGAAAAGTCAACATACAAAAAGTACCCATAGTCATACATGAAATAGCTGATGGGAAAAGAATAATGTCAACTTAGAATTATACTTCAGATAAATGGTAAGTCGATTCAAGGATGAGATGGAGACAAGAGGGCAGACTTATCTAGGCACACGGGTCAGGTTAGGATTGACATGCTTGTTGCCAAGTCAAGCATGATACAACACGTTTCTCCTATTTTCTGATTTTTCCTTTTTTTACTTTTTTCAATTCTTTTCTTATTTTTTATTTTTTAAAAAAAAATTTCATTTGGCTCGTGTCTCATGTCTCATGTCTCGGAGGCGTGTTTTCTAAGTGTGGACCGCTTAGTTTGAGTTGAGCAGGGTCCCGTAAGAAGCAAACATGTGTCTATTTGCAGATATACCCTATTTCAAGGATAAATATTTGTAGAGGGGTGCTTAATTTTGCATTTTTAATTTTTTTTTAATTTCTTTTTTAAAAAATATTGTAGGCATCAAGAGCTATCCAATGGTATATATATTAAGGTATTTTAGATCTTGTATACGTCTAAAATATCCTATACAAGATTACATATAAAATAAAAATACTATTCATTTTTGTCTTATATGTGATCTTGTATAGGGTATTTTAGATGTATACAAGATCTAAAATACCTCAATATATATACCATTGAATAGCTCTTGATGTCTACAACATTTCTAAAAAAAAAATTAAAAAAAAACTTTTAAAGGTGCCCCTCCGCAAATATTTCCTCCTTTTTCAGGTGTTTTTCAATAGGCGGCCAGTACTTTAAACAATCAGGGCCGGCCATCTCCTACAATAATAATTTTTTTCTCATGTGATATGTGTTAGGCCTGCTACATTTCTGGGCCACGCCTACGTGCGCGGTCCAAGCCCAACGCGCGCAGCCCAACTTCAGTCGGTGGCGGCTGAAGCATTTCGGGCGCAGGTTTGCGGGCTTACGGGTCGGGCGGATTCGGGCAACAGGATGGAGCTTCGTTGGACCTCGCTTACGCGAGAGAAAATAGGGCTACAGTGCCCTCGCTACAGGAGAGACGTTCGCTCAACGCGAACGATGGCGGCGACTGTTCATCTCCCCTCCCCCCTGATCTCTCTCCCCTCCGTCGAGTGCGGCTCCGGCGAGAGTCCCGGCAGCGGCGACGGAGTCCCGGCAGCGGCGACGGAGTTCCGGCAGCTTCCCCGTGGGTTGGGTGCGGCGGTGCGGGAAGCTTCGGAGCAAAGGGGCAGCGTTCCCCTTTCCATTCCTCCACCTCTGTCTTCGGCGTCGCCGTTGGTGGAGCCGGCGGACGGTCGTCTGCCGAGGTACGTCTTCTACCTCCTCCCGCTCCGGCTTCGTCCAGCGGGTTGGTTGTTGGGTCGACGAGCGTCGCCGACCCCCTTTCTTCCCCTTTGCTGCGTCGTCAGCTTCTCTCGCTGCCGGCGAGGACTTGGACGGCCGGCGAGGTTAGGGGTTTCTTCCCTCTTCATGGAGACGTCCGGCGACCGGTGGCGGGTTCGCCGGCGTCTCCGACAGTTGGGGAGTGGGCAGCGGTTCCGCCCCTTGCTTGGGCTGCGTCCGACGACCTTGGAAGGGTTCGCCGGCATCTCCTTTGGTCTCGGCGAGGCTGGGCTCGGCTGGACGAGGCTCCGGCGAGCCTCGGGTAGTGTCCGACGATCTTTGGGCCGTCAATCCACCGCCTCGGGTTACGTGCATGTGCGTTGGTTGGCGTGCACGTGCCTCATTTTCTGCACGCGCGCCGATCAGCTGTCCTTAGCCGGCGTCTTCCTCTCTCCAGCTCCCCGAGTCTCGTGTTCCCGGCCGAGTTGTCTTACTCGGTCGGCGACTCCTCGTCCCTCTCAGCGCTCCGGTCAAGTGCGTCGGCCTTGTGTGTTGTTGCCGGTGTTTGCCGTTTATTTGTGTCGGACGTCTGCGAGACGTCCCCTTTGGGCGAGAGGTGAGTCTGGCCGCCTGCGTGCGGTTTGTTCCTTTTCCGGTGTACCGGACTCGTACGTGCGCTGCACCGGCGTCAAGTCTCGGGTGTTGTACTTTGGTGGACGTTGGAGCTGGTTCGTGCAGTGGTCCGTGGCAGACGTGGCGGTCGATGACTCATCGAGACGAGAGTTGAGGTGGCCGCCTGGGATAGACTGAGGAACACGTCGAGGACGTGCTCCTGCCGATCACGCCTAGATCAGCGGTTCAGCCGCTTAGCCCCTGCGTGGGCGTGCTTGGGTGCCAGTCAAAGTGTTGACTCAGGTGTATTTTAATTAAAAATTTATTACCCTAATTATGGGCGTGACAATATGCATGAGTAGACCTATTAAAAACTGACGTGACTAGATCGGATCTGGCATGACATAAAATCAAACGGATCTAAGCCAGTCATAAATTATAAATAAATTAACCTACTTATAATTTAAAAATAATTAATATATTAAATTATAAACAAGTTGACCCGCTTAACCTGATTATATTATATATTTATATATATAAATTTTAAATATAAATTATCTCAATCTCATTACTAGCTCATAAACCCAAATCTCTTCTAATTTTTTTTAACTTAGATTTTGGGCCACCAATGAGCCATAATTTTTATTAATTTTAATAGATTTTTTATTAATTTATTATTTATATTTAAAATATGAATGATAAATTTATAATCGGATTGTGTCGGGTCAAGCAAATCAAGTGAATAAATGACCTTTTTAATAAACGGATTATTCGGGTCATATTAGATTGATCGATTATATTCGGATCATCTTCGAATTAAGCAATTTGATTTAATTAATTAAATTAATCGTATTCAAGTTAGCTAAATTGGATCACGAATCACAATTGATAAGACCTATTTACCCGAATTAAATAGTAGTATAGATACAAGAGTACAAAAGTGTACTATTTTAAATTTTAATCTAAAAATTTTTCTTAATTTTTTAAATATTATACTAAAAGATAACTTTAAGATGCTGAGGTTTTTAAAATGATTTGGTGACTTAATTTTATTTGTTTCATTTATCACATGTGCATTTTAAAATAATTTTATTCCTGTAAGTAAATTCAATCACTCATGCTAATCCACAACACATCATTTTTTGATATAAAAAAATTTGTAACATATAAAATAATACATACCCGGGCTGCGTTTTTGTGGAGGGGTGCCCCTCCGCAAAATTTGCGGAGGAGTGGGCTGAGATGTGAAGCACGCATCTTGAAGCGGCATTGCACGAATCTCCAAACAACCCATACTTAAGCCCGTTATAGCATCTCCTCCCTGTGTTATACCATCTCCTCTCCGATATAACACCCGCCCGTTATAGCAGTCCATTACGAACTAACCATTTAACGCTCGAAATTTCCCTACCCGCCCAACCCGCTCGACCCTCACTCTGTAACCTCTAAACCCTAACTTTGCTCTAACGAAATTATCGCCCGATTGTCGCCCACGCTCTCCGAGCCTCTCTGACGGCCTCCAATGACCTCCTTTTAACTGCATATACCTCCGACGACCTCCTTTGAACTGCTTATACCTCCGACGACCTCCGCAAACGTCTCATTGTTGCTTGACGACCTGCTACAGTATAAGATTTGTTCTTGTTTGGGCTAGGGTTTCCTAATCTTGTTTTTTTTTTTTTTTGCAGGATCTCATGGCGAGCTCCTCCTCCGATTCCAATGTTCCTTTAAGATATAATGTCGTAATTTATCTTATGAATACGTACATTGATGTATTAATGACCTATTTTTGGTATAACATGCTTGGAAAATTGGTATACCCACTTTCATGATATTTGCATAATTTGTATTGTCCTTGAAGCTGTTTGGGAAATAGCCTTAAAAGGAACCTGTTAGTTGTTAAATCTGCTGATAGTATCAATTGTCGCAATTGCGTCATTTGAAGCTTGCATTTTAGAAAATCATTCCTACTTCCTTTTGAATTCAGTCTGTTGGAAGTGAATAGAGAAACCTAAATTTCGTATAACATGCCCCAAACTTAGTATAATATGCCCCAAACTTGGTATAACACTTGACAGACATGGTATAACACTTGACAGACATGATATAAGACTGCATAGACATGGTATAACACTGCACAGACATGGTATAACACTACCCAGACATGGTATAACACTGCACAGACATAGTATAACACTAAACAGACATGGTATAACACTGCACAGACATGGTATAACACTACACAGACATAGTATAACACTGCACAGACATGGTATAACACTGCATAGACATGGTATAACACTTCACAGACATGGTATAACACTTCACAGAGATGGTATAACACTGCACAGACATGGTATAACACTACACAGACATAGTATAACACTGCACAGACATGGTATAACAGCATCTCATTTTCGTTTAATAGATTTACCTTTTGAGTTCGTCATGTTAATATAGTTCTAACTTTTTTAACAGTAGGTTCATGTGTATAATGAGGGCTACTCATGAAAGCCACCCACATGAAAGCACATCTGATAGGTCTTCAGATGAAAAGGAGTATCACTACAAGGGGGCCAAACCTCGTCGGGTACTGAGTAGATGCTCCTTGAGTCGGATTCACAAGTTTGTCAACACAGTGGAAGGGGTGAGGATATTAAACGAGTGCTCCTACAGACCCCCTTTGGGCATTTGCTGCAAAGGCTAGCCATTTCCCTGGATATGATTACTGTGGAATATTTGCAGTCTATATGGGATGGTAACAGAAGAGGATTCAACATTAATGGTAATTTCGTGCCCTTCTCAGTAAAGGATGTATCAATCATCCTTGGTCTCCCACGGGTAGGGGAGCTAGTTAAATGGGACACTGACTGACCATCTACCAAATATTATAAGGAAGAATTTGATGGGAAGTTACCAAACACCAAAGCCATTGAAAGAAAATTGAAAGTTATCTGCTCACAAGGCCTGGCGGAAAATGAGGAGAGGCTCACAAGATTGGCCATTTTGTATCTCTTTTGTTGTTTTTTATTCAGTCGACTAACATACAACCTGGATACGGGACTTGTATTTTTTGTAAAAGACCTCTCAACATTGGCTCATTACAATTGGGCAGAGGCTGTACATAATTTTCTTTGCGTCGAATTGACCTCCAGCTCAAAGAAGGGACGTGGATTTGCTGGTTGTGCCATAGTCCTTGGTGTAAGTATTCTCAATATCTGAACCTGTATTTCAAATATAGTTAATTTTATGATAAGTTATTGATTTATTTCTTATTTTTTGTAGATTTGGTTTTATGAGCATACCAACTTGTATATAGATAGTAAGGTGGAGGGAGTACACCCTCGGTTGTTCCGTTGGCCCAATGTGAAATTACCTCGACGGACAACATATTTCAAAAATTGTGCCAAATTAAATGAAGATGCAGTAAGATATTTATGTGTAAGTGTACTAAGTCAGTTGAAGTTAGAGTTTCTAATAATGATTACAATTGTAGATTATTTTTGAACTTGAGGAAGGAGGTGAAGTGGAGTGTGAGGTTGTACATAGTCTCCTTGCATTAGATGCAGCCCCTGAGGAAGCTGGTGTTGTGGGCCCATCCCATAGTCAAACAGACATCCCCTTTATTCTTGACCCTGTAAGTATGTAATATGATAACATGTCTTATCCTTGGTGGAACTTAGTATAACAGTCCTCTGAACTTGGTGTAATATGGCTCAAACTTAGTATAACAGCCTTCTGAACTTGGTATAACATGACTGAAACTTAGTATAACAGCCTATTGAACTTGGTATAACATGGCCGAAACATGGTATACCATGGCTCAAACTTAGTATAACAGCCTTCTAAACTTGGTATAATATGGCTCAAACTTAGTATAACAGTCTTATGAATTTGGTATAACATCGTCGAAACTTGGTATAAAATGTATCAATTGTCGGTATAACAGTATCTCATTATATTCATACTGTTGTTAGATCATGTGTTGTACGATACTGACAGTTTTGTGTTAATTTTTTGCGTAGAGCCATGAAGAAGTTTTGAACTTGAATTCGGAATTGTGTATAGTTATAGAGGAAAATAATAAATTGAAGAATGAAATCATTCAATTGGAGAATGATAAATACTTGCTTAAAGATGAAGCTACTGAGAAGGATGCTGAGATTTGCAGCATCAAGGCCGGTTTTAGCTTAGAGGTGGCCAAATTGCAAAAAAAAATTGAGAAGCTAGTGGAGGAAAATAAAAAGCTGAGAGCAGACAATGAGATGCTACAAAATAAGAATGGAGCAGAGTTGAGCTGGAGTGAGGAAGATGACAAGTCGCCCTCGGGGGGTGAGGAAGCTGAGACGTCTGCCCCAATAAGTGAGGTACTCAAAAGGAAAAGAGTAAAAAAGGCTTCATGTTTTCTTCTCACCCCTTACACACAACAAAAGAAGAAGAAGAAGAAGGATATGGAATCAGAGGTAAGACCATTAACACAAAAGTATCATACATCATTGTAAACATATGCTTGAGCCTTAATTTTAACATGTCTGTGTTTCTAATTTTCTTTCAGCCAGTGGAGGTAGATGAAAATGCGGAATCTGCACCCCAGGTTGATATGGTATGGTGGCATAAATAGTATTTACCACAATTGTACATATCTGGTAGCATTGACATATGTGAGTATTCTGATAGATTTTTCTTGCATCTTTAGTATCTAAATAGGCAGGACTATTGTGGTCGGGATGTACTAGCGGACAATATTAAATCGCAACTGGAATTTTATATCTCCTTGCAAGATTATTCCATTATTCAGAACATTGCGAAAGCCAATGTATGTAGCATTCTCTTCGGAAAGTTAGTTGTTGATGAGGTAAGCATGTATGGAATACACTATCTATGTATATTTGGTTCCTTTTTGCTAATGGACTTGTTATATCATTGTAGGCTATAGATTTGTATGCATCACTCCTCATCCATAGAGTAATGGCTAAGAGAAAAAAGTTTAAGGCTTTTGCTTACATCCCACCACATGTCCTACAATTTTATATGGGTGGCCTAGGTGGGGCGGCCTTCAAAGGCTTAGAGCATTTGAATAATCAGACAATAAGATATGTTCGCACAATATTCACCCCCGTATGCCACAAGCTGCACTGGTTTCTGATGGTAGTGGATCTACGTGGGAAACGCGTACAGTGCTATAATTCATTGTCCCCTTCCAGGGTAGCTGAGGGCTATGTTAAAAGATATGTGAGTATCTATCATCTGATATGACTTCATACCGTATCATTTCTATTGTTATTTTTCATTTCTTGTAACATTATCTTGTGCATTGTTCTGTTGGACAGCTTGAAATACTGCACTTTCATCTCTCCTTCCAATCTGGCAATCCCAAGGAATGTTCTTGTTGGCCATTGAAATGGGAGGTCTGCCCGCAGCAAGATGGCGAAAGTATAGATTGTGGGATATTTGTCATGAAATTTATGGACTACCTATCTAGAGGGGTACCGTTTGATTTCACACTTCAAGACATGCCAAGATTGAGGGCCCTGATTAGTTTAGAACTATTTGAAGGAAAGTTACTAGCAGAGAATTAAAAGACATTGTAATTAAAACACATGTACATACATACGCATGTATATTCAATATCTGTATTTACAAACACCTATATATTTGAATATGCAATGTTGTGCATTGTTCTGTGTCTTGTTATACCATGTATGTGAAGTGTTATACCATGTATGTGAAATGTTATACCATGTATGTGCAGTGTTATACCATGTATGTGCAGTGTTATACCATGTATGTGAAGTGTTATATCATTGTAGGCTATAGTGTTATAACTAGAGGTGGCCATGGGCCGTGCCCGGGCCGGCCCAGGCCCGAGCCCGGCTCGGCCCGACTTCTGGCGGGCCGTGCCAGGCACGGCCCGGTTGTAACCGTGCCGTGCACGGCACGACAGAAAAATGCCTGGGCCCGGCACGGCCCGTGGCACGTTTAGGCGTGCCGGCCCAGGCACGGCTTAGCTTCTGGCCGGGCCCGGATCCAGCACGCGGGCCGAATCCGGCCCGCGGGCTGAAACTGGCCCGCGGGCTATGGTCGGCCCAATGGGCCGTGCCAGGCACGGCCTGAATGTGGCCCACGGGCCGACTTTGGCCCGCTTCATTAAATTAAATAAAATATTAATAAAATAAGAAATTGAGAATTATGTATTTTGCATAATTTTTTTAAAAAAATATTTAATTTTTATTTAATTAATTATTTTATTTAAAACATATATAATTTTAATTTTAATATATTTTATTAAATTAATTAACAATACTAACAACATATGACTAAAGTTAAAACCAACTTGATTAAATTCATATTCATAAATTATACATTTAAGTTTAAATCAATTATCGACATAATGGGCATACACAATTTACCCGTAGCCAACTACGCAAGCAGCTACTATGGAAGATATGCGAGCATTGTGTTAAGCATACTTGCGCTCCGTGCTCCATCTTCTCTATGCATATTGTGCACTCCATGTTTTCAGCTCTACCTCCTTTTTCAATAATAAAAAACTCAAGTGACTCTTGTGCTTGGCTTGTTTCGATATATTGCTCCGGCTCATCGTTGATATTATCACTATCCTCCTCACTATCACTTATTTCAAAGTCCTCAACCTCTATATCAATCTCAACCCCAGAAGGAGAGGGAGAAGCCAAAAATTCCTGTCTTGCATGATCAGATAAGTGGATAAAGTGTTCTTCAAA
Source organism: Costus lasius (assembly GCA_027563935.2). NCBI lineage: Eukaryota > Viridiplantae > Streptophyta > Magnoliopsida > Zingiberales > Costaceae > Costus > Costus lasius. The sequence continues at coordinate 104,802,166 of CM050453.2, forward strand.
CCTGAATACATCAATTCGTATAATTTGACTAACACGTTCGATAATACTTAAAATAGTGATTCTCCATTGATCAGCATTGAAGAAATTTAAGGTAGATGTAAGGAAGATTGAACGTTGAGAATTTGGCATAATGATAATTATCTTCACTCTTCTATTATCTGACATTTTTCTCTATGCCTCGTGCTCGTGCTCACCACGTGATAATTATATTATAAAAGTAAATTAATTTAATACTTACTTAATCTTCTCCACGTCTAGTCACGTGGTGAGCACGAGTCATAGAAAAAAATGACTAGTCTAGACCGAGAGAGCATTGAATTCTTGATGGCTAAAAAGAAGCTTAAGCTTGAGTTCAATTAAGAAACTAATTGTAACTCAAGACTTAGAAAAGAGATTAAGAGAGTATTAAGAGAGAATGAGAAATTATTCCAAAGATAGTTGGAAACTTGTGTGAAGAAATGAGAGGGTTGGGGGGTCAATTTATAGGGATGAATTGGGTGTATAATTACATATTTATACCCTATTTTTAATTATTAAAAGGGGATAAAATGGTAATTTTATACCATAAAGACAATTATATCCCTAACTTTTAAAATTTTTATAACTATTATGAGGGCATTTAGGTAAAAATACGTGCCGTGCCTGGCCCGGCCCACAGGCCGCGACCCTTCGGCCCAGCACGACCCGAGCCGGGCCACGGGCCGTGCCTGGCCCGTGTCGTGCCGGGCCGTGCGGGCCGCGGGCCGGCCCGGCCCGTTGGCCACCTCTAGTTATAACATGACACAGACATCGTATAACATGGGACGAACATGGTATAACACAACCTGAAATTCATATAACATGGCACAGACATCGTATAACACGGGACGAAGATGGTATAACACGACCTGAAATTCATATAACATGGCACAGACATCGTATAACACGGACGAACATGGTATAACATGACCTGAAATTCATATAACATGGCACAGACATCGTATAACACGGACGAACATGGTATAACATGACCTGAAATTCATATAACATGGCACAGACATTGTATAACACGGGACGAACATGGTATAACACGACCTGAAATTCATATAACATGGCACAGTGACACTATCCGCAAGTGCACGGAAATGTCGAAGTAATACAAAAGATATTGAACCCACAGGGAACAAGGTGAGTACCAGAAAATCTAATTCTTGGAATCTAAGTTGATCAAATCGTGGTTTTTGGAACTTGAAAACTAAAACTAAGTAGAACAGTAAACAAAAAATCAAACTATGGCAGGGAAAATATATGAGAAAGAATATCAGGGCTTGGGTTTTCACCACTCCAACAATTTTATTTGCGTTAAGAAATAAATATCAGTTATTTGGATTTACAGATATGCGTAAAGAATCTACCCTATGGTACAAGGTGCCCTCTTTCGAGTGTACACCCCGGTATTTGCGTAGAACGTCTCCTACTTTCGTGGTGGACCATTTTCGACAAACCCAATGGGTTCCGTGGTAGATTATGAACCCTCGAGCGAAGAACAAGCACTTTCTTATCAAGCCTTCACAAGATTCACAAAGAGGTTCGGTCGTTACGGTCCTACTCTCGTTATGAACCGTAACAACCATAACATGATAATACTTGGCCAGAGTACAAATCAAGAAATAAATACATCAAGTGAAATACGCTTAAGATATGATCCAAATAGCAAAGTTAATACATGAGTTGCAAATAAAAATCGTCAGAGGGCTTCAACCTAGCCCTGAAAATAGGTTTTCGCTACAACCATCGTCAAAGCGCTCAAGATCCTCTTTTTAAACATAAGAAAATCACAGGAAAATGTTTCTAGGAGGGAAGAGATGATGAACCGAAAAGAGTAAACCAAAATCACAGGGTTTCGATGATCGAATCTCCAGAAATCCGCTCGAAGTCGCCGAATCGCCGTGTTCTTCCGCCCTAGCCGCTTCATCGTGCGATTGCTCATTTATTAGGGCACGAAATTAGGGCTTTTATATTTTTTTCGTTTGTCTTCGAGTCAGCTTTCCAAAAAGTCCTCACTTGCTAAATTTGGACTTAAATCCGGTTCAAAATCGCCAAAATACTGAATAAGTGTCAGGCTGATCCGTCAACTTCACGGGTGAACCCCGCCGGGTTCACCAGGTGGTGAAGTGCACGGTGCTCTTTTGTTGCGAAATAATCACAGGTGAACCCCGCGCTAGTGAAATCATCGGCATATTTCTGTGCGGGACTTCATCAGACCAGATCACGGGTGAACCCCATGGGGTTCACCTGCCAGTGAAGTGTGCGGCAGATTTCAGAAACTTTTGACATCATCGGTGAACCCCGCCGGGTTCACCAGGCAGTGACGCGCGCGCTGAATTATGTCCTTCAGCAGGATCACGGGTGAACCCCGTGGGGTTCACCTGGCCGTGAAGTCCAGAGAAAGCTCTGATTGAGCCCAAATTTTACGGGCAGCTTCGTCTTCTCATAAGGAATCATCCCATGCTTTTAGATTATTCAAAAAGGCTTCAAAATTGGGTGATTTTACCTGAAATTCCACAAGAGAGACGAAAAGTGAAGATTCTAAAGCTTTTAACTAAATAAGTCTTAAAGGAGTGTAAAAACATTCATACAAGCCTGAATTTAACATGAAATAACAGTGAAAATTACTATAAAAATGTATGGCATCAAATACTCCTCGACTTAAATCTTTGTTTGTCCTCAAGCAATAAAATAAGTTGAAATACATGCTTAGTATAAGAATAATCTTTTTGTGTTGAAGTTCGCACCCAAGTTCAGAAAAATACTTTTTAGTAATCCAAAATCTAATCAGGAGAAATCAACTAAAATGAATGTCTCAAGCATTCACCAGTTTGGTCCCACAGTTTCTAGATATCAATCAATTCAGAAAGCAGTGAACATGAGATTCAATCAAGCATACACAACACTCATTCCATTCCTATCCTTCCAATTCATAATGTTGGGGTTAACTCAAATGTTTTATTTAGGATACAAAACACTGATCATTGCATTAGACTTCAACTCATATCCTTAGGTACTATTGCCAATTTTTCGCAATGCCAAGTAGAGGAGTCTTTTTATTTCAATTCACATTTCTTAGATTTCAACTCATATCCTTCAGTACCACTGCTCATTTTTCACAGTGCCAAGTAGAGGAATCTAAGTGTGATTTTTTTTTTATAACAGAAGTTAACATATCCTTTCTTTTAACAAATGCAGTGTTTCCTCAATAATAGAAAGGAATTCAAAGTTTGAAAAGAGATTATGTATCCTAATATGAATCGAATGTAAATTGCAAACCAAAATAAATTTAAGAATCATGAAAGTGTTTGACCTACTAAATGAATAACCTAAAATCAATCAAATTAGAAAATTTCTAATTCATAGGGCATATGGACATGACTATTAAGTAAATTTCCAACAAGTACAACATTCAACATGTCTTGATAAATTCTCACCAATCATGCATTTAACTTTAAGAATTTTGCAAGGCTATTAGACAAGACTAGCATGACAGGTCAATAATGAATTTTTCATCACAAAATATGCAATATATGTCTTTAAAACAAACAATTTCATGAAAGCGTAGTGATCCATACAACATGTAACATAGAATATAACATAATACTGAAGTGGAAAAACAAGAAGTTCAAATATAAGTTATACACTGCAAAAAGTGAGGCCTGTAAATGTGGACCAGGCCCACAAATAGTGGCATATAAGATACAATGCCAATATCAAAATATCCATCATAATGTAGCATAACAAATCCATAAAGAGAACTAGAAAGTCATGGCAATCACAACCAAAAAACTAAGAAGAAGCTGGAGTTAAGACAGCTCACCCGCTCTTAAATTTTGCATAGTCCTCTATGCAACATCATATACGTGAGAGGAGGGGGATAGTGCTGAATGGTGCTGACGCCTCTTGGGTGAGTGGGAGCCAGAAGCTCGGGAGCTCTTCCCCTTACTGCGTGAAGTGTGACCCGGCGCCTCCTCCTCATCCGAAGAGATCGGTATATTCCTGATATTTTCTTCATTAAGCAAGGCAAACCGATCATCCATAATACATAATTTCTCCCAGATTGAGCTCAGCATTTTGTGCTGTTGCTGCATCCCAGCCTCGTTAGCTTCCCATCGGGAAGCTTGTTCCTGGCGTATAAAGGAGATGGAGGAATCCATCTGGTCAATGAGCTCACGCTGCTGAAGCTGCTCCTCCCTCATCTCTTGAAGAACACGCATCATGGAATCTAAGGAAGAGCCGCCACCAAAGAAAAATGAGCCAGGGGCTGGTGGTGCAGTGTCAATAGGGTCTGGCTGGGGATCTTCGGTTGGTTTGATGCGCCAGTTCTCTCGCACACGCACAGTGGTGCGCTCAGGATTTGGCAATGGCATGCAAAACTGGCCATCTTTAAAGGTCATGCAGTAAGAATCGCCTCGGCGGACGATAAATTTCATGGAAACACAGGACTCAATCTCGAGTCGGTTATTTCCAAGAGCCTCAGGTGTACCGTAGGGGATGACCCCTAGAGCGACAGCAAACGGTGTGATAAGGCCTCCGATGACAATCGCGCCCTTGCAGCAGTGCGCGATACGGCTAAACTGCTTTGCTAAATAAAATCCTGAATCGACCCTGAAAGAATGCAACATGCACCATAAATAAAATAACTCGGACTGACGTACCATGTCATCGCTTTCCCCACGATCGAAGATGGTATGGGCGAGCACACGATGGACGTATCTGATGGTTGGGTTGCATATGTTGGATGCTCTTGCAACTCTAGCTGAGTAGAAGTGTTCATTCGTAATCGATGCCCAGAAAGCTTGCTTGTTGAACTCCACCGGGACATTGCGCGTGTAGGGCTCTGGAAAACCGTAAATATGGCGGAGATCAGAGAGAGATAAACTGTGCTCAATGTTCCCTATCCGGAAGGAGATGCGCCCTGGGTCTTCATCTACTGTCACAGCAGCTCTCACATCTAGAGAGCTGAGGAATTCTAATGTAATGCCGATGTACGTGGGCGAGGCTAGCCGTAGGAACTGCTCCCATCCAACATTCGAATACATCCATTCAACATCGTCCATGAGCCCTAGCATAATAAGAGTGTTTCGGTCCAAGTATCTGGTGTTGGATATCTGACGATGGAGAAGCTGCTCATAGTTTTGTTGATGCTCTGCATTTCTGAACACTATACCAAATTTATTAGGCGAAGATGCATAGGCTTGAGGCTACCGAGCAGAATGGCGCGCTGGGTTTCTGGAAGAGGAAGGTGGCGCCGTCTGGCTTGCAGGAGTAACACGAGGTGGCGGAGGATGTCCGTGTGGGACGAAGTCATCGTCATCTGTGGACGATTCCGATGCAGGCCGTGGGTCACGGCGACAGAAGGCGAGCACTTTGCGCCTTGGTGCCATATGGTAAGAATGCTGGAAGCGGTGAAGAAAACCAGAAAACCAGAGAGAAGTCGTCGGAGCACAGGAGCAGCAACAGAGTGCGGAGGCGGAGGTAGAGGAATCAGGTATCAAGGAAAACCAGAATACTAGTAGTGGAGAGCGAATCGAATCTATGCGGACCTCACTAGAGATACAGATCGTGAGGTAAGAAGATTCTCTGAAGATCTGAAGGAAGGAAATCGTCGGGCGAGTAGAGATCCTGAGCGGGGAGAGTGGCGGCGGCGGATGTAACGCCCTCAATTTTTCTGAATTATGATTTAAGGTTAGAAATTCTGTTTCTGTATTTTTATCTATTAAAATTTTGGGATTTTTGCCTAATTGTAGGAATTTTTCCTACAGGGCAAAAATAATTATTTTGGTTGGGGCTCGAACCCTCAACCTTGACTTTTTGCTCCTGGAATTCTTCCACCATGGTGGCGCATATTTCTATGTTATTGGAGTGGCGCATGGTGGTTAAGCCCAGGTGAGCCCTTAAAACCGATTTTCACTTAAGTTAACTGGGTTATTGGATCTTGGATCCGTTTGGAGTGGGAGAAAAAGAGAAATATCGTGAAGAGCTCCTCTCCCTCACGATTTTTGTTGTTTTCTTGCCCTAGCCGCCTGTGGTTGTCGCCTCTTACTGTGTTTGGCGCCTTCTGCAAATTTCTGACGCTGGTGGTGGCAGACTGGTGGTGGACGAAGTTCCTGGAGATCCCTGACCCTCTGTTGTGGCGTTTTTTTTCTGTGGGCGATTTTCAGTGAGTAATTCGATCCTAAGGAGTCTAATCCTATTTGCAATAATTATCTGTATGAACCAAAAATCTGCAAGTAGATCCTGTGTTTTTCTATTCTATAGGTCGGATCTGAATATGCATGATGATTCAGAAATTTTGTCTTGCTGAAAATTGTAGTCGCCAATCTGACCTTACTGTGCTTTAACCTCAATATCTCATGATCTATAGATCCAAATCACACGAAACAAATTTTATATGAAACTAGATTCGCTCAGCTTTGATTCTTATGTAATATCGACCACATCTGAACTATATTTGTGTTGCAATCGGCATTGTTATATAACTTACGAAATCTGTTTTCTGAAAATCTAGAATTTTGACCCTTTTGTGTTCGAACTCTCGTATCTCCCTAGGTATAGCTCGAAATCCTGTGAAACCAGTTTTATTAGACCGTAGGTTTGAAGAGCTTCATTTTGACTCCCATAACGCCTATTTTTGATTAGTTATTGGATCTGAAATATATGTCGTAATTCTGATATATGAATCTGTTTTATTGAAATCTGAAATTCTGACCCACCTATGTTCGAACCCTTATATCTTCCTGCCTACAATTCGAAATTTTGCAAAACCAGTTTTATTGGAAACTAGATTCAGAGAGCTTCATTTTGAATATAATATTTACTAGCTTTGGTTCGAAATTGGACCAAAAATATATGTTGCAATCTGACAATATAAATCTGCTATGTCAATTTTGGGGCTTTTGTCAATTTTCTTCACGAACGTGCAATTAAAAATTATCTGTAGTAGGGGACTGAATTATTTTCATGAAATTTGTATGTTCTGCAAGGATTCTAAAAATTTCGCCCCTTATAGTGATTTTATGGCTCACGGTTTTTAGGAAATTTGGGGAAAAATATTGCAATGAATATCTATATATATATTTCCCTATAATTCCTAGGCTTATTGAATTGTTTGTTATGTGAATAATTTCTATTCTGTGTATATATCGTGAAATTTCTGAAACTTTGAATGTGTTATAACCTTTGTGAGAACATAGAATGGTTTGACATGAAATAAGTATAGTTGCATGAAATCTAAGGAATTCACTCCTATATTACTTCTGGTTAATGATAAAAATTATGAAGTGTGTTCAGCTTTGATTTTCTGCAAATTGTAATTTTGTTAAGGACTGGATATTGGGGTGTGTCATTTTCTGTTTGTGAGACACGTTGGGCATGATGTAAGAATTAAGTAGTAGTTAGTTCTACTCCTCCGTTTCAGCATGATCTGTTCTGTAAAAATTATGCCCTAGTGTAGCACTCTTCCGTGTCCTTACCCTCCTTCTGTGGCGCTGTAATGGTGCTGATAGTCTACTACGACCCATGAGACACTATTTCTGTTCTGTTCTGGGTATTGGAGACCAGAGTGCCACGTCCTGACAAGACGGGGGCCACCCACTGATACCTCCTCTACCATTCTGTTCTGGGTATTGGAGACCAGAGTGCCACGTCCTGACAAGACGGGGGCCACCCACTGATACCTCCTCTACCATTCTGTTCTGGGTATTGGAGACCAAAGTGCCACGTCCTGACAAGACGGGGGCCACCCACTGATACCTCCTCTACCATTCTGTTCTGGGTTTTGGAGGCCAGAGTGCCACGTCCTGACAAGACGGGGGCCACCCACTGATACCTCCTCTACCATTCTGTTTCTGATATGCATGCATGTCTCGTCCTCGGCAGAGATGGGGTCAGACCTTCTGTGGTCATCAGGCCTTCTGTGGCCTTTCTGTTTCCGATGTAGACTATCCGTTTGGATTCTGAAAATTCTGATTTTCTGTCTGTCAGTTCTGATTTCTGTAGTTCTGTTTCGATCTGTATTATAGATGTGTTAGGCAGTGTGTTTAGTAGGGAGGGGTTGGTATACTTATATCCTACTTCATGCTTGATGCCTAATGTTATAAGTATCTGTATTTGATTATGTTTTGTTTCTGATATGAGTGTGCATGTTAAGTTGATTTATCTTATCTGTTACAAAAATGTATTTCAACTTATGCATGATATTTTTGATGTGTACTATGGATGGCTTTTAGTGTCTTTTACTCACTGAGCTTTTTAGCTCACCCCCGTTGTTTAAATATTTTCAGGTGAGACATTGGGACAGTGATCGCTACAGCTAATTAACGAATTTACTATGATGCTAATGTTTTATTTAATTTCTAAGAGTTGTCTTCTAAAAATCTGTCAGGCCTGCGTGCCTAACTTAATTATACGATACGTTTTATCTCCTGAGGGCTTATGCCTGTTTTCAGGATATTATATTATAGTTGTCTCGTTTTAATTGTTAGATACGAGTTTTGGATTCGTGAGATTTGAAATTATTCTTATTCTGAATTGTCCGATTTGAGAGTTATTGTTCTTATTCCGCAATATATCTGAAATTGTGTTTTCCACATATGTGTAGTGTGGACATCTGTTTTATTCCAGGATATGCGTGTCTGTGCAGCAGTAAATTATTATACTTGCTGCCGGATTTTCTGGATTTCCGGATTTCTATTTCCTAGTAAATCGATCCTATTCAGTTCTGTGCGGTTTTCAGTTCCGTAGTAATGTCCTTCGATGCCGCTTTCTTCTTGTGTTTTAATGGAAGAGTAAAAATTTTTGAAACCCCGTATTTTACTTGTATGCGTGTGGGGTGTGATTCTGAGGGATGTTACAGCGGAAGTCGTGGAACCCTACCCGCGGACTTGTGGTTTAGGGCAAACACGGGCAATGAGCGAATACAATCACTGGTGAACCCGGGCGGGTTCACCTAACCATGAAATACGCGGTGGAGATGCGCCCAGTCAGAATTAGTAGTCTTCACGGGTGAACCCCGTAGGGTTCACCTAGCCGTGAAGTGCTCGGTAAGTTGCCGAGATCCCAGAAATAATATGCACATCCAGATACTGTCGTCTCCATCATTATTTAACAAAAATATCCTGCGAAAATTGCTCGTCAAGATGCAAAGTGTACTTCACTAGCCGTGAAGTGCACTGAGCTGCAGTAAAAATTCAGGAAAAATTCCCTGCTCTCATAGCGCATCTGCATTACAAGAATAAACCTCTAATTAGCGTATATCAAGATCAAAAATTTCCTATAATAAGCTAGATAAGCAAGAGAGTGGAGTAATCAACGATGGTAAACTAAAAACTAAATGTCAACTAATGCAACAGAAAGAAAATAAAAACAACGAGAAAACTTGGGTTGCCTCCCAAGAGCGCTTGTTTTAGGTCAATAGCTTGACCATAGAGCCATCAGGTAATCAAATCAGGGAGGATCAAAAGGGTCATAATCTTCCCCTTGTTTGACTAATTCATCTTCAAAACGGTGTTCGAGGTGATGTCCATTCACTACAGAATTTCCAATGCATTCAACTAAACTCGCGCTGTAACATGTACCTGTAAAAGAAGGTTTTTAAAGAGAATTAGACAGGTCAAATTGAATAACATTGCCATCGATGTTTAAATCCAGTTTCCCATTTTTAACATCGATGACAACACCAGCTGTAGCAAGAAAAGGCCTTCCTAAAATAATAGGAAGTCTATCATCTTCATCAATGTCCAATACAACAAAGTCTGCAGGGATAAAGTAGTCTCCCACTTTGATGGGTACATCTTCTAAAATACCCACTGGACTCCTAACTAATCTGTCAGCAAGCTGCAGAGAAATATTAGTCGATTTCAAATCACCCAAATCCAGCTTTTTACACAATGATAGCGGCATGATGCTGACACTCGCCCCTAAATCGCACAGTGCTCTCTGAAAGGTCATCTCTCCTATCTGGCACGGTATGGAAAAGCTGCCCGGGTCCTTGATGTGGAAGCTTGTTCTGCAAAATCGCACTGCACTCTTCAGAAAGTGCCACAGTGCCTTGGTCCTCTAGCTTCCTTTTATTTTAGAGAATATCCTTCAGGAATTTTGCGTATGTTGGCATCTGCGAAAGGGCATCAACAAAGGGAATGTTAATATATAGTTTTTTTAAAATTTCCAGAAACTTACTGAATTGCTTGTCCAATTTGGCTTTGACAAGCCTCTGAGGGAAAGGTATCGGCGGCTTGTAGGATGGTGGCCCAACATAGGGTCGCTCTTCCTCTGTTCGTTCAAGTTCTGCCGGTGTTGTATCTGTGTGTTGCTCCTCAGGGTTCAGTGTCACTTCATCCCTTGTATCATCAATCGAATTCTTAGGATATTCCAGTTGTTTGCTGCTCCGAGTGGAGATTGCATTGCACTGCTCTCTCGGGTTAACTTCTGGCTGTGATAGAAGCTTCCCTGGCGCTCTAGAGGATGAGCTAGCCTGCTGCGCAAGCTGGCTCTCCAACATTTTATTATGCGTTTCCAAGGAGTCCATCCTCGTCATCATCAGTTTCATCATGTCAGTCAGCCCTTCTATCTGCTTACTCAGTTGGGAGTCCTAGGCCGGTCTTGGAGGAGGATTGTAATTTGCTTGTTGAGGGGGAGGATTGTAATTTCTCTGTTGGAACCCAGGTGGCTGCCTGTAATTTTCTTGTTGTGGCGGCCTGAAGTTCCCTTGTTGTGGTTGAACTTGTGGTGGCGCTTGCCCTGGTTGTATAGGCTACGTGGTCCGGTAGGAAAAGTTCGGGTGGTTGCGCCAGTTAGGGTTGTAATAATTGGAATAGGGGTTGTTCATGGAGTTCATATTTCCAACTGCATTCAGATATTCAGGCTGACCTTGGACTACCTGCCCATCTCCCACTCGACACTCAGCACTTGCATGACCTACAACACCACACAACTCACAAGATAATGAATTAGTGTCCAAAGAATTAACAGACCATGAATCAAATTTCTGAGTTAGATTATCTACCTTCGCAGGGAGAGCAGTTAATGAATCAAGATCGAATTTACCTGCTTTCCTGGAAAGTGTACCTCGCTCTGGATTCCATTGATGGTAGTTCAATGTCATATCCTCCTGGAGGCTTATAGCATCTTCAGGTACTTTGCTCATCAGTCCCGATCCTCCAGTAGCTGCATCGACTGTGAGTCTAGTATTGTATTGCAATCCCATGTAGAACGTGTGTACTAGGACCCAAGTCTCGATCCCATAATGGGGACACAGTCTTTGAAGCTCCTTAAATCTTTCTTAGGCTTCGCACAAAGACTCCCCATCCTTCTGCATGAAGCTCGTTATCTGGTTTCTGAGTTGGATTGTCTTTGAAGGAGGGAAATACTTCGAGAGAAAAGCTTGAGACAGTTCATCCCATGTCCGTATTGAAGCTGGGGGATCATGTGGAGCCATGCCCTTGCTCTATCCCACAGAGAGAATGGGAACAAGTGTAACCTGATAGCATCAGAAGTAGCTCTATTAATTTTAAGCATATCGCAATATTCCAAAAATATAGACAAATGCATATTGGGGTCCTCAAGAGGAGAACCACCAAATTAATTTTGTTGTATCATGGAAAGTAGTGAAGGTTTAATTTCAAAATTATTGGCCTCGACACTAGGCCTAACTATTCCTGATTGAAATCCATGTGTAAAAGGTGCTGCGTATTCTCGCAGTGTTCTGGCATTGTTGTTGTTCACAGGTTGTGGCGCTGGTTAGTTCTCCATGTCAATGTGAAGGTGTTTCATTTGTTCTTGATTCTCCTTTTGCTGAATTTGATTAAGCTTTCTTCTTTGTCTAAAGGTCTGTTCTATCTCAAGATCGATATCGAATAGTGGTCCTGCCCTGGAACTTCTTTGCATAAAAATCTGTCAGACTTAATTAAGAACTTCAAAGCAATTAACACAAGCAAAAAGCAGTGTGAAACAAAAAATAAAGAAAGAAAAGAAAACTAACTAAGCTTAGTCTACCAATCCTTAGAAGTATGCTAATATCAACCGTTGTTCTCCGGCAACGGCGCCAAAAACTTGACATTATCCGCAAGTGCACGGAAATGTCAAAGTAATACAAAAGATATCGATCCCACAGGGAACAAGGTGAGTACCAGAAAATCTAATTCTTGGAATCTAAGCTGATCAAATCGTGGTTTTTGGAACTTGAAAACTAAAACTAAGCAGAACAGTAAACAAGAAATCAAACAACTACGGCAGGAAAAATATATGAGAGAGAATATCAAGACTTAGGTTTTCACCACTCCGACGATTTTATTTGCGTTAAGAAATAAATATCAGTTGTTTGGATTTACAGATATGCGTAAGGAATCTACCCTATGGTACAAGGTGTCCTCTTTCGACTGTACACCCCGGTATTTGCCTAGAACGTCGCCTACTTTCGCGGTGGACCATTTTTGACAAACCCAATGGGTTCCGTGGTAGATTATGAACCCTCGAGCGAAGAACAAGCACTTTCGTGTCGAGCCTTCACAAGATTCACAAAGAGGTTCAGTCGTTACGGTCCTACTCTCATTATGAACCATAACAACTATAACATGATAATACTTGGCCAGAGTACAAATCAAGAAATAAATATATCAAGTGAAATACGCTTAAGATATGATCCAAATAGCAAAGTTAATACATGAGTTGCAAACAAAAATCGTCATGGGGCTTCAACCTAGCCCTGAAAATAGGTTTACGCTACAACTATCGTCAAAGCGCTCAAAATCCTCTCTTTAAACATAAGAAAATCACAGGAAAAAGTTTCTAAGAGGGAAGAGATGATGAACCAAAAGGAGTAAACCAGAATCACAGGGTTTCAATGCTCGAATCTCCAGAAATCCGCTCGAAGTCGCCGAATTGCCGTGTCCTTCCGCCATAGCCGCTTCATCGTGCGATTGCTCATTTATTAGGGCACGGAAATTAGAGATTTTATATTCTTTTCGTTTGTCTTCGAGTCAGCTTTCCAAAAAGTCCTCACTTGCTAAATTTGGACTTAAATCCGGTTCAAAATCGCCAAAATACTGAATAAGTGTCAGGCTGATCCGTCAACTTCACAGGTGAACCCCGCCGGGTTCACCAGGTGGTGAAGTGCACGTGCGCGCTGAATTACGTCCTTCGGCAGGATCACGGGTGAACCCCGTGGGGTTCACCTGGCCGTGAAGTCCAGAGAAAGCTCTAATTGAGCCCAAATTTTACGGGCAGCTTCGTCTTCTCATAAGGAATCATCCCATGCTTTTAGATTCTTCAAAAAGACTTCAAAATTGGGTGATTTTATCTGAAATTCCACAAGAGAGACGAATAATAAAGATTCTGAAGCTTTTAACTAAATAAGCCTTAAAGGAGTGTAAAAACATTCAAACAAGCCTGAATTTAACATGAAATAACAGTGAAAATTACTATAAAAATGCATGGCATCACACATACATCGTATAACATGGACGAACATGGTATAACACGACCTGAAATTCATATAACATGGCACAGACATCGTATAACACAGGACAAACATGGTATAACATGACCTGAAATTCATATACATGGCACAGACATTGTATAACACGAGACAAACATGGTATAACACGACCTGAAATTCATATAACATGGCACAGACATCGTATAACACGGACGAACATGGTATAACACGACCTGAAATTCATATAACATGGCACAGACATCGTATAACACGGACGAACATGGTATAAACACGACCTGAAATTCATATAACATGGCACAGACATCGTATAACACAGGACAAACATGGTATAACATGACCTGAAATTCATATAACATGGCACAGACATCGTATAGCACGGGACGAACATGGTATAACACGACCTGAAATTCATATAACATGGCACAGACATCGTATAACACGGACGAACATGGTATAACACGACCTGAAATTCATATAACATGACACATACATCGTATAACACGGACGAACATGGTATAACACGACCTGAAATTCATATAACATGGCACAGACATCGTATAACACGGGACGAACATGGTATAACACGACCTGAAATTCATATAACATGGCACAGACATTGTATAACACGGACGAACATGGTATAACACGACCTGAAATTCATATAACATGACATAGACATCGTATAACACGACCTGAAATTCATATAACATGGCACAGACATCGTATAACACGGGACAAATATGGTATAACACGACCTAAAATTCATATAACATGGCATAGACATCGTATAACACGGACGAACATGGTATAACATGACCTGAAATTCATATAACATGGCACAGACATCGTATAACACGGACGAACATGGTATAACACGACCTGAAATTCATATAACATGACACAGACATTGTATAACACGGGACAAACATGGTATAACACGACCTAAAATTCATATAACATGGCACAGACATCGTATAACACGGAACGAACATGGTATAACACGACCTGAAATTCGTATAACATGGCACAGACATCGTATAACATGGGGAGGAGATGGTATAACACGACCTGAAATTACATGTAACATTCAATTTCAATATTTAATAGCGAAGTTCATAAAATTACATGTAACACAAGCACAATATTATTAACCGGAGTGCAGTCTGACGGTATAGTTTTTTGAGAAAACGGACGTGCTATGGCAAGCTTATAATCAAAATATTATCATATCCCAGTGCGGTCAGGCAATATTTAGATCATAAACTTACCATAGTCCGTCCATTTCCTCAAAAAACTATACCGTGAGACTGCACTTACCATAGTCGGTTGGAGGGCATCGCCAGAGACTGTTGTATCCTGCACTCCAACTTTCTCATCGGGCACGCTCTCGATGCTTATAAGCTTGTCATAGCACATCAATTTTGTAAACCCGTCTGGCTTGCCCAAACTCGTGGTAGACAAATCGGGTCCATGCCTTGATTTTGGTGTTCATCCAATGGCCTAGGACTTCGGTAGAACTGGAAGGGATTTTCGGCTATGGACAATTTATAATCTTGCCATAATACGTTCGAGTAGAACCCACGCATCTGCCTGTAAAACCAACCATATGAGAAGGGATTTTCGGAACTCCACTCACTTCACTACGAATGAGAAAATTATGTTGTTGGGATTTTATAGTGAAGTTTCACCATAAAATCTCCAGTTGTAGACACGTCAGACGCGTTAACTTCTATGGTCATATTGAATTTATAGGCATGTCAGTCTAGTCGTATAGATGGTCATCTTGTTTATATCACCACCCGTGAATCTTGATAGATGGTCGTCTGGTCAAATTTCATTCCAACCCGTGAGCGTACAGGAGACATACAATGCATAGCTATGTTTATAGGCATGTCAGCCGATCTTATCCTATTGCATAGCTATGTAATATGATAAGATCGACTTTATCTCATTCGTGTAACATGGTATACCATGTTTGTCCCGTGTTATACGATGTCTGTGCCATGTTATACGAATTTCAGGCCTTGATATACCATGTTTGTCCAGTATTATACGATGTATGTGCCATGTTATACGAATTTCAGGCCTTGATATACCATGTTTATCCCGTGTTATACGATGTCTGTGCCATGTTATACGAATTTCAGGCCTTGTTATACCATGTTTTGTCCCGTATTATACGATGTCTGTGCCATGTTATACGAATTTCAGTCCTTGTTATACCAACCTTGTGAAGTGTTATACGAATTTAAGATATTGCTATACGAAATAAGTCAGAGTGTTACACGAACTCATAATTTATTGTACATAAAAAAGAATAGTTAATACATCAATTGTCACAAATTGGTACAAATTGGTCATAATTAAAAAATTTTATTTTTCATTTGTTGGCTGAGAAAAATATGCAGCTTCTTCCTGAGAACCATGCTGCGATGGCATTGCTTGGGAAGCCTCATCTAAGTACTATCATGATATAGTGCAATTAATCAAGTAACATAGTCAATGTAAATGTAGCAAGTGCAAAAAACGCATAACTACGCAACTTACATGAAAAGAGGATGCTCCCACCATTAAAGCTGTGTAGGAGTAGAATGGGGTTGTTGGCACTGGTTGGTGGAACATAGGCACCTGCTATAAATTTAACTTTTAGGTTAAGTATGTAACATAAGAATTAAAGATATAGCTTGTCTTGTTAGATATACATGTGTGCTTGTGTATTCACCCATAGGTAGCCCTGTCATGCGCAGCATTTGGACATCAGTAGGTGGATTAGAATTGGATCCTTTGGATGTAGTAGTGCTCTTGTTATGTCTTCACTCCAGCATTCCTTTCTTATGTTTCTCTTTCCACCCCTTTTTCACTGGAGGTGCTTTTACCTGTATATTTGGTTCAGATCCATTTCTCTCATCATTGACATCAATATCTTTATTGTCAGTGCACAAGATGTCCTCAACATTTACACGTAAATCCTTTATTGTCTTTTCTATGTATTCTAGTGCTCTCCTTGACTTCAAACTCATAGTTGCTATACAGTAATGGTTTTGACAAACTCGATTATAAATAGACCTCAAACTTTCTTGCCCGAAAGAATCTAAGCTATGCGGACTGACAATAGATACATCACCTTCTCTAGCGTACTTTATCTATCTTTTCATTATGTATTGCTTCGGTATAGAAATCACATTGTTCGCTGCGAAAATCTTCATTGCATGCATACACAATATCCCATTGGTCTCAAACATTTTACATGAGCAAGTAACTTGTACAGGAGAATGGCTGAAAATGACCATTTCATCTCTACCACAGGCTGCGTTGGTTACCTTATATGACATACCTTGTGGTTCGGCCCCAATGAAGAACATAAGACAATCTACACTACTTTGATAGCATGCCTCAAACTCGTTATACATGACCCTGGTGTAGATCGAGGCTGCTTATTTACACATGTTCCCAACTACATTGGCTGATATACTATTTCGAGATTTGAAATCAGTCTTTATTTCCTTTTCTCGAAAGAAGCTAAGTGTCTTATCATACTATTCTAAAAATTCAAATAAACTCAATTTCTTTCTAAAGAACCTTTTAAAATGGTGGTTCATACTTTCACTACGTTGGGTTGTGGTCATATCAGCTGAAAAAGTCTCTGTTCGAAAGCATGCAGCCCACTTTGACCTTAGTTTCCACATATTTACCATCCATGGATGTTCAACCAGATTATACTTCAGTAATAGATCCTGCCATAGCTTCTCAAAAGTATCAACTGTACACCGCTCGTATATGTAATGTTTAAAATCTTTGGCAAATGTCTTGTTATTATGAATCACGTGTGAAAGATATAATGTTGCATTTTGAAATATATGTCATAAACATAGACGATGTGCTGTATTTGGCAGCACCGTTTGTATTGCTCTAGCTATCGCAGCTGATTGATCCGTGAAAATAGTAACTGGATGCTTACCGTGCATGATTTCCAAAAAAGTCTCAAATAACCAAATGAATGATTCAGCAGACTCATCATAGAGTAATGCAGCTCCTAATATAATTGTTTGTTTGTGTTGATTCACGCCCACTATTGGTGCAAATGGCATATTGTATTCATTTGTTTGGAAGGTTGTATCGAAGCATACTACATCTCCAAAGTATGCATAGTCTATTATAGATTGACCATCAACCCAAAAAAAGTTCTTCATCTCCCCTGATTCCTCACAAGCTTCAATAGCATAAAAAAACGAAGGATCGTTAGCCAATCTTTCCTTTAGGTACCTAAGAATACCCTTGCTTTCCTTGCCATCCAAAGCTTTTCTTCTACTTCTTTGAATATAGTTGTTATTATCTTCTCTTATGAAGCCAACATTATTATTGCTTACACGAGACTCAAAATAATTATATATATTATGGGCCTTTATACCCGACTCTGTCATCTTGTCTATAAGTGCACGTTCAAATGGCAATATCTTTCTATGAAATCTAAGCATGTGCACCTTATTTGGACTTGTCATGGGATGATTATGGTTTAATTCAGCTTTCGACAATGTGAATAATTTATTCTTGCCAATCTTAAACTCTAACCGAGCCATGTAGTTTATGCGGGTCTCTGGATGTGGTTTTTTAACAGTACGTCTATGGTCAACTTCTCTCATCCCTTGTTTGCTACAACAATATGTACGTTGTTTCAAGCTACCATCCTTTCGACGTTCAAGATGAGATTTCTTTATACTGAACCTCATTACTCTAGCATAGTCATTATAAAACTTGTATGCTGCATCATCACTAATAAATGTCATACCAACTATAGGGATTTGGGATGCAGCTTCTGATTTGTCATGTTCCATACATGGCATTTCATCTGTCTTTCCAGATGTTCCTATTATATCTTCATCACCTTCGTTATTTGCTAATAAATACTCTTCGTCATCTGACGATGACCACTCCAACATCTCAGAACAAGTCGTCTTCATCTGATCTTTCTCCATCTCAAACTCTAGGATTCAATAATGTATCGGAAAGTTTGACAAGTTATACGCTGTAGTGATGTTGTTATACTATGTTTGAGGCATGTTATACCAAAATGGGATGCTGTTATACCAAATTAGATACATGTTATACTAAAATTGAATGTTGTTATACCAAATTAGATACATGTTATACCAAAATTTACAGCTGTTATACTAAATTAGAGACATTTTATACTAAAATGAGATGCTGTTATACCAAGTTTGAGGCATGTTATACCAAAATGGGACGCTGTTATACCAAATTAGAGACATGTTATACCAAAATGGGCTGTGTTGTACTATGTTAAAGGCATGTTATACCAAAATGGGACGCTGTTATACTAAATTAGAGACATGTTATACCAAAATGGGCTGTGTTGTACTATGTTAGAGGCATGTTATACCAAAATGGGACGCTGTTATACCAAATTAGAGACATGTTATACCAAAATGGTCTGTGTTATACTATGTTAGAGGCATGTTATACTAAAATGGGATGTTGTTCTACCAAATTAAATACATGTTATACCAAAATGGGAAGCTGTTATACGAAATTAGATACATGTTAGACCAAAATGGAATGCTGTTATACCAAATTAGATACATGTAATACCGAAATGGAATGTTGTTATACCAAATTAGATACATGTAATACCGAAATGGAATGTTGTTATACCAAATTAGATACATGTTATACCAAAATAATGAGATGCTGTTATAACAAGTTTACGGCATGTTATACCACAATGGGACGCTGTTATACTATGTTTGAGGCATGTTATACGAAAAATGGGATGCTATTATACTATGTTAAGAGGCTGTTATACCAAAATGGGATGCTGTATACAACAAATTATGTTATTAATACAACAATGTACGTATTAAGAATACAAAAATGACGATATTATACCACCCTAAATGACACGTAATACAGGTGAGCAAATATAGGGAGACCTTACCTTAACTTTTGAAGACCAGGGAGGCCTATAATAAGTTGTATAAAGAGAGCTGTATACAACAATGTATTAGAGGCCGTCGGAGGTCGTTGATGCCCGTCGGAGGCCGTCGGAAGTCGTCGATCCGTCGGAGGTCGTCGGAGGTCAACGATGGCCGTCGGAGGTCGTCGGAGGCCGTCAGAGGTCTTCGGAGGCCGTCGGACATTGTGCGACAGAACTTTCGTCACAGCAAAGTTTGGGTAACACAGAACTTTCGTCCCAACAAAGTTAGGGTTAGAAAAAATATTATGGTTAGAAAGTAATAGCGGGTCGGGCGAGTTGGGCGGGTAGTAAAAATTCGAGCGGGTAGTGAGCATTCAAGAGTTAACCCTGGTTAGTTCGGATGTAACGGAGAGTAACGGGGAGGGGTGTAACGGGTGGCGTTATATTAAGATTTGGTATAACGCTTTGTTTGTATCGGCGCTATTCGTATTTAAATATGGGTTACTTGAAGATTCACATGTTGGGTGCTTCAAGATTGATGCTTCACATCTCAGCCCGCTCCTCCGCCAAATTTGCGGAGGGCACCCCTCAGCAAAAACGCAGCCACGTACCCGCCGCAAATCAGGCCGAGAAGCACCAGTGTCGGCCTCGAGAAGGCTCCAGCGCGATCTGTGCTTCGTGTCTGTCAACCCGTTTCAATTCGATCTTTCTTCACAGATGTTACCAAATCTTCCAACCTCCATCTTTGTAGCATGATATATACAATGCAACCAATGAATTCTAGTGAGACTAGGTGAGAGAGAGAGAGAAATGGCTTCATCGGTGGAGGATGGGGGTCATGCTGCGGTGAGGAACAAGAAGGTGGTGCTGAAGCAGTACGTGGAGGCGGGGCGCGGCCCCAGAGAGAGCGACATGGAGGTGGTGACGACGGACACCTTGGAGTTGACGGTGCCTGAGGGTTCGTCGTCGGCGGTGCTTCTGAAGAATCTCTACCTCTCCTGCGACCCCTATATCCGCACCGTCATGACCAAGCACGAGCACGAAGACGCCCCCTTCGTCGATGACCTCGTTCCCGGCTCCGTACGTCCTAGCCCTAGATCCTTACTTTTGTTGAGCTACTTGATTTCCTGTCCGGCGAACTTCAGTCTGCCAATTGCTCTCTAGCTATTTCTGTATTTTTTTAAAAGAGTTTGCTTGTCAGAGGATTGAATTGGACCTCAGCTGCTCAAGTTTCAGTCTGAACTGGAAATTCACATTCTCTGTCTTGCTTAACTTTTTTCCTTTGATTGAAGGTAATTACTGGTTTTGGAGTTAGTAAGGTTCTGGCTTCTGCGCATCCAGATTTCAAGGTTGGAGATTATGTGTGGGGTATCACTGGATGGGAAGAGTATAGTCTCTTCACGAATCCACAGATTCTGTTCAAGATCAGATACACTGATGTGCCTCTTTCTTACTATACTGGTCTTCTTGGTGAGTTTTAGTAGATCTCACTCATTCTGTATCCTTCCTACCATGGATGTAAACCTTCCGTGGATGGATCAGATGCACAACATCAGAAATCATCTGAAAGAGGAGACTCTCATCTGTGTCCTTGATAATGTTGATTTCTGTGTTTCTCAGTGCCCTGACCATTCGATACTGCAATTTAATCTCAGGCATGGCGGGGTTCACAGCTTACATTGGATTTTATGAGATAGCTCGACCGAAGAAAGGCGAGGCGATCGCGTCTTTGTATCAGCAGCTGCAGGTGCTATCGGCCAGCTAGTTGGGCAATTTGCCAAACTCATGGATTGTTACGTGGTTGGAAGTGCTGGATCTGATGAAAAGGTTTGAATGATGCTAGAAACCAAATTTGATATTTTCCTGACAAGAACAGCAGAAGAACTCATGTGTTTACAGCCTTAGAAGAACTGATCTTTTCCAAATTGTGTGGACGGATGTATCTGCTCAGATCCTTTTTCCAGGTCTCACAATTTTTAACTGTTAGAATTGGTTATTCAGGTGAAGCTGTTGAAGGAAAAGTTTGGTTTTGATGAAGCCTTCAATTACAAAAAGGAATCTGATTTGAATGCAGCCTTGAAGAGGTCAGTATCCTTTTAATTACATTGTACATAAGAACTAATCAGCAAATGTAATAGCTGCACTTGCTCTCTCCTGTGGACAGTGTTCAATTCTTTCCATTCTTTAAGAACCAATGCTCCCTCTCTCAGGTGCTTCCCCGATGGGATTGACATTTACTTCGAGAATGTTGGCGGGGCGATGCTTGATGCAGTTCTTCTTAACATGAGAATCCATGGCCGGATCGCAGCATGCGGGATGATCTCACAGTACAACCTCGATAAACCTGATCCAGTGCACAACCTCTTCCCATTCGTCCCCAAGCGCATCAGAATGGAAGGTTTTGTTGTGATTGATCATTTCCATCGGTATCGCGAGTACGAGGACATGGTCGTGCGACTGATAAAGCAGGGGAAGATCACATACGTTGAAGATGTAGCCGAAGGACTTGAGAGTGCTCCCGCGGCGCTCATCGGCCTCTTCTCCGGCCGCAACGTCGGGAAACAGCTGGTGGCTATTGCTCGCGAGTGAATCTGTGTTCTCCGAAGCTTGGGGGTGGCAGCGTCATCAGCCTCATTTGAAGGAAATCTGCAGTTGTTTTTGTCATTGTAAGTCTCGAGTTGAGTTTCTATTCAGGGTCGAAAGTAAACTATTTTAGATAACTTTGCTGCGTGCTTATTTTCCACTTCCTCAGTGTCAGATTAATAGAAGCAAACAATATGAGCATATGTAGTGTTCCACGAATGAAGCCACAGGAATTGAAATACAGCACTCGGTATCCCTGTCCAATTTTCATGGAACTTGATTGGTTTTGATCAGTTTGGACAAATGATTTTGACTATACTAATTTTTACTACCAATCAGACCAAGAACTCATCTCGTTTGCCAAACGAACTGTTGATTTGATTGGTCCAGTCTGATATTGGCAATGTAGCTCAATTCCTTCTGTTCCTGTGAGTCCTACTATTATCTTGCGTGATATATGGCTGGAGATTCATAGATGTGGCTGAAAGCAGCTGATTCCAGTTGGAGTAGCATGTACATCTTAAACCAATTCCAACACTAGATATCACTGATACAAATCTTCATAGGGGAAAAGAGAGAACTAGCCTGGAAAATCAGGACGCTTGGTTTCAAAATTAAGGAAAACTGATGGTGGAATCAGCAAAACTTATTATAAAAAAAAACCATGTGAAGGAATATTACAACATACTATATAATCCAAAAGCCAGTAATCAAGATTCGCGACTCAGTAAACGCCTACTTTGCCACAAAACAAAAGTGCACTTGCAACTCTTTTTTTTTTTTTTTTCACTTGCAACTCTTTTAACTTCCACATAAATTAACAATGAAGGCAGGCCTTAACGCATTTCCAGATGCCAGTCTTGAGTGATGAAGAGCTTGGCCAAATGGAATCAAACTGGAAGTGAGTAACCGCGAAGAAACTTGGAATCCACCCCTGATTCTCGTACCAAAGCAACACGGCCAGTTCGTGCCACATGCAAAATTGAAAGAAAAGGACTCATCAGATTAAGGCGCTTGCAAAGTGGATGAATATATGAAACCTATCAAAAACAAGAGCTCTGTAGATGCGGCCGTTCAATTGGGAACTTAATATACATACATTTGATGTTTAGGAAGATAATCTTTGTTCATGGCTATGGTAAATGTGATAACTTTATTGAAATACATGTGGCTGTGAGACAGCACAATGCAAGATGAATAACCTAAACCCAAACTTGGAAGAACACGATTTACTCTGTCCTCTGGTCAGTAAACTAGAGGTAAGCCTTATCAAGAGGCTAATTGATAGACTGACAATGCTAACCTACCAGTTGTTTCCTGGAGCCTACAAGGTTAGTAGGAGAAATATGAAGACTATATTTTCTTGAACGGACTCCATCGGAAAGAAAGTAATATAAAATGAACCTAGTAGATTTTGTTACTAGATTCAATGTGTTTTTCCTTTTTTTCCATGGATTCTGTCTAAGGAAACACATCCGAAAAGTTCAGAGAGTTCCCTGCGACAAAAAAAGGAAGAATGCATAGGTTAATTGTACGAAATACAGAAAAGCCCTGCAATATGTTGGACACATTCGTAAAGACTGCTTCTGAACAACTGAAAAAAGGAAACTTGCTGAATGAACTGCACGATAAAGGAGTTTTAAGGACACCAATTGCTGAATGAACTATCTGACAAAAGTGGTAAATGATTTTAGGTAAGATCAGTGCCTGTCAGAAATATGGAATGATAAATTCACAAGTTGAACAATACAATATAAAATGGATTCAAATAATTTGAGCTAACAAACCATTAAGTAAACTATAATATTGCTTGTGGCTAATTTTAGTGTAGACTATAATACAACAACATGTTCAAAGAAGAAGACTTGGTGAATCAAATTTGAATAATGTTGGCAAGACCAAACCAAACAACAGGTAAAGGATCTGAACGACATTAAATTTCATTATAGTTAGCAGATGCTTTCAACATAATTTGAAATTAAAAACAAACCTCACAGATGCCATAAGGCTCCAATAACCTTTGCAGTGCAACCATCTTGTCTAAATCTCCGGTAAGCTTGATCAAATACACATACTGTCAGACTAACATGTTGAACACTAACATAATAAAATGAGGGGAAAACAATTTGACGTTCACAACTTATACTTTCCAAAGTTGAACAATCTTGTTGAGAGCATAGGGAGACAAATACCATGTAATATATACATAAATAATCCAACTTATTTTGCTTTCCGTGCAGTTCAAAAGAGCTAAGAGAGAGATGATTGCTCTGAAGATCATGCCAGCAGTTTTGTAGTCTAAAAATAACCAGACCGCAGGCAAGAGAATACAAGTATAAATTCATCTCCCGGAAGTTTGGAGTAAAGAATTGATAACTCTATGGAACTATTCAGGTAACAATATCACAAAAAATCACAGGAGAACCAATCTTCTGTTAGGTCTAAAGACTGGCTTAGTTCGTCCAGTAAGCAGCCCGAACAAAAACGGCAATATAAGAACGCAAACACAAAAACCTCTCATTCCCTTCACATCAAAACCTTGTACCAAAAGAAATTTTCATTTGCTACATCAAACCCTAAACTTAGTTATGTTTCTGATATGTAAGTACCAAATAGCAGACATTTCCTTGAAATAAATTGTAAACTTGAGACCAATGACATGAGTATCACATCATTTTTTTTAGTTTGTTGTTACGATTCGAGGATGATCCCTCAAGCCGTCATCGGCGAGAAATCGTGCAAAGCACGCCCTAGTAAGAGAATAACAAAAAACTTGATACTCAACTATAAACCCTAGACCCTTATTTATAACCCTTTCTTACTTAGCAAACCGGGTATAATATACCAACCCGAATCTGTTTTATTACACATCATACTACTAATATTGAGTCTGTAACAATTGCCCCTTCTCTAAATACAGCCTTGTCCTCAAGGCTATTTTACAATTCAAAAACTAAATTTATTTAAGTGACTTCATCTTGTGCCTCCTCCAAGTTCCCAAGTCGCTCGAGCTTCTCCCTCTGTTTCCTCATCAATAAGGTCCCTCTTCTCATCTTCTACTAAAATCATGAGTCGCAAGCTTTTGTTGGCATAGCAATGCATCGGATGGTAAGACTGATCGCATCTAAAACATAACCTCTTTTCTTGTTTGGACTTAAAATCTTGGTAAAAAAAACTATCTACGTCCACGGTTCTAATTAGTTGCTTGACTCCCCTCTAACGTCCGTTAAAGTGTATTCTCGTCAATTGGTGGTTGAAGTCAGTTGCCCTCAGCTACACTGGCCTTAGACGAGGTAGTGCTCTCTGGCTTGTCTTCTATATTAGTTCTAACTCTTCCTGAATAATGACACTCTGTCTTTGTGGCCGTTGGCTATGTATATGATGAAATACTAGCCCTCCGCCCTACGGCGCCTTTGGTTTGTCTACTAATGCTTTCCTTGCAAGTTAGAACCCCTTCAAAATTCTTAGCCAATTGTATCGCCTTCCTCACCATGGGAGGGTTAAAAGTGTGCACACACCTCCTAATCTTCTCCTGCAATCCACTGAGGAAGTATCTTATATATTATGAAGCAGGTAATCTTGGAACTCTTGCCACCAATCTTTCAAATAGCTTGACATATTCGCCCACTGATTTTGACCCTTGCTCCAATGAAGATAGCATTTCAAAAAGGTTGGTTGCATTACATTCGATGAACCGTTCAATAAGTTCTTCCTTCAAAAGATCCCAAGAAAGATTGGGTTCCATTCTCCTCACCCAACTAAATCAATGAATAGCTGGACCTTCCATACTCACAAACGCCAAAGGAACTCGATGTTGATTAGCAGTTCCTTACACAACAAAATATTGTTCAGCCCTTGTGATCCACCCTAGAGGATCTGTCCCATTAAACACATGTAATTCCACTTTCTGACATATTAGTCTACGCTCCTTATTATTGTGCATGCCCACTCCATAGAATCAGCCATATATTCGTCTCCATCATTTCTCATATAAGTCTCGTGGAATAGTTCACGACGTCCTGTAGCTTCCCCCATTAAGGGATTTCCCCTCCCATTATCTCCACCAGTTGTTGTCTGATTAGCCCGCGCTGGTCGCCACAAATCATCTTCTATTACATAAATTTGCTCATCCTACCAATCTCTCTCTCTATACAAGCCTCATGTGGAAGTATAACTCGTGCTCATTCCCTAGAGTATTGTGCAGGATCTCCCATGCCTTCAGCCATTTTCCCCTTTATCAAGGTCAAAAACATCTCCTTCAGGTCAGTCATATCTTTCCTTAGCTTCCTTCTATCTTCCTCCGCTACCCGATATCTCTCATCGTTCGCTGCCTGCTCTCCTCGGTGCTTCTCCTCCATTGCCAAAATCTCTGTCAAACCCTTCTCTAACCTTGTCTCAAATCACATTGATGCCATAGTGATTCACCTCCGATTCCTGAAGAAGAGCCGACTTATATTTCTTTACTACGGTAACTCACTACACCCTTTTTTTTTTTAAATCCCTCTGTTTTTTTAATCCCTCTGTTTTTTTTTTATCCTAAGCTACGGTAACACAGTGCCCGTGTCCGCTTTCGTCTGCACGCGCAAGAGCAGGCGCTTGCTTCACCGTCAGTCGTCCCCGTCGCCGGCGGCTAGGGTTCTGGCAGAGGAAGGCACGTCCTGTTCGTCGCCTTGCGCCTCACCTTCATCGCTTGACGCAGCAGCACAGGTAGGAGGTGAGAGCCCTGCCACTGCTACACGCCACCAACGTCACTGGAGAAGAAGACTCTTGGCTGCGTCCTCCTTGTTGTCATGTCGGCGTCAGAGAAAACTCTCGGCTGCATCCTCCTTGTCGTCGCGTCGGCATTGGAGAAGACTCTCGGCGCCGCCCTGTCGTCCGATATGCGAGAGGACAGTCAAAGGGGGACGACGTTCGCCTGGAATGTTTCCGCCAAGCCAAGCGGCACCACACCGCCAAACCCGGACTCGATGTCGCTTTTCCTCCTCGCATTGCCGAAATCAAACCTCTACGTGCCAATGAACAACCCGCCTTCAACTCCTATGATCAACGCTGATACTGCCCTTTGTGCACGCCTCACGATCGGCCACCCCCGCACGTTGATGAGATTCAACGCCGCCAAACTCCTTAGGTCTAACCTCTCGATCTCAATGCTATTAGGATTTTATGGCTTGCCTACGATAATAGATATGTCGTGTAGATCTATCACCGATAACAAAAATTTTTTCTGTCTTTATTCATCACCGGACCACCGGTTTCCCAATGATCAATCGGACCAATGTTACGATTCGAGGATCGAATCATCCCTCAAGCCGTCATCGATAAGAAATCGTACAAAGTACGCTATAATCCTTTCCTATTTAGCGAACCGGGTATAATATATCAACCCGGATTCGTTTTATTACACATCCTACTACTAATATTGGGTCTGTAATATTTGTTTAGGAGTATCATTAATGAATATAATTGAGTGAAAATTTTACAATAAGGAGCCAATAGAAAGATTTTTATGTTACTTCGTCTTCATCTGAATTAAGTTGAGCTTAAAATAATCAAAAAATTAGATATCTGGTTGCTGCAAACTATATTGGAACTTTTAAAAGTGGAGCTTTGTAATCAAGTTGACCACTTTGATGTCTATCTAAAGCTAATTGTTATGACTCACAAAATAGATTCACTAATTTGAACTTTGAAAGGCCTAAAAAATTGTGACCTAATTTAAAAATACTCAAACTCAAGCTAACAATAGTAAATAATAAATGTCTTATATATCAAGCTAACTAGAGAGTTATTCCCTATCAAACCTATGATCTTAGTCTAAAATCATCTCTAGCTAACAACATATAAGATCAATTTAACGGTTGAACCCCCACCATATATAGGACGATTTCCTCATATACCATTTATTACAACTTGACTAATAAGAAAATTAACTTATAATTTTGATGAAATGAAAGGATAAGACCTAAAAAAATATTTAAGCTTAAGTTAATTCTACTAAGCTCATTATCTGACAATAGAAAACAAATATGTTAGTGTCTCTAACTTAGGATGTTATGCAGTTAGTTTAGGTCCAAAGCCACTAAGTTGAATGCTACAAAGCTTAGTGCTTTCCGAAGATTAGAATATTACAAACCAATATATCTAATCCGTCTCTGCTCGGATCATGCGGTCTGATACATGAATCTATCTCTGCTCAAATAAAGCAGTGACTTAAAATATCATCTTAATAAAGTGAATCCATCTCAGCTCAAATAATGTATCTGAAATATCACCTGAAGAGTAATTGTATGATCAGAAACATCTACAGCTTTGGCTCTGAAAATGTTAGCAATGTCTAGTATGTCCCTCCTAGCAGCAGTATTTACAGCAACCTTTATAAGCATAAGCTCTCTTTCGGCAAATGGTAAATGAGTAATATCCTGGACCTGAATAAATCCATATGACTCGCCATTAAGGAATATATAGAACCATACGCTTTATATGAATAATCTGATACAAGTTACCTCATGCACATCAATGAGTTTGTAGAGCTGCTGTACTAACTTGCCAATAGATTCATCAGTTCCAGGAACAACAGTAGTGATACGAGAAATGCCTTCCTTTTCAGCTGGACCTACAGCCAGGCTCTGCCAGATGAAGGAGCAACTAAGTTAGTGATATTATATCAAAATATGACAAGACAATGAAGGTTCCAGATATAGAAGAAGAACCTGAATATTGTAACCTCTGCGAGCAAAAACTCCGGTTATCACATTGAGGACACCAGGAAAGTCATTTACAAGGATGGATAATGTATGTGAACAGAGACCAGTTGACTGGACCAAAGTAAATCAAGAACTGTTAAACATCTCAAAAGTCAAAATTGCATTTAGAACAAGTAGGGACAAAGAGTCTGAAAAAAAAACTAAATTAATACCAATTTGTTATCGTGGCCGAGCATCAAATTCACATGTATGAAAGGTCCAATGGGCAAGAACAGAAAGGAAATAATGAAATTAGTAGGGAAATATTGTTTTGATAATTCCATCGAGGACATTAAATGAAGAAGAGTAATTAGCATTTTAAGGTGCATAGAAAATTTACCTTCGAATTCCATGATTGTTCACACACCATATGCACTGTTATAATTGCAGATACATCTATAAATACATCTATACGTATATGAGTACATGTTAGGCATTGTGGCAAGATCCTGGAGAAAGATCCTACAGGTTCTATCAGCTAAACACAACATGAAGGAATTTGAACCTTCTAACCAACAAGTAAAAACAAACCTGAGCTTAAATCATTATACACCATAATAATTAGAACGTGATAAGATAGAGGAATGATCAGCCACATGCCAACACATGCCTGTGTGCGTTGGCATATGAGCTACATTCCTCGATCATTATAATGTGAGTTAGAGCAGCGCGCCTTGAGCTGTGATCCACTGATCACAGTATAGTCAACGTGCTTAGTAATTTGTAATATTGAAAAGGACATGCAAGTATCATTTCAATTGGACGCCTATTATGGTTGTAATGGAAAACATATCCCAGTAGGAGAAGGTTGCAAACCACCTTCTATCAGCTAGATGCACCAATAGATAATGTACAAACCTCCAAATATGGTTACTTTTTCAAACAAATTTTGTGCCACTAAAACTTGTTTCAACATTATTGCTTTCATGAAATTCATAAATCTGAATTGTATAAACTAAAAGTATATACATAAGCCAATTTCTGATTATTTAGAAGTTAACCTAGATGATTAAGATTATTCAAGTAGAAGAGCAGGGAAACGAATTGGACTCACATCTTCTTTGTCGAGGACTCCCCAATGTGCATCAAGAACTTGATTTACTAAGAAACCATCATAAGGTTCAGCCGGATAAACATCTCCCTTGAGAAAACTCAAGATAACGATAATTTTAGGGCAAAAATATGAGGAACAAACAAATATAACAAACATCTAAATAGAAATAAATTGAACTGATTTAATTTCAATATACACAACCATGAGATACATGATACAGTTGTGTGAAGAAGCATGTCAAGTACATAGAAAGCATCTAGCCATTCTAATCATTCTCTAGTTAGACTTCCACAGTATAATCACAAAGAATGCTACATGTATGTAGAGCAAAAAAAAAACACACACACACACACCTTGCCAGAGATTAAAGCTAATTTTTCCTGCTTCATAAAAGAAACTGAAATGAACACCAGGATGATGTTGTTAGTAATATTTTAGTTGGACTTATTTTGGACACTACATACGTACAGGTTGAGTTCTTAAACAGATATATATACAGAGAGTACATGTGAGGCATGTGGTTGTGACAGCAAAAATCGAGAAGACGATATGAAAAGTTCTCAATGTTAACTATTCCAAAATTATAATAATTGGCACTCTATTAGAGTACCTATGCATACAAGAGAATTTTTTGAAAATGAGTGCGTAATGTTGAGCTCTATGTTCTCACAGACTATTGAAGCAATAGTAATTCATTCTCTGCCCTAGGTCACGAAACTCTGGAACAGAAAATCCAGCCATCAGCTTTAAAAAGATGATCAATTGACGGACCAACTATAACATCACACACCCAAAGTAGAACGTTAAAGGGACTTGAGAAGCATAAAGAATTTACATGCATGACGAATATGACAATGTCAAACGACCTTGTAATTTCAGAAGAAGATTGCTAGGTCAGTGACAATTTCACTGTTTATTCTTTGGAAAATATTTAATGGACCCACTACAACATAATTCAGTTCATCCCAACATGAATAAGAAATTTGAAGGGACTCGAGAATGAACACGATTGATATATATGACAATGTCAAACATTATAACTTCACCAAAAAAATTTTCTAGGTCAGTGGCAATTTCCCTGATCATTCTTTTTTCATTACTTATTTTAAGCCACAACAAATTAGGCAAGCTCCGGTCTCAAGATTTTTCAATTGATTGCAGCTATTGAGAGTGATATTTTTTTTCTGCTATTGTTGGTTCCTGTTATTTCCACATGTTGGAGCTTCAAAAGAAGAGATGAAAGAAATGAAGTAGCCTATTTTGAAACTTCTCTTGGGAAAGGAGATCAACAATTATAGTTACCCACCCCAGAAGACTGCTGCTCATTTTCGTTAAGCATTGCTTCTGGGAAACCAAGCAGAGGACTAGTGTTCTCAAGGTCCGGATAGGAAGCAGCAGAGAAGCTCCAGAATGGTGCTGTCTGCCCTATCTGTTCACGCCTTAATGCAGTCTACAACATAAAATATAAAGAACCTGACATTATAAACTATTTAACACTATGACAGAAGGTCTATACAAATAATGAACCTTGCCGGTTCTAG
The DNA here is from genome assembly GCA_027563935.2 of Costus lasius. Lineage (NCBI taxonomy): Eukaryota > Viridiplantae > Streptophyta > Magnoliopsida > Zingiberales > Costaceae > Costus > Costus lasius. The sequence continues at coordinate 104,833,505 of CM050453.2, forward strand.
CAATTTCTTTGATTCCAAGTTTCCTTAGATTCCCCTGAACTGCAACCATTTTCCCAGGATCTCCAGTTACCTGTATCCTTAGCAATTAATAATGCATGAGCCTTAAAGTAATTATAGAAGCAGAATAAAAGTAGTTAATAAAACTTAACCTCAACGGTCAGTGAATGTTCTGAAATATCGACGACTTTTGCTCTGAATATATCAACCAGACCCATAACCTGCACATCAAACGTGGCTAAACTGGGAAGCAAATAACTTATGTAACCGCACCATGTTAAAATAATTACAAACAAGGTACCAAATCTCACTATCAAGAATTGTCTCAGTCCATGCTCAAATAACCTTGGATGCAAATGATACTCGTCTCAACTATGTTAATACTTCTGATAATAGTGTACCAAGTATCGGCAACCTACTGAACCCATGCCTCTAAACTATCCTGCTCATTGTTGGACCATGGATTTAAAAACAGGTTCGTATTGCCCAATACACCTTGTACTGATGAATAATAAAAGATAAATACCATGTTTATAAAATTATATACAATATATGTTCTAAATGACACCAACAGATGCTGTACATTGGTACATATCAATCTGATGTTGGAATGCTATATTGGTACAGATCAAATTTTAAAACTTTGGTATGGACCAGGCAATTTCATGATTTCAAAATTCCAGTTGATTTCAATAAACACACCAAACTGATCATATTTTGTAGAGATACTACTTAGTTGTAACCCTTGTATAATGGAGTTTAGATTTAATATACATGCATATGTATATATGTAGATACACATGTGTGCACATACATACAAATACATATGAACACTAAAACACATATATCAACACTCAACTATCACATGTGATTTACAATACAATTAGTAGATAGCCATGCTTATCCTAGATTTCACAGCTGGATAAATGTATTAAATGCGGACTATGTAGGGAAATGGCAGTTATTTTGTTAGAAAAGAGCTAATTCTACTTGGTCATTTGAGGGACTTGGCCCGTCTAACAATTGAATGTGTTGTTCAAATTAAAGTTAGCATATTTTCTGCCATGTTTAACAACTTGGTAATATCTAATAGTTTGTAAGAGAACTCTCTAATTAGATTTTTATTAATCATAATAGCATTGGCTGCTCAAGTATTAAGTGCAAATATATGATCCATACAATAAGCATGTCATAGGAAAATGTCTAAACTCAAAAGCGAACCAAGTTAAAATGGAATACCTCTGGGCGCTTACTAGGATCCACATTGAGTTTTATAAGCATCAATTCTCTCTCAACATGTGGCTCTCTAGATAAATCTTCAACCTACCCAGTTGGAGCATAAAACATACTAATAAAACAAGTTGGTCATAAAATAAAAAATGGCTAATGGTCCAAGAGGTTTTCCTAATAATATCAGGAAAATACTCTGAAAATTACCACAAATAAACACAAGAATTATAATTATAAATAGGAAATTTACCTTCAAAACATTCACAAGCTTGTTAAGTTGTTCCACTACCTGTTGCAGCACTTTATCGATCCCTGAGACAACTATAGTGAACAATGCCTTATCCTTATTCAAACCAACTGCAAGTGATTCAATGTTGTAGCCTCTTCTAGCAAATACCCCAGCAATCCGATTTACCATTCCACTTTCATCCCTAACAAATACAGAAACAGTGTGCCGTCTCACCCTACACTTAAACAAAGAGAAACATTATCAAATTTACCAACTTCTTCAAGTCAACATAGCCAAGTGAGATTATGGGATTAATCAAGTGTAGATGTTTTTCAAGATTTCAAAGAATAGTGTTACATAAGTATGAAGGACAAATATGAAAAAAATTAATAATAGCTCAATGGAATCCATTATCAAGCATGACAAGCATTATAATCGGCAATAGTGATTGAACACGTTTGAAAAAAAACTGACAAGGGCAACATGGCTCTAGGGTAAAGGAAGTAACAATACTTTGCTCCACGGATTATTAAGCTGAAACAAGAAAGGGAAACATAGATCGATTATTATGTTGTACATGTAACGTTGAATAAAATAGAACAAAGGAATCTGATTCAGAAAATGAGTACATTGAAAAGAAGGTTAAGAATAAAGAATCTAGAGATGACTTGCATCTGTGCTAAGGTGAACATCCAACCCTCGGGATTGATCGATCTTTCACACTAGAATACAATTAGTATTACTCCCTTGCCTATGGCAACAATGGGAAGCTTATTTGTAATTACTTTCATTGTTGAGCATCACAAATGGGAGAGGGGGAGAACTCGCCCACACAAAGGAGGAAGGATGTCCAAAGTTTCGGGTAATCCAAAAGATTAAAGAGGGAGGCAACTCCTCTTTTTAGAGGGAAAAGGCATCAAGTCTTTTTGGATTAAACTTGTTTAAATAAAATAAATTTGAATTAAAAAAGGAAGGATTCCTGCACTTCGACTTGACTCGGCTCAGAAGTATGGTGAATTGAGATGAAAGGATTTAGATTTAGCTTAATTAAATGCCCTTTAGATGCTCAACTGGTAAGGAATCTATAACAACTTATAAGCTATCACACTATTTCATTATTCTTCCAACCGGAAATTCTAGTGTTTTCCTATAAGATACACAACATATTAGTCTTACTAATATTAAGTGTAAGATGCAAAAAAAAAAATTGCAGAGAATTTGAACCAAACAATATAAGAGCCAATAGTGAATCCCCTCATCACATCTAGCAAGCACTAAACCAAACAAAAGACTGATCTTTACTTGTTCCCAGACCTAGAATCCTCAGAATCGGTAACAGAAACAACTGCCTCGCTGCTCTGCTTCTCGGCACTGGACGCGCGGATCCGAAGAGCCCCGTGCTTCGGCCTCGCCCATCCAAGCGCCGCCCTGGAGAGATCTACAGCCCTAGATAGGCCCAACTGGTGCTGGGCTCGCGCGAAGGGCCTTGCCACCGTCGGCGGGGGCGGCCGAACAGGAGCGGCCGCCATGGCAGCAAGCAAGCGCGAGCGAGTGGTGTTCTCGGAGGGAGCCCAAGCGAGGCCAGTCGATCGGACAGCAACCAGATATATTGGGTATAAGTGAAATGACTATTATACCCTCCATGTTTGTAAGATTGACCACAAGCATTATTTTCTTGTTGGAAAATGCTATGGGTTTTATGGTGATTTTGCTTTCTCCCAACGTTTTTTATTCCCGCGGACAACCGCGACAAGTTTCGTGCCACACAGATAAAACAGAAAGTGAAGGAAGTTCGCATCTTACACGTGATTCGATGACGGTTAAGTCGGTTGAAATCTGACTCCCGATGACGGAAGCTAGGATGAAGGTCTGCACTCTTTACGCACGATGAAATCCTTGAATCATAAAATAATTTAATCATGTTAATTATTATTTATATAAATAACTTATATTATATATCTATGTGAGTATTATTTTAAAATTCATATATCGTGATGAACGACAGAAATTCATATTTATGTGAGTCATCCTTCTCTTTATATACAGTCATATTTTGACTAAAGAAGTTACATTTTAGAATAAGAACAACTACATCCACTGTAGGGTGTGCAAAACAATGGTCCACTGCAGTTAATCAAATCGAATCAAATCGATTTTTCGGTTAACCAAATCGAACGTTTCTTAATCGGTCGGGTTTTTACTCGTTGACCAGTTATCGGTTCGGTTATGGTTCAAAACTTGGCCGAACCGTGATTAATCGAATCGAACCGTTATATAATATTTATTTATATATAAAAATAAATATTTTATATAAAAATTAAACTAGTTAACCATTGAAAACCAACGATTAACTACCGAAACTAACAGTTAACCGAAAATCGATAGTTAACCGAAAGTATTTATATTTATTTATCTTAAATTATTTTATAATTTTAAATAAATTTTTTTATATGTAAATACTATGGTTAACCGTCAGTTTTCGATTAAAATATCGGTTAACTGATACAAACGGTTCGAGATCGGTTCAGAATTTCTCTGAACCAATCCTATCAGTTCGGTCCGATTTTTTAGCACACAGTTCGGTTAACCAAATCGTGCACACCCCTACTTGTCATGCAGTACCCCAAAAAGGTCTGCGTGCACAATCTCTCAGAAAATAGTCAAACAGTTGCTCATTTCTGCCTCATCAAAATGTGTCAGCATATAAACGGCGTAAAAAAAGCAGCAAACTGATAGCATGAGGCTACTAATCTATTCATTGTCACAGCCTCTTGCATTTCTAAGATGCCAGGAAGGACATTGAAGGCCACAATTTTGTAATGATGTTCAGCCGGCGACCCTGCTCCGATGTCCACCGCCGAGCTACCCACAGCTCTGCCGAAAACGCAACCCGCCACCTTGCTGAAGGTTCTGCCGCATCTTTCTCTTGCAACTTCATCATGATTCAAACTTAGGGCCTGTTTGGCTCCGCTGCAAATTAGCTTCAGCACAACTTTCAATGTGAATGAAAGCTCCAAAAGGTTGAAAAGCTAAAAAATGTGACTTTTTCAACTTTCGCTTTTGCTGTTTTAGATTCTGAGCTCAAAGAACTTTGAGCAAATCCAAACATGCCCTAAGCTCCGATCGGTTTAGTAGCTCTTGCTATTAGTGGAAGCTGGATTTTTAGTCAACTTTGTTGTGGCTCTAATGCTAGAAAATAATAGACTTTAAAACATACAAAATAAAAGAAAATATTAGATCTATTTAAAAAATATATAATTTTCTAAAATAAAATAAAGTCATTTGAAATCTTAATTAGTTACAATAATTAGAATTAATCTAATAGAATTTATTCTTATTTACAAGAAATAGCTATTTTGATACAAAATAATGCATTTTTATGATTTAACTAATTTGCCTTATAGACAACTACTAACTGCCACATCGGCAGCAAAATATACCATAAAAATAAAATAAATTATTTTATTAATTTCAATATTGTCTGAATTAATCTAGATTGAAAATTCTCCATGAGAATCCGATGCTTTCACTATGATCCCATGCCATTTCAGGTTCAGTTGTAAAATTACTTTACTAAGTTTTGAACCCTTACCCTCTTAATATTAATGTTATTAAGCTAACTAAAAATCTTTAATTTAATATTATTTATATATTAAAAATAAATATTATAAATAAAAATATTTTAAAAAAATATAAATTATAAAAAATTAAAAAATACAGTGAAATAAAAAAATAAAAAATAAGAAGTTAAAAAATCTCAAGGATTCATTAAAATTTTATTTAGATATTAAAATAATAATAATAATATAAAAATTTTAATATATATATATATATATATATATATATATAATATAAATAAAGCGCGATGTGCCTCGGCTCACATACCGTGCTTAGCCCGATCATATACCATGCTTAGTGTCACGCCCCGGTCGGATCAGCCCTGAACCGGTGCTTATCCGCTGTCTCAGGGTTGTCCGGCGGAACACCGGAGCGCGAACTACCTAGGGTTTCCGACCCAAAATTGAAAACCCTAACTCCCCGATTGAATTTTATCCCCAAATTACAGTTCGCTCCGAAAAACCCTAACCCTAATTAGGAAAATCCAATCGGAAACCCTAATTCCAATTTACCTCTCCTCAATTTTGACCAGTGGGTCAAAATTACCATCGTCGCCGAGTTAAATCCCATTGCTGACGTCGTCGTGATGTCAGCCTCTCCAATCCGCCGAAATCGAGTTTCGATTTCGCTCTACTTCCCCGATTTTGATCAAAGTCAAAATCGTCGCCTGACGCCTCGAATCGAGCGCTGTGACGCGCTCTTCGTCTTTGTTCTCACGCTGAGAACGAGCGCTCACCGCTGCCGTCCGCTGCGTCGGAGAGGAAAGCCGCCTGCTTTCCTTTATCTACGCCAGCGTCCGGAGGCCACCTGCCACCGGAAGCTATCGCCGCCTGCGATAGTGTCGTAGAAGCACAACCAAGAACAGAGGAAGACGGAGATGGGAAGAACCTTAGCTTTATTCCTCTGAATTCTACAAGCTCTCTCCCTCAGTACCGACGACCCCCTGGTCATCGACCCCCGTCCCTCCCTCGCCGGCAGCGCCCTCGCTGCTAGTTACAACCCACTATCGTCGTCGCCCCCTGGTGACGGAAATCTCACCGAAACTCCTCTCCGAACACTCACTCTCCACTGGTGGCAGAAGATGGCGAAGTTGCTGATCCCTCCACTCGTCACATCGTTGCTGCTTTAAAGCTCGCCACTCTGCGTTTGCAGCCGCATCCAAATCTTGCAGAGAAGGCGACTCCGATTAGGGCGTGTACGCCCCGAACTCCTTCCCCAAGTCGCCCGCGCCGTCCGAGTCTTCCGCCGAAGACCGCGTCGCCTCGCCGAGTTTCTCGCACCGTCCGCAGCCTTCACACCGTCCACCTGCGTCCTGCGATCTCGGTGCGTCCGAGAGTTGCGGGAAAGACGAGCTCCCCTGCTCGCTTTTGGGGTCAACGCCCCGGGTTGACTTCCACTTTCCTCTGTTTGGGCTCCGCTTCTGGTTACGGCATGGGCTTGGGCCGAACCGGCTGGACCGGGGCCTGATAATTCTCTCCCACCCAATTTGGATATCGCCCTCGATGTCTGTCACAGACGGATCTTGAGCAACAATTGCTCCAATCCTCAATGCACCGATCCTCACCTCTGCGGGGATCTCCTCTAATGTAGGACGGGGAACTAGAGACATTCAAACAACGATTTTCAAAATCCATTTTGATAGATAAGTAGATAATAAGGGAAAACCGGATTTAAACTAACGAGATTTGGGAAACTAATTTTTTTGTAATTTTAATAATAGGGGAAAACCGAAATTATACTATTGAAAGCTGTAAATGCTGGAAGTAAACTTACAGAGCGACTCTTGAGAATTGAAGGATCGTGTCACCCCGTTCTTCATCGGTCCAACTCTGATGGAAGGTGTAGAATGGTTGAGCATTACACACAAACACACAAAGGGATCCGAACAAGTATTGGATTCATATTACACACTTAAATCAAGGGGGAGGCTAGTCCTCACAAGTTCCCTTGCTAATATGAGATCTAATTAGAAGAAGGGGGGGGGGAGAGAGAGAGAGAGAGAAGAGGAAGTTGCGCCACCACTTTGCTTGTCCTCCTTGCGCAAGCTTCAAGAGTAAATAACTTCATATTAGTGTAGGGAAATGCTCTTGAAACAAGGTGAAGGGATTAGGGTAAAGAACTTAGCCGTTTGGAAGGAAGTTCCCATGTTGCCGAGTGTTGAAGAGTCCATTATCCCACCTTGCTCCAAACCGAAGAAGAGGAAGGATGCCTTGTGGTTGCACACATGAGAAGGAGAGATTCCTCCTTGGAACTTCGATGGAAGAATTTGAGAAGAGAGGAAGGGTTCGGCCTTGGAAGAAATGTCTATAACTAAGAGCAACACTAAAGATTACCTAGGAAACTAGTAGACAATTTTTATTTCATCCAAAGCTAGAGAATACATGCGAGAGGGGTACACTTATAGGCAAGTGGGAGAGCTAGGGTAGGATGGTCAATTACCCCCTTGCGCTCCTTACAAAAATAGAGTGAAATTCAAAATTTGAAAGACAAGAGTTGGCGCAAATTGGTCTTGAAAGCTTTCCTTCTTTGATAATCTTCCTTTGGCAAGGTTTTAATGCGTTGGGCTGGCATTTGAGGTGGCCTTCTTTGCTTCTTGTGTTGGCGAGAGGCTCTCATCTTTGCTGAATGTTGGCGCATAAGTGAAGGATTCAAAAGTTGAATCCTTTCCATAAGTGCTTTGGGTGGCAAAACAAGATGGTAAGTCTCATTAAAGGCTCCCCTTTGATTGTGGATCTAGATTGAGGCTGATCTCGAATTCTTTCTTTGCTTCTTGCTTGCGCATCAAGCAGTCCTTTGAATTTTGAAAAGCTTCCATAAGTGTTTGGGTGGCAAGACAATGATGGAAACTTGAATTAATTGCTTGCTTTGATTGTGGATCTTGATTGCTGACCGAATCCTTGCTTGCTTGGGCTAGGCGCATATCTTGAATGGATGGAGGCTGAGGTGGCTGATTATCCCAAGGGAGAGGCGCCCAAACAAATGAGGAAGTTGAGTTGTCAAGTGAACTCATCAAGGCTTGGGTTGAACTTGGAGTTGAAGTCTTCTTTCCTTTTTGGGCTGAGCTTGAGTTGAGTAGAACTTGATCAGAACTTGAGTGATGCTTGAGCTGATCTTAAGTGATGCTTGAGCTGATCCCTAGCTTGAATACCTGCCAAAAATATAACCAATGCAAGGATGCACTATCCTACCATGATGCAAAAGTGCATAAGAGCTACATGCATTACAATGCACAACCTACTACAATTGGACTTGCCATAAATGACTATATGATGCATGGCTTTATTTGAAAACTTAAACTAACCTAAATGCCATGAAATGCAATGCAAAACAATCGAAAGCAAGTGAGCTCTAGGTGAATTCATGTTGAGGAGGTTTCCTCTGAGCCCAAGCGTGTCGCTTTAAAATAGGGCTGCTGCCTCCATCATCCTCAGCCTCTGCGGCTGGTTCTTATACCACCATAGCCATCAGCTTCTGCCTGGACAGACAATCCTTTACCCAGTGAGGACCGCCGCACATGAAGCGACCCTGGGGCTTTTGCTCTCGTCGTTCCGGCGAACCCCTGTTCTGCCGGTGAAAGGACCTACCCCTCTCTGGAACCCTAGCTCCCGGCGGTGTATGTGGGGAGCCACGCTTCGGTGGTGTCTTAGACTTCTTTGGTGGTGCTGGTCTGAACTTCTGATTATCCACCAAGGATTCGGCCACCGCCGCAGCCGCCCTCCAATCGATCGGTGCGTGCCGTCGGACCTCCGTCTCTACCCATGGCTGAAGGTTCCGGAGGAAGAAATACCTCCTGTCATCCTCCTCCATATGTGGAAACTCCAACATCAACGTGGAGAATGCCCTAACGTACTCCTGGATCGACCCAGTGTGCTTCAGCCGATCCAGCTTCCCACGAGCTTGGTCCGCCGAGTTTCCGGGAAGAAACTGCCTCCGCAGTTCCTCACGGAAAGTCTCCCAAGGCAAACTAGTAGCCCCCGATGTACAGCTAACTTTGGACCGCCAGTTTTGCGTCGCCAGTAAGGTATGCGATGCACACCGGCACCCGATCTTCTTCTGGATCATAGTTAGCAGAAAACAATTGTTCCATATCCCAAATAAAGTTTTCTACTTCTCTGGATGATCGAGCCCCCCCCCCCCCGAACATCGCTAGCTCAGGGATGCGCATCCTTGGCTTGGGAGCCTCCTGCTCCGCCGGTGCCGCCGTCGATCACGATATTTGCGTTAGAGCCAAACGCAATACCGTGACCTTTGCCTGCATGTCCTCCTTCATGCGTGTCATCTCCCCTGGTAGATGGTTCAGACTGTCCATAGTCTGCTGCATACGTGTCATCCCTACTTGTTGTTCCTCACGCATCCTGATCATCTGCTCTGGCAGGTCGAGCAAACTCTCCAAGGCCTATTGCAAATTCTCAATTTGCAACATCTGTTGCTTCACAATCCTCTGAAGTCTCTCCATATGGGGAAGCACCGCCGTGTTCCTATCACCCATCATACCGAGCATTTGCTCGATCTCCGCTATGCGATCACCTTGGTTCACCATCTCCTCAGGTTTAGCCGTTTCATTGGCTTTACCTTTGGGCCAGACGTCCTCTGACGCTCCCCTGTTGTGTGGGTGATCTTCTGAAATCTCAAGCCCTTCTTCACCTTCGTGGGTGAAGGTACCGTATTCGCCGTCACATGTTAACCTGCTCTGATACCTATTGTCACGCCCCGGTTGGATCAGCCCTGAACCGGTGCTTATCCGTTGTTTCAGGGTTGTCCGGCGGAACACCGGAGCGCGAACTACCTAGGGTTTTTGACCCAAAATTGAAAACCCTAACTTCCTGATTGAATTTTATCCCCAAATTACAGTTCGCTCTGAGAAACCCTAATCCTAATTAGGAAAATCCAATCGGAAACCCTAATTCCGATTTACCTCTCCTCAATTTTGACTAGTGGGTCAAAATTACCGTCGTCGCCGAGTTAAATCCCGTTGCTGACGTCGTCGTGATGTCAGCCGCTCCAATCCGCCGAAATCGAGTTTCGATTTCGCTCTGCTTCCCAGATTTTGACCGAAGTCAAAATCGTCGCCTGACGCCTCGAATCGAGCGCTGTGACGCGCTCTTCATCTTTGTTCTCACGCCGAGCTCGAGCGCTCGCCGCCGCCGTCCGCTGCGTCGGAGAGGAAAACCGCCTGCTTTCCTTTAGCTACGCCGGCGTCCGGAGGCCGCCTGCCGCCGGAAGCTATCGCCGCCTGCGATAGTGTCGTAGAAGCACAACCAAGAACAGAGGAAGACGGAGATGGGAAGAACCTTAGCTTTATTCCTCTGAATGCTACAAGCTCTCTCCCTCAGTACCGGCGACCCCCTGGTCGTCGACCCCCGTCCTTCCCTCGCCGGCAACGCCCTTGCTGCTGGTTACAACCCACTATCATCGTCGCCCCCTGGTGACGGAAATCTCACCGAAACTCCTCTCCAAACACTCACTCTCCATTGGTGGAAGAAGATGGCGAAGATGCTGATCCCTCCATCGTCGCCTCGCTGCTGCTTTAAAGCTCGCCACTCCGTGTCTGCAGTCGCGTCCAAATCTTGCGGAGAAGGCGACTCTGATTAGGGCGCGTACGCCCTGAACTCCTTCCCCAAGTCTGAATCGCCCGCGCCGTCCGAGTCTTCCACCGAAGACCGCGTCACCTCGCCGAGTGTCTCGCACCGTCCGCAGCCTTCACACCGTCCACCCGCGTCCTACAATCTCGGCGCGTCCGAGCGTTGCGGGAAAGACGAGCTCCCCTGCTCGCTTTTGGGGTCAACGCTCCGGGTTGACCGTCACTTTTCTCTGTTTGGGCTATGTTACGGCTTGGGCTTGGGCCGAACCGGCTGAACCGGAGCTGACACTTAGCCCATTAACACATCATGCTGCCTGAAGGGTTCAACCCGGCCTGGGCCACAACGGGCTGGAGGCCACCAGTTGTTGACCAAGTCAACAGGATGTGCCGTGCCTCACCTCTACATCCCGCTTATTTTTTTTATATATTTTTTTAAATCTCCCGTCGGCTCAAACTTCTCGTCGATAGATATATTCATCGTTCGGTTGCTGTCGAGGTTTTATCCTTGGACATTATCTAAAAGAGAAGCTCAATTGATGCAGCAGGTTTAGGGGAAGCTTCAGAAATCCGATCTCTCGTGTAAGGCCACGATAGAGATCTGGGTTTGCAGGGAGGTGGCTGCGAGTTAGAGAAGCGGGAGGGGAGGAAGAGACGACGCTGAGTTTACGCACAGAAGGCGAAGCGTTCCGATGAAAAATCCATGAAACAGAACGACTTAATCCAGCGACTAAACTGTATAAAATGGATAGCAGTGTGTACAGGGGCGGCTTCGGGGAACTGATCTCTCGTGGCAGACCACGAGAGAAATCTGGGTTTGAGGAGAACCGGGGAGGTGGGATGGAGAAACAGAGGAAATAGGAAACGATACAGTATCGTTTACGAGCAGACGACGAAGCGCGCCGGCGGAAAGTCCATGAAACCGTAAGAACTAATCCGACGACGAAAATGGATGCGGCGTGGGCAGGGGAAGGTCCCCGGGATCCGGTCTCTCGTGTAAGGCTACGAGGAGGATCTTGGTTTGTAGGGAACCGTGAGTGCGAGCAGGGGAAGCAGGGTGGGAAGATCGGCGATGACGATGCGTTTACGATAAGAAAACAGAGGAGAACAACGACATTACAGGCGGAAAAACTTTGTGAAGCATGCGAGAATCGTATCGGAGCAACAACTAATCAGCGACGTAAAATCAAGCATCGTAGAAACAACACTCAGTTTGGGCACTCACCGCGGGTGGGAGGGATCTGCTGCCGCAATCGCCAAGAACGGGGTCCGCCGACCATCGGGCATCTCGTCGTCGACGTAACGCCACCCGTCCTCCGTCGGCTACACAAGGAACTATCGGGAAGCCGCAGGTGTGAGATACAGGAGGTGGCTTCCTTCCGATCGAATATGCAGGTGATTCTGAAGTGGAACTGGCATCGTTCTTCTGGTCGAAACGGCAAGGAACGGCGGTCGCCGGTTGTCTCTACGAGGAAAGGATCTGGCGCCGGTATGATGCTGCTACGTGACAGGGATCAGAAGATTACAAGGCTACAGGTCTACGGGGACGATTCACCCGTCGAACGAACACATAACAAAAGAAACGAAACTATTGCATTGAAAAAAAACTGGAAAGAAACAAACATACATCCGATCTGCGTCGCCTCAAGAAGAGCGAGCATTATTTATAGGAACGTGACATCGAGGTTAGCGCAAATGGTATTTGCTAAACACGGATTAGTTACGTTCTCCAGCTGTATCGTGAAGGTTCTTCCAGGTGGGAGATGATTCTCGAAGCTGGGCTTTGGGCGTTTCTTCATTTGGCTGGTTACAAATCCATTCGCGTCCGAGGCCTTCGAGCTCGCGTAGACCTTCGTGGACCAGCGTTGTGGACGGCGCCTACGTCATCAATCTCCGGCAGCAGCTCCGTCTCCCAATCGGCGCTTACCTGTGGATCGAGCCGATTCGGTTTCTTTGTCGAGGTTTACTGTAGAATTTATCTTTATTTATGGGTAAAAACCAGGCTTACAAGGCGATGCAGAGGGCGAGGTTGGGGTCGTCCTCTGCCGGCCCGGAGGAGGTCTGCGACGGAATGGTTTGTACCCTTTCATACCATCCGTTTTAATTCCTGTTGTGTTTACTGGTTAAAAGTTTGATTTTGTGAGAAGATTTTTTGTTTTTGAGAAATAGCTCCGGTTTGCTTCTGAAATGGACAACTTTCTCTGTATTTCTAGCTGAGACCCCCACTTGCTACTTTAAGTTGTAATCTTTCTTTTTCTACCTTTTATTAGTGTGTATATACTTTGGTAGCGCAATTGCTCTGAGCGTTTGGCAACTATATTCTGTCAAGTAGTTTATTGTAGTTTGCTTAAGGTTGAATATTCAGCTTTCTTGTGGCATCCAATACTGAGATGCACATTTATTTTTAAGTAGAACCATAGTGTTGAGATTTTATGCTCAACTTGATAAATCCCTAGATGCAATAAAATTATAATCAACTAAGAAAGAACAACTAAACACAAGAACACCAAGAGTTTACGTGGAAAAACCCCTTAGACAAGGGTAAAAAATCACGGGAGAGGGACACCAAATTTTCTCTATGTATCCAACAAATACAATGTCTCTTCACATTAATAATTTCATTAATAACAAGATGAAAAATCACGCAGGAAACAAAACTATTCCCAAATTCGCCACTATAATCAAAACAGCATCTAGAAGAGACCAATCGAAAATATGACCATTAGATATGTAAGGAATTACCCCAAGAGCAGCTCTGTAAATTCTTACGCCGATCAGACGATGAATGACTCCTAGATCACGCCCGGAAGAACTCAGCCTTCTCTTCTCTCTCTCTACTCTCTCCCGCCACTCTCGTCAAAAACGAGAGCAAATTCCAAATTCCTTAATCAATTTCCAAATCTCACATTCACGTGAGTGATTTTGATTTTTATTAAGACTTTTTACAAAAAAAGTCCACTCTCTCTTTCTAGTTGCTAGTGGATCCCTGCATAATGTAGGACCCACATATAACAATCCCCCCTCCTGCATTACGTAGGGATGACCAATCCAGCCATCTTCTTACAGAGCTCAGTCTTCTCTTTCGCCACAACTTTAGTCATCATGTCGGATGAATTTTTATCAGTGTAGATCTTGTTGAGACTCATCAATTTCCTATCTACAACATCCCTAATCCAATGATATCTAATATCAATGTGCTTGTCCTGGAATAATAAGTGGCATTTTTGCTAAGCTCCATGGCACTTTGACTATCATAGTGAATCACATATTTCTCCTGATTTATATTCAACTCGATCAGGAAACCTTTCAACCATATCAATTGTTTACCTGCTTCAGTAGCTGCAATATATTCTGCCTCAGTAGTAGATAGAGCAACACATCTTTGCAACTTAGATTGTCATGAGACAGCTCCCCCTACAAATGTAAATAGATATCCAGAAGTAGATTTTCTTCCATCTAAGTCACCTGCCCAGTCAGCATCAGTAAAACCTTCTAAGATAGGAACTAAAGTACCAAAACACAAACATGTTGCTGATGTACCTTTCAAATATCTTAGGATCCATTTAACTCTTCCCAATGACTTTTACCTGGATTTGCAAGATATCTGTTAACCACTCCAATAACATGTGCAATATCTGGCCTTGTACAAATCATAGCATACATTAAGCTACCCATTGCAGATGCATATGGAATATACTGTACCTCATTCTTTTCTTTCTCATTTGAGGGGCTTTCCATGGAACACAATTTAAAATGACCTGCAAGAGGTGTGATAACTGATTTTGCTTCCTTCATATTGAACCTTTCGAGCACCTGTTCAACATATGTCTTCTGAGATAACTAAATCTTTTTAGTATTTCTATCACGTGTGATAGTCATACCCAATATTTTTCTGGCTTATCCCAAGTCTTTCATATCAAAGGAGTTATTGAGCTCTTTCTTCAACCTGTTAAGTAAGCAAATATCCTTCCCTACAATGAGCATATCATCAACATAGAGCACTAAAATAATAAAACTATCATTAGGGAATTTCTTGAAATAAATACAATGATCTACATCCGTCTTATGGTAATTTTGATTCATCATGAATGAATCAAACTTCTTATACCATTGCCTGGGAGTATAAACTCTTTTTCAATTTACAAACCATTTGTTCACTTCCTTTGACAACAAATCCCTCTGGCTGCTCCATGTATGTGAGTATATCTCTTCTTCTAAATCTCTATGTAGGAAAGCTGTCTTTACATCTAATTGTTCAATCTCAAGGTCTAAGCTTGTAGCTAAACCCAAAACAACTCTGATAGATGTCATCTTAATAACAAGTGAGAATATTTCATCAAAATCAACTCCTTCCTTTTGACTGAAGCCTTTAATCACCAATCTTGCTTTATATCTAATTTGATCATTGTCACCTTCATGCTTTATCTTGTATAACCACTTATTTTTCAATGCTTTTCTTCCTCTAGGCAGCTACACTAACTCATACGTCTGATTCTTTAGTAAAGAATTAATCTCCTCTTGCATTGCCTTCTTCCATTTACCTTTTTCTCACTTTTCAATGCTTCTTCATAGCATTCTAGCTCTCCTCCATCTATGATCATGACATAATTTTTGTCATATTGCTTTGAAGGTACTCTTCCCTTAGTGACCTTCTCAACTGAGTTTCCATCTGAGGCTGCTCAGGTATCTGACTTTCTTGTGCACTATCTGTATCTGTAGAAGTATCAGTAGGGCTATTCGATTAGTGCTCTTCATGAGACTCTCCCCTTGCCTCAGAAACTGACTCATCTGCCTGAGCTGAGATATCATCTGGAATATACTGTGTCTCACTTTGTAATTTTTCAGTTTTATCAAAGTCTTCCAAAGTCTTATCTTCATGAAAGACTATATCTCTGCTTCTATACATTTTCCTATTAACTGGATCCCACACTTTGTATCCAAACTCATCATCACCATAGCCAAGGAAAATACACTGGATTGCCTTAGCATCAAGTTTTGACCTGTTTTCTTAGGAATCTGCATAAAAGCTTTACAACCAAAAACACATAAGTGAGTATAAAAAATATCTTTTCTAGACCAAACTTTCTGAGGAATAGCACAATTAAGGGGAAAAGAAGGTGACAGGTTAATCAAATAAATAGCAGTAGCAGTTTAAATACTTCAGCCCAAAAAGATTTAGGCAATTTTGCAGAGATTAACATACATCTAATCTTTTCTACAATGTTGTGATTCATCCTCTCAGCTACACCATTTTATTGAGGAGTCAATAGAACAGTTAACTGATGTCTAATTCCATGTCTATTCAAATACTCCTTAAACCTATTAGATGTGTATTCTCCCCCATTATCAGTATGCAAGCATTTTAATTTTCTACCTGTTTCCCTTTTTACTAAAGCATGAAAATTTTTAAAAATTTCAAACACTTCATCTTTGGTTTTCATAGTGTAACCCCATACTTTTTTAGATGCATCATCTATAAAAGTAACAAAATAAGAAGCTCCCCCTACTGATTTAGCATCCATAAAACAAACATCTGAATAAACAAGATCAAGTAGCATAGTACCTTTCTTTGGATCATTTCTAAGAAAAGAAATTCTATGTTGCTTACCAAATAAGCAATGATCACAAGGACTAATAGTGATAACTTTGGGGAGAATGTCCTTATTTGATAAAATTTTCATACCCTTCTGACTCATGTGCCCAAGCCTCCTATGCCATAAATTTGAAGTGCTTGTTGAAGTAGTAATGATCTCTTCTATGAGTTCCTCAACATCGGTGTGATAAAGAGTATGGTGCTTGCTCCCTCTAGCATAAATAAGTGACCCTTTTGTAAGCTTCCACTTTCCATTGCCAAATGTGCTTACCAATCCCTCATCATCAAGAATACCAAGTGAGATTAAACTAACTCTTAAATCAGAAATATATCTCACATCTCTGAGAGTCATCTTTTGCCCAAGATTAGTTTTAACAATGATATTCCCTTTTCCTTCAATGGTTGTAGTGTCCTTATTTTCCATCTTAACAACCCCTAAATCACAATGCTGTAGAGATGAAAAATAATTAGCATAAGGGGTAGTATGAAAAGAAGCACATGTGTCAATGATCCAACTCTCTTTCTCATTGACAGACAACATGTTATCAATATCACTTGTTGCTAGAACACTAACATCACTGTGCACTGTAACAGTAGTACTTTCTTTATCTTTTTCTTTTTCACTGCTTTCTCCTTTCTACGCCTTCTTGAATGACCAACAATATTTTTTGATATGCCCTTTTTTATGACAATAATGACACTCTACATCTTTTCTGAAAGATGAACTGCTCCTACATTTTCCATGTTGTAAGGAGATCTGCTTTTGCTTCTACCACGATTTTCAGTCACCAATGTTTGAGAGCTATTTGTTTCCACAGACATTCTTTTAGTTTCTTCATTCAATAGACTTGAAGTGACTAGGCTCATGGATAGCTTACCATCTGGTATTGCATTACTAAGAGATACAATTAAAGTCTCCCAACTCTCTGGTAGAGAACTCAACAATAAGAGTGTCTGCAATTCATCTTCAATTACCATCTTCATAGAGGCCAACTGATTAATAATGCCTTTCATTTCATTTAAATGCTCAATAATTTTTTCACCTTCTTTATACTTCAGATTCACCAATTTTCTGATCAAAAGAGCCTTGTTGCCAGCAGTTTTTCTTTCATATAAGTCTTCTATTTTTTTTCATAACTTATATGCATCTTTCTCATTCACAATATGATGAAAAATATTATCTTCTACCTACTGACGAATATGACTGATTGTTTTTCTATTCAATTTGCTCCACTCATCATCTGATAATTTTTTAGGCTTGGTTTCATTCTCAACTGCATCAAATAGATCTTTGCAATATAAATAGTCTTCCATCTTGGCTTTCCAGATAAGTCAATTTTCTCCATTCAAGACTACCATTCGATTGTCAATTTCCATGATTAACGCAAATAACTGAAGAACCTGGCTCTGATACCACTGTTGGGATTTTATGCTCAACTTGATAAATCCCTATATATCACTTGTGCAATCACAATAATATATAGATGCAATAAAATTGTAATCAACTCAGGAAGAACAACTAAACACAAGAACACTAAGATTTTACGTGAAAAAATCCCTTAGAAAAGGGTAAAAAACTACGGGAGAGCTACCAAATTTCCACTATGTATCCAACAAATACAATGTCTCTTCACATCAATAATTTTATCAATAACAAGATGAAAAATCATGCAGGAAATAAAATTATTCTCGAATTCACCACTGTAATCAAAACAGCATCTAGAAGAGACCAATCGAAAATATGACTATTGGATATGTAAGGAATTACCCCAAGAGCAGCTTTGTAAATTCTTACGCCGATCAGACAATGAATGACTCCTAGATCACGCTCGGAAGAACTCAGCCTTCTCTTCTCTCTCTACTCTCTCCGGCCGCCGCTCTCGTAAAAAACGAGAGCAAATTCCAAATTCCTTCTTCAATCTCCAAATCTCTTGTTCACGTGAGTGATTTTGATTTTTATTAAGACTTTTTACAAAAAAGTCCACTCTCTCTTTCTATTTGCTAGTGGATTCCTGCATAATGTAGGACCCATATATAACACATAGGTCATGTTTGGTAGGTGACTTTTGAGTTTTCATTGGTTAAAAACAAAAATTAGATTGAAAATTTGTTTGATAAATAGTTATATGCCAAATTAAATTTTAAAACTTGAGAACTTAAAAACTATTGCTGTATAGAAACTAAATAAAAATAGAAGAATGACAATAGTTTTGGTGAAATTTCAAAGAACTTGATGGCAAATTTGTAAATAAAAACTGAAAACTTAAAAATGCTGTGGCATGGATGTACCCACACTACAATTGGGAGTCCCCTTCTCTCATTTTTGAGAACTTTTTTCAGATATATGTGCCGAATGAAAAACTAACAACTTAACATAATTGTTAGATTCAGATTCTTTTTAAAAAACTAAAAACTCCAAAATGAGATGCCTAGAAAACACACCCTTATGATCTGACTGCATGTTGCAGTGTAGATCCGTACCTCATTTCCCCATTGGATATGGTGGGTCAAGAAAGCATATTTCAGAAATCAAGTTTAGTTATCATGTGATTTCAGATTATCAAATTCAGGACAACCACTTCCATCAATGTTCATCCAGTGGTTTTCTTATGTGAAAAAATTTCCTTAAGCCCAAGTTAGTTGCTTTTGTTGGAACTCTAGTCTTATATATATCAACCTTTTTCTGCAAGTAGAAATGATTTGGGTCTTAATAAAACCTGTCTTTGTTTGCAGCATTTTCTCTGTTTTTTTCATGATCATATTATTTATTTCCTTTTTTTAATGATTGTGGTATTCTTCTTTTATTAGTAATTAGGTAGATTTTTTTAGGTTAGGATGTATATTTATTGACGAATCATGAATCAGTAGCCTTTTTCTTGACAATTGCTTTGTTAGTCATCTGTTATAATTGGTAAAATCCCTTAATTTTCTGCTTAGCAGGCTCATTTTATTTTTTTTCCTCTCTTATTAATGTTTTATTTTTCTTTGAACTAGTTTGTTGTATCCTTGGAAGTAACATGTTTTTGTGAAGTACTTTGATTCAATAGGATTATTACTAATCAGGACCATCGCAGATGGATGGTTCATTTCATTCACCAGAGTGGCATGCTGCTCGTTTGGTCAGCCTAAATACATCCCACACCATAACATGGGAAGAGTATAAGAGGAAGCAGAAGGTAAGACATTTTGGACCAGGCGACTGCAATTCCTTATGTGGCAAATCCAAACATAGTTCTCTTTCTTTATTTTGCTAATTATCTTTTAATTGCATGTGTGGAGTACATTTTATCTTGTTAGATTGTCAGCATGTGGTTATAGTGTTATAGTTAACCTCATGAAGGCAAAAATTTGCATTCTGTTAGGACCCTAAGTTAGGATTGGTGATTTTCTTAAATTTAGTTGCCTGCAAAGAAGATTAGGTATATAAAACAAATTAGATTGTCTATCAGAACCAAACCAATTTTTTAGGGATTGAAGAGTTGATTTACTTAAAAATACTATTATGCTTTTTCATTTTCACCAATTCGGACGACTTTTTAAAATGTTTTTTCTCTAGTGGGAATGGGAAAATTGAATCTTCTACATTAAGAAGCTACAATGAATATTTGACAGGAAGCTTATATTTTACTAAGCGATCATACGGTTATTAAAATCTCTGAAAAACTTGCTGATTCTCCCAACATTGTCTTTGTACGACCAGAACCTTAGGAAGCTTCAAGGGCAATGCCCTTTCATTGTATAAAAAGTGCTTTGTATTATCTTCTGATAAGATTTGTGCTGCAGATGATTATATTGGATTTAAATCAAATTTCTTGAATTTTTTGCAGTTTCCCAGAGTCACATTGAGAATAATGATATTGTTTGGAGTTCTTCAATACATTGATATAGTGGACATTTGGCATCATAGCGATGGTTGCTTGAGTTTTTCCTGATTTGGCCTGAATGTTTTGCATATGCATGCATGTCTGGAGCACCTGGGCAAGAAATAAACACCTAGAAAGATGGTTTGTCTTCAGTGGAGGGGGAAATTCTTGGTGTATGTCAAGATATAGGCATCCTTCTGATTTAACGTTAGAATATAACCCTCCTGCCTACCAATGGGTTTTTCTTTAGGAGGAGGAAGTTCCTCTTAATTAGCAAGGTTTCCAAGAATTTTACCGATGAATAGACAGGTTATCAATGTCAAATTTTCAAGTTGACTAGAAGAGCAGAGGGAGAAGTAGGAACACCCTGAAAATTCCGTTGCTGATCTTGAGTGACATCTTGGCCTTCTGCTACATGTAGGAGTCTCCTTTTATTTTGACAAAACCTCAGTAAAAAATCTTCTGGTCCGTTGAAGCACTCCTCAAGCTAGGTTATCTTTGCCAGCTATAAAAGGAAAATGTGCTTGCTTCTACGCCCACCTTGTCTTCATTTATTTGAAATCTTCTGCTTTTTCTTATCAATATTCAATACAAATTTCTACGAATGTGCTGCCTGTTTTTTTCTTACTTCTTTTGCTCCTTGAATATGCTGATGTGTTGAAATTTGATCACCATATCTGTATCAATGCACAAACACCACAGGGTAGAACAGAAGCAGCTAAAACCATATTCTATACAGGTTTCTTAAACTAGCTGACTGAATTCTAGATTTTATGAATCAAGTTCATGTATGTGAAATCCAATAAGGTGTCTAGTTTAGATCATTTGTCACTCCAAATTAACCTTCTATTAAACCTCCTCTTTGCCCTTTTAATTAATCTTCTAGTGAATACATTTGAATACTTAAGTAGTCTTAACCACTGATTTAATATGACTCAAACTTGTAATTTATGCAAGTTGAACTAATGCTTCAACAATCAAATATACTGATGTTGTGTAGTAACCACTAGATGCCCTAGAAAGATGCCAGAGCTAATTATATTTAAGGCCTTTCAATAAGTTTGATATGCTGTAATTTTCCGACAATGTATTTCTCTCTCTTTGGTCTGTCATGATTGCTTGAGGAATATCTTTTCAAAGTATGCATTTCAAAATTTTCTTTCAGAGTAATTATGTCATCGAGTGCGAGCTTGTAATTTGAACATTCATTTGGTTTTCACACTTTAGGAAGATGTGCTCAGAAGAGAGGAGCAGGAGGCCGACAAGGATAGAATGATGAGAGAATACAGAGCTCAGCTAGATGCTGAAAGAGCCAAAAAGTTGTCCCTTGGAAGAAACCACTCTGCCAGCAAGTCAAATAACAAAAAAGGTAGATTGTATCTAGCTTTTACAAAAATAATGCATGTGTCACGCCTCGGCGGAAAGCTAACTATTCATAGCTGAGGGTTTCCCAGGGAAATAATAATATTAATAGGAACCAAAGAACTACAATAATCAGATATCATTTATTAAATAAATAATCCAAATTTTAACATCAGAAGTTTTAATACAATCTCTAAAAACATACTATCCAATTTGTAAACAAATCAACTGAAATAAGAGTTAAAAGACTATCTGAACTCAAGCTGATATCTGCTATCTATTCTAGCCCTCCCAGAAGCTAACTCTGTACCTGGAAGAGAAACAAAGAAAATTAGCAAAACGCTAAGTAGGAATCAACAAATATGATGAGGGAGTCAAATAACAAGATAACACAATGACCGAAACAACAGTATACAAATAATATAAGAATGTCGTGTAAATCATCAAGTTTGGCCAACATATCTCAATCATGAGCCGCACTCATTTTTCAGAGTGTTTTCACCGTCAGCTCACACAGTGGAACGACTGTCTTAAATAGCCCGGTGAGTGTTGCATCCAACACCTGACATCCCTAGTATTGTCCTGAGGATAACTGGCGGTGCCCTAACCGGTAACTCAGATAGTTCGATACGCGTCGGAACTATAACTCACACAAACAGGCCACTGGAGAATAAATCATCCAGTTCAGAGGTCAATATATCACGACTTTAACATCACAGATATTCAACTGTTCCACTATACTCATATGTCAATATCACAGATACACAATTATTCAACCATGCTCATATGCCAATATATCAGATATCTCAATTCAATGTTATTAACCATTCATATAGAAACAGAATATGATCAAATAAATAAGATAATTGAGTTCAACAAAATTTCAGAAATAAAACAAGCAGACGAATCAATTAGGTATCAGTGTCAATCAATTCTAATATATATGTCTCATATATCAAATCAAAGGAATAAGCAATAAATCCTATATGTTCTTGACACTGTAACAAAGGAGTAGGGTAAGATTCCTACCTCAGATGCTAATATCCTAAATCCTTTTAAAAAGTCAACAAATTGTTTATCAAATGATGCAAGTCGATTAATGGATCAATCACTCTGTAACATGAATTTGTACATAAACTTTATCAATAAATACTCTAACTTGAAAACCAAGACTACCAATATGTAGAACACATCCCTAAACCTAGAGGATCAATCTTAGATCCAGTGAACCGGACCTAAAACCCACTGCACCAGATAGAATTGCAGTGAACCGATCAGATGCACCCTGAACCAAGTCAGACCGACACTTAGAACTTAAATTACACAAATTATACAAGTCCTCTAAAGCAACACAGAGTACCATTGGATAGAAAATTTCATAAGCTTTCCAATGGCTACCTGAACCGGCCCAGATTCGACCGAATTAGGGTCGAACCGGTCCAAATTCAAGCACTGGACCGAAATTGAAATTGAACTGCTCACCACTGTTGAACCGGTTCAAATCGATCTCAACATAGCCGGCCGGTTTATTTCCAAATAAACTGCGCAAAACCCTAAATCAAATCGAGCCGACCGCTCGCCCGCGCCGCCCAATCGCCGCCGTGTAAGGCTGCCGGACTTGCGTCCGCAGCTTGCGCCAACGAGTTCTCGAGAGCGCGTCTAACATCCGTTCGCCGCCAAACTTTGCTGGTCCATTCCTGACGACGAAGCGAAGCTCCACGACCGACTGCGGTGAGCTTTCGACGCACGATCGAAGCGCCTGAAGCAGTCGAAGGTATCGACGGTGGCGTTGCCGCCGTCGATACACAAAACTTAACCAAAACTCATCTATACCCAAACCGAATTTCACAAAAAACTTCACATAAGCAAACATACCTTGCTACGAAGATGTATCGTAGCCCAGAACAGAGAGATCGCCGTCGCAAGTTGCACAGAAGGTGAAAGCGGCACAAACTCCGGCGAACTCCTTCCTACTCTGATTTCTTCCTTCTAGCGGCGCCGTGCGTCTCGAAGATACTCCAGGGTTCGTGTCTCACCAACGAGAGCAGAAGCCCTCTAATATAGAGGCAAAATGCGTCCCGGAATAGTAAAAGCGTGGCAGTGACTCAATCACCGCAAAAATTGGGGAAGACGACAATTCAACTCGTCGTCCGCAAATAACACAAAACCAGAATAAGTATAATGAGCGCGGTTTAATAACAAAATCGAAAACTTAGCTCAGCGGTTTGGCTGAACTTTTATTTTTATCATTTAAAAGTGCCGAAAAAATTCTAGAAAATCATAAAAAATTCTAAAATATAAATTCTGAATTTTATAAAATTTAAAATTTAAAATTTAAAATAATTAAATCAAGGTTATAACAGCATGTATATTCCTATGTCTCTGATGATATAAAGAAAGACTTTGAGCTTGTTACTCGTCTTCTATCTTTCCAAAATTTGAGGAATTGTTCAACTCTTTTCTCATCATAATTCAGACAGGAAAATCAAAGATTCAAAAAAAAGTAGCAGAAAAAGAAAGGTACTTCACTGCAGCTATATTTATTTGTTCACATAGTAGTTTTTATTTTCTGTGATTGTTCTCCAGTTACAATAGGTGATAATTGTTTCTTTTCTTGTGGAAACTGTTCATAATGTATGTACGCAAACTTCTAAGAACAAGTATGCAAGCCTGCTAGAGAGAACTTCCATAGTTCTTGTTGCAGTTTTGTTAACACGATGAAAACTTACATTTGCAAAAAACAAGAAAATTTATTGTAAGTTCAACATTTGGTGAAATTATGATATTTGGGATACTATGACTGGAAATATATAGTGCATTTAGTATCTTTCTAGTCTGCTTGTGAAATTTTTAATATAATATGACAGATATGGCAGATTTGGATTTCACAGTCTCAAGATTTCTTTTCTGTTTCCTTTTCTGGGAATCAAATAGTCTAAGGGTAATAGTCTTACATAAACCAACTTCGATTTATTTCTCTCATGGCCAAACAAATAGAGTAGCAAGCAAGCTCAGATATAGTATGCATACTTAGGTTGTCAAGATCCCGTGCCTACCTGGGAACGGTCCACGGGATTAGATCCTAGGATCGAAAGATTCTACGAAATATTTTAAGATATACTTTAATAACAAATATTCATTTACTATAAGTAAATTGAACACACATGTACTAACATAATAATATAAGTCTAATTAAATTGTTTTACATCCACTGTGTATCATGTGCAGCATTTTCTGAATAATTCTGTAAATTAATTATTAATCAAAGAAATAATCAAGTGTTAGCATAATAATTACAACATCAAAGAAGATTTTCATTGGTTTTAGTCTCCAATAGCAATAAATACAACAATGTGTTAAGTAGCACAGAGTTAAGGTAGAGTGCTAGCAACTTGCTTGCAGCAAGTTAAGTTTAATAAGGCGAGATGTACTTTCAAGATCAATGATAGAGACACTAATGAAGTTGAAGATAGGTTGACGATAATGTTGAAGTATATGGGTCAACAGAATAAGAGAACGAAGGAAATGTATTGTATTATTGGAATTATTTAAACAACTTAGCCACTTTAGTTAGCATTTAACAAATTAATGAGTTGAAGAAGATTTGACTCTTCGTCACCTTTTTTTAGCAACAAATAAATTTTAGATCTTATTGATCCATGGCTAATTTGGTCTAATTTGGGTTGTACTATTGTAAGATTCTAATTCAGAACAAGTTCTTGACAATTTTGTGGCGTTGGGGGATCCTGTCCATTGTTGGCCTTAAATTAAGTAATGGAACACTAACAATGCTTGCAGTTCAAAATATCGAAGGCTGCACCTTTTGGACAAGACACTGCCTGCCTCATTCGGAGGCCTTTGTCCATCTCATTGGCTATTATCATCAATCTTTATGCTGTTGACATGTACATGTCTTCTTGAATTACTTTTGTCCGTCAAGCATCAATGATAAGGTGAATGCAATTTTAAAAAGTGTGGTGTTGGCATGTGGCAGCTCGTTCTTTATGGGAACTGTTTGATTTACCCCTAGAGGTTTTTTCCACAATCTGACTCTATGATTCTCAATGATGGAGCAGCAACACACCATCCTCTTCTCTGGGAAGCTTGTTTGATTTACCGCTTCAATATGTCCAATAACGTTCAATAATGATGCAATTAAAAATGTTCAATGTTGAGACTCTTGATTATAATTCTGTTCAAGACCCAAGCATATTTTAACACCAATCAAGTAGCGCACAGGAGGATTAGTTTTCGGAAGATTAAAGCATAGTTAACGTCATCCATGACTGATTAAAAAACTGTTTTTTTGCAGTTAGCCGCAATAACCATTTCCAATTTCCATGGGATTTTGGCTCTACTATTTATCACAAGTGGGTATCATGGGAGCACAAAATTACTCCCAATTAGTTGAACAAGCGGTGTATTGGGCTTTACCTGTTGCACTTTCATTTGGGGTGTGCATTTGAGCGGCATGAGCTATGGATGTGACCTGGATGGGCTACGGCTACCGCTAGTTGAGCAATTGCCTGAAGAGCATGCCAATGCTCTGCCTGTGCCTTGATCACCTGCCACTTCATAGAGTAGAGACAGTTCTTGGGAAGCAATTTTGCCACTTCTAGAGGTAGCATTGCATGCCTGTTCTTGTGGAGATCATCAAAGTACTCACCATCCTTTCTTTTTGAAAAGCAGTGGGGGGGCTAGTCCCGATGGGGTTATAGAGGGAGAGAAGTAACGTGGATAGGCTTAGGAGTGGGGGCAAAAATTTTTGAAGGAGAACTAGAATAGGTTAGGTTTATGGTTTAGGGGAGGCTTTAGGGCTTGTTTGGCCCTTTTAAGCAACTTTTAAGGAGAAAACTATCATAAATATGTTTGCTAATGAAAAGCAGAAGCAGAAAAAAGTAAAATATAAGAAAACTACAATTTAATATTTTTACTGTTTCTGTTTTTTTTTTTAAAAGTAATTTATATAATTTTAATTTGTATAATTTTAATTAATTTTTTAACTATTAATATTCTAAATAATAAAAAATTTTAATAATAAAAATATATATAATTATTTTAAATAATTTATTTATTTATTATTTTAAAATTTGACAGCAGTTAAAAAGTTATTTACTAAACATCTTATAAATTTTAATAGTACAGTACAATACAACAGTAGTTATAAAGTTATTAACAGTGGGACAAATAGACCTTTAATTGGGTTGGATGGGGGTGGGGAATGGACCCACTTGGATCAGGCTCACCAAGTTGGAACAGGCTGACCTTTAATTGGGGGTGGGCAAAAAAATGACTGCTTACAAACCCAACCCACTTTTAGAAAAAAAAAAAAACAGTCGTTTTTTGTGGGTGAGTGGTGGTGGTTTGGGTGGGGGTGGGGAATGGACCCACTTGGAACAGGCTGTTCTTACATAGTCAAAATTGTTGAACATTAAATTATCAAAGCTAATTAGTAGAAATAGATGAGGGCAAAATTTATTCACTGTTCTTCCCTTAAGACAGCGACTTTCATACACAATTTTATTTTTTTCTATTTCTTTGTTGTTTTCATTAGCTGAATGTACTGACACTATGCTTGTTTGATATTCTTTTTTCATTGTTAGTTTCTTTGAAGATTATTTATCTTGAAATGACTAATAGTATATGAAAAATAAATATGATATTATTCTTGTTAGCACAGATCTTTTGTTTTTTTTCTAAAGACCTTTGTAAAATAGATGTGTTCCGGGCACCACTTTTTCTATTTGCTGCAATGCCAAAGATAATAATAGATGCTTGATATAGAGCTCCGTTGTTTGTTTTCCTGGCAAAGGTTTTGATAATATAGGAACATTAAATATTCTGAAATTAAATCATTCAAATAATTGTTTGGGTAATGATACAAGTAAGAAGAAATGTTATTTTGTGTATACAATTTATATGAATTTTAAGAGATTATTCATTATGTCATATCAGTATTTAGGATCGGAAGTTTTTGTGTTGGCTGAACCTATGATATGTTGCTTGTTTCTAGATTCTTGCGAGCTACAAAATTTTTATTACTTGGATTATAAGCTTGCGACTTTTTTGTGGATTAGTTTGTTTAGCCAATTTTTATGAATGGTTTCCTGTGCTGTTGCTTATTTTCTTAACTTTCCAGGCCATCCTTGATTGTTTGATTCGTTATTGCTTTGTCAATTTGTAATATATTCATTGTGACTACTAAATGAGTGCCGCTCGCCTTATCTTTCTTTTGGATGCCATCTTGATAGCACAAAAGCTCATCCGAATCAAGTTCCTCTACTTCCTCCGAATCTTCGAGCAGTGATGATGATTCTGATAATGACAGAAGGGAATCGAGGAGGTCGAGATCTAATAAGAGCTCAAAGAAAAGGAAGCACAGGTCAAGGCCCAAGTGCTCCAGCAGTGGCCCAGTTCGACTCTCCAAGTATTTTGAAAGCTCGAAGAGATAGACCTTGCTGGTGCCTACTGACGCCCATTAGTAGTATGGCTTCTCCCCCATGCATTGAGGTTGGACCCCTTGTAAATGATGGATTTGGTTTTCTGCTACGTATTAAGTAGATTCAGTAACTGAGAGTAATCACTTCTATGCCTATACTTAGGACTCTCTTCTTTGTTCTGTGATGGGAGGTTAAGATAGTCATTCAGCTTTGCATTTCTCTTTAAAATTGTTCAGAACATTGTATTAAGCATCCTCTATGGTGAAAAATTTTGGTAAAATCACTGTTTAGGGTGTATTAAGCATGATAAATTACATGAAAAAAGAGTATTAGAGAATTTTTAGCGACAAATTCAAAATCAAATCATTAAAACTCAAATCCCTTTCTTCAATTTGTTGTGTTGAGAACGAGCCGTGATTGGCTTTCTTTTTTGGTTTTGGGATTGTGTTCTATATTTTGCTTTCAACCTTGCATTTAGGCACATGCAAATCTCTCGTCTCTCTCATGTTTCTCCCTACTCGTCCCTGTGCGAAGCCGCTTCTTTCCTCTTCTTGACACGTGCAGCTTCGTAGCTTTCTGCTGTGTTCTATTCATGTTGTGTTGTGTGATGCCCCTGTGTGAGGACATTTTTTGTCATGACACTCTGTGTCGTGTCTTTTGTTCACACGTGTGTGCCACCATTAGTATATGGTGTTGACTATTTGCTATTTTGGGCTGAGATTTGGGTGTCCACATTATTGATAACGCCTTTAGTTTCGAAAAAAAATATTAGTCTTAATTCTAGGCATAACACTAATCTTGTAAGGAAACGTGAATGCTAACACTGCACTGAATGTTTATTGGACTCCCATAATATTAAGGCAAGCTGGCATTGACTAGGTGTACATGGCGTACTGTTGCACTAAGTGCTCTATCCCTTTGATAATCAACACATCTTAGTCCCTGTTTGGCACTATGGCGCTGTTTGCGGCGAAGCGATGGGCTGTAGTATTTTTTTACTTGTTTGGATTATTGCTTTTAATGTGTAACAGTACATATTTGAGTACTATAGCCGAAAGTTGCTTTCCCCTACTTTTGCAGCTGCCAAGCTAATTCACTGTGCATATGTCTCAACTCACGTGGACACTTGAGGAGAGGCATGGTTCGAATCCTATGAGTGTTTTTTTTCTTCCATCTCTCTTTTATTTTTTTCTTTTTAAAATATTATATATTTTAATAATTATATCTATTTAAATTTTAAAATATATATCATTATATATATATATATATATATATATATATATATAATGTACTAATATTTAAATTAAATTTTAAATATAACATATATATAATATTAAATATGTATTAAAATTTAATATATATTAATCTATTATATTATAATTTTAATTAATTGTTTTTAAATATAAAATTAATCATTGAATTTTTTTAAAAAATAATTAATTGATCTCATAAAAATTAATAATTTTATAAAAATAATTATTTTAATTTTATAAAATAAGTTTTCTTTACTTATAAAAAATATATAATTTTAACTTTAATTTATTTTACCAATTATATTATATGTAATTTAATTAATTAATTAATTAGTTCATATATAAATTAATAGTTTTATAAAATTAAATATTTAAAAAACTTTTATTATATTATGTATGTTATTTATGTTTTTATTAGTTATTTTTATGTTAATTTTTTATAAGATGAATTAATTATAACTTTAATAATAGTTGCTACAGTGATAGCACAATTGTCATAGCATATTTACCTAAACACCTTTTACAGCAAGTGCAGTAACAACGCAGCTATCATAGTTCATATATGGTAGCACAGCAAAACCAAACTGAGCCTTAAGGTTGACTTTGATATTGTTGTACTTCCATAACAGTGCTGTCGTTACTATGCTATAATATGCTGTAAAGAGTGTTTGGTAGAACAACTATGTATTATTAATATTATTTTAAATGTAAATATTAAGAGTATTATCATATATATTTCTTATAATTAAATAAATTTTATAATTTTTTAAATAATTAAGTTTATAAAATTATTGATTAATATATATTTAATTGATTAACAAAAAATAATTAATAAAATTAAATAGTATTTATTAAATTATAATAATAGAATATAATTAGCAAAATACATTAAGGTTAAAATTATATAATTTTTTAATAAAATAAAATTTATTAAAATTTAAAATAATTTATTTTTATAAAATTATTAATTTTTATAATATCAAATAATTAAATTTAATATAAATTTCAATGATTAATTTTATTTTTAAAGTAATTAATTTAAAATTAGTATATATTATGTTAATCAATTTAATATATTTTTACAGCAACTAATGTAATATAAATTTCACGGTCATCACTGTAGCGTGTGATGCTACAGCCTACAGCCTACAGCCTACAGTACCTAGCAGCAGAAAACGGAGGTTATCCTCAGCACTGTTTTATAAGAAAGCATTGAAAAAAACTATTAACTTTTTCTGCCGCTTCCGCTGCCCTTCGAAGCGCCGCATGAAGGAGCCCAAAACCAAACGGGCCGAAGAGTTTGTGGCCCACTTCTGAAGACACCGTGCGAGACTGTTTCCTGTCTCGTGTGTAATAAACAACAGAGTCATTCCTTGCGCATTATGTGTCTGCCTCTCGTCGCCCCACCTTTTTCTACGTTTTTGATCGTTCGTAATCTCGCGAGACCCACCTATCTCTTGGGTTTTCCGGGAGAGAAGCTCAGTCTCCAGCAGCAATTTCAGATCGGCGATTACTGTAGATCGAGCTGATTCGGCCGCTCTGTAGAGTTTTTTTTGTTGGGTTTTCTGTTGATCCGCAGTAAGTTGAGCGCAAGATCAGGACCTTCTTCATTCATTTTTATGAAATTTTAGCTTTTAACTATAGTGTTTAATTATTATGTTTATTGAATCATTGTTAAATTTCTTATTTATTTTATGTTTCTTTTGATTTGTCTAGATCTGTGGTTGTGGGATCGGGTGGGAGAAAACGACCTCTTTTGTGGTAGAAGGCCTTGCTCACGATGTCTCGTGCGGCGCTGACAACGGAGGAGGTATGTGATTCTTAGTCGGTCTTCGAGTCTTTTAATTAGAAATTGAACTTGCAGGGTACCTGTTTTTTCATTGTAATACCACGATTTCGTCGGTGATTTTAGGCCTCCCGTCAAAATTGGAAAAAGGAAAACTAAATTTTATATCCCAGTGTTGAAAATTTGGAATTGATTGAATTAATTGAAATGCGTAACATATTATTGTTATTTCTTGGTCTTCCACTTCCCTCCTTGATTAGTTTTGCGGAAAAAAGCTAACGTGGATGCATTCCTCTTAACGTTTATGTTTTAAAATATAATTATAATTCATCTAGTAACTGGATTGGGTGTAGGCAGATTGACAGGGATGATTCTTTTTTTTAGTAATTACCTCCTGTCCTTAAGTTGCAGCAATAATCTTTCTTATAATATTCAGATCCAGGAAAATTGCAAATTGAGATTCCTGGTCAGAAATGTATGTAGATTCAGTCTGTTGGTAGGAAGTAAGTCGATACTGATATATGTCTGTATCTACTAAGAAAAAGAGGCTTTTTGGAGTACCTAGAGCAATATGAAAGGATAATGATGCTAACGCACACCGGAGTAAAGAGAACAAGAAGAAGAGAGGATGAAAATAATTTATCATAACTTGTTTTATTTTATCTATCAGAGTGATGACCTGACATCCTTCAGTCTTTTGCATGAAAAGCGCTTTCTTGACCATTGCCTACTTTCATTGTTTCTGTCAATCAGTGTGATCGTATTCATCATTTGGTCAATGTTTTCAACACCTTAACTAGTTTCTTTCGTTCTCAAAAGCAGTTTTTACTTTTTAGGGTAGTTATTTATTACTACACTTGCTATCACTTTAGTTTTTTCGGAGAAAAAAAATCCATTTTACCATCCTTGTTTCTCACAAACTAACTTTTGGTTATTAAATAATGTTCCTTAATTGCCTATTCATGGTCTGCTGGCTGGGGTAGTGGCTAGCAAATAGAATGTTTCATATAACTGCACGTGACTGAAACTGAGATCAAAATAATAGAGTTTGACACCTTAGAACAGAAATGTTGTCCACTAGTAAGGGCATATACTAATAATAGAAGTGTTCATATTCATGCTGCCGCAAGCTAAAACAATCAACCAATAAATAACTAAATAAAAGTGTGAATATGTAAATAACTTGAGCATCATCGATGTTCTCTCTAATGTGGTAATGTCCAATGGACAACTGGACATTACCTTAGACTTTACTTTTACCAGTAACTTTTTTCATTACACCTTGTCGGGATTCAAAAAATTTAATAGTAATGCATTTATCTAATGACTTTAACGAGCAGCACTTACTTTCTATTAGCCTTTATTTTTTTGGGTTAATTATTGAAATTTGTACATCTTTGCTGGTGCTTCTTTATTGTAGTAGTTCTAAGGTGTATTGCTGTTGAAGAAACGTAGATAACACAGATTTTGTTTCAATCTTGTATTTAAAGGTTCTCAAGAGGGACATACCATGGGAAACTTATATGTCAACTAAGCTCATTACAGGAACACATCTTCAGTTACTACGTCGTTATGACAAAAAACCTGAAAGCCAGAAGGCCGCTTTAATTGATGATGTAAGTACACATTTATTTTACTTGTTTATTTGTTCAACTCTTGCTTGTGTCTTCTTTTGTCTTTAGC
The DNA here is from genome assembly GCA_027563935.2 of Costus lasius. Lineage (NCBI taxonomy): Eukaryota > Viridiplantae > Streptophyta > Magnoliopsida > Zingiberales > Costaceae > Costus > Costus lasius. The sequence continues at coordinate 104,866,137 of CM050453.2, forward strand.
GTCAAAATATGATTTTTTATGTTTCAGATATAACATGGTTTGTTTAACTTGGTGTCTTGCTTTATTTTATGATTTGGAATCTATTTTTATATCTTCTGATGGTGTATTTAGGTACATTATAAGTTTTTTAGCTCACATTGTCTTTCTATGTGCATAAGTTGTATGCTACTGAGCCTCACTATTAATTCATGATTTGAGTCTGCAATGTATATTACAATTGAGTTTTAAATGCTATTACTTAATTCAACTTCAAGTTACATTGTTAATTTTTTGCCTGATAGACTGGAATAGGTTCCTCCCTTTTTCTTTGCACAGGATCTCACAACCATTCATTGTAATGCACTAGTGTTTTCTTCTTTACTATGATGCATTTGTTTTCCTAACTCTTTCACTTAATAAATAAATTGTTTCTGTTTCCCATTTTTGTCTAGTGATTGTTTATTAAAACGAGATATCAAAGGGTGCTCCAAAGTTCTAAGTATGCATTGCATGCCATGAACTGGGAGATTTTTTTGCATAGAATATGTTAAACAGAACCTGGCTTCTACATTCGTTAAAGGGTTTATTTTGCATTATGGTTCTTTTATGGGCTAACATACTTGAGCAACCATGGAAAATCTATCTGGGTTGAGCGGGCAATTTCAGTATGCACTCATTGAATTACTCCAATGTATTTGACAGGATGGACCAGCTTATGTACGAGTGTTCTCAAACATTCTACGTGACATATCCAAGGAAGAAACAGTTGAATATGTGCTTGCTCTTGTTGATGAAATGCTTTCAGGTAAGACCTGGTGCCTATACAACAAAATATTGTCCTCTAATCTTAATTTATCTTAATGAAATGCATCCTGTTCTTTGCAGCTAATCCAAAGCGAGCTAGATTGTTTCATGATAAAACATTATCAAATGAAGATACTTACCAACCTTTCTTAAGTTAAGTATTTCAGTTTTTTTCTGTATTCTCCAATTCTTAGGAAGGATAGCGGTGACACAGTTCACCATTAAGGTTGACAGTTGGACCCACGTCTATCCTTCTATTGCCTTGTCAAATGAACGATCAGAGCATCATCTCCCAATTTTGTACTGATTATGCTTTGAGTATTGATCTTGGTTTGATTAAGTTTTACTTGAATCCATTGACATGTTAAACTATTCAAAACCTTTCATAGTTCCCTCCCTGTAAGTAAATTTGTTTCCCATGATTGTATGCTTCTCTGTGTATGGCGTGCTAAATTTTTATATTAAATTCCTTTATACATGTGTTTATCTAATACCAAAGTTTATTAATTTTAGTCACTCTCACATAATATTTACGAATTTTCAGATGGCTCCAGGAAGGCAATTGGTTCATACAAGAGAAGAGTTGTAAAATTTTGACGCTTATAGTAAGGTACTCAAAATTGCAAATGGTGCAAATAATTTTTTAAGAGCAATATGAGCAATGGAGTTTTAATTCTCATTGCAGTTCTCGACCCAAATATCAGGATGTTTTGGCTGCAAGTGGAGAATCCTCACGTTCAAAGAGCAAGATCTCAAGCATCGATGATGTACTAAAAGGGCTACTAGAGTGGCTTTGTTTTCAGGTAGATGATTTATGCACTTCACGCCATACTGTTGATCAAAACTTTTATTTCCTTTTCTACTAACAGCCTCCTGCCGAAATGAAAGAACTTTGTTGTATTTGTCCTATAAAAGCGTTCAAGGCTTTGTAATACTTGTGTTTAATTAGGATTGCAATTCCCTTATTTTTGAAACTGTGCTTTACCACTATCTCAGAATTCTGGAAATGTGTTTTCTGTGCTTTCCTCAACTGACTTCTCTTTCTTTTCAGCAATAAAATGGTTACATCACACTATTAGCATGTCTTGTCGATTGCTACAGCTGTTCGTTTAATTTTCTAATTTTGTGCATACTATTGACTGGCTCTGTGATCAGCTCAGTCCTCCTGAGTTTCATATAAATTTGTATTCAGATGACATACAAAGGAAAATGTTGTCTGATCTTAGGACAAATTTTAGCAATGCGTGGTGTTTTTGTACAAGCGTAATGTGGTTGCATTCACAAATTGTCTTCTCAATATTACAATGCTGAAGTTAATTTACACCAACTTGCCTTCCCATTATCAATATTATCATTTTGAAACCCAAAGTACTTAACTATACCAAATAAATCTTTATTCATATTTCCTTCCACAATTCCTGCTGTTAAGTAGTTAACTCTTTTCAATGCAACTTCTATTCATAGTGCATTCCAAATTCCAACCAGTTTATGTTATGTGAGACAATCGGTGATAGTTTCCTTCGACCCAGTATAATCTTGACAAACCAGAATTCACGAGATAATATTTCTATTTTCTTAATTTTGACATGGTATGCATGTGCGTGCATGTGCACCATGCAGCTCTCTGTTTCTGTAGTGTGTGTCATGATTTAAACATGTTAAAAAGTTGTTAAACAATTCACACCTCTTGCTCTTTAGTAGTTGAGTATCTTGTTTTATAACAGTGTCAAACTAGTATTACCAGCCAACAAAATCCGTGAGTTAGATCTAACACCATTTGAACCGATGTCAAACTTGATATCATACTGGTTATTGAAATCGCAATTGAAGAAAAGTTTAATATTGCTTAGCTTTTATCGCATTGAGTCATGCTTTGTACTTGAAAAATTGAAGATGCTGTAACTCTTGAATCTTAGGAACTTCCTTTCCTACTTTTACCATGGATGGTTATTTGATGTGTATCTGATGTAAATAAACGGTTAGATAACCAAAATGTAATTTCTTATGTAAAGTAATATTTTGGGGTTATCACTAGATGCTCTTATGAGTGTCTAGGCATTTAGGCAAGTTGATATAAGTGTTGGTTCCGGTCGATACCAACATATATATATATATATATATATACTAGTACCAGCCCATTGTCGAACCGATAACCGATATATACTATATATCAAGGATTATAAAACCGGTCCGGTACCGACCGGTTTGTACCGGTCCGGTGGGGGACCGGTCTCGGACAAGGGGAAAACCAATGGTAAGTTTAAAAAATTAATTTTTTATTATGGTACCGGTACGGTTTGTTTTCATCAAAACCGGTTGGTGGCGGTGGGTGAGAAAAAAATAAAGTTTGTAAAGTTGATATTAATGAAATCACTGTTTGGAATAGTGATGTGAACAGTAATCTACAGTGCTAAATAGTATAGATCTTGACTTTTTGATTAAAATATAATATATAATGTTAGTTGGGTTAGATTTGATCATGAAGCAACATCAAAATAATGCCAGGAGTCGGTGGCATTATTTGGATGTAATTAGTATAAAGTATATAATAAACATAGATTAATAGTTAATTAATTATACTTAATTTGCTAATTAAGATTTAAAGTTATAATTTGTAAGAAATCAGCCACCAATTTTAGTCGGTGGCATGATTTCTTCAATAGTGCCATTAATATTATATTAAATTTTTTTATTTTAATATTTTAATATTTTAATAAATAATATTAAAAAATTCTAAAAAATTCCTATAAATAGGCCTCTTGAAGTTCTTTCTTCTCACACCATTCAAAGTTCAATATTCGATTTCTTTGAGAGATTTTCTAGTAAGAGATATCTTGATCTTTCCTCTCTCATTCTCTTCTAATGGCACCAAAGAGAGATACTGATCTTGCGTGGCTTCATGCTCGTAAGATGCTTGATAATCGTCACCATTGGCAGTGTATTCACTGTCTGAAAGTTTTCAAGGGTGGAGGGGCTACTCGTGTGAAGTACCATCTCGCTGGTGGATTTTCTGATGTTGCAAACTGTACCAAAGTGCCGCAAGAGATACGCAGAGCGGTCCGGGCGAACTTAGATTCGTTCAAGATCACCAAGCAACGTAGGGCAGATGATCGAGAGGAATTTGACCGTCGTGCCACAGAGCCCGCCGGATATGATCCTTATCAAGGGAGCTATGATGATGCTACTGACGAAATTGAGATGGAGGTAGCTATGCGCGCGTCTAGGGCACAATTTGCCCATGAAGAAGATGTGTGGTCTGCTTCCATGCGGTTTGCGGAGCGACCATCCTATGAGGGTGGATTTGGGAGTGGGGGTGGTATGGAAAGAGGTCATCAATTGGGTCGTACCAATAGCATGCGGGGACGGTCTGGAAGTCATGCAGCACCACCATCAGGTAGACGCGGTATCTCTTCTTATTTTGGCTTTGGCCGACGTATTGGGGGTCCCAATCCTGCCCCACTGATATTGATCATAGGGCATTTCCTTCCCAATCTAGTAAACAGACACGTATAGATGATATCTACACTAAGTCCAAAAAGGTAGATATCGGCAGAGCCATTTCAAAATGATTTCACTTCAACAGAATTCCACCACATGCAGCAAGTGATTCATATTATCGCGCAATGGTGTCGAAAATCCAAGATTGTGGGCCAGGAATTCAGCCCCTAAACCCTTCCGAGATTGGTGGACGGTATCTCGATGATGAGGTTGAGGAATGCAAAATGTGGATCAAAGGCATGAAACCTCAATGGGAGACCTTCGGCGTCACATTAATGTGCGACGCTTGGATGGGGCCAACCAAGATGAGTATTATTAATTTTCTTATTTATTGCAATATGAAAGTTATTTTTCATAAGTCTGTGGATGCGTCAGCTGAATTTCAAAATGCGGCTTATATTTGTAGTATTATGCGAAGGGTGATAGATGAGATCGGTTCGCAATATATCGTGCAGTTAATTACTAATAATGACAGTAATTTCAAAAGAGCTGCTCAGTTCATCACCCAAGATTTTCCGCATATTATTTGGTCATCGTGCGCCACACACCGCATCAACTTAATGATGAAGGATATTGGGGATTTAGACAGAGTGAAAAATGCTATAAAGGGTGCCCAGACTGTGACCCGATTTATCTACAATCATCATTGGGTTCATGCACAAATGAAAAATTTTGTTGAACTAGAAATACTACGTCCTTCGGTAACGCGATTTGCAACTCATTTTTTACTTTTAAAATCATTATTGTCCAAAAAAATGGGTTTAAAAGCAATGTTCACCTCCCAAGAATGGGGTGAGTCTAATTTTTCATCCTCAAGGGATGGAAAAATAGTTGAGAATGTAATTCTCAATGGACGTTTCTGGGATAGCGTGGCGGATATTTGCACGGTAGTTGAACCCCTTTACGTAGTCTTACGTAAAGTGGATATGGACAAAAAAGCAATGATGGGTGAAGTATATTACATGATCCAACAATGCATAAAAACAATTGATGAGAAATTTGGATCCCGAGGCAACAGATATGTTGATATAATAAGAAATCAGTGGGACATGCAGATGTGCCAAGATATTCATGCAGCAGGTAAGTTGTAACTATTAGCAATACGTTTAAATTTTTTATTATTATATACTGCAGGGGGTCCCCTTCAAGGGGGAGCGAAAAACCCTAATGGGCGCATGTGTTTCAACGCAGCGGAAATAAGGGTTTTAGGGATCATTAGCATGATATATGATCAACTATGAAAAATCGATTGCAAAATGCCAATAAGATTCATACCATCGCCATCTATGGATGAAGTGTTGGAAGCAAAAACCGAAAGGGGTCTTCTCCCTAGTCGACGCACACACGATGAAGAATGGCCTCTCCTTGTCGTCTTTGTGCTAGCAAAGCTTCAAGGGTCCTTTGCGCATGGAGGAGATGAGATCCTTGGGCTTGGCGAAGAAGAAGTTCCTCTACACTCGTCAAGACTTTTGTCACACGAGAAGGGAGGAGATGTCGTCCGAAGTTCATGATCGACAAGGGAGTAAACACGTTCTAATCAACGTGGGCGTTGCTATCCAAAAATAGTAACCCATTACTCACTTCGGTTATGCGTTCACATGAAGTGAACCGCAACCCTCTTCTCCCATTCGAACCTTTGAACCAAGCGCTCATAACATGAGCCGGTTCAAGTGACTTTGGTTCAAGACCAAATCGGCCCAAGCAATGGTCGATCTTATTGAACCACAAGATTCAAGATCACCGTTGATCTCTCGATGCTCTAGATCTCACTGATCTAGCATCATAACTCTCGATCGAAGCTTACCGATCTAAAGCCCTAATCAATCAAACATGATCAGACCAGATCTCACTCTCAATCAGAGTTTAACACCCCTTTAAACTGAACTAAACAATTCAGTCCACACGATCTGACTTAAAGAAGCCATATCATCAAATTGTGCGACCCTAAGGGTTTCCTTTAAATGTCGGTAACGATAACTCACGTTATCACGATCAGTGAGGGGTATCTAGCAACACATCACTGTCTCCCGATATAAAGGAAAGAGTCTTCCAAGACTTCACCCAAACCACAGCACAAGTGTGAATCCAATTCACTAGGCATGCATACTTCCTTTGCCACTTGATGTTCTTATTGGACAAGCCTGTCAAGCTTGTAACTCCAATATGATGAGCATGATTAGATCAGATGAACACTGTCACCTGGGTATGGCCATACACTCTCTCAATCATCTCATCCAGGGGGGCCCTTATAGAACATCACACTCCTTAAACAAGGAGACGGCAATCCTATGTCTATCACTAGTATCCTAACCTGACTCAAGCTCATCATCCAAGATAGTCTATAATCATTATGTTTCAAATGATATTGAACTACCTCAAAACAATGACAATCATCATTTAGAAAACACAAGTGATCTCAAGTCAGAGGAAATGTGCCACTTGTCGCAATCAAGGAATATTCACATTGTGACAAACAATTGAACATCCTAGTAGGGTCTGTCCAGTACATCCCATGTACCCATGAGTCTACATCTTATTCCATGCTCGAAGCATCCTATAAGATTAGAACACATATTAGTCTTAACCATATCAAGGCTGTCTCATGTTCACCAAGATACATCGACCAAGGACATAATAGCATGTCAGCCCAGCTGAACAGCTTTGAGACATTATTCAGAAGAACATATATTGCAGCAGACAATGTAGCTAACTGAATAACAACCATGCCTTTATAAACATATGAGTTTATTACATGATACTTGTTACACTCCCATAGGCTTCAAACATTAGCCTTAAGGGCATACTCCAACAATCTCCCACTTGCACTTAATCTAATGGTTGAGGAATCTCAAACCCATATTATTACAGTGCTTCTCATGCTTCTGCTGCGCCAGAGGCTTGGTAAGCGGGTCTGCCAGATTGTCATCTGTATGAACCTTGCATACTTTGATCTCGCCACGATCAATGATCTCCCTGATCAAATGAAACCGTCTCTGTATGTGCTTGGACTTCTGGTGCGACCGTGGTTCCTTTGCTTGTGCAATTGCTCCAGTGTTATCACAGAAGATAACCAAAGGATCTGCACTCGAAGGAACGACACCAAGTTCTTTCACGAACTTACGAATCCACACTGCCTCATTGGATGCTTCCGAGGCTGCAACATACTCGGCTTCTGTTGTGGAATCAGCAACAGTTGACTGTTTGAAACTCTTCCACACCACTGCTCCACCATTCAAGCTAAAAACATAGCCTGATTGCGATCGGAAATCATCCTGGTCAGACTGGAACGAAGCGTCAGTATATCCTTCAATACTGAGTTCTTCCTGACCACCATATATCAAGAACATATCTTTGGTCCTCCGCAGATATTTTAAGATGTTCTTGACTGCAATCCAGTGCGCCATACCTGGATTACTCTGGTAACGACTGGTCACGCTTAATCCGTAAGCGACGTCTGGGCGAGTACACAACATCGCATACATAATGGATCCAATAGCCGAAGCATAAGGCGTATTGTCCATTTCATCTTTCTCAGTCTGTGTTTGTGGACACTGACTCTTCGAAAGACTCAGACCATGTCTGACTGGAAGATATCCTCGTTTAGAATTCTCTAAATGAAATCTTTCCAGGACTTTATCGATGTAAGTACTCTGGCACAGCCCGAGAAGCCTCTTAGATCTATCCCTGTAGATCTTCACACCTAACACATAGGCTGCTTCTCCTAGATCTTTCATCTGGAAACATTTCCTCAGCCATGCCTTAACAGCATGCATTTCAGGAATGTCATTTCCAATGATCAAGATGTCATCGACGTAGAGGACTAGGAAAGTAATCACGCTCCCACTAAACCTCTTATATACACACGGGTCATCCTCGTTCTTGATGAAACCAAATTCAGTAACTGATTCATCAAAACGAATATTCCAGCTTCTCGATGCTTGTTTAAGTCCATAAATGGACTTCTTTAACTTGCATATTTTATGACGATCTGCTGGATTAGTGAAACCTTCAGGTTGTGTCATATACACATCCTCATCCAGATTTCCATTAAGGAAAGCTGTTTTCACATCCATCTGCCAGATCTCATAATCGTAATATGCAGCTATCGCAAAAAGAATCCGAATAGACTTAAACATGGCTACAGGTGAGAAAGTTTCATCATAATCTATCCCGTAGATTTGTTTGAAACCTTTCGCAACTAGCCTGCCTTTATAGGTAACCACGTTACCATCCATGTCAATCTTCTTCTTGAAGATCCATTTACAGCCTATAGGGATTACTCCCGGAGGCGGATCAACCAAATCCCAGACTTGGTTATCTGACATGGAGTCCATCTCGGCGCGCATAGCTTCAAGCCATCTCGCTGACTCCGGTCCACTGACCGCATCCGCATAAGTGAGGGGTTCATCATTGTCAATGATGTAGACTCCGTCATAGCGCTCAGGCTGTCGACGGATCCTACCCGATCTTCGCGGTTCCCGTGATATCTGAGCCTCAGGTTGTTCAATAACCTGTTCTACCGGCTCAGGCTCATCCAACTCTGCTTGAGCACTTTGTCCTTTCTCTGGATTCTCATCCAGTTTTATTTCTCTCCCACTGGCCTCTTGCAGAAGAAACTCCTTCTCAAGAAATATGGCCGTACGAGCAACAAAAACCTTGTTCTCCTTGGGATCGAAGAAATAATAACCCTTAGTTTCCTTAGGGTAACCGACAAAGATACATTTCTCAGATCTGCTCTCTAGTTTCCCAGAGGCGAGCTTTTTGACATAAGCTTCGCAACCCCAGATCCTGATAAATGTCAAGCTTGGCTGTTTCCCATACCATAACTCATATGGCGTCTTTGAAACTGCCTTGGATGGCACCCGGTTTAGTACCTTTGCAGCTGTTTCCAGTGCAAAACCCCAAAAGGAGTATGGAAGAGTAGCCTGACTCATCATAGAACGAACCATATCTAGTAACGTTCTATTTCTCCTCTCGGACACACCATTCCATTGCGGTGTTCCTGGTGGAGTGAGCTGTGAGATAATGCCACACTCTTTTAGATAGTCAGTAAATGCATGACTTAGGTATTCACCACCTCGATCTGAGCGAAGTGCCTTGATATTACGGCCTAGCTGATTTTGTACTTCATTTTTGAACTCTTTGAACTTGTCAAAAGATTCACTTTTATGTCTCATCAGATAGACATAACCATATCTACTGAAATCATCAGTAAAGGTAATGAAGTACTGATAGCCACCTCTGGCATGTTTACTAAATGGCCCACACACATCACTGTGTATAAGGTCAAGTAAACCTGAAGCCCTTTGACCTTTGTGAGGAAAAGGTGACTTCGTCATTTTACCCATTAAACAAGCCTTGCATGTATCAATCTCCTTGTAGGAGAATGATCCCAGCAGTCCATGATGATGCAACCGCTTAATGCGTTTCTCGTTAATATGGCCTAAACGACTATGCCATAGCAAGGTGCTGTCATCAGCATACTTGGCTTTCTTGATATCAACGTTCTGTATAGAACATTCCATGTCCAACATGTATAACCCATTGCTAATTGAACCAGTTGCATAAACAATATTATCTAAAGACAAAACACACTTTGAAATATTGCATTCAAAGGAAAATCCCTTCCTGACAAGAGCAGGAATGGAGATAATATTTTTAGTTATACTGGGAACAAAGTAACAACTGTTTAGTTCTAATACAATTCCAGATGGTAAAGAAATGAAGTAGTCTCCTACAGCAACAGCAGCAACCCGTGCCCCGTTTCCAACGCGTAGGTCCACCTCATGCTGTCCCACCTGCCTTCTTCTCTTGAGTTCCTGCACATTTGAACAAATGTGAACTCCACATGCAGTGTCCAACACCCATGATATAGAAGAAGAAAACATGACTTCAGTCACGAATATACCTGAGCCAGAAGCAAAGCTTCCCCTCTTGTCTCCTTGGAGCGCTTTACAGTCCTTTTTCCAGTGACCCAGCTGGCCACAGTGGAAACACCTGTATTCCTTAGACCGCTTGACCTTCTGCTTCAGAGCCTTGCTGTAATTCTTGACAGGGGCCTTGCCCTTCTTCCCCTTCTTCTTGTTCCTTGAAGGAACCATTAAGACAGAGGTTGAAGGCTTACCCTTCAGAGTCTCCTCAGTGGTCAAGAGCATATTCAGCAGCTCTGCCGGAGTACAATCGATTTTGTTCATATTAAAATTAATAATGAACGCGTCGAATGAAGGCGGGAGAGACTGCAGAATAATGTCCACAGCAAGCTCCTGGTTGATGGTATGCCCCAGTTTCTCTAGAGCCTCCTTGTGCCCAATCATCTTGAGCACGTGAGCTCCCACTGGGCTCCCTTCAGCCAGTTTGCTCTGAAAGAAGAGCTTCGTCAAATTATAGCGTTCAGTCCTCGCCTGTGCAGCATACAGCATCTTGAGGTTCGCTATAATCTCTATAGTCGACATATCCTCATGCTGACGCTGCAGCGGTGGCGTCATAGACGCTAGCATCAGGCAAGCGACATCAATGCTATCATTGACGTGCTTTTCATAGGCTTCCCGAACCGCCCTTGCGGCGTTCGGAGCGGGCTGCGGCGGTATCGCCGTCTCGAGGACATACAGTTTCCTCTCTGCCTTAAGAATAATCTTAAGGTGTCCAAACCAGTCAGAGAAGTTTGGCCCAGCAAACTTCTCCCTTTCCAGTAGGGATCGCACATTGAAGTTCATGGTGTTCGTTGCTGCAGGTATCTACAACAATGCAAGAACAGCAAGGTCAGTATCAATGTATAAGAATCAATCAGGACTTAAGAAAGATTCTTTTTCTCACTATTTTATCAGGCGTGAAAAATCCAGCAAAACAGCCCGAAAGAGTAGAACTCTTTTAGTGAGATGGGATCCAGATTTCATACTTGGTCTCCGCGTCCCGCTCAGGCGAGATAAGATGCACAGAGAGTACAAGCACTAGTTTCTGGTAGGCTATCCCAGCCAATCGCCAACCCGTGCGATTCCCCTTCATCTGGGCAATCCAGCAGACTGTGCCAACTGAGTTGGTACAACACAATCTCTGACCCTACAGATGGCTGCCTCCATGTGCTACCATATGCGCCACATATGTAGACTACACGGTCAAGCTGACCCAACCTACTCCCTGGACCACCATGTGCTATGCTGAGCAACGAGAAGGGATAAATCCCTGCTCTGTAACACACAGGTGTAATCCCGCACCGTCTGAAGATAGATGGACGTGCCCACTGAGTGGGTACAACACGGCTCCAACGATAATCAGAACAGTGAGGTTTCGCGTCAGAAGGCATTCGAGCTTGATATTTTTAGCGTTGGATTTTAACGGTCTTTTATCTTCTTTTTCTATCATACAATTCCTATGGTGATAGCAGAAGATAAATTTAATCATGCAATTCTAATATTAACAAATAAAAGAAAGCATGTATCTTATGTGGTAAAAGCCCATAGCCCTAGTGAGACCTTAACCTAGCTTAAGTCTACACTTGCTCTTCATGGGTCTTTTGCTGCTCATCTGGCCCAAGCAGGGCCCTAGCGCCGTTTGCAGCACTGGTGCGCCCACCAGGAATTTGCGCCAGGTCCTAGGTTCGAACCCTAGACCTTCCACCTGGTCCAGCCACTGCTGCATGCGCTTCTGCCAAGTGTGCATTGTGCTCTTGTCTAATTAAATTACAATTTAACTATCTAGACAAGAGTGACACGCAGGTCACTTTCACATTATAAATTAATCAAAATTGTGATTCGCAGATCACAAAAATAAAATTAATTTACAACAATTAATCCCAGGCTCGCAGGCCCCAGCACAGCACACATTAATAACGGGCAGCCCACATAAGACTAAATAGACAAACATATGCATCAATCAAGAATCATGTGATCCATACATAAAAATTAAAATTTTTCGAAAACCCCTTGGGATCAATTTTAATTTTTCCTTATTTCCCCTACAACCTTACAACGGTCCATTACTAGGGATCCACTCAACCAACCTAGTCAGATCCACTACCCTTGCATGCACCAAGTCCTAACTGACTTGAGTTGACCATAAGGTCAACCATGCATGCGCTAGGGCTGAACGACCACACAGAGGTCTGGCAAGCGGGCGTGACCCCGGGCCTAACTCAGGTGCGTTCATTAGTCGTCTCAATCAGACATCGCTACACACCTGTCTGCAGTCGACCTATAGCCACCATAGGCTTGCGCCGAGGTGCTAACTGGTCGACCCATTCAGGCTGTCAGATAGTCTGATCAGACATTCTGGATCTAACCTAGGGGTGACTTCAACCCTAATAACCCGTCTAAGGGTTTACAGTAGGCGGCTTAGATCTAAGGTGATACGCGCAAGAGATATAAGTTTTTGATAAAAACTCTATAACAAGTGCCAAGGCATCATACATGCGTAACACATAAACTTACATCATGCGCAACCTTACAACATGCGTCAACTACAAGTAAAGGTTCGCATGTATTCTAGATCTAGCAAGATGGCGCATACAAGGATCACAAATCATAGCAAACATATTATCATGCGATTTAGCCTGCTCTGATACCAATTGCAGGGGGTCCCCTTCAAGGGGGAGCGAAAAACCCTAATGGGCGCATGTGTTTCAACGCAGCGGAAATAAGGGTTTTAGGGATCATTAGCATGATATATGATCAACTATGAAAAATCGATTGCAAAATGCCAATAAGATTCATACCATCGCCATCTATGGATGAAGTGTTGGAAGCAAAAACCGAAAGGGGTCTTCTCCCTAGTCGACGCACACACGATGAAGAATGGCCTCTCCTTGTCGTCTTTGTGCTAGCAAAGCTTCAAGGGTCCTTTGCGCATGGAGGAGATGAGATCCTTGGGCTTGGCGAAGAAGAAGTTCCTCTACACTCGTCAAGACTTTTGTCACACGAGAAGGGAGGAGATGTCGTCCGAAGTTCATGATCGACAAGGGAGTAAACACGTTCTAATCAACGTGGGCGTTGCTATCCAAAAATAGTAACCCATTACTCACTTCGGTTATGCGTTCACATGAAGTGAACCGCAACCCTCTTCTCCCATTCGAACCTTTGAACCAAGCGCTCATAACATGAGCCGGTTCAAGTGACTTTGGTTCAAGACCAAATCGGCCCAAGCAATGGTCGATCTTATTGAACCACAAGATTCAAGATCACCGTTGATCTCTCGATGCTCTAGATCTCACTGATCTAGCATCATAACTCTCGATCGAAGCTTACCGATCTAAAGCCCTAATCAATCAAACATGATCAGACCAGATCTCACTCTCAATCAGAGTTTAACACCCCTTTAAACTGAACTAAACAATTCAGTCCACACGATCTGACTTAAAGAAGCCATATCATCAAATTGTGCGACCCTAAGGGTTTCCTTTAAATGTCGGTAACGATAACTCACGTTATCACGATCAGTGAGGGGTATCTAGCAACACATCACTGTCTCCCGATATAAAGGAAAGAGTCTTCCAAGACTTCACCCAAACCACAGCACAAGTGTGAATCCAATTCACTAGGCATGCATACTTCCTTTGCCACTTGATGTTCTTATTGGACAAGCCTGTCAAGCTTGTAACTCCAATATGATGAGCATGATTAGATCAGATGAACACTGTCACCTGGGTATGGCCATACACTCTCTCAATCATCTCATCCGGGGGGCCCTTATAGAACATCACACTCCTTAAACAAGGAGACGGCAATCCTATGTCTATCACTAGTGTCCTAACCTGACTCAAGCTCATCATCCAAGATAGTCTATAATCATTATGTTTCAAATGATATTGAACTACCTCAAAACAATGACAATCATCATTTAGAAAACACAAGTGATCTCAAGTCAGAGGAAATGTGCCACTTGTCGCAATCAAGGAATATTCACATTGTGACAAACAATTGAACATCCTAGTAGGGTCTGTCCAGTACATCCCATGTACCCATGAGTCTACATCTTATTCCATGCTCGAAGCATCCTATAAGATTAGAACACATATTAGTCTTAACCATATCAAGGCTGTCTCATGTTCACCAAGATACATCGACCAAGGACATAATAGCATGTCAGCCCAGCTGAACAGCTTTGAGACATTATTCAGAAGAACATATATTGCAGCAGACAATGTAGCTAACTGAATAACAACCATGCCTTTATAAACATATGAGTTTATTACATGATACTTGTTACACTCCCATAGGCTTCAAACATTAGCCTTAAGGGCATACTCCAACATATACCGCATTAAATCTCATTAACTCATTTTTTTGTTACAGTTTATTATCTGAATCCGTCGTATCAATATCGATATAACTTAGGGAGTTATCAAGATTTACTCAATTCATTAAGAACTGTGATATATCATATAGAGACCGATTCAGAAGTGGCGGCTGCGGCAATTAACGAAAGTCGTTTGTATCGAGAGGCTGAAATGACTTTCGGAGATCCAATAGCACTAGATCTCAGATACCGCATTGATCCTAGTAAGTTTATTTTTTAAAGTGTATTTCATTACCATAGCAAATACTAATTTAAATTTTTAAATATATTTTCAGCTGAGTGGTGGTTACAATTTGGTGCAAAGGCACCAAATTTACGAAAGATAGCTATTCGCATCCTGTCACAATGTGTTTCTTCTAGTGGATGCGAACGCAATTAGTCGACCTTCTCTTTGATACACACGAAGGTTCGCAATCGATTATCATATCGTCGCTTTGAAAAAATGGTTTATGTACACTATAATATGCGACTGAGGCTACGTATTTTACACGACGAAAATGAGAGAGAATTTGAAGTTGCAGACCCATTCGATGAATCATTTGTACCTGATGACAGTGACCCCATGATGGAATGATGGTCAACTCAGGAAAATCAAGACATGACCCTTGATGAACCTGGTGATCCACCTCGGCCTTCTCAATATATTTCTCAGTTAGTAGAAAGCAAAGTCGGCAATCAAACTGAACAGACAAGCCCAATTGATATACAAGATGGTGCTAATGATTGGTGTATGGAGGAGATCGGTCTACGTCCACGTAGATCACAACCCATACAACCGTCTTCCCAAACACAGTCAGGTGCACTTAGAAAGAAGTCAATTGTGAAGCGGGCTACGACTGCAAAGGGAAAAGGCATAGTGGACCCAATAGAGGAAGATGACGAGTCAGAATCAGAGACTCAAAATACGATAGATAGCAATGCCAGTACATATGACGGTGGAGGTGGATCAAGTTATGTGCCTGCTACCCAACAACAAGCTGAGCCATGGACAGAAGAGGCAGGATACAGTCATGCAACTCAAGATGATGATCATGACAATCGTCCAACGGAACTATTACAATATCAAAGGCGAGGCAAGGGATCTACCACTCGAAGTAAATATCAAAGCCAAGCCTTGGAAGACTATGAGGATATGAGATCGACATTACCTTCAGAGACAGATAGTGGATCTTCATAGTCACAGCTCAGCTATGGATCTAATATGTATCCATATCCAGTGTCTGTTCACATTCCAGTCCCAGTGGCAGTAGTTCATACGACTCACACTCAACTTGATCAAGCAAGTTTGCTGAATTTATGGAGCTCAACCTATCAATACCACATGTCTTGGGTGCAATTTCAAATTTGGGCCGTACAAAATTATGGGTGGATCTAAGTCATGTAGAGGGAACTGATTATAATGATCCATACGGGTCTCGACACTCATTTTGGATGTAACCATCACTTATTGTATTATTTTCACGTTGTTTAAGGATGTAACATTAATAGAATAAGTTTTTCATTATCAAAAAACCCTAAACTTCATTAAAAATATATTTTTTAAACTTCAAACTCAGTTTTACCGGTTTACCGCCAGTATCGGTACGGTACCGTCCGGTACATACCGGTCCGATGATGAACCGGACCGGTACTACGGACCGGTTTTACGATCCTTGCTATATATACTGCCGTACCAGGTGGTAAAATTCAAATCCTTGACTTAGATGAACACTTGACTTTTGACGTTCTTATAAGGAGAAAAATTGCTACTAGGTCTTGAATGATGATAATTGGAAGTTGATAATTATTGAACCTTTGCTTCAATAAATGATAAAAGTTGTTTTATTTGTCATTTGAGATTGAAATTTTAAAAGACTTGGTTATCATTTGGAAATTTGTGTTTGATTTTGTGTTTGATTTTATTTGATTTAATATTTTTCACATGTAATGTTCTTGATTATTAGATTTGTTTTGACTCAAGTTGATTCAGTAATTAGTGTGATGATGAGGTTTATTTTTATTTAGTGATTTACATCTTAGAATTTATTAGTATGTGGTATTGATATTTATTTTCCATACATGTTTAATCATGATTTTGTGCTTTATTTTTGTTTGATTTCATATTTAAATTTTATAATGATGTTGTGACAGCAGTACTTAACATCCACGCATGTTAATTTATCATTCTAGTTTACCTTATTTTTGATATTGTGGTAATGAACTCCATGTATGATGACAATTTTTAGTGATTATATATAGACTTGAATATGTTTTTATAGTTTCTTAAATTGGCATGCTGCTTTGCAGGAGCAAGCACCTAGGTGTGCATCTAATGCCTTAGGCAATATGTGGTTGCTTAATGCCTTTCATAACACTTGTATTATTATGTAGTTACTGATGGATATATTTACTTTTCAGCTGAAGAACCCATCTCATCCCAACTGTTCCGTGCCTTTGGTTATAAATTGCCTAGCTAATTTGCTAAGAGAACCCTCAGTGAGAGTTTCATTTGTTGGAACAGATGGTGTTAAGTTGCTAATTCCTCTTATTTCTCCAGCATCAACTCAGCAGTCCATCCAGGTAAAATTTTGTTTGAAGCTGCAGAACATACCATGTGCTTATTGACTTAACTTGCATCAGTATTCCTATTCATACTTTATAATATTAAATTATGCCACATTTTTTATGCCTTAACTGAATGTGCCTTGTGTTTCTAACATCACTTTAAGCTAAACATAATTAATCAAATTGAATTAGTAGATTGCGTTATTTCTAGTTTCCTTACTTTCTCAATTCTTGTGCTGTTTTGCAGATCTTGATTGTCTCTATATTTCGTAGGATTCTTTTTATCCAATTTATAACTTCTTGCATACAATTAGCAATGTCAATGTACGTGTCTACTGCACTTTACAATGTTTAAATAGAATTGAAATGTTGAGTGCATTGGAAATGAAGACTAATGGGCTGATACTGGCGGCCCAAAAATGATCCTTCTGCTGTTAAATGGCTTGTTTGGGATATGGAAAATTAACTGCCAAGATGCAACCACTGAACGAAGTCTCGTTCTATGAATCTTGCAGATTTTGTATGGTTTCTCCTTGTACAATTAAATGAACATTTTTGGCCTGGTGCCCTATGCTTATAATTAGCATTAAACTACACATTTCTGTTGATGGGTAAATGCAAAATTTTAGTATGTCGATCTGTTTCTGAATTTGATGTTTGCTTTTGCAGCTTCTTTATGAAACTTGCCTTTGTATTTGGCTATTATCCTTTTATGATGCGGCAATAGATTACTTAGCCACTACTAGGATCATGCCAAGGCTTGTTGAAGTTGTAAAAAGTTCAACTAAGGAAAAGGTTGTATTTCTCGCCAATTTCTATATGATTCCTTAAACTCGGTTCATAAGTATATTGCTGAAGTTTGCATTTCTATGTTTTGCAGGTTGTGAGGGTCATTGTATTGACTTTGTGCAATCTGTTACCAAAGGCAGCATGTGGGGCACAAATGATTGATCTTGGTTTGCCACAAGTTGTTCAGTCTTTAAAAGCTCAGGCTTGGAGTGATGAGGTTAGTCTTTTAATTCTCTTTCGTGCAACCTCTGATTTATATTGCTGCTAAAATCATGATCGATTAAAAGCCATAAATATTCAAAACTCAAATGCTGCAGGAGACGAATTATTCCATAACTTTTGCAGTACATTGGAATCATTCGCACCCTGAACATGAGCAGTTTAGGATAAATAATCTTCCGATCTGAAATATGCCTCTTGTTGGTGGATGAAATGTAAACCATATGCCTCATGAATCCAGTCAGCTGATCTTTCTGCTGCTGTTGTAGATGTTAAATGATGTTTAGTTATTGGATAGTTATAATGAATAGCTGTACTATATCATCTACGTAAATCTATGTAATGAAATCACCAAGATCATTTTTATGCAAGCTGTGGCCATTCAAAGAGATTTGTATCATTATATTGTATAACACAAGTTTTATTAGCTTTATCATTGTACTAACAAATTGTTGGATGTGAGTGGATAAAATGTGTCTCATATTAATCTTCTATGCAATTCTGTTGTGGTTAACCTACATTTTAATTTCAAATTTCAATACCTACTTGTTTCGTTCACATCATTAGAAACTGCAGAGACACTGTTTTGATGTCAATGATTCTAATTTCATATGATTTTCTTGTAATTTCTTGTGAAGCTTGATGTTTGAACTTCAAAATAATGAATGTCAATTTTCTATTTTACCATTGGAATTGATTCATCTGTTTCTCTTGAGTCTCATTGTTATATTATATTGCTTCTCTTAACCATGTACCCTTTCTAGGACTTACTGGATGCACTGAATCAACTGGAAGGTGGACTAAAAGAACACATTAAAACTTTAAGTTCCTTTGATAAATATAAGCAAGAAGTCCTTTTGGGCCATCTTGATTGGTATCCTATGCACAAAGACCCAGGGTTCTGGCGAGAAAATATTACCAATTTTGAAGAAAATGATTTCCAGGTATGTCATGCTACTGATCATACCATTGGCCTTTATTTACATGAACATTGAGCGAGAATTTCATGGTTATTCTACCCCCAATTACATTAACTTTTCCCGTGAATTCCAGATCCCTACCGTGACACATTGTAGATGAAAAAGAGTTAGAAAGTGAACCACGTATCTTGTGAATTTCTAGTTTGCTACCATGCCTTTTTTGCAGAAAAAATTCTTAAGCGGGCCCGCTTAAACTGGTCTCTCACAATAAGGTAGAACTCTCCATTTATAAGGTAGAACTCTTAAATGCTACAGTATAAAGGTTCTGCATGAGGTTCTACGTTACTTGAGACACCGGGCCCGCTTAAGATTTTTTTCCCCCTTTTTTGCTGTTATCGATAACCCAATTTAACAATGATGCTGCGTTACTTGAGACACCGGACCCGCTTAAGATTTTTTTTCCCCTTTTTTGCTGTTATCAATAACCCAATTTAACAATGATGCTGCGTTACAGTAGACCAACACGTCTATGACTAATCTCAATCAAAATGAATGCGTTCTAGAAGCAACTATCATAGCAATCAACTGCTTCTGTTGCCGAAAATAAGATCACTCACGAGACCAATAACATTGAGAAAAAAAAAAAGCCTTTTGCTAACTGAATTAGGCCATGATCTAATAATCAGGGTTCAGCTTAAGTTGATGAATGTACAGTCGGGGCCAACCGGAAACAGTTCTCCAACTTCGTCTTCTATTGAGATCATTAAGCTTTCATGTGCTATTGCCTCTGATTGAACATAAAAGAACATTGTGATTTTGACTTTGCATCATCTCTATCATTGAGCAAGATTATTTTGTTGTGTAGATTCTGCGAGTCCTTGTCACAATCCTTGACACCTCTAGTGATCCGACTGCGCTTGCTGTTGCATGCTATGATCTGTCTCAGTTTATTCAGTATCACCCTGCTGGAAGAATAATCGTTTCTGACCTGAAGGCCAAGGATCGGGTAATGAAGCTAATGACTCATGAAAATGCAGAAGTGACGAAACATGCTCTTCTGTGTAGCCAAAGGCTTTTCCTTGGTGCCAAATATGCAAGCTTTTTGCAGTTATAAGCTCTTTCTCGTGTAGTGTGCCATTCATCTTATGATGGTGGGACCATGATTTGCATCATAATAATCTTGGTGACTTCTTGATGATTTATTGTATTTCAAGGTCCACAAAAATATTGCGGTGGAAGAATGCAGGAGACTTGGTCTCGTTTTCTCAAGAACCTTCTTCTGGTCGGACGAATTTCCTGTATAATGCCCGATTATTTTTCTGTGTAATAATAAATTGTAAACTCAATTTTCGATGCGTTCGGGTATTGTGTATTTGTACTTAATTTATAGACCTGAAACAGTTTACTCGATCTCTGGGCTTGGATTTATTTTAAACGCCGCTTGTTTTTCATAATAAAGATATATTTATTTCAAAATAACATGTTATAGTCTTGAGTCGTGATTTCTTAGCACATCTATTTCCCAACCACTATCATTTTTCTTCATCATTTGATTTTGTATTCTTTCTCATATTTACATTTTTTTTATCCTTGTATTTATAAACTTTTAATTTCAGAATTTATGATGCAATTGCATGATTTATGCTTATTATTTATAATAAACTATTTTCTTGCCATGTTTTCATTAGTATGTAATAGTTTTGAGCTATATAGTAGACTTGAGATTTATTTTATATTATTCATGATATTTGGTCACCTTAATTTAGTTATAAATTATTTCTATTATGCCTTGGTCCTTTTACTTAAAATTTCATCGTATTGAATATCCAATTTAAGATTCTACATCATATTGAGTATCAAAGCCAAAGTTTCTACTTCACACTTTCGCTTTTAATTTTATGATTTCTGCTTTTAGTATATTTGAGTTTGTTTGAATTTTCTACAAACAATATTAAGCGTGAAATGAATGGAGAGTAAGAACAAAAGGGATGAAAAATAGGAAAAATGTATGAAAAAGAGTAAGAGAATGGTGAATAAAGCCTCTTATTTTCTTCCTGCCTTAGGTCTAAAATTTATAGCTTCTCTATTAAATTCAAAATATAACAAATTATCATTTATATATCTTTATGCAACAGGGCTGTCAATTTGACCCCGGTGGGTCCGTACCGAGCACAAATCTTTGGTAGCAGGCTGTTAAAAAAATTTCATTTAAAAAAATTTTTGGTAGCCTACTTAAATTACATTTTAAATTTTTTTTTAAGAAATGATCTATACACTATAAACTATTTAATAGTATTAATATTGGGATAATTTAGATTATATATATAAGAAATTACCTTAAATATTATTGCATAAAAGATAAATTTTTTTTTATTTTATAAAAATATTTAGAATAATTTTTTATTATGCATAATCTAAACTACCCCAATATTAATACCATTGTATAGCTTATAATATATAAATTATTTCTTAAAAAATAAATGAAAAAAATATTTTTTAAAAAAATTTAAGACTGCCGAAGATTTCTGTCCATGGGTACCTTGATGAATGGGTTTTTGTGGGAAAAGATGCAAATACTATTGTTTTTTTTTTTTTTTTTTTTTTGGTTCACAGGAATAACGGTTAGAAATAGATATATGAACAATCAAGAAACCTGCCGACTCGCTTGCAATCTGATGACTCGAGTTGTTTTCTTATGTTTCAAGGATCACTTTCGGATTTTGTGGTAAAAAGAGTCAAGACCAGAAGACCCTAAACCCATAGGGAAGTTCGATCTCCAGTTGCAATTCCTTCTTCAGATCGACGATTTCTTGTAACTGATTAGTTCTTCACCCTCATCGATTCCTTCCTTCATATCCCATTTCTTATGAAACTACTTAAATCCACACCATTTACATTGGTCGCCAACCTCACTCGCAAACACCTAAATCCCAGTTCTCTCTTCGAATCCATATTTAGAGTATACCATGTCGATACTCACATGATCAAAACTGGGTTCGATGTCCAAATTTACCATTACAATCATCGGCTGCAGCGTCTACTGGATACTGGACAAGTCGCGTGTGCACGCCAGCTGTTTGATGAAATGCCTCTTAAGAACACATTCACTGTTAACCGCATGATCTCAGGCTATGCCAAGTCTGGCTATCTCGACGAAGCTCTTCGCCTGTTCAGCCAGACAAGTGATCGCACTGCAGTGACATGGACCATAATGATCAGTGTCTACTCCGAAGCCGGCCTACTTGGGGAAGCCTTCGACCTCTACCGGTCTATGTGGAGGTCAGGAATTAACCCAGATCATGTTGCAGTCGTGGGACTGCTAAGTTCGTGTTGTTCACCTGATTCATTGAGTTGCCTTGTTCAGGTTCATGGCCACGCCATCAAGTCTGGATTCACAAGTACACTGAGGGTGTGCAACACGTTGGTGGACTCCTATTGCAAGTGTGGAGCTGTTCAAATGGGGAGAAAGTTGTTTGATGAGATATGCGAAAGCGATTCTGTTACTTTTAATGCTATGGTGATGGGTTACTCAAAGGAAGGATTCCACACTGAGGCATTGGAACTGTTCATGATGATGCACACTGCAGGATACAAGCTATCTCAATTCACTTTCTCTGGTGTTCTAACCACTGCTACAGGCTTGTACGATCTTGGTCTTGGCCAACAGATCCATAGTCTTATCGTCAGAACAAATTTTGATTGGAATGTGTTCGTATGCAACTCATTGCTGGATTTCTACTCAAAATGTGATTGCCTGACTGAAGCCAGGACACTTTTCGATGAGATGGCAGAGTGGGACAACGTTTCTTACAATGTGATGGTTTCAGGCTATGCTTGGAGTGGGCAGACTGACGAATTAATTAAACTTCTTAAAGAGATGCAATTCCATAATTTTGATAGAAAGCAATTTCCTTTCCCTAGTCTTCTGAGTCTTGCTGGAGCCCTTCCAGATCTGCAGATGGGGAGGCAAATCCATGCCCAAGTAATTATAACTGAATCAGCATCCGATGATCTCATTTGCAATGCCCTTATTGATATGTACTCAAAGTGTGGTCTTCTTGAGACTGCTGATTTGATTTTTAAAAATAGGAAAGGTAAGAATGCGGTTTCATGGACATCAATAATCTCAGGTTATGTGGAGAATGGATTCTTTGAAGAGGCATTGAGGCTGTTCTGTGAGATGAGAATAGCTGGCGTGAGCCCAGATAAAGCAACATTTTCTACGGTCTTGAGAGCTTCAGCTAGTCTGGCTTTGCTCTCACTGGGAAAACAGCTGCATTCATATATAATTAGGTTCGGTTACATGTCCAATGTCTTCACAGGGAGTGCAATTCTCGGCATGTATGCAAAATGTGGATGCTTTGTTGACACTCAGAAGATTTTTGATGAGATGCCAAATAAAAATATAGTCTCATGGAATGCAATGATCTCTGCTCATGCACAAAATGGGCAGGGACAAAAGGCCATCAAGCTATTTGAAGACATGCTCCAACTGGATGTCAAACTAGATTCTGTCACCATCCTCAGTGTTCTTTCTGCTTGTAGTCACAGTGGCCTTGTCAAAGAAGGCTTAAAGTATTTTGATTCAATGACGGAGTTATATGGACTAAAACCAAGGAGAGAACATTACGCTTGTGTCATTGATTTGTTAGGCCGGGTTGGGCGTTTGGGTGAGGTGGAAAGGCTAGTCAATCAGATTCCTTTCGAGGCTGATCAGGTTATATGGAACTCAATTCTGAATTCAAGTAGGTTACATGGGAACCAAGAATTGGCAAGACGAGCAGCTGACAAACTCTTTGGCATGAATCTGAAGGATGCTGCACCTTTTGTTATCATGTCAAATGTATATGCTAAAGCTGGCAGATGGGATGAGGCTGCTGAGGTTAAGAAGATGATGAGGGACCGTGGAGTGAGGAAGGAACCAGCTTATAGTTGGGTTGAGATCAAGCACAAAATCTACACATTTTCCTCCAACGACAACATGAACCCTCAGATAAATGAGATTAAAGATTTACTAGATGAGTTGAGTAAGGAGATGGAGAAGGAAGGTTACAGGCCTGACTCTGCGTGTGCACTTCATCTAGTGGACGAGGAGAGCAAAATTGAATCATTGAGGTATCACAGCGAGAGGCTTGCAATTGCATTTACTTTATTGCACACACCACAAGGCACACCTATTCTGGTGATGAAGAACCTACGGGCTTGTTCAGATTGTCATGCCGCAATTAAGGTGATAGCCAAGATTGTTGGTAGAGAAATTACAGTAAGGGATTCAAGTAGGTTCCATCATTTCAAAGATGGCTTGTGCTCTTGTGGAGATTATTGGTAGGAATGAAGCAACAGAAAGCAACAGCATTTTGGAAAAAACATGGAACTAA
Source organism: Costus lasius (assembly GCA_027563935.2). Lineage (NCBI taxonomy): Eukaryota > Viridiplantae > Streptophyta > Magnoliopsida > Zingiberales > Costaceae > Costus > Costus lasius. The sequence goes on from CM050453.2 coordinate 104,890,555, forward strand.
ACTATGTTAAATTCTAACAACAACCTGTTCACAAGGTGAAGGCAAATTGAATATGAGCTCAAATTGATGATCTTAATGCCTCATGATATGCTCATTTAAATGATACTGATTCATACTTGAAGATGACTGCTATCGTCTGAATCAACCGGACTCGAATATTTTCAAATTGTCCGCTGTTAACTCATTGCAGTGACTCTGACTCATGTAGTTAAGTCTTGTTGCTTGATTGCTGCTAAATAATGCACGGAGAAACCAAAAGGAAAATCAATGGTAGGTTTCAGCTATCCTTCATTGCATATGTTCTGAGTGAAGAAGTAACAATTATTTTAGCTGTTGATAGAAGACGACCTTTTGTGTTGACTAAAATCTGAACAGTTTTTATATTTGTGCAGGTGGTGATAGAGAGACACTGACAACTTGGTATACAAGTTTTTTAACATAAAACACAAGCTACAAAACAATTGCTGGAATTTTCTTGTAAAGTAACCTATTGAACGTATTTTTGCAAATTTTTACTCAAAATAGTCCAAAAAAGTGGAAGTGGTGAATATTGCAAATTTTCACTCTATTGTGTAACCTTTTTAAGGTTGAATGGAATCACATCTCGAAACTTTTTCTGTATTAGAATCATCACTTATTTAGGCATATAATAATATATTGAAATGGAGAATTTTTTTTCTCTCTTTTCAAATTTCACCAGTAGTTATATATTCTTCGCATGTTCTTTTTTCAAACAGAAAAAGACGAATTCTGGGACTGACTTTCCTTGTCCATTAGGGAGCTATAATACGCAATTTACTAGAAGATTGTGTTCGTTAAGCAATCATTATTAAAATCTCTGGTCAAATTTCTGGTTTTCCTAAGTTAAACTTTGTTAAAGAAGAACCTTATGATGCCGAGATGCTCCAAGAGGAATGCCATTTTAGTATGGACTTTTATTGTGAATACATTTTGGGTCTTAAGATATTCGGATCTTACGACCCACATTAGATAAATCATTCCGAAATGAATGTAAGATTTGAAATATGATAGAATATTACGATATCAAGATCAGAGTATTCTACTCGATTCTTAGTTAATAGGTAAAATAAATTTATATTATATTAAAATCAATAATCTATTATGCAAAAAGTTTTTAATTGATATGTGATGCAATTTTTTGTCTTTTAATTGCCATCATTTGCTCTTTTTTTATTAGCATTCCTCAACTTAATCTCATTATCATCTACAAATATACTTGTCTACTTCAATTATTTATTAGAATTAATTTTGTAATCTTTGTCATTATCATTTTTATTGTCATTACAATGTATATTTTTGTCTTCATTATTTTTCATGTTTTTATCTTGTTGTCTTGATTTCACTATATGGTTTTGTTGCTTCTAGTTTCATTGTATACCTTTGTTGTATCCATCTTCTATTAACTTATCTTCATCATCATCACCTTACAAATATTTAATTTCATAGTTTATACTATACAACCAATACATCTGAATAATAGTATATATATATATATATATATATATAATACTAAATAGATATATATTAATTTTTTTATTACTTATTAGAATATTTATTATACTCTTAAGTCTAATCTTATAATTTTACATTCTGATCCTACAAAGTCTTCATCGTTCCTAGATAGAATCTCGATCCTGATAACCTAACTTCAGCGTCCTTTGGCTAGACTTGTGTTGGAGATGATTATTTTAGCTTTAAATTTCACTATATATTTTTTTTTAGTGTAAGAGGATTATCATATTCAGAATGTCGATCTTGTTTGATGTTCATCAATTAATTGATAGACATGGCACTCAGGTGATATGTGCACCTTTATCAAATAAGTAATTATACTTTTTTTTGCAATGATATTGATAAAACAGAATTATACATATAAAGGGTTTAACCAAGCAGCATAGATGGCACATATCAGTTGATTAGGAGGCAATTCCTAAACCAAAAGTTGAAGGAATTGGGGTTCTGCAACAATATTGAAATCAGGTAAAGCTTATCAGGAGTTAAGTTCGACATTGACACCTCTTCATCTTAACCGAGCTATGAGGCTGCCAACACTTTAAATATGGGGCATCACTATCTTTACATCATTCAATGCTTGTTTTGTTGCTAGTTATAGTGTTAGCTATTATAGTGATAACCATACAATTGAATTGAGATGACATTCTACTTACCATTTTCACATATCTTGGGATCAGTTTCAGATACTCAATGTCAACTTAAATACCACTATCCTAAATCTCAATATTTTGATGATCAACACTACTCATTTTGGATGCATTAGTCTTCTACTAATAATACATCTATTTAGTTAATTTTATTTAAATGAAGTCCATTTTAACCCGATTTGATTTTATGTAATTGTGAAGTTTACTTATTGTTCCTATTGATAAAATAGATCTTATGGGATGAATCAGAAGTACATGGTTGATTTCTGGAGCTGGCCGAGACGGGCAGTCCCTTTCAACCCACAACATATATTGATACGGGCTGGTACACTAACACTGTTACCTTGGATCTTGGTTTGGAAGGTAATGTCTGCACCGCTTGACATTTTAAATTTTAGATAGAATCTAAATCTTTTTTACACTGTTCTTGTTGATGATAATTGATCCCATTGTTTGTCTAGGAGAAATACAACAGTTGCAATAGATCGTCCCTTGCTTTTGTTACTTTTTATCTATGGAGAGTTGCAAGTGTGAATTATTTGCTCCTTAATTTTGTTGCATTTTATGTATCTGTGAATTATGAAGGGTTACCAACTCCTACAATTATGTGTTTCTATGATTTTTGTCATTTTATGTCTTTTTTTGCATTAAACATACTCATTCTTTTTTTTATTTCATAAGAAGGTTAAACGGTGAAAGTAAAATTCGTGTCTTAGTTTTTAACGTGAACTAATTAACACCTTTATAAAAGCACCACTGTTTTACTGTTTTCATGCTTAGAACTTGATTGGAAATCTATGAAACAGAGAAGCTACCGTGAAATGGTGTTTATACAGTTCATACTTTTCTTCATCTAGATTTTTGTAGGTCCCGTATCCATTGATTGAGCTGACAGGAAAAGAAACTGTCAAGCAACAATCCACGCAATTATCGGTTGGATTTTTCACAGAAGCTTACTGTTCCTGATAACAGGTTGCTCCACTCACAGATAGCCACTGTAGAGAAGCTTGCCGCCTTACAAAACTCTGCACTTGTTTGCAAGCTATGTAGCTCCAGCCCCATGCTCCTTTGATCTTTTGTCCAAATTATTCTACTGCGGTCCGATTGAGAATTTCATAGCAATCAAGAGCTGAACAAGGCATGAAACATGGTCGGTGTACACTCATTCTGGCCTAAATATAAGGAGAGAAGTGGATGAATTTTTTATCACAAAAATCTGAACTGTGAAGTAATAATCTTAAGCAAACTTTCTGGATCATGTTACTTTTGTTCGGGTCTACCTACGCCATCAGATGTATGGACGATGCATCTGAGGCCGTCAAATGCATGCTTATGTTTAGGTGTGTTCTCATCTAGAATCCAGAGTTTGCAAGAATAAAACTATGTCATATATATATTTTTTATATTAGTGAGATAATAATATAATTTTTAACTAAATTTTTATATTCTATATATTATAAAAATATGCAAAAAGTGAGAAAAAAAATATAGTATATAAGCTAAGTGAACTTATTACTATTAATTTGAATCTCCGCACTTTAAATTGGTCACATTGTCATTCAATTTGGGAAGTTATAATATTTCAATTTAGTCTCATTAAGAAAAAAGCTAATATAATATCTAAGACTAAATTGAGTTACTATGAGTAGGGTGTAATCCTAACATATTCATCATCTTCTTTCTTAAAAAACAAGTATTGTTAGTCCTAGATTATAACTGAAGAAGCTATTAATTTTGACATATTCTAGATTTCACTCTTTTTTTGCTTGACTAAAGTTAGATTGCGATCCAAAAATATTTTTAGAGATATATTATGTAATTAGTACGAGCAATTCTCATTTTTTGCTTAGATATCTACCACTTGTGGCTAATTATAATCTGACCACTGGATCATTTTGAGAGCAAATTGCAAACTACATGGCTAATTCAAAATTTATAAACTACAAGAGATAATTTGCACTGGAGGTTGTCTACAAGGGTTTATTTGGAATACTTCCTATAAATCAACTTGCACTAACAAGACTGGATAGCTACTGAAAATTTTGAAGTAGCAAACTCTCAACCATATTTTACTTTGTTATATCCAAATTAATAGCATTCCCCAAATCCATAAAAAAAGCTTGATGAAAAATGAAAAATCTACACTCAAGAACAGCCTTTCTCATTTGTGACATCTACAAGCTAACTATTTCTTCTTCTTCTTCTTCTTCTCCTTGAGCCATTGTCATCCTACTCAGAGGACTAGGTCCAATCTTTTTCCTCCTGGTGGCATTCCTCTTCCTGATGAACTCCATCTGGTTCCTCCTCCTCAGCTGCATCATGGCCTCCTCCTCCACCACAAATCTCCTCATCAAGATGTCATCCGTCAGAGACTTCCCCCTGAACACTCTCCTGCCTTGCACCGACATCCTCGTGCTCACAATCCTGTCCGACGGCGGCGCCGCAAAAGATTTCGATCTCGGGTAGCTGTTACTCCTTCTCGGCGGCGCTTCAGCTCGGAACAGCACCTCATTGTAGGAGGAGATTGGTGCGCAGAGGCACACTCGAGTGAAGGAAGAGGCCACCTTCAGGGAGGTGCACTTTGTTAGCTTCTGCTTGCTGCTGGAGTTGGCAGGAAACCCAGTAGGCTTTGCTGCTGAACATTTTATTGCAGACTTCCATAGAATTATGACCTCCATCCATCTTCCATACCACCTCTTTCTGAAATTAACAAGGAGCATCCAATTGTCAATAAGCATTGCTAAAACAATCATCAAGTGCAATAGAAGAGGAGAGAGTGAGGGTTCTTGCTTGCTTGCTTGCCTCTTCTGTGGCTGCTTCTGCCCGTGCATGAACAGGGTGTGGAGGAACATTGAAGAGAGCTGAGCTGAGAACAGAGCTGGAGGTATCAGCTTTGCTGCATTTGTTGAAGAAATGCAGAGTGGCGATGTGGCCCTTTTGCTTTCTTTACTGGAGGATGCTTTTGCTTTGGCAGGGATTCCTTAGAATGAGGAGATCGGCCTTGTTGGTATTGATCAAATAGAGGTTTTGAACTGGCAGTGGAAAAGTTGATGCCCTTGCACCTTCTTTACATTGAAATGGAAGAGGGCAGGCACTAAATTGGCACAAGGACTAGTTTAAGGCACTTGATCTTGTGTGGCAATACTTTTATCTAATTTTGGGTCAAATCCAGGTCAATGTTGTCGGTGCAACCACAAACACTAAGAGATCAAGTGTGCCTCAAAGCATGCAGCTGGCCCAGCACAAAGGTGTGTTCTTGACTATTCTTTACTATATTGTCAAACATAGCAGGCTAGCAGCAAGGTAAAACACAGAACAGATAAAAAAAATATACATGATTTTCATATGGGGAACTTTAGAATGTAATTCATGTTATTTTAATTCTGAGGGTTCAGCTGATAAGATTGTACCTAGAGGCAAGAGTTGTTGGAAGCTCAAAGGACTTCATATTCTTTTTTACCTTCAGTGTGTTTATCTTTAGTGACTGCATCAATAGATCCACTCAAAGAAGCAATTTTTTTTCTTTTGACAGAAACATATGATGGAAACCGTGATCAACATTCTCATTCCCAGCAGTCTCAAGCTAACGATGCACACCAGAAGCTTTAATTGATCAAGACTTCCCTATTTCTTTTGAAGAACAGGCTAGTGTCTGGAGACTGAGGCAAAGTGGAATAGGGTTGAAAGAGAGCATTATTGCTGAACATGGGTGCTTTTAGTGCTCTTTAATCTCCAAAAGCAGGATCCTTCAAAGGCTGACTACAGTTGCAGTGACACCTTGGATGCAAAGCTTTTCTTCTCCATATTATGATTTTGAAGTAGCAATTAGTTTTAACTAGTAAAGACTTTTATTATTGATAATAAAATCTTAGAATCGAATCTCATTTTCGTCAATTATTTACATATATTATCTGTTCAATCAAAATATAAAGAAAAAATATTTTTTATGATTATGAATTTTATCCATGCTCAATGTTACCTAATGATCTATCTCAGGAATGAAAACCTTTTCCTTCCACTTCGAAAGACTCAGGGTCTGTTTTATTGAGGAGAAAGAAGAAAAAAATAGAAACAAATTTTTTTTTTTTGATTTGTTAGAAAGACCGATTTAAAGGGGAAAAAAGTAAGTTATTTTTCTCCTTTTTTATTCTCTTCAAATCAGAGAGAAAACGAATCACTCCTGGCGATGCTTTCTTCCACACTATCGAACTGTCGAAGCTGCCTCGCCTCTTTCCCTTTCCCGATGATCATGCCTTCTCCCCGCCTCCTTCCCCGCCTTGTCCTAGCCTCCCTCCCCGCCTTTGCGAGCGCCGTCGCGAATGCCGACCGCCTTCGCGAGTGCGACTGCCTTCGTGAGCGCCGACCGCCTTCGCGAGTGTGAGCGGCCTTCGCGAGCGCGAGCGTTGCAGTCGAGCCCTCTGCCACTGCGCTGTGCCCACGAGCGGCCTTTGTATTCGCTTGCTGTTGCCATCCGCAAGCTTGCCTCCGCCATTGCCGCTGTGCCCACGAGCCCTCCGCCACTGTGCTTGCGAGCATGCCTCGCCTCGCCTCTGCCGCACCCTGCAAGCTCGCGAGCCCTCCCGCCCTAGCGAACCCTCCCCGCAACGCCTCGCCGTGAGCCCTCCCGGTGAGCTCGCGAGCCCTCCCGCCCTCGCGAACCCTCCTCGCAGCGCCTCGCCGTGAGCCCTCCCGGTGAGCTCGCGAGCCTTCCTGTTTCGTGCGTGACGAATACGGACAAGTTGGAACAGTAGAAAAAAAAATTATTAAATGATTAAATTGGGCTGACGGGTGATGGGACTCGTCACTGTGTTGATTGAACACTACCACTCTTCTCTGCCTTGCCCACTACCTGATGTTGCATCCCGTGATTTTGCTCCTTCCTCTTTCACTCTCACGCACGCAAGTTCCTTCCTCCCCGTTTTCTACCTCACATGGACGAAGCTGCGTGCGGCCACCACCGCGCGTCCTCCTCCTTCGCCGAAGCTTCAATCGGCCTCCAACCAGCGCCTTCTTCCTCCCTTCGGCCGGCGAGCTTCCGCCGCCCCCTCTCGCAGCTCCGGTGGCTGAGAACGACGGACGAGCCGCTTTCCTCCTCTCTCCGCGCGAGCGGCGTCAGATCGACGAAAAACACCCGAATCCGGCGCCTGGGCAGCTCTAACTCCTTTGCCGACCCTTATCTGCCCCTGACGGACGTTTCCGCCACCAGCCGACGCCTCCCCGACCACCTTCTTCTCCGGCCCCGGCGTGACACGCAAGGGCGGAGCTGCCACCTTCTCTCCCTCGATTCCCGGTGATCCAGACACCCATTCAAGGGGAAAACAGTACGATAGAGATCCTCTCGACGTCGGCCATCTTTCCCCTCTGATTCCGGCGTGATCCGCCACCGGAGTTACTGTTCCGGCGGCGGCGCTACTGTTCCGGCGAACATCGAGTTCTGTGCTAACGACTCGGTTACGCGCGCGTGGTTGGTTCTCGCGTATCCCGACTTCCGGTGGTGATTATTCGTTCGCACGAGGCTGCAAACTCGGTTAGTACCCGTACCCGCCTTTATACGTATACAAACGCATGCGTAAACATAAATTTGGACCTGTATATCTGACAAACCTGATTAAATGATTATACCTAGACATGACTACCAAATACTGACTCTTATAAATAGATTAGCATAATATGAGAACTTACACCTGATTTACCTGTTAGGACCTGTTGACTGATCGCGTGATATCGGGTTGGTTCTGTTTTACTGTACGTCTGCATCTGAGGTAGGGATTCTACCTCCGTTCTTTGTTACGATGCCAACCGCATGTATAGTTAGCGGCACCTCCCTTACTGCTTATTGTCACTGTTGATTACTGTTCTAACTCCCGTTCTGCTCTGCGTACATTCCTGTTGACATAAATTGTTGCATGAAACACGGTATGAGTATTTTTATTCTTGCATGTTTATTGGTAGTTGGTAGGTGGTATGAGTTCTGTATATGTACATTGAGGATTGACTGTCTAGCGATAGACATGTCAGTATACCTCAGATACTGCATGTGAGATTTCTGTTGAGACGCTGTATGATCGTCTCTGACCGAGAGAGTCCGATGTTATGGGCTTGAGGTCTGTTATCAGCCCAATAAGGGGTTGTACTGAGTGTAGGACGCTACACTAGCGGGCTGTCGACGGACAGTCGTCTCTACTGTTCGGAGAGCCATCAGTAGGGACCACTCTATTTTATAGAGTTGCGGGTCGTGGACCACTGCTGTACCAGCTCCCAGTTTTTATCTGTGTATGAGGATACATATATATTGATACGTATATTGAGATTTGATTATACTCTATATGGTCATATAGAGTCTTGGTTGTATTCTGGTAATTCCTTGTATCTGATCATGCACCATATCCATTGTAATATCCCTACTTAGCCTCTGGCTAACCCCCCCTTCGGTTTGCCTCCAAGTTCAGGTGCGGCTCCACCTGGAGCAGAGTAGATAGTTAGTAGTTGACCACCAGTCTGGGTGGGTTGTGATGTATTTTAGTCTGTTGTTATTTTTATGTTATGTTGTTGGACTCTGTTGACCGCTGCGCCGGTCATGATATCTGTTGGTTTGTCGACCACTGCGCCGATCCTGCTGTTGATAATTCTGTTGACCGCTGCGCCGGTCTATATTTCTTATCTGTCGGTGTTGTGTTATGGATATTTAAGGCCCGGCTGGCCTCTGGTGAGACTAATTTTATTTCAGTCTGTACCTTTTGGTTGTCAGGATTGATTTGACAGGTACAGTGTTGTGCGTCCCGAGGTCCGGGATTCCCGGCGTGGGATCCGGGTGGATTTTTGGGGCGTAACAATTATGGTATCAGAGGTTAGGTTCAGGATCTTATATGGGACATAAGGACTTAGGATTAAACCTTAGGATTTAAGATCGCGTTAGTGTAAATCGTATTTGATCATACTAATCTATGATTTTAATTAATGTGACCCTTGCCGTTGTTGGTGCGTTATAGAAATGGCACCCAAGAAAAGCTCTCGTTTCGGTTGGATGAATGGATTAGCATGTGGGGCATTGAGTGCACCACTCAGTTTGATGCGGAGGGATTCTAGTTCTGGAAATGAACGAAGGGAAGAACCATCGGTAGCCGCTCCGCGTGTTTTTATGATGACAATGTTAACGAAGTGGGAAGTAGACACCATACACCAGAACCTCCAGTCCAAGAACCTCCACGACGTAGAGCGCGTGAAACACCCTCGACTGCAGCGTTGGAGTTAGCGTCCTGCTTTACTGTCATGTGGTTTTAAGGCTGGCGTGTCCAGTAAGTTTGATTTGTCGCATCTCGAGGGTGGATTCTCTAGGCCTAGCCCGCCTGGGTGTCCTCTCTGGGTCGTGACGATCTACGTGTTGGACGTGCGAACGTATAAATTCCTATCGAATGAAAGTTCATATAAGAACAATGATATAATTAAGGAAAGATGTAATCGCATTAGATATCCTTTTAATGGGTCTCCTTAGAGCTTGTAGTGTTCGCAAGAGAGCACACTACTATTTTCTTATGATTCACATAATTTTAACATCAATATTTTGGACATCAAGTTATAAACAAATTTGGGAAGCAAACAGTTACTTGAAAAAGCTAAGTAAGATTCCATAAGGGGAATTCGTTATGAAATGTTGGATTTGGTACCTTGCAATTAATTTGTGGACAAACTAGGGCACAATAAACCAATTGCCACTGTTGGCCTTGGTGGGGCCCATAACTCATAGGCTAACAAGACTAGGCAAGTTAGTACAACTAGCTACGTTGACAAGTGCGTATTTTCCGAGTAATGGACCTGCAAGGCATAGTGTTTGGAAGTGATGGATAAACTTTATTGACTTCGTCATAGGGACGGGCATTCACATCAACTTTGAGCACATCACCGGAAAGGAAAATACTGTGGCTGACGCCCTGTCAAGATTGGCATCCTATGTGATTTGTTCGCCATAAAATGAATACCTTGCTGCGACACAACTCATTGATGAGGCTATAAAAGAGACCAGATAGCCAACCTTTTCCATAACTCGCAGCAAATTGGTGGAAGGATGACTTCACCAATCAGGGTCATGTCTACCTTACTTCAGGGAGAATGCTCAAGGGCTGAGGAACAAAGACAGGAGGAAGAGCATGAAAAGTTCAAAGCAAAGATCATACTCTCCCCGACGTTTAGAGAGAAATTCCTCAATTCACTACTAGAAGAGATTAGTAGGGATATCAGGGTCCTCGCACATCAAAGGACTTTTCAAAAGATGGTCTCCCTCCAAGAGAAACTGATGGCATTTACTCCAAAACGGGGAATACACGTATTCCAGGAAAAGGGTAAAAGTCTTTTAACCGCTTGGATTTTATATTATAAACTAAATCCTCGGTACTATCACTTCGTTCGAGAATTATGGAACTATGGTATGATTCGAGAATGGTCTCTGCTGAGAAACCGCCCAGCCTTTATCCCAGACTTCTTCCCGAAGAAGTTGAAAGAAGCTTGCATAATTCACCCTGAGATAGAAATGATAGTACACAACCAGATGCCACGTGTTAGTAAATGGACGTCCCAATTTGAACCAAGAAAACAAGTCTGCATTATCTACACTGAGACGATCGTCGCGCATGATTTGGAAGAGCCAAACCGGCACTCCCTTGATATATACAACGAAGCACACTACCTGGAACCTATATCTTTAAGGCCGGAATACTACAATATATATCATAACGAGAACCGCTACTACAAATTTAGTGAAACACCAAACATGGTTATATGGAAACAAGCCATTAACTCATCCTCATCTGATGAGGAGATTAGTGATTTTCCCATATTACCCGAAACAGAAGGCTCCAGTGACGAAGAAAATCTGGGAGAGTAGGGTTACAAAACCTAGGGTGAGCCCCAGTTGTGCCATGATAAGGGAGTCAATTACTCTGTGTATTAGTCAGTTTTACTGCATGTCATGTATTCTACCTATTAAAGATGTTTCTACTATACATCCAGTAGTGGGGATGTCTTTTCTTGCATCTATGTAAACGCCTTAGTGCGAGGCTACGAGACAAGTCGAGTGCCAACTAGTCTTATTCTCATAAGGGTGGTAAAAAAAATGTAACTCTCTTAGCGACGTTATTGGATAGATACGTGTAGTAGTTAAAGACCAGCGTGATACTAATTCTTGTAGAACATGCTTGACAAAGAAGATCAATAAGGCTCTTTTAAGATAATTCTTGCGAAGCATTAAATTAATTACCATAGCAATAGTAGAAAGTTAGCAATGGGTGTCATTAAATGAGAAGTGTTTACCCAAGATGAAGAATGTGTGACATTCGAAATCTTCGCGGATCACCAAAGCCTGAAGTACTTGTTTTCTCAGAAGGAATTAAATATAAGGCAACGAAGATGGGTGAAACTTCACAAAGACTATGACGGTACGATTAATTACCACCCGGGTAAGGCCAATGTTGTCGCAAACGCCCTAAGTAGGAAGACTGCAGGGGTGTTAGCTCACTCGCGAGTAACACCGACTGAATTAGCACAACAGATGGTAGATTTATGTGTTGAGATTGTGTGCCCCACTGAGCATGGTTGTTTGGCTGTGATGATGGCACAGACCCCTATGGTGCAGAAGATTATTGAGGCGCAACCAAATGATTGATACCTGTAGTCTATCATCGCAAAGGGCAAGAGCGAAGAATTTACCCAGGATGATCAAGGAATAATAAGGTGCTGGAATAGGTTATGTGTACCCGAGGTAGTTAAGGAAGAATTACTGGCAGAAGCACACAAGTCGAGATTCGCGGTACATCCTGGTGCCACGAAAATGTATAATGACCTTCGAAAGTCTTATTGGTGGGAAGGCATGAAAAGAGATGCGGCAGAATATGTCGGGCGATGTTTAGTATGCCAACAAGTGAAAAATTGAACACAAGGAACCTTCTGGTCTTTTATAGAGTATTCCGATTCCTGAGTGGAAGTGAGAACACATTATCATGGACTTCGTGACAGATTTTCCAAGGCCGCGTACAAGCCATGACTCGGTTTGGGTGATCGTTGACCGCTTGACCAAGTCTGCCCATTTCCTCCCTATCAGAGAGAATTACTCCATGGACAAGCTGGCAAGGCTGTATTGTCAGGAGATTGTACGGCTACATGGAGTTCCTGCCAGTATTATTTCTGACAGAGACCCACGGTTCACGTCTAGGTTTTGGGGCAGTTTACTGAAGACTTTGAGAACTGAACTGCGGTTCAGTACGGCTTATCACCCGCAGACTGATGGACAGTCTGAGAGGACCATTCAGACCTTAGAGGACATGCTTCGAGCCATCACTTTGGACTTCACGGATGGTTGGGAGTGTCATCTTCACTTAGTGGAATTTGCGTACAATAATAGTTATCATTCGGCGATCCAGATGACACCTTTCGAGGCTTTGTACGGTAGGAATGTAAATCTCCGGTGCTATGGGACGAAGCAGGTGAAAGCCGTGTGTTGGGACCGGCTATGTTAGCACTTGATGCCGAGAGAGTTCAGATTATTAGACGAAGATTATTAGCTGCCCAAAGTCGACAAAAGAGTTATGCAGACAAGAGACGGTGACCATTTGAATTTGATGTCGATGACCACGTGTTCCTTCGGATTTCTTCGAAAAAGGGTACGACTAGATTCGGGTATGCTGGTAAGTTAGCCCCGAGGTACAGGGGTGTACTCTCATATTCATCCGGTGTTCCATGTGTCCATGTTGCATAAATACATCGCGGATCCATCTCATGTGTTGAGCCATGGTACGGTTCATGTCCAAGAAGATGCCACGTATGCCGAGATGTCTGTAGAGATCTTAGCGCGCAAAGAGCACAAGCTGAGAAATAAAGTAATCAGCCTGATTAAAGTCAAATGGAAACATCACCCTGAGAGTGAGGCTACTTGGGAGCGCGAGCATGAATTTATGAAGAGACATCCGAATCTGTTTCCGGAGATGGAATTAGACGAGTGATTTCTGCATGAGTGACTGTTGTATTACCACTTGTGTAACCTTGTTTGTTGGTTTACCGTTAATAAATCTGCTTGGAATTTGGGGACCAAATTCTTTGAAGATGGGAATATTGTTACGTGCGTGACGAATACGGACAAGTTGGAACAGTAGAAAAAAAATAAAATATTATTAAATGATTAAATTGGGCTGACGGGTGATGGGACTCGTCACTGTGTTGATTGAACGCTACCACTCTTCTCTGCCTTGCCCACTACCTGATGTTGCATCCCGTGACTTTGCTCCTCCCTCTTTCACTCTCACGCACGCAAGTTCCTTCCTCCCCGTTTTCTACCTCACCCGGACGAAGCTGCGTGTGGCCACCACCGCGCGTCCTCCTCCTTCGCCGAAGCTTCAATTGGCCTCCGACCAGCGCCTTCTTCCTCCCTTCGGCCGGTGAGCTTCCGCCGCCCCCTCTCACAGCTCCGGTGGCTGAGAACGACGGACGAGCCGCCTTCCTCCTCTCTTCGCGCGAGCGGAGTCAGATCGACGGAAAACCCCCGAATCCGGCGCCTGGGCAGCTCTAACTCCTCCGCTGACCCTTATCTGCCCCTGACGGACGTTTCTGCCACCAGCCAATGCCTCCCCGACCACCTTCTTCTCCGGCCCCGGCGTGACACGCAAGGGCGGAGCTGCCACCTTCTCTCCCTCGATTCCCGGTGATCCAGACACCCATTCAAGGGGAAAACAGTACGATAGAGATCCTCTCGACGTCGGCCATCTTTCCCCTCTGATTCCGGCGTGATCCGCCGCCGGAGTTACTGTTCCGGCGGTGGCGCTACTGTTCCGGCGAACATCGAGTTCCGTGCTGACGACTCGGTTACGCGCGCGTGGTTGGTTCTCGCATATCCCGACTTCCGGTGGTGATTATTCGTTCGCACGAGGCTGCGAACTCGGTTAGTACCTGTACCCGCCTTTATACGTATACAAACGCATGCGTAAACATAAATTTGGACCTGTATATCTGACAAACCTGATTAAATGATTATACCTGGACATGACTATCAAATACTGACTCTTATAAATAGATTAGCATAATATGAGAACTTACACCTGATTTACCTGTTGACTGATCGCGTGATATCGGGTTGGTTCTGTTTTACTGTACGTCTGCATCTGAGGTAGGGATTCTACCTCCGTTCTTTGTTGCGATGCCAACCGCATGTATAGTTAGCGGCACCTTCCTTACTGCTTATTGTCACTGTTGATTACTGTTCTAACTCCCGTTCTGCTCTGCGTACATTCCTGTTGACATAAATTGTTGCATGAAACACGGTATGAGTATTTTTGTTCTTGCATGTTTATTGGTAGTTGGTAGGTGGTATGAGTTCTGTATATGTACATTGAGGATTGACTGTCTAGCGATAGACATGTCAGTATACCTCAGATACTGCATGTGAGATTTCTGTTGAGATGCTGTATGATCGTCTCTGACCGAGAGAGTCCGATGTTATGGGCTTGAGGTCTGTTATCAGCCCAATAAGGGGTTGTACTGAGTGTAGGATGCTACACTAGCGGGCTGTCGACGGACAGTCGTCTCTACTGTTCGGAGAGCTATCAGTAGGGACCACTCTATTTTATAGAGTTGCGGGTCGTGGACCACTGCTGTACCAGCTCCCAGTTTTTATCTGTGTATGAGGATACATATATATTGATACATATATTGAGATTTGATTATACTCTATATGGTCATATAGAGTCTTGGTTGTATTCTGGTAATTCCTTGTATCTGATCATGCACCATATCCATTGTAATATCCCTACTTAGCCTCCGGCTAACCCCCCCCTTCGGTTTGCCTCCAGGTTCAGGCGCGGCTCCACCTGGAGCAGAGTAGATAGTTAGTAGTTGACCACCAGTCTGGGTGGGTTGTGATGCATTTTGGTCTGTTGTTATTTTTATTTTATGTTGTTGGACTCTGTTGACCGCTGCGCCGGTCATGTTATCTGTTGGTTTATCGACCGCTGCGCCGGTCTATATTTCTTATCTGTCGGTGTTGTGTTATGGATATTTAAGGCCGGGCTGGCCTCTGGTGAGACTAATTTTATTTCAATCTGTACCTTTCGGTTGTCAGGATTGATTTGACAGGTACAGTGTTGTGCGTCCCGAGGTCCGGGATTCCCGGCATGGGATCGGGGTGGATTTTTGGGGCGTAACACCTCCCGCCCTAGCGAACCCTCCTCGCAGTGCCTCGCCTTGAGCCCTCCGCCATAGCGCCTTGCTCACGCCTCGCCACGAGCCCTCCCGCCCCTGCGCCCATGAGCTTGCCTCGCCTCTGCCGCTGTGCCCATGAGCTCGCCTCCGCTGCTGCGAGCCCTTCGCTGCAGTGCCTCACCGCAAAGCCCCCACGCCTTGCTCGCGAGCCTTCCCGCCCCAGTGGCCACGAGCTTGCCTCTGCCATCGCAAGCTCGCCTCGCCTCTGCCGCTGCGCCCGCACGCCCTCTACCATTGCGCCCGTGAGCTCGCCTCCACGGCTCCGCCGCGCGCAGTGTCCTACTCACGCCTCGCCGCAAGCGTCGCTGAAGGCAAGTGTTCTAATCACGTGAGATCACGTGATTAATTTTTCTTTCCTCTTATATTTCTTCCCCTCAATTTTTTTTCATTCTATTTATTTTTCTTCCACGTCAATAAAATAGACCTTCAGTGATAACATCAGACAAGGGAAAGAAATCATTTATCCTATTAAACAATGCTGGCAACTTATGCGGGTGTGTTTTTGTTGAAGGGATGCAAAATGCTAAGTAGAGGAAAAAGGAATTAAGAGGAGAGGGAAAAAAATAAAAAATAAAATAAAATAAATACACGTGACATTCATGTGTGTGCCACGTTGCCATACTATTGCACGCAGATGGCGAGGGGATTGTGTTGCAGACGGTAGCTTCGAGTGTCGGTGAGCGTTGAGGGCGAGCATCGAGAGCAGTGTTAGCGAGCAAGGGCAAGCGTCGGTGGGCATCAAGGGCAATTGAGGGTGAGCATCGAGAGCGGCATCGGCAAGCATTGAGGGCGATCAAGGACGAGCGTCGAGGGAGATTGAGAGCAAGCAGATTCATTTTCCACCTGATTCAAGCAAAAGTAAAAAAAAGCACCGTATCTGTCCTTTTTTTTCAAATTCGTTTGTCTAAGAAAATAATAAAAAATTAAACTTTCTATTTATTCTCTCATGCTTTCTCTCCAAAGAAACACACCGGAATGATCTCCACAGTGCTGCCCTTTTATCTTCCTCCCATTTACTTAGAGGACATAGAGCAGGAAATGAAGAGGGAGCGATATTTCATTTCCATTTTTTTCCCAAATATTGCTCCACCTAAATTATGCAGAAAGCAGCAGAACATTTGCAACTTCATCTTCCAACTTTGATCTCTACATGCATAAGAACTAAGATCACTTTGCGCATGTGTCTGAGACTGTTTACTTGGCAGTGATAGATCTTTGGTGAGGATGATGAGTTCTGGCTCAAGTTGACCTTTAAAAGAAGATGTACTTGACCAAAAAAAAAAAAAAAGAAGACGTACTTGATGTTGTACATTCGACCTCAAAAAGCATGTGTTTGGCTATTCAAATATTGATTATTCAATTCACCATGCAAGAGAATCCAACCATATGAGACAATATAAGAGCCACATAAGTTATTATTTCGTTAAAAAAGTTATTCTTAATTACAATATTGTTTTAAAATAAGAACAAACAAATTAGATGAGCCTATACTAACTGAGAGAAAATCACCTGCGCAGCTCCTTCCCAAGAGAAGATAAGAAAGTTAGACAATTTTGCCACTCAAATCGTTCAAAAAAAAAAAAAAACTATAATAATGTACTGTAATATAGATTCTATTATCTTCTATGATTTTTTTTAATTCTAGAATGCAGAAGATTTCATTTACGATGATATTAATATCATTGAATAGTCTAGGTCATTATAATTTTTTTTTTGAAACTATTTTGGTCAAATTTTAGGGATAGTTTTTATCTTTAGAATAGAATGACCCTCCCAAGAACTAGTGATTTAAACATGGATTCATACTAATATGTACTAATTATAATTATATATAATAAGAATAGTACAAGTCAGATATGTAAGTTATTAAATGATAGTCCCATTTAGGGCTGCTTTTTTTGGGCCTGGACAACAACATTTTAGAGTGTGAACTGAGGGTTAAATTTGAATAATATATAGATTCCTAGTTAATAGCACAACACAACACTTAATTACACGAACAACATCTTAATTTACCCCAACAACAGGTTTCTAACCTGCACTATTTCGAACTGCACAGCTTCAATAGCTCAACAGCTCCAAATGGACCAAATATCATATATTGGTACAGATTAGATTTTATCAGTCCCGATCAATATACCAAAACATTAATAAAAAATATTTAGTTCTTGCTAAAAACTAATGGTCACGCATGCGTAGTCTCCGCTCCTCGCATGCGCATTTAGCTTTCATTGATCCTACAGTGTCAAGCACTGTCAGCTGCACTCTTCTCATGAGTGGACATTGAGAGGGGCGGGATATATGCTTGTGTTTCTTTTCAGTCAACGTTCAAATTCATGGTCAACGCCCTCTTTACTGTAGTTTGTGCAACGGAGACAATAGATTTACTACCAATGCACATTGTCACTATGATAGGACAAATCTAAGAATGTGCTCTTACCAAATTTTATCTATAGCTGATACATGGGAAATTGTACCTGAGCATCGTTGAAAACTGTATGTGCATTCATTGGAAGTCTGGACTTAATTAGCTTCCGAGGTTTAGGCCTTAATTGGTCAGCATTTGAATTTGAGTACTTCAGTTCAATCTTTCCAAGCTTTACAACTTTAGGGCCAAAATCACTGCAGCATCCTTCAAACATAATATTAAGGCCTTGGTGCACCTTAACAAAAGGAATCGTCAAGCCCTGCAAAATTGTGATTCTGAAAAATAGAAAAATCCATAGAGCTTGTCAGATAGTTCTGTTTTCCTTTCAGCTAACTAGTGAAGCCAAAGGTCTCACTTTACCTCAAATTTAAAAATGTTTGACCTATCTGGAGTTCTGTTTGGCTACGCGAAGAACATGCATCCACATAAACATTTCATATGTTTTCATTCAAAAAAGAAAGAAACAGAATCCACCCTGCAGGACAACTGCAACAGGCAAATAACATTTTCTCCAAAGTACAATACTATTAGCCATGTATACCAAGAATTTCCTGAACATGCAGAAAGTAAAAGATAACACTCATAAGATACTGTTCAAAGGTAGGAGCAATCTTTTTCATCTTTGATTCAGTTGTCGCTCTGAGTTAAAATTTATAACACAATAAGCATTGATGCAATGCCAATTACTATAATGCAGATCACACCATGCAGCATAAGTATGATACCATGTGCCAAAAGAAATACTAGCATGCACTCATGCCATGATATGGCAACCCTTGTCTGAAGGACCTGCTAATCAGTTACCCTAATGATATGTCGATTAGAAAATATCTGGTCACAAAGAAATAAGCTATTCATACGCTATACAATAGTTCATGCACCAACTTACAGAAATATATTAACACAGCATGAGTTAGACAAAAAGCTAGAATGTATAAGGATAGAACAGTTCCTAAGAAAACAAAATAAACATTTTATTAGCACTACATTTGGTGTGTACAGAAAATATAGTCAATGTGTACAAGGCAACTATAAACTTCACTAACGATCTGCAGCTTTATCCATTCTACATGTAAAGTTTGTAGACACGCTAATATAAAACATGTGTTGCCTTTGAAGAAGCTATTCCTACACTGATAATATGATACTCTAATTGTTCTTCCCTACAAATTCCTAGATCAAGGAACTATCCTTCAGACTCTTCTTTTCTTTTCAAGATTCAGAGCTTTAGGCAATTACTACTGTCCGAGCTACCAACAATACAAGGAACATCTCGGACTTGAAGCTTCAAGCAAAGCGATCCAACATTCTCCAATATAGCTAAGCATTCCTGCAAGTCAGCATCATTCTCCAACATCACCAACTCTTCTTCATCATCTTTGTATTTTAGCTGAAAAGTCCCTATCAACAATTTGAATCTCTTTCCAATCTCCTCAAATAAGTGATGGCTTCCCATGAACGGCAAGAACTTGAATCGAACAGTGTCATCTTTGTAAGTAGCCTTCATTGTAATAGATGGGCAAGTCTCGTAGATCAATGTCTCACTTTTCTTGAATCTGGAATGATCTAATGCACAGCCACTGGAAGCGTCTGTTATACTGGAAGAAGGATGGCATTGTTCTATGTTTCCTTCATCTACCCCCACATTTATTGTCATTTTATCCACTGCTGCGAAACTTGCATCTCTCGATGTAAACCCACGCTCGAACTTTGCCAAACTTGAGCCATTTTTCGCACCTTTACAGACTGCTTCTTTTGAAAGATACGAACAATCAGATGCATCTCTAGAATAAGATGGCCATTCAGCTGAACCTTGCCTGTTAGCATATAGCATCGGCTCTCCATCTGCACGAGTAAACTTCAAATCTCTCGTCGAATCATTTAGAAGGACATCAAGTTCATCTGTTTGACATTTTAGTTGGTTTGTTATGCCTCTTTGTGATCTCCCGATGGGGAAGCTATCTGGCTCCATTTTGACAATACTGTGGTCTGGTTCAGTATGGTGAAAAGGAGGGAAAATATCTTGATCTTTTGACTCTAATGTTGTCGATGTTGGATTTTCTGGGGAGGAAACTGCTGCAACAAGGCATCCAGTCGAAGGATCAAGTTTTAGTGCACCTTCCACTCCTTGGACAGAATTTATGACATTTTGGATCTTCTGCAAAGAACGGTTGACCTTGTTTATCTTTCGAGATGGCCATCTTGAAATTCCATATTGTCTACAAATTCTTTTCAGCGTCGTTGGACAAACTGCCATAGTTACCACAACATGCTGAATGATAGCTCTCCAAAATGAAGAAATATATCTATAACTACTATATTCAACATAAAAGGTTCAAGATATCAAATTTTAGATTATAGTACCAAGGTTTAAAAAACCAGTCAAGATTGAGTATACCGATCTATTGTTGAGCCCGGTATATACCAATATGTACTATGTGTTTGAAATTTACATATACTATGTGTTCGAAAAATACCTATGGATGTACCTATGTAATATATATACTATGTGTTTGAAATCTACACATACTATGTGTTCGAAAATACATGTGCATCGGTATTTGATTAGACAATATTACGATGGAGAAGCAATGTTGCTGCTTTATAGTATAATTTATAGGCCAACAATTACCTTTTTTGAAGAAAGAAAATACTAGTGCATGAAAAAGGGGTAAAGAAGCAATGCTTACCCCCAATACTCTTTGCAGCATCCTTGAGGCTTCCAGAAAAGTGTCTCTGAAGAACACTAAGGCTAACATTCTTCTCAGTTGTACTGTGTTTTTTCTCCGTTTGTTTCACGGAGCAGGATTTCAACTGCAATATTCGGGAACATATCGCATTAAAAATTTTAATTGCGTTGGTAAAATCCTTTTTACTGTAACAGAACGAACCAGCTAAATAAACAGAAGAAACAAGCATTCATTAGTGTACTTGTTGAGAATTAATATACTATAAACACCAATAATATCCACTGAAAAACTAAGAACAAGCTCATTGTTACATGCACAGATCAGAATGAACTCAAATATGTTAGTTAGAGCAGCTTCTTCTTCACACGTGTAT
This sequence comes from Costus lasius, assembly GCA_027563935.2. Taxonomy (NCBI): domain Eukaryota; kingdom Viridiplantae; phylum Streptophyta; class Magnoliopsida; order Zingiberales; family Costaceae; genus Costus; species Costus lasius. Next base: position 104,911,465 of record CM050453.2, read on the forward strand.
TCCACATGCACACAGCAAAATATCTGTGATTCAGTAATCATCTTGAGATTATATAAGCCAAGCCACATAGGATTTAGAATCAGGGAGAGTGTATTTTACTGAGGATAAGAAGACCAACAAAAAATTTAAATAAAATAGTTCAAAAAACAAAATGAAGTATCGTTTTGTAACATATAAAAGAATTTATGTGAAAACATCATAATTTATGAAAATTTATAACAAACTAAACTATAATGGAATTTGTAGAAAAACAACCAGAAAGTGTAGAGTAGTTCATAAATATTATATTGGTAAAAGTTATTTTCCCAAATAGTTGGAAATTGGAACATTATAGCTAGTATTTGTAGTATAAAAGGTAAGGCATTCCTGCATATTAACAACTCATAGTAGAGGATCTACTTATGACCATGGTTTAAAATTCCGGTCCGGCGGCCGGCCGGACCGGTACATACTGCCAGTACCATACCTGTACCGAACGAAAATCAGCGAACCCTAGAGGCGGCGAAGCTTCCGCCGCCACTGGAACGAAGCTTCCGCCGCCACTGGAACGAAACTTCCGCCGCCACTGGAAGCTTCGAAGCTTCCGCCGCCCGCTGTTGCCTCCGTTGGCACCTCCGCAGTCGCCTCGCCGCTTGCCGCTTGTTCCGCGTGCTTCGAAGGTTTCCGGTGCCGGTCCCTCGCTGGACCAGTACAAACCGACCGGTACCGGCGGTACCGGACCGAAATTTTAAACCATGCTTATGACCTATTAATAATTTGCACTTCACCTGCCTCACTCCAAGCCTTTTAGTGAGTCAAAAGAATTCTTTTAAATTGTTAAATTATAACCAGACTTGTCGGATTATGCAAATATAAATTAGATTCTTTCCCAACAACTTAAGCTTTCGAGACAAATAGTCACCAAACTGAATCCAGCACAGTACTAGAATCAGAGGTCATGATTTCCAAACCGCTGTCGACCTACAACTATGTCTTTTAGTATTCATTTGCTTCCTCTTGTTACTTTTGATCCACCTCTATGAGCGTATAATGAGCTTGGGTGGTCCTCTAACTCTCTTGCAGTTTATTCATGTGCAAACTAAATCTACTTTGCACTTGGGAGACAATGTTACATCATAAACATATAAATTGAGCACTTTCAACTAGCTCACATTTTTAGGATAGAAACAAATGTAAGGGATGTATTAAAATTACATTTGTATTAATTAGGGATTTTTTACACAAACTTTCTGTCAGTTCACTACAGAAAAACAAGAGACTTAAAACAATGTGGACATTGGATACATGCGAACCAGGTAGAAAGCTGATTCAATAAGTGTAAAACCGATAAGGTCAAACAGTATTGATAAGATCAACATGAGTATAACAAAGCTGAAGGACGAATATGCACTTACTCTTCCAACTAAATGAATGTGAAAGAATTTATGTTATCCAATATACAGGATGAAAACACATTATGACTAGGTTTACAAATAAACAAAGTGAAGTATTCTTGTGAGAAGCATGGGTAAAAATGAAAAGAAAGACAACGAGTTTAACTCTTCCATGCATACTAGCGAAGCATTGCTTTTACGAGGCTACATGAACAAAGAACATGAAAAGCAGGACCTAGTGACTGCTGATTGGTTTATACAAGGATGAAAAAGGACATCATGTTTTCTTAAGAACGATGTACTAGTTTCTTCAATAATTAATCAAGTATAGAACTAACAACTAATCAAGTACAGAAATGACTTAATAACAAAATGCAAATCAAAGTTGAAAAGATAGGAAATAGCAAAATCTAAGCAGTCTTGTCAACTGAAGTGTGCCATCGGAGTTTAAATAGGTAGACAATGATATTAATATCTTCCTGCATCAAATGTAGAATTACGTGCTTATCAGTCATATGAGGAAACGGAACCAATCAAGTCATTTTGTGTCAGTCAATACGGCTCAATTTTATAGTTTATACAAGCACTTAAAGAAATCAGTCCAAGTTAAAGCTCAGTCAATTAGGTTATTTAATAGTCATGTCGCCGTGATACTTGTGTCTTAATTAGTCTACAAGTAAAATATTTGGGAGGACAACTGGTCTAATGTGAGATGCAGCATTTTATGCATTAAGAACAACGAAACAGAACAGAAGTGCTAGAGTCTCAATCTTCATATAAAGAGAACAGTTAATTCCTTCCTTACACTATTCCCCTCTCATACACAGGGAAAGGATGAGAGAGTAAAGATCACAATAAAGACAAGATTTTCCTCGAGGAAGAAAAAATTGGCCATGTTTCTTTCTATTATTTGCACAATAGTTTGTATTTTCTTTAGCACATATGAGAATTTGATCTTCATAATCAACTTGCAAAAAGTTGGACGCCTTATAATGTGACAAGTTTCTGTTTCTCTTTGCAAAGTTATGTTAGATAATTTTAATTGAATTTGATGCTTGCAGATTTTTATGCTATGTGCGTCAGCTTTATATTGTCTACAGATAGATATGTACTATACTTCTAGGAATTTTCAAAGAAAGAATTGGGGTGTATTTATGAATGCTTTGGTTTCCCAAAGTACATTATGAGAGTACACTAAAAAAAGCATAAGGAATCAAGATTTTAAAAATCAGTCATACAGGTGTTACAGCCCATTATCAGTTAAACTAATACCAACCATGTATAGGTACAATTCGACCATACTACTCAGTCTAGTTAAAACTGCGATTGAAATGTTTCTTCTAAAAGTGGCTATGAAAAGACTATTTTTTAGCAAGAAGCACGTTGTAAAGCATTTACAAAACAACTCTTCTTAACCACAAAGATTTTGTCATTAATTACATTTTTGGAATATAGTTTAAGGTTTAGATCTTGTAATTCTCAATATGATATTAAGCCATTATATACTAGTTCAACCTTATACCAATACACAAAATGGGCTGGTACCAATCCAATATGTATTGTTTATTGTACATATTATTTATAATATAGTCAGTATCGATTGGTAACATATATTAGTACAAATTGAGGTGTACCAGTCAGCAGAGTATGGACTAAGATTGAAACCCTCATTTAGGGATGCATTCCCACACTCAACTTGTTGACATTTAGTTGACCTAGAGAATGTAATTTTGGACAATACCTAATGGATCCAAGTTGATTTTCAAGTTGGCTTAAAACAACTACTAGGCAGAGGACCATGCCAGCGGAAGAGTTTGACCACCTCTAAGAACTATTTGCTTGAGTTTGGGGAACTAAGTTGGAATTATCGCTGGCATCAAGTCATTAGGTATGATAACTTATGAGTAAGTATATGAATCAGAGAGCAACAAAATATTTCATAGAACAAGATAGGCGAGAAGGTTTCAAAATGATCCACAAGTTAAGCAGCATATTAGTGGTTTAAGGAGACGTCAAGGCTAACCTAACAAAGAGCAGCCAGGAACGATATTTAATTGTCTTAGCTTGACTAGTGAGTACCTGAATAAAGCTTATCAGCGGTACAGATATCAAACCCAAACAGTTGGCAGTAATATTGTGGCTTCGTATTACATGCCACATAAAGGTAACAACTTAGAACAAGTATTCCAGGGAATGGAGGAAGCACATGGACGAAGAAAACATACTGAAAAGTTGGAAATAGATTGGATCAGATAGGTCACGGGAATGTGGCATATATATACGTGAACTTCAAATCAGGAGTTACAAAATCTGTATGCACAGTACATTTTGAAAGTATATCTAATTGAAAATAAATAGATATTTACAGATTTCAATTTGAATACAGTAGACATGGAGTGAAAATTGCTGGAATTAGATGGGTTATCAACAAGATATAATTAAAATCTACCAATGACACTTCAAAATAGGAACTTAAGAAGATATTGAATAGAGCAAATAAGCATGGGAAAAACAACAATATAGCAGGGAAAATTTATCAAGTACCATGCTCCAATTTATGCTTAAATAAATTATAAATGTTTGACGATATTTATTTCACGCACAACTTCTCTGGGTGACTCGAATTCTTTACAACAGATATGTGAGGGATACTTATTTATGCATGTAATATTGAGTAAACTTAATGACAGAAATGGTGGAATGAATATTACCTGACTCATACTTAACCCTAGAAGGAAGATAAGAAAAAGTGTATTTACTTGTGAACAGAATTTTGTATAATCCAAAGATTAAGCAATTTTTTGCAATAAAATGTTTGAAGTGGTCATAAGTGCTTATTTGAGCTAAGCCAATCCTGAACAACTATTTGACAACATCTGTTGTTGTCTCATACATGTACTTACTTTTGAGATGGTAAATTGTAATATTAAGTTAATACATGTGCATATACCAAACAAATCCCAAAATACATTTAAAGTTGTTGGATGCATGGTTTCAAGGGCCGGACCGGTACGTACCGCCGGTACCGGATGCACACCGAATAAAATCAGTTTTTTATTTAAAAAAATAATATTTAACCCTAAAAAAATATTTTAAGTAAGATTTAAAATAAAACAATGGGTATAAAGCATAAAGACACGAATTACAATGTAAAAATGTACCACTATATCTAAAACGAATGACGAGACTCATATGGATCCATATAGCCAGCTACCTCAACACAACTTAGATCCACCCCATAATTTTGTAGTGCCCACATTTGGAACTCTTCCCAAGACATATGATACTGATATGTTGAGTTCCACATAATTAGCAAACTTGCTTGATCGAGTTGTGCTTGAGTGATATCAATCATCGCCACTGGAACTGGAACAGGAGCTGACACTGGATATTGATACATATTAGATTGGTCAAATCCGTATCCATAACTTGGTTGTGACCAGGAAGATCCACTCTTTGTCTCAGAAGGTAAGATGGATCTCATCTCGTCATAGTCTTCTAAGGTTTGGTGTCGTTGTTTACTTGGAGTTGAGCCTTTACCTCGCCTTTGATATTGTAATGATTGAGTCCGACTAGGACGGCCATGATCATCATCTTGTGTTGAATGAGTACATCCTGGATCAATCGTCCATGGCTCTGCTTCTTGTTGTGTTACTGGCACATAACTTGAGCCGCCGCCACCACCATCATCTGTACTTGCATCGCTATCCACCGTCCTTTGACTCTCTTCTGACTCTTCATCTCACTCGTCATCTTCTTCTTCATGAATAGAAAATAACGGCTCTGTCGGTGGCTTGAAATTCACGGGTGCACTACACCCAATAAATATTATTTAATTAATAGATAATTAAATATTAAAAATATGTTAAGTGTAGTTAGTTATTAATTAACTCATAAACTAAGTACTTAGCCACCGACGGACTGTCGGCGAATAAAAATATAATATTTTATTATTACTTTTAATTAAATAATATAAATATATTATATTATTTATATTATTTTAGTGATATATAAAAAGCCACTGACGTACTCTGTCGGTAGCTTTAAATTCACGGGTGCACTGCACCCAATAAGTATTATTTAATTAATAGATAATTAAATATTAAAAATATGTTAAGGGTAGTTAGTTATTACTTAACGCATAAACTAAATACTTAGCCACCGACGGACTGTCAGTGGTTCAATTGATTTGAATGAAAATATAATATTTTATTATTATTTTTAATTAAATAATATAAAATATATTATATTATATACATAAATCCAAAAGTTGCACAGTAATAAGTACTATGCATACAGTACTTGTTACTATGCGTACAGTAATAATTAACTATACGTACAACAACAGTTACTATGTGTACAGTAATAGTTACTATGCGTACAGTACTTATTACTATGCATGCACGCATGTACAGTAAGAGTTACTGTGCACGCATGAATGTACAGTAACCATGCATAGTAACTTTGAAAAAACCGGCCGGTTTTCGGAGGAAACCGTCTAGTTTTCACGGATTTCGGTCGGTTTGGACAAAAACCGGCCGGTTTTGTCCAATACCGATCGGTACATACCGGTATCAACCGGTTTTTGCATGTTTCAAGTAAAGCCGACAGTACCACTTGGATGATGATGCTTAATGCCTAGCAACTTTAGCACACTGCACAAAAATGAACCTGTGCCACTAGCCAAGTATTCTACCCTATTTCTTCTCAATTTGTAATGCTCTAATGGAAATGGTCAGATCTACAAGTTTCTGGAGTTAAAAGATGTATGCGTGCCACATCCATGAGAGTTGAACTTTGGTCACTCAGCATCACCCCTTAATTGGCGTCACTTGCACTTATATGTCAGAAGGCTTACTAAATCCAGCAATATGTGGCACATCATAGAAATCCTTACGCATCAAAAACTTTGCAACAATCAAGATGAAAAAATTTACATGTTTTCAATTGTAAAGAGGCAGAGAAAAATACAAATGAAGTTTAAAGCTGAGACAAGCACCTCCTCATGATGAGCATCTCCATCACGTTCATTAGGACAAATCTCCTGACTTTCAGAATGAATCTCAGTAATTGTTTCATTATCGGTTTCCACTATTTGAGAGCACTTCATTGTGAAATCAGTTGATGAGGAAGTTGTAGGGATACCTTTTATAGTGGTTATGTTTGAGATATTTGCATCAGCTATTTCAGCATTTGCAAAAGTTCTCAAGCTCCTGCAAATTCTCTGCATGGTACTTGATAGGTAATTTAATAAGAGTTGTTGCTCTTTGTTGCCCCTACAGCTGACAGGTAGAAAGAACTCAAGCATGTAATCATCATTTTCAGTGTATGTGCTCCTCAGCCTGATCGCAACTGCAGCACGAAGGTCAAATTTTCGAGCATGGTGTGCAAGGGGATATTCATGTATAGCATATCCTTTCACATCAGGGCAGAAGAATGGATGATTTGATTGAAACGCCTTTCCAGCAATGCCCTGACCTTCCCCAAGGTAATTTTCAGCACAGGCATGAAGAAAACCTTGCATTCGCACATCATTAACGTAGCAAGCTGATTCCTGGATACAGAGAACAGGGCTTCTTGAAGTACGCTTCAAATCCACAATGTCATATTTCCTGAATTCACCCGCCCCTCCATCATTGCACCTTATGGGTACCCATGTAAGTGCTAGAGGTAACATATGTGCATGGCAAATAGATCTCAACACATCATGTATGTCTGAAAATGCAGCTATTTGATTCGTTGTGAGGTTCTGCAAAAGAAAGCAAAGCCTTGTTCATAAAATTCCTTTCGAAGCTCTATTTCATCTGCATAGAAACATAATAATGATTAAGCATCCATCAATACCTGTTGTCTAGCCTGGGTTTTTGTCGTCCTCAAGTTCACTGCCTGCAAAAACAACAAAAAGGAGCCTTGGGATCTCAAAATCCATGCTAGTTGCTAAAATGTCCATGACACTAATCAAACCAGCAAGAAACTCTCCCAGGAAAAATGATATGTGGCAAATAGTTGGACAGTCAGCTTCATAGCAAGGAACTAAGTTTTATCCATACATTTTACTATGACATATGAGAATACCACGGAAAATATGCACACACAAAAAGAAGCAGTTTGACAAACCCATTATCCATTGTATTATTTTATGACTATATATTAGCCTATCTATTCAATAATTCTAAAATGGAATTGCATATGATTTATTGAATGTCACAGATGTGCTGACCTGTAAAGCATTGCGAACAGTTTCCATTTCTGTATCAAAGTTGGGTTTCTCCCTCGTTGTAACAAGTTCAAGAAGTGCACAACATGAACCTTCATAAGGGTCAAAAACAGGCACTGCTAAAGATCCCCTTACTTCATGTCTGACTGCATAGTCCACTCTTAGGTACTCTAATTTTGTGTAATAGAAGATATTAGAGGTCCACTCAGGCATTCCACTTGTAAACACTCGCCCAGGAAGCCCAGAAGACAAACCAGGGGCTTCCGTTGGAGAAAACGTAAATTGCCTTGAAACTTCACGGTAACCAGCAAGAATCTGGTCTAGGAGAAAGGGCTGTTCACAGGTACTCAATACATATTGGTTTCCCCGTTTAATAGGCATCCAAACCTGGGCAAGAATTCCACTACCTGATGAATCCTTGAACAAAGATAGTACCTTAAACATTCTTTCACGAAGAGATACGCTGTGAAGAGGCCTAGGAACGGTCAGCAACCCTTCGTTTGGTATTTTATCGAAAGAAAAACAACTAGCACTCCTACTAATGACTTCCGTCATGGGGCAATCTGACAGAAGCCCCTGCGGTAAATCAAGTTTCTGTGAAGCCAATTTCTCCCCGCCGTTACAATAAGCACCATCTGAGTTGCTATTATCTCCAATAATGGAACCCGTAGCTAGCCCTGAGTCCCTTGGTGATGGGAAGGAAGGCCAAATACCAGGTGAATGTTGACCAGCTGAGAAGGTTAAATTAGGCGATACCTGGTCTAGAATTATGGGATTAGATACTTCAGAATAACCATCAAAATTCATGAGCTCCGAGAAGGTAAACGGATCATCAAGGACTTGGCACCCGCTCCCTCCACAATCCATAGGCGCGAAATCATCCATATGCTTAGCTAGGAGACACAACATGAATCAACTTCTCTTTCAGATCCTGCACAAAGTTAACTTGTAAACACCGCGATCCCACCAAAGATAACATTTTCCGGCCAAAGAGATCTCCATTCTTCAAATAACAAATGTATACAGTGAAAAGTAGCTCTCCAGAAACAGAACGGGAGAACAAGAGGAAGAAGCAATAATTTTTCAGTGATAAATCAATTCATACCACATAAAAGCAAATCCCCGGTCCTGAAGCACCGAATCGAAAGCTCCCCACGCAAGACCGATCCCGAACCAAACAGACGTACGAAATTCAGCTCGCCAAACCATTTTTTCCAACAAAAAGAAAATCAAACCTTCGCGGGCAAATACTATTTCTTTGAACAAAAAGAAGACCCGCAAGACCAAATCCAAGTTAACAGTTCAACCCAACCCCTAAATCTCCCACAAAGCAATTCGCTGTCAGCTTAACTAGTTTACCTCCACAGATGATGCAAAAAAAGAGGCAGAATCCTATCAGCTAATCAAACAGGAGCGAGGTCGGTTAGCAGCGGATTCCACCGGTCCAACCCTACCACAGAGAGAGAAGAAGATTTCGGAAATCGCCTCAAGCCCTCAACTTGCTGCAGGATTCCTCCTTACCATGAGATCTCTTCTCTACTTTTGCATCCGACGAGTTGATTTAAATGCGTCAGAGCGAGGAGAAGCCGAGACGGCGACAACGCAGTGGAGGAAAGTCATGAAACGAACGAGGAAATACTCGCGTGCAGGAAAAATTGCGGCGGTTATTAAACAAATACCACTTAGGGAACCTTTAATTACCATCATACCATTGAATTTAAAAATATAAATCTTATGATATTTTTCTAAGAAAAATATAATCCAATTTCTGATATAAAATAAATAATTAAAATTAAAGAGCGTATATTTAACACAATTATTCAATTTCCATAAATACTTATTTATGATTAAAAACAATTAATTACCACGTGTGCGGGAGCCGCCTATTACTTTTGCTCTCGAAAAGTCAACTCTCTAGTTTGAAAACATATAATAATGTGGACTATGGTTTCTTTTCTTATTGTGCTGTGCGCCAGGGAGGGTTGATCTCGCCACGTGAATCAGAGATCATTGGTTTAACCCTTTTCCGATGAGCATTCAAGAGTATCGATACCCATACTGTACAGAATTTTAGATATTAGTATAGGTATCAAACTCTATTTTGGGAGTTTGGTATTAATATCAAAATTTTAAAATTTTAAAAAGAGAAAAAGAGGAAGTGGAAGAAAAAGAAAAAAAAATAAAATAAAAAGAGTAAATAAAAAAATAAAAAAAATAAAAAAAAAGAGTTTAGAATTTTTTAAACTTATATTTGGGTATCGATACTAATATGGTAATCTCAAACTAAAGTTAGATATTGATACCAAACTCCTAAAGTAACAATATCAAAGTACCATAAAAAATTTTTAGTATTCAGTATTTTAGTATCAGTATCATTTGCGTACCTTACTTTTTTAACTTAAGTCAATTTTTTTACCTTTTAATTCTCATCTATAAATATTGATACCATTAGTTGATATCTATTAGGTATTAATTCAAAATTGAATATATAAATTGTGAGTTTAAATTATTTTCTTTTTTATTATTTTCAAAATGACTATTTCAAATTTTATAATTTAATCTAAATTAATTTTCATATAATATCAGAATAAAAAAATCTTAGCAAGATTATTTATCTTGCAAAGTCTCTTTGCTCAAACGCAAACTATCTCATGGATTAATTTTTGTTCAAATTTATGAAAATAAAAAATTCTTAACTTTTAGAACCTAAAGTTCAAGGAAATACAAAAAATAAAGGGTTTTCAAGTTTGACCCAATAAATTCTGGTCAAAATTGGTCTAACTTGTTCATAGCCCAAAATTTAGATCCGGCCCAACCAAAAGAGTACCAGCCACGGCCCTTCGCACTAACACGCGTGCCAAGGCAACCGGTAAAAGGGAATTTATTTTTTTAAAGAAGTATATTACTATCGTGCAGTCTGTGAGAAAACTGTTACTGCAATTAAATATCGACTTCTAATCGCATCTCTCGTTGTCCGTCTCCCCCAATTAAAAAAAACTCCGACGCGCAGGGCAAGGGGAGGAAGAGAAAACCGCATCGCTACATGGCGACGGATCTCCCCGATCGGTCATCCGCGCACCCTGCTTCTATCCCAATCTCCTCCGCCTTCAGGTATCTCTCTCTCTAATCTACGTTACGCTTCCTTTCTCTTCGCGCTCTCCCATTCGATGCCCATTTCGATCTGTCCGGCGGTCGGTTCCCCTAGATTTCTTGTCATCCTTTATTTCCGGTGATTCCGGTCTGTTTTCTACATGAATCCAAGCATCCCGATTAGTATCGAGTTGGAAACGTGGATCTCTGTTTGCTGCCCATGCGTGTTTGTGCAATAACCGTCGATCTTCGTTTTCAGTTTGTTGATTGGTTTTAGGTTTTCTTTAGTTCGACACGGAGATTTGAGTTGTCCTATTTGCTGATGTGTCTCACTGAGGATTCAATTTTTGTTAGTTTGTTATGGGAATTCAACGGGCTTTGCTTATGGGTTCAGGGATTGAGGAGGCGAGGGCGGAGAAGAAGATACAGAGCTGATAATGCCTGCTGACGGAGAGGACACAAGATGGATGTGCAGGGCTGGTATGGTGAACCTCCACCGAGTCAGTTCTATTGTAAGAGAGATTGGAGAACCGTGCTTGTATCACTCGCCCACCAAGGTTGGTCCAAGTTAGTATTCTGATTAATAAAATTCTGAATATCTACCATCCCGCTTCTTTGCAACTGATCTTTGATTGGAAGTCTTCAGTAAGCCGTTCATTACATGCAATTTAATGTATTTGGAACTGACTCAGCTCTCTCTATATCCTTACTATCCCTGTTTCGTAGTTACTTATTTACTTGGATTCCTTTGGATTCAGGCCAGGCGATGAACTAAGCACCTAGATCACTAGATGTACTTTATCTGTTTGCTAAGGCTCACACCGCTCAATTTTCTAGAGAGACGGCTCTTAACTGTTATATTTGACATGACTATCGATTTTTTTTATAATTACAATTAAAAGTTGTTCTACATCATACAATACATGTACAATGAATAAATTTTTTTCGGTCTCACTTAATTCTTATATATTCCAGATAGCAGTTGACGTGTTCCTTACCTGTTACATTAACTACTTGTGCTTTTTATTCTTGATTCAGCCTCTTTTATGTCTGTAACTAATTATGTTTTCCCCTTTCAAATGTTTGTAAGATCCAACACATTCTACACAAAGCTTTAGTGTTTGGGGACTGCACATTGTATGTCACATGTCTATTATAAATTCTAATTACTAAAAGTACATTTACTGAATTTTTATGTGCTTTTCGATAATGAATTCTGCCTAACCTTTAGGGGTTACCCGTTATGATTGCAAAGGAATGTTCAAAAGATTTATAACACGGTTGATTCCCATAGTAATGCCCACTTACTTTTTGTTCTTATAAAATACAAAAACGTTATTGAACTTGTGTTGTTTTGTCATCATTAGAATCACAATTACGTGTAATGGGAAATTAAAATTCTTTTGTTTTGCGTAGTATGTTCTCAATTTAAGCACTAATAATAGCCCTCATCTTAGTCTTTGAGCCAGCAAGTTTCCGTCTCTTTGTCAAGATTGTTAACAGTGAAGAGTATATAGTAATTAATGTTATTGCATCTGGCATACACATTTTTATCTGGCCCAGTTGTTCTTGCATACAGTTAGATAAAAAGTAGAAATTCTACTATTATACAAGTTTGCCTTCACGTTTATTTGAATCTTTTGTTGACGCAAGTGGTTCCCATTTACAGATTGATACCTTGATTTCCTTTAGTCCTGTGTCTTTTATAGTGTTAAAAGTTCAAAATATTTTACTTCGTTTCTAGCTTCTAAATCCAAATTCCCTGGTATTAGTAACCAGCAGAGTGCTTTGTTCCAACTTCCAACTGAGCTCTTTTTTAACGTTCCTTGGTGGGTAAAGTTGCTTTCTGGTCAAACTGACACTTTTTAGTCTTTTCATCTAAACTAATCTGGTTATCTGACATTGAATACAGAAGTTCACGTTAATGCTTGACATGATCATTACCTGTCTCTTCTACACTATAAAGTGTTTCTTGTAATATATAATAAATGTATCCATTGAAGCTGAAATTTTATTGATAATTTATGTTTGTTTCTAAAGAAACTTCCATGATCAGCATTCATATGTGCCAGACTACCCTGCACATTCATGAACATTGTGCACCAGCACCTTTTTTGTATTTTTGAAATGGGACATTATTTAAGCGTGCAACCTGTTCTTGCATAAAAAATGATGGAAAATTTCAAATTTGAGGCTTATACTAATCTTGATCACTTTGAATATCTTATCCATGTTGTGTTTTCCGAAGTCAAAGCTTTTAGGAGTTATTTAAAATTTCTAGTTAAGTTCTTGTACTTTTTTATCCTTGGAAAATTTTTTAATTTGCAATTTTCATCCTTTAAATACCATTACATGTATGTGTAACTATTGTAGTATTTTTATGAGGCAGCGTAACAAAATGCTGAAGAAAGAAAAGTGGCAAGCAATTTTCAACAGTGAGGGGAAGGTCATAGGTTTCCGGAAAGCACTAAAATTGATTGTTTTGGGGGTAAGCTATGGCACTTACATGAATATGTCTTGGGATGATGAATCAGGAAAATAACTTCTCATCTTTAACCTTCTTTTTGTAAAATACAGGGCGTAGATCCATCTATAAGAGCAGAAGTCTGGGAATTTCTTCTTGGTTGTTATAAGTTGAGCAGCACTGCTGAATCCAGGAGGCAATTACGGATGGCTCGAAGGTACATTTATCTCATGTTTATTTGAAGTTTTAGTTTAATTCATAATGTACACCTATGGAATATGACCATTTTGAAGTTTTACGTACATAATTTATTAAAATTTGGTACCTTCGCTTGCACTTTAAATAACACTGCTAAGTAGTTATTTTGTTTAGCATTAGTGTTATTTTTAATTTTCCTCTCCATTACAAGGCTTCCCTTTCTCATAAGTCTTGTTACTAGACCTACAACACCAATCAAATCTACAACCCTTTGATCCTAATTCACTGTCATATCCTATTTGATTTTTTGCGTCCTCTTTGCCTTAATCATTGGTGGCTTGTCCTCCTTCAAACATGTTCAACCTTCGAGTGTCACACTCTTTTTTATAATCCACTATTATGGCTTACTTTATATACAAACTTGCAAATCTATCTTTTAGTAACCCTCCTCATTTTCTTAAATCATTTCTCTCTTTCTTTTCCAACAACCACATGCATTCAACAATCCATCATGATTCATGGACATATGTGACACTTTTCACGTGTTCATTTTGTTGTTGCAAAGAACATGTTTTTTATCTTCCATGCATGGAGAAGCTACACCTCTATCGAGTGCATGCAAATAGTACCCCTCTCCCATTTGCGAGCATTAGATGCCACTACCTTCTCTATTTTTCTTATTGAAGAGTAAAATAACGGTATTTTTACAAAATCTTCGGCCATTGTTTCTTTTGTGAGATTATAGAACATGCTTAGTGTCACACCCCGGCCTTAAGGTTCTCCGACGGACTTTCAGACCAGCGTGAAACCCTAGATTTCCCGGGCATGAAATCATCCCCAAGTTGGAAACCCTAATTGTCATCCAAATTTATCCCTAAATCAGAAAGTCAAAATCCTAATTTAGGAATTTACCTCTAGTCAATGCCAAAATCAACGAAATTACGCCGCCGCTCGAATTAATCGTGTTTGTTGATGTCACGCCGACGTCAGCACAATTTTGAAATCCCGCCGCTTTCGATTTGCTGCTGCTGATCGTTGACGCGCTTGCTGACTCACCACCATGTCAGCGTCGTCTTCATGCAACTCGCGATGCCGCCCGCATCGCTTCTTCCACTGAGCGCCGCTGTGCTCGTGGGATCGCCGAAGAGGGTAGCCAGTAGGGAGAGGACGCCCTCGTCTCTCCCTTCGTTCCGCATCGTCAACCGGCAGCCGCATGCCGTCGGGAACACCTCGTCGAGCTCGTCGCCGCTGCGGAAGAATCCGGAACAGGGGAGCTTAGATAAACAAAGCAGAAGCTTTATTCGACATTCGAAAGTACAGAAACCTCTCTGCTACCGCCGACGACCCTCGTTCCTTCCCTTGCCGGTCGTCCCCCTGGATGCTGGTTACAATCGCTCTCTTTCCTCACAAAAGTCACTCGACATCGGCATCTCCCTAGACGCCGGAACTCGCTTCCACTCACGCTCCCTCAAGCCTGCTGTTGGTAGTCGATCATTGATCCCCCGCTTTTCCTTCCTCGTCTCCCTTTTATCTTGAGGAGACGACGCCGCTAAGCTCCGCTTTGCTCGTGTCTCCTCCCCAGATTAGGGCATCTGCCTCTCCTCTTCGAGTCGTCCGCGTCCGAAAGTATCGCGCCGCCACTCCGTGTCCGATTGTGTTGCCGATGACCCCGTCGCCTTGCCGCCAAGGACGACGTCGTCGTCCGCGTTCGTTTTCTGTGAACTGCTTGGTGGAGATGACCCTGTGGCGTCAAAATCAGAAGAATGAGTCGTTGACCCCGAAATCGCATGTTGCTGTGGGGCTCCGATTTCTCCTCCACAGTTTGGGCTTGGATTTGGGCTGCCTCTCGGCCCGGTGGGTTTCAGCTCAACCTGGAATTCCACAGGCCTAACACTTAGTGTGAGATGCATTTTCTGGTCCAAGGAGCAAACGGGCTTGCGCAGCCCAAAACCTTGTTGCTATAGCCCAAATCCACTAAGCAGTGCCGACGAAGCTCGTAACTCCAGCAGCCGCATCGACGATTGCACGGACGAGATGTGATTCGTCGACGGCAGGGGAGATCTGTGGACCTAGCGGGCAGCTTCAATGGAGCCGATGGCGGACGCGATCACGCGGACATCTCAAATGGAAAAGTCCGACGGGCGACGGCTGGCGATCGGTCCCTTTCCAAACCCGATGTCGTCTCCTCGTCCTTAAGAAGTCGAGTGGATGAATGACAAGGGAGGGGAGCTTTGACTGAGACAGAGAGCTCGATCTGACGAGGAACACTGCTCCTCTCTGGTGTTTGCAGCGGCGAACAGATAGAGAGGAGGGAGAGGAGACGACAGTCTTGGGGAAGAAGGGAACGGCAAGCGGCAATGACCTTCCATCCCTCTTCTCCGGCGTTCGCAGAGGCGGAGGACCTCTCCCTCCACTCCAAGCGAACCTCCTCCAGCGAGTGGCGAGAGCACCCTGGATGAGCAGCGAGCTTCTTCTGCTCTACGAGAACTGTAGCAACGTCATTTCCACGAGTCGGGACAATGTGGGTCGACGACGACGAGAGGCGAGAGCGCCTCGTCTTCCTCCTGAGTAGTCGACAAGCGACTATATTAGGCAAAAGAGTTCGCCTTCTCTCCGGACGACGGATGGGAGTAGATCCGTCGTCCATCTTCCCTCTAGGCGGTGACCTCCGATGAGTCTCGGTGAGAACTCCGACAACGGCAAGGTCAGACAACGAGAGAAGAAATTGAGCGTGTAAATAAGGATTTTAGGTGTCTTGTTTAACGAGAAGTAACAAGAGGAATTTTCCCTAATATCCTACTTCTTCTTACCCACCTCCGATGAACTCCTTAGTCACTTCCAGTGACAAGATTCGGCATCCAGAGGGACGCCTGCGAAGGCTCAGAGCAAAGACATGAGGTTTGAGCTCTACCACAGGCCCCACGCCTCTACCTTAGTGACGAGCAAGGGCGTCGTCCACAAAAGAGCTTTGGCGCAAAAAATAAGGAAAAAAAAAGAGGCCACATTTTTGACATGAATGGGCTTTTATTAAACAGGGCTTGACAAAGGTATTAGAGCAAGGTTGTTCCGGTAAATCATGGTGATGCGGAGCAGAGGGAGGGCGCAAGCTATTGTGCTCAGATGGAGATATGCCTGAGACGGCGAAAAAGGTCTGACGGAGGGCGCATCGATGCTCAAAAGTGGGTTTGCGTGTCTCAGCGATGATAGGAGAAGCGTTGCACGGACCTAGTTTAGAAAGGAAGAAGAAGGCGACGGAAGAGAGCTTCCGCCGGCCATCCTCACTGACGAAGCGAGTCGGACGGAGAGCATAGGCGGTGCACCGATGGGGACTCATCCGAGATAGATCCGGCCGGCAACGAGGGAGAAGGCTCGTGCGCGGAGGATCCCCTGTTTTCTCTCTCGCATGCGAGCGAGGAGACATGATTTGCAGCCGGTGGCTGCAACGCCGGAGGAGAAGTTCCGGCGGTGCTTCGGTGACTAACAACCGGAGAGGCAAAATGGCATATATCGCAGCGGTGGCCGCGATACCGGTGTCCATTACAGACTCAGAGAGGACGTTGAGGGCGACGCCCAGATTAGACGGGGGAGAAATGTGAGGTGCATTTTCCCTTGGACCGGGCCAGGGAGCAAGCGGGCTTGCACTGCAGCCCATAACCCTATTGCTGGCCCAATTCCATTGAGCATTGCCAACGAAGCCCGTAACTCCAGCATCTGCGTCGACGATCGCACGGACGAGATGGGATTCGTCGACGACGGGAGAAATTTGTGGACCTGGAGGGCGGCTTCAATGGAGACGATGGCGGACGCAATCATGCGGAGGCGTGATTCGCGGACGGCTCGAATGAAAGGTCCGATGCGCGATGGCCGGCAAACGGTCCCTTTCCAAACCTGATGTCATCTCCTCATCCTTAAGAAGCCGAGTGGATGAACGACGAGGGAGGGGAGCTTCGACTGAGACAGAGAGCTCGATTTGACAAGGAACGCTGCCCCTCTCTAGTGTTCACAGCGGCGAACAGTCTTCCTCCAGGCGAGACAGAGAGAGGGAGCGGAGACGATGGACTAGGGAAGAAGGGAATGGCGAGCGGCAACGACCTTCCATCCCTCTTCTCCGGCGTTCGCAGAGGCGGACGGCTTCTCCCTCCTCTGCGAGTGAACCTCCTCCAGCGAGTGGCAAGAGTGCCCCAGACGAGTAGGGAGCTTCCTCTGCTCTACGAGAGCTGCGGCAACATTGTTTCCACGTGTCGGGATGACTCAGGTCGACGACGACGAGAGGCTAGAGCGCCTCGTCTTCCTTCCGAGTAGTCGACGAGCGACTACATCAGGCGAAAGAGTTCGCCTTCTCTTCGGACGGCAGATGGGAGTAAATCCGTCGTCCATCTTCCCTCTAGGCGGCGACCTCCGATGAGTCTCGGTGAGAACTCCGACAACGGCAAGGTCAGATGACGAGAGAAGAAATTGAGCGTGTAAATAAGGGTTTTAGGTGTCTTGTTCCATGAAAAGTAACAAGAGGAATTTTCCCTTATATCCCGCTTCTTCTTCCCCACCTCCGACGAACTCCTTGGTCACTTTCGGCAACAAGATCAGGCGTCCCTACGAGCGCTGAGAGCAAAGACGTGAGGTCTGAGCTCTGCCGCAAGCCCCACGCCTCTACTCCGGCAACGAGCAAGGGCGTCGGCCACATAAGAGCTTTGGTACGAAAAAAAAAAAGAAGAAGAGGCCAAATTTTTGACGTGAATGGGCTTTTATTAAACAGGGCTTGACACTTAGCATGGTTGATAATTATGCACTATTTTGATGAGGAGTGCTGAAGTCTACTATCTATCTGTGTGTAGTTATTTTAGTTGTAGGTGTTTGTTGTGTTTAGCTATTTTCCTTTCTGTTCATCTGTTGATTTCTCTCCATGATGCCTGAGAAGCAGCTGCAAAATTTGGTGAGGGGATTCAAGATCCAAAAGCTCACGTTGGCCTCCTCACAGGAGCTAGCAAGGTTTCCAGCAGGTGCCACCAACATTATCAAGATACAACTTTAGGTCTGCTGGCATTATGCAATTAAAAGATTCTGAGCTATGTCATGACCTAGGATGATAGGCAGATGCAATTTATAACTGGATGGATAGTAAAGGATTATGAGTTGTGGAGAAGGGACTTCATGTTTTGGTTTTAGCATACAAGAGCATATTTTATAGTGGGATTTAGTTTGACCCCCCAAATGGTATCTACAGCATGGATTTCTGTGTGGTCTTGGAGTGTTCTGGATACTTTGTAGCCCGTCACTGCTAATGCAAGTCGCATGTTGGAATTAGCATATGATTTCCAAGGAAGATGCGATCTAGTGGTTCCACTTCCATATATAAAAAGTCTCAGCAACTACTGCTATGTTCTTCAGAGTTTAGAAATTTATTGTTCTTTCGCTCCTTTTGCACTCATGCATTTTGATTTAGAAGGATTTGTTTTGAACTGGCATTACAACTTTTTGCACATCTTCATGTTGGTACACAGGTCAAGCTGTAAACTCACGTAGCATACTGAACTCAGTATAACAAAGTTTTTTGATTGGGTATGGAACAAAAAAAAAAAATCCAAGTTGAAAGGAAAAATATGCTTCATTAATCATAATAAGAGAACGCAGACCATATATAAAGTGGAAAAGAAATAAATAATCAATTTCAAACTTATCAAGAAATAATATTGTGTTATTTGGTGGGAGAGTGGAAATACCATTTGTAGATGCGTATACTTAACCTTATAGTTGGCTGTCACTTGATTACTCTCTTTGTGTAAAAACTTTCTTAGTTTGTGGAATCAATGAGGTATCTTAGGGTTCTTTGTGTGACCAAATATTATTTTTGAGCAACGTCTAAGATACCAATTCGTACTAGTCCATTGTTGTAACAGTATACGATGGTAGCAGGCACTACTAGTCTAACCTTGTAATGGTGTACTAATACTAGGTTTGTACTCTCTCTCTCTCTACATATATACATATATGTATGTATACATATACATATGCCTGTATATATAGGTTTTTGTATTTTGGAATGAAAGTACACATGTTAATCTGATTGAAGAAATTTCTACTAATTGAATTAAGAAAGTGGAAAAACGTGGATATTTGAAATGTTGTTATATTACGAGGAATGCTGTTCTTGATTTGTTGAGTCTCCTAATGATTTAGGAGTATCAAGTTTGTTAGATGATCACATATTTTTTTCAGTGAAGTTACATGGTTTGGAGAACAAATAATAAATCAGTTACTATTCTTTATTAATAAAAGGCAAGAAACAAAGTAATTTGTTAATATCCTAATGTATAATTAATTGATATGATTAATTAACGGTTTATGCCAATGAGTTTAGAAGGTGAGTGAACATAAATAGGTTCATTTTCTGTTACACACTGATGATGATGCAAAGGTATACAAATAGATGCCCATGCCTTTATCACATCATGGGAAATGCTTCTTGTTATTTTGTTTGGTTTGCTCATTGGTTTACTTGTCTTAATTATTAAATCTGTCCTTTGTATCCAAGCATTTGATTTGTTGTTGCTAAATGAGACAAAGGACATAGAAGGAGTTTAATTGAACTAGATAATTTTCATATATTGTTTTTATTGGAAATAGCCTAGCACACTGAGTAGTTCAAGATATGATTGCTACATAGACATTCTGAGTTGGTGCACCTGGTATAGAAACATCAATGTGTCATTACATTTAGTATATATTGGTTCAAGATTGGATTGGTAAAACCGATAAGGATTGAAATTGAAATATTAGTTTAATTAACCATTTTGGAATTCCAAATGTTTAATATAGTAAGTTGCAAACTGAAGATGTGACTTGGAGTAGGTAACTAAAAGAAATTTATTTGGGACATTGGCGATACAGTTGTATGGACTGTGGATGCAGAAAATCCATTGCTAAGTTACAAGAAGCTATGTTTGGTTGCCTAGTGTCACTACTGTGCAAGTTGGAAAAGTGTTGTGAAAGTTCTTTTGAGCGTGAAGCAATATTATTTGGTTGTGAAAACACTATAGATTTCTATTGAGAGAAACACTAAAACTTCATATTAACCTTTCATATCAATAAACTAAGAACGGCCTCAATTTTTGTTGACCACTAGTTTGCTGGAGCATCCATTGTTTCTAACCAAGGATCCTATCCAAGTGCAGACTCTCTTCTCTTTAATTCTTTCCATAATTTTCAATTAACTTTTAATTATTTAGCATATTTTTCAATTGTACCCCATCATAATTAATGCATATTAAAAAAATTTCACAATATATTTCCAGCCTTGCACATTGAAATGTCTGCAAGTCTCACATTATATTTAGCAATTATAACACAAATCAATGTTTGAAAAACTGGTATATACCGAGTGATATAGCTGGTTTGTATCGGTCCGACTAATGACCAGTACACGGAACAACACCAATACAATGGAGTAGATCGGAGCAAGCTGAGAAGAACATGAGAGGAGGAGAAGAAGGGAGGAGAGGAGCTCGTGTCCGCCCTTTCGCCTACCTTTTGCTTCTGTTGTAGCATTGGTATTGTATCAGTACTGCCCAACATAGCCATTCGAGTCCATGCTTGACATGGTACCATGTGTTAGATTGGTTTTTAAAACCTTAATACAAATATCATGAAAAATTTGGGTCACGAAAATTCCGAACAACCTTTCCTTATTTTTTATATTATGTTCAATCTAAAAAGAAATTATACAAAAAATAATGCAAAATTGTTAAAGCAGAAGTTAAATTTCTATAAAACTAATCACGTTAACACACAATTGAACATTGCGTGTTATAAAATATCAAATTGGTGCTAGCAATTATGTTCGCTTTTGCAAACACGCAAATGTTGTTGGTCTAATGCACAAACATTGCATTAATAACCATTAACAACCCGAACAATGTGCCAACAAGGCTATTCCCATGGCCGTCGGATTCATTGAACAATTAGAAGTCACCAACGATGAGTGACAATTAGTAGGGAAGCACATTAGGAGTGGGAGCATGAGCAGAAAACCAACGAGTAGAGAAACATGAGAAGAGTAGAGTGTGTAAGCCAAATTTTTTTATTCTATGCCATGTGCGGCATGGGTTGAGCATGGGGGAGCACCTCTACTAGATGGCGCAAAGCAATACTCTTTGCAATACTCTTTGCGTTGCTGTGTGTTCTGCACTGTGTTGCGCTCCAAGCTGTATAACCAAATGTTTAATATATTTAATTGCAAATGAGATATATGACCTTTAGTATGTAACTAAAAGAAATTTGTTTGCAATATTAGCGATACAATTGTGTGAATGTGAAACATCCATAGCTAAGTCAGAAGAAACATTAAAATCACAAGAAAATGTACCAGTGTCCTATGATCTTATCTCAAACATTAGATCACCTATTTGGGAAAAAAATTATAGAAATTTGTGACAATGTATGTTTTGAAGATTGAAGTGCTAGGCTTGTGAAAAATGTGCTGCATATTCTGAATGACTTGTGTTGTCAAAGTGAGGGGTCCATCTAAAATATTTTTGTGACCATTCTTAAGTTAATTTCCATTGTTAATTATCAGTTAACTTTGTTTCTTTATGGTGTTCATGATGTTGCACTGGATTAATTTAAGTTAGCCTCTTTTGTTGACCCATCTGGTAGAGGGCTCAAATCTATTTCTAGTCATCTAGGCATTACATGGATTAATAAATAAATTATGTATCGTGTATTTGAAGCTTGGCATTCAAAATTGGAAGTTGTGTTCCCCTATGTGTTGAACAGTTATCGCCAGCCTGCTTCTTTTATTGAACAATTATAATCAATTCTTCCTTGGTTGAGAACTTGGGCACGGCTTAATATTGTTTCTGTAATGCAGGGAACGTTATGAGAATTTAATTAGGCAATGCCAAATGATGCATTCTAGTATTGGAACTGGTAACCTTGCTTATGTTGTGGGATCCAAAGTCATGGATGTAAGGACTATATCTAAAGACAATGGCAACGGAAAAACAGTGACTACTAGTGGACACTCTTCTGGTCATACTACCAGTAAGCAAGATCCCTCATCTGATACAGATAATGGCTTTACTGACTATAAATATCAAAGAAAGAGCTCTGACAGCTCAACGGAGTTAGTCAGTGCCAGAATGAGCACTGATAGTGCTGCGTATAATTATTGCTCAAGAACCTCTGAGTGTGAAATCAACACACTTCAGGACGACAGTGAGAGTTTTTATGACTTTCCTCCTCTTCCTGTAACTAACTTATTCCAGAAACATGGTGGTGATGAAAATGGAAGTAAGAAGCGTGAGAAGCACCGTGATAAAACTCTTTCTGGTCCAACAAGATTGAAGGATGATCACGTGTATAGCTTCCAAATTAGCAACAACGTAGATCTAGTTATGGAATCAGATTTCCCATCTACCAGCAACAATGATAGTGATACCTTTCATTCAAGTCATATCGAGCAGGATGTTGTTAATGGTTCAAGAATATTAGATATTCCAGAAATGTCCGTGGCAGATGAATCATTGTCAAATGGTCTAGTCATTAATGATGGTAGAGTCTCTGAGTGGCTTTGGACACTTCATCGAATTGGTAACTTAGTATTCCTCCCTTAAATTTACAAGAAATGCTTGTATACTGTTTGTCATGTTTGTCATATCTGATTATATCCTTATGCTTCTCATTGCTAAAAAACATTGCTTTTGTAGTTGTTGATGTTGTGAGGACTGACAATCATCTTGAATTTTATGGAGACTCAAAAAATATTGCCAGAATGTCGGATATTCTTGCTGTTTATGCATGGGTTGACCCGGCAACTGGATACTGCCAAGGTTATACCTGGATCTCTGTCTTGATTTTCTAGCTTGCATCATATGTTTGGATTTATAGCAGAGTTTGACTGTTTTAACTCTGGACAAGTTGTGATTGTTAACTTGGTTGGATAATTGACATTAGGGATGAGTGATTTGCTTTCTCCTTTTGTCGTACTTTATGAGGACAATGCTGACGCCTTCTGGTGCTTTGAGATGCTTCTTCGAAGAATGGTAGTACACATTTTTCTGATCCACCAAAGCCTTCATTAATTGGATTATTCAAATTGTTGGTATCCATTCTAATACTTTCTACATGTTTGTTCAGCGTGAAAATTTTCAGATGGAAGGGCCTACTGGAGTCATGAAGCAATTGCAAACTTTATGGAAGGTCTTGGAATTAATAGACGCAGAAATGTTTGGACATCTTTCACTGATAGGTGCTGAGAGTCTTCATTTTGCTTTTCGAATGTTGCTGGTTCTTTTTCGTCGGGAACTATCTTTTGATGAAGCTCTTCGGATGTGGGAGGTTAGTGTCCTAAAGATGTCAATTTTGAAAAAACTTGATTACCCACATTTGGTTTCTTCAGTAATTTTCTAGACTTTAGATGAATGATGCCATAATGCTGTGCTTGCACTTGATCCTGATTATTTTGCATCTGCTATTTGCCAGCACTTGTATGCTCTAGAGAAGGCAATATTATTGGTTGCAAAGACGCAGTAGCTATGCTTGTGTTTTTGTGGCGTCGGAGAATATATATTATACCTAATCTGCTTGTAACAGCTGTAACCATGCAGACAATAAGACGGATTGCTTCTGAAAGAGTAACATTCATGACATGTACATGATTGAATATTCTTTTTCGCATTAGAATAACATACTTGATAAAGACTGAATTCAAGCATTTCTGTTCCAGATGTGCTAGTATTCTTTATAAGTAGCCTTCAATTCTTTTCCAGATGTTTTATACGGGAGCGATCATTTGATTTCTGGACTGGATTTTATATCCCATATTGTCCCTAGCTCTGAAATTATCTGAAGTGTTTTGTTTTCAAGGAGTGTAAAATTGTGAAATCAAAGAGGGTGCTCATTAGTTAAGTCTTTTATGCTTAAAAAACTATGGAGCCCTTGGCAGTCAAACCAGTCTGCAATATGTGATCATAGTGATAATACCAAATCCAAGTGTTAGGGACGGATTGGTGGGTGGTGTAACTCTTGTATACGTCAAATCTAGTGTTAGGGACAACTATGGAGCCCTTGGCAGTCAAACCAGTCTGCAATATGTGATCATAGTGATAATAGCAAAGCTGTGGGTGGTGTAACTCTTGTATACGATTACAATGAGTGTGGATATAGTAGCAATTTAAATACTATATATAGGTTATCTGTAGTTATCGGTCTGAGTGGAACTAGTTGATACCAAAGATCCAAAAATTGTTCCATATCGAATGGTACATATGGTTTGTACTGGTTCAAGCACGGAGTTGAGCAAAGCGGAAGAGAAAAAAGAGGAAGAAATGGAGAAGGAGAAAAAGAAAAAGAAGAGAAGAAGAATAAGGAGAAAGAGGAAGGAATCTTCGCATGTGTCAAAAGCGGCTCTTCCACCGTTTGCCGTGAGTGCGAGGCGGCATTTGCCCTCTCCTCTTATTCTTCTTCCTTCTCTTCTTCTTCTTCTTGCTCTTTCTTTTCTTTTTTTGCTAGGGTGGTTTTGTTGATTCCATCCGATATGCAGCTTCCTCTCTTCTTCTTCCTCCCTTTGTCTGTCTAGTACAGACCAGTATGTACTAGTCTGAGTGGGAACTATTATGTCGGTCCGGAGGCTTTGAAAACCTTGGTTGATACTAGTTTGGCATATAAGTATATATATTATACACTATATATAGGTTAGTGATTAAAGCAATACCATGTGTATAAACATTGCATGGTCTGAGCAAATATTAATACACAATATAAAATCAGTATGTTAAACCTTGGTATGTAGCATGCACACCTTTTGTATATTATTTTCTTCTTCTAGGTCATTGTAATTTGCAAAACTAGTCCAATGAGTGATTATATGGATGGGAGAAATTTGGGGGTGTAGTGTATCACGAGTGAGCATTATATAAAATCATCCTATTTAGCCTATTTGTTACCCTCAAAACGGAGTTTGATACAAGATTGGTGCAATTTTAAGGGAAGCAAATAATATAGGAAGATTCATAATTTATTCAATGCAAATCAATCACATACAATATAAAACATATCAATTATAAATTTAAACATTCTTTGAATGCATAATTTAGCAAGTATCCTTTAACAAAAAAATATTTGGCAACCATGAATAATAATTATTTTACTAAACCTTCGTTAACAACATTGGTGACTAGTCTACCATCATGACAGAAGTTATTTTACTTGGGACTAGGTTGGTTTGATCACATCTCACCATAGTATTTGATGGTGGAGTTTTTTTGCTAGTAGTCTTTGATATTTTTGGGTCTACTTACTACAAGCATTATGCTTCTCATCTTAGTTTACATGAATGAATTGGGCTTTGTCGGTCTAAAATTTACTCTTTTGTTGAATTAAAGGAAAACAACATTCTTATTACCTCATCTAACACCACCATCATTTGTGTTTGTGTGATTATCAATGTTGCTTGAATCGTGACAAACTTTGAGGTAAAGAGAGTATCAAAAGTGGGGGTTGCCTTATCAGAGGCTTCCCTGTTAATAAGATCGAAGGGATCATTGAAACTTTCTCCTTTCTTGTGTCCTAGACAAGAGCTTTTCCTTACCATAATCTTTCATCTCTAGCTTGGTTGGGTCAGTTACCACGATCAACTTTATGTCCTTTGCTAGAGTTGAGGGTTATTCTTGTAGTTGGGAACGGGTATCATCTTCTTCCTCTTGCAGTTGCTGCATGGTTGTTTGGGTGCATTGGTGTTAACATTATCTATTAGCTGAAAATATGTTGAGAGGGACAAGGTGGATATGGTGGCTCATGATGGGTAAATCTTCTTCGTTGCTAGAAGTTTGCCATTGCATTATTGAGTCTTCCTTTGTTCAAAAAATGACATGTTGAATTAGTCATCAACTATCTTCTGACTCTTACTCTTTCTCATGTCATATAATTCACAATTTCATGTGTATGTAGTCCAATCACTCTAGCCTCTAATAAGAGAGCCTATTGGACTTCTATATGGAACAATGCCAACATGTTTCAATTACACTTGTAGTCATTTAATGGTATATATGCTAGGATCCGCACAACAATTTTTTATAAACTTGAGCTCTTACCCTAGATAGTAACCATTTTTTCTTTGCAAATTTGAAAAGAAATACATTTAGACCATTGCATTTTTTTTAAAACAAAAGAAGTTATAGTGAACATGATAATAATTTTTAGGTATTAGATCCATTTTATATCTTAGATAATCCTTGTATTATCATACAAGGACAAATCAGTTTATCAGAGGACATGCATCTTTGTCTAATTGTCATAGCCACATTCCAGAGTGTAGCCTTCCATGACTAACCAGTTTTCAATATGCAGCTTACTTTCACTTGTAATGTTTGGGTAAATCAGTCATTGAATTGTGCACATAAACCAACTTATCTGTATGAGAGCCTATTGGATTTTTATGTAAAACAATGTAAATGCGCATCAATTAAGCTCAGTCGTTTGGCAGTATCTATGTTATGTTGCAGATAAACAATTTTTCATAAAATTGGGGCTCTTGCTCTAAATTGCAGCCATCATTTCGTTTTAGATTTGAAATAAATATTAATATGACCATTACAAAATTTATCTATTTTTTTAAGTTATAGTGAATAGAATAACCACATTCTAGGATGTCTGCTCTTTGAGCCTGCCCTGACTAGCCAATGTTTTTCATTATGTATTTCATTATGTAGTTTATTTTCAGTTTATTGTTGTAAATTATTACAGCACATTGAATGAGTAAACTTGACCCATTAACTTGGTGAGCCAGGTGACAACGTGACCAAATTTAAAATGTTTAAGTCCAATTAATGATAAGAAGTTCATTAAACTATATGTATTGTAACATCTTTTCTTCCACTTCTCACATAAGATTAAACTGAGGTATTATAAACTCTCCCACTTAATACCTGACAACCTTGTCAAGCTTAATGCTTAATATATGTTCAAGAGTCATCCTTTAGTCGGCAGCACATAAGGTCAGCCCAATGACGACTTCACCATCCTCAATAGCTCTTTCCTATTGGCCACTCACTATGCTTAGGTTTAAGTTTGCTCTTATACCATTTATTACAACTTGCGAAATGAGCAAACTGATGTGCCGAATGACAATGTGACCCAAATGCTCAAGTTCAAGTTAGTGGTAGTAAGTTTATTAAATAACATCTTTTATTTATCCAACTTCCTGGGATTACACCGAAGATACATAAATAAGAATTTTCACTTTAAGGTCTTGCAATTTGAGCCAACCATGATTGGCCAGATATTTAATAGGATTTAGTCGATTTTTTTTTCCTATTTTGAAGAAATGGACGATATAGTTGACAAATTTTAGTAGAGAAAACAGGTTATGTTTTGCAGTTTAATGGTTTTAGAGAAAAGTTTTTCCATTAACTTGCTTTGTTTACAATCTTAAGGACTTTGTATTATCCTTTTTGAGACTACCATGACTTAACCAGAGATTTAATAGGTTTGTGTTGAGGAATTCAAGAAA
Source organism: Costus lasius (assembly GCA_027563935.2). Taxonomy (NCBI): domain Eukaryota; kingdom Viridiplantae; phylum Streptophyta; class Magnoliopsida; order Zingiberales; family Costaceae; genus Costus; species Costus lasius. Next base: position 104,939,310 of record CM050453.2, read on the forward strand.
TGAGATGATCTTTCTGAGAGTTAAATGAAAAATAGTTCTTATATTTTATTCATACCAAGACATACAGTACATTGTACACCGACTCTAAGCGATTTAAAATATGTGGTAATAATTTGTTCTATTTCATGTGATAGTAACTCATGTCAACGTATGCAAATAACTCAATCTAACTCTCTTACGCGTGGGAATGACTTATTCTATCATTTTAATTCTAACACAGAAAGTTCAAATAGTAGAGATCAGAGAATAATAATAACATGGTTTGCAGTTTCAAGGTTTTAGAGAATAGATGTTTCCTCAAGAACTTGTTTTGTTTGTCCACAGAAGAGCAACAACACAAACAGCCACATCAAGAGCAACAACGATACTATTATTTGAGATGAATTTCTAGCAACTTTTTTTGTTAACACACTTTAAGGGCAAAAGCTACACTGGTTCGTAATGCACACAGCATACACTTTGTCCTGCGGTTTAATTGTTTATTGTCTTCTCCAGATGATGTGGGCTGCTGATTTTGATGAAGCCCTTTCTCAGAAACTAGAGGAAAAGTGTCTCGAACCATTACTTTTGCGGCTTAGAAATCATTCAGGTGGAGAAATGAAATTGAATGGGTCAGGAAACAGTAAAAGAAAACTTAAAAAGACAAGATCTAGACGTACAAATGGTGAATCTCTTGCACAAAAGAGCGATGGGGCAAGATCTATTTCAAAACGTCCATTTTGTGGTTTCCCAAGTGCACATTTCTGGGCTGAAGATGGTCATATGCATCCTTGCAGCCTATCTCTATCTACTAGGAACAGCGATGAAGAGTTGCAGGTCTTCTGCGTTGCAGCTATTCTTATCATCAACCGCCAAAAGATTATGAGAGAAACTCATTCGATTGATGATGTAATCAAGGCAGGTTCTTTTTCTTTTATTCATTGTATTCTGTGGGTGGATGTTGCCTTAACATTGCTTACATTTTTTATGGCTCTTTAGAAGAAAATATTTCCATGTCGTTTCCTGGCTAGTTATGCTTCCATTTTCTAATTAAAAGCATTTTCTGGGCTCCTTGAACTTTATTAATTCTTCACGAAAATGTTTATCCAATCTTTAAAATAGTCATTCTATTTTAATGTATTTCTAAGTTTGTTATTTCATTTTCAGCAGCTACACATCTTGTGTAAGCTTAACTAGCTTTATCATACTATGTTCTTGGATGAGCTGATCCTTATGCATAAAATGTGCTACTTTATATCTGTTTGGTTACGATTGTTATACCTTGATATACTTCTCTTTCTATTGCAGATGTTCAATGACAACATGTTGAAGATCAATGTAAGAAGATGCATACGCTTGGCTGTCAAACTAAGGAAGAAGTACGTTTATAAGGTAAAAGTTTTTGCTACTTAGTTATGAAACTCCAATTGTGCGTCTTACTTGTGTTATTCTTTACCTGATTTGATCTTTTGAGACTGCTATTTGATTCATATCAACTCTGTTAATGTTTTTGGAATAATGATCTCTAGCCTCTATTTTGAAACCTTTATCTTGTGTTGTATACAGTTGATAAAGCTAACAAGCTTGGGGTGTTCTGAGTTATGAAAAACTAAAACCAGTCATGGATGCATTTCTGATATGCTGTTCATATGCATCTTATGAAAAAGGCAGCTGAGGTAGGTAATATGGATTTTTCTGGTGTTGATGTGACATTACGGATCTGCATTATGGAACCTGAGCTGCAGGTATTGTCCAGCTTTTGACAACTTTCAGTTAAAAAACATTAGATCCAGCATACATTCAGGGTATGTTGATCTCCTATCTCCGTTATTAGTATTTTTATTTTATAATTTTACTTTCATTACTACCTAGCATAACTGCCATTTACACTTGGTTACTTGCAATAGAATAACAGAAATTTAAAAGATTAGATTGTAATTGTTAGAAGGCAAAAGGGAGGGGGGGGGGGGGGGGGTGGGGGAAGGTGAGATTGTAAATTTCTATTTGTACCAGTCCAACGAAGGTCCATCAACGGATCACCAGTGTACCGGGCCATTGCTTCTAGCGCCACGAATGGCGGAAGCCTCTTCACATGCGAGCTGTGCTGGTGGAAGCTTCTTCACACGCGAGCGGACATCCGGTTTTGCCATAGGCACAAACCGGTCTGGTAGCTCCAATTCCCGAATTGAATTTTTAAACCATGGATTGGAGTGTCATCTACATTGGGAATAATTTTATTAGATTCTAAATAAAGGTCACGAAGGGTCTCTCTGTATAGAGGTATTAGGTACAATTATAATGATATTCTAATTACTAGCCTAATACACTCTTTAATATGATACCCCCCCCCCCCACCACCACCACACACACACACACCATCTCTCTCTCTCTCAAAGTTGTCTCCTTCGAGCTAAGTAGTGACAATGAAGCTTATTAAGAATTCATTGTAAACACAAGTATTAGTTAAGGTAGCAACATTGGTTGAATGCTCATGAGTAGTGACAAATGCAGTAACACACACAAGAGCTTACTGTAAAAACAAGAGCGAAGCGATGAAGAGCGCATTAGATAGCAAAGAGATGCCCAAAAGGCTATCACCCCTTTTTTGTTTAATTTTCTTTTTTATTCGTTTGGCTAATAGAGGCGCTTACAAATGCCTTTACATTGGATCATTGTTCGGATCCCACCTATGATTTCTTCGTCTTGTGTTGTCTTTGCAACAGAGTGATAAGCTCATTGACAAATACAACAAGGATGAACTTCAACCCATTTGATGTTTTGATGAAGAACAGTGTTAAACAAGAGATTCCTTGGTGAAACAAGGGCAGTTGGAAATTTTTATCAATGATTCTGGTAGTAAATGGTCAAATCCCTCTGGATATCTATTTATCTCCTTGAGGAGAAGTTTTGTTTAGAGTTTAGCTCCAATTTTATTGTCGAACCAATGCTGGTGTAAATCAGAGGAATCATCGAAGAAAAAGGGATGAATTTGATTTCTCTTGTTCTAGTTGGTGGATATCTAAATCCTTTTGCAGACTCCCCTATATGAGAACTCATCAACAAGTTTTTGCTCTAAACCACAGTTTATGAAACCAGTCTATATTAGTAATTTGATCTATGATTGGATCGGTATTTACTATTATACTGTTTGTACTTACACATTGTACGATCGGTTTAACTTGGTCTATCTTAGGTAAGTTTTTTTCTCAAAAATAATATTTTATGATATAATTTGATGTTTTGATCCATTTCAACTTACAAAACAATAAATTGGAGCTTAAATACAGAATTAATATGAAAATAGGCCGATATAATGAGGAATATGATAATTTTGTGATATATATTTTGTAGGCATGATATAGCTCTTAATGAGCTTTAGTCTTCAAGTAGGAGCTCCTACTATATGTAGCATAAAGGACAATTATCTAAATATATAATTCTAACACAGTATTCAGTCCAAGATAGAACCAGTTTTTTTTCCCAAAATAATGTTTTATAATATAATTTGATGTCTTGATCCATTTCAACCTACAAAACAATGAATTAAAACAATTATAAGGTGTGTAAATGCAAAAATATTATGAAAATGTGCAGATATTGCAAGGAATATGATAATTTTATGATACATATCTTGTAGACATGATATAGGTCCGCTCTAGTTATCAAGTCCGAGCTCCTACTACATCCAAATAAACCATGGCTATTTGAATATATAACTAAGGCTACACGTGACTTAAGGCTATTTCATAGTTTTATAGTGTTTACATTTAAAAGCCCTCCCAAGACATGCAGTATTGGTGTTTTGAAGTTCATACATTCATTATACTTGCATGAGCCACTACTTCTAGTGGGATAGACGTTGTCACAACTAGGACTAGGATTGGCGCAAGAACTGAATAGGACATGATTACACATAACCTCCTTGTGAACCGTATCGTCAACCGCTCCTTGACTTTGATAATTCAGTGGACACAATCCTCTAAGGTTTGCATTTTTTTTCTTTGTTGGAGTTAAAACCTTTACCCCTCCTCTTATATTGTTGTGTCATATCACCTATAAGTGTACTCAAGTGGCTGCATGTAGTCTTATTCACAAGTTTATCGCTATTACATCCTTAGCATATATATTACTATCACCACCAACATCCTCATCATTTGTGCTTCTACTACTATTGCTTGAATCATTTAATACCTCTTGATGAAGATGTGTATCTGAAGATGTTATTCTTTATTCTCAATGTTCTTGCTTATCAATAGCAAATAATGGAGCCACTAGAGCTTTCTCCTCTTGCTAAAAGTTTTCTTCTCAATCTTGGCCTAATTGAGCCTGTTAATGGCCTAGTTGCTAGCTTGACGATTAGATATGGCTCATTTGAAGCAACATATTCTATTTCATCAATCATCTATGTCATTTATCTCTTTGCGATTAGATCCCTTGGTATATTCCAGTGCTTGTCTCTCTCCCAATGAGTTTAGTAATATCAATAATATATTAGGCGGGCCAGGGTGAAAGTTCATTATAGGAGGATCTTGATTTTCTATAGATGACCACCAATCCATTATTGAGAGCATTATTCTGAACAAATAAGGCTTCAAAAGAGTCCAATACAACTTCTTACACTCTATCTTTTTCCTCTTTTAGAATCCTATGCATATTGCAGTGAATATACACTACTTTCTTTTGAACCGTTGTATGAATTATGAATTAACGAGAAGGCTAACTAATTATGTTCACACCCACTTGTTGTTGTACACTGTGAGGATGCAAATTGTTATATTTTGTAAGTTTAGAGGCTCAGAGCTTTAGCTCCAAATTGTAGCCCATTATTTAGTTGCAAATTTAAAATATATCATAATTAGACAAAATGATTCATAATTACAAGACTAAATTAATTGAAAAAATAAATTAAAATACTTGGCTGGATCATTTTTATAGTGGAAATCCAACACATTATGATCTTCAAATGACATTTTACCTTCTCTATACATTTGAACTTACTCCGCTTAGCAATTGCTTTTGTATCTGACATCAAATAGAGTTTCACATTGCGTAATGCAGTCATTAAGTTTTGTTGTATCCCTAAATTATATGGGTATTGGTATGACAAATTGAGGTAATAAGCTGAAAGACAAAAAAGTAAATATTATTATCATTTATATAGGATTGAAGTTGATGAAATAACTAAAAACAATTGCATCAAGAATTATAATACTCGTGAGTCAAGTGAATTTCTTGCACAATTTGGTGGAACATAATGTTGACATCTAGAGCTGCCTTATTACCATAGTTGTGCTCTCATCGTTGCTTCTTCTCCATTTTATTTTCCTAAGAACCATATATAGAGGCTCCATCGCTATATAAATATGCTTATGTTGTCTTAAAAGCTTACGTTGAGACACTCTTCACTTACAAATAATGTCTTTAAGTTGGCCTTGTGCTTAAGTAAAGACTACAAGACAATAAAGTGCATAGTAAACCATGTTGGCCCCTGTAGCATGACAACGTCTTAGGATGCAACTAATGATGCTTGTATATGAATTGGATGATAATTTGTGTTGCCTTCAATGAATTTTTAACCTTATTGATCTCACCAATGAGTATCATTAGGTTAACTCAATGGGCAAGAGGTTCTAAATAAGGCAATCAATTTGAATCAATTCTCTAGCTCACATGAAGTTGCAATTGATTGTTTATCACTAGGTGGACAATATACTTTAGTCTAATCGTTTAAATGACAATCTTAAAAGACAATAGATTTAATGAGCATTATGGTACTCAGGCTGTATCTACTGACTTATGAAATATAACTTTTCTCTTATAATAAATAAGAAAATTGATTATACTCATCTTAGTGAGTATTGTCCAAACATCTCGCGCATAAGAGTGATGCTAAAATCCTTCGAGATATGATCGAAAAACCCTCATATAGGGTAGCCAGTGAAATTCTTAATTCTTAGACTTTTGAAACCATGAGCAATAACAGAAGCATGAATTATCAAAACGGCAAATGTCATGCTTTTTTGATTTTGTGTAAGCATGAATTATCAAAACTGCTAATGTCATACTTTTTTTTATTTTGTGTAAGCATCATCCATTAGATTTTGCTTACTTGCATAAATGCCCTTGCGTCAACACAAGAGGTACTGGGTTTGCTAGTTCATCGACTCAGTCCAACGAAGTCAGTGATCATATATTAAACTTGTAAGGGTTGTACTTGTATATTTGTGCTTTGGCTTATTTGATACACAATTGAAGTAAATTTTGTCACACCTTCTCAAAGGCTTATTGAGCCCTTGAAGCTCAAATAGTAGTCTCAATTTCAAGATTTCATTAGCGTTATCTTCATGCCCCTAATATAAATCAATAATGTAGAGCCTATTGAGTGTCAGGCAAATTCCTCACGCTCTAGACAATAGATGGATTCTTTATGCAAAAAGATTCAAGATATCTCTGTTAATACTTTTGGGATGTCTATCGGTAAGATATTGATTAACTCGAGCAACATGCCTTTGAAGATGTTTTAGTGAGTGCATTACCAATGGTAGTGATTTTCTAGCATTTTTCATATATGATAGGCAAGATCAACTTTCTAACTTTTATGTGTCATAAAATGCTAATCCCAATTAATTAAGTGAAAAAAAAATTGAGAGAATTTAAGGAGTATGAGAGGAGAGATTCGAGTATTAAGAAAAGTGCAAGTGGAATGAGAACTTATATAGATCTTCCTTAACTACCATTCAATTTTTAAAATTTATATTGGCAGAACTGGGCAGTACAACTACCTTACTAGTAGGGTAGTGGTAAATTGATAAGTCAAAGTTTTCTTTTTCTAACTTACCTGCGGAACCAAAAGTTACGGGACTAGAAAATAATATGGAGGTGTGTATGGAGTCCTCCATGTATTGGTCCAAGCTTGGATGAGTACAAATCATTCATTGTGCTCACCAAAGTTTGAAATTTCGGTTTGGTAGTGTACCAGTCTAGTCACAGACCAAATATATCGTACATACCGACCTAGTAAAGGCATGGTATTGGACATAATTGGACATACTAGCACAATATGGTATCAGGTTAGGTATTGCTCGGGCCAGTCCGTGCCGAGCGATATGGACCAAGATTTAAAATATTGTTACTCACTATGGATTGGCTTTTAGTTCCATGCTTTAAATCATTGGATAAATGGGGTTCGTTAACAAGAGATGCAAGGTATGGGTCTAAAAAGAACCATGTTGTATGTTTTCATTTTGGACTGATGCTATGGAATAAAAAACATGCTATGGCTAATATGTAGTACGACCATATATTGATGTTGGTATAAGGTTAGTATCGAGTGTATATATATATATATATACAATATATAATACAATACAATATGCATCTTAGTAGTACCAAGCGGTACCATGAGTGATGCATTAGTGGAGAAATTTGAAATGGTAGAATAGTAAAGACTAAAATCATATAGTATTATGATTTATTTAATGAACAAACTAACACATTAACTTGGTGAGCCAAATGGCCGAGTGACCTAAATTAAAATGCTTAAGCTCAAGTTAATGATAGTAAGCTCATTAAGCTTTATATATTATATCATTACATTATTGTGAAACTAAATTGAGGTATCATATATAGAGTCTATAGATCAGGGCATAAGTGCAACCATAATATTATTTTAATTGCTACTAGTTACCTAAGTTGCCACCTGCTAATACTATTACTTTTAGCAACTCTTTACAATATGAGACTTTCCAATATAATAATACTCTTTTCAATATGATACTTTCTAACTTTACTAATAGCTGTGAATATTTAGTGAATATATGTGTTTTTGGAATTTAACTTCAATGAATTCCTCATGGTACGCGTGGTTGGAGAGTTAAAAGTTTGTTTCAATAGGAAAAAAGCATTCATTAGAACTTCCATATTTCTGGCATTACATTATCTTTTGCTACTGGAAAGGAACACACCCTAATTTTTTCTTCAACATATTTGATTCAATCATTTTACTGTATGTTCTAAGTTTATTCAAGTCTAACCATTTGGGTTATGCGCTCACAAACATTTCCTTTCTCCAGCAAATGTGTATAGATTCTTATGATTTAATCAAATACTTGGAGCATTTCTATTGCTGAAAAGTGGCAGCAGCTATCCTTGGGCTAAAATGGAGCCTCGGACAAAATATTATTAGGTTGCTGTTTTATTGACGATACGGCTGGATATTCACTAGCATTAGATAACCAACACTTTCTTTTTAGATTAACCTGTCACTACTTAACAATGCTGAGTATCCGGCGGAAGAAGATTAAAATGTTATATAATTTCAATGATCTCATTAATAGAAATCAGATCCTTAGGCGTTAACTGCTTTCGAGTTCATTTCAGTTTTTTCATGCGCATTTCACCGGCGAGCAAGCGACGTGTAAGACCTATTTTAGGCTCTGTACATACATAAGGCACGCAAAGATGTCATTTCTAGATTTATATCACTACCTCAAAGTTTGGGTACTTCCAAGTTCCAACTTAATCTTTGGCAGTATAGTAATATGTCATTCTTTTGCAACTCGGTGGTCAAACATTGAATCACGAAAAAAAGGAAAAAAAAAAAACCTTTACCTTATGGGTTTGGTTTTGAGTATTGATCTGTTGTCCCTTCCATGAACATCAGTGCTGCATATTACGTTTTTTTGGCACGTTTTGCCATCTGTTGTCAATCAAAATTTAACATGTTAGATGGTGAGATGTCGACCTGCTTACTATAATATTCAGGTTTCAATGCGTCATCTTGTGTTACAAGTTGGTGGTTTAGGCATACGATTTATTATCATCAACATGAGGTGTAATATTTGGTACAGAAAAGAAAAGCATGTCAATGAATTTTATATTAAATTAATATTACTGAAATTTCGGCGCTGCCCGTGTCTTAGATCTTGTATTGTGGTATCATGTAATTTTGAGTACTGGATTTGAGCTCTTGCTTTTTTAGTAAGCTATAGAACTATGCTTAGAGCTTACAGTTGATTTTAGTTTAATGTATAAACATAATTTCTATTCGATTATGTATTATTATTATCGAATCTAACAAATAGCTTTTCCCGAACTCGTGCTAACTACTTTTTCCCCAACATCGTGCTTGCCCTCGAATGCCTTGGTCCTCCCTTCTAGCTCTGACGCGCCTCCCTTATTGCCCATGAGATCCTCGGCGAGCTCTGGCGGGTCTCTCTCTGGGCAGCGAGAATCCCTCCATCTCCGGCGTTCCCTCTTTCCAATCGCGCTCCGGTGTTTCGTTTCCCCTCCCCATCCACAAACACCAGAGAGGTCTTAGTGAGTAATAGGGTGAACATTCAATAAAAATTAAAATTGAATTTATCAAAAATTATTTAATAAATTTTTTTATATCAAAATTTTAAAAATTAAAATTGAATCAAATTTCTTAAAATTAAAATTTTACTAAATGAAGTTTACTAAAAAGTTTTTTGATAAATTTAGTAAATTATCAAACAAAGTTTAATTATTAAAAATTTAATTAATTATATAATGGGTAATTGGGTTATTAGGTATTAGGTAATAGGTTTTAAACTTTTAGTAATTAGTTAACTATAATAAGATTAGATATAATATAATATATTATATTTTTTTAATATATATTATATATATTTTTTAATATATATATATGGGTAAATTAGGTTTTTTTACTAAACCAAAAAAAAACTAAAATTGAAACTAAAAACTGAATTTAATAAAATTTATTACGAAAATTATTTTTTTATTAAATTAAATTTATTAAAAATTTTAATAATTAATAAAAATCGAATAAACCAACCCGAATACTCACCTGAGTAAAAACTTTAACTATTATTTTAAATATTAGTTTAATTATTATTTAAATTATTATTGTAATTATTATTAATTTAAAATTTAATAGTTTGCATGTGTTTATATATTAAAACAATTTACTCAAATGTTTTCTAATTTTTTCAACTAATATCTTTTTCAATCATGAGTAGAAGCTAAAAACACCGTCGATCCCAACCGGAGCTCTCGCAGGCGGGTAGAATTGAGGGTGCGCAGAGTCGGTTACGCAAAGGTCTCTGAACTCGCATTTTATTATCCAGTAAGTCAAGCAGCGCATCCATAAACTACCACATCGGAGCCGCGTAAAGAACAAATCGATTTATATTCGTCGTAACAATTGCTACTTGTCATGTGAGTATGTGACTCGATACAAGGACAGGGACCGCGGCGATTACTCAACGATTATGAATACGAAAAAGAGGGGCTTAAAAATTAAATCTTATTATTAAAAATATTCCTCCTAAAAGAGCGATTTTTTTGTTCACACTCTCGAGTCTCTACCTTTCATTCCCCTCTTCACGAATTCGAGGTAAAAGCCGTCGTCTTCTCCTCCTCATCCTCCCTTTTGTGCTGGCAAGAATGTTCGGATTAGCCTGGACGACCCGGAGATTCTGAGAATTGCGGGAGAATTCTGAGAGGTATTTCGTGTTGATGGGAGCCAGCGCGAACGCCGATGGAGCCAACGGGGGCCCCTTACCCGGGGGTGGTGCGGTTGGAGGTGGCTTGTCGGTTCCCGGCAACCCTAGCAATGGCACCACCGCAGGGGCGGGTGTTGCTGGACCGGCCCAGGCGCTGAAGCATAACCCTGGGCTGTCGATTGAGTGGTCTGCGGAGGAGCAGGCCATCTTGGAAGAAGGGCTTAGCAAGTCAGTATCTCGGCCTCTTAATTTCTTGATTAGTTGATTATTATTGTCTTTAATTTACTTAGGACAAGTCGTTTCCTTGGCCGGCCATTTGTTAACGCCGATATTTGATTTTTCTTCTTTTTCTTTTTGAAGTAAGCGCCCTTTTTTCTTGGGAATTTTGTTATATTCAATCCGAAACTCAGTTGCTTTGTTTGCAGATTTCCACGATTAACTGTTCTTTTGACAGTTTAAAGTTGAGTTAATGGCTTACTGATTGCTCAAGTGTTTAATACTTATATTTGTGTTGTGTATGTCTGTATTACTCTGTTGAGATTGAAGTTCTTAAACGTTTTATATGCAGTTCATGAACCGAACCAACTATTGATCATAAATTGAGAACCTTTTTTTTGTCTTAATTGGGTTGAAAAGAATGGTTTGATGTTCTTGTTACCTGGAATTTGAAACACAGAATTTCTCCACAGTTTTGCCACCCAAGACAAATATCTGAAACAAGATTTCTTTTTCCTCATCAATTGGCTAACATATTGCATTGTTAAGACTTAAGCATGACGATCCTGATATATAGGGTTCATGATGAAGTAATACAGATCTTTACATTGCGCAGTATGCATGACCAAGGGAAGTTTTGTTGTTCGCAAAAGGATGTGCCACTTTTAGTTCATTTCATGTGTTGGTGATATTGCTTGTGCTTGTTGAGAGGTAGCAAAAGAGGACCTTCGAGAATTAATAGGATGAACAACGCAGTTAGAAACTTCACTTTTTAGGAAAGTAGTAAGGGTTGCTCTCAGTCAAATTAGATGATGATGTTTATTAAGATGGATTTATCAACGTGTATATTTTAATGATAATTGGTATACATAATCCTTGGGTTAGGATATTTTACTACTAACTGAGAGCAAGCTGAGGAGAAAGCAGCCAGAAATACAGGACTATTTTGCACATATGAAACTGTGCTGTTATAGAAAATTCACTAATGATTAGAATGATAAATTGGCTCGTAGACATTTTTTTATGTAAATACTCTTTTGATGTCACAAAGGCATAAGAAAAAGGAGAAGCTGAGATCATAACACAAGTATGTACTGTTACATCTGATATTCAATACTTAATATACTTTGAATCCTAGAGGTTTGTGATTTGTGCTTGTATTATATGCTGATTTTCAATTTCTTTAAAATTATTTATTACTTCAAAACCATCATTTAGTGTTTTATTTAAAAGTACACAATGATTATAGTATTAGAACACACCGATAATGGTCTTATTAGCAAATACTGATTCCTTATCTCTTAATTTCTTTACGGGAATAGTACACAGAAGCTATTATATGTGTCCTGCTTCAATTTATGTACGATAATTTGGTTGTTGTTCCTTTTTTCAGTGATTTTCAATATTTTCACTCCATTTTTCTCCATGTACTGCTAATCACATAGCTTCTCTGTTTTTACTCATTCCTTTTTATTTGGCTTTGATTCTTTTATGGAATTACAGGTATACATCAGAATCCATTTTAGTCCGCTATGCAAAAATTGCTATGCAATTGAATGACAAAACAGTCCGTGATGTGGCTTTGCGGTGCAGATGGATGACGGTAATATAATTTGTTATTTGGAAGTATGCTTCTTTATTGTGCTATCTGTATGCATTTGGAAAGGCTTGTAATAGTTTATGTGCCTCATCAACATAAATATTTGTTTAATTTTTTTTACAGTTGCGCTATAAGTAATTTTCTAAAGGAACAAACTTTTTTACTTCTGATTCCTTTATGTTGATGATTTTTATGGTTGTGACATCCATGTCACAGTTGTGCATGCAGATAATCCTAGTTTGTTATGACAATTTGTATTGCATAGGTATTCTGCGAGTGCTTTTTAGTTTCCTGAACAAGCTAGATACTTGAATTTTGCAATTTATCTTTATGCTATCTAGGTTCACTTCTATTCATTTGCTTCAGTGTGCTAATTTGGAAGTCAATAATGAATCTGTTATTATCCATGGCATGTAATCATTATCTTCTAAAAATTTATTTCCATGTATTTGGATGCTCCTTTCAATTTGTACATTTACTTTTTCTGAACAGCTAGATTATTGTAATTTATTGCTTTTGTACATATATACTTCACTTTTTTAAGTTTGATTTGGGCTGCTAATTGGGAGGACAAGAAAGAAAATTTCACATATCAAATATTGAGTAGAATCGTTCAATTTTCTTATGAGGATTCTGGTACCCCCTTGAGTTTCATTATATGGAAATATACTGCAAGATGTGTTTGAATTTTTTCCTGTTATTTTACCGTCCCTTTAAATTGGTGGCAACTGATGTTTATATGCCATAAATGTATGATGGCTCTTTTTTTATTAATCAGTATATGCATTGTGAAGATACTCCATCTACTTATACACTGTGAAAGAGAAAGCAGAAGGTATCTATATCGCCTTGCTATCTCTTTCACATTAGATATGTAGCGGGAATATCTTTTTATAGATATCTTGTGCTTTCTCTTTCACATTAGATATGTAGCTGGAATATCTTTTTATAGATATCTTGTGCTTTCTCTTTCACATTAGATATGTAGCGGGAATATCTTTTTATGCCAGAGCTACACGGTTAGTGTACTTTCAAATTATCAATTTGAAAATATATCAGCACCCACACATTAAAACAGAATAATTTACATTTCTACTTCAAAATCCTTTAATCGAACTGTATTTTTAGTGAAATTGCAGTGCCATATCACATAATCTTAATATAGATATGAATTGGTTTTCTTGGGCCAGAAAAACTTACTTTTCTAGGAAAAGAATCCATTTTGTTCCCAATCTCAGCATGATAACCTACAGCCCTTCGCTAGTGAAGTTTCATCACAATGGAGTACAAGTGCATGCTGACCTGTATATTGTTCACCGAATTATCAGCATGCACTTAGGATGAGGAGCAAAAGCGTCTTGCAATGGCAGATATTTTTTACGATCAGTTGTTAGATTTTAAGAATCTTTTGAAATTTGAATTCTTGTTGATAAACTTGAGAAAAAAGTAAATTTATTGACATGTGACTTTTTTTGTTAAAGCTGCCGTGAATTTATTTTTATAATTGATCATCCATTTCATGTCATCATTGATTGTGTTCTATATTATCCAATTTGATAATATTACAAGATGGGCCGCCATGGAAACTCAGATTTGCTTATCTGTAACTTCTGGTACATAAACTGAGTTTATTTTCTCTTCCAGAAAAAGGAGAACAGTAAGAGAAGGAAAGAGGAGCATAACTTGTCAAGGAAAAGCAAAGATAAGAAAGTCAGTTGCTGCTAGGATCTAACCACTCTGCTCTTTGTTCAATCTTTATCCGATTTATTGAGCTTGATCAGTGAAATGTCTCTCATTCACAGGAGAGGGTTTCAGATACTTCGGCAAAGCCATCAAGTCACCTTGGACCACGTCCTAACGTTCCTCCATATGCACCACCTTTGATTCCTGTGGATGATGATGATATTTCATATAAAGGTATCAACATCTTTATTTATGTTGTAAACCAACATTTAGTTTACTGGTTTTATTAATATCTGGTTTGCTCTATTGCCGCACCAGTTCAACTTGTTTTGATGATCATCTCCCTTGCTTTAAGCATTAGTTTAGATGAATAAATGATAAGTGCTACTCTCAGCAGCATGCTAAAACGATGCAATGCATAAAATAAACATTGCATTGCTTGCTATATTGCCCAAGTATTTTTGACCTTTAGGAGTGCTTTTTTTTTCCTCAGAAATTGGTGGTCGAACTGGAGAGCTTCTTGATACTAATGCGGAGACTTTCACTAAAATATCTGCAAATTTTGCTAACTTAAGGGTACTTGCATAAACTTTTTACTCTTACTCTGAAGTTTCTGGAGAAAGTACTTGCTGAACCGGGCTTACTACTGTTAACACTTGGTGTCGACATGATCACAAATTTTAGATTCTAGATTTCTGCGTGAACCTGAATCTTATGTAGTGTTTTGTTTTGCATTGCAGATACAGGATAATATCAGCCTATTTTGTCAAACACGGGACAACATACTTGCAGTCTTGAAAGAGTATGTTTTGAAATTCAAGTGCTTCATCCTTTTCTATTTGTCAACCTTTGTCTTTGCTTGTATGCATACTCAAATGTATATATTACACACACACACTTATACTTGTATACAAGTATGTATGTTTATATTAGTTTATACTTTAGAGGACTGTGAATCTCTTTTTGGGTAATAGCTGGGTGCAGTCAATAATTATGATTCTAATGTATTTTGTCTAGGCTAAAAGTAAAGTAGGTTCATTATTAAGAATTTGAACTTGACTGTTAAAGTGGTGCAAATATTCCACACTTGATGGGAACATGGTAGAAGCCTAGAAGGTAATAAAATCTTATCCTCGGAGATTATTTTGGTATTTTGCAAGAAGGTAGACGTTGATGGTAGGGATTATGAGATGTAGGATGATTAGCAATAGTACTAGTGAGGTATTAACGAAAGCTTACTCAAAGACATTGATGGAAGCTGCTTGCTGGATAGTGATGGAATCAAATTCCTTTAACAAAACATTACTTGGTTTCAATTCTACATACAACTGAATTGTTGTTATTTAGGAAGTAATAAAATAGCATAATCCTAGTCTTCTTTGTTTTCCCCCATTTTATGTAGGGTAAGCTGTAGAGGATTTACTCCTTATTTAACATTAGAAGTTTTGCCATAGCATAATCAAATAAGCCGGTAATCTTTCTATTAGGAAATTCGAAGTGATGATTGCCCCGTCTGAAAACTTTTGAATGTTCTGCTCAGTAACTGAACTAATTATTTTTTATTAAAGGTTTGGAACTTATTAGATGGAAAATCTTAACGTCACAATAATGTGGCTTCTCTACTATCTAGGTGGAGGGTTCCAAGTCCTCGACTTGAGTGTTTACCAAATTTTCAGAACCATTGATCCTGCTAGTAGTTTGCTGTTGGTATTTTTTGACCTTTCCCAAACTGATCTAGTTGTATATAAAGATTTATCTTAATTGACTGTCATCATTTACATTGACATGGAACCTCTAGCAAGTGATTTATGTGGGATTCTAGTGTTGAATGGTACAAATAGGTGGTATCACATTGATCGGTACATGAAAACTTGGGAATACTAATATAAGTAAAGGAATTATTATTATGTAATATATAGAGTAAAGTTTGAAATGTATTCAGAAAACTAGAATAGGCAAGGGATCAAATACCGGTCTGTACAACCGGTATGTTCTGGTATATGGTTGGATATTATATATAAATGTATATTGTTTGGTACAGACCATTGGTATTACCGGTCCATGCTGGACCAGTATCATCTCAGACTGGTTTTTAAACCTTGAGAATGGGTAGTTACATCTTGATTTGTGATAAGAAGTAAGTAATTGTCTAACATATTTATGCAAAATGTGTTCTATATGTCATTCTAGAAGATAATAAATGATAAGAAATCTAGAAAGATTGATCTATTATCTTGATTAACCAATCACACTTGACATAGGCAAATTTTGAAAAATCTATATAATCGCTTCTCTATTATAAATTATAGTAAAAATTTTCTCAATAGGTGTTTATGAAATTGCCCAGATATGTCTTGAAGGTATCTGATCTTGCGTACTAACTCCTACACACATCCAAGAAATCCACAGAATAGTTGTTTTCAACATATTGATAGAAAATTTGATGTGATGCCTGACTTTATTAGTAGATAAGAGACCTAGATATCTAAGTATCAGACCTTAGGCCAATAGGTATACATTCTATGACATATTAGTTAGGGTTTGTGGAAGAGAACTTTCCTAGTTTGCAGTGTAAATTTCAAAGTCTTGGTAAATATCTTACATTTTTTATATGAGCAAGGGTGGAAGTAAGACCGGAAAAGATCTATTAGTAATTTATAAAATATTAATTTATTGTTGAAATTAGTGGTTTATATCGATAGTATTACCTCTCTATAAGGTATATGACTTTTAACCACCTGAAGTTAAATTGGCCCTACACTTTAAATATTATCCCTTTTTTCATTACTTGCAAAATCCATAGAGTTAATAAAAGTATAAAACAATAATAAACATTCAGACATTGAAGAACTAATTTATATTTTTTAAAAAAAACCTGGGTTATGTACATGGAATTTAAAAACTATAGATGCTAATTTGTAATGAATCTTACAATTATGAAACAACGTATAATTTTTAAACTATAGAGAAGCTGCTAATTTGTCAGTATATCTAAAATAATAAAGTATTGTGTAAAGGCGTATTTCAAACACATAATAAACATGGGAGCAACTAAGATAAATCAAAGAGGTTTGATAGTTAAACTAGAAATAATTATAAACTTTGAAAGCGTAATTGAAAATTTGAACTTATATATAGGTGTACGTTAGATGAAATTAGATTCTGGTCAACATAAAATCTTCTCTTTGTTGTGTAAGACTTTCATGTGAAAGAGTGCAATTGATTACTTGTAACCTTCTTGTGTAATATAGTGGAGACAATCATGTGTATTATACTTAACTAATATAGAATATTCTCACTCTATATGTATACGTTGGATTGCATGTGGGAGCAATTGCCCCTATTGAATTGTACATGATTCTGCAACTACATTGTAGTTACTCTTATGTATTCCAGAAGAGAAAATAGAAGCGATTGCAAAGAAATGAAAACAGTAAAAAAAAGGTGAAATCATTTTTAAAATAAAAAAGTAAGAAAAGAATTAATAAAAATTGAGACAAATATTTTGGTTCTATATACTCATCTCAAATTTGCTTAACTTGTAATTCTTTTTCTAAGAATGTATATATAAACTTTTTTCCCTACTAAACCCTCCTATTTTCTCTTCTAGGATACATATCCTTAGTGTGTTTTCTAGAAGGGAGAACAGGAGGATGGAGAGATGAAAATTGGAAAGTAAAAAAAAACAAACATTTTCTGTTCTTTTTAGAAGAAAAAAAATAAAGAAAAGAAAATGATAGGAAGGTTTGGGTTTCCGTTCTCCTACTTTGTTTTCTTGTACATGCCCTTGGAGATTAAACATATTATAAGAAAGGCTAAGAAACTGTACACATTCCATTTATAGATTCATTTAACATTACTTTTCACCCACATTTGTAACACCATTTCGCTTGTTCTTGGGCTTGCAGGATGTTTATATTTTGTCTTGCTTTGCAAGAGAAAACATTGCAAATGTTTTCTATAGTTTGATTACACAAGGCTTAGCATTGATTGATTGCAAGAAACTTATAGCAGAACCTTTCTCCAAGCACCAGTTCTAACTCTACTAGTTTTGTACCTGCAGCTTGACTGATATGCCTGAAATAATGAAGCAGATGCCACCTCTTCCAGTTAAGTTAAACGAAGAACTTGCCAACTCTATCCTGCCAAGGCTAACCATGCCTATGCAGAATTGACAAGTGGATTAGCTGATCTTGATTCCCATTCAAGGAAAAGAAAAGACCCGCTTGATGGAAACCAGTGCTTAGTAGTAATCCTATCTGCACCGCAGTTTGATCTTTATATATTCTTTTATGTTCTTTAGTTAGCTGAATACATATTCTCTACAGACTGCCTATGTAGTTTTCAGGAGGATGTACTAAATTTGTCGAAACACAGATACTAATCAGTTTTGTAAGAACTGATGATTCATTAGACTAATGGAAAGGTAATAAGTAGCTTACATTATACGGATTGCGTATGTAGTTTTAAAGAAATGATTATTGGAATGATATGTGGCGCTAGTTTCACACAAAGATTATTATAAACCAAACCATTACTAGTCTTGTTGCCAGACCCTTATCTAAACTGACAGATCAACCAAAAACAGTTACCAAGTGGAAGTGAATTACCCAAGCAGGTCAGCTAGGATTAAATTTCTGAATGAATCTACAAGGTCGGGCTGTATTTTAAGTCAAAATTGACAAAAAAAAAATCCAATGGATCAGTTTCCACTAAAAACTGTATTCAGTTATGAAGGTATCATGTTTGTTATTTTTAAAAAAAAGAACCAGCCTTGCTCAAGCTTCTTTCATATTTATCTGGCAAAAGCTTAAAAAGCTTGCATTTGGTAATTATGGATTATCCATTACTAATTTTTATCAATTACTATATATATATATATCCATTAATATCTTAATAGAGAAATTTAGATACATTCACTGCTGAACAAACCAAAAAAAGTTAGTCCCTTTGAATTGGTCAAAACACACATTTTTTTAGAGAATTAAATAAGAATACATCTCAATTATGAAACATGGAAGTTAATTAATAGCCTCTGATCTAGAGCTAGATCCTATGTCTTACAAGACTATATAAGACAAAATGTTAGCTATTCACAGAGCACTTAATTTAATAACAATACAAACAAGATTATTTAAGGTAAAGCTTATCTTAAAATATACTTTATTTCTTCATCTCAGCTATCCAAATAGAAAAAAAAAGGATGGTTAGTTGGAGAGTCACTACCACACTTTTTTCCTCCTTGGCACAATTAATAAGCTATCAGCATAATGCAAGCACAAAGCTACAAAGTGCATCATAAATATAGCAAACATGTTACTGTTACTAGAGATTGGACCATGTTTTCTTATTTCGTTTGTCCCACATACTCCATATCAAAGAATTGGTGTGTGACATTCTTTTCTATATTCGTTAGATGTGTAGTTATTAGAATCAAAATGGACGGCCACTTAATCCAACAGCTCCAAGTGGTCTCCCCTAAAACTTTTTTAGGAAGACCATTCTCCCTAAATCGGTTCTGACATTGAAGTATTTCAATAAAGGCATTAATACACATTAATGACATCATTTAATAAGATCCATGAGTAGCTATAAAATGATTTTATTATCCTATATTACATATATGATTTAGACTATATTGCTGTGGCCCCTCAACCACCATAAGATTGATTACTTTGTTAAATATTCCATTTACTTAAATATGAGATAGTTAACCTAAGTTGAAAGAAAGGAAAGAAAAGAAGTAAAGAGTATATATATATATATATATATATATATATATATATATATATATAACTATGTCTTGAAGAATTTTTTATCTAAATTAGATAGAGTCTAAGAGAAAATTTTTTCTTTAGGTTTTCATCATTTTTTTTGTTTGTTCCTTCTATCTCTCCAAGGAAATGAAGAATCTAATTTCCTTTTATTTTTTTCTGAATTTTTGTTAAAATACACGGTGTGAGAGTTCTATAGCTAATGTTTTTAGTTTATTTTTTCTCTCGTTTTGGCCCAAAGTTCAAATTTGTACTGTCTTGCGTACCACGAGATTTGATTCTATGATTAGAATTGTGCATAGCTACTCTATAATAAATTGATACAGTACTTATAAGCCTAGTAGGATGGCATGGGCATTCGAATTGATTTATCCTCTAATTATATAAAATGTCTCCCCAAAACAAAAATAAAGAAATGATAATGTACCTACAGATTAAATAAGCCGATCAAGTCATTGATGGGGATGTAACAGCTACCAAATACTGCAGAAGATCTGAAATTTCTCTGCATTTGTTGAGATGGCCTAATTAATATTGATCAGATGATGGGCCCTACAAATTATGAGAGTATGTTAGGGATATAATTTCTATATAGACACCATGTGTATTAGCTTGTACATAGAGTATTGTGATTGTCATCCACATAGTATAAATACACAGCTATGTACAAATTTTAGCATCAACGTAATAATATACATGGATCCACACAAGCATCGTAAACATGCAAATGGATTTGTATTTTAAAAGGCAGTGTCTCTATCTAGAATTAAAATGGAATGCCACCGACCAATTAGATATGTTTGGAGAGAATCCTTCCCATCACCAACATTGAACTCATCATTTATATACTACCAAGCAAAAGTTATTTTTCAAACAAGTCAAGTAATAAAGGCGAGTATGATTTTAAGATCTTGTTATCAACTAAAGATTACTAGTTAAACTAACTGATATCTCCGTCTACATTTTGAATATGGCCAGTGTTTCACGATTAAAGTATTTAGACCAGTTAAAGTAGACTTCAATTTTGATTTCTGTTTACAGTATTTTGATTATTGTAATATTGACTAGATATTATTTCGTAAGAAAAAGACACTAGGTTTCAATATGAATACAGTAAGTAGATATGGCATTAATGCAGACATTGATTGGCCCAAGAAATCAACCACACATTGTTCAAATGTTACGAGTCGAAATTAAACACCATATCAGAAGTATTATTTCATAAGAATTATAAAAAAAATACGGGAAGGATTATATATACCTTTACAAAAGAAGACTTATTTCTTGATGGACTTTTGTATGAAGATAATAATCAAGATGCTTCTTTTTTGGAAAAAAAAAAAGAGAGTAAATTTCAAGGGGTCTGATTAGGATTTACCAGTCATAAGCCTCCATCTACGGCAGGTGAACATGTGCACCGTTGACAAGAACGGCCATTTGATTGTTGCTTTCAGAGCTTCACTCTGCTCTTTCCTTGCTGGTTGATTTGTCACCCGCGAGAGGCGAGAGGCGAGAGGCGAGAGGCGAGAGCTCAAGTCATCCTCAGCCTTCTTAGTAAACGCCCACAAACGAAGGCCGACAGAGAAGCAGCAGCGCACTTGCTGCCTGCTTCCAACTGCTAAAGCTAAGATTTTTTTTTTTTTTCTAGGCTTTAGTTGGGGAGCAGATTGATGGCGGGGAAGCTGCTGGCAGGGGTCACTGTGTTCCCCCGTCTGAAGCTGGAGGAGCCTCGGTCTTTGATTCGCTGAAAGGTTGGTTGGCTGTGTTCTCTGTTCCTTTCTTGTTCGATCACTCTATCTAATTGTAGGGGAAAAGAATAGCCGCTGATGGTGGTTTTCCGGCCTTTGGGATTCAAGGGCATTGGCTTTCCTTGCACCCCAGTTTTAGTGGGAAAATAACAGACCGTATCTTCAAATAGAGAGTGAAAAGTTGAACGAAAATTTTTTTTCTCCCGCATGATCACCTGTTGATCACCATCGAGTAGCTGGAAAGGTTTTATCTTTGTTGATTTTGATGGTTCTTTTCAAAGCTACATCCATTTCCCCAATTGGTTTCATGATCAGACTGTGCCGCTCTGTTGATATATTCAAAGTCAACATCTTTTTTCTCCTCTGGATTTACCTGCTAATCTCTCTTGGGTCCGCCGAAAACAACTGGCTCCCTAGTAGTAAAAAAAATAAATAATAAAAAAAAACTTCTCTCAGTCACAGAATTATTGAGAAATTTTGGAGTTTTCGTGGTTTTCTTTTTTTTTTTTTTTCATTTCTATTCTATTTTAACTTCTTACGGCCAGAAGATTTACCTACTAAACTGTTTTCTCCATTTTCAGTGAAGCCTGGAAGTCAAGTATCATTTTTGCACTAGTCTAAGCCAGAAAAAAAAATCCAATACTTTGAATCGTTCGCCTTTTTCTTCAGGGCTGAACTTTTTGTGTTAAGCTCTGGTCATATATGATTATAATCATTAGCTATCAAGAAATAACTTTCAGCTATAGCATCTGAACCTCAAACATTTTACATATTATGACCTATAAACACAATTTGAAATTGGAGTTCTGTTGCTTTCCTAATGGAAGTTTATGATAGACTAAAAATTTTGCATGTGTTTTCAGTAGTTTGATTATACCGAAGTGAAATGGCTGTCCTGGTACCTGGTGTTCTCCTCCAGCTCCTTCAGAATATGAACAATGGTGTCGAGTATTGTTCATCTGTCCTCCAGGTCATCAGCATTGTCCCTGCTCTTACCGGTGGAGAGCTCTATCCAAATCAGGGCTTTTACCTCAGGGTCTCTGATTCCTCCCATGCTACCTATGCCACCCTACCTGACGAACAAGTTGACCTCATCTTGAGCGACATGATCCAACTAGGCCAGTTCATCCATGTTGAACGCATTGAAGCAGCCTCCCGTGTGCCCATTCTTATAGGTGTAAGACCTCTTCCCGGTCGTCATCCCTGTATTGGTAACCCTCAAGATCTGGTTTGTCATAGCTCTAGTGTTAATGATGATGACAAGTTACCATTTGGAAAGGAAAAGAGCAGATTGGGAAAATTGGAGGTAGCTACCAAAGTAGATGAGCAAAACAAAATGTTAACACACAGTAGGTCGAGTTCTTCACTTACAAAACATCCCATAATCAGTGATGTGGATAAGAAGGAAACGCGTCATGTGAGATCAAGATCAATGATTCTGAAGTCGGTCACTTCATCCCCAACAAACTTCTGCTCGTCTCCTTTGTCGGAGAGATCATCTTCTGAGTTTAAAGCACAAAACAAACCTTCACCTTCGAAGCTAGGATTGTTGGAGAAGGCTGCTTCTGTTCTGAAATCAACCACAGCTGGTAGGAAATCATCAGCTGGAACTTTGATTGGAAGTTTGGTTCCAGGTTTCAAATCAGGACCAAAGGCTCCAAGAAAGAGCCAGGAAGCAAATGTGGAGATAAAGAACAGCGACAAATCCACTCCAAGGGCAACAAAAGTTGAAACAAAACCTGACACAAGAAGCACATCTGTAAGTTGTGGACAGATCCTACTTAGAAATGATACTGCACAGATGCATATAACTCAAGTAGTTTTGAATCCGATATTTTATTGAGAAATAAGAAGCATGGATACTTGATAGCCATGTTCTTTTGATGATCTTCATGATCTTAATCAAATTTAAGAAATTATCTGTGAGCAAGTTGTCATTAAATGGATTTTGATTCAGACCTAATTTGCAAGTTCAAGTGTATGTAGATATTCCACGTAGTTTCTCTGACAGAAAGGGTAATGTTCATTTTACACACAGATCATAAAATCAACAATCTTTTACTATGACTTACAGGTTCCCAGAAGAAACCTTCTCGCAAACGAAAAAATGCCACTTAAAGAGGAAGGCAACCCTCAATCTGCTGGGAAAAGGACCAAATTATATGCTATACTTAAAGATCATGATAAATCACATAAGCAACAGGCTGCTGTAAAGAAATCTTCAATTTGCACCCATGATCTACCTTCTGAGAGGCCAATCATGTCTACTACAAGTAAAAAACTGGTGGATTATAATGTTTCTTGGTCATCACTTCCATCTTCTCTAACAAAACTTGGAAAGGTACTGTTCCATCAAAGCCCATGTACTCCTTAATTTGAACCAATTCAATTTGAAGTGTGGCATACATGTGGCAACAACTTCTGTTGTCATCTCTTTCAAGAAAATAAAATTTCAATTTCCATTCTTCTTAACTTATTACTAAACTCCATAAAGTATGCAAATTGTTTTAGGAAGTCCTGAAATACCATGATGCTGCACAAGAAGCTGCTATTGAGGCCTTGCAGGAAGCTTCTGCTGCAGAGACGCTGATTCGGTGCTTGAGGTACATGTACTTATAGGGCATCATCCATAAAAGTTGTTGTCTATGCATAATGTGAAGCTATCAAATAAAGTGAAACAAGTTCGAGTAATACAAGTCTCATAACCTGTTATAGTTCAGTACTGAAATATTTTAAACTTTTGTCTTCATAATGCAGTGTCATGGTTCAAGGTGAAGTAAATATCAATTCCTTCTTAGATGGAAGTATTAACCATAGAAAAATCTTTTGGTTAGTAACTAAGCATCTACAGATAACATTGATGGTATCCTCGAACATTCAATTCTACCTACTCGTGAAATCAGTTGAAGTGCCATGAGCATGCATTGAGCATCATCTTATATCTCATTAGAGGAGATAATCTATCTATAGCTGCCTATCCCTTGATAGATTTAACGATCCTTGTTTCAAATACAAAAACTGTTGACAATATAATAAATAATTCAAGACAGGCAATCTGCAAATGGCAAAGCATTTCTTTGTACTGAAATTTGATCTTTAAGTTAACTTAATATATAAACAAGTAAACAATCTCCACTTATAGAGAAGGTAAAAAAGTGCATCTTGCTCCGAAACTGTGATTATTCAAGTAAGGAACATCTAGGACTGTCAGAATTGAAACTTATTTAGTTCTCTGTTATCGCATGAAATTATCCCATGTTTTTGTTCTATATATGCAGTTACATTGAACATGATTTCTGCATTTTAAACTTTTCTTCACATACGTTTTTCTTTTTCTGTTTGATTATTTGATAGTATGTACGCCGAGTTGAGTACCTCATCAGAGCACGATAATCCTCAGCCAGCAGTGGATCAGTTCCTCGCACTCTACGCCACAATCACCAGAGCTGGCTTCGTCGCTGACTCCCTCTTCAAAGCTGCTCCATCCTCGGCGGCCGATCCCATGAGTGGTCACGCGGCTCAAGAGGAGGTCATGCGGGTCTCCGGTGACCACCGCAAGAAAGCGACCGCCTGGGTCCACGCCGCCCTCGACTCCGACCTGGCCCCCTTCTCTCTCTTCGGCCCTCGCGAGACTCCTACCCAACCCGGGGGGATGGAAATAGCCGTGGTCCTTGATGCCCAGACCAAATCCGCATCCGATTCCAGATCCTCCACAGCCGGTGCTGGCGCTGCTCAGATCAAACAGAGGTTGCCGGCGACACCCCAGAAACACCGGATGCACACGCCTTGTCAGCCCTCGCGGGAGTGGATGAGGGGGGAGGGCATGGCGGCGGCGGCTGCGATTGGTCGGGCGCTGAGGCGGGAGGTGAGGTGGTGGTTCCTGGGATTCGTAGAGCGGTTCCTGGACGCCAACGCTCAGAACGAGGGAGGACCAATGGGCGATCGTGACCTGGTTGCTGGGACGCTATCACAGTTGAAGAGGGTGAACGATTGGCTGGACGGCATCGGTGAGGAGGATGAGCCGGCGGAAGACTGCGGCGTCCCGCCCGAGGCGATCGGTCGACTGAGGAAGAAGATATACGATTACCTCCTCGCGCACGTCGAGACAGCCGCGGTGGCGATGGGTGGCGGCCGCGGGCCGGCGTCTTCGACATCGATCGGCGGGATCGAAGCGCGTGGTAGAAAAGCTTGATTCGCGGAAACTCGTCGGCGTGCACGGCTGCACGCAGCACGCCGCACGGCGCGTGCATAAATTGGCACGTGCTCTGCAGGTGGCATGAACCGATTCGAAGCGAACTCAGAGTTTGGTGTTTGGAGGGCGATAGCTGTATATTTATTGCTTTATACATCAATTTCCTTTTTTCCATCTATTTCTAAAATAAAACTCGAGTAGAAAATTTATTGAAAGAAAAAGAATACTTTAAAAAAAGAAAAAGAATACTTATTATTTATAACAAAAAAAATTCAGAAAAAGCGTATGACAGTGTAGAAAGTTTTTTTCCTTTATATCTTGAATGTTTATTCGTTATGATCTTTTGTTTTTTTTGTTAATTATAAAGCACGGCTACTGAGTACTGAGAAGAAAAAGCGTATGACAGTGTAGCATACTAAAACGGCATTTTATTGACGAATATAAAGCATTGTAATGTTAAGTTTATAGTCTATAAGAAATGATTATTTAGCCAAATTTATCATGTTAAGAGATTATGGACTTTAACCAAATCCCTAGATTAACCTGTGCATCCTATCCTACCTCAAATAACCTAACCAATTTATGTGCTAGCCATTAAGCTTTTAAGATGTTTTTTTACTTAAATTTTTTTCATGCATCTTAAAGCACTGACAAGAGCAAATTTAACTGCCGCTCCAGTCTCATTTCTCTACACAACATAGGACAACAGTAAGACTAGGGCAAAAATTGCATTAAGATAGATAAAAAAACATCTTATACCTCTCCCGCTTAAATAAAAGTTAAGCGTCCAAAAGCACTTAAATGCTTTTTCCGCATGTGTCCATTCGATATAAGCACAATTTATACCCTAGTCATTTGATTATGCACATTCGCATAAACCCTTATATCACTAACCACATACATCAATGTATGCTGATTCCAACAGCTACAATGCGTCCGCACTGATTATGCTCCAACGAGGAACATGCCACAAGTATGACCCTTTGACAGAGACCATTATTGTTGCAAGCAACATATTGCTATAACTATCATATCATAAGCTTATGGAGGTGGTTTACTCTTTAGAATTGAGAAATATAAATAATCAACCTCATCAAAAAAAAAAAATTGTAAAACCTTACATTTAGTATAGCAGTAAAGATTATTAGTTTCTTTTTCTTATTTTTGCAGTCTCGTTCTCTTGTTATCCTTCAGTGGCAAGTTATAACAGGTCGCACTGTAATGTTCCACCATCAAAGGCCACTCGAAAGCCAGAGTTAAGAGTTAGAAGTACCATCCATGCCGAGGGTAGATCCACATGGCTTATTTGTGATGCTCCACACCACATTTGCGACGAACCAGGAGACCAGAGATTGGTGTCCATGCAGATGTATTAAGCCCCAGGCCGAGGGAATGGAAATGTCACCTGCCATGTACCACACTATTGTTCAATAACTCCATTAGCAATGTCGTCAATCACATCTAACATAAACAAACAATAAGATCTGAATTATATCTCAAAATATAATAGCAACTACTTTCTACACACTCAACATATTTATAAAAAACAACTTTATTCACATAGCATAATATTATATATAGTATATATCTAGTATAGTGTAATATATGATAGTATAGTATAATATAGTATAGATAGTATATATAGTATAGTATAATATAGAATATTATACCTCAAGGTTTAAAACATATCAGTCCTAATTTTATAATTATATATATATATATATATATATATATATATATATATATATATATATATATATATATATATATAACTGGTAGTGACATACCGATACCGGTCCATGGTTAGACTGATATAAACTGGCCATACTATCGGGTGATACGGACTAGTATATATTAACCGGGAGTGATATTTGATTCTTTGTTATAGCATAGACTATCGAATAGTATAGTATATATAATATATGTAGTATATTATATATATAGTATTACATAGTATAACATATAGTATAGTAAGGATGTAGTATATAATAAAGTATAGTATATTATATAATATATGTATATAGTATATTATTGCATAGTATAGCATATAGTATAATATAATATATAATATATTATATCATACATATAGTATTGAATAGTATATAGTATATAATAGTATAATATACATAAAGTATTGAATAGTATATAGTATATTATATAATATATAGTATTGTATAGCATATAGTATGTATATTATGTGTGTGTATATATATACATATACAGTATAGTATAGAATGGAACAGTATAATTTATAATATATATATAATATATAGTATATTATATAGCATATAGTATAATGTAGTATAGTATATCATATAGTATAGTATAATACATGATATGATATAGAATCATATGATAAGGTATGGTATGATCCAACAAAATTTAAAAAATCAATTCGAATAGGTGTACCGGTCTGGTCTTAGACCGATATGCTACAGCAAAATCGACATTATGCTACATTGGCATTGTGCTACAGTAAACTGACTAAAATTGGACCCATCTCACACCAGTAGAAACTAAAATTTTAAACCTTAGTATATATTATAGTATAGCATAGTGTAATATAGTATAGTTATTGTATAGTATATAGTATAACATGGTATATGGTATAATATATAGTATAATATAGTATAGTATATAGTATCGTATAGTATAAAATATAGTATAATATATAGTGTAGTATAGTATAATATTGCACAATATAATGTATAGTATCATATGGTATAAAATATAATATAGTATATAGCAAGGTTTGAAAGTTAGATCCGAACGAATTAAAATTTTTCGTTTGTACTAATCGGACCGATTTTACTATAGCATTGTGTCGATGTAGTCAATTTCACTGTATTGACACTGTAGCAAACTGGTCCGAGACTAGACTAGTACATTGGTTCAGACCAATTTTCTAAACTTTAGTATATAACATAGAATATAGTATAGTCTATAGTATACAGTACATTACAATATAATATACTACTATAAGGTATAGTATGATATAGTATAGTATGTAGAACAGTTCAAAATTAGCACAATCTAGATTCACAATAATAATCTTCCTTATTTGTTTTACAACAATGAGCCCATCACATGAACAGTCTCACATGTCACCATTAAAATCTACCTTAATTCCTACATAATTCACTATCATAACAATTTAACCACAAACTTAAATAGTCAAACAATATCATGTCATAAGGAGTACATTAAATCCACAACTCAAATGCGATAGCAAATACAACGAATCAACTTCCCACATTTTCATCAGTGAAAAGGAGAAAGATTCTGTATTATTTGACAAGAATAAGAATAATACATGTATTTATAATAAGAGTGATGAACAGGCAATTGTTGTCACCGGCAGGCCCTTTGCTAAACTAGAACTTCATAGAAATAATTCCGTAAGCCATTAAAATGTAGCAAAATAACAGTGACAGGATATGGTAGAGTGATATAAATACAATAATAAACAGCAGTACTAAAATAAGATATATAAGGGCGCCTCTACTATATGCACAAAATCTGCAGCAATTTATCATTATAATATCTCAAGAATGATTAAAACAATGAAATCACCAAAAATGAGTAAAAACGGTGATTGGTTACCTGGTCGCAGGTATTCCGTGATGTGTAACTGAGGTTCTTCTCATTTGATTCTAGCTTTGTGATCAAAGGAGTAGCAAGCCTGTTGTCGGAATGACTTTACTGATGCCAAATGACTACTGGTGTCTCTCTGCCGTCACTTCATTTCTTCCAAATTTGAATAATGTTAATATAGACAATTGAATTAGACATCCATCAGATTTTTCACTCTTCTAAAGCAACTGAAGAATCAAAATATCAAAATGTCAATTTCATGATTAAATTCTCTCGAAGCTCATATTACAAGCAGATGCAGAAATCAGAAATTAATTTGCATCTGATATACCAAGACGAATAATTCATACCTCTTTGTCAAAGAAGGTACAAGCTCCTCCACAGTTTGAACAAAAATACTGGACCTTACATTATCCTTTGATGTCTTCAATATTTCTACAGTGCCAGAAAGGTCGGACCATCAGTTAAAGGTTTATAAGGGATAAATGCATTTTAAGGAGATAGATGGTTTATACCTTTCTTAAATGCTGGAGCTGATGATCCACCATTTAAGTAAGATCTTGTCAACAAGTCTGCCTCTATACCTTCTGTCTTGAGCAATTTATCAAGCATAGAGCCAATCAGCCTATAAGCAACCGATGCTGTTTCATCAAGGACTTCTTGGGCAGATTTTGCTCTCATGCTTCCTGTGTTTACGGAGATTACATCTGCATTGTCATCATGCACAAATTCAGGTTTATTTGTGAAAGTGTCACACGTTTCATTGGCAGCCCCAGAGATTAAATAGTTCCTATTGGGTGCCATTGATGAAGAAACTATCAAGCCTGCATGCTCAACAACTTCTGTTTCATAGTTAGAAGAAAATCCGTAATCCTCCCCAAATCCATTATCAACGTAATTCAAGAAATAGCCATTTTCAAGCAAATTAAAAGAATCAATGTTTTCAGCATTTTCAAAACCCTCTAAAGGAGCCTGGTCGTCATCACTCTGATCTGAAAATGGGCTTGATATAATCTGTTTAAGCTGACCGCTAATATTCATCACAGCTTCAACCTCCTCTTGTAGTGTATCATTGGAGAACAGAAGGGCATGCTTTTGCATCCTTGTGTTTATAAAATCAAGAGTCATCAATGCCTCCTGTGTGATACTTACTTCGTCGCATTCGAACAAGCATTCCTTCAAGTAATTCTCCAGTGCTTTCCTGTAGCGAATTGAAGGAACTACACCTTTTGGATCTAGTAAGGGCTGCACATTCTTCAGCTCATCATATTCAACCTTTGGAAGCAACCAAAGGGCATTTATGATATTGTTATGCAAACATGCTATTTCTGGTGAAAAGGGGTAAAACTCTGATATTTGCACATCTATATGCCTGGATCTTTGCTTGAAACACAAATAAATTACGGATAATGCTTTAAACAATTTCTCTGGCAACTCATCACCATCCTTACACGTTAACATAAACTTTTGATACTTTCTCTTTAACACATCAAGAAGCACAGTTCTACTTGCCGAGCATCGGGGAAGTGGAAACCGAGGTACCAGTGATACACCTCTAAGTTTTCTGTTAGTTGCATCAAGCTCCTGATAGGACATTGTATCCAGTGCTTCCAGCATACTGTCGATAGATGCACGGCAAAATCGACTTGTAGGGTTCTTATGCTTGGAATTGATTTTAGGATAATGTCCTGGGAATGTGGCATCATTTTTCAATTGTTTCAATCGAAGAGGATTGTTACAATTATTTTCGTAGTTATTGATTTGAAAAAGTTGCAAGTAGTTCCGAACCACAGGGTGGTTCCTGTTGACATCACGCGCAAAACTTTCTTCAACAGTAGTCCTTATAATCTCACTGCTGATCTGGCAAGGATAAACAAAAAGACTATTCAAGAAAAGAGAAAATCGCACGGTTCAGTAGAGGTGATTGAATAGATAGCTAACTGATGCACAATAAAGAATTTATTAACTAATCTAATTGCTAGTCTGTCACAAATCATTCCAATCTAGAACTTTGAGATTTCATTAAACCAAGAAAGCTTTGAAGGCTGTCCATAGTACAACATTAAGATGCTGTAACAAATAAATGTTGTAGTTCTGAAAATTTTATTGAGCTTCTTCGTCAAATTATGTTCTACATGCAATCCATCTTAAATGCCCAATTATCACTTAGGAAATACTAAAAAGGATCAAATTTCCATGCTATGAATAGCAAGTTTCATAATGTCAGTTGGTTCTCTCCAAATTTAAAGTAGATAGTATTAACTTCATTACTGAGTTTTGAATTTAGTAAATAATGAATATGAGGAAATGAACTTACTTCACCATCCCTTCCATACGATTCAGGCAAGTACCTGCGTCAACAGTAGCAAATAGCCATTATAATTTGGCAGAGACTTTCAAGACTCAGGAAAGAGAATCAGGCACTAACCATAAGAAAACAAACATTATGAATTAATAAAATAAATTACTAATCACAAAGTAAAGTTCACTTCTCGCCAGTGGTGTGAATTTTTTGGCCCCCATTTGAATGTCTCATTAAAAAAATGACTTAGTTGGGTTCGCAATCTTATTTGAAAATTGTTGTTCTGCCTTGGATCATATGATACAATTCTTCCATCACGAGTTTCTTACCTGTGTCCACTTTATATGGAGAACAACATTAACATTGTGTTTTCTAAGAGGAAAAAGTGCCAGGCAAAGGAAAGAAACTCTAAATTTCTGCTGTTTCCTTGGTGGATGGAAAAGTTTGAAAGGAAAAGTAGAAGAAAAAATTTATATTTTTTACACCTTTTCTAATCCTCCCAAATCGAGGAAAAGGGTAGGGAAATAGTTTCAACCGTTCTTGCCTCTTTCTCTCATACCTCTTCTCCCACGAAAACACCTCACCGCCACTCTCTCACGATTCTGACTCACCGCGGCTCACTCACGATGCCACTTGACTCTGTTGCCTGCACAATGCCGACTCACCCGCTCGCGCCCTAGACTCCATCGCTGCCGATTGTGTAATTTTCCTTTCTCTGAATCTGTGCTAATTTTCCATCCTTCCACAATTTTCCTTACCTTCCTCTTTTCCTTTTTCTTATGTTTTCCATCCCTCTTAGGAAACAGAATGTTAAGAGGCTTGATTGCAAGAGAAATATCTATAGTATTATCCTAGATGCTAATATTTAAAAGCTCCACTTCCCCACCCATCCTTAAAGGAGAAATACATAAAGCCAGGCCAATTTTTCGAACAACCTTCTTAATGATTAAAGAATTTAGTAAAATCAAATGTGTTGTAGACCTTAGTAGGCATGACATTAATGTTAAAATAAGAATCAGTACAAGACAATAAACCTAGTATATATAGCTTTGACCCTATATCAATACATGAAACAGGGTTTGTATCAAATTGGTATACAGGAATATATATTATACTATATATATAGGTAGTAGAACTGATAAATACAACATATTAGTATGTATTGAATCATACTAATCCCAGCAAATACTGATAACCTAATATAGATCGAGATTTTAAACCTTAAACAAGACAAATAGGCTACGTTTGGGAATGCTCTATGGGCCACGGGCTGCGTGGGGGCGAAGGCAGAACGTGCAGCACTTGATGCTTGCTTTGCTGCGTTGTCTTCTCTTTGACCCACAATTTTCTTTGGGTCACGCCTGCGGCTTACTCCCTGCTGGCAAAAATATTGCAATCACGGGTGAACAGTCATGCACGCGGCTCCCTTTCCCTTTCTCCATTCCCCTTTCTCCTTTCCCTTTCCCTTTCTCGTTTTCTCTCTTCCCTTTATGCGATTTTCCCACTTCCACAGCAGCATCGTTCGCATGTGAACCACCGCAGGCGGCCAAGGGAAAGGCCACAACCGCTCAGGCTGTAACGATTTAAGGTATTTTCATACTGCCAGCCTCTCTTTCAAAGTATCAATAAACAAAAGGTCATTTAACTTTCTCTCTACATCATTTACTAGCTCAGCGAATGATGACATTCTCTATGTTCTCTAGTAGCTGCATTAGTTCTCAACATTTTATTCATGTCTTTGCAGTAAATGTTATTTGATTGTGAAAACGTTGATCCATAAACTATATATCTGTTTTGTATAAATTCTTCTAACCAATCAAATACTCACTCTATGTTAGCATTATAAGACAAATGACTTTTTGTCAAACTCTTCTTCATATCAAAAATAATATGACTCATAAAGCCATCTATTACTTTTACCTCATTTTTTATCTTACGATTCCTGATATCTCATTTTATAAACTCTCTTTAGTCACATTCAACTTGAGTTAATGATTAATCCAAGTTGTAACTTTATCTGTTGTAATAAGCCTAGGAGATTGAGTGTGAATGGTATTCTATAGCTTCCACATTTACTTTGAGAAAATTTTAGTTGTGATGATTGAGTAAGGTGTTGTCCAAGATGCTTTTTTTTCCTTATTATTTATTCTATATAGAAAAAAAGTTTAAAGACAATTTTATTCTGATTCCAAGGGATCACATCTTATGTTTCTTGCAATTTCTAACTTCCAGTTGCTTTGAACCATAGTGATTTACAAATGCTTCTTGTGATTTTTGGCAATTACAATTATGTCATGCTTAAATCTGATAAGTGAATCAATTTTTGTCAATTTTTTACTTCTTTGTGTTCTTAAAGCTGATAAGTGAATCAATATTATACTTAGCTATTTTAGGTATGTAGCATTATTTCCTAGATTTTTTGTATTGCCATTTAGCTATTTTAGGCATGTAGAATTACTTAGCAAGCCTGAGTAGTTTTAATGTTAAACTCTGCTGCTATGTGCTTAGAGTTTTCTGAATGCTGGTCTTATATCATTTCAAAAGCTTGAATGGGGAGAGAATTTGACATGTATACAACATATTTTAGATTTATAGCTTTAGACCTAGTGGTTATTTAGCTTTGTTTGATAAGGTGCATGAATCTTATATTTATTATGTTTTCTATTTTTGAGCTATATTAGTTCCTAATATAATTTATTTCTAGATGGAACATAATACAAGAAAATCAGGGAAAGCTATTTGGACTCTTCACACTACACGCATTTTTTGTAATATTTGTTTTAGTGATGTTGAACAAAATATGAGATCTAGCACACACTTCAATGTGCAAGGTTGGAAGTATGTTGTAGAAACATTTCAACAACAACTGGAATTAAGTATGACAAGGCACAATTAAAAAATCATTGGGATCAGCTAAAAGCTGATTGAAAGCTAGGGAAAGAACTCAAAGAGAAATAGGGCTTGGTTGGAATTCCCAATTAGATACAGTAGATGCACTTGCAGCTTCGTGGGTTGCAAAGATTGAGGTACGTTTTTATGTATTAATATGAAGGTTAAATATGTGATTATAATTAATTTAACATACATATATAATTATTGCATCCATAGGTAAACAAAGAATATGCAAAGTTTCACAAGAAAGGGATTCATCCAGAAATTGAAAGCAGGAATGATATCATGTTTGGTAACACAGTGGCACTTGGAGTTGATTGCTTTACACCATCGAGACATTCACAAGAGGATGATAACATAAATGCCCAAATTGAATATTGTAGTTTGCTTTCAGATGATATGGTAAGTGATGCTAGTGCATCATCACAACCTAGGAGGGCGGATGGGAAAAGAAAAGTGAGAAATTAAGAACTATCAAGGTTAAATTACAATTTTGTCAAATTTATATAAATTTGTACATTATAAATTTGTACATCTAAAATGGAACAATCGGTAATTAACCCTCCTAGGTGTAGTACAAAAGATGTTATGGCTGACTTCTAGACTCTCTCTGGGTTATTGGTACTGAATAATTATGGTATTTTGCCACACTTCTATTTGAGCAAAAATCAAAGAGAGAATTATGGACCACCTTGGACACTCCAGAACAGAAGTTATATTAATTGGATTTCCAATATAACTTGTATAAGAGGTGTGACTAATTTTAGATGCTGTTAGGCCATGTTTGATATTGTTAGATGGGGAGTTGGTGACACTATGTTTTGATGTTTTTTTGTTAGATGGTGATACTTATGTTTTGATCTTGTTAGATGGTGACACTATGTTTTGATATTGTATAGTTACATGGTGACGCTTATGTTTTGATGTTGTTAGATGGTGACACTATGTTTTGATATTATATAATTACATGATGACAATTATGTTTTGATGTTGTTAGATGGTGTATTGATATACTCTACTAATTTGTGTTTTGATGTTGCTACATATTGATACTTATGTTTGATATTTAATTGTGTTAGATGGTGAGACGCTATGTTTTGTTATTGTTAGATGGTGACACTATGTTGATGTACCTATTTATGTTTTGATATTATTAGATAGTAACACTTATGTTTGATAGTGGTAATGATTGTACAATTTAATTGTTAATTGTTGATGAAATATTTTTTGTTTTATAAGGCATGGTTGACGTACCATATGAATATTTTTGTGAAAATAATAACAATGAAGATATAGGACAGTTCAAAAAATTATCAGAATTTACTTCATTGACAATTGAATCTGTTGGTTCTTTTAGTGGTGAACTGTTGCAATATTAAATTATCAAAGTCACCATGCATGACATCCGATTACACTGGTATGAAGTGGATGAGAGATAATTACAAGGCCATCCAGAAAGATGCAGAATAATGATGAGAATAGAGGCACATGATTATATACAATTATGTAATCATTTGGAACATTCGTATGGGTTAAAGCGTTCAAGGACTATGCCAGTTATTGAGAAGGTTGAAATTTTTACATTTACATTGGCTCAAGGTATGACAAATAGACGACTACGGAATGTTTCCAATATTCAGGAGAGACAATTAGTAGAATCTTCTATGAGGTTTTACATTCAGTATATAAATTAGGTGAAGATTTAATTAAACTGGCCGATCATGAGTTTAGAACAATCCCTCCACAAATATATAGCGATAGCCGTTATATGCCTCATTTTAAGGTAAGTTAAAATGTCTAATTTAAACTTTATATATATATATGAATATTCTCTAATTGATTTACATTTTATAAGATTGTATTGGAGCTATTGATGAGATTCATATCGATGTTGTTGTGCCAGTTTCTTAGCAAGTTTGTTATATTGGACGAAAAAGTCGGCCAACACAGAATATATTGGCCATATATTCTTTTTATATAA
Source organism: Costus lasius (assembly GCA_027563935.2). Classification (NCBI taxonomy): domain Eukaryota; kingdom Viridiplantae; phylum Streptophyta; class Magnoliopsida; order Zingiberales; family Costaceae; genus Costus; species Costus lasius. The sequence continues at coordinate 104,975,758 of CM050453.2, forward strand.
AGTTCACTTACGTGTTAGCTTGCTTTGAGGGTTCAGCTTATGATAGTCGTGCTTTAAACAAAGCAACTAGCACCCAGAATACAATTTTTCTAAGCCTCCACCAGGTATCTAACTATTTCCATTGGTATAAATTTAATTTTGGTATTTATATTTTAACCCTAATCTCTTATGATTATCATAGGAACATATTATTTAGTTGATGCTAGATATTCACAAATCAGTGGATATTTAGGGCAGTACATAGGAGTTAGGTATCATCTCATTGATTATCAGCATGGTCATCCACCTCAAGGATATAAGAAAGTATTCAATAAAGTACATGCCTCTTTAAGAAGTTGTATTGAAAGAACGTTTGGTGTATAAAAGAAAATATGGGAGATACTCAGGTGAAGATTGTGGTTACAATAATGGCATTGCATAACTATATTAGGGGAATAACATGCAATGATGTAATTTTTTAAGAGTTTGATATTGATCCTAATTTTTGGAAGAAAATTTGTCTGATGAAGAATAAGAAAACCAATAATATGAAGATAATGAGGTGGACAATATTTGTTATCAAATTGCAATGAGCTTGATGAAATATAGGAATGTGTGATTATATTTTTTAGGTGTTAAATGTGCACTTAAGTTATGACAATATAATGTAATTTACAAATTTAACCTTATATGACTATTTCTAAAATTCTGTTGACTGGACAAATGAATTAATTTTTATATAGTTTTCTATTTATTAACTTTGAGCACTGCATCTTCCAGCAGCAATCTAACTCTAGGGTTCAATATTGACGATGCTTTCTTCAAACAGCAATCTACGTGATTTTATTAACTTAGAGCACTGCATCTTCAAACAGCAATCTATAGCACTGCATCTTAAAGTGCTTTATCAACATCTAGCTTTCTTTTCATCATGCATAAACCATCAAGTTGTACCCCCTTGCTTGCAACAGGAAAACTCTAGGGTTCAATATTGACGATGCTTGGTCTGCTTATTCTCTATTTGAGCCTAAAAAAGCTTTAGTGTTCATATCAAAAATGCTTGGTCTACTAGTTCTCTATTTGAGCCTAAAACGACTCTAGTGCTGAATTGGCCACCAGTATGGTCCACATAGCTTCAAGAACCACCTTGCGAACTTACATTTGAGCTCATCTGATTTATGGTTGATGCCGAATTGTCAATCTTGCAATTCCATTATCAACCTCATAATGAGGTAATTCAATTTAACTACATCAGAGCATATTTAAAGTCCACCTAAAAGCATATTGAGCCCTTGTAATCAAATAGCTACCTCCATATCAATGTCCTCGATAACTTCATCTCCCTGCCCATGGTACTAATCAACGGTAGCTTTAGATGAGTTGGTAGAAATCTTCACACTTAACTACTCCCTCTTTGATGATCCTAGGTGAGTTTAATTTCATCCTATTGATAAATAGGTGACCACCTTGGTGCATTTTGTGATGTTGAGCATCTCAAAAGGTGCTATTCAAGGTTTGCGATCCTACCTAAGAAAAATGGATATAGACTTTGCCAAACGTAAAATCATAAGATCCAACAAATTACCTAAAATATTCATCTAATTAGACTTCAGAGTAAGATAAGCATTCTAATGGATAATAAGTAATAAAAAAATAATAAATATCTATCTAGTATCAACCACTAAGCATAAATTATATATATTCTATGTATTATATGATTATTCAAATATTTTTATTGTGAAGTATAGAATTATGAAATTAAATATTAACAAGGTGATGATGGAGACAAGCTTCTAGAAGATTGATACAGTAACAACGCATAATGAAACTAGAAACAACAAAACGTATAGTAAAATGAAGATTCAAGATAAAAGCATCAAAGATGAGGAAGATAGAAGTACATGTGGTAATAACAAAAATAGCATTAAGGGTGCTAAAAAAAAAAGATGACAATGATTACAAAGTTAATATTGACAAATAGCTGAAATTGATAAATAATTAGAGATAACCGAGTTTAAGTTGATGAATGTTCATTAAAGATGGCAAAAAGCAAATAATGATAACTAAAGATGAGAAATTGCATCATGTAGCAATAGGACTTTTGGCCTAATAGATTATTGATTTTTTTAATATAATATTAGTCAATTTTGAATCCATTCTATCTATTAACTTAGGACCAAGTAGAACGTTGGGATCTTACCTGGATCCTAAGACCCGAATTGGTGTTCCTAAATATCCTACCACATTTCAAATCTTATATTCGTTTTAGAATAATTTGTCTAATCTGGCTCGATCAGAAGATCCGAAACGTATTTTTAACAACCTTGGTGTTATTTGATGAGGGTGATGTCTCACCCCTTGAAAATAGTAAAAATGCTTTACTAAATATGGCAATTTTTCAACATTATCCAAACATGTTATCACAATGAATCAATATTTTGTGCTTAAACCATATAATCATGATTGAAACAAATTAAGAGAGTGTTTAGAAAGAAATTTGAGAGCTTAGAATTGAGAAAGCTTATGGAGTTTGAAAACTTACAAGATCATAATGAGGAATTTAATGGATTTATATAGGCTCCAAACCATCCTAAAGTGCATTACAATTTAAAGAACTAGAAATCTAAATTAGTCGTCTGAACGTGGATAAAGGATCAATGGCTTGATTCCTTACTCATTAATGGCAGTTTCAATATGTAAAAGTCCAATAATACTAATGATAGCGCAATATTGTTTATACAAGTACCAACCAAAATATTTGTGTTTTCACTGTCACACCCATCAAGCTGGTATTCATACGGGCTAATCACTAATCTATAAGCACTATTGAAGTGCCACACAAAAAGAACATATATACATAATGAATAACAAACATTTCCAAAGAGAATATAATTCAATATATGAGTTACAAGCAAAATGGTGTTGAATATCAAACTAGTAGGCTCAACTTTTCTATTCATCATGAACAGTACGATAAAAGGGGAAAATTAGGAGCAAATATTTAGGATAGACCATTGTCATTTGAAGAAGCTTAAATTAATTAATTTGTTTGCCCCGGAAAAAGTCTCAGAACGCAAGTTTATTGGACTTGTGACTTGGAAGGACTACTTAATAAAGAGACCTTTACAAGCCCATCCTAGATTAGTAGACAAAATGCAGATCGCTGTTGAGCCAATGGTATACACTTTCTACTTGCCATTGGAACATATGTTCAACCATGCATACTACAGTAATAGCTATGCTACCATTTCATTTATTATGACCAATTCCAATAAACAAGGATTTTCAAGTTACTATGTATAACTCACAGTTTGTTGAGGTAACTAAAGAATTAAACGACAAAACTGATGATGGTGAACATATTACTATTACGATACCAACGCCACAACTAATGTCAGCTAGAACACTAGTTTAGCATACCAGGTCTATGCATAAAATAAAGAGAAAAGATTAAAAAATATAAAAGGTTCAAAAAAAAGGATAAAAGCTTCCAAAAATAAAAAAAAAGACAAGGATTAACCTAATGAGGTTTTCAGTTCAAATATAAATTATCATTACTATCATTCAAATAGTAACAACTTTTAAGGAAGATAGACCAGCATTTTAAACAATGGTTTGTATTAGATGGTAACACTCAATGCATACTATTCTCACCTTATATTGTTACATAGAATAGTGTCAGTATTAGTCCAATATACAGATGTGTATATATATATTAAATAAAAATAACAGTTTGTGTGGGTGTTCTGGACTATTGTCGGACCAATACCCACACTAAGTACCAATGGTACATCCGGATTACCATCCAGACCACTACATGTTCCTTGTACCAAGTGGGACAACTAGTTTTGCTTATATGGTACCAGTATGAACTGAACCATACTAATCTAAGTAAATATAGTAACTAGTGCAATGCTTAAAACAACTAATCTTCTCTTAAATGAGAAGAGATCCTCTGCAATCATCGACAAAGCATATTAAATACAATGGATATTCAACACTTTGACATTTAAATATTATAGTTATTATTAGAAAAATTAACAAACATATAATCATTTATCAATTTCTCATGCTATGATTTGTAGGGGTGACCATTGATAATACCAATTATCAAATTGAACCAAATAAGAGTTACCAATTTTAGTTTTAACTAAATTTTTCAGTACCATTATGGAACCGAATAACATAGTTTCCAATTTCTATTCAATTGATCTTACCAAATTGGTTAATTGGTAACGTAAATGACCCCAAAAAAAAAATCATAAATTCGTAAATTTAAGTTACAACTTACAAATTAGGTTGTGGACATGCAGTAATGTCAAGGTATTACATGTAAATTTAAATCATAAGTAATTTCAATAATTACATAATAAAAAAATCTACAATTACAACTACTGATAATAAATATATATATATATATATATATAAATATAATTTATTACCGTCCCTGTTACTGTTATCAAATTTACCAAACTGATATTATTGAAAATGTCAATATATCTATATATATAGTTAATATAAAAAAATCTGCTCACCCTTAATTCTGAGTGTTAGATTATTGTGAGAGATATGACTGATAATCAAAAACAAAAAATATGAAGATGTGATTGTTGACTACATTATAATGAAGATTGGTTGAATGGGATACAAATTAGGATGAAAAAAAATTGTGAAATTGTTTGAAAGTAAAAAAAAAACTCACATGAAATGTGAACATGTCTCTTCAAAACAGGGAGTATAAGGAAAAAAATCATATGTTATAGGTAATGGAAAAGAAATAAAGAAAAGGGACAGAGATGGAGGATAGGATAAAAAGTGTATACGGATAAATAACAAAAAATAGATTATGGAAATTATTCTTATTCAACAGTAACCGATTCAATTATTTTTACCATGTTGTATAAGGTAGGGTTTTGTTTGCCAATTAACAGGCTTCAGTCTTTACAGTTGTCTTTTCTCATGAAATAGTAGATGTCATTTCCAGTTATCAGAAATTATCAAAACAAATGGCACCACGGAAGCAGTAATTAGAGCAAAATGTTGAGGATCATACACATTACTATTTTCGTTCTTTTTCCCACTGTGAATCCTTGATTTATTCTTCTCATACTATGTCAAAGGAAATTTAGAACTAGAAAGGTGATTTTGGTTCAAATCAATAAAATCCTGATAGGAGTAATTGATACATGTCAAGACGCAATCAAATTTATAAACCCCAGTATGAAGTCAACATACTTTCTATTATCCCTATGTTAAACACTGTATCATGTTTGAAACTTTGAAAAGACCTCAATATGTGAACCATATCATCTATGGAGGGTATTAACACCCACTAGGCACCAGGTTAGCTATATTTTCTTATGCCTTGTCTAACAACTGACTGTTAAATTGAGATGAATGATTATCCTCCGAGCAGAGCAAACGTTCATCTGAAATTGATCAATTCAGAGTTACATGTTAATGTTGAACTAAGAAAGTAAAGCAATAAAACACAAGGCATGTTCACAATTCATCACAAACCTAATTGTCGCATTGTAATAAGATTCAACCTAAGCAAATTGAGACTAAGGTTATTAAGATCGAGATTCTCCGTAAAGGCTTTCCAGGGTCATAATGTAGGATCACAAAATCATACCAAAAATTCCAAAAATAAATTCATGAAAAAAATATATTTGTATATCAAAAGTAATATGAATATTTTAACAAATAATAAGTAATAGAAAATAATAATTGTGTATCATGCATCAACTACCAAGACATTCATTATCTTGTAACCAATTAAATTATGAATTTTTCAATATCCACATATAATAAATATAAAAGAGAACATTTACTATACTAAAACAACTTCAATCAAACAAATTAGACAAGTGGCAAGTATAAATTTTAATTAGTGCATGCGCAATACATTCCTATTGAAGTTTGATAATAAAAAAAAACCCATATATACACTAAAAAGTTAGAACTTAAGAGATATCATAATAGTTCGACCAATATATTAATTATGCAATTAAATATTACTTGTCATGCAACTATAAAGCAAACATGATTAAAATGAGTTTATAAAGATGAAAACAATGTGTAATATGAACTTTAAAAGACATGCATATTACAATAAACGCAATAAAGTTAAGGTAAAGATATCACTTAATTAATGAAGACACAAAAGGAAGATGACTAACAAAAATGATGGAAACAATGACAAAATGGTAAAAAAGACAACAAGAACAAGAAATCAACAAAGATGCATGTTACACCTTTCAATAATTAAAGACTCAAAGATTTAAAGTCGTTCATCAAAGCTTCGTTGAAGTTATTTGTTAAAGCATTTATAAAAATGCTCATCAAATATGTTTGCCAGTCATTTATCAACAATGTTTATCAGTGGTAAACTAATTAAATAATTTAGTAGAAAATAAGTTGATGATAACGTTTAAGTATTGTTAGTCAATAGAGTTCACGGATAGATCAAGCAAAGGAAACAATTATATTTTATGATACGCATTTAACAAGTTAAACAAGTTGAAGTAAATTAATTTGACACTTGGTCATATCATAAGAGATGCTATGAGTGGAATTAAAGATCCTATCTTTTCTACATCTATTCAAATCCGGCCCATGTCCTAGATCGTTTAGTCTAATTTGTCATAGGATCATAAAACCATAAGACCATAAACTCATAGTTTCAATTATGATTAGTGAAAGCGTATATTTTTCATTAATAATTCAAGGTGATTCATTAGAAAAGCTTGCCTTAAAAAACTTACCATAAGGACAAAACATTTGATAAAACCCTATTGGCAAAATAAGTAAGTTATATTTGATAAAATGTTTGTATTTGATACAAAATGTTTCCATAGATATACATTTTTATAGATTAAATTTGACCACCTATTTGATACATATAGGAAATTAAGGCCTCCGGCCCTCCGAGGCTGGATTATTTGCAGTTTACAGCATCATCAGCTTGGAATTACTAGTATATAGTATTTGCAGTCATTCATTAATACTTAGTACCATATTACAAATGTAGAATACTGAAGAATAATAATGAAATAATAATGCAGACTACTAAATTGCAAGAAACAACCCATAAAGCCATCATAGTTACTGCACTTACTTGTCTGCCATAACCTCCAGCACTTTTAACTTCCTTAGATTGCCATTAGTTAGAGAGGTCTTTGCTGGTCCCATCAATAACCTGCATGGAGTTTTTTGCATCCATATCAATCTTACATTTTAGTGACCTAAACTTTCCAGATGTAAATAAGGTAAGCTTCTAATTTCCCGAGAGATGCTTGCAAGCACTGTTGTGGAATCTCACGCCTAGACATAAGCCTTATTTTTACAGTAGCCCACTCAAAGCATGCCAAAGAATACCAGTTCTCAAAGAAATACAAATGGATTAACTTTTCTAACTCATTTACCTTCCTAAGAATAATTGAATAACTCTAACAAGATAATGTTAGCCAATTTGAAGTTTGGAAATTGGCAGGCCGACTTTATTATTTTTGCACTTTCTATTAACATAGCATATGAGATCCTTATAAACAGAGGTGTTAGTGACAATTTAGTGCTGAAATCTAGGAAATGGAAACACAACTACGATCAAACGTCTTAGGGCTACAAAAAAAAATATCAAAACAGCTAAGAAGAGGAAACAAGTCAACTTTTGCACTTACTGCTATTTCAACTAAAATATTGGCAGCAAATTTTTATTAGGATCAGAGCTCAAATTACTAGTCAATAGTGTGAGGCAAACCTATATATTGAGGTCCAATGGTGGACAACGAAATCAACACATTCAGTGTGCCATATACCAGTCATAGATTAAGAAACCAATCATTATCAAGCAGGATGGCCAATTTATACTGATTCGAGCAAGGACGAGTACATGGACTTGGTCTAATAATTTTTAGCTATATATCAGCCGGTCGTGACCCATACCTACACATGAGGAATCTAACTGTCGTTCTTCTTTTAAAAATTCCCAATTGTTAAAAGAGTGGAGTTATTTTTCTCTATATATAAACCCCTATTCCTTAACATTTTATCCAATCTCTTAGAAACACACTCTCTCTCTCTCTCTTACATTTAATTTTTTTAAGATTTTGTGAAACCTAAAAACTAGAATATGATTTCTTATGGCATTATGCATGAAAAATACTAAAAAAAACTCCATAATTTACAATGCATTCATTGCAACAACATTTTCAAAACTAGAGGTGTCACATAAGTTGTAGGCAGACGCCAGACCCTTCCAACAATGGCAGATTAGTGGTGAGGATCAAGATCCTACTATAGGTGTGCCTTAGAGGATCGATACTTATAAACGCATGGATGAAAAAAAAAATTCAAATCAATTTAATATACAAAAGAGAGTATGCCTTCCTTATATGGCTGATACCCAATTGCAAATACACATCAAGAATAAATATCTAGAGCCCTAAATTCAAATTTTCTGTAATAACAATTGCAACTGTACAAGCATATTGTATATTAATGAATGGCCCACGAAATCAAAGGCACAATCACCAGAAAGAAAAAGGGACTAAAAGAAGAGACAGCAAGGAAGTAAGGAACCAATAGAACAAACCTCCTTTTTTTCATGATCATTTCTTCTTTGTGCCACATGATACGCCATAACCTTTTTCCATCTCCGAAAGAAATATCCATCTCCAAGTCTAAGGAAAAAAGCAATGATCAAAATGAATGAAAAATAAAATTCAAAATACTAGACAGATAGGACCTATGGAGGCCAGTAGAATGTATTTTATTTCGTTCCACCAGAGAACCCTATTTGACTCTTTGGGTGGCCAAGCCAAGACTCATATTGTTGTAGGGTAAATATGTATAGGTTTAAAGGTTCCTACACTAGTTGTTAGGCCCCGGTTCAACGGGTTCAGCCCAAGGCCCAATGGGCCAAACACAAGCTCAAATCCATGCAGCGTGAGAACACAAGAGGCCCAACGAGTTCGGTCAATATATGGCATTGACCCGAACTTGTCTGCTCCGCGAGCTTCGGGAGTAGACTCTAGAAGCGGGACGTCGTCTCCTCCACCGAATGCATCGGGCACGGACGCGGTTGTGGACGAAGCCTTCGGCAAGGACTCGGACGCGCGAGAAAAGCTCGGACGCGGAGCGGAAGATTCGGCCCGGCACCAGGATTAGAAGAGGCGGCAGCTTCCTCTTCAAATACCATCGATGGGCAACGGATGGAGGATCGATTTCTACCGGCGACTACCACTCGAGAGCGCTAAAGCTTGGGGAAGCTTTGGCCGTGTTCCCGGCGCTTAGGGAAGCGCTGACGAGAGAGGAACTTAAAGCGAACTGTAACCGGCGACGGGGGTCGCCGGCGAGGGAGGGAAGAGGGACGCCGGCGGGCGACAACTGAGAGTTTTGTAAGCTTTCGTTACGAGAATAAAAGCTTCTTTCTCCATCTCCTTCCTCCCCTGTTTCCGAGCTCCTCCCACGCGACGACAACACTCGACGGCTCCACAGCAGCAGGCGACCTTTCCCCTATCGGCGTGATCTTCTCCGGCGTCGGTTCACGGCGCTGGACAGACGAACGCAGGCGGCGGCGAACGGAGTTCGGCGCGAGCGAACGAAGGAGACGAAGCTCGTTCGAACGCGTCGGGCGTTCGAAACGAGGCGAGTCAACAAAAAGCGGTGGTCAACGCGAAATCGGATTTCGATTCGAAAACGAAATCGAAATCGGCGGCTGACGCAAGACGACGTCAGCAAGGATTTGATTTTGTACAGCAACGGTGATTTTGACTTTGGTCAAAATCAAAGTTTGACTAGAGGTAATTTTGACTTCTGAATTTAGGGTTTGGATTTCTCTAAATTAGGGTTAGGGTTTTTCGGAGCGAGTTGTAATTTGGGGATAATTATTATTCGGGGAGTTAGGGTTTCAAAATTTGGGTCGGAAACCCTAGCGGAGTTGCGTTCCGGTATTCCGCCGGACGGTCCTAAGATAACGGATAAGCGCTGTTTTTAGGCCGATCCGACCGGGGCGTGACACTAGTGATGTGAAAGGGAATTTCAATACTAAATTACGGCACTAAACAAAATCTCATAATGAAAAAATTGCAATGCATAAGTATTCTAAAATATGCTCACAAATATGTGGATAGATCTATCAAAAGTGCATAAAAATATAGAGAAAATATAACAAATAACTATTAAGCAAAATCGCACAAGTGTTGCACGCCGAGAATCAGGAGTAGTACCCTGTTCAATGGGCTGATCGGGTTATGTGCTGGTTCGGATGCACACTGTGTAATTGGACCAGACTGGGCTGGTCTGAAGCACTGGACTGGCCTGAGATAGAACTGGGCCTCGTTGGTTGACTGGGCTCAGTCCACAGAAATGGGGCGAACAGTAGCGCTGAAGTGATCGGACCTGGCAACTCTTGAACCGGACTGGATCCGTTCGGATCGGAAGGTTCGATGGCTTGGCTCTTCCAACGGCACCGAGTCAGTTTTCTCTGCGAGCGGCGGGGACATCGAAGGAGCGGCCGACGTCGGCTAAACGGCGGTGGCGGTGACGTCGGTTACCGAGGCGAATGGCGACGGTGATTCGGGTGGCGTCAAGTGGGAGTCGGCGACGCGGCAGGGCGAGGCGAGGCGTTACTGTAAAGGGCAGGAATCCGGAGACAGGCGCCTCCGGTCGGCGAACAACGGGAACAGGATGCGGTTGTGGCGAGTGACACGGGTGGGCGGGGCGAAATAATGACGGCGGGGTTGATTTCTTGGTGATTGGTTTGGGTCGGGCGATAGCAGCGGCGGATGAGAAAGCGGTGAAGACAGCGAGGCGGGGAATTTCAGATGGGGATGTGGCGGTCGAGGAGAAACCGGAAGGGGATTGATGACGGCATGGGATGCGAGCGGTGACTGAGCGTGAGATGTGGAGAGGAGAACACAGCAAGTCGCGAGACGGCAGCGGTGGTGAAGCGGGACGGAAGATGGCGAGAAGAAGCCCGCACGGCCAACACTATAACATATATTCAACACTAATAACAATAATTAAAAACCCTAACTATTTTGATTGATCAAAATAAAACTCTAACAATGCATGTAATTTATAATTAATTAACTGGTATCGGATGGGGATTTAATTAATTTTTATTTAATTACTTAATATATTTATTAGTAAAATACTAATGTATAATTTGAATAATAATATAATGTATATAATATTTTATTAATTTAATAGCATAATATGTTACAGTAGTTCAAATTTTGTTATAAAAATATTTTCTCCCACACCTTCACACTGATTGTTGTGAAGTCGATCAGATGAAAAAAGTATCAGTACCACTCTACTACATCTCATTTGCATATATTTTTATAAACTTTATAAATAAAAATTTAAAAATTTATGAATATTATATATTATTATATTTATAATTAAAAAGGTTACACATTACTTTTGTATATGTATATACAAATATAAAATTTAACTATTTTAGGATTATATTAAAAAGCCAGTGACATTAATTTTATATATGTGTAAGATATAAACTTAATTATTTAATATTTTTAATATTTTAATTTATATATAAGTATTTATAATATTTTATTTATTCAACAAATATTTTTAATTATTGTATAGCTTTATGCATAATAGTAATTTATGATACTTTTTCTAACATCAAACTATAGTATTTTCATTGCAATAGTATTGTTTATCATCTTACAGTAAAATATTTTTCAATTTGCAATAATAACATCTACCTTGTACTCTCAAACAAATTTTGAGAAAAAATTTTAAGTACAATTTTGCCTAGAAATCTTAGGCAAGTTATCTGAGTTGTTCATATATGTGAAATTGTGAATCTTAAAGTTAAAAAACCAAATCTCTCTTGCTTTAAAATTCACACATCTTTTGAGAGGGGTCATCCTAGGAATTTTTCTCGGCTATGCAGAAGAACATGGCTGCATGATATTGTTCAACCTCCATATATTACGGTGAGAATAATAGAAATCATAACTTACTACCATCAATTGTTAAATTTGTTTGTAACGATTCTATCAATAAGTCCGCTAAAAGTTATCTATGATTCTTTTCACCTCATCAACCAGCAGACATGATTTATGTTCTCATTTCGTCAAGCAAGCTCCGTACTTGGAGAAATCTGATTCTCGTTCTTATCAACTATTTCTATGGTCATGTTACATCTGCCACTTTCAGTACCAAGATTTCCCTTAGCTACAAAATTATCGTCACAAATCATAAAAAATATTAGCCAGATGGTTATTTGACCAAGTGCAACTGTAATGCCGTTCAATGCATTGGAAGTAGTGAAACAACAACACATCGAAACTACATGCTCCTCAGTGCATCGAATGCCAAATCGTGTTTCAGATGCAATTGTCCTTTCGCACCTATACAAATCAGGACATCTGTGCCTCCTAAAACATACATGTTCGTTAAAATCAACAAATACACGCTGCTGTATTGAAAATAAATCATTATTAAGGGAAAAGGTGTTATGGCGTTTGTAACATGACATTGTTCCTCATCAGTACAAAGTATTCATTCTACACATGAAATCCGCTCGCTGGTTCTAAAAAAAGAGAAAATTTTGTGCACATAAGCGCATATGCAACTTTATAAAAACAAATATTCCGTATAAATATTCTAGTGGCTCAATATCAAAACAGCAACACAACTACTGATGCCGAGATCAGCTACCGCTAGCAGAAGCATCGGCAGCAGCTTCCGCAGCCTTTTTCTCTTTCTGCTTCTCTCGTCGTTTTTTGTTTCTCAATGCATTTTTGCTGATTTCTCTGAATGCACAGATGGGTGGTGGTAATCAATCGGAAGTTTATTAAAGTTCCAATGAAGCACAAGTGAAAATCAGTCAAAAGGAAAAAAAATGAAGAATTAAATTAATAAGGTACTTACTCTGAAGGAGCCACTCCTCCGAACAGCTGTTAATCAAAATTAAAGACGCATCAAAGATTATCCATTTTTTTCTTAAAAAAACTAATGAGCATATAATAATACTTTAACATAGATCCTTCCATAGCTTTGAAAACCTGGTACGTGATAAGGGCCAGTAGTAAATAGACCTAAGGATATTCATGGAAATCAACTTTGTTGGCTGTATATGCACAAGGATTTTTTTCATATAAAAATGAACAAGCATCTGCCTCTAGGCAACGTGGTGTAATAAGAAGCGTGTAGACAAAATCAATTTTCTTTTATTGTTGATCTTATGCTTATAACTGTTCCAACATTTCCTTCTAGGCTTTTGACAAACCATCACGGTTACACCCTGGAGCAAGGTCTAAATAACGGAATTGAGCACATGATTTTTTCAGTTGGTTTACCTTATACATTTTTTTTGCATTAGATTTCCGTACCACAGTCTAGGTAAGTATTGTATAAGTCCAATAGATTACAGATCTGGTACTAGACCAACTGATATCCAGAAGAGACTGACCTAATGACAGTTTATAAAGCAGTAGAGATCCGCGTTATCTTGATAGTCAAGTTATAATGTACACGTGTATCTCGAAGAAAACGTGTAAAAAATAATTACCTCAGCCTTGACAGAAGCTGCATTTTTAGCATGGGGAGGGCGGTATGCAGCAGGTTTCTGAGCAGTGACAGCTGGGTTCTTACTTCCAGTCTCTGTAGATTTTGGACCTTGAAATAAAATAATAAAATCACTCTATATAAGCTAAATTGAGTGGGAGTACAAATAGAATTAGTGAACTAAGTAACCTTTCTTTTCATTATCATCAATCTTCATGGTGTTGACATTTTTCACAAGTTCATTAATATCAGCAAAGTTTTCAGGAGCTTCTGGCTTCCAGTCAGCCTGCACCAGTAATTCATGCAAATCCAGTGATTGAAATTTGAACAGCTGAAAAAGAACTGGAATGGAAATAATATATAAAGAACTTCACGAGATACCTGATACAACTTGTTGAACATCTTCTTGAAATAAAGTGACCCATCATAGTGGAAGATTTTGATCCTTAGAAGAAGAAAGTTGAGTGTTACCAGAAATAAATGTTGGAAACCAACAATCATGCGAGGAATGAAAAATACCCATTGTCAATTTGTAGCCTTGGTGCAGTCGTCGCCGTCATAAAATACTGCCCATCAGGAGACCATTCACTAGTCACCGAACATTCTGCTTTGGTTTCTCCAACCATTTTCTTTGCCGAAAAATCCCAAAATACCTTAGAAAAAAGAAAAAAATGGTTTACTGAAAACAAAAGAACAGTATAGAAAAATAATACATTCAGAAACTGGTTAACGTATAAAAAATTTCTTCCTGGAATGTGCGCAAACAATTAACTGCTAAATATTTATCTAGTCAGTATTAAGGAGTGAATAGGTTTAGCAGAGGAATATTACAACCGTTCAAGTATCTGAAGCATTAGCTACAAATGGAAGAAGAAGATGGGAAATTTTGAAATACTGTATAAGGCAATGAATCTAACACAACATTGGGAGGACAAATCCCCTTTGAAGAACTAAATGAAAGTGTTCATATATATATATATATATAGATAGATAGATAGTATAGATAGATAGATAGATAGATAGACACATTACATGAACCAATGGAAGAGACAGAAAGAGAGAGAGATTACTCACCAAGCTATCACATGAAAGAGAGACACATTACACATTACAAGAACCAATGGAAGAGAGACACATTAGACATTACAGAAAGAGAGAGAGATTACTCACCAAGCGATCACATGAAAGAGAGACACATTACACATTACAAGAACCAATGGAAGAGACAGAAAGAGAGAGAGATTACTCACCAAGCTATCACATGAAAGAGAGACACATTACACATTACAAGAACCAATGGAAGAGAGACACATTACAGAAAGAGAGAGAGATTTCTCACCAAGCTATCACATGAAAGAGAGACACATTACACATTAAAAGAACCAATGGAAGAGACACAAAGATATAAGTGTTTTTAAGAGTGCAACAAGTTATTGAGGGATAAGGACGGGGGTAGAGAGAAGGCATTGATTTTTCATCCTGCACTACCATCCCATATGAAACAAAAAATTATATATTTTTTCATCGAAATCTACTAATTTATCTTCTTCCGCCATGCTAAGCACCCGTAGCAAGTAGGGAGATAGGAAAGAAGTCTTGATCTTCCACCCCACCCCACGTTTGTGATGCAATGGGAATGGGCATTGCATGACCAGTCCATCGTGCATAGCTCCATTGACACCCCTGTATAAGCTTGACTATAATTTTGTGAATCAAGCACTCGTGCATAAATGCAATAAGTCTAACGTTTTCTTCCATGGGCTAGCAATCAAACATGGACTGTGCACTTCGATTAAGTAATGAAACAAACAGGCAAACTGAATTGACTTTTTTAACCTCTCTTAAACCATACCATGTTACCAGGTAAATTACCAAAGCCCGCCAAACATACAACTGAAAAATACGGGGTTAAGGATGTAAGAATGAGCCATTGAGCAAAGCAGCTTGAATTTGGACCGTAAACTGTCCAGAAAAAGAAAAGCTCAACACCCCATAGATACTATAATAACAGCAAACAACTAGAGGATACATCTTCCTTTTGGATTGAATCTGATAGTGTTGTAAGGACCTTGACCGAGCTCAAGCAATGGATTGCATTTCCTGTCAAATATTGTTGCTTTTGCTGGCATGACTGAGACAAATTAAGGATCACAACAGAAGCTAGGTGCAAAACAAGCCATCAAGAATCAAAATGCAGAAAACAAGGACAAGAAGCATAAGTAGGATACATCCGTAAACAGCAGCAAACTCCAAACCTGAATAGGACCACTGAACATCATGTACCGGACCCTCTTTTTCTGTTTTTTCATTTAAAAAAAATCAATCAAACAAGTTTTTGCAATCACCTGGTAGTATAATAACGAGAAAGTAAGCAACTAGACTCACTTAGAGTAACGAGTCCTTCATGACTGCCATCAGTTGTTAAATAGTTCAATTTAGATTCTCCATAATAACTTTGGTTACTTTTATCAACATCAGACTGCGCAACTACTAGAACTCCGGAAGAAATCTTGTTCCAATGGAAAACCACTGTGGAACAACGAAAGAAACTCCGTCTTGCAATGGGTTGAGTTTGTAAATCCTTATTACTAGAAAAGATCTGAACAGTGGCAGGAATACCCTGAGCAAGAAGACATGATCTCAGCTACAATTTTTGGCAGGAATTACCTAGATAGATTAACATTCACAACCTTTGATTCTGGAACAAAAGCTGCAATGTAAGGCCCAGAAGCCTTTGACAATCCAATTGCAGCAACACCAGGTACTCTTAACCTATAAATAAATCCTTTTGAGAAGTCCTTTGAGTCAAAGAACTGAATTTCATTTGTTGCCATTCGACATGCAACAGATTCATCAGAGCTAAATATAATCGATGGCCTGACAATATACCAAATATCATATAAGAAATCACATATAGTGCAATGCACACTAGGACAAGAGTTTATAATGCAAACCATGTTGTCTTCGACATATTTTTCTGGAAATGTTGGTAAATAGCCGCACCACTATGTATTTCCCACATCACGACATTTTTATCCTGAGGTGTGGTGGATTTTTGAAAGGTTTGGAGATAGGTCCCACATGGAGACAAGGCCGCAGCAAGGAGGGAAGGTATCTCAAAGGATCTGATCTCATTGGAAGTAAAAGAATCATGAACACTGATGACAGAGTTACTTTTTGTGACTAGAACCCTAGATCCATTTTCACTGAACCCTACAGCAGTACAGGATATCCTCTCAAGCTTGACATTCGGCTGGCCATTGATAAATGGAGGTCCTTTCCATATTGAAAACCCTTCTGGTTCTCGAACTGTAGTAGCCAATGCCAAGAAAAGTGAATGGAGAAAAGGATTTAATCACAGAAGAATGGAAGTCATACAATAGCAGCAATAGAAAATGCATCAAGAAAGATAACAAATGTTTTTCATTCGGGAAAAAAATGTTTTCTTAGTAGCTAAGCATACCTAGGATCTCCAGCTGTGGTGATTGATTAGGAGAAGACATTAGATCCTAATCTAGCTTTAACTTGGATGTAGTCAACCTGCAACTTTAAGAAGTGCTTGTGCCTTGAAAACTTGAAGAAAAACTCTGCTCCACATAATTCAGAAGACAAAAATTTCATGTAAAATTGACAAACATATGTACAAATTTTTGCAGCATATGAAATTCTCTGTGTTAAACGGAGGAAACAAATAGATTTAACCGTCTATGTTAGCCTTGTCAAAATTTAGACAACCCCATTCTTCAGAAAAGGGATTCCCAGGTTCCCTTTTATTCTCTCCACAACCATGCAAAAATCACATGATATATGCTGTTTGCAGACATTGGTCTACATCAATGTACATGGTTAAAAGATATCAGACAAAGCTTGTGCGATGTAGGAGAAACATGCTGCAGGTAATTGAGTACAGCATAAATTATTGTTCCTATAAAGGATTTAACCAGCAAGCGAGCTCACATCAGAAAACATTTGGAACATAGTATACAAATTTAACACTTGCACATCCTCAAAAGAGGATTTTTCTGCACCAATACCATCGTAATAGTGTAGTTGAAGGTAAAAGTAGAACACTTTTCTATCAGAGAAACCAGTACCGAAAGGGATATTTAGTGCGAAGGGGAAAAAATCTACTCATGAGACATTGATATACACATACCAGGCCCATTGAACCAGTGTAGCTTCACTAATCAAGAAAAAAAACTGATGGTTGTGGCAAACCAAGGCAAGTGAACAGAAGGACAAAGTATTGCCTTGAAGAGTGCTAACATGTTTTAGTATACATGTCTTTGCCAACCTCTACATGTTTCCTATATGCTCAAAATAATATATGTGCAACATCTGTTATTAAAAGGAATGGCAATTGAATCAAGTGTAGTTGGGTATCCAACTAGACTCATTTATAGCGAATTTAGGTACTCGATTAACCATTTGGTTTAAATTTGGCATTTTAGGTTTAAACTTTAAAGATAGGTACTTGGTACCCAATACTAGATTAAAAATTAAAATAATATTTGTATATAAAAATATCTATAAATTAATTAATTATTATAGAAATATGCACGATTATTTTCATTTATAAAATTATATTTTCTGAATAATTTAAAATCAAAATAAAAATCAAAAGTTTTGTATTTAATCAAGTACCATAGTTATATAATAGAATACCAAACTCAAGCTTAGGTTGGCCAAGGTATTTGATTTTTATAATCGGTTCGGGTATCAGGTAAAAACCAAATACCCGACACAATTATCGTATATCTCCTCAGTACCTCCACCATTTAAGTACTAATACACATTATGTTATTAAAGTACATGAGTATGATTTATTTTCCTAACCATATGATGTGTCATGTGTCTTGGGCCAATATATCTTCTTGTTCATTGCCACATTAAGTGATTCTTCCATGAGTGTGAACATTATCACATTTGAAAAACACTATCAATTATAAAAATCTCATAAAAACACTCCTATTGCTTAGATTGATTTCTTTCCAGTTTTGACCACATCTCTTTTGTAATAAAAACAACTGAATGGATCTGAACTAGAGGAAAGAAAACTCATCAATCCAGATATGATCATCACATCAGTTTGTATGGATCTGAACTAGAGAGAGAGAACTCCTATATGGATCTCCATTTAATCTGGTGATAGTGACGGAGAGCAAGACCGCCATATTTCAGCGCAGAGGTCATGACAACAACGACAACAACCCAACCGATATGGATAAGATTGCGTGAGATTGTGATTGCATACATGCATAGTACCGCACGATGATGGAGATGCGGCACCGGGGATGGAGATGACGGTTTAGCGATATAGGCACGGTGTCGGCGACGGAGAGCCGGCGTCAGGATGCACGCTCGACGATGGAGAAGCACGGCGAAGCAGGAATAATGATGGAGGCACGAGCGAAGAAGGTGCGGCGATGGCAACCGGCGGTGAAGACGCGCTATGTCGGCGGCAGACTCTGGCGATCAGGGAACTAGGGTTGGCTGCTTAGCTTTTGTGTAGTTTGTAGCTGGAATAGAAAGTGAAATTGAGGATGTAAAGTTGTAAACATGTTTATGTGGGGGGGCTGGATCCTGGCTAAAGAGCGGGCAGGCGAGATGGGTGAGCCGGAGTAGATTTTTTACAGATATCTCTCTTAAATATATCAATTAAAATATATATCTGATTGAATTATAGTTTGACATTTTGAACCATCTAACATGATTATACCACTAAAAGCTACCCAATTTTATGTGAGATTAGATTGAGTTAATGAGAGCTATTTATACTAAATAGAGTAGTGAGGAGTTAGTTTTATGTTAATTTGCTTGCACGATACAACAAAAGGGTATCCATTGTTGGATTCAACTTTCAAAAACTCAAATAAATTCAAAAACCGGTTTGGTTTGCTTCAGATTATAATTTTTTTTAAAAAAAAATTGATTTAGTTTTCGGTTTAACATTATAATTTTCAAGTTGAACCAATTAAATCAAATTTTAAATAATTACATTTTAATTGTATAAAATCATTTATATTATAAAATTATTTTATTTAAAAATAAGTAAAATATTAAAATATATTAAAAAAATAAATTTAGTTTAACCCGGTTTGCTCTAAAGTCGATTTTACAAATAATCACTTTGGTTTCGGTTCATGAAAAAATTATTAAAAAAGGTTTAGGTTGCCCTAATTCGACCCAATCATACACCCATTGCAAATTTGATGCGAATCCTACAACATTAATATATTTCAAGCTGGTTAAAGAAAAAACAAAAGAACAAAAAATCATTTATTATTAACGAACTTCTATGCATAGTTAGATATATCAATATTGTCTTTTAAAACAATAACGCATACATACATAATACAAAGTAATTAATAAGCTTTCATATTTTTGTATGTTACTTAAATTTAAAAGTGTACATAAAATACAATAAAATATCGCAAAAATATTTTTAATTGACTAGAATAGAATTGAACATGACTATAAATTGAAATTTGATATATTTAGTACAGTTATAGGTTTTTACCAAAATTTAATTATATCAATCTGTTCTGGATGAGACTAAAAAAAATAATTTGAGTAAAATTTGAATTGTATCAAATTGGGAAAAAAATAATAATAACAAAAATTCCATACCCGCCCTCACAACTTCATAAGAACGCATTCTCTTATTAGTTATTTCCCACTTGCCTCCTGCACCCTACCAACTATCAAGTCGCCCAAAATCGTCCCCTCTGAACTGAAATATCCCGCTAGGAAACTGGAGAAAAAAAACAGAGAGAGAAGTTCAACACACATTAAAGCGATATCAAATTTATTAATAACCAATATCACAAGAACTCGCATGTCTACCCTTTCCAGCGGTTGTAAAACAAATAGACGAAATAATGAAAGATTCAGGTACTGACCAGTAGGCTCACACCTTAAATTGTCAAAGAACTATTTAGAATGCTTGTGAGAGATTAAACATAATGAGATCATATTTCATTACTGTAGCCGCTCCTATTCCATGCTGAACTATAGAATGTGCTTATATTACAGAACTGGGCTAGAGAAGACATCACATTAAACACTTGCTATTAACTCTGACGTCTTATTCAAGATAATTTTACCTCCGTAGTCAGCATAACGGCTAAATTGATGATTCATAAACATACGTGGAGAAGAAATGATCAAATGCCAGAAAAGCAGCAATGACTCTACAAGAAAATTGATTTGAATAATGCCTATAAATTACCATTCCCTGTCAGACGTGCTTCACTTTTGATCAACTGCTAGGAACAAACTGATCTCGAGGTGGAACAAGCCCCCACGCAAAACGCAAGACTTCATCATTTATGTATGGGTGCAGATCCCACATGAGACAATAGCTTTCCAGTTCTGGTGAAGACGTCTTCATATTCAGTGCCTCAACAATATTTTTCTGCAATAAGACTTAAGAATTTTATGTCATAAGAAGAATTGAGAAAAATGAACCTACATAAAGGATTAATAATCCACCTGCATAGCATAATCGAGCTTCAGCATATGACTAATGGTTTTCATTATGATAACCTGTGATATTGATGTATCCCCAAGAAGCTTAATTCTTGTTTCCTCCTAGTAATGGAGAACAGACACCAAAATATAAACACGCCAGAAATAGAGTACAAAGATAATTACAACTTCAAGGAACATAACAAGAAGCAATCATTGAACATGATTCTTAAGTTCATTGTATCTTTCACATTTCGACGCCATAAAAGAACACAAGTTTGAGCACACAAGATGTACTTTCAGCATATTTTTCCCACCATTTTTCGTGGGAAAGTATTTAAGGAGGAATTTCAATAGACCTACATAGTCAGACCAAATAATGCATAAACATAAGTAGTACAACTTTATGGAAAACCTGTTCTTTCAAATATTACTCATCCCACCACTATAACCATACTACACAACTACAGATGGAGAAATGTCATTCAATTTATGTTGTGGCCTAGAACATGCGGACCTGACCTTATAATTCAGACGATAGAAGCAAATAAATTTATCAAAGCATGCACCTACTGTTATGAGCCCAATATTGTAAGTAGATTATTAATAAAGCGGATCCGGGTTGGTATGTCATACTCGGTTTGCTAAGTAGTGAAGTTCTATAAATAAGGGCCTAGGGTTAGAGTTAGGGTGTCCAAGTATTTTGTATTCTCATATTAGGGCAAACTTTGCATGATTTCTTGTCAGTGACGGCTGAGGTGTTCTATCTAAGTCCATCAAATAAGGAATCAACCATGGAATAGGTCCCAAAAACCCTAGCTCATCTAAAGAGGTCAGTTATGAAATATCTATAACTAAAATATCTCAAGATGAATTGACCTAACGTATATTTTAATTGAATTAATCCAGAAAGTAATTAGGAAATGTGTTATCTTCAACTTAACCAAAAATTAGCTCAGAAGTAATACATTAAAGTAACAAAATCAAATTAAATCATGCAACCTAACTAATCTCGATCTCAATTTCTTTCTGCATCTTCTCCAAAAATGCATAATCCAGAGCATAACCTCTCTCAAAAGAAATCTAGATTCCATCATATCGAATACTTCAAATTCCTTGTCTGAATTGGACTTCTAAGTAAAAAAGTAACCAAGCATGGTAATGTGGATTACTGGATAAAGAAATAACTTAATATACCTTTTCAACACCAGAAAAGCAATGTAGCATAGCTGAAATGTTTTTGTTTGCTGCTTCAGTAAGACGAATGACATCTTCCATCAGGGAAACAACTTCATTGAGTAAAGCTTCTACTGCAACATTCAGTGTTTAAAATGTATTGGTTATTATTGAAAATAAAAAATATTACTAAAAGTTAAATATAGACTATATATTAGAGAAATGATGAAAATTTCCTAAATAAATTTTGCTTTTCTACTATAACGAACATGGATATATACATGACTGCAGCACAAATACAGAGCTGCAGAGAAGAGAAAGGTAGACATAATATCTTATATGAAGATGAGATATATGAAGATGAAACTGCAGCTCACACGTTATAAACATTGTATGCTGTTGCAAAAAGGTAGACATAATATCAGAATGTGACAAAAGGAGTCACCTTTCATTAGATGGTCTTGCAACCCTTGTACGAAAGAGTGTACTGTCACAGATATATTTGAAACAACATCAGGATTTGTAAACCATAAAGACAATAAATCTAGATGAAAAGATAATAGAATTGCTCATTTATATCTAGATGGAACTTCAATATTAGTTTTACAGACTAAATAGAATATATATATATATATATTATGGAATGTAGCTAGCATGTCTACTGAAGCATCTTCGAAACTTTTTGCATATTTATTATTGTTTCTTGATTCTTAAAGAACTTCAAGATGCCCCTTTAATTCAAACAAAACTTTCCAAAGTAATATAGAAAAACACCTGCATTTTCCCTCTTGATATCACCTCCGGGTTTCTTAGAGTATGAATAAAATAGTGATATTTAAGGCACAAAACTAAGGCATCAAGCTCCAAAATACCTAGGGCATGAGGCGCATGCCAAGGGAAATGAGGCAGAAATTTTAATAATATTATATATACATATAAAATTATATAACTATACGTATATAAACAAATTTACAATGATCATACAGAAGTTCTAGGTTGAATTAAAACCTCAAAAAATTAGCACATATCATTATAAACTAAAACCTTACTTGCAAATTGCAATAAATATCATATGAAGATATACATGATTGCAAAATTATATTCTAAAACTTAAAATAAATACCATAACATCAATGTAAGTAAAAATATAAAATGAAAGGTTAAAAATAAATAAATTTAACTCATCACATTCAATAAGTAAAAAATGATTAATATATAATAATAATAATAATAATAATAATAATAATAATAAGTAATCACAATATCATAGTTCATATCATATCTTAAAATTAAAAAGGAAAATATATCATTCACAATCATCAAAATGCCTAGATCAACATCATTATCATCTATATCCTCGTCACTGGTTAATGTGTATCAATTAACTCTTCATTAAGAGTCATCCAAAGCAAAAGCGACATCTAGGCACGTGCCTAAGTGATGCCTTGTGAAAGAGGTCGGCTTGGGACTTGGGAGTTTACAATACACTGCATCTAGGCCCTGAGGCGTTTTACTAAGCATGCCTTTAATAAAACAAAAACAAAAATTTTAATCATAAACCAGAAGACAACAAGAGGATCATGGGAGCAATTCGTAATATAGAAATACAAAGCATTTCAAATGTTAACAATGAGGCACCAATCAAGAAATTTATCTGGCTTTAAAAGCTACAAACAAAACTTGATTGAAGGTGCAAAAAACAGAAGAAACGTGGTACGATGGTTTACTAAATTACAGGTTCATTAAAAACATTGTTGATTGTTCACAAAGAGCAAAGTGCTGTTATTTAGGCATTACAGAAAAGAAGTCAAGCCTTTCGTATTTTCTCTATAAGTGTGGGCATAGACTCATCTTGTATGTGAAGTATCAATGGACCAATGTGCAAGAATTGGTTAAAAAAGACTTTCAAAGGTTATATTTTATATGTTACATGATAAAATAAGTCAGAAAACAATCTTAGGTAAGTAAATGTGGCTATGTACTTACAGAACTTTCACATATTGTAAAATTGGTTAAATCAACAGAATTAACCTTCGGGTAATTAGCCATTTCATTAATGGCAAACCTTTTCTTTCTATTTTAAAACAACTCGAGATTGCTTAAGGCATGCACAACTAGCGGAAGAGAATAAGGCTTCCTAGTGTGCACCTAATGTTTAAGTTCTCTTATCAATTATCATATTGTTGAATTTGGGCTCAAATTGCCTGAAAGCAGTACATATCATATCATATTATTACATAAAAAATATCATGAAAATGCTCTCAATCCCTAATACTAAGATAAAAAAAACGCTTAATTTTAATTTTCATATGTTTTATATGTTCTAGATACAGCTTCCACATACCCTGTTTGTTTCTATAAATTATTTCACAGAGTTGTTTAGTTGGTCCCTAGACTAGACTAATGGCGTATTTCTCAACTTAGTAACAAGTAGGCAGAGGTCAACAATTCCAAAAGAACTATATAAAAGAGCCAAAAACACAATGATCGTGTGTGTCTTGTAGATCAACGGAATGGGGCCTGGCTCAATTGGGCAACCCGGATTGGCAACGGTTTAGCCTACCTAAGCCCACAGCTAATCCAGCTTCAGCCAATCAGGCTTGCCTTATTGTTCTATATCTCCACGAAAATTATATGAACCAATAAAACCAAGATCTAGTTTTCATAACAATTAAAATCCAGAAAAAAATTGATTGGCATTCACAGTTGGACGAAGCGAGAATTGGTTTTCTAACTGGCAGGGTTCAAGAAGCATACTGATACCAAAGGTTTATGAAAATGTGGAACTAAGCTTTTCTAAATGCGAAGAAACATGCTAGAAGTCCCATATATAATATAATTAGGTTAATTAACAATTTGTACAAGCTGACACATTGAGCTCTACAAAATGACAAGGATGGGTCATCTATGGTTGCTTAACCTTGATGATAATGGACCAATTGATTCTGAATATCCTATGATGTGACATATTAATAAAAGAAACTTCATACAGAAAGTAAAAAAGCATAATTTTGGCAAACCAATTAACAAAAAATCTGTGTTATAGAAGAATCACATTCAACAAGTCTAGTGTGTATGAAAGGTAACAACTTACAGTTACATATGTTTTTGGTACTTTGATGGTTATGTCTGCACCCAGCTTCAATATAAACCTTCATTCGCTCATTCCAGTTTGCACTAATTATCTCGGAGATTTTGCTTGAAGTTTTCAGAAGTTCAGGCCTCCTAAACTTTTCTGTTAAGGAAAAAGAACAAGCTAAAGACATAGAGCTCAATTGCAAAGCAGAGATGGAGCTAAAGAAAAGGATAATGCCATAAATTTACTGTGTTTTCTGTTCCAGGATAAGAAACCAAAAGAGAAACATAATTTGAATTGAAATAAAAGATCAAAAGGGACAGAATTAGCACTTAAATCAGCATTGGTAGTACTAAGAACAAATAATTAAGATGAAAAAACATCGGAAATGGAAAGGAATATTCAAGTAGATAGTGATTAATTAGATCAAAGATTTTCAGATTTGCAAAAATAAATAAAGAAAACTAACATTTGCTTGCATGATTCTAGGTGTTTCAATACTCCGCTACATAGTCTTGAATTGCTATCATGATTTTAGGTTTCTGAATACTATTATATAGTAACGGATTAATTTCATGATTCTATATCCAATGGATATAGTCTTGAATTGCTATAATGATTTTAGGTGTTTCTAATTACCATTATATAATCTCAAATTGATTTCATGATTCTATGGCCACCACCTAATGACTTAGTACACATAGGAGGGTGTTAGTGCTTTGTTAGTGCTTTAGTGTTATTAGGTTAATGGGTTTAGGGTTTAAAGTTTCCTTACCCGTTAACCCTATAACTTATGTGTAAAAGGGTGTTACCCTAAGTTGAATAATTTAATTTTTCTGGTTCCTTGTTTCAACTTGGTATCAGAGCGCAAAATTTTAACAGGAACACCAAACTGAGTTTTAATTTCAGCACAAAAGTTGCAAAATACATCAAAAAGTTCAGACCTCTTAGACAATACATAACACCAACAAACCCGAGAGAAATCGTCTATAAAAGTAACAAAGTATCTGTGGCCATCACGGCCAGGAACAGGACTCGGACCCCAGATGTCGGAGTGAACAAGATGAAACGGGTGGAGACTGCGAGAGGTGGAAGTAGACGGCAAGGAGGTCCGATGATGTTTACCCAGTTCACAAGCATCACAATGAAAAGATGGCCTTGACGGTAGGGAGAGAACATATTGAAGACGCGCAGCAGAAGGATGTCCAAGACGGTAGTGCCAGAGTAGAGGAGAGACAGCAGTGGAAGAGAGAGCCTGAGGTACAGCAGATGGGACAAGAGTGTAGACACCGCCCCGCCTAGGCCCCCCACCAATCGTCTGCTTCGTTCGGAGGTCTTGAAACAAACAGTGAGAGGGTAAGAATGTGACACTACAATTGCAATGCGCAGTAAAGGCACGAACTGAAAAAAGATTTACAGGAAAAGAAGGAATGTATAACACATGGGAGAGAAGTATAGTGGAAGAAAAAGGAACAGTCCCGATTCCCATGACGGGCACTAAGGAGCCGTCGGCAATCGCTACCGGGGAATAAACTCCCCCTGTGGAAAGGGAAGTGAAAAGACTACGATTACCTGTCGTGTGAGAGGACGCACCAGAATCAACTATCCAAGTAGAATCATAAGAAGCAAGAGTAGCTATACCGGAAGCGTGACTGGAAGAAGCTATGAAGGTGGATGGCCCTGCAGTAGACTCGGATGTGGACTGGAGGAAGCGAGCATACTCGGCTGCCGAGATAGTAACAGTGTCAGTAGCGGATGTGGCAGGGAGAGCTGCAGGAACTGAAACCGCATGAGAAGGGGGCGCGTCGGACATAGAAGCAGCCCGAGCAGAGGGAAGCCCAAACTTCTGCCAACACCTGTCTGGAGTATGATTTGTGCGACCACAGTGCGTGCAGGGCGGAAGATTACGACCACGGCCACGTCCGCGTCCCCGTCCATGAACACGCACGCAGCCGAAAGAAGGGGGAATGGGAGAGGATGCAAGAGCACTCGGTGTGTCCTGGGTCGGTGAAGTAGTCGTCACACGTAAAAGGCGAGAGAAGGCTCCCTGAAGAGTGGTGATCGTAGAGTCCAATAACAGCTGAGAACCCAATGCTGAATATTTAGGATTGAGGCAAGATAAATATTTGGCCACCAGAAATTCTTGCCGCTGTTGGAGAGTAACCTCAATGTCGGATGAGGCAGGATGATACTGACAGAGTTCGTCCCACTTTCCTTGTAACAAGGCATAAGTTTCCTGGAAGGATCGATCTTCCTGTTGTAGATTGATAATTTCTTCATAGAGACGGAGAACATGACTTAGATTCTGTCTGGAGGCATAAGTGCCGGTTAGAAATTCCCAAGCAGACTTGGTGGTTTTCTGATACATAATAGTAGATGCAACCTTGGTGTCCATGCTATGAAGTAATAAATTCAGGACAGCCATATCCGATCGACGCCACGAATCATAAGTAGGATCAGTAGGAAGAGGAGCAGACTGAGTGAGATGATGCTCCTTTCCATGAGATCCCAGAAAAAAGTGAACTGATTGAGACCATAACTGAAAGTTTGTACCATCAAACTTAATAATATTTGTCCCAAAAGTGGTGCCAGGTTTGAAATCCATGTTAGAGGACAAAGAATCCATAATATTACAGCAGTAAGAAAGCACCAAATACCAAACAGTGACAAATCAAGGAGTGAGCGTCACCTCGGAGTTATGAGCCAAAGGCAAGCACCGGAAGTAACCGCGGAGAAGCGTCAGACATAAAGTTTGTAGAGAGCTTCTAAGATGCCGCGAAGAGTTCACCACGTGCGAGAGGGAGGCTCAACTTGGGCGAGATGCTGCCCAAGATGGAAAGTCGTCCGAGGTGGAGAAGGACGAGCGCCTGCGGCTTCTAGAAAACCAGCCGCCCGAGCCCTAGAATTGCAGCTTCGTCCTACAAACACTCCGGTAGCATCGTTGACCTCGAACGGGCATAGATTATGGAAGCGGATAGAGCCCTAGCTTTTCATCGAAAGGATCTCAAGCATCCTTCTTGCGTAAAGAAGATTGAAGTGGCAAGGGAGAGCTTGGCGCATCACGCGGCCATGCCACGGCCGGTGAGAGCACGCGCCAAGCGCACGGAGCCCCTGCCCTAGCGCCGACAAGAACTTCTCTTCTCTAGGTTACAGAGTATAGAGGAGAAGAAGAAGGAGAGGAAGAAGGCGGCGAAGGCGGCGGGAAGCAACGGCGGCGGCGGCGAAGCAGCAGGCGGCGGCGAAGCAGCAGGCGGCGGCGAAGCAGCAGGCAGCGGCGGCAAAGAATCGCCCCTGCTCTGATACCACTGACCATTGACAGCAAGGGAGAACAAGGGAGGCTATGGATGTTGAGATGACTGTCCTACAGGCTCGACACACCTGGTCCTTGGTTCCTCTCCCACCTGGTGCTCGGGTTGTACCATGCCGCTGGGTTTTCGCCGTCAAATTTAACTCTGATGGTTCTATAGCTCGCCACAAAGCTCGTTTAGTTGCGAAGGGCTTCTCTCAAATTCATGGCCTGGATTATCATGATACCTTCTCTCCAGTGGCGCGTCTCAACTCTGTCCGCACCTTGTTCTCCCTTGCTGTCAATGGTCAGTGGTCTCTTCATCAGATGGATGTAACCAGTGCCTTTCTTTATGGGGATTTAACTGAAGAAGTCTTTATGGAGCAACCTCCTGGCTATGTTGCTAAGGGGGAGATGGTGTGCAAATTTCATAAATCAATCTATGGCCTCAAGCAAAGTCCGAGAGCATGGTTTCATAAACTCTCACAAATAATGACCTCATTTGGGTTTCGTCATAGTCAAGCTGATCACTCTATTTTTATTCGTCGTTCAAAGAGTGGTGTCACTATTTTGGCAGTTTATGTCGACGACATGCTTCTTACAGGTGATGATCGACAGGGAATTGAGAAAACCAAGAATCACTTACAGTCCCATTTTTCGATTAAGAATTTAGGGACACCAAAATACTTCTTGGGCATTGAAGTCGCATATCAGCGTGATTGTGTGTTTCTGTCACAAAGGAAATATGTCTTAGATCTTCTGGATGAGATTGATATGAGTGACTGCAAGCCAGTTGATTCTCCCTTAATTCCAAACCAGAAGTATAGTGATAACGAGGAGTCTGAATACATTGATGCAACTCAGTATCGTCGCCTAGTTGGCAAACTTAACTATCTCACTGTTACAAGACCCGACATTTCTCATGCTGTGGGAATCATTAGTCAATTTATGCAAAAACCCAAGCAGTGTCACTGGGACGCAGCTACTCGTGTGGTTCAGTATATCAAAGGTGCTCCTGGTCAAGGATTGAAGTATTGGAAAAATGGGCACACTCAAATTGAGGCTTATTCTGACGCTGATTATGCTGGCAATATTGATGATAGAAAATCTGTTTCTGGTTACTGCACCTACTTGGGTGGTAACTTGGTCACATGGCGAAGCAAGAAACAAAGTGTTGTGGCAAGATCAAGTTGCGAAGCAGAATATAGAGCCATGGCTCATACTGTTTGTGAAATGCTTTAGTTAAGAAATTTCTTGCAAGAATGTGGGATAAATTGTCCTAGCCCAATGAACATGTTCTGCGATAATCAGGCTGCTATTTTTATTGCCAACAATCCAGTTTTCCATGAACGAACTAAGCACAAGGTGGATTGTCATTTCATCAAGGAAGCTATCAATAACAAACTTGTTACTACTCCATATCTGAAATCCGAAGACCAGATTGCCGATATTTTCACCAAGGCTTTGGGATCAACTAGACTTAAGAATTTGTGT
Organism: Costus lasius; assembly: GCA_027563935.2. Classification (NCBI taxonomy): domain Eukaryota; kingdom Viridiplantae; phylum Streptophyta; class Magnoliopsida; order Zingiberales; family Costaceae; genus Costus; species Costus lasius. The sequence goes on from CM050453.2 coordinate 105,005,787, forward strand.
AACAAGCTGGGTCTAATCAATATCTTCTCTCCAGCTTGAGGGGGAGTGTTAGTGCTTTGTTAGTGCTTTAGTGTTATTAGGTTAATGGGTTTAGGGTTTAAAGTTTCCTTACCCGTTAACCCTATAACTTATGTGTAAAAGGGTGTTACCCTAAGTTGAATAATTTAATTTTTCTGGTTCCTTGTTTCAACTGAGGGGAATTTTCCGCCTCATGATTATTTCATCTTTCCAATGGTAAGAAATAGGAAAACTATGATGAGACTAAACATACCTATCTCTTGATGAAATCCAACAAGAAACCTCTTTCCCAAATCAACCAACTCCTCAAACTTGGCAACTCTGCAGAACAAATTATCTTAATCATCAAAAGATTAAAATGATAAGTGAACTACAGCAACCAACCAATTTTATGTGCCCATCAAGTAGCTTCAATTAGTTGATACTGTATATTGAAGCAAATATTGACATCTTTGAAGCAATAACCTAAAAAAAGATGCTAACTTAGGAATACATACATACTTCAAAGTAATGAAATTGTATGGCTATGTGCATAAGAAACTTAAAGACATCAATAACTTGACATACTTATATAGCAGGTGTAGGATATCGCATGCCTTGTGTTTTATAACCTATACTATAGCATAATAATTTCTGGTTTCATCAAGGAATCTTATGACATGCACAAAATGTTGACAACAGAAATCATTCAACTACCATAATAATTAGATGAAGCGAATGCCCAAGTCACAGTAATTGAAGAGCCAAAAGAAAATTGCATCATCTCTAAGATAGAGGGCAAGGAAGATGAGGGATATGCCAGAGATTGTGAAGTATATTGCATTCAGGTACAAAAGGTTAGATGATGTACCTCATCATGAATTCTACAAATAAATTGGTAGTCTTTCCATCCAACGTTGAGCAAATTTCCTCCAGCTCCTGCTCCTTTTCCACAACCTTCAAAAGAAAAAACAGAGAAAGGGCGAAGTGAGAAGGCGTTGGATTAGGGTTAATTGCTGTACGAGCAGCTGGAAACATGTAGATGAATGAAGACAAACCCGATCATCAGTGCAACAGATATCTGCACCCACAGTGAGGGAAGCCATTCGTTTGGTACCAAAAAAATTGCACTACTCGATCCAACTACACTAATGCTTCACAGAAAACTGCTGGCGAGAAAGAGAGCAATATATCAAAAGAATAAACAGCATCAGAACTTATTTTAATGGCTTAAAATTTCAACCAGCCCGGTCACAGTGTATCTACAATAACAATTTTATTGTGAAATATGAAAAAAAAATACAATATGCGATTAATCATACGCATTTACAATAAAATTATTTATTCAATAAATTTGATCTAAAAGACAGCAGATAAGAATTTGAGAACCAGATGTCACTGGGCTGCATTTCCTCTAAAGGCGAGAAACCTATAACATAGTAAAAGTCATCTCCCATCTCGATACCTTACAAGTAGAACCAAGCCAAATTTGATCTTGGTATTCAGGGCTAGACCTTAGAGAAGTGTGCAGCGTTGGCAGTGTGCAGTGACATGAAGGAGCAATCCACGAATAATAAGAAGAGACAACAAGGGTTTTTTTTGTTACTCTGAGCATTGCTAGCGCACATCAAACTCAAACCAACCAAAAGAACTCGACTTCGATTTCCCACAGCGTCAGCAATTGAACCGAACCAGTGAGAAGACGTCAATGAAAGAGAGACACATTACGCCATTACGGCGAGTTTCAAACGCGGTACCAAAATTTCCAACGGCAGCAAAAAAAAAAACCCTAGAGGTAATGGGGGAAAGGAGGAAATTATTCGTACCAGATGCATAGCCGATGTATAAACCTTTCAGTGTGGTATCCGTCCAACCGAAGTTCTCCGGTCGAAGCGCGCCGCTCCGGCGCTTCCTCTCGTGTCGATCGGCGTGTGGAATGGAGAAAGAGGAAGGCCGTTTGCCGGCAGTTGCGCCGCCGGAGTCGGAAAGTGAACCGCACGGCCGATTTGGAGGGCCGAGACGGTGCGTGCGGCTCGGTTCGATGTCACCCGTAACCGCCGGCTAATTTTACAGTGTTTCTAAATTAATTGGCATGCCACGCAGCCACGGTGCTCCAGGAATTCATTATTTCTGCACTAGTATGTGCTCCTCAGAACAAAACTTACTTCTAGCCCATTTATTCTGGATCTTGAGGTCCAACAACATATACGCCCTATATGGGCCCCAAAGCCCAACAGAGATCCAAAAATAGAACTTTTAAAGAAGATGATAATAGTCGCATTTTACAAATTTTAAATTGATTATGTGTAAATAATTATTTAATAATAAATATTAAGTAGAATTTATAAATTTGAAACAAAATTTATTTTTTATAATTTATTTTTTATTTAACTTTAGAAAAATAAATGAGATGCATAAATTTTAAATATCAGAACAAATCTAAAATGGGGAAAAAAAAAATCTTTTTTCGTGCATATAAAAATGAGTTAAAACATAAATACACAAAATTAAAACTCAAAAAAAAATGTTGCATAGAAATAAAAAAAAACAAAACAAAATTCCTCGTCTGTTGGAGACAACAATTTGGAAATACTAGATCGAGTGGGCCAATTCATCCGGTTCAATTTAGAACCGGTCAATCAGCTGACCAAATTTGATTATAATATTATTTTAGTCACGAATCATTTATCATATCTAACGAGCTTATCAAATTAGATTAAAAATAGGAGACATCAAATTGAGACGGTCGAGTATGACGTTACACTTTTCTTTTTCAAAGAACAAGGTGAATCGGTCAAATTGTGTTGAACCGGTGGCCGGATCAATTCAATCGAGATAACTTTCTAGTCTAATTTTACTTTTTTTTTCTCATATTAAATAAAATAATGTAAATTATTTTCTTTAACTTTTTAAAATTTCAATCTAATATCCATGAAAAAAAGTAATAGTTTCTGTTCTTGATTTGGACCGTTAATTAAGCCACAATTGACGGCGCAAATAAGAAGAACCGGATGCCGCAGATTACGGGGACAGAGCGACATGCGGCGGACAAGATTTCACAAAAACGGTCAACTCTCTAGAAGATTTCCATGTGCATTTCGGCTACATTTTTCCGGAGTTGAAAGATATTAAAATATATATAGAAAATTTCTAGGGAGGGTCGATTCGGGGAGGATGATAATCTCATTCTTAATTTTACCCCGAGATTTTATGCTATTTAAATCTCAATATAAAATTTTACATATAACACCGATCTAAAAACAAAATTAAAAATGAGATTATCACTTTTTCTCAATGTTTTTGGCTAAGATCCTACTTAGGGTTTTTTTTAAACTTTTTTGTGATTCGGTGTTTAGTAAAAAATAAAATAATATAATATATAGTTTAATGGACTTAAATATTTTAAATTAAAAAAAATATTATTATAAGATCATTAAATTAATAATTTTATTTATTTATTAAACAAGTAATAATAAATGATATAAAATAAATTTAGTTATTAGACATAGTGGAAGGCCACATTCATTAACCTTGTAACAGACCAAAACGTTCACATTCCTTTTAATCTATGTTCACTAGTAGAAATGAGCAATATTGATACAGATAAACCTATTTATATTAAAAAAAAATTAATATAAAAAAAACACAAATTAAAGTATATGTTAATAACTTAATATGAGTTAAAAGTTAAAACCACCGACACTTGATAAAATACGTACGCAATAAGCATTAAGCAAGACACTCGTATTGGTGACGGCAATACTTAATTTGAACACCGAATTATGCAAATTAGTTGACTTTAAGCATTCAACGCGCTGACTTTTGAGTAGCTTGTACTCTCTCCCATCGGGTTTATACATGGGACCAAAAACAACTGTCTAGAAAAATTATGTTGGTATTAGACAAATTATTTCCAAATGTTTTATATGTAATTATTCTCAAATTAGATAATAATTAAAGGACTCTAGAAAAGGGCTACAATGTAGAACATCCACTTTGAAAATTTTTATCTTCCTCCCTGTCTCCCCCGTTACAGTTTATCCAAATAAGGCCATAATAAATAGCCCTGGCAAGCTTCTGCTCACATTTGACACAATCCTTCATCCAGAGTTGAAAAACTTGGATCCTTGTCCACGATTTCCACTGTGCGACAAAAGTCTGCAGGGGCAGGAGCAAGACTAACATAAATTTAAAGAGGATGACATCAGGGCTACCCAGCTGGGTCCTATAATGGGTTGGATATTAGCTGTCATAAAAAAAATCCTCAATTTTGAACTATTTATTTTTATAAATATATTCCTTCCCCTCTCCAGAAAATTTCTCCGCGGCCCCCTCCGCTTAAAATCCGAAAAACGGGTTACTTAATTTTGATATTAAAAAATATTTTTTTTTTAATTTTTTTTAGAAATACTCTATTTTTTATAATGTATCTAATGGTATTAAATTTAGGGTATTTTAAATTATATACATGTATGAAATATCCTATACAAACTCTATACAAATTTATATATAAAATATTTTTTTATCTTATATGCATTTTTGTATAGGGTATTTCATACATATATATAATCTAAAATACCCTAAATTTAATATCATTGGATAGATTATAAAAAATAGAGTATTTCTAAAAAAAAAATTTAAAAAAAATATTTTTTAATATCAAAATTAAGCAATCCGTTTTTCGATTTTAAGCGAGGGGGCCGCGTAGAAAACGCGCCCGGCAGCGAATGGGACCGTTGGATTTCTATTTTACCACGTGTCGTATTCTTAAATATCTCCGTTCTGATGAAATTAAGCCCCGTCCGCTTACAAAACGCCCCCCCCCTCCGCGGAGAAATTTTTTCCCCCTTTCCATGCTTAAACCCTACTCGCTACTGCTCACAAGCCCTCTTCCTTGTCCTCTGCTCTTCAGTTCCTTCTCTCTCAGCTCATTTTAATGGAGAAGAAGAACGGATGCTGAGATGACTGTGTTTTGCTCCTTGTTCAGACATATTTCAGAGCTTTAGTTTAGTTCTCCTCCAAATCCTGGTAAGTTCTTTCTCTCTTTAAGCTGGCTAGAATGCCCACTAACTGTGCCTTCTCATGAGCTTAGGATTGCAAAAGTATCAGTAATCATAAGTTTCAGACCGTCCATGTGCTTAAGTTATCGATTATCGATGCTGATAGGTTTGTGGCAGGCTGATACTTGTAAATTGAGCTGGAAAAGGGCCAGAGTTGAACAGTGGATAAGAACCTGGAGTTGGTCAAACATACGCAACTGACAACTGGCTTAGAATTGCAGAACCTAGAGGTATGGCACATGATTAGTCAACCTAGACTGTTGTCTTGTTTGGCCTTCGCCTACATGCTTTCTATGACCTGCTGAAGAGGTGGCGAAGGTTCAATGCATCAATTGCAGATTTTTTCAATAAAGAATTGAGCACATTCTGGTTTGTCCTCTGATAGCGCTCTCTAGAAGCATTAGCTCAGAAGAGAGGCAAAAGAAAACCATTTTGTCAAGAATTTGTCAAGGCAATTTGACAAAACTCTCTCATTCTCATCATTAGAGGAGTTTCTTTCTTTCTTTCTTTTTAATTAGCTGATCCTGCTGCAGCTGCACACTTGTTGTTATTTGATGTAGACATATAGCATCTCCTTCTGAGATTGAAGCTATAAATTATACAGGACTTAACAGCACCAAGTTCTAAGCAGAGTAGTCTGAAGATGATGACGATGATGGCGGAACTGGTCGATCACAAAAGAAGAAGCCATGACAGCTTTGGTCTCGGCAATTTTACTGGTGAAAAGAGGCTCAGAATTGGTGGAGATGGAGAAGCTGCCACCGTATCAACATCTGCCAAGGTAAGCAAAGTTATCTCAGTATATATGAAGCTATGGATGTCTGCATATGTAAACTGAAAATTAATAGCACTGTGATCAAGCAGAAGAAGGACAAGATTGGAGAAAGAGTAGCAAAGCTTCAGCAACTAGTCTCACCTTTTGGAAAGGTAGGAAGAGACAATTTTTACTTGAATCAATCTGTAATAATAGCTGAACCAAAGTAAATAAGGATAAGATTTGTTTTTTTTCCACAGTCAGACACTGCATCTGTGCTTTCAGAGGCCACTGCCTACATTAGGTTCCTCCATGATCAAATTCAGGTCATAGTCTTCACTCTTGCTCAATTGGATTCATGATGATGCTTTCATGCTTCCACAACACTCTTAATATTTGTGACAATTGCAGGTGCTAAGTGCTCCATACCTCCAGACGAGCACAGTGGCAGGGCAAATGGAGGTGAGCTGTTTCCTCTATCAGTTAGTCGTTGAAACATTCTGCAAAACTCTCAGTTTCCTGAAAAATATTCAAGGATTCATCATATAGCGTTAATTCTCTTGTGATCTGATCCAGGAAGGTGATTACTGCAGCCTCAGAAGCCGTGGCCTCTGCCTCATGCCTGTAGCCTCCACCCTCGGGATTGCTCAAAGTAATGGAGCTGATCTATGGGCGCCAATAAATTCAAGGAGAAAGCCACACAAGTAGAAGAGTTCAATTAACCTGCTCGTGACTGAATCTGCCAGTTGAGTTGCAATTAACTTGTTTACTAGCTGTTTGACTCAATTCATTCCTTCAATTGATCTGAGAATTCAAAAGTACAGTGAAACTCATCCATCATAGATAGCATCCGAGTTGCTTAATTAGAAAGATCACTAGTCTTTATAACCTATGATCTGTATATATTTACTGGTTGCTGGAAGCAGATGTATTCGGTGTGTACTTCTGTTAAACATACTTGTAGATCCGGTTGAGAGAAAAGCTGTAACTTAGTTTAAGATATATCATTCTGAGACTTCGTTTTAATTCTGAAGTGCTATCTGATTCACGGCCTTAACCTTGAATGCTTGTTTTGGCAAAGATTTATTTACTAATTCATCACAGATATTGTTTCAAGCATGATAAATTCTACACTAAACATATGAAGGGAGTAGTTCTGAATGTCTGCTGCAGATAAACAAGACTATGCAGAGCTCAAACTGTTTAAAGTAGCTCAAAGAATGCAATTCCTGGTAATAAAATAACCTCAGCAATCCGACAAACATTCTCCTAAAGATTCTTCTTCCCATTTTACTTGAATGAAATTTCCTACTGAGAAACATTGGATGATTGTTTTCAGCAGTCGAAGCTGTTGGGCTTGTTCTCTTGCTTGAATCTTCTCATCTGAATGCAACCTGCAGCCACATTCACGCTTATGAGACACTATAGACAATTTAATGCCACTAAGGTGATGGTTTAAATTGGATTTGACCTAGGAATCTGTAGGAGCACCATTAATGTTTATGCTTTGCGCAAGGCACAAAATAGAGAAGAATAATCTGATTCCAGAAGCAAGAGAGGAATAAAAACAACTGCAGCAGAAAAGAATAAATAAACCTCTATCAAAAAGGCATGGCATCAAAAGCATAAAGAAGAAGTATCGGCTATCCAAGCTTGTCAAGCATCTTGAGTAATCACACGCTTCAATTGCAGTTAACCAAACGTTTATTCCAATTCAACCTTCAGATTATCTTTGGACAAAAACCATACTCAAAACTTATCAAGAGAGTAGAGTGAACAAGCATATATTCCGAAACTTAACAAGAGATTGGCTTGAATTCCATTTTGTTTGATGCCTGTGGCAAATTGACTCTCAACTCCATAAATTGTTGCATATTAATATACTAGGGATGCATAAATATATAAAATGAGGCATTTAAATTTAGCTCGTATGGAAAGTAGGTATGCAATATCCAAAGAGCTTATTAATATTAACTTGTAAAATTGACATGAACAGTGCTACTATTTTGATTGAATGATCATTCTCACAAAAGCTTAAATCAGCAGGAAAGGATTAATGCTCCAATGTAAGATTACAACCTAAGAAACACAAATTGACGGCATCAGTTATGAGGCAAAGCATTTAAAAATCATGTGAATTAAGAGAAGAAATGTGTTCCATTCCCTTTTGTTAACTGAATCGATAGGGAGCACACAGAGTCAAGAACTCACAAAATCATGCAGTGACAAGTAGGCTATATGAATTTGACGATCTCCTGATCGTTTCTGCTTAGATTGCAAAACCTCACAGCATCTTTCATTCATCTTAATAGAATCAAATTCTCAAGACTACTAAGTACGCCATTTGATAATCAAGCAAAAAAATACAGGAAAGCCGTCTAGAAGAATAGCTTCGTAGAATCTTAGCCCATCGCTTGTAGATCGATATCTTCTCTTCTATTGCTCGTGATCATATCTACAATCTTCGTAAGTCTGGAGATGAATCCACGGGCTAGCTCAAGGCCGCGAATCCCCCCGGTCCCTTTATCATCCTCTTGAACTCCTTGAAATCCACCATCCCATCCCCATCCAGATCCACCTGGCTTATCATCTGTCGGCAGTCCTCCGCCGTCCGTCCCTGCTTCAGCCCCAGCGAACCCAGCACCGCCCGCAGCTCCTCGGCGCTGATGAACCCGTCCCCGTTCTTGTCGAACACCTCGAACGCCTCCCGCATCTCCTCTTCCTCCTCCCCCTTATCCTCCTCCATGATCGCCCTGTACAGAACCCCGAACTCCTCCACGTCGACGCAGCCGTCGCCGTCCGTGTCGACCTTCTCGATCATCGCCGCCAGCTCCGCGTCGGCGATGTGGATCCCGAGGTTCCCGAGCGAGTCGGTGAGCTCCGCCATGGTGATGCGGCCGTCGCCGTTGCGGTCGAAGAGCTGGAAGACGCGGGTCAGCTCGGCGCGGTCCATCGGATTGGGATCAGGCCGCCGCGCCGGTCGGCGGGGACCCGGGAGGTGGAGGGCACCGAGAAGAGGGGGAAGGGGAGGGAAAGACTGCTCGTGGAGGCAGGGGAAGCGAGAGGCGATGAGACTGTGGCAGAGCACCAGGGAGCTCGTCCACAAGTAGAGATGGGGATGCCTGTGTGCCCTCCATTAAAATTAGCCAATTCTATTCTCGGCTCTGAGAACGGGAGGACGACGATGCAGGCGGATTCAATTATTCAAAGCCACCAGCTTGCCTCTCCCGCTCCGCGGACGAGGCCAGGTGGTAACGAGTGGGCCATGGGCCCATGGGCCCGTGGGTTGTTGTTGTATTGAATGCTAGTTTAAAACGAGCATTCAATTAGCAAAGACAGCAATCCACTCATGATGAAGGTGCAATTTTACAGGGTGCCATTTGTAAATGTTCCCGAGGCAAATTATGCTATTATGCAAACTTGTAGTACTTAATTGCAAATACTGCATCATTTCACAAGGAGCTTGTGGTTGTGGGTGGTCCAATGTGCCATTCACGGGGCACTCTATAAATATGCTCACTTGTTTGTAGTGTAAGTCATGTGAATTGATATATAGTTGGTGTCATATAAGCTACAAAAGAAATCAGACCTAGGAGTTAGGGTTTTGTTTGGAACCCTATATGTTTTTAGTAATAGGTACCTATAAATTAGATAAATATTAGAATTATTAGATAATTAATTTAGGTGATAATTTATTTTATTAAATACTTTAATGAATCTACTAAACTTACATGTGAATATTGTCTAGTTGAATTTGATCACATAAAATTTTTTTGTGTTAATAGTAGTACAAAATTCAATTGAAAGTCAAACCTAAATCTAATTTGAATAAAAAAAACTCTAATAATAAATCCACTAAATCTTATGTATCATACAATATATAGAACTTAGCGTATCTAAACCCTAACATATAGACAAATAAGTAACCCGCACCATAGTCAATGCAATTCGAAAAAAAAATTGAAACAGAGATCAACAACACTCAATGAATGTCCAACATCTATCAACATAACCTTGAATCCAATCCTTGTAAGACTGAATACGGGGACCACCCGAATACGGGGTTTGTGCGTCTCACTAGTTCCCGTGCGGGATGCTCCGGCCTTTCGAACCAACTCCAAATGTTCTATGGATTTACATTTTCATAAATATAGGAGGTGGGAGATTAAGTTTATAAAGGAGATAATTGAAAATTTTTTAAACAAACCAATACGCCGAGAAGAGCAAAGAGAGTTGGTCCGAAACTCCCATATGCATATGGTATGGTGCAAAATTAAATGAGAAGTTCTTCAGGGGGGTTCATTGGGAGATGGGAACCATAAAAAAGAAATAAACATCAAATATCAAGGTCCTTTTTGGATTATTCTGATTAATAGAATATTCATGGAACGACAGAAGATCTCAATCAAAAGAAGAGCTGACGAGGACTCGATCCAAAACGCCTAGCCAATAGCCATGATAATAATATGCATAGATCCTGCAAACGATGGATGCTTCTGCTTTTTCCATTCAAACGCGGCTTCTGATGCAGCAGAGCAGAGGAAAGGAAAGCAGAAGCCATCTCGCCGAGGAATTCGATTTGATGGACAAGTGTGCAGAGATCCAGGCATGCAAACATATGGCATTTACTCCCTCATTAAAATCCCCACCTACACATGCCTCCAACCGGGAACAACAATTTATTGCATTCAATGCCCCGCCCCCCACCTTCCTCTCTGCTCTGCGCTGAAGCTTTTGTCTTTGTTCTTCCTAGTTTGCCATTTGCTTAACAGCCAAGGAAGATCTCCAGCCCCTGGAGTGGAGGCCTCAGGTGCGACGACTGCTCATGGTGTTGTAGGGTTTTACTGGACACTGGGGGTTTTTGTCCTGGATTCGGATCCACGCATGGGTTATTCGTGGATTTCTAGCGGAAAGGCGTCATCTTGCAAACTGCCGCAGTCCCCAGATTCCAGGTTTTGGGTTTTCTTTTTTCGTCCTTTTGTTTTCTTTGCTGAAAGTCCTCTTTTTTGCATGTCGCGGGAAGATCAAAGATTAGGAGTCTGAGTTTTCACTCACGAATCGTTCTTCCGTTGCAGTGTTGTGGTTTTCATCTGCTCATCGAGTAGAATGTGAGAGTATTGAGGCGTCTTTTTTGATTTGTTGCTGAAATCTGGGGTTTGGGAAATAATGAGCTTTTTTGGGGCTGGATTTTTGGTTCAAGCTGTTATCTTGCTGCTCATTTGTGGCTCAGCGAATTTGGGAGTATCAGGCCTCGGGTCGATGTCCTCCATTACCGTCTCTTATGGCGAGAATGGACCAGTCTTCTGTGGTCTCAGCTCGGATGGATCGCACGTGGTGTCTTGCTTCGGCGCCGACGCTTCCATTGTCTATGGCGCTCCTTTTAGGCTCCCCCTTCTAGGGCTTACTGCTGGAGATGGATTTGTTTGTGGGCTGCTTTTGGACGCACGCCAACCCTACTGCTGGGGGAGCAACATCTACGTCAAGATGGGCGTGCCTCAGCCCATGGTGGAAGGCGCCGCCTACTCGGAGATCAGCGCCGGCGACGACCACCTCTGCGCGCTACGCACGCCGAGCAAGGGATATCGCAGAGGCGTCTCTGTAGTCGATTGCTGGGGCTATAACATGACCGCTTCTCACGAGATTAGCGGCGGCATTGTGTCCATCACCGCCGGATCGGTGTTCAATTGTGGGATGTTCGCCCGCAACCGAACGGCGTTGTGCTGGGGCGACGAGACTGGGAGCGGTGTCATAAGCCTGGCGCCGAAGAACGTGAGGTTCCAATCCATTTCAGCCGGTGGCTTCCATGTGTGCGGGGTTCTGGAGAACTCGCAAGTCTTTTGCTGGGGAAGGAGCTTGGAGATGGAGCAGTCTTCGTCGGACGTTTTAGGGCAGGGAGACGTCAACATGGTGCCCATGGATCCGATGGTTTCGGTGGCTGGCGGAAGATTCCATGCCTGCGGAATTAGGAGCGTAGATCGAAAAGTGATTTGTTGGGGATTCAAACTTCAGAACAGTGTGCCTCCCCCTAAAGACTCTAGGGTTTATGAAATTGCAGCTGGAGACTACTTCACTTGCGGCGTCCTCGCCGAGCCCTCGCTTAGGCCGCTTTGCTGGGGCACCGGCGGCCCGTGGTCGATACCTATGGCGGTCTCTCCCGGAATTTGTGCTTCTGATCCATGCGGCCCTGGTTATTATGAATTCATCCGCACCAGCATTGGGGGCAAAGTCTGCAAACCAGCCGATTCAAGAGTTTGCTTACCGTGCAGCATCGGTTGCCCTAATGGAATGTACCAATCTTCGGCATGCAATTCGACGTCCGACCGAGGCTGTCAGTTCAATTGCTCTAGCTGCACGTCGACCGAATGCTCTTCGTTCTGCGAATCGGCGAAGAAATCCAAAAGCCACAGGTTGCTATCTCTTCAGCTGCCGATCTTCATCGCAGAGATCGTATTCGCCGCCATCTTCGTGAGTTCAGTTTCTTTAGTAGCTTGCCTTTACATTCGCCATAAACTCCAGAGCTGTAGATGCTCCGATTCCGATGCGATTGCGCCGAAAAATCGTGCGTACTCGTTCCACAAGGAGCCGGTAAAGATCCGACCTGACTTGGAGGAATTGAAGATTAGAAGGGCGCAGATATTTAACTACGAGGAGCTCGAGAAAGCAACAGGCGGATTCAGTGAGGGATCTGTAATAGGGAAGGGCAGCTTTTCTTGTGTTTTCAAAGGAGTGCTCAAAGATGAAACTGTAGTTGCCGTGAAAAGAGCCACCACAAGATCGTCCGACGTGAAGAACTCCAAGGAATTCCACACAGAGCTCGACGTGCTATCGAGATTAAACCATGCTCATCTGCTTAACTTGCTCGGTTACTGCGAAGAGGGCAGCGAGAGGCTGCTGGTCTACGAGTTCATGGCCAATGGCTCCTTGTACCGGCACCTACACGGCAAGGATCCCAGCCTAAAGGAGCGGTTGGATTGGGTCCGGCGGGTCACCATTGCCGTCCAAGCTGCAAGAGGAATCGAGTACCTCCATGGCTATGCTTGTCCTCCCGTAATTCACAGGGACATCAAGTCTTCAAACATTCTTATCGACGAGGAGCATAATGCTCGAGTCTCCGATTTCGGTCTCTCTTTGCTAGGCCCGGCGGACAGCAGTTCGCCGTTATCTGAACCTCCGGCCGGCACTCTGGGCTACCTCGATCCTGAATACTACAAGCTTCATTACCTCACCACTAAATCGGATGTCTACAGCTTCGGGGTTCTTCTTCTGGAGATCCTAAGCGGCCGGAAAGCGATCGACATGCAGTTTGAGGAAGGAAACATCGTGGAATGGGCAGTCCCGCTGATCAAGGCCGGCGACATTTCAGCGATCTTGGATCCGGCACTCAAGCCTCCTGCCGACCTGGAGGCGCTCAAGAAAATCGCGGCCACCGCGTGCAAGTGCGTCAGGATGAGGGGGAAGGACAGGCCGTCGATGGACAAGGTGACGACCGCCCTGGAGCGGGCTCTCGCGCTCTTGATGGGCAGCCCTTGCAACGAGCAGCCGATCCTGCCGACGGAGGTGGTCTTGGGCAGCAGCAGGCTGCACAAGAAGGGGTCGCAGAGGTCTTCCAACCAGTCCTGCTCCGAGAACGACACGACCGACGCCGACGACCAGTTGCTCGAGCACAGAGCTCCCTCGTGGATCACCTTTCCCAGCGTGACCTCGTCGCAGAGGCGATCGGAGGGGGATATGGAGGGGAAGAACTCAGACGGGAGGAGCGTAGGGAACGGGACTGCCGCAGGGGATGGCTTGAGGTGCTTGGAGGAAGAGATTGGGCCTGCGTCTCCACAGCAGGATCTGTTCTTGCAACATAATTTCTGAATGCTGACTATGTAATTAGAAATGTTGCATTTTCTTCTGCCGATTCGAATTTTTTTTTTTCTAATTAACGAACGTTGTCTATTTTATCTTTTTTTTGTTCTTGGCTTTTTTCTGATCCAAGAGCGGGGAGTGCAGTTGTGTTATGGTTTCTGAGTGCACTTTGTAAACCCACTTCATTAACACCAATCCACATGCTGTTATTGCTCTGAAATAAATCATGTAAAGCGCGTAGCTAGTTACTGAAATCAGTCTCAGGCAAGATTGAAGAACCTCAGTTTACGATTGATGCAAATCATTTCAAGTCGAATCGGGTTTACGTGAACGAACAACTCTACCAACAAACTGTACTCGCTCATTGCAGTGAAGTAAGCTTCAATCTCATCTGTTCTACAGAAAGATCCCATTCGCCTCTCGTCCAGTGATCACTATCGCTTTCTCCCACAATGAATTTGAGTCCCGCAGTCGACTGACACGGTGGCGGTTGCTTGCTTCCCTGCTTGCTCTGGCAAGGCATCGCCCCGTCTGATTCAAAGGTTTACGAGTTGGACGACGTCGAGGGGTCACTGCTGATCAAGCTCAGGTTCTCGACGGTGGTGGAGTGCGACAGGTGGACGGGCGCGCTCGCGAAGATCCGGCACTGTGCCTCCATCGACGGAAAGTCGCTCGTAACCTGCCTGTTCAGCAGGGAGAGCAAGTATTGCAGCGACGCCGTCAAGTTCTGGCGCTTCACATACAATATTCTCAGCGGCGGCGGGCGTGATCGAGTTGCCATCGACGAGGTGGCTGCGCACTGAGGATGATTGTAATAATGTCACCGAGTAGTAAAAACAGTCCATGAAGTCGGTGAAATGTTCATGCTTCTGCTCTGGAATAAAGTCATGGCTTTCTTCAATCGGAGAAATTACTAGTTCTGCTAATACTTCACTAAATAATGTTCAATCTCAATCATTTGGATGAGTAAATCTAAAGGCTCTGTAAGAGTACAAGATGAATAGCTCCTTTTTTTTTATATATATATAAAGGAATTTATTAAAAGGCACATGGCCTGTGCCACTGGCTACGCTATGGTGATGATAATAACAGATTCTTTCATCGGTGCTGTAGTCAGCGATGGCGTGTGAATTATATCTCCCATGTTTTGACTGCTGATTCCACTATTGTTCGAGGGGACGGGCCTATCAACCAATGCTTCTCGGATTTCTATCGTGCTCTCTGGACTGCCTCGGCTACTTCCTCCTACTCCTGCTCTCGTGCCGAGATTCTGTCCTGCCTGGCTCTCCACTTACCTCAGTTCGATTCCACTCACACTGAGGATCTTCTTCGGGAGTTTACCTTGGCTGACATACAGGCTATTGTTCGTGGTTTTGGAAATGGTCGTAGCCCGGGACCTGATGGTTTCACTGCTGAATTCTACAAGCATCATTGGGGGCTCATTGGGCATGATATCCTCGCCTCTCTCCGCCAGTTTCAGAGCAATTCTATTATTCCGGCTACTTGGGGAAGAACCCATCTTATCTTTATTCCTAAAGGCACTAACCCCAGTAGAGTGAAGGATTACAGACCACTTGCTATGTGTAATGTGTAACATCCCTCAGAATCACACCCCACACGCATACAAGTAAAAATACGGGGTTTTAAAAATTTTTACTCTTCCATTAAAACATAAGAAGAAAGCGGCATCGAAGGACATTACTACGGAACTGACAACCGCACAGAACTGAGTAGGATCGATTACTAGGAAATAGAAATCCGGAAATCCAGAAGAAATCCGGCAGCAAGTATACTAAATTACTGCTGCACAGACCCACATATCCTGGAACAAAACAAATGTCCACACTACACATATGTGGAGAACACAAATTTCAGAAATATTGCAGAAACTGATTTTTCAGATATCAAATACAACAAAAACTCGGTTACACATCTTAATGTATTTCGAATACAGTAACTCGGTTACACATTTCAGAATAAAAACAAATTCAATTCTCATGAATCCAAAACTCGTATCCAACAATTAAAACGAGGCAACTATAACATAATATAATATCCTGAAAACAGGCATAAGCCCTCAGGAGACAAAACGTGTCATATAATTAAGTTAGGCACGCAGGCCTGATAGATCTTTAGAAGACAACTCTTAGAAATTATATAAACATAGCATCATAACAAATTTAGTAGCTGTAGCAATCACTGTCCTGATGTCTCACCTGAAAATATTTAAACAACGGGGGTGAGCTAAAAAGCTCAGTGAGTAAAAGACACTAAAAGCCATCCATAGTACACATCAAAAATATCATGCTTAACAGATAAGATACTTAACATGAACACTCATATCAAAACAAAACATAATCACATACAGATACTTATAACAATAAGCATCAAGCATGAAGTAGGATATAAGTATACCAACCCATTCCAACTAATCACACCGCCCAACACATCTATAATACAGATCGGAACAGAACTACAGAAAATCAGAGCTGACAGACAGAACAGATCGAAACAGAACTACATAAATCAGAACTGACAGACAGAAAATCAGAATTTTCAGAATCCAAACGGATAGTCTACATCGGAAACAGAAAGGCCACAGAAGGCCTGAAGACCACAGAAGGTCTGATGACCACAGAAGGTCTGACCCCACCTCCGCCGAGGACGAGACATGCATGCATATCAGAAACAGAATGGTAGAGGAGGTATCAGTGGGTGGCCCCCGTCTTGTCAGGACGTGGCACTCTGGCCTCCAATACTGGTAGAGGAGGTATCAGTGGGTGGCCCCCGTCTTGTCAGGACGTGGCACTCTGGCCTCCAATACCCAGAACAGAACAGAAATAGTGGAGGGAGAACGGAAGGTGAGACCAGCTCACATCTACCCTTCACTAGTGTCTCAAGGGTCGTAGTAGACTATCAGCACCATTACAGCGCCACAGAAGGAGGATAAGGACACGGAAGAGTGCTACACTAGGGCATAATTTTTACAGAACAGGTCATGCTGAAACGGAGGAGTAGGACTAACCACCACTCAAATCTCACATCATGCCCAAAGTGTCTCACAAACCAGAAAATGACACACCCTAATATCCAGTCCTTAACAAAATTACAATTTTGCAGAAAATCAAAGCTGAACACACTTCATAATTTTTACTATCAACCAGAAGTAATATATGAGTGAATTCCTTGAATTCCTTAGATTTCATGCAACTATCCTTAATTCATGTCAAACCATTCTATGTTCTCACAAGGTTATAACACATTCAAAGTTTCAGAAATTCACTACATATGTACAGAACAGAAATTATTCGCGTAACAAACAATTAAACAGATGTTTCAGAAAAAACAGATTAATATATCATACTTGCAACAGATGTTTCAGACCGAGTAAGTAATCTAAAATAGGCAATATGATATTCACAATGAAGCTATTTGAACCTACTTTCCAATAGAACTGAATCCATCGGATTTGGAGTTATAACTGGGGAGGTATGGGTGTTCGAACATAGAAAGGTCGGGATTTCAGAATTCCAGAAAACAGATTCGTATATCAGAATTGCGACACAAATTTCAGATCCAATAACTAACAGAAAATAGGCGATATGGTAATAAAAATGAATCCCTTCGAGTCTACTTTCTAATAAAACTGATTTGACCAAATTTCGAGTTATACCTAGGGAGATATGATGGTTCGAACACATAAAGGTCGAAATCCAGATTTCCAGAAAACTGATTTTGTACAGCTAGATTGCAATACAGATTGAAATACGAATACAGCTCGGATATGGTCGATATCATATTCAAATTAAAGCCGAATGTATCTAGTTTCATACAAAATTTATTTCGTGCGATTTGGATCTATAGGCCATGAGATATTGGGGTTATAGTACACAAAGGTCAGATTAGAGAATGCAGATTTCAGCAGAACAGGATTTTAAAACCCTATAAATATTTGAATTCGACCCCATACGGATAATCATTGCAAATAACGAATTTTAATTGAATGATAATCTACAATTTAGTGGATTAGACTCCTTAGGATCGAATTACTCACCGAAAAACGTTCACAGAAGAAAAACGCCAAGATAGAGGATCACCAGGAAATTCGTCCACCACCAGTCTGCCACCACCAGCGTCAGAAATTTCAGGAGGCGCCAAGCACAGTGAGGGGCGACAACCAAAGGCGGCTAGGGCAAGAAAACACAAAAGTCGTGAGGGAAAGGAGCCCTCACGCAATTCCTCTTTTTCTCCCACCCCAAACGGATCCAAGATCCAATAACCCAGTTAACTTAAGTGAAAAATCGGTTTTATGGGCTTACCTGGGCTTAACCACCCTGCGCCACTCCAATAATATCAGAAATATGCGCCACCATGGTGGAAGGAATTCCAGGAGCAAAGAATCAAGGTTGAGGGTTCGAATCCCCAACCAAAATAATTATTTTTGCCCTGTAGGAAAAATTCCTACACTTAGGCAAAAATCCCAAAATTTTAACAGATAAAAATACAGAAACAGAATTTCTAACCTTAAATCATAATTCAGAAAAATCGAGGGCGTTACATAATGTGGTCTATAAAATTTTATCTAAGGCTCTGGCCGTTCGGTTGAAGCCTTTTCTCCCTACTTTGGTTTCTGAAGAACAGGCTGCTTTCATTTCGGGCAGGAATATTCACGACAACATCTACTCTGTCCAGGAAATTGTACACAGCCTTTATAAGCGTCAAGGTAAAAATCCGGATATTCTTCTAAAAGTTGACCTTGCGAGGGCTTTCGATACTCTTGACCGGGACGCCATCCTCCACGTTCTTCGTCTTTTACGCCTCCCTGACAAGTTCGTTGGATGGATCGAGGCTTGCATCACTTCGCCCACATTTGCCTGTTGTGTTAATGGCACTACTTCTCAATATTTCGGCGCTTCTAGGGGAATCCGACAAGGTGATCCCCTCTCACCTTATCTTTATGTTTTAACATCTAACCTCCTCAGTGCTCTTATTCAACAAGGTGTGAAGGAAGGCAAACTTACCCCGCTCAACATTCGTGGTTGTCAATTTTCACATCTTATGTTCGCTGATGATCTTATCATTTGTATTCGGGCTAACGACCGATCCTGCCATCACCTCAAACAAATTTTCGACCAATATGGCTTACTGACTGGGCAGCAAGTTAATCTGGAGAAGTCTCGTCTCTACTTTCCTCGGCGCTGCTCTCCCATCACGAAAGATCAAATTGTTAATATTTTGGGTATGCCTGTTGGTAACTATCCATTTCGGTATCTTGGCGTCCACATATCCCCCACCTCATCTGGGCGGCATAATTTCTCTCATTGCAAAAACGCCCTTCTCGGAAAACTGGAATCGTGGAAAGGGCGATGTCTCTCCCAGGCTGGTCGGATCACCCGTGCTAGGAGTGTTCTCTCTTCTTGCCCTATACATTCCATGATAACCGGGGGGCTCTCTCAGGGGTATTTAGAAAAATTGAATGGTTGTCTTCGCCAATTTATTTGGGCCAAGGGTGAAAACAGCCAGGATGGCCTTCATCTGATCAAATGGGAGACTCTCACCCGCCCCCGGCGCCAAGGCGGACTGTTTCTCAAAGATTTCACTCTCACTCGCACTGCTCTAAACGGGGTTCGCTTGCTCGATCTCCTCAATCAAGCTCCTAAGCTCTGGGTTCGCATCAGTACTGCTAAATATGGTATACCATCAGCTTGGAACCCCAAGTGCTACCGATCTGCTAGCATGGCTTGGCGGATTCTCATGAACGACCTGGCTGTCCTTAAGTTCTTCTTCGTCAAATCTGTTGGCACTGGACAACAGACGAAATTGCTATTTGATCCGTGGAGCACTGATGTCCCCTTGGCTTTCAAGCCTACTTTCATTGATCAGCGTTCTCTGGAGTCTGCTAGCCTCACGGATTTCATCACTGACAGTGGCTGGGATATACCGAAACTTAATGGTTGCTTTGGGCCAGCCCTTGTCGATTCCATTTGTCAGCAGCACCCCACTATGCATGGCGCACAGGACCGATGGGTCTGGGAGGCGGGTACTACGAGCTTGCCGCTTGCTAAGGCAATCTACCAGGTCCTCCTTGAGCGGCATCTTCCGGCGAGAGAGGAGATTCAACACTGGACTGATCTTTGGAAATTACCTATCCCACCACGGATTAAGGTTTTTGGTTGGAAGCTGCTCCACTGCAAATTACCGACCATGGACCGCATTCAACGAATGTTTCCTGTTGATGACACTATCTGCGTTCTATGCAAGAGCACGACTGAATCTTGTTTACACTTGATATTTGGCTGCGACTTTGTTCGTGAGGTGTGGCGGCACTTCCACCCGCCCTTTCTTAGTAACACCAAAGTGTGTGCTCTGATGGAATCGGGCCAATGGATGCTGGCAGGCAAGGAGCTTGGCAGTTCCTGGACTACTACTATACTACTCACTATATGGCACACTTGGAAGAGGAGGAATGCCGCTCGGTTCAACAATGCAACGCCTAACCCTAGACCAGTTGCCCGTCAGGTTTTGGCGGCTCTGAACGAACTTCAGTCGGCTCACTTTTCTACTGATGGTCTTCCGAAAGAGCGTGCTACTACTTTATGGACTGCGCCTGCTGTTGGCACGTTTAAAATAAACACTGATGGATCCTGGTGTCCAAGGACTCAGGATTCCGGGATTGGCTACCTGATTCGGGATCACAATGGGACTGTGTTAGTCGCGGTGGCGGCCCCTTGCTCTGGGACTTCGCCTCTGCATGTGGAGCTCTTAGCGATCCGATCGGCTCTTGGGTTTCTATATGCTAGGACTGATCTCCAACGTCGCTATTTTGATGTGGAAACTGACTCTTTGGAAGCCTACAACTTGCTTAGTAGCTCCTCACCCTATCCTTCTATGGCTACTAGGAGCGTTTTGCTAGAAATTCTACACCTCTCCCAAGGCCTACATGTTACCTTTCTACACATCTCTCGTAGAAGTAATGGACCTGCCAACTGGCTAGCTACTAGGACTCGTCACACCAAGACGCACTTGTTCTTTGACAACGAGATGCCCTCTGACTTGGCATCTCTGATCCTCTCTGATGTAACCTAACTGGTTCTTTTGAATAAAAAAAAAAGGCACATGGCCTTAAGTTATCAAAATACAAAAGATCCTGAAAGGCTAGCTATCTTTCCAACATTTATTCTGTTTGCTACACTTTGCATATTTAGCAAGCCAATCAGCAACAACGTTAAACTTCCTATCAACCTACTCAAATATAGTGCCTCTAAAAAAAGACATAAAACGGATGTCTCTGATCACATCTTGAACATTAACATCAGATAAAAGCTCTAAATCCTTGATGAAATTTATGGCTTCCAAGCAGTCAGACTCCACAATGATAGAATACTTTGCTAGGTCTGGGGTGGAGTAGATATAAGCCAATGCATTTCGAATGGCCAACAGCTCAGCTAAGAGTGCCGAGTATATTTGAGTCAACCACGGAGAGAAGCCAGGAGTCTCCCTTTTCTATAATTTGGGTGAAATCTTTACTAAGGAAATGCTTTCCAAGATAGTCCAAAAGGGCTCTAGTAAAAGCGCAAGAGTAAAATAGATGAGCACAAGATTCCTCATCCTGTTTACACAACATACAAATATTCGAGTCATGGAAACCTAATTTCACAAGAGTGTCAAAAGTTTGGAGTTTGTGATGAATCAACTTCCAGCCAAAAAATTTTATTTTGGCAGATATTTTGAGATTCCAAAGGATTTTCTAGCCGGGCTAAACGTCAATAGAAGAAATAGAATAATTAAGTAAAGCCCGATAGACACATTTGGTAATGGGGAGCCCATGCGAGTTTTCATTCCAAAATCAGTAATCCATAGAAGGGATAGAGGGAAGAATAATGCTAGAAATAGCCTGGACAACTTCTTGGCTACCCCAACTCTATATCTTATGGACATCCCAAGAGTTATTGAGGATAAGAGAAGAGACAGGTTGATTAGAAACTGCTCTAATATCAATAAAAATAGGTTTAAAAGCAAAAGGAATATCATAGCACCAAGGATGAGAAATTATAAGAGTATCGTTACTATCATTTACGCGCTTACTTAAAAAAGGCTTGAGGAGTTTAAGATTAGCAATTAAAGCCTTCCAAGCCCTACTAGACTTTCTATAGGGAAGGGAAATCCAAGGGTCAATGGAACCATATTTCGCATGAGAAACCTTAACCCAAAGGTTGTCACGATTTTAATAGCATGTCTCATAAGAGCCAAATCTTTTAAGTAAAGACCTCCTTGTTTTTTGGGTCTCAAAAGAGATTCCCATTTTATGAGGTGCAGACCTTTCTTACTATCATTTTTGCCCTAGATAAAGCCTCTGATAGGGGCATTTAACTTATCAAGTTGAGATCTAGAGAGACAAGTGGAAATCATATTATGAAGAGGGGTAGAGGCAAGAACACTTTTAGCAAGAGTAATGGGCTGACCTTGCCAAGATTGGATTTTAGAAAGAATAGCATTAACACTTTCCTTGTAGCAGCTGGAGGAGTTGTGGATGGGGTTAATGCTGACACCCAAGTATTTAAAAGGAAAAAAAATCTTGCCTCAGGCCTAAGTCATTAAGAATTCTTTGCCTAGTATAAGAAGGACAATGCTTACGAAAATAGATTCTAGATTTTTCAGGGATAACCCTCTGACTAGTGATATCGTGGTAAGCAGACAAATTTTGTTTAATGTTCCTACAAGACTTCTTGTTAGCACGAAAACAGAGGAGGATATCATCAGCATACATAATATGAGAGATGAGCGCAGCCCCCGACCCCTTCCCCGACGGAGCAAACCACCCGATCGGTATGCTGAGAGCGACAAGTTGATCCGAGCAAAGGAATCAAACACAAAAGAGCACAGTGGCAAAGAAGCTAGCGAACGAGGGAAGGGGAAAACACCTAAACCTTGGAATGAGCTTTTCAAAAACAACATTGGTGGTCCTTCGAAGGCGTCTAGAAGATCTGATGAAATCCTAAACTCGATCTCAGGAAAACATACTAACCAAGTCATCTTCAACGAGGAAAGACTCAATGCATCAAGAGAACAATGGAAGACTTATTTCATTGGCAAGTTTCTCACGAAAAATCCTCCTGCACATATTTTACAATCGGCAACAACAAGAGTCTAGGGAAACAATACTCCAAATGCGATAATCAATTTGGCGAATGGATATTACACCTTCATATTTGCAACCAACGATGCAGCAATGGAGGTGCTGACCAACGGACCTTCGACGTTCCTTAGGTAAGTGCTTAATCTGATCCCTTGGCAGCCAGACTTTCAACCCCTCCTATACAAGATTAAAACAGCGCCCATCTAGATCAGGCTCCCTGGATTGCCATTGAAATATTGGGATGCTGAATACATCATAGCTATCGCAGCCACCGTTGGAAGGCCTCTAAAGATAAAGATAGATGATAGAGCCTCAGCAATGAATAGCTCCTTTCACTAAGGAGCTTCATAAAGAGCATTGATTGGTACTCAATTCATTGCACTCTCCTGGTGGTTGCTGCTACGTGTTCTTTTGCAAATGATAGCCATAGGAGCAGGACCTGCTGCGGTACAAAGAGTCCTACTCTTCTTCTCGAACGCAATTTCTATGCGCCCCCCGGCGCTTTACTCTAAAAAACGGGGTGGTTAATTTTTACCCCAAAAATATTTTTTTATTTTTTATTAGAAATAATGTACATCTTGTAAGCTATCCAGTGGTATTAATATTAGAGTATTTTAGATTATGTATACGTATAAAATACCCTAACCAATATCACATATAAGACAAAATATTATTTACTTAAAAAAATACCTAATATTGGTTAGGGTATTTTATACGTATACGTAATCTAAAATACCCCAATATTAATACCACTGGATAGTTTACAAGATCTATATCATTTCTAAAAATAAAAAAATAAAAAAAAATATTTTTAGTGCACAAAATTAATCACCCCATTTTTTGGAGTTAAGCGCCCCCGACGCTTAGAAATTGCGTTCCTTCTTATCCACCATCAATTGGAAAAAATTCTTAAGCGCTCGGGGGCGCTTAAGATTACGTATATATATAAAAGATGCTAACCAATGTTAGATTTCTTTATAACATGAATAGTATTTTTTATCTTATATGTAATATTGATTAGAATATTTTCTACATATATGTAATCTAAAATAGCTCAATATTGATACCATTAAATAACTTACAAGATACATCATTTCTTAAAAAAGATAAAAAAAAATATTTTAAAGTGAAAAATTAATCACCCCGCTTTTGGGGTTTTAAGCGCCCGTAGGCGCTTACAAATTTTATTCCCATCAATGGAACCATCTCTTGTCGGCCATGCGCCTCATTCAGAAGTTTTCGGTACAAATTTTGCTGTGCAAACTTGGGTTTTGAACTGTTCAATCAGAGAAAAGACACAAAAAGCTTTTCCTTAATTAAAGAAAAGAAAATTCAGCTCCTCCATTTCTGATCCCAAAAAAATTTAAGGTTTTGTGAGTTTTTTGATTATTGTTGATCTGCTAAAAATAGAAAGCAGAGTTACTTTAGCTTGTTATGATAGTTAGGTGTGTATACAAGCAACGATAGAAAAAGGATGGAAAAGAAAGTTTGGACAGAAAAGAAAATGAAGAGAAAGGAAAGCTAAATCATGTGTGAATCACGTGATAACAACCTCGGCCTCTCCACCTCCGTCGCACATCACGCTCACCAAACGCCCATCGCGTTCTCCGTCGTCTTGGGCCGCTCCACCTCCGTCGGTGCCGGTGAGGTGACGAGGCGGACGAGTCTTCGTCCGCCTCTCCGCCTCCATCGGTGCCGGTTTCGTCTCCGTCGACGAGAAGCAGAAGCAGCAGCAGATCGAGCGGCTCGTTCACTCTCCGTCGCCTTCGGCCTCTCTGCCTCTGTTGGCCTCTCCGTCTCGCGTTTCCAGAGCGGAGGCGGCAGCAGATCCAGCAGATCGAGAGGCGACGAGGCGGGCGGCTTCATCTCCGTCGACGAAAGGCGAGCGGAGGCTTCAGCTTCGTCGACCAGAGGCGAGCGGAGGCTCCTTCCGGCTTCTTCGACGAGACGCGAATGCGGGAAGCGTCCTTCGCCTTGGAAATTTGTCGCTCTTGGCCTCGTCGTGTGTAGGCGGCTGGCGACGCACGACAAGTGCAAGTGCCAGGCGACGCGAAGGCGGACGGCAAGCGGACGTGCGAGGCGGATGTCGAGGCGGCCGTGAGGTGTGGAAGAGGTGGCCGTGAGGTGTGGAAGAGGCTTTTCCGGCGACATGCGAGGCGCGTGGAGCGAGGCGCGAGGTGCGAGGCCGACGATAGCATGGAGCGAGGTGGACGGTAAGCAGCGTGGAGCGAGGCGCAAAGTGTCTTCGCTCATTTTCCGCCTTATTTGAGGGGATGCCGATTCGAAGGAAAACTTTTGCAAATTTTCCTTTCTTTTTTGGTATACTGAGGAAAACTTTGTTTTCCTTTCTTTTCTTTTCTGTTCTTGTATACACGGTGAAAAAGTTAATAAAATGATTTTTCAGTACTTCGTGCAAAAGGCTCTGTACACGATGGCGCCGGAATCGCCGAACTCTACCGTATGCGCGACTAATATTTCCAATCTCCGTAGCCGCTTCGTTTCAGCGCTCCCCAATGCACAGCCGACCTAAATCGCAGAAGCCGCCACGAAGGCGATCCTGCCTTTCCACCGTCATGGAAGCTCGGCAGCGCCTCCTCCTCATCGTCGGCAATCACCCGATCCAAGTATCGGAACATCGGAGTTCATAATCGCCGGAATCGGATATTTCCCCGACGGAAATCATCCTCGATCCGTCGCCGATCGACTATGTCTTGGGTCTCCAAAATCCAGCCACTGGATGTCCTCGCCGCGAACGATCTCCAGCCGCTGTCTCGAAGCCGAACAATCACAAGGCGGTCGGCCACCGAATCCCTAGTCGTCAGGCTTCCCCACGCGAGGACGACGGGCAGCCGGGCAGGTGGGTCGACTCCAGATTGCTAGCGGGTTGGTTTTAGTTGATCCGGATCGCTAAAGATCCAGATCCGCTTAGGTGTTTTCATATTCGGCCCGAGCCCAAACGCCCGACTTAGAAAGCAGGCTTGAAGTCAGGTAAACCTTTTTACCCATGTTAGTAATCAACGTTCAATACTATTTTGGTACTGATTCTGTGCTTATGAAGAGATTTTTCAATGCAACTATCTATTCTAGGCAAGTCAGGCCAGATATTTACGTTTGTGACTTTTGATTATTAATTAGACATAGTATTGAGATAATGAGCTATGTTTATACCATAGTATTATGAAAGATTTGTCTCTACCTATATTCCAGGGGTGTGCCTATATTCTATGGGTGTTCACGGTAACCAAACCGTGAGCCTGTTTTTTGAAATGAACGGAGAAAAAGATAATTGTTTCCGAATTATTTTGATTAATCGATGTTCGGATAACTAATTTTTCAATACGAATTAATCGTATATATATATAATATTTAAAATTATAAAATAATTTAAAATAAATAAATAAAAATACTTTCGGTTAACTGTTAGTTTTCAACGATTAATCGTTAGTTTTCGGCGATTAACTGATTTAATTTTTATATAAAATAATTATTTTTATATATAAATAAATATTATATAATGATTCGGTTCATTTAACTACGGTTCGGTCAAGTCCCAAATCGTAACTAAATCGATAACCGATCAACAATGTAAAAAACTGACTGATTAAGAATCGTTCAGTTCGGTTAACCAAAAAATCGCTTCGGTTCTGCTCGATTCGGTTCGGCTCGATTTGATTAATCATGGTTTAACAGTTTTTTTTGCACACCCCTAGTACATTTTATATTTGTTACTTAAAATATAGAGTAATTTCAAATTCTCATATCCTAGACAAGAGTTTAAATCATATATGCTTTGATGATTTTTCTAAAAATAGCTCTCAAAACATATTTTTCACCTGTGAATTCTTCAGCATAGTAAAAAGTCTTGTATTTATACTCCATTATTACTTAATTTCTCAAGTTAATCATCATAATTTTAAGTAGTGTAAGTTAGACTCCTGAATTCATACTTCATTATGAGCGTTGAAGAATAGGTTTCCTTTGTTGTTGACCTTGAGATATCAGGTATGCCAAATGCCTTAAGAGAATTTATACTTGACTAAGCTTAGTATGACCTATAGGTTCTTGGGTTTGTTGGCTTTCTAGTGATCTTGTAACCACATCCATATGCTAGGAGCTGAAGGTGGAGTCAGTAGTTGAGCAAGTAATATATGAACAGTTGGGGGAAAAGGATTGATTAAGATGATCTAAATTTATCAAATTTGTTACCATCGTTATAAATTCATTTAATGTTGATCAGATTTGGTTGACTAAATAGATATGACCTAGACTCAACTTAGTTGTCTTTGATCATAATAAATTATAGGTTAAGGGTTATCCTTTTGTTGCTTCTAGTCTTGGTGTAATGAGCAAGAAAAACAGAGGGCTTGCTTTTTTTTTTTCAAGTATCCTCCTTCACATGCTTTACTTGGCTAATCACTAATTATCTTGCATTTGTGGAGGTAGGGGTTCATCTTGATATTCATACCTATGTTTGTATGACGTTGATTAGGGTTGATTTATTGAGATGGAGGCCTTGTTATGATCTGACAACACCAGTTAATCTAAAGTGGGGTTAATAGTGATCTCTAAGTGACTGAAGCTTGGTCACTCCTGAGATGAAGGGTTGCGACTTAGTTAATTAGTTACTTAGAAGAGGCCAAGTGACTTATGCTAACATGCTCAGCAATTTGAGAGATAATTAAATTGTGCAAAAGAGGGAGCCACTCTCTCACTTTGAGAGGTATCGATCCGTTTGTCCTAGTTTCTGCTTTTAGCTTTTGCTGGTTGAAGAAGTGCTGGCTGAAGAAGTTTAAGGGTGTTTAGATGCACAGCTTATAGCTAGGTTATTCTATTTATAATAAATAAATTTTTATTAAAAAAATTACTAAGATAAAAATTATATGATTAAATTTATAGTTAACTATAATTAGAATATTTTATTTAAAATATTATAAGTTGTACTATTAAAAAATTATTATTACATATAACGGTTATTCAGCATAAGCAGGTGGGGGGCTAAAGAAGCAGTTTCACCTTTGCTTCTCAAAGAAACAGCTATTTGTGGGTTAGAACAGAGAAACTGAAGGGCTAAACACCTTAGCTTCTTGATTTCTGCTGACCGCAATATCATAAGCAGCCTTAAAAGCTAAATCAAACGGGGCCTAAGCCGGGTGGAAGGTTGAGTGCACTAAGATCTTATTATTCAAATACATACACGTGGAAGGTAGACTAGAAATACTTTGAATTGTTTGATACTTAAGATAATTGATTGCCAGAGGCCCAGAGTAAACTTCCAAGTAGGTAGATGTTGTTATTTGTTTTAAAAGTCGCCTTTGCTTCACGTTTTTCTTACATGATAAATTAATAGGCCTCAAGTTAGGTGTTATTTTAATTAAAAGTTTCTTTGTCATTAATACTCGATTGGCGAGTCTGGAAAAACACAATACAAATTAACAAATATTTATTTGAAATTATATATGCAAGGACAAGCTTTTGATCTCAGGCAGCCATGACTCACGTTGAGGTGTTGTGGAATCATAAACCCAATTAATGCACCATTTATTGCTGTGCCACCGATGTAGCTGGGATTATATTTCCACTCCTGCAGTTGATGAATCAATTCACGACGATCCCGCGCCCATAAATAGAGAGCAAGTTTCAGCTGTTGGAGTATGCCCTTAAGGCTAATGTTTGAGGCCTTGGGTTATTATCAGTATCATGTATAAACTATGTTTATAAAGGCAATGGTTGTTATTCAGGTTGTTGCATTATCTGCTGCTATATATATACTTCTGAATAATGTCTCAATGGTGTTCAGCTTCGCTGACATGCAGTATAGTCCTTAGTCGAGATATCTTGGTAAACATGAGACAGCCTTAATATGATTGAGACTAATATGTGTTCTAATCTTATAGGATGCTTCGAGCATGGAATAAGATGTAGACTCATAGGTGCATTGGATGTACTGGACAGACCCTACTAAGGATGTTCGATTGTTTGTCGCAATGTGAATAATCCTTATATGCAAACAAGTGGCATATTTCCTCTGACTTGAGATCACTTGTGTTTCTAAATGATGATTGGCATTGTCTTGAGGTAGTTCAATATCATTTGAAATATAATGGTTATAGATTATCTTGGATAATGGGCATGAGTCATGTTAGGGCATTAGTGATAGATATAGGATTGCCTCTCCTAGTTGGAGTGTGATGTTCTAAAGGGGCCCCCTGTATGAGATGGTTGAGAAAGTGTATGGCCATACCCAGATGACTATGTTCATCTGATCTAACCACTCTCATCATGTTGGAGTTACAGGCTTGACACGCTTGTCCAACGAGAACATCCAGTGGCAAAGGAAACACATATGTCAAGTGACTTGGGTTCACACTTGTGCTATGGTTTGGGAGTAGTCTTGGAAGACTCTTTCCTTTATATCGGGAGACAGTGATGTGTTGCTAGATACCCCTCTCTGATCGTGATAACGTAAGTTGTCGTTACCGACATTTAAAGGAAACCCTTAGGGTCGCACAATTTGATGATATGGCTTACTTATGTCAGATCGTGTGGACTGAATTGTTTTGGTTCAGTTTAAAGGAATTTAAACTCTGATTGGAAGTGAGATCTGGTCTGATCATGTTTGATTGATTAGGGCTTGAGATCGGTAAGCTTTGATCGAGAGAATTGATGCTAGATCGATGAGATCAAGAGCATCAAGAGATGTGTGGTTAGATCTTGAGCCTTTCGGTTTAATAAGGTCTAGACCAAGGCTTGGTTTGATTTGGTCTTTGAACCAAATTCATGGTTCAAAGGGAGAAGGAGTTGCGAACGGTTCACTTGGAGTGAACGCTTGAACGCATGAGCGCTTACTATATTTGGAAATCGGTTTTCCAAATTGAAGATGCCTCCACGTTCGAAGACTCTCGCCTCTCTCTTGCTCTTCCTCTCGTGTGACTCGCCTCCAAGAGTGTTGAAGGAGGGATTCGGCCAGCCAAGGAAAGAAATCATCTCATCTCCTTCACGCATCAAGGACACCTTGAAGAGCTTTGCTAGCACAAGGTTCACGCCAAGGGAGGAAGCCATCGCCATCTTGTGTGCGTCCACTTTGGAGGAGAGCCGCATCGCCATCTTCGATGATTGTTCTAAAAATAGCTCTCAAAACATATTTTTCACCAATCTTTGTGAATTCTTCATCATACTCTTGTATTTACTTTGTACTCCACTATTGCTTAATCTATTACTTCATTCCTCAAGTTAATCATCATAATTTTAAGGAGTGCAAGTTAGGCTCCTGAATTCATACTTCATTATCAGCGTTGAAGGATAGGTTTCCTTTGTTGTTGAGCTTGAGATATCACTTATCAGGTATGCCAAATGCCCTAAGGAAATTTATACTTGAATAAGCTTAGTATGGCCCATAGGTTCTTGGGTTTGTTGGCTTTCTAGTGAATTTGTAACCACATCTATATGCTAGGAGTTGAAGGTGGAGCCAGTAGTTGAGCAAGTAATATATGAACAGTTGGGGGAAAAGGATTGATTAAGATGATCTAAATTTATCAAATTTGTTACCATCGTTATAAATTCATTTAATGCTGATCAGATTTGGTTGACTAAATAGATATGACTTAGACTCAATTTAGTTGTCTTTGATCATAATAAATTATAGGTTAAGGGTTATCCTTTTGTAGTCTTGCTGTAATGAGCAAGAAAAAGAGAGGGCTTATTATTTTTCAAGTATCCTCCTCCACATGCTTATGCTAGGCCAGGCTCACCTAATAGCAAGCAGGAAAAGAATTGTAAAGCTACTTTACTTGGTTAATCACTAATTATCTTGCATTTGTGGAGGCAGGGGTTCATCTTGATATTCATACCTATGTTTGTATGACGTTGATTAGGGTTGATTTATTGAGATGGAGGCCTTGTTATGATCTGAAAACACCAGTTAATCTAAAGTGGGGTTAATAGTGATCTCTAAGTGATTGAAGCTTGGTCACTCCTACTCCTGAGGTGAACTTCGAAGAGGCCAAGTGACTTATCCTAAGATGCTCAGCAATTTGAGAGATAATTAAATTGTCCAAAAGAGGTAGCCACTCTGTCACTTTGAGAGGTAGCAAACTAAGCCAAGTGGAAGGTTGACTGCCCTAAGATCTTATTATTAAAATACATACAAGTGGAAGGTAGACTTGAAATAACAAGGTCTTGAGTTTAATTTCCGCTCTTATTACTTAACTTATCTATGGAAAAAAAAAATACTTTGAACTATTTGATAATTGATTGACAGAGTAAACTTCCAAGTAGATGTTATTTGTTTTAAAAGTCGCCTTTGCTTCACTTTTTCTTTGTCATTAATACTCGATTGGCGAGTCTGGAAAAATGAACTAATTAAGACTCATATCCGTCGATAGAGATGTCATTAATGCTTGATTTGGTTTATTTTTTTCTACGTGTTTGCTCCTTTTTAACATGTGCAGGTAAACAATACAAATTACCAAAATATTTATTTGAAATTATGTAAGCAAGGACAAGCTTTTGTTCTCAGGCAGCCATGACTCACGTTGAGGTGTGGTGGAATCATAAACCCAATTAATGCACCATTTATTGCTGTGCCACCGATGTAGTTGGGATTATATTTCCACTCCTGCAGTTGATGAATCAATTCACCACGATCCCGCGCCCATAAACAGAGAGCAAGTTTCAGCTCCATCCAATTAAGCACAACCAGTCGCCATTAAATCACCCGCTTGCTCCATGAAGCCTTTTTCTGGCCTCCGCTTGCTCGCCCTGCTCCTGTTTGCCTCATGTGCAACACTGGCAGATGCCGCAGCAAGCTACATGATCGTCAACCTAATGGTATAATTAACAACTCCAGTAATCAATGTTTGGTTTCTCTGCTTCCCCCTGTTGGCATTAAAACCAAAGCGAAACGACAGTGGCCAGGGAATGCATGCCAACAGTTTCTGTGGGTGAAGACCTGCTGCGTCCACCCATTGGTCGACAAGCCGAAGCTCGACTTCCTCGTGCAGTCCGTCGACATCTACGACGCTGACACCGGCACAATCGTCTCCAATTGCGACTCCAGCTGCGACTTCAAGATCAACTCGGTTCTCATAGTTTTATCCACCGATCTTCCATGCTCAGCTTCAACTCTGCGTGAGTGATGATGGATCGCTTTGTAACAGGTGTACAAGCTGATGGACGATCTGTACGCGTACTGGCCGAGCCTGGTCTGCCCGGCTCAGAACGGGTACGATCTGTGGAAAGACGCCTGGTGCGTCTCCGGCAACTGCACCGGCCTCCCGGAGCGGGACTACTTCAATCGCACGCTTCAGCTCAGGGCTAAGGCGGATCTCCTCCGCGTTCTCGGCTCTGCAGGTGAACCTCTGCCTCCGTTTCTGTTAAGGAATTTGAGTCCCGCTATAGGGTAAATAGTTCTGATCCATTCAAATTAGAAGACATACAAAATATATAAATAGAAAAAGATTTAAGACAAAACTTTGGATCACAAGGCAAACATCGGCTCTCTAAATTTGATATTTTACTCCAAGATACAATTAAGGTTATTATTATTACCGACAATAGGAGAGCTTATCAATAGCCTCTTTTAATTTTGAACATTATTAAAAAAAAAATAAATAGACTTGAGATCAAGAATAATGGAAGAAAAACATAAAATTTAACAAAAAAATTAATTAGAAATAGACACAATAAAAAATATTAAGTAAAATTTAAGGTTAAAAATTAAAACCATTTAAAAATTTTAAATTTTATAAATAAAACACTTACAATGACGATTGTGGTTGCCTGCTTGCTCTAGGAAGGCATTGTGCCGTCTGATTCAAAGGTCTACAAGTTAGACGACATCCTGTGGGAGTTGTTGATTAACCTCGGGCCCTCGACGGTGGTGGAGTGCGACGTGTGGACGGGTGCGCTCGCAAGGATCCGACTTTGCGCCTCCATCGACTGGATGTTTCTGGTGCCCTGCCCGTTCAGCGAGCAGAGCAAGTATTGTGGCAACACCGTCAAGTTCTTGCCCTTCACGTACAGTATGCTCGGCGGTGGCGCTCACGCTAACCGTGAGGGCACAATCGAGTTGCCCTCTGACGGCGCTGCGTGATGATAAATAACTGAGGGTAGTTGCAATAGTGTCATCGGTTAGCAATAATAGTATATGAACTCGGCGAACTGTTAATGCTCCTGCTCTGGAATAAAGTCTTGTCTTTCTTCAATCGGAGAAATGACTAGTTTTGCTGATACTTCGCAAAGTTAATCTTAACCATTTGGCTTGGGGAAATCTAAAAACAATCTGTCCTCTGTAGGAGCACGAAATCAATAGCTCAATTGGGAGCTTCATAAACAGCACAGATAGGTTCTCAATTTAAATTCAGTCTCTCCTCCGGGTTGTTGCCTGTTCTCTGTTGGAGCACGAAATCAATAGCTCAATTTGGAGCTTCATAAACAGCACAGATAGGTTCTCAATTTAAATTCAGTCTCTCCTCCGGGTTGTTGCCTGTTGCTTTTGCAATGATAGCTGCAGGGCCCTTCCGGCATAAAGAGTCCAACCATTCTTCTCCGCCATCAATTAAACCAATTCTTGTCGGCCACGCGCCTCACTCCGAAGTTTTCCGTACAATTTTAGTGCACAAAATGGAGTTTCGACCTGTTCAATCTAATCACTTGACCAAAAAGCCTTTCCATAATTGAAAAAAAAAAACCTCCTCAATTTCTGAACCCACTCTATCTCTTCTCACGCGCTCTGAAATCTGAATCCATGTAGAGTTGGTCAAATTCATATCCAATATTCTTCCAACTTTTTAAATGCCAAAATCAACTCTTTGGCAAAATTTATATCCAATATTCTTAAAAATAGGTAAATAATCATTAGCACCAGCGCCTACGGACAGATAGATTATTAGAGGAAATTAGCCTCTTGTGAGTTGGCAAATGCTGTAACTCCATAAACACCAAGCGTGAAATTAATAAACTTGCTAACTAGATAGCAGTTTATGCTAAACAAAACAATATATTAACGGCTTGGACTGAAAATTGTCTACGATAACTGGCTGACCTTTTGTATAAGAATGTACACGACTAACTTGCGATCAATAAAAGTTTGCTGGTGTATAACATAACGATAGACAATAATGCTTCCAGCGAAAGCTTACACGTTAGCTAGGTAAATAAGTAAAAAAAAAACTCAAGGCAGTGATAGAGAAACGTTGTAGTTCATACAAACAACACAATAACAAGCCATACTGCAAGGCTAGATCTCTCCCACTACTTTCATGCTGCTGTCATAACAGAAACAAACAACAAGCATAAACAAAAGAATAACATTAGCAATGTACTCATAAAATCTGTCACTAGGGGGAAGAACTTTGTATAAAAAAAAATACTGGCATGAGATCGAAGATAAATTGTCAACTCTTTCAACTGACAACGAATGTAACTCGTTAAGTACATCAACAAATTATATGATGCACGCGGAAGTGATTTTGGAAGTTCCATAATTTCTAAATCATCTGTTGACAAACTTGAGAATGAAACAATAATATTATTAAATATAGACAATATGAAAGTTCATTTAGCTTCTTTTTTTTCGCTTCACTTGTCCACTCTTGCAGACTAAGCAAAAGAGCACAGCAGGCTCCCGAAGGCACAGGCTCACTAGCTTTCGTATCTACCTATTTTTTGTCATCACCTCCAAACTGTGTCGAATTCCCATTCCAGAAAACATTTCTGTCATCAGATGAATCATCATCATGTCTCAGAGTGTGTATATTACTGCCTAATCGTCTCGATGGTCTTGAACTTGTGATACTGCCACCACTACTCGATGCAGCAGTGTTTTGGTTGGTTGACGAAGATAAGCGCTGAGGCGTTCCTGTGCTTGACAGACTATTCTGAGCAGG
The DNA here is from genome assembly GCA_027563935.2 of Costus lasius. NCBI lineage: Eukaryota > Viridiplantae > Streptophyta > Magnoliopsida > Zingiberales > Costaceae > Costus > Costus lasius. The sequence continues at coordinate 105,040,470 of CM050453.2, forward strand.
ATTAGGACCTACGAAGAGAAGATAACCAGACAAGTTGAGTGCTGCAACAAGATATTGGCCGACCACAAAGAATAAACAAAAAAACAATACAGCAAATTCTTTCTTTTGAAAAACGAAAAAATGATTTAAATGTGATGACAACTGGATGACGGATGTGATGTTTCGTATTTTGAAAATTTTAAATGAATGAATAACCTATAAAATCAGGCGTATTTTTTTTAAAAAAAAAAACTGAATAAAGAACTTGTTAAGAGTATGCTGTGTATTAGTTAACTGGTCGGTCATGTTAATGGGTTTGATTCATTAGACCCAATAGCTGACTTATCCTAGTTTCTTATATGCTTGTAACCCTAATTCTTGATTGAATTGAATCTTCTCTTTATTCCTTTCCTTCTAACTTGGTATCAGAGCCACCTCTCCCGTCGCTCCTCTCCCGTCGCTCCACACTTCCGTTCAGGCACTTCTCTCGCTTCTCACCTCTCCTTCCGTCTGCCTGAACGTGCCTTCTCCCCTTCCGCCGCGTACGCACCTTCCGTCTTCCGCTTGCATCTTTCTCTCTCAGTGAGGCGGCTGGAGCTGCTTCACACTTGACCGGCGAGTCTCCAGGCGCGACTTCAGCGATCCTCCAGGCGTTCTTCCTTCCTCCAGCGAGCCGCATCAACTGTCGCCGCTTCTCCTTTTGCAAGCGCGTCTTCCACAGGCGACGCACGCGAGTCTTCCGCAGGCGACGCCTTCATCCGCAGACGAGTCTTCCGCACACCTTCATCCGTCTGCTTGTGATCGCCACTCTTCCGCACGCGTCTTCCGCAACGCAAGCCGCGTCTTCCGCAACGTGAGCCGCCTACTGGTGAACGCTGCCTTTTCCTTCGCTGCATCTTCGTCGCCAGCTCTATCTCCGGTCAAGTTCTCCTGCTCCAGCCAGCCGAACTCTCTAGCCTGACGCAAGTTCTTACGGTATTACCTTCTATTGCTCAAGTTCTTACGCATCGACTAGTATACTCTATTGGAGAATCAGATTTGCTCTGCGATATTATCCTCTATTGGACAAGTATTAAGACTTCTTCTCTATATGGATTTCTCTACTATGCCTGAATTTAAGCCTACATCTAGTGTTGCAACCACGGTTAAATTTGATGGAAGTAACTACTTACTGTGGGCTAGATCTATACGCTTTTATCTTGGTTCACATGGGAAAGAACTGCATCTTACTAGCATGCCTCCAAGCCCCTCAGATGCTTCTTATGAGTCATGGAAACGTTCGGACATGGCTGTTGTCACGTCTCTTCTGGCCAACATTGAGACAAGTATTGCATCAACTGTCATGTGCTTGGACACAGCTAAAGAAATTTGGGACGCACTAGTGTCTATTTATGCTCCTCAGGAGACCATCGGTCAAGTTCATCAACTGTATGAGGATCTCTTCAATCTTAAGCAAGCAGGCATGCCTATACCAGACCTTTATCGGATTCTTAAGGGCAAATGGGATCAATTGCAAATGTTGCAACCGCCGACTGCTGATGTTTCGGTGACTATTCAACAACGACAAGAATTGTTTGTTTCCCGGTTTCTTGCTGCCCTAGATGACTCGTATGCAGCTGCTAAAGCTCAACTACTAGCTGATCCTTCTGTCTCAACAATTCAGAGTGTTTATTCCCGCCTTCTGCGTGTCTCCATGGGCACTTCCACCACCCCTGTTAGTAGTGCACTTGTTGCTCCCTATGGTGGTCGTCGTGGTGCTGGTGGCTCTAGCCGAGGGAGAGGACGTGGCCGATCCACTGTTTCCTGTGAACACTGTGGCCGTACTAATCACTCCTCAGACCGATGTTGGAAGAAGTTTGGTAAACCTACTTATGCCAAGTTGGCTGCTGATCCTGGTTCATCTACCTCTGCACAGGCTGCTACACCTCCTTCCTCTGACTCGACGATCACTGTGTCTTCCGCCGAGTATGATCGCCTCATTAGATTGGCCGCCCAGGCCGAATTTTCCTCATCCTTGGTGGCTACTACTCCCGCTGTTTCTGGTATTGCCTCCCTTGCTGCATCCCCTAATACCTGGATCTTAGATTCTGGAGCTACCTCTCATGTTTCAAGTAATCGTTCATTGTTTGATTCACTTCAACTTGATAACAACCATGGACCAGTTTCCATTGCTGATGGATCTCTTATTCCTGTCCATGGTATAGGAACAGTTCGCTTAGGTTCCACAATTACCTTACATGATGTTCTTTATGTTCCCCAGTTTCCAGTTAATCTTATTTCTGTATATGCCCTCACTACTAACCTAAGCTGTTCAATCACCTTTTTTTCTTCCTCTTGCATTTTTCAGGACCTCAGGACGAAGGTGAAGATTGGTGGGGGGCTTAAAGTTGGCGGTGTCTATGTCTTGACTGAACCTGCATCTATCTTCACTCGTGTTTTGACGGCTGCTTCTTCACCCTACACGTGGCATTGTCGCTTGGGTCACATCTCCTCGGCAAAAGTGCAGCAATTTTTGTCTCTTAAATCTTGTCCTACATTTGAGTGTGATGCATGTCAGGTTGGCAAGCATCATCGTATCTCCTTTCCTAAAAGTGTTAGCCCCCCTACAGTTGTTCCCTTTCATGTTGTTCATTCAGACATTTGGGGTCCGAGTCCTGTTTCCACCAGAGATGGTTTTAAATACTTTGTGACATTTATTGATGACTATTCTCGCATGTGTTGGATTTATTTATTGAAGAATCGCTCTGATGTACTTAATGTTTTCCAATCGTTCTACCTTGAGATTAAAAATCAATTTGGTTTACCGTTGAAAATTTTGCGTACTGATAATGCACTTGAGTACACCAGTTTAAGTTTTACCAGGTTTTGTGCATCTCAAGGGATTCTCCACCAAACTACTTGCCCGTATACCTCTCAACAAAATGGTGTTGCAGAACGCAAGAATCGTCACCTTCTTGATGTCACTCGTGCCCTTCTGTTTCACATGTGTGTACCTAAACATTTTTGGGGTGATGCTGTTCTGACTGCCAACTACTTAATTAACAGGATTCCGACCTCCACCCTTCAAGGTAAATCTCCTATTTCCATTCTTTCACCGAACTGCCCTACTTTTTCCATTCCACCCAAGACCTTTGGATGTCTTTGTTATGTTCACCATCTTTCTCCTGGCCATGATAAGTTGAGTCCACGTGCTATTAAATGTGTCTTTCTTGGCTACTCTCGCACTCAGAAGGGCTACAGATGTTTTGATCCCAAGCTGGGACGGTACTTTGTGAGTATGGATGTTTCATTTTTTGAATCTACGCCATACTTCTCCAATTCTGTCCCTGCTGATCTTCGCATTCCCCTACCCACTCCATGCCCCTTAGATGTGCCATCTATGCCATCATTGGTTCCCGGTACCTCTTCTGTTCCTTTACAGGTATATCATCGCAGGGCGCCCGCTGCTCCAGCTCCGGCTTCCCCACCTGCCTCACCCTTGCCTGAGGCTCCTTGTCCCGCTCCGGCTGATCTACCCATTGCTCTACGAAAAGGGCGTCGCTCGACCGCTAAGTATCCCATTTCTCATTATGTTTCATACGCCCGTCTTTCCCCATTTCATAATGCCTTTCTAACTACTTTATCATTGAGCACTGTTCCTACCAGCCATTCTACCGCCCTTTCTCTTCCACAATGGAAGGCTGCCATGGATGAGGAAATGGATGCTCTTATCTCGCGCTGCACCTGGAGTCTTGTTCCCCTTCCTTCTGGTGCTCGCCCGGTTATGTGTCGGTGGGTGTACACTGTCAAACATAACCCTGATGGTTCTGTTCATCGCTATAAGGCCCGCCTGGTGGCCAGAGGCTTTACCCAGATATATGGTGTTGACTACTTGGATACGTTCTCTCCGGTTGCCCGGTTGAATTCTGTTCGCATTATCCTTTCGCTTGCCATTAACCTTGGATGGTCTCTTCATCAGCTGGATATTAAGAACGCCTTCCTCTATGGTGATCTTACCGAAGATGTTTACATGCATCAACCTCCTGGTTATGTCAAGCCGGGGGGGATGGTCTGCAAGTTACACAAAGCTATATATGGTCTCAAACAAAGTCCACGAGCGTGGTTTCAGAAGTTTTCTACTATCATATCTCAGATTGGCTTCCTTCACTGTAAATCTGATCACTCTATCTTTATCAAGAAATCATCTTCTGGCATTATTATCTTGGCTATTTATGTTGATGACATACTTTTATCTGGCGATGACTCCAAAGGCATTCATGAGACCAAGACTTATCTTCATTCACAATTCTCCCTTCGCGATATGGGTAAACCTCGTTATTTTCTTGGCATTGAAATTGCCTATAAAGGTTCAAGTGTTCACTTATCTCAAAGGAAGTATGTACTTGACCTTCTATCTGACACTGGGATGTTGGAGTGCAAACCTCATGATGTGCCAATGGTCCCAAATGAACGACATAGCTTGTGGGAAACATCTGACGATACTGACCCTCTCTTATACCGACAGGTTGTAGGCAAACTCATTTATCTTACTGTTACTCGTCCAGATATTTCATTTGCGGTTGGTGTAGTCAGTCAGTTCATGCAATCCCCCAAAGAGTGTCACTGGAAAGCTGTGCTTCGCATTCTTCAATATCTCAAGAAATGCCCAGGGAAAGGTCTCCTGTATAAGAAAAATGGACATCTCACTGTTGAGTCCTACTCTGATGCTGATTATGCAGGGAACGTGGATGACCGTAAGTCTATATCAGGTTTTTGTGTATACGTTGGGGGGAATCTGGTCACTTGGAAGAGCAAGAAACAAAATGTGGTATCTAGATCTAGTTGCGAAGCTGAGTACCGTGCTATGGCCCATACCACATGTGAGCTATTGTGGATCAAAGGTTTAATAATGGAATTTGGCTTAGTAGTGGAAAGTCCCATGATTATGCATTGTGATAACCAGTCAGCTATTTTTATTGCCAATAATCCATCCTTTCATGAGCGCACTAAGCATGTTGAAGTTGATTGTCACTTTATCAGAGATGCTATTTCAACTCGTCAAATCACCACTCCATACACCAAATCTGAAGAGCAAGTCGCCGATATCTTTACTAAAGCTCTCAACACAGCCAAAATGGGTGAATTCTGTAACAAGCTGGGCATGATTGATATATTTGCTCCAGCTTGAGGAGGTGTGTTAAGAGTATGCTGTGTATTAGTTAACGGGTCGGTCATGTTAATGGGTTTGATTCATTAGACCCAATAGCTGACTTATCCTAGTTTCTTATATGCTTGTAACCCTAATTCTTGATTGAATTGAATCTTCTCTTTATTCCTTTCCTTCTAACTGAACTTATGAGAGAGAATTCAAATAATACATGAAAAAGAATGAAATGGTAATAAACAATTATGGAATCGGTAGAATTATCACCATATTGCCATAAACCATCATTTCTTGCAGTTTCAGAATATGATGAGCTACTGCCTCCCCTGAGATAGGAGAACGGATTAAAGTATGATAAAAAACCCTTCAAGTAACCAAAATATCCTCCATTTTCGCTAGATGCTGCCCTAGTTGTACTAATTTGACTGTCATCTGATGCCGATTGGCCACCTCGAGGCCGGGTGACCTGACGATGTGGAACAACTATCAGCGCTTGTCGGCTAGCAAAACCAAGTTCCGACAATGTTCTCACCATGTCTGCATAGAAAACGCACATAAATATTTGCGATACAAAACTGTAGTTACATATCCAAATCAAATAACTAACAGAAGTAAAACCAGATGCATGATAAAGCTGCAAAGACAATGTAAAGCAAATGTGCAAAGGTAGCGATGACTTGTTCTTAAAATGGAACAAGAAATTTTATCAAAGCAATTGCAAGGGAAATTTTTGGCGCAACAGTACGGCTTGCAGCAGCACAATTACACTGCACTTCAACTTGTGAGACAAGAGCTTATGTCACAGAAACAATCAAGATTGCGTAAATTGATTCTCCAATGATCCCACATTGTCAGAAGCCTCATTCATGCATAATGCATGTCACCTCTCTAATCCCTTGAACAAACAGCATAACCTTGCGTAAGGTTTAGCAACTAGCATGGGCCTGACACTGATGAGGGAAGTGATCAACACTGAACGCGAAGCATGCAATGACAGCAAATGTGCCGGATCACGAATAAATTAACAGAATCCTAAAAAATGTGCTATCATATAATTAACACATCATAATAAGTGAACCATAGTGTTCTGGTGTCTCAATTAGTATTCACCATGATACTCAAAGCTAAACCGGAATTAAATAATTAAGGATATATTAGATCAAGGTTAACAATGGAAAGATAAATCTCATTTGATATTTTATTATCCCGACCACTAGAACTTTGCAGGCATGATAAAGGGATATAGAACATTAGGCATTAAAAAATTAAATTGATATGCTTATGAATATTGATAAATGTTCAAATTCAAAACAATAGAAAAGAAACGGCAGTTGTCCTCTCCAAATTCTCTAGTAAATTAGTTCAATCTGTCATCTTCATAATTAAACCAGTAACGGTGAGCTTCATCAATCTACATCCAACAGATCACTTTTCTGCTCTTAAGGTACAGAAAAACTGAAAAGGACCACGTAAAAATAAAATGCACCTCTACGGTAAGAAAAAATATAAAAATGATTGGTAGGAAAAAAAAATATAAAGGAATCAAAAGGTTGTGTACCTTCACCATTGAATAATTGCCGTGGATAAGGAACGGCCAGATCGTATGAGCCTATCGAAGTATCTATCCTCTCATCCACAAAGATTTTAACGGAACTCAGAGTATCTTCTACGGTAAGTTTTGTCTGTAGACTGATCCCATTTGGCATACGAATACTAAGATGAACATCATTTGACTTCACAGCACTAACGAAATGACTTGATCCATCAATCTTCTTAGTTTGAATACTTGCATTTTCTGGTTCAGTTGTTACCTGAGAAGGTAATGGACCTCTAGTCCTTATCCCATCTGCCACTGAAGAAGTTGTAGTCTGGCCTTTACTGCCAGTTGAATTTCCATCCGGGAGATCAGAATTTGGTAGCAAATTGCAAGGTTCACAATTCACATTTTTCGAGAAGTGAGCATCATCATCAATACTACTGTTTGAACTTGAGCATTCCATGCTAGTAATCTTAGCAACATCATGAGAATCCACTTGAGAACAGGTAACTTCAGCAAGTGTATTGTTGTTCTGAAACACAGAATGATGAGCCAATATCAAATAAAAGACATTATACCTTCATGAAAGATGAAGAAAGCTTACTGGACTCTTTGATTCATTGGGATTCTCCGTCAGTGTTTGCTGAATATTAGTTAATGCTTCAGGCTTTGAATCTTCAGTGGATTTATCAGCTGAAGTTGATGGAACATTATGTTTAGATGAGATTGCTTGTTCACATGCAACACTGGGAATAGGGTTTAGAGGTTCTGGCTCCTTAGACGCAAGTGCTGCCGTCAAAAGTGTAAGAGCAGCTTCCTGAAATTACAAAGTGTTCCACTATTGTGTCTTTGATATGACAATTGTCTACTAAAATATTTTTAGAAGCCGACACAAAAAAGTTTTCACTGCTAGATGACCTGCATATGCAGTGCTGCACTAGCCTTGTCAATATTTGAGATAAGATTATCAGCTGTAATATAACCTTCTGAAATGAAATGAAAATATGAACTAATCACAACATGAACTAATAAGAATTCCAGAAACAAAAGAAAACTGTATATTCATACCGTAATGCCACAGCATAACACCATTAAGTCCAATGACAGAGATACTTGGGATAGATCCCTGTGGATCTGAACAAGGCTAAGGAAATTAGAACAAAAGTAGTTCTGATGTATAACTTCATGCCATAAGTGCCATCAACTGAAACTTATAGAGAATTTTATTCATTATCAGACAGGAAAATATTTTAACAGATATATTGTATATAAGGATTTTCAAAAGGATAGATTGGAATTTGGATGCGAGCATGGTATTAGTTACTGATTTGACCACCATATTCCAGGATCAATTAATACAAATTGGAAAAAGAAAAGAAATTACCTTTGGATGATTAAGTAGTTCTAATCTTCTTTTTCTTCTTCCTAATCCACTATCTAGCAGTGAAAACTCCTATCAATCTAAACCATGAAGATCACAAACAAGCAGCGTGAGGGAAAGGGAAGGTCATTCAAAGACAACGATAGGAGGCAAAGAGATAGGCTGTGGCAGCAGTAGGGATGGAAGAGGACAAAGGCTGTTGAAATTAGAGTGCCTCAATGAATAACCAAGATGGGCGAGGATGTCAAAGGCGAAGAGAGATCCAGAGAAATATGATCTGGAGCAGAATGATTCAATTGGGGTTCCTGAAAATTTTAGGATCTAGGCAAACTAGTTTTAATCAAAACCTGGCAACGTCATAGGATTTCAATCCATTTGGAAAACATCAGGCAGTTTTCCATATAGTAGAATGGTTCGTGAACCCATCTAAAATTTAGAAGCCAGATTGGCTATAACCGGTACAATTGAAAATTGTTATTAGTAATACAACAATTCAAGGTACTGCACTGTTTGTAGAATTACTCACCAATACAATTAGACCCCTTACATAGGTCAGCACATAACTAGCTGATAACCAAATGTACATGAGGTTCTTGCCAAAACAAGGAAAGGGAAAATTTCATGTAGACAGTCTTCCCTATAGATGTGGTCAGGTACCCACGAGTTTTGGCCAAACCCAAACCCGAACCGACCTGACCCAAACCCCTCTAAACCCGAGTCGGGTATTTAAACGGATACCCATTTAAATTAAAATATTTATTTTTAAATTATTTTTATAAAATATAACTATAAAATAATATTAATAATAATAAATATATTTATTAAAAATTATTTTATTATATAAATATATATATATATATATATTTTTTATTATATATTAATTGAGTGTTGGGTATCTTAATCGGGTACCCAAACCCGTGAGAGTAAACCCGAACCTGACCCGATTAGCTAATCGGGTATCCGAACCCGCCATAAATGGGTCGGGTCAGGTCGGGTACCCACGAGTTCAGGTACCCATTGACACCCCTAGTCTTCCCCGTCCATTTAAGGAATATTGTTTGCAATTTTGCATGATTCAAACTCCTAGTGCTCCAGAAAGGGCTAAGAAAACTTATGTGGCAAAGATTCACATTATAATGTAGATAGCAACAGCTCGGAAATCAAACTAGATACTACTTTGACCTGGCTATATGAGTTCATTACACATGGGAGGAAAACTCTAGGATCGGCACTGGTAGTGGGCCCATAGAAGAATCAATCTAGTAGGGACCATGGAAGAGTAATAGGAAACATTTTCAAAGAAAGTGAAATCAAAAGAAAAGAAAACTACATGTGAGGTGGGGGTTAAAACAGCAATGAGATGATAGGGTGATTACTCATCTCACTTCTCTATGAGCAAAGCAAAGTTCATCTGTAGAGGTTGATTGATCATCTTGTCCGCATGAGAACAGTTACTCATATAATTTACAGACATGAGACAATCATAGATTTCCTTGGCAATAGATTGAACATAATAGTGAAACTAATATAAGTTTAAGAAGCAATCGAGAAGTGAATTATAAACTGATGTTGTTTGTCTTGCGAGACAAATTTGTATGTAATAGACTCCATCGAGAAGATTTACTTACAATGTACATATAATAGGAAGAAGAGATCTTAAGATTACGCTTCAGAGTTTAGCACATCCATAATCCTAGGGTGGAGAAGACTCTAAGGAGAGAGAAGGGATGGATACTAAAAAAGGAAGTGGCAGCAATTCAAGAAAGAAAAGAGGAAGGATGGCAGGCTAGTGTATGGCCTTCTATGATACCAATTGAAAAGAAAATTATATTCAGTAAATCAACAATTGCAATAGAAAAAAAAAGAGGTTATATTTAAAACCTAAGAAATACAAGAGTGACAAATAGTCCATGTGGAATATTTACATAGCCAACAGAATCTACTAGCATCTGGTTGTTCATAGTAAAGACTAAAGAGATTCATCGATTGACATTGCAATAAGAAATGAAATTTTCCTCATTCAAAAGCCTCTAGGCTCCCTAGATCTGCACAAACAAGATGTAAACAACAACTGATCAACCAAATAAACCTCCAATCAACAAGATAGGTACCATCATAATCCTGCTGTAGTCACAGGCATCATCACTGTTGCTGTAGGCACCACAAGACAATTAGACAAGTACTCCCAAAACCATTCCAGGACCATATAGCCCTGCTTCAGGACTATATAGCCCTGCTTCAGAACCAATCCCACCCTTGCAACCTCTGCTGTTAAAATTGTATTTCTAGACGATTCTACGACCTAGATTAGTTGAACCGTTCCAGACCAATTAAGGGGTGGGATCACTGTTCCGGGTCATAAGAATGGCTACGATCGCCAGATTATTACCGATCTCACGCTTATGGAACTCATTGCAGAAGCAGGCGATAGCGGATAGAACCAAACGCCTTTGCTCGGCAGTCCCTTCTCCTCCTCCGATACAGGGGTGGGATTGGTCGAAGAAGAAGAGGACATGCCACGGGAGCAACGGATAGAACTAGACTCCTCCGCTCAACCTCATACATCCACCTTTGCTCAATAGTCCCTCCTACTCCACCTCCTCTTTCTCTTCCTTCTTCTTCCGCACCATTCCCACCCATTCTTTACCGCTCTAGGTCCCTTCTTCTCCTTCTTCTTCTTACCAATCCCACCCCTTCTTCTCCTTCTTTTCTCTTCTTCTTCTCCTTTGTCTTCTTCTTTGTCTTCTTCTTCCACTGATCCCACCCCTTCTTGTCTGCCTGCCGGTCCCTTCTCCTTTTTCTTCTTCTTTTTCTTCATCTTTCTTCTTCTTCCACTCCACTTCTTTGCATGTTGTACACGTCCCTAGTTTCAACTTGTTCCCTCTAATCAAATTTCACTTTGTAGAAAATATATATGCCATATGTTAAGTACTAACTATTAAGCAATAAGTAATTAAATATACCATTTATTATTATTTATCTTTGTTATAATATTCATATTTCTCTTAATATATGAATATATTTTTTTGAAAAAAATAATTTTTTACCTTTTAGTAGGATCTTACGATCCAATGATCCAATCTTATAAAACTTGTACCATTCCTAGGTTAGGATCTTGATCCTTATAACCTTTCCATCACTACCACTCAACGGCTTCACCACCACCATCATACCAACATCATACCAACTCCAACCATAAAAAACTGGCAGGGAGAAAGAGAGGCCAATCTCACCCTTGCTACTACAGTTTCCATCACTACCTCTTCACCACCAGGTCCACCACCATCATACCAATTCCAAGCATAAAATAACCGGCATAATTTTATCATCCCAGCATCAGTTCATTGCCACAGCTGCCTCCCAGCATCTCACAGCCACCAACCACAATCTCCACCTTTACAGTCGCTACAGCTGCCCAGCGTCACCCTCATTTTGCCACCCACATTGCAAAATTTGAATGAAATTTAACTCTCCAGTTTTTCCTTTGGATAAATGGATGATATATTCCAAAAATAAAAGCCTTCCTATTTTTTAAGAAGAAACTTCTTTTCACAACCTAACATTAAACAAAAAGAAAGATGAAGCAAACTCTGTAGAGAAATGATATGAGAATTTGATAGTATTTATTTGCATGCAAACTATATGTTAAGTTGTTTAAGAGCCAGTAAGCATTTTATTAAAAACATTAATGGATAGAAGTTGATCAACATAGGATACAAATGGCACAAAACTGTGATGCATCAACACTTCCTTCAGTCAATTGCAAGAATATGCAACACTTTGAAATTGATTCAAACACCTAATCATGCACGCAGACAACACAGAAAAATTAGATTGACACGAATGATATAATTAAGCAGCAAAACAATATCAACTTTCAACTGTACAAGATAATATAAAAAATAACTACACACTCTTTGATCTGGCCACGTAAATTGATCCATTTTGACTGAATTTTCATCCTCTCCTGATAATGAAGGAAGAATGGACTTAGAACATTCATAAAGATGATAAATCTGCTGTTAGAAAAGCCAATGCTGCATGTTTTTAGCAATTGAATAATAAATCATTTCAAAAATGCAGTTATACATTATTCTGAACAAGCTAGCATAGATATTTAACATCCTCAGCTCACCAGGAAAATCATGTGAGGTCATTTACTACAATTCTCATTAGATACGGCTAAATCATTTAAAATTATAATAAATAGATTTACTCATTTGTTAATCGTGCATACCAGCTAATTTCTACTACGCATACTGCAATAACATGTCATTCCCAACTAATTACAAGATAATTTGACATCCAGTAGGCATGCAAATGTTGATTCCCAAAAAGCCAGTTAAAACTACAAGCGTTACTCTTCCATATGTACAAAAAATGGGAAACAGACAAACCAAAGAGACCTGCAGAATCCTCAACAATTGAATAAATAAAGCTGGTTAAAAGGTAAATCTACAGATCTAATCAGTGATGAAGTCACCTGAAATATAGACCACGAAAAGTTTCTTCTGGCTCCTTGATTCATTGACTGCGTCAGAAATGGACCCTTTGTATGTAAAAGAATGTGTGGATCTTTCCATCTGTCCTTTGAGAAGAAAAGAGCAATAAAGTAAACATTGAAGTTGTATGGTTAAGATTTTCAAACAGTTGATTTAGAGAAGCGAAAAATTGAAAATGTGGCTTCAACTCAAGCAGGTGCTGCCAGATTCTTCAACTAAAATGACTAAAACTTAGCTTCTGGGCCTGCTTATAGCCTTGCGGCTAGCAGAAATCAAAAAGCTGTGGCGTTTGTCCCATCAACTTCTTTGTTCCAGCCTGCAAATTAGCACTGTAGCTGAGAAGCAGAGAGAAGCTACTTCTCTAGCGCCCTACTGCTTCTCTGGCTCGACTCCTGTGCTCGCCTTTGCATCCGCCATGCCCTGTCGCCCATTTGTCATCGCCCTTTCGTCACCCCGACACCCATCTGTCATTCCCTTTCGTCGCTCCATCTGCTGTCACCTAGTAGCCCCTATTGCCAATGGTTTCTAATGTGCATTATTCATCCATCTTCCATCGTCCGTCCGTTGTCCGCTATCCACTGTCCACCATCACCTCAACGTTGTCTGCCATTGCCAACCCCTACGAATATAGCAGGCCACCGCACCCCTCGAACAAAGATCGTCGGACACCACCCTCCCCTGGTGGCCACAAAGCTTGCAGCAAGCTTTGCCGCCTTTGCCCTAATTATTTTTAGATTTTTTAATAATATAATTTATTTATTTTAAATAAATTTAGTAATGAAATGATGTAACCTAATTAGCAATATTTTAACCTAAGTGAAGTATAAAATACTCAGTAACTCTTATATAAAATAATAATTTTTTAATAGTATAACTCATAATATTTTTAATAAATATTTTAATTATAATTACCTACAAATTTAGTCATATAATTTTTATCTTAGTAATTTTTTTAATAAAAAATTATTTATTATAAATAGAATAACCCAACCATAAGCTGTGCATCCAAACACTCTCAAACTTTTTCAACCAGCAAAAACTAGAAATAGAAGCTGGGTCAAACGGGGCTAGATTCTTCAACTAAAATGACTAGAACCAACTATAACCAAGAAATTTTTTTTTTCCAAAAAGACATCTATGAAAATGAGATTTCTAGGAAAATAAACATAGAAGCTAGAAAGATCCCTTAATGTGCAAGGACAAGTTAAGTTTAATCTGGGAAGCACCTATCAAATGATGATGCAATTGGAGCAAATCATATCCTATTTTAGGGTTTGATTATTACACAAGTCAGTTTATATCCTTAAGAGCAAATAGAATTTAAATAGTTGAGTGAATGCCTCTCATGATATTTTTATAGGTCAATCAACGAGATAAAACTCTATGAGCTTGATTGTAGAGCTAATTCCAGACAATCATAATTACAAAAACAGACGTGCTGTCTTATGAGGCTATTCCTAGATATATCAAGTGTTAAAAAAAATCACAACCTTGATTCTAAAATGATTAATTATGCGGTAATCAATTATGTACATTTCTTTCCAGATATATTTCTCTTGCCATCTTGAACATTACATCATTGTATTAGGAGCTCGATCCAACTAGGTAGTATCAACTATTAAGTTGACTTGACGAAGGCAGCATACGCCATTAAACATTACTCTTCCTCTTTACCCTAGAAATCCTCTACTTGATACCCCACCTTATGTTTCACATTTAGTTGTATATTGTCGTCCCGTCCACACGATGTAGAAACATTGTTAAGCTGCGGTTATTAAACGTGTTCTTCTGCTTATCGAAAGTTTCAGGTATATGAGAGTAAGTACAGTTACAGGTCTTAATATTTAAATAAATTCAGTATAATTGAACTGAAAAAGAAAGATTGCGATCGTCAAATTCATCCGTGTTAAGGAGATTGGTGTGTGCAAAACAAACTAACAAACATATCCCATCTACCCTTTTCTAGAAGAGTCGAAAGAACTAAATTCAAATTGCAGTAAGAGGAACAAGCAATTCGGAACTCCCAATTGAACCCAGAAATTACGATTTGAGTGAATTCAGTAATAATTTTGTACCAAGAAGAAACTACATGGAAATCGTAATCGCACCCAACAAACCAAAGCATCCAACAACTCACCCCACTCATATCCCGCTCGCTCACGTCAGAATGTCAGATCTCACGCAGCAAACCCCCCAATCGAGATGGGAACGGACACATAAGACAACTGGGAAGAAGGATTCGAGGAGGAATGAGCGAGATAAGAGAAGGCGTACCTTGAAGAAGGCGAGAATCTTGAAGAGGAGAGATCTTATCTCAGGCTTCCTGCAGTGATTGCGCTCGTCAAGGAGACCTAATCTTCCTCGAGTAATAGGATTCGCGAAGGCTCTGGTTATTAGTTACGACGATCCACACTCTCTGCTGCCGGTCCATCGTTGTGCGGTTCAACCCACAAAAAAACAAACATTTGGCCGGTCGAGCGTAATGCAGGTGGCCAGGTGGTTCTGAGATTTTTATGGAGTTTAATTTAACAGGTGAAAAATCGTCACAATTGGCAGGTTTAATAAAAACATATATAATATTTAAATTATAAAAATAAAATGTACTATTAAAAAATATCAAACAAGATAACTGAACTTCATAATATTATATAAAAATTTATTGTCTGTAAAAGGGGCAGCTAAAATCATTATAATTATATTTATTTTATTATGTTATATATATATATATATATATATATATAACATGTCCTTAATGTTTCTTTTTCACTCTTAAGTTCAACATCCTATAAGCATATAAAGACCCCCAAGATTTGAGGTAAAGACTCACCACCACTTTATTGGCACGTTGCACGGATCTAGGCATAGTCCAAAATCCACAAATTTTAAAGTAATTCTATGAAATTCAATCTTCTCATAATGAATATTAATTCTGTTTATTATGAATATTGACCAAACATCATAAATATTATATAAATATTAATTAAATATTATAAATATTGACTAAACATCATAAATATTAACTAGAATATAATAAATATTGACTATTATATTCTTATAGATATCAACGATATTTTGTCGATATCCATAATATTCGATCAATATCTACAATGAATATAATCAATATTCACTAAGTTGTAGTCAAACTCTATGTTTGCTTTAAATTTGGTGCATTTTTTGCCACAAATTTTTGGATTGTGCCTAAAATTTACCATGCCTAAAAATTTTTTTCCTGAATTTATCCACATCACACACTATCAGCTAACACAATTATGAATTCACAAAGATAAAAATATTGAACTAGCAGTGCACGAATGATACATACATATAGTATAGTATGATGTCTCAAGGCTCAACTACAACCATTACCTGAGTCTACTGGCACATGCACGATTGGAATTTTACATGTTTGTATTCCATCAATGAAGTGAAATTCTAAGTATGAAATTGAGGGGAATGAAAGAGAAATGGTAAACATCAAGGGGCTAGAATAATTTTTGCCCCTTCGCAGAAGGATAGATGCAACAAAAGAGTAGCTTCTAAGGTGTCTCAGTTAACGAAGGTGGCTCTGGCTCAACCTGTTGAATCAGTTTCTGCACTCAATTTTGGGTACTCCAGCTTGCGCAGCTTGTACGCTTTGGGGCAATACCCGAAGCTCTGAGGGTTGTAACATCACAAAATAAATGGCGTCATGCTCCAGCGTCAAAGTGAGAGGCGCGCCAATTTAATGTTTTGAGTTTGGAACTGGTGAGCTGCAGGAGCAGCTGCAGCACCATATTTATTCTTCCGTGAATGCAACCTTATTTACTTCATGTGGGCGGTAGTAGGCTAATCAAGATCCAGTTTCTATTTTCACAATAAAAAAAAAATTGTTGTTTCCAGGTTGTGCGTGCGCTTGGTTTGTTTTTGCGTTTCATCTTAGGACTGCCAGTGTTGAATATGGTCATGAATGCTCAACCACAAGAAACAGTTGATGAATTCAAGGGAATAATGGTTTAGGCATTCAAGGACACAGTACCATGGAAAGCGTTTGAGGGCACAAGAAAAACCACGTCCGAGTAACTATGAAGTGATGAAGAGTTAAAAATCTAGTTGCAGAAAGATTTTTAAGATTGCTATCATGCATTCAATATGCACCTGTTACCACCCTGGTCTCATGTTCCTGTTGTATAACTATTTTTTTTTTCTACTCATTGATGGATTCATGCAGGAACTAGGAATGTAAATTGAAATTTGAAATGACTATTTCTGGCATATTAGGCTCCATCACCTACCATGGTCAAAGGTATTGAATGATGTGTGCATTTAGAAGTATACAACTAGACATGTGATCTATCTTTTCCCAGGAATCAACAACCATGATTCATTTCAGAATGACTACGAGATTATATCATTGTTCACCATATAGACAAGCAATAAATCATCGTATAGAAGAGGTTGATTACTGACCCTCGGTTCATCTTTTCTCTTTGATCCAGATGTTCTTGTCTCCATTTCGCGTCAGCATCAAACCAGTTCAAGACCTCGGTAAAACTGGCAATACCTCTGCAAAAATCGTGATCACTAATACTGTTTTGCACCCCTATAGTTTATAAATAGGTTGATAACGGGCAAAATGAACAGATTGGTAAACCATAGGCAGCAAAAAGAACTTATAAATTATAGGAACCAAAGAGAAATTAGCCCAAGCACAGTACATATATAATTCTTTAATGAATGGGATTAGATGAGATTCACTTTTGTAAACCTAAAAACACCTGAAGATGGGCTTTTGTTGTTTCCAATTACCAACTGAAATTTACAGTATGTTTACTATGTACAAACCATAAATTAAGAAATAGATATGGAATCTGAGGGTAGGCAAAAATTACACGTACAAATAAAAATGGTTAAATGTGAAATGGAAATAAGAGCTTAGCATGCATGAAAGTTTTTAACTCCATTGTTTAATGAATAAGATTAGATGCGATTCGCACATCGGTGGCATGAATATAGTCCAGACTTTCAGGGACCAGGCAGCTGTTTTAAATGCTGGGATTTGAGGCATTTAAGTTCACTCTACATATCAACTTTAAATGCTACGTAGGGCCAAACTTTAATGTAGTTGGATGAAAGAAAATTTAAGAACCCTCTTTAGTACCCATGTCCCCTTGCATGATCTTAACTAAAAGCCCATGTTTCTCCTCAACTACTACACCTCCACATCCACCCCTGCTTGAACTCCTACCCTGGTTAAAGCTCTCCTGCGTAGTATGCTTCTTTCTCTCGAAGTAAAGCCAGCAGTATATTAGTATAGGATGTTCAAAGAATTCCAACAATCAAAACAGTCCAACCTAGTGGGAGCAGAAGGAAAAATGAACGAGGGACTAGACGACCTGAAGGTTATCGATTTGCCAGATCTCGCACTAGGCCAAGCTTTATCAATCTTAAGCAAGAGGCAGAACAGCTCATCTGATGTGAACAACAGGAAGAGGAAGCAAATTTGCGATGGGAGGAGTATAGACCAAAGCCACTTCGAGCTCCAGGTTGATGGTCGTTTGCCACTAGATTGGGAGCAGTGCCTAGACCTTCAAGTAACTTCTCTCCTTGTTTCTTGTTATCTACGGGTACATATATAAGCATCTAGGTATACATATGCTATTACCATGTAAATTGCTTCTATCTGCTAATAAACACCAAACCTTTACTCTTTTGAAGATATAATTCACGACGTTCTAAACCTCCATGAACCAATTGAAAATATATTACAAAGTTAGTTTTAGAGCTAGACATGATACATAGTACATACTATTAGTGTTATACCAACAATCAATTATCATGGTACTACTTAAGTCCTTGTACTTATTTTTAACTAGTCTGCTACTAACTTATAACCTAGCATGCTACAGTCAGGAAGGATGTACTATACGAACAAGAAAAGCCAGAGGAGAACATGGCTCGGACCAAAGGAGCAACATTTAGATTTGGACCTCAACATCTCAAGCTCAGGAGGGAACACCAACTCTACTCTAGAGGAACCAAAGATGCAACATAATTCAAGTGGTGATATGGTTGCAGTATCATGCACTAACTGCAGTCTCCTCGTCATGTTATGCAAATCATTTCCTGCATGCCCAAACTGCAGGTATGTCCACTCATTGAAGCCATCAGTGCAAGGAGCAATTCCACAGAATCTAGAGGCTGCTAAGACTAAAGAGACTCTCAATCTCCTCCATTAGATAGCAGCTACAAGATTGTAAAAAAAATCAGTAGTGAGAGGGCTAAGGACTGTTTTAAATACTTGACCAGCTATATATCTTTCAGGGAGAAATTAAAGAGAGCACTGTAAGTTGGAAAAACTGCTATAAATTTCATCTTTTATGATCTTTATGCTTCTTAAATGCATGCATCAGTGAGACAATGAAAGAAGCACCTCATTTACTTGCCTACTCGGGCCTTTCATTCATTTAAGAAAATGAAGTGTCCTGATAAATTCTTAGAGTACATGATATTCAAATTACAAATTCAATTTGTAGTTGAAGTCAGTTGATAGCTGGATGAGGACTGGATGAGGATGAACACTTATATTGAGAACAAACTTTGCACCAAGATTGTTCGGAATTGGTTTTGGATCTTAGGATCTTACAATCCTATGACACAAATTAGTCCAAGCAATTTGGAACGTGCACAGGAACTTAATGGGCATAAGAACAGTAAGATTTTCAATGTAACTCGTATGATCTATGATCTATTCCGATTACATAAAATAAAAGACCTGTCAAACTTCTTTAGATGGGACCTAATTCTCACCAAGATATCTCACCGTATCAAAGTTGTTAAGAACGAGATCTTACCTAGAAACGGTATAGATTTTTAGGATTGAAACATAGGATCTAAGATTATAAGATTCTACAAAATCAACTTTTATATATATATATATATATATATATATATATATATATATATATATATATAATAATAATAATAATAATAATAATAAAATAAATATTCTAATAAGTAAAAAAATAAAAAATTAATAAATATCTATGATCAAGCACCGAAGTTAAACTATATATATCTAACATATTACACTATTATTTAGATATTTTTGTTGTGTAATGTAAAATAGTAAAATTAAATATTTGTGAGGTGGCAATGATGGAAACAAGTTAATATAAAATGAATATAACAAATGTGTACAATAACACTAGAAACAAGAAAGATATGCAATAAAATGAAGACAATAGGACAAAAGCAGGGAAGATAGTGAAAATAAAGATATAAATAGTAAGGGCAATACAAAATGAAAAATTTGACAATGAATGTGCTAAATAAATATGATAAAGATTATGAAGCTGATTTTGAGAAATAGTTAAAGTTGACAAATATAGTTGAAGATGAAAAAGAGTTTAAATTGATAAATATTCATTAAAGAAAGAGCAAATGATGATAATTAAGAATGAGAAATTATATCATATAGTAATTTAGGGATTTTAACATAATTGATTATTAATTTTTGATATATAGTAGTTAAATATAAATTCATTCTACCTATTAACTTACAATCTAGTATGATCAATGGGATCTTAATATCCTACCCGATCGTAACACATTTCAAATCTTATATTCATTCTATAACGGTTTGCCTAATTTGGATTGTGGGATCATAAGATTCTAAAACCTGAAACACATTTTAGACAACCCTGCCCTGCACAAATAATGAATAATAGAGATTAAAAAGCATTAACTTAAAGATATTTCTATTGGTCCAGAGATGAAATAAGTCAAAGTAGACAATATTATATCTAGTATTAGCCTGAGCTTACTAGCTAAATTTGTGACTAACGAGCATAAACAAAAGATGGAGAATAAAATGTGCTCAATCTTAAAGAAACGAAAATTTCAAGTATTAGTTTTTACCAGCACAAGTGCAAACATCAAATGCATGACCTCAAGAAATACCAAAGGTTCCACCTTCAACGATTGAGATATTGACGTGTACATCTAGGCATGCTCGGGCAAGACTATGGAAGATTGCTGTGATCCGTTCCGCCCTGCTATATCATTCTTTCCGAACAGGTTTGAGTACTTCCATGTCAATTGTCAACCGTTAAAACAGAGTTTGCTACTCTTGATGGATTCCTCAATCAACATGTCATATGAACGTTTAAATTCAAAAGATGCATGCTCTTGTCTGACATAAGATCAACATGATACCTATCAATCCCAATGAAGAGCAAATTTAGTCATATTGCTAATTACGATGATCTGTAGCAAGAATTTTGAAACACTCACATCTAATTCGATCTGCGCCCAACAGCCTCCATTATATTGGAGTAAAATGCTGACACATTTACGCCCAGAGGTCCCGCCAATCGTAGCATTCATGGTCATCTGACGGAGTAACTGTGCCGCTCTTTAGGTTTTGCTTTATGGATGTTCTGCAATAGGAATCGTCCGGTTTGCGCACACCATCGAACAGTTGACGTGCAACATCTAGATTACCAAATTCGAAAATCGCGTTATCATAAAAAAATCATGAAACGAAAAGCACGCGTAATCTTCGCATCAAGTCATCAACAAAAGCTTCCCAGCGTCGTTGTCTAGCAAATGATTACCAGTTTCCAATCCGCGGAAGCGTCGTCGAAGTCGCCAAAAGCGGCAAGTCAAAGCATGTGATGCACGAGCATTTTCACATGATATATTTGACTTAATTTTCACATTGTTAAATTTTTCATCTTCATTGAATTTTGAGTTAGTCAATATATCTGTGTTAAATTTTGATTTATGGGCATATGAATTGTTATATTTCTAATGTGACACTAATCCTTTGAAATTATTGATGATATGTAATCGATATGAGACCAAGGCAACTAGATGCACACATCAAACTCAAGTCAAGTCAACCTCAAATTGCAAATCAATGATTGAATCAATTGCCAACAAGATGCTCAAAGAATATTTCAGTCATCCAAGATTCATCAAGATCAATCAAGAGTCATAGGTCAACACCAAAAGAAAGAAATGAGGCAAGATGTTTTCTCTCTTGCCCATTTGCTTAGCTCAAAGAGGCAAATAGACATTGATCCATGAGACAAAGCTGGAAACGTGCCTTGGGACTAAAAAACCTTCAGCTGCCAAAGACATGCACCGCTTTCTTGAAGAAGAAGCAACCAGCAACGGATAGAAGAATGGAAGGCAGCTACTTGAAGATGAAGCTGTAAACGCATCAAACATATTGACTCAGCACGCTTACCTTATCAAGCCGACTGCCACCGTATACACATCGAGGATATTACAGACTCAGCAACAAATATTACAGACTCAGCAACAAATAAACAGCCACCATTGTTTCCCAATAAAGGTGATCTACCTTCCAAGCAAACACCATTGTTTCCCAATAAAGATGATCTACCTTCCAAGCAAAACTAGTCGGAGATCAAATCAAATCAAATCAAATCACATATTGATTTGCAAATCAATTGTAAATATTGACATTTATGTATCATAGCACTCTATATATACGCCTGTATGATTCTTTTGTAAAGACAAGGAGAAATAAAAATATTTCACTCCACATATATGCTGTGCCCATACAAGTTCTTGGTTGCTCGACATCAACGCCATCTTACATGGTATCAGAGGCAATTCCTGTTCTCTCTATCACTCTCTGACGAGATCTCTTCATCGACGTTCAACCTCCAAAATCAAGGTGGATCTTTCTCTCACGTGGTCTCTCTGATTAAGCACCGAGGCCTACCCTGCCCCACGTCTCCACCTTTGTTTACGACTTCATCTGCGACTGGTGAGAGATTCCAAGCTTTCTTTTCGCACGCTAACTCTGGTGACCTTTTGTACGTAATACTTGTTATGGATTCTGAGCTCAATTCCGCATCCTCACAACACTCAACTGGTTCAACGAACTCATCTATTTCTCTTAGTGGAGTTCCCATCTTACCACTCAAATTAACAAATGATAACTATTTGCTGTGGAAAACTCAGTTTATTCCTCTCTTCCGAGTTCATAGATTACTTCGTATTGTTGACAGCACCGACCCCATACCATCACCGACTGATCCAAACTTCCATGACTGGATCACCAAGGACCAACTTATCCTCACCTGGATCAACGCTACACTTACCGAAAGTGTCTTCCCCATGGTGGTTGGCCTCAACTATGCTCACGAGGTATGGACTGCACTTGCTAGAGCCTTTCAATCAAATTCCAGAGCTCGTGTGCTACAACTTAAAAATCAATTACATATGATTCAACGGGGGAGCGACTCTGTCCATGAATATATACAAAGGATAAAATCTGTTGCAAACAGCTTAGCTGCAATTGGAAATCCGATTCCTGACGCGGACCTGATTATGCATGTTCTTAATGGGCTAGGTCCTATATACGACAATCTTATACCTACCATTACTACACGTGTTGATGATTTCACCTTAGAAGAAGTTCACGGCATGCTCTCCTCTCATGAGCGCCTTCTTCAAATGCGGCACACTGATTTTCTTGCTCCTTCCGTCCACATCGCCAGCCACCAGGACAATTCGTCCAACCGCCACGACAATATCAGCAGCCAAGGTAGAGGCTTAAACATCAGCTATAATACCAATAGCCAAGGCAGAGGCCACAACACCGGCAATCGTGGCCGTGGACGATCCCGTGGCCGAGGCAGAGGTAGATGTCAAATATGCTTTATTCCTGGACACTATGCTCATGAATGTCGCAAAAGGTATGACACAAATTTCGTTGGGGGGTTCTCTCAACAACAAACAAGATTTCAATCTCATCCACGGGCCTACTCAATGACTGCGGCATCACCTAATCCAATTGAGTCACTACCTCCTCATGCATCAGCTTCATGGTATCCTGACTCAGGCACAACTCATCATGTCACACCAAACCTTCAGACCTTACAAGGGGCTACACCTTATGATGGTCTTAATGAAGTCCACATTGGCAATGGTACAGGTTTGCATATTACTCATGTTGGAAACACATTACTCCCCTCTTATGCTCACAATCTTACCATGCGCAATGTCCTTTGTGTACCATCTATAACAAAAAACCTTCTTTCTGTTCGTCAATTTACTCATGATAACAATGTCCTTTTTGAATTTCATCCTAATGAGTGCTTTGTGAAGGATCGCACAACGGGGAGCACTCTTCTGCAAGGAACAATTAAGCATGGTCTTTATCATATTTCTTCACCGTCCAAAGCCACCTTCCTTGGAGAACGCGTCAGCCCATCACCTTGGCATGCCCGACTTGGCCATCCATCCCTTCGCATCGTTCGACAAATAACAAGCCACTACGGCCTTCCTACTCATCGCTCTACTTCTTCTACTTTATGTGATGCATGCATGAAATCAAAATGTCATAAGCTTCCATTTTCTCCAACTCACAATAAAACTATGGCTCCTTTGTAAATTATTTATTCTGACATTTGGGGCCCTGCTCCTATTCTATCAAATACTGGCTATTCCTATTATGTCTCGTTTATTGATCATCATAGCAGGTACACGTGGCTCTTCCTAATGAAGCGAAAGTCTGATCTATTAGATATTTTCTGCCATTTTCAGAAACACGTGGAACGTTTTTTCAATAAAAAAATTCTAAACGTCCATTCCGATTGGGGTGGGGAGTATCAAGCACTGCATCGGCATCTCATCAATTCTGGCATTGCTCATCGCCTCTCCTGCCCACACACTCCTCAACAAAATGGCACTGCTGAACGTAAGCATCGCCATATAATTGAAACTGCACTTGCCTTACTGAATCATGCATCAATTCCCCTCAAATTTTGGGATGCTGCCTTCACCACTGCTGTCTACCTCATCAACCGCCTTCCCACTCCTCTTCTTCAAAATAACACGCCATTAGGTAAACTCTACAATTGCGCTCCCCAATTACAAGTTTCTTCGAACCTTTGGTTGCGCGTGTTATCCTCTTCTACGGCCTTACAACAAACACAAACTTCAACCTCGCTCGGACTTGTGTGTTTTCATTGGCTACAGTAATATGCATCTTGGCTACCGTTGTCTCCATGTTCCCACTGGGCGGATATATATCTCTCGACATGTTATTTTTTGATGAAACTTCCTTTCCTTTTGCAACAGCCACACAGCTAGGCTCGGCCTCCGCATCGCCATCTTCGCTCACTTTACCCGGTCTCCTTGGCGCGGCTCCACGCATGCCTGTGCCTGGTATACGGATCCAACCTCCGGTCCAGGCTGACGACAACTCTCCTGCTGCTGCTAATTGCGGTCCATCCACCGCACAGCTCGACTCAACCTCCTCGACACCAAGTTGTGTTGGCACATCTCCACGCCTGCCAAATCATCATATACGCCTCCCGCGTCCACTGTCGGCTGGCGACGAACCCCTTGCCGATGACTGCACGTCTTCCCCGCCTCTTGCCAATTCTCCGGGCTCATCTGCTGCTCCGTCATTGGCGACCGGGCCTTCTCCCGACTCTGCTACACCACCTCGACGCACTCGGCCTCTTACAGATATTTACAGGGACTCTGCTCCCATCGTTCTTCACACGAAATTTCGGTGTAAACATCCTCTACCTTCGATCCTTATCAACTCAGTCACAGCAGTTGAACCCAGCTGTTTCTCTCAAGCTTCCAAGGATCCAGCCTGGCGTGCAGCTATGGCGTCAGAATTTGACGCCCTCCTTCGCAATGGTACCTGGACCTTGGTCCCGCGGCGCACCTCTATGAATGTCATCGGCTGCAAATGGATTTTTCGCTTAAAGCGTCATGCGGATGGTTCTATTGAACGGCACAAGGCTCGCCTCGTTGCGAAAGGTTATCGTCATATTCCAGGTATCGACTTTACAGATACCTTCAGTCCTGTTGTTAAAATCACAACCGTGCGATTACTACTGGCCATCGCCATAAGCTCCAACTGGACTCTGCGTCAATTGGATGTCTCCAACGCATTCTTACATGGTCATCTCAATGAAACTGTCTTTATGGATCAACCACCAGGATTTGCTCATCCTCAATTTCCTCACCATGTGTGTCATCTTAAAAAGTCCCTCTACGGCCTTCGTCAGGCCCCTCGTGCATGGTTTCAGCGTCTAGGTGGTTGGTTACAACAACACGGCTTCGTTGGCTCAAAAACTGATACCTCTCTGTTCTATCACTGCACTTCCTCCTCCAATGTCTATATTCTGGTCTATGTTGATGATATCCTCATAACTGACGATAACTCTACATTCATTGATGACTTGATCAAGGCGCTTGGCACTGAATTTGCACTCAGAGATCTTGGTCCGGCACATTACTTTCTTGGCATTCAATTATCTGACCACTCATCCGGCTGTCATCTCAGCCAAAGCAAATATATCATGGATCTTCTTACTCGCGCAAAGATGGACGGCTCGCGGCCTATTTCGACGCCCCTGGCTGTTGAGTCTAAACTTGTCTCCTCCTCTCCTATGGAGGATGCCACACTCTATAGAAGCACCGTTGGAGCCTTGCATTATGCCACTATCACACGACCCGATATTACTTATGCTGTCAATCGTGCATGTCAGGCCATGCATGCACCTACTATCCAGCATTGGGAGGATGTCAAGCGTATACTCCGTTACTTAAAGGGTACCATTCTTCATGGCCTTCTTGTTCATCGAAGCTCTTCTCGCGAGCTACATGCTTATAGCGACGCTGATTGGGCTAGCTCCCTCACCGATCGGCGCTCCACAAGCGGTTTTGCTATATTTCTCGGCCCAAACCTAATCTCCTGGTCCTCTAAGAAGCAGGCTACGATCTCACGCTCCAGCACCGAGGCTGAGTACAAAGCTCTTGCAAACGCTACAGCTGAAGTCATCTGGCTCCAATCTCTCCTTTCCGAACTTAACTTATCTTCCACCATAACTCCAACTCTCTGGTGCGACAACATTGGCGCTACATACCTCGCGGCCAATCCTGTGTTTCATGCGCGGACAAAACATATTGAGATTGATTTTCATTTTGTCCGGGAACGAGTCGCGGCTAAACAACTCAATATATCATTCATTTCCACACGGGATCAGCTTGCAGATATATTCACCAAACCTCTATCTCGTGTTCGTTTTTTATACTTAAAGACCAAGCTCAACGTTGTACCTACTACCGATGAGCTTGTGGGGGAGTGTAAACGCATCAAACATATTGACTCAGCACGCTTACCTTATCAAGCCGACTGCCACCGTATACACATCGAGGATATTACAGACTCAGCAACAAATATTACAGACTCAGCAACAAATAAACAGCCACCATTGTTTCCCAATAAAGGTGATCTACCTTCCAAGCAAACACCATTGTTTCCCAATAAAGATGATCTACCTTCCAAGCAAAACTAGTCGGAGATCAAATCAAATCACATATTGATTTGCAAATCAATTGTAAATATTGACATTTATGTATCATAGCACTCTATATATACGCCTGTATGATTCTTTTGTAAAGACAAGGAGAAATAAAAATATTTCACTCCACATATCTGCTGTGCCCATACAAGTTCTTGGTTGCTCGACATCAACGCCATCTTACAGAAGCAACCAGGTCAACGGCTATAAACTGGATTTCTTGCTACTATAAACATGTATCCCTCGCATGTAATCAGTAGTTGACGAATTTTGAAACTGAATGGAAATGGTTGTCGTTTGATTCTATCGGATGTTTCCTTCCCTCCTCTAATCCCCCATGGATCTGGGATCTCCTCCCCTTCCCCAGCTGAACACCACCCACCTTCCATCACTTCCACATTCAAGCCAACTTCCGCCGCTGTTGCAAGCCACCACTGTCGCAAGCGACGCTGCCTGGTGAATCCTTTCGTCACGCACTTCCCTAGATGTCACCGTTCTTCCACCTCCACCACGTTTAATCAAGCCTCCATCGCTGTCGCGAACCATCTCTACCGCAAGTCATTCTACCTCCGCCTGGATCCAACCTTGGACTCCTATTCGCCTCGACGCCGGCGATGATCCACACGACGGATCGTCCCCAAAATCCAGCCACCCATCCTCCCTTTCGGAGCGAACCCGCAATCGGAAGGATCGACCCATCCGCTGGCTGGATCGCCGGAATCGGAAGATCTCCGGTGACGCCTCTACTTTCCTCCCCCGCTTCCGCCCAACTCCACTGATCAGCGTTGATCTCCTCCGACCGGCCACTACTTGCTCCCAAACTCCGGCCACGACTCCGCTCTGACCTGAGGAGCCTCCAGTTGTAGTAGGTCGGAACTTCGTGCCATGTCCGACGAGCGCCGACCGTCCCTGCTCCGTCGCGTCCTCCCCTATTCTTGAAAAAAAAAAAAAAGCAGGGCAGCGTCCATGCTGCTCAGCTCCGCCGTCCGTATGCTGCCCACCACCCCCTGAAGCCTTCGCCAGAACATCGACGACCACAGCAGCCACCCGTCATCCTCTCCAGCTTCGGCCTCGCCAACCAGCGGCGCAAGCGCCGTTGCTTTCTTCAGCAACCCAACTCTTCGCAGACTGTTACTGTTTCAAAACTTTGCTCTTAGCAATAATCTGATTAGCTCTTTTATGCAGGTAATTAACGAGCTTGGTGCCACGGAAATCCCTGACGCTTTGCACAACAAGGAAGAATATGATTTATGGAAGATTTGGTTCCAACTGAGCATTATCAGATCAATCTATCCCTCCCAAAATTTGATGACTGATAATTCTCTCTGCTATTTCTGTCTGATTGCTTCCTGAATTCTGATTTATTTTGAAATAATTAGAACTTAATTCAGTAGATTTACATGCTATTAGCCCCTCTCACATCAGCATGCCATCGGATTGTGCAGCTACTCGCAGACAAAATCCGTCGCCTCATCCTGCAGCTTTGTCCCATCGATCACCGTGGCGCAATAGACGACGACTCCCACGGTCAAATCAGCGCGGCTTGTTTTTCCCATCAACCGAACCATAACTAGCTCGATCGATAAACGATACGGAAAACACGCAAGCAGCAGCCAATCCATCGACGGCAGCTACCTGGAATTCAAAGTTGCGGTGCCAGACGCAGTGTGTCAGCCCGAGGATTGGCCGCCGCAGCGGCGTCGCTCGTACTCGTCCCTGCCCACTTATCCATCTCATGCTCATGCCTCGTCTTCGCATCAAGAGTTTCGCGCCTCCGCGCTTGCGCGTTTCTCAGTTATAGCGCGTGGAAAGATCTTGCTTCTCTGGATTCAAAAAAACGCGCGCAATACACCGCTTAAATAAAAAAAAATTAAATGTTCACGTAATTTGATTTATGCACGATATTTTGTGAAGATTCTTGTTAGTTTTAGCACTCAGTTGCTCATAATAATACATGTATAGCGTACATTTGAATAATGCGTAATATATATAGTGGTTTGAAATTTTTTGGCTCGTGCAAGGTCAACTAGATCGCTGACCAAACCCAACAACCTAAGCGTGTCTGAAGGTCAAACTACATTTTGGTCAAAGCCCAACTTATTGAATTATTTGGTGACCCGGCAGAGGCGCGATCTTCTTATCAGAATTCATGCAGAAGCAGCGAGCAAATACTCGATTGTTGCCCTAATCTAAAACAACATAAACTTTAATACTGTATTTATTTGGATGGATAAAAAATATAAATAAAAAATAAATAAAAAATAGATAGATGAAATATATTATAAATTTTTCTTTTTTATGTATATTTAAAAAAATAAAAAAAATTAATATATATACTTTAATTTTTATATTTTTTACTTATAGTACATATACACTATTAATATTATAGAATTATTAAATATTAAATATTAAATATAAGTAATAGTAACAAAAACAAGCAATGACGAACAATGAGATGTGGCGGCAAGCTTAGTAATGAGGACGAGTAGTCGAGTAAAGCTTGTAGTGAGCGAGAACGAACAGCAGTGTAGTGAAAGCGGGGTGTGAAATTAATGAAGTTAAGATATTATTTCAACTTTCAGTTCAATTCGGGCGAAAAATAAATAGAGGGATTAATATCTAAATTTTCCTCTTACTCTCCCTTATAAACTATTCATCTACCCAAGTAAACAAGCATACACTTATTTCATTCTTACTTTCTCTCCTTTCCTTTTAACTTTCCTCCCAAGTAAACAAATCCTTAAAATATTCCTACTTGGCACGTGATGCATGTGAACTTCAAAGAAATACATCTTCCTTAAATAATTAGAGTATAACGTTACATATAATTTGTATTTAAGTCGTAATTTCATAATATTGATCTTTAAATCAAAGAAAAAGGGAGTAAAAACTTACATAAATTCCTGAAACATTCATGTTTGACTTTACAAAGCTCCTAAATTATATAGCTTGCAGTTGCAGATGCTATCCATCCATACATTAATATCCAGCTGAAGCTCCCCAAAATTCACAGCAAGTGAGATATTAAGATCTCCGCAATGTCACACTCACAAGCCATAACAAAAACTTCATCAAGACGGAGTGCTTTTCCCTCTATCCCCAACTACAAATTAACCCTTACAAGATCAAGATATTTATGAATCTGATTTAATCTACCCTAGCTATATAGTAAATTAGAATAGAAATTCTAAGCTAATTAGCATCGTTCCATACTGTGAAGAGGGGAGCACCATGGCAAACTGTCACATTGTTGTTCCCTGCCGGCGCCGCCGACGCCGGAACCGCCGCCGGCATCCAACTGTTGCACCCAGTCATTTGATCGTACCCGTTCTCCTTCGCCACCGCTGGTTGCTGCGACAGATAGTAGAGCCCCCTCCCGCCGTAGGGATCGACAGTCCCCGACATGTTCTCGTACACCATGTGCTTCCCTTCGCTGTCTGGGTAGTTAGCAGCGCCACCGCCTTGACTGCTTTGGTCCACCACCATTGCAGCCATTGGCACCATGTACCCATCCACTTGGTAGTTGCTGCTCCCGCCGTAGTTGCCGTGGTCGATGGAGGAGGGGTCGACGCTCATCAAGTTATGCATCACGGACGCCGGCTGGAAGAAGTTGTGAGTGTTGCTGCTCCCCATGTTGAGTTGCTGCACGTCATGCAAGTTGTGAGCCGCGGCGACGACGGCGTCCTGCTCCTGCTTGCACCAGCCACGGGGGGCCTGGCCGTAGGCGGCGGGGTAGTGGATGCCGAGCGGCTGCACCGCTTGCTGGCCGAAGGAGATGGTGGGCCAACCGTGGTGGTGGGCGCTCGTCCCGTAGGCGCCGGTGAGGTGCGAAGTGATGCCGCCGTCCACGTCTGTCATGCGCCCGTCCACGCTGGCCTCGGTACCGTCGGTGAGCTCCTTTAGTCGCTTGGCGGCGCCGCCTATTGGGAGGGTGCTGCTCTCCAGTATAGCCTTCACGTCGTACCGGCTCATGTCGAAGTTGGTGACGGCGTTGAGGCCGCGGAATTTTATGGCGGCGATGTCGTAGGCCTCCGCTGCTTCTTCTTGGGTACCTATAGATTATGTACGCGCGAAATTGAGCTCAAAATTTATGCTTACATTACAATCTGGAAGATCTTTTTTATCTCAAATATAAATTTGTTTCATTGTTTGAACTAATCGAGAAGAAAACAAATTGAACTTACTGAAAGTTCCAAGATAAAGATCCTTGTTTCCAGCTACCCTTCCGATTCGAGCTTGCCATCTCCCATGCTGATGATGTCTGTGATGTAATCAGATAATTTAGCTTCTTCGATTAAATGGATATAATAAGTAACAAAATGAAACAAAAATAATAATAAATCAATCAGTCTAAATTCAAGATCATCATTCATGTTTGATTGAAACAAAACTATCCAAATATGCATTGAAACAAGTCAATAGTTTAGGGTTATATTCAGCCATTGACTTAAACAACAGAAGCAAAAATTCAAATCAGAAGAGGATGTAATAGATTAACATATACATCAAAAAAAAGTTTACTCACTGAAATTGATATGAAATACTAACCTTGTCACTCCTCGATAGATTGAAGCACCACGAGAAAATCCACTGCTCTTCCTGCCACAGGGAAAGAAAGAAACCATGAACCAAGAACACAATTATTACAATTAAAAGCATTAAAAAAATAGAAATGCACAGGCACCTTCTCAGCGATGCAACATACTCCTGCCTTGTCATATGTTTCATCTCCTCCAACTCTTTCTCATAATTACTTATCTGGTAAAGAAAATATGAAGTCAACAGGCATGCATGCACAAATATATAACAAGAGCATGCATTGGAGAAGAAGAAAAAGATGAACATAGAGATATTTATAGAAAAGAACCGTACAGGGAAGTTTGTGGTTGTGGAGGTGCCCCAGTATTTGAGGGCAGCCAAATCATAAGCCCTAGCGGCCTTCTCTTCTTTGTCATAGCCACCTGACAAAGGATGCAGAAATCAGAAATGACTGAAAAGTTTGCTGTGAGTATTCATGGCAGACAGACCAGAGAAGAGGCCACTTTAAGGCTTACCTAAGTATACTTCATGCAGATGAAGGTGAGGATAAGAAGAGAAAAAAAGAAGTCAGCAAGATTGAGCCTTCAAATATAGCAATCTGGAAAGATAACTTAAAATATGGTATTTTGGGAGGTGTTTACCTTGTCTTCCCTTGCGAGTCTGCCCTTCTCTTCTGCAACTGTTGTCCCATAGATGAGCCTCGTACCTTCCTGTCCATCTATGCCTGCCGCCGAAAGTAAATCCACATGAACAAGGTCAACGGGGAAGAAACATGGCATAAATGGGGGAGTTTTGGCTGTAGATAATTTCAAAAAGAAATGGGAGAAGCTGTTGTATGGACGAAGAATGATGCATGTAGATTAGATTGGATGATATTGAACCTTGTCACGCCCCGGTAAATGGAAGTCCTTTGCCCAAAGGTGTCGATCGATTTCCTCGACGCCGCCTCCGCCGTGCCGCCCTGCGCATCAACTCCGCCACCGCCGCTGCCGCTACCGCCCCCGCCATCCTTTTGCCTACTATTCTCCGACGTCGACGAGCACTCCCCTCCCCCGCTCACGGCCATCAGCGGCAACGCCGGCGTGCATGACTGCGCCCCGGTGCTCATGGACAAGGACAAGCTCTGCGAACTCGTCACCACCCCGCCACCCCCAGTTCCCACGATCGGACCCTCGCCACCGGCACCAGTCTCCACCTGAGCCGCCGCCGGCGGCGGCTGGTTCCGCAACCAACTTTTTATCATAGACAGCCCGATCGAGCTACTGTTGCATACTCCGTTTCCGGGGTGGGAAAACACGAAGTGATCTCCGTGCTCGTGCTGCGAGAACGAATGCCCGCCGAGGAAATCTTCGAGCTTGGGCGGCTCCTCCGCCAAGGAGGCGTTGTGGTTGCTACTCGATCCCACCAACATCGACAGCTCGGAGGAGCTTCCCTTGTACTCCAACCCCTTCATGCTCCAATCTACAAGAAAGAACCAACATCAAAAAATCGGACCTATGCCACAGAGATCAACTCACGGAACTTGCCTTGTGGGTGATGGAGCAAGCCGAAGGCGCCAAGGGACGGCTCAGACGAGGAGTCAGCGGCGAGACCGTAGACCTCGTCGCAGGCGATGTGGGCCTGCGGGGGAGGTAGCTCTTGGGGGGAAAGGGAAAAACCTAGCCAGTTGTTCATAGATGCCATTAAAGGAGAAAGAGGCGGGGTTGTCCTCTAGCGTAGGGGAGCAGGGGAGTAGTAAAGGTGGAGGACGAGAAGAGGATGGTGCAATGATATGGGAGTTGCAGGGTGGAGGCAGTTCATTGGGGTTTGGGGAGGCGAAGAAGAGGAAGCTGAGGGAGTAGCAAGTAACATGCAGCACTGCATCAGAAATTAGGCACAGTGGCTCTTAAATAAATATATATACACATCTGATGTTAATTTCCGCGAGGAAACAAACAAAGGGTAAGAGTTGAAATGTGCCGAGGGGCGTCCTGGTCAGTAGATGACAGACCAGAGAGTTGAAATGGCTACTTGTAAGCCCCTTGCCAAGGTGCCGCTGCTGCTGCTATTTAGTTTATTTCTTTTCCTCTCTGAAAGGCTGCCGTGTGTTATTCCTCTTCGCCTTTGCACATCTCACTGCCTTTTTTGACCAATATACTCCACTGCCTTGAGCATGTAAAGACTCTAGAGCAAGAACAAAAAGAAGGAACTGAGGTGAAACTTTTGTCACAGGCCGTCGATCTTTTCAAAACCAAGTAATTTCAGTTCTTTTTCTGCTAGCAGATCTACAGGAGACTGACTCACTTCATAAAAATCTTCATGCACTACTACTACTACTACTATTATACCTCCATTTAGCTAGGGTTTTTTACGTGCAACTTTTCTTCCCTAAACATGAAGCCTTGTCTTCTGAAAGTATGATCCACTTCAGCCCTCTCTCTCTCTCTCTTTCAGCTCAAAAGTATGATCCACTTCAGCTCGTTCTGAGTATGAACCAGGTTAAAGTAATCTGCAATCAGATTTCAATCTCTTCTGTAGAGACTTTGAAGGCGCCGGGGGACACGATACGAAGGAGGGCAAGTTTTTTTTTTTTACTTCTTGGTAACTGGACTTGCCTGGTTGAAAGTTTGACCGTCGAGAAGGAATCAAACACGGTAAAACACATGGCTTAGTGCAAATGCAAAGCCTGTGATGGGCTGTAAAAAAGAATTGATAATTGATTGCCTCTCGGTAACCCAATCGTGATGATGGCCTAAAGAAACAATAATGAGGGATCCCAAAAGGCAAAGCCTAAACGCTGGACAAATTCCTCTCTTCCCTCTCCACCTCTGTGTGAGACTGTGTGTGAATCTATCTGCACGCTGCTCGGCCCGAGAAATTTGTACGGGGGGCGCGCTGCATGCGCGGCGTTCCCACGTGCCCACGTGAGATATGGTACTCGCGCTGGTACGTTCGCGCCTCTCGCACCATTCCTTTTGACGCGCGTTCGTAGCGTATAAAGCGTGTGTAAGAGGAGCAGCGTCGTCGTCCTCCTCCTCCTCCTCTCCCCCCCCCCTCACTGTACTGCTTGCTCAGCCGACACCAGCTCGCACGCGCTCACACGTGCGTGCGTTTGAATTTGTATCGCCTAATTCTGGTCAAAAAAAAGTAGCAGAATATTTGGATAGTTGAGGAGGGAGGTATAGAGAGAGAGAGAAGGGGGCGGGAATTAGGGGTGGAGCGAGGGAAAGGGAGGGGAGGCGGTCGGTGGAGGGGGGCGCATCCGTTGGTGGAGGAGGGAGGCCGGGCGGGCGGCGGCGACCACGTGCCGGGTGGTCGACAGCTACCATCGCTTCAAAGCCACACACACGGTCGGCTCACTGTTCCATCAAATTACTTCAACCTCCCCTCTGTAACCCAATTCCGCATGCACAAACAATATTAATTACTGCTGCCAGCGAGATGACGACGCCGTCTCCTCCAGGCCAAAGAGTAACAGAAAAGCAAGCCGCGCGATTAAGTGCTCACACATATATACATGTATTAAACAATGGAGGTCAATCGGGGCCAACATTAATTTGGAGCCCTAGGAAAATGGCTTAAGCCTAGGAGAAATCGGCGGGGTGCCCGTGTCTCCTTGGATTGAAGGCGACGTGAATTTTTTCCATGCACGACGGTCGAGACACATTGCAGCAGTAGCAGCATGCATCCTTGCGGGGGGGAAAGAGACGAGCAAAAAGAACAGAAAATAAGGATTTTTTTTCTTTTTTTGAATATAGAGTAATTTAAAAAACTAAATAAAGAAGGCCCGGTTTTTATGAATTAGTGCGGTCCATTTTATTTCTTTTTCTTGATTCTTGGCGTGGAAAAGTAAGATGAAGGCAGGCGTGTCTGGGTAATTTGTCTCATTTTCCTAATGGAATCCTGCTGCTGCATCCTAGGAATGCTCACCAATGGAGATTAGGTTAATGGAAGCCCTTTTGACCGGGAAGCAAGAGTACTACCCTCTCTTTCTCAACGTGGAGAGAGAGAGAGAGGAAAGAATCAAATAATCAATTGTTTAAAAATAAAAAAATTTAAAATTAAAATAGAAAAAAAAAATTAAGTGGAGGGGGTACGTGCTGAAGAAGCGAAGTTGCCCACACGTGCGCAATGAGGTATGTATCCATGCACACGTGTGCTTTGAATCATGTATGTACATACATGAACGCATTTGTTAACAGTATATCTCGACAATTATGGATTCTGATCACATGCCCTAACGCTAACATAGCCATAACGTGAAGGAATGGTAAGATTAACTGGCTAATTGATCTATCATTTAATGAGTCATTAATTTCTTAATTAGAACATTTCAATCTGTATATTTTTACTCGTATTATAATAATCAAATAATCATTTATGCATTATTATGTTATCTCTAACAAGAAAAAGTAAACGAGTATGATAATTTTCAAATTTTACATCCTTTCGCCTAATTTTTTTCTCCTTGCTCATCTTGCATCCTTTAAACTCACAAGCCCAAACCCACATCCATTAAACCCACAAGCGCAAGGCCAAATCCACTTGAAATGAAAAACCAAGCCCACGATCTTCCCAGCGTGAGCCCATCAATTTCTTATACTTTTTCTCTTAACTCTGTTTCCTTGAGAGGAAAATTAGAAAGAAAATAAAAATAAAAAATTTAAATAAAAAAATAGATAAAAAAATTTATAATTTTTTTTTAAAAACTAATCCATCCGAATAGGATGGAAAAGTTAAAAGAAACATAACGCGAGTTCGCCTGATCTCTGAAATTAATTTTTTTTTTCTCTGTAATTTTTCATTCATTACCGGTTTCGTTCCTTCCAAAGAAACCAAGTGTGAAAGGCGACGGTGGATGGTGGGGGCATGAAACACGTTAGCTGGAGTGCTTTGCTGCTTTGCACATGCACAATACTAATTGCACTCGGGTCTCGCAAAACAAGTACAAACAGGCAATCAATTCCTAATCAAGCTGTTGATATCAACACAGCTCGGACCAGCAGACAAATTATTTGACTGTAAAATTAAAGTAATAATATATTTAATTGTGTCCTACTGTATTCCTCCAGATATTACATAATTAAGGAAAAGAATCAGTTACTGTTCATCCACCTTTGTTGCCCACATTAATGCTATTATGAAAATTAAGATTAAATTGATAAAAAGTTGTGCAATTAATTTTCTAATTTTACTATAATTAACATAATATTGGTGATGTAGCTGTAATAGATTTCAGCCATGACGCTATGCAACTTTAATGACTAAACCGTCGCTCCCCCCTATGGCTTTCCCCAGCAACATCTAATGATGCTACTGTTACACCCCAAAAATCCATCCGGATCCCACGCTGTAAATTCTGGATCTCGGGACGCACAACACTGTATCTATCAAATCAATCCTGACAACCGAAAGGTATAGACTAAAATAAAATAGCCTAAGAGAGGCCAGCCCGGCCTTAAATATCTATAAAACAATAATACTGACACAAGACCGGCGCAGCGGTCAACAGAAAGAACAACAACAGAACCGGCGCAGCGGTCGACAAACCAACAGATAACATGACCGGCGCAGCGGTCAACAGAGTCCAACAACATAACATAATATAACAACAGACTAATATGCATCACAACCCACCCAGACTGGTGGTCAAACTACTAACTATCTACTCTGCTCCAGGTGGAGCAGCGCCTGAACCTGGAGGCAAACCAAAGGGGGGGTTAGCCGGAGGCTAAGTAGGGATATTACAATGTATATGGTGCATGTTCAGATACAACGAATTTCCAGAATACAACTAAGACTCTATATGACCATATAGAGTATAATCAAATCTCAAATACGTATCAATATATATATGTCCTCATACACAGATAAAAACTGGGAGCTGGTACAGCAGTGGTCCACGACCTGCAACTCTATAAAATAGAGTGGTCCCTACTGATGGCTCCCCGAACAGTAGAGACGACTGTCCGTCGACAGCCCGCTAGTGTAGCGTCCTACAGTCAGTACAACCCCTTATTGGGCTGATAACAGACCTCAAGCCCATAACATCGGACTCTCTCGGTCAGAGACGATCATACAGCGTCTCGACAGAAATCTCACAGGCAGTATCTGAGGTATACTGACATGTCTATCGCTAGACAGTCAATCCTCAATGTACATATACAGAATTCATACCACCTGCCAACTACCAATAAACATGCAAGAACAAAAATACTCATACCGTGTTTCATGCAACAGTTTATGTCAACAGGAATGTACGCAGAGTAGAACGGGAGTTAGAACAGTAATCAACAGTGATAATAAGCAATAAGGGAGGTGCCACTAACTACACATGCGGTTGGCACCGTAACAAAGAACGGAGGTAGAATCCCAACCTCAGATGCAGACGTACAGTAAAACAGAACCAACCCGATATCACGCGATCAGTCAACAAGTCCTAACAGGTAAATCAGGTGTAAGTTCTCATATAATGCTAATCTACTTATAAGAGTCAGTATTAGGTATTCATGTCCAGGTATAATCATTTAATCAGGTTTGTCAGATATACAGGTCCAAGTTTATGTTTACGCATGCGTTTGTATACGTATAAAGGCGGGTACGGGTACTAACCGAGTTCGCAGCCTTGTGCGAACGAACAACACCTCGTGACGACAGAGGACGCAAGAACCAACCCAAAATACGTGTCGACACGAACTTCTAGGTTTGCCGGAAAGTTCGCCGGAACAGTAGCGCTGCCGCTAGTGTAATCGCCGGAACAGTAACTCCGGTGGTCAGATCGGAGCTTTCCGGTAGGCAGAATGAAGCCGACGCCGAGAGGAGTTCAGTCGTACAGCCCGTTTCGCGAAAGGGGGTCAAGGTCGCCGGAGATCTGGGATCGAAGCTGGCGGCGCCGCTCGTGCAACTCGGCGGCGCCGGAGACGAAGACGCCAAAAGAAGCTTCGGGAGGTGGCGGAAATGTCCGCCGGTGGTGAGGAAGGTCGCTGGAGACGCCGGAGACGAGTTGGGCGTCGGATCTGGAGCTTTTCGTCGGATGCGAGGGAGAAGAAGGAAGAGGAAGCTTCGTCGGAAATCTACTCGCAGGAAGCAGATCTTGGCCTCGCCGACGCCGGATCTCGCCGAAGCTCGTCGGGACACGCCGGATGAGGGTGGAGGCGCACGGGAAGGGATGAAATCGAAGGAAGAACGGCAGCTTCTTTCGTTCGGTGAAGAAGACGTGAAGGCGCGGGGGGAATAAGGAAGAAGAC
Source organism: Costus lasius (assembly GCA_027563935.2). Lineage (NCBI taxonomy): Eukaryota > Viridiplantae > Streptophyta > Magnoliopsida > Zingiberales > Costaceae > Costus > Costus lasius. The sequence goes on from CM050453.2 coordinate 105,079,125, forward strand.
ACGGCGATAGGGAGAGATGGGCTCAGGCACGCTTGCACAGTGCCGAGTCCCATCCAACGTAACCCATACTAATATATTTTATTATATTTTACTATTCCTATTTGCCCGTATTCGTCATGGGTGTAACATTATATCCACCTTCAAAAGAATTTGGTCCCCAAATTCAAAACAAATTCATTAATGGTACTTAAACAGAATTACAAAAGCAGTAATACGATAGTCACTCATAAATAAAACACACGTCTAACTCCATCTCCGGAAACAGATCCGGATGTCTCATTCATAAATTCGTCCTCGCGCTCCCAAGTAGCCACTCTCTCAGGGTGATGTTTCCATTTAACTTTAATCAGGCTAATCACCTTATTTCTCAATTTGTGCTTTTTACGCTCTAAGATCTCTACAGGCATCTCGGCATACGCGGCATCTCCTTGGACATGAACCGTACCATGACTCAACACATGAGATGGATCCGCGATGTACTTACGCAACATGGATACGTGGAACACCGGATGAATATAGGAGTACATCGGTGGAAGTGCTAAACGGTATGCGACGGGTCCAACTCTCTCCAGTATCTCGAAAGGACCCATATACCTCGGGGCTAACTTACCAGCATACCCGAGTCTAGTCGTACCCTTCTTCGGAGAAATCCGAAGGAACACGTAGTCACCGACATCAAATTCAAGTGGCCGCCGTCTCTTGTCTGCGTAACTCTTTTGCCGACTTTGGGCAGCTAATAATCTCCGTCTAATAATCTGAACTCTCTCGGCATCAAGTGCTAACATAGCCGGTCTCAACACACGGCTTTCACCTGCTTCGTCCCATAGACACTTCCTACCGTACAAAGCCTCGAAATGTGCTATCTAGATCGCCGAATGATAACTATTATTGTACGCAAATTCCACTAAGTGAAAATGACACTCCCAACCATCTGTGAAGTCTAAAGTGATGGCTCGAAGCATGTCCTCTAAGGTCTGTATGGTCCTCTCAGACTGTCCATCAGTCTGCGGGTGATAAGCCGTACTGAACCGCAGTTCAGTTCCTAAAGTCTTCTGTAAATTAAACCAGAACCGAGATGTAAATCGTGGGACTCTGTCAGAAATAATACTGGCAGGAACCCCATGTAGCCGTACAATCGCCTGACAATAAAGCCTTGCCAGCTTGTCCATGGAGTAATTCTTTCTGATAGGGAGGAAATGGGCAGACTTGCTCAAGCGGTCAACGACTACCCAAACTGAGTCATAGCTTGTACGCGACATAGGAAGATCCGTCACAAAGTTCATGGTAATATGTTCCCACTTCCACTCCGGAATAGGAATACTCTGAAAGAGCCCAGAAAGTTTCTTATGCTCAATTTTATCTTGTTGGCATATCAGACATCGCCCGACATACTCTGCCACATCTCTTTTCATGTCTTTCCACCAATAAGACTTTCGAATGTCATTATACATTTTCGTGGGACCAGGATGTACCGTGAATCTCGACTTGTGTGCTTCTGCTAGTAATTCTTCCTTAACTACCTCGGGTACACATAACCTATTCCAGCACCTTATTACTCCTTGATCATCCTGGGTAAATTCTTCTCCCTTGCCCTTTGCGATGATAGACTGCAGGTACCAATCATTTGGTTGCGCCTCAATAATCTTCTGCACCATAGGGGACTGTGCCATCATCACGTCCAAACAACCATGCTCAGTGGGGCACACAATCTCAACACATAAATCTGCCATCTGTTGTGCTAATTCAGTCGGTGTTACTCGCAAGTGAGCTAACACCCCTGCAGTCTTCCTACTTAGGGTGTCAGCGATAACATTGGCCTTACCCGGGTGGTAATTAAGCGTACAGTCATAGTCTTTGTGAAATTTCACCCGTCTTCGCTGCCTTATATTTAATTCCTTCTGAGAAAAACAAGTACTTCAGGCTTTGGTGATCCGCGAAGATTTCGAATGTCACACATTCTTTATCTTGGGTAAACACTTCTCGTTTCATGACATCCATTGCTAACTTTCTACTATTGCTATGGTAATTAATTTAATATTTCGCAAGAATTATCTTAAAAGAGCCCTATTGATCTTCTTTGTCAAGCATGTTCTACAAGAATTAGCATCACGCTGGTATTTAACTACCAAACGTATCTATCCAATAACGTCGCTAAGAGAGTTACATTTTACCGCCCTTATGAGAATAAGACTAGTTGGCACTCGACTTGTCTCGTACCCTCACACTAAGGCGTTTACATAGATGCAAGAAAAGACATCCCCACCGCTGGATGTATAGTAGAAACATCTTTAATAGGTAAGTTACATGACACGCAGTAAAACTGACTAATACACAAAGTAATTGATTCCCTTATCATGGCACAACTGGGGCTCACCCTAGGTTTTGTAACCCTACTCTCCCAGATTTTATTCGTCACTGGAGCCTTCTGTTTCGAGTAATATGGAAAAATCACTAATCTCCTCATCAGATGAGGATGAGTTGATGGCTTGTTTCCATATAACCATGTTTGGTGTTTCACTAAATTTGTAGTAATAGTTCTTGTTATGATCTATATTATAGTATTCCAGCCTTAAAGATATATGTTCCAGGTAGTGTGCTTCGTTGAATATATAAAGGGAGTGCCGGTTTGGCTCTTCCAAATCATGCGCGACGATCGTCTCAGTGCAGATAATGCCGACCTGTTTTCTTGGTTCAAATTGGGACGTCCATTTACTAACACGTGGCATCTGGTTGTGTACTATCATTTCTATCTCAGGGTGAGTTCTGCAAGCTTCTTTCAACTTCCTCGGGAAGAAGTCTGGGATGAAGGCTGGGCGGTTTCAAGGCTGGGCGGTTTCTCAGCAGAGCCCATTCTCGAATCATACCATAGTTCCATAATTCTCGAACGAAGTGATAGTACCGAGGATTTAGTTTATAGTATAAAATCCAAGCGGTTAAAAGACTTTTACCCTTTTCCTGGAATATGTGTATTCCCCGTTTTGGAGTAAACGCCATCATTTGCTCTTGGAGGGAGACCATCTTTTGAAAAGTCCTTTGATGTGCGAGGACCCTGATATCCCTACTAATCACTTCTGGTAGTGAGTTGAGGAATTTTTCTCTGAACGTCGGGGAGAGTATGATCTTTGCTTTGAACTTTTCATGCTCTTCCCCCTGTCTTTGTTCCTCAGCACTTGAGCATTCTCCCTGAAGTAAGGTAGACATGGCCCTGATTGGTGGAGTCATCATTCCAAAGATGATTTCACCAATTTGCTGTAAGTTATGGACAGGGTTGGCTATCTGGTCTCTTTTATAGCCTCATCAATGAGTTGTGTCTTAGCAAGGTATTCATTTTATGGCGAACAAATTACATAGGATGCCAATCTTGACAGGGCGTCAGCCACAGTATTTTCCCTTCCAGTGATGTGCTCAAAGTTGATGTGAATGCCCGTCCCTATGACGAAGTCAATAAAGTTTATCCATCACTTCCAAACACTATGCCTCGCAGATCCATTACTCGGAAAATACGCACTTGTCAACATAGCTGGTTGTACTAACTCGCCTAGTCTTGTTAGCCTATGAGTTATGGGCCCCACCAAAGCCAACAGTGACAATTGGTTTATTGTGCCCTAGTTTGTCCACAAATTAATTGCAAGGTACCAAATCCAACATTTCATAACGAATTCCTCTTATGGAATCTTACTTAGCTTTTTCAAGTAACTGTTTGCTTCCCAAATTTGTTTATAACTTGATATCCAAAATATTGATGTTGAAATTATGTGAATCATAAGAAAATAGTAATGTGCTCTCTTGCGAACACTACAAGCTCTAAGGAGACCCATTAAGATGATATCTAATGAGATTGTTTCTCATCTAAGGGGGTTCAACCGATTACATCTTTCCTTAATTATATCATTGTTCTTATAGGAACTTCCATTCGATAGAAATTTATACGTTCGCACGTCCAACACGTAGATCGTCACGACCCAGAGAGGACACCCAGGCGGGCCAGGCCTAGAGAATCCACCCTCGAGATGCGACAAATCAAACTTACTGGACATGCCAGCCTTAAAACCACATGACAGTAAAGCAGGACGCTAACTCCAACGCTGTAGTCGAGGGAGTCTCATGCGCTCTACGCCGTGGAGGTTCTTGGACCGGAGGTTTTGGTGCATGGTGTCTACTTCCCGCTTCGTTAACATCGTCATCATAAGGAACACGCGGAGCGGCTACCGATGGTTCTTCCCTTTGTTCATTTCCAGAACTAGAATCCTTCCGCATCAAATTGAGTGGTGCACTCAATGCTCCACAGGCTAATTCAATCATCCAACCGAAACGAGAGCTTTTCTTGGGTGCCATTTCCTATAACGCACCAACAACGGCAAAGGTCACGTTAATTAAAATCATAGATTAGTATGATCAAATACGATTAACACTAACGCGATCTTAAATCCTAAGGTTTAACCCTAAGTCATTATGTCCCATATAAGATCCTGAACCTATGCTTTGATACCATAATTGTTACGCCCCAAAAATCCACCCGGATCCCACGCCGGGAATCCCGGACCTCGGGACGCACAACACTGTACCTATCAAATCAATCCTGACAACCGAAAGGTACAGACTGAAATAAAATAGCCTAACCAGAGGCCAGCCCGGCCTTAAATATCTATAAAACAATAATACTGACACAAGACCGGCGCAGCAGTCAACAGAAATAACAACAACAGGACCGGCGCAACGGTCGACAAACCAACAGATAACATGACCGGCGCAGCGGTCAACAGAGTCCAACAACATAACATAATATAACAACAGACTAATATGCATCACAACCCACCCAGACTGGTGGTCAAACTACTAACTATCTACTCTGCTCCAGGTGGAGCCGCGCCTGAACCTGGAGGCAAACCAAAGGGGGGGTTAGCTGGAGGCTAAGTAGGGATATTACAATGTATATGGTGCATGTTCAGATACAAGGAATTTCTAGAATACAACTAAGACTCTATATGACCATATATAGTATAATCAAATCTCAAATACGTATCAATATATATATGTCCTCATACACAGATAAAAACTGGGAGCTGGTACAGCAGTGGTCCACGACCTGCAACTCTATAAAATAGAGTGGTCCATACTGATGGCTCCCCGAACAGTAGAGACGACTGTCCGTCGACAGCCCGCTAGTGTAGCGTCTTACACTCAGTACAACCCCTTATTGAGCTGATAACAGACCTCAAGCCCATAACATCAGACTCTCTCGGTCTGAGACGATCATACAGCATCTCGACAGAAATCTCACAGGCAGTATCTGAGTTATACTGACATGTCTATTGCTAGACAGTCAATCCTCAATGTACATATACAGAACTCATAGCACCTACCAACTACCAATAAACATGCAAGAACAAAAATACTCATACCGTGTTTCATGCAACAGTTTATGTCAACAGGAATGTACGCAGAGCAGAACGGGAGTTAGAACAGTAATCAACAGTGATAATAAGCAATAAGGGAGGTGCCGCTAACTACACATGCGGTTGGCACCGTAACAAAGAACGGAGGTAGAATCCCTACCTCAGATGCAGACGTACAGTAAAACAGAACCAACCCGATATCACGTGATCAGTCAACAGGTCCTAACAGGTAAATCAGGTGTAAGTTCTCATATTATGCTAATCTACTTATAAGAGTCAGTATTAGGTATTCATGTCCAGGTATAATCATTTAATCAGGTTTGTCAGATATACAGGTCCAAGTTTATGTTTACGCATGCGTTTGTATACGTATAAAGGCGGGTACGGGTACTAACTGAGTTCGCAGCCTTGTGCGAACGAACAACACCTCGTGACGACAGAGGACGCAAGAACCAACCCAAAATACGCATCGACACGAACTTCAAGGTTCGCCGAAAAGTTCGCCGGAACAGTAGCGCCGCTGCTACAGTGATCGCCGGAACAGTAACTCCGGTGGTCAGATCGGAGCTTTCCGGTAGGCAGAATGAAGCCGACGCCGAGAGGAGTTCGGTCGTACAGCCCGTTTCGCGAAAGGGGGTCAAGGTCGCCGGAGATCTGGGATCGAAGCTGGCGGCGCCGCTCGTGCAACTCGGCGGCGCCGGAGACGAAGACGCCAAAAGAAGCTTCGGGAGGTGGCGGAAATGTCCGCCGGTGGTGAGGAAGGTCGCTGGAGACGCCGGAGACGAGTTGGGCGTCGGATCTGGAGCTTTCCGTCGGATGCGAGGGAGAAGAAGGAAGAGGAAGCTTCGTCGGAAATCTACTCGCAGGAAGCAGATCTTGGCCTCGCCGACGCCGGATCTCGCCGAAGCTCGTCGGGACACGCCGGATGAGGGTGGAGGCGCACGGGAAGGGATGAAATCGAAGGAAGAACGGCAGCTTCTTTCGTTCGGTGAAGAAGACGTGAAGGCGCGGGGGGAATAAGGAAGAAGACACGGCGATAGGAAGAGATGGGCTCAGGCACGCTTGCACAGTGCCGAGTCTCATCCAACGTAACCCATACTAATATATTTTATTATATTTTACTATTCTTATTTGCCCGTATTCGTCACGGGTGTAACACCTACTGATTTCTAGAAGAATTGTGGTAGAAATCAAACCGAACAATAAGTGCTTTTGACTAACGATTTAAAAATTCCGACGTTTAACCAACTTATTAGTCACGCTCTACAACTGGTTTGAATAGGCACTCCAGATGAAGAAATTTGGTAATAAAATAATATATATTTTATTAAGAATTTAACATAATGACTTAATAGAAAAGAGATTTAATACAAAAAAAGGGAGCTTTCTGTTCCTTTCATCACCAACCATCCATTTGAAGAATGGAGCTTCATCTGGAACACTCTGTAACGTTAATAACATCTTGTTTACGAAAACAAAATTAAACGAGACACCATATCACAAATTTGCCTGTACATACAAAAAAGAAATAGTTATGCCGCGAAAGCCCACATTTCTCTCTCTCGAGACGCGACTCAAAGGTTCACGAGAGTGGAGACCGTCAGTTTCGTGACTTAAGTTGCGTCCTGAATATCGAAAAAATATGAGTAGTAACTATTGTAATATTTATATTGTTATAATTAAAAAAACGAAATAATGAATCGGAAAAAGGATTAGAAGACGGTAAAATCTGCCGTAACGGGCTGAGCATTTGCCGCCGTCGGCTCAAGGTTCCCGCTTGTAACCGCCGTGTCCTCCGCCTTTTCCTTGGCGGACGAAACCTCTTCCACCGTCAACTCCACATCGAGCCCTTCGACGCTGGCATCTCCGGTAGCGTCGTCCCCCCAGTGATCTGTGGGCGCAGGGATGAAAGGCGGCCGCATGACCCGGAGCACCGCCTCCCATTCCACCCCGCGGAAGAACTCGTGCGCCTTGATGCCCTCGCAGCCAATTCGCCGCTCGGGGTCCTTCTCTAGGAGCTTCCGTATGAGGTCACGCAGCGGGGTCCGCTCGCCGGTGAGCTCCGGCTCCTTCGTTAGGATTCGGTAAAAGGTCTCCCTCCGATCCTGCCCTCGGAACGGCGTCCGTCCGTAGAGCATCTCGTAAAGAACCACGCCGAGTCCCCACCAATCAACAGCGAAGTCGTGGCCCCGCCCCTCGATGATCTCCGGTGCCACGTACTCCTCCGTTCCCACGAACGAGTTCGATTTCCCGCCTGACGACCCCGATGATGATGAAGGCGGCTTCTCGATTGCCTTCGTCGGATGTGTCTCGGTAATCTCCGGCGAGACGCCGGAGTTGACTGAGAAGCAACCCAGGAGGCGCGGAGCCTTTTGCTTTTTCTTTGTCTTCTTTTTTGCATCTTCCTTCTTCTTTCCGGCGGCCGGTAACGTCGCAGCGCGGTGAAGAGCGGCTGTAGGTTTGGGCGTGAGTGGTTCCGGAGGCGATCTCGGAGGGAGTTTGGTGGAGAGATCAAAGTCGACGAGCATGATGTGGCCATTGTCTTGGATCAGGACGTTCTCCGGCTTCAGATCTCGGTAGACGATCCCTAGCCCGTGGAGATACTCCAACGCCAACACCAATTCGACGGCGTAGAATCTGCACAGTAATCACATCAAATTTGAGTGGACAATGAAAATCGATCCATGGCGATGCTGAAGGCGAATAAGAACGCACCGGATGACATCATCGGAGAACATCTTCTCGCTCTGGCGGAGGCGGAGAGAGGCAAGATCACCGCCGGAGCAGCGGTCGATGGCGAATCCGACGATCTTATCGGTGGAAACGACACCGCGGAGGGAGGGAAGCAAGGGATGGCGGAGGACCATAAGAACATCGCGCTCGTGCCAGACGCGGCGGTAAGCGTCGCCGCCGCCGCTGCCGGACTTTTTCTCGATGGAGGAGCGGGAGACTGCCTTGAGGGCGAGAGGCTCGGATGAGGGGGAGGCAGCGCGGACGAGGAAGACGACGCCCTTGGCGCCGCGGCCGAGGAGAGAGAAGGCCTTGAGGTCACGGAGCTCCAACGGCGGGGGGTGGGACAGCGATTGAGCCATGAGCTGTGAACCGTAAGTAAACAATGGCGGAGCGGCGCAGAAAGGATTCTGGGACGCTTTCCTTTTGAATACGTTGGGGGTCCGTATCTCCTTTAGATAGGAAGCAGCAAGTATTAATTTCTTGGGGAGGAAGGAACGATTCGCGTCGCCTGCTTTCGTCAAGGGGAAAGGGGAAGGAGAAGAGAAAGTTCCATTCCACAAACCCACTATCTCACCCACGAAGAGCGGAAGAAACTGTGTCGTGTCCACCAAGAAAGAATACACGTTATACAACAAACAAAACGTGATTCGCTACGTAACGCTCAGGGAAAAACGGAGGCAATGGCAGCAGCGGGAACTTAAATTTTATATTATTTTATTTACAAAAAACCATTCTTAATTAAATTTAGTGGTTATACTGAAATAAACGATGAAAAACTTTCAATATAACTTATAAAAGTTGTTGAATCTAAATTTTATATTTCAGAATTTCAAATTTCAATCCGATCTAAATAAAATGCTTAAGTAAAATAAGATATTATCGACTTGTCTCATCTAAAAGAAGTGATAGAGACAATTGTATTTAGTTATAATATCAAATCCCTAACTACTCCTTGCTGAGAGAGGCATTCATTAACTTTATGTTTTCTTAGACAGAAAATTAAGAAAAAAAATAAAAAATATATTAAATTTAGTAGTATTTTTTTTTTATCAAATTCAATATGTTTTTCATTTTTTCCTTTCAATTTTTTAAGAAAGCACAAATTAGAATTTTTGCCAAAGATAATATTTTTATAATTTTAAAAGAATATAATTTGAACCAAACCCATTAGATATAACTATACACGATAGCATAATTAGATTTTACGAAAATCTCATCCACTAATTCTGAACAATAATACATCTCCTTAAAAAAAATATCCATTATTATTTGTAATATCACTATCAATCACAAATGTGCAAAAGTTTTATTCATTGTCTACATTATTGTAATGTTTAAGTGTGTGCAAAAATAATAAATAATATAAAAATAAAAATATATTTTATATAATTGATGCTTAAGGTTATATTTTCTTGAAAGGAATTCACACTGAAAAGAAGGGCAAAATAATAATTAAAACGTATTTTCTTTTTTTCACTGTAAATTATTTTCAAAAAAACACAACCTAAATGTCATCAATATTCAGTGTTTTATTTATTTCTATTTGTTTACTTTTAGATTCATAAATTTGCCTATTCAATAGCACATATGTATTGGGTAAAATCCATCTTGAGAGTTATTCATTACAAAACTCTTAGGACTCATATAATTCATCCCATTATAATTTAGTATTTAAAAATAATTATAAATCAACGATATAAAATTTGTAATTATATGCATAATTCCATTGTGATTACTAATTAATATCAATATAAACAATTGAATTATATATATATATATAAACTAGGACCTTAAACTATTCAAGAAAGGACGACTATCTAAAGTTGATTAAGAGTTCATTAGCTTCTCAATCTAGGGCTTATTTTGTGATATGGAACTAGTAATGGTTTTTTTTAAATAATTCTCAACCTAAGAAAGCATTGATTTTTTTTATTAAAAAAATTGATTTTAATTTTCTTTTAATAATTCTTATCGACGCTTAATAAATTTTAGAAACTCTCAGAATTCAAAGGTATGATATTCGAATCGAATTATTTCCTTGTTCATTTTGGATAAAAATTTCTTTATTTTTTAAGTTATTTTGTTGTCAATTAGCGTGATGCATGACGTGTAGTCTTGGGGAAGAAAATTTTGAGAATGGCGACAATGTTTGTGACGGAAAAAGTACAGCATAAGTAATTGGATTATAGAAGGTCAAACCATGGAGCATCTCAACGCTGCGTTGACCTGAAGTTTTTTAACTTTTTATTCAAAATTAAAAATGAAAGTCAACAGAAATAAAAAAGAGTTGTTTCTTTTACTTTTTTTCTTCAAAATACTCGATGCAAAAAAAAAAAAAAGAAGTAAGAGCGTGCACGTGCGATTAGTCAAAAATTCAACTCCTGATTTGGAAAAAAAAATCAGTTTATAGTACCTCTAAGTAATTCATTGATCTTCTTTCTGCTGCTAATGTTTCAGATAAACCCATAAAATCATATTAAAATACTGCATCATTGACCAATTTAGAAAGCTTCTAGATGCATGTATAAAACAAAAGTCAAAAGATGTCATTGCTCATGCATGACGACATGAGGTTCATAGTCAAACGTTGACCAACAAAAGAAAGTAAACTTCGTCATTCGTGACACTTTAGGATCGAATAGTTATGCAATTATTTTTTTTTAAGGTAACAAGGAACATTAGTTATGATAGAATAGTTATGCAATTATTTTAGGCTAGAATAGTTATGCAATTAGTAGCTACTAGCTAGTCATTAATTACATAAAACATTATGAGGGGCGGAAAATATTACCGTAATTAAAGAAATAATATTGACATTTTGGATAAGTCAACCCTTTTCCAAATATATATTTAATAGTACATCAATTTTCGGATTTTTTTTGTTTAAAATGTATTGCATTATATATTTTATAGCTATGAATAATTAATGGTTGAAAATTAATTTTACACAAATTAAATTTAATTTGAATTAAATAAAATAATAAAATAAGCATTTGCGACACTTAGAATAAGCATTTGAGACGGAGCATTTTATGATAGATCACTCATTTTATTAACTCTATTTGCACCACACTCTAGACTTAAACTTAAACCTAAACTTAACTTAACTCGACTTGATTCGATTAATTCATTATCTCAATAGCTTCACATAGATTTTTTTTAATTAGGATAAAAATAAGAAAACAAAATGAAGCTATAGATTTTGCCTATATAATTCCTAATTTTTGTCATTAAATTTGATTGGTGCTGGAATTTTTTTATTCTATGTTTTAATGTCTAAATTACTATTTTTGAAAAGGTGTGCTTCATCCTCCACATAAGTCTTTGGTTCCCACTCCTTGCATTTATGAGCCCACAAAATTCAGAAATAATTCAATACCAATAATTAAAATTACTTGGTGAAGACAATTAAAATGTTTTTCTTAATAATTCAACTGTTTACGCGTTGATTCAGTGGTCATTTCTTGTGAGCTTAAAAGATAGTCCAAATTGTCTTTTAGTGGAAGAAAGTAAAAGTAAACCTTTTACTATTCTAATGGAAAAGGTGTTGGAAAAAAATTGGCATATAACAATAATTCAATACCAATAATGGAAATAATGGAAAAAATAAACCTTTTACTATTCTAATGGAAATAATCCATTAGAATAGTAAAAGTAAACCTTTTACTATTCTAATGGAAATAATTCAATACCAATAATTAAAAGATATCTTTTTTTTTTAAAAAAAAGAAAATCTGTTTAATAAGGAAGAAATAGATTATTAAACAAGTCTCGAGTCTTACAGCCAAAAAAAAAATGAAAATCCAGACAGTATTTCTTTTTGTTTCAACTGGAAAAGAAGGCAAAATGCAAATATAATGACAAATTACTCCACACAATTTATGGTTTTCATTGAAGTGCCAGTCACTTGTCACTGGGGGCACTAAAATGCAAAAGCTAAAGATTATGCATCACGCGAAGAATGAGTATTTTTTTAACACCTTTTTCACTTTATGCTGGACAGAATATTTTGGAGAGGATTGAAAAAAATTAATGAAGAATAGCATAAATATAAATTTCCCAGACCCAGCAAATAATAAAGTAGTTGGAGACGGCAATAAGTTAGTGGCTGCATACTTTACGCCCTTTTACTTGGGAAAAAATTTTTATGCATGCTTGATGTGATGTGATGTGCAGGTGGAAACGAGTTGTGGAGATTTCAATCATACACAATTCATAGAAAATGCGCTCTGTTACTTGGGCGACAGAAAAAACGAGAGAAGTGAAAGAGAAAAAAAGCACGTGATTTTCATGTGTTATGTGCAGAACAGAGAGAGGAAAGAGAGGCGGCGGACTAGCGGCAGGGCAATGAGGTAGGTGGGTAAGCAAGCCAAAGTTGATTAGTGAGCATGGCGAGGTCAACGAGGTGAGCAAAGTCAGCAAGAGAAGATTGATGAGCGAGGTCAACGAGGTTGAATCCGTTGCTAGCGAGGTCAGCGAGTCGAGCATGGCAAGGTTGGATCTATTGCTGGCGAGATGCATATTACTATAGCAATCTGCCCAAATCACACAGATCCAAAATCTAGGGAAAACGTAAGTGTTTTCTATCTGGCCGTCCTAATAAACAAGGAAAAAAAAAGGTAAATTTCATTATTTTCTCTTCCCTTTCCCTCCAAGTAAACAGACAGGGTGTGCATGAAAAGTAAAGTAAAATGACGTTGGTCATACTTACACAACACCATCTATAATATAGAGTTTAGGCATGGACAAGATAGATGGACAACACCATCTTCAAGCTTAGTCACCTCAATAAAGAAGGATAGAAAGAAAGTCTGGGCATGGACAATATCTTAAGCATCCATATGTATATTAGATGGTAATAGCATTACCCAATATATTGAAGGATGCTTAGCATTCCTCCATTTGAGGCCTTTTAAAAAAAAATAATCACAGAGGATCTCACTCCAAAGTAGACAACCCTCCACATTCTATGAACCAAGATCAGGTATAATTAGGGGTACCTATCCATAGTAAATACATGCACAAGGAGAATCCCAAATTGACTAGGATAAAGAACCTTGTGGCCTCTTATGATTCCAAGGTGAACCTACCTTTTGTGGTGCCTTTCAAGAGAAAAAAATAGTGATGAGGCACATGAAGGACCAACAAGCTCATTGCCAATGTGCTAAAGAAGGCTTCATTTAGAAGTCATCAGGCACATCAGTAGTCATGCAACTACAACTTTGAGACACCACCACCACCACAAGTGATGCAACCAGTAGTTTGATACACCACCACCATGTTGGGCATAGTTTGCCATTGTAGTAGTAGCACAAACTTGGCACACAAAGGCTAGCAACATATGGAATCACCTGATTAATTTAGTCGAAAATAAGCATACCATAGGAGAGAAAAGGAAAAGAAAATTATGTGTATCCATTTAGTAGGTTCATCAATAGTAAAAATAACCAGAAGCCTATATTTTAGGAGCTGAGAGTAGTCTGCTCTTGGTAGCCCCTGAGTCTTGTGCTCAATTCAAAAGTCTCCAAATTAGACAGACTATTGAAAGGAGATGAAGACTGCAAGTACAGCAATAGTTTTGAGGCCATTGGGTCTTTCTGAAAGCTTTTGTTTATGTTATCAGGAAGCAGAAAAGCTTGAGCCCACTTGCAGTCATTTCCATGCTCACCTTCCACAAACTTTATCACCACCCTACCTGCATTGTGAAGGAAAACCTTTTACATGTCAGTAAAATTGAAGAAGCCACTCATCATACTCCATGACAAACGAAAGGACAAAACTAGCAAAGTCTCTTTAGTTATATCAATTATCAGAAATGCACATTATCAAAATCCAGAGATTTTGCCATTTGAAGTGTAGACCTTAATTAACTCCTCTCAATTACATAAAATTTACCCTTCAAAAACGCGCAAACATCAAACAAATCCTGTTTGTTAAACAATATTGGGGGAAAACAGTTGTCGAACATCGGTTTCACAATTGTGTTATTTGCTCCACCAAAAGAGCAAGATGAATGCAGATGACACTGCAGTTATAAGGAAGCTACCTGATTGCTTCTGCCTAAAAGATAAACTATGCAAAGCAAAGTTCCTGTGCCAGATGTTGACAAGCAGAAAAGGGCAATTTGTAGGAATGCCAAACCACATAACATTGTTAAAGAAAATAAAATCATGCGTTTCTTCCTCTTTTCTACTTCTAAATATTACTAATTGACATCAGATCATGGCACTTAATTAGTTAACATATTCTCCACCTAGACAAGAACAAAAATTACATGACAGCAGCCAAGGTACTCAATTAATTCACATATTTAATAAGTTACTATTAAGGTTTTTTCTCTGGGTGGAAATGAACAGCACCTTGAGAAGTTTTAAATGAGACCACCGAAACATTGGTCACAGAATTTTTTTTTTACCAGAGCATTATCTAGAGCATTATCTTAAGGCATACTGCAACTTTTATAGGAATCTACCCCAAGAAGAAAGTTATTCTTCATTATCAAAGTAAAACTATTCTATGTTCTTCCACCGACAGACAAGAAGCTTCAAAGAAAGTAACTTGCCTACTGTGATGCTCCCGGAACTTAAACCATAAGTTTCATCGCACACCGAGCACGACGAATGACTTGATCCTCATCATCCGACGAATGGCAGGCACTGAGGTGGCAAAAGCTTGGGGGGTGCACGTATGATAATGGTTGACACACGATTGTCCGTGGAGAACCCAAAAACATCGATTCTTATGATCGGATCTATGCATTGGCCATGGGTCATGGGATTGATGGATCGAGACACAGTGACAACTTCGCAGCTCTGAGGCTGCCTATAGCTGCAAACATGAGACTAGGCCTCGACCCCATAATTATTATGGGTGAGCCTAAGTGGGCTGGTTCAACCGAGCCCTAACGTGGATAATTGCGCAGGGCGGCAAGGTCACAAATAGACCCTAGCTGTAGGGTGGCGACAACATAGACGACAATGACGAGAGTTACAGTCGGACAGCTTTGCTATGTTGTTGGCTAAGGGCTTTCTCCAAGGATTCCTCGATAACGATAGGAACCCTAGGCGGGAGTGGATCAATTCCTGGACCTGCACAATCCCCTCTTCCATCGGTGAGGAGGACGACAGTGAACTAGGAGAGAGACTCTCTCTCTCTCTCTCAGTGGTAGAAGCAGGGGCAACGTTCACCTCTTTCCTCCCTTCTAGAGGCGGCATTGGCACTAGCACACCCAAGTGGCATCCCCTTCCTAGGGGGCACCAAGCAGAACCCTAGGCGGCTGCGGCAATATTGTGCCTAGGCGAACCCTGGGTGGCGCCCCTTCCTCTCGTTGTCATCCTTCCAAATTCAAGCTACAATACTCGACAACCGAGGAACCATAGGCGGCACGCTCGACGACAAAGGGATCACAACGTTCGCTCGCATGCCAAGAGATGACATATCCTAGTCATGGTGATGCCGAAGGCAATAGCAACGACAACCCTCAACGCCTCCAGGTATGGCGGCGGCATCCAGCGATGACTCCAGGCATGCGCCGAGTCAAAGCCGACGCCTACCCCTTTTCCCTTTCTTGCTTTAACATCCACGTGCGTTGTGAGTGACGACTAGCGTTTGAGATTGGTCCGATGCTGCTTCAGTGTGACGACGATGAACTCTTCTTCGATGACAGTGCACCAGATATACGAGGAGCGAGGCACGCATCACGGGTAATCTCTACCTCTTGAATCATCTGTTGGTCAGGTATTTTTAGATAATATTATATTATCATTTGTCTATTGTCCCCTCAAAGGTCAGCCTTGCTTTTGCTTTGCTCAATTATTCGTCACCCTCGTCGTCCCGAGGTAATTACGGCAGTGAGGAGTGTGGGTCGGGTGTCACTTTGTGCATGTAAGGAGAGTGGAGAATCTCCTCTCCTTTGCACATGTGTGGTGTAAGCAATCATTGTGAGCATACGCAGGGGTTCGATAAGTTATCCTTGGAACTTCATAAATGTAGGGGTGAGCAATAGTAATTCTTGAAGCTTCCAGATTAAAGGTAGTCTTAATATATTACCTAACTCTAGATTAGGACTTTGGGGTATCATTTGAGATCTTGCCGGTCTTGATATAAGGTTTAGAGTTAAAAAAAAAATTTGACTATGACACCTATCTCATTGTTTAAGTTTTACATAAGAAATCAAGATAAACTAATCCAACTTCAACATTCATGCAAATAAACATCTGCAGGAAATACTCAATTCCATGAAGTACAAGATTTGCATCAATCCAAGGCTAATAACAGCTCAGGAGCATAGCTAAATTGACCAAGAGAGAAAAGGAAAAAAAAAACACCAACTTTATTACCTCAGATCTTGATGATTTTGGCAGCCCTAATCACAGGGTTGGCCTTGGCGATCTCCTCTCTCCCAGCGGCCTTGTAGTCGAAGGAACAATCGTGGGAATCGGAGTAGCGGTGGCGGCCACAGAAGAGATCCCCGCACCGGCACCGGAAACCGGTGAGACCGACCTTTTTCTGGCAGGTGGAGCATCTTTTGCTGAATCTAACAGGAGTTTCGGATTCCTCGCCGGCCTTCGAGGAATTCGCGTCATGCTTCGGCAACGAAGAATCAGCAACCGTTATCTGAGAGGCGGGGAGGAATTCCGGCTTTGCAGGCCTCAGAATAGCGGATTCCTCGCAAGATTTCATATGCGCAGAAGAAGGGGGTGGGGTCGGTGACGACGGTGGAGGAGAGGGCTGCGCAGCAGAAGAGGGAGGAGAGGAGGAGGGCTTGAAGATCTCCGCTTCATCTTTGCCAAGGTTACAGCTTTCTCCGGCCATTCTAAAATTGTTGACAGACACACACACACAGATCAACAAATCCACCAAAAATAAATCTAACTGATGAGCGAAGAGACACCAATCAACCAACGCCTCGCAGTCGCAGAAGATCGAGATGAGAGAAAAGAACCTCTAAGAAAAAAAAATGGAAGGGGAAAGTAGGTTCTTTCGGGTGATTAAAGAGAAAAGAGAGGAAATTTATGCATCAACAAGCACAATCTAGAAGAAGAAACGAAATCTCCCCCACGTTTCGTAGAAATTACTGGGTCTCAATCGATCGGAGCGGAAAGGCAGGAGAATTGGCGGAAACAGAGGGGGAGGAGAAATCAGAAATGGTAAAGGTGGAGGAAAAACAAGAACAAATAACTGCTCCAATTATATAACAAAACAAGGCATTAAAAAAAGACGAAAAATAGCTGTAAAATGAACATATATGCTGTGTGATTCAATAGATAAATTCAATTGGAGCCACCCGTCGCTGATCGAATTCTGTGATCTCGAGGGCTTCATTTCTTCATCAGCCATCAATCGTCCATCATTCATCCACCACCACTACCTCCATGCGCCAAGCCGCCAACGCGAAGCGAGAGATCGAACCGTAAACAATTTAAGCTTGTAAAGGAAACTCAGCCATTGGATCAGGATCTGAGTGCTGCGTGCTCTGTGATTAGATTTTCTTCCATAATTATTCTTTCAAATCCTCGCTTTTCATCTGCACTCTTTTTCGCAGGCCTGACTCTTCCAGCTGCAAAGGGGCGTGCTTTTGGAGGACAATGCGATTTTATTATGATTATAAAGTGGATAGTGAAACCTATCCATTTTTTTTTGCAGTTATCCTGTAGAATCTCCCCTTTTTTTCTAAAGATATTGAGCATATAATTTGAAAATGAATCTATCGTTAAGAAAAAAAAAGCAAATTTCTTGTCCTCATGTGAGAATTCAGTTGTTGGAGTCAAATGGTATCGAATTGCCTCATTGAATTGGAGAATAGATTACTTGACCTTGAGTGCACTAATGAAAGTTTCATGGTAAAATCGCCTTTGACTCGATGATTTTAAAATCCGCATAATAATTTCTCCGCCAAACGCCACTTCACTTGAGCTCCGTTGGATCTTCATCATGGAAAAACAACCGCAGTTGAGTAGGGTTTTTTTTTTTCGATCGACCATAATTAAGTATAAAATTACATAATAGTCGTGCGAAAGAAATACTTCAACTCGCTAGGTCTGGGATCCGACTCCTAGAAAGCAAGTCTGATATGCCCAGGTTTTAAAAACTTTTTGGTCGCTCGATCAGCGTCATCCCTGTTCTCTTGTCGCTTAATTCATCACTTCCTCGATGAGCCAATCCTGTCTAGGTCTTCCGAAACTGTCTTCATCCTCGGTCTCGCGTCCGGATCCATCTCCGTACACGCAAGCGCTACGAGGAACGCCGCCGTCACGTCCTTCTTCGCTTGGGCCTCGCGGAGCAGCACTGGATCCACCAGCTCCGACAGCGGCCTCGCCTCGTCAAACCCCTTCCTCACCCACTTAACCAGCGCCGGCGCCAGCTGCTCCCCCGACGGAGGCGATGGCGATGACATCTCCGGTGGCTTCCCAGTGAGCATCTCGAGAAGCACTACGCCGAAGGAGTACACATCAGACTTCTGCGTGTGGCGACCGGCGACTCCGCGGGTTTCGGGAGCACGGTAGGGGTTGGGCCGGTCGAATTGGGTGGATTTGGAGGAGGAGGTGGAGGGTAGGGCGGCACCGATGAGACCGGTGGAGGAAGAGGAGGAGGAGGGGCCGCAGGTGGGGGGCATGGGGGTCGCGATGATGGAGAGGAGGCGGAGGAGGCCGAAGTCGGAGATGTAGGGATTGAAGTCGTCGTCAATAAGGATGTTGGAAGGCTTGAGATCGCCATGGACGAGCTTGCGAGGGCTGCAGTCGTGGAGGTGGGCAAGGCCGCGGGCGGCGCCCCTCGCAATCCGCAGCCGCACCGGCCATGCCAAGCTCTGCTGCCCTGATCGACCTGCAGACCATCAACACCGAAATTGAATCATTTGCATCAAAATGTAGTGGAAATTACACCTGAGGTGAGCTTTATTTTAAATTCACATGCAAATCACGTGCAATAATGGTTTTAAATTTTGAGAAATCAAACAGTTTGCAAAGTCAAACGATAACGCTTGACAAGGGGAGTGACCTCGAAGCCCGGCGGCGAGGTTGCCGTTGGAGATGAAGTCGGTGATGAGCAGCTTCTCATCGGCCGCCCAGTAGAAGGCGCGCACTCGCACCACGTTTGGATGACGCACCCGCCCCACCGACCTCACCTCCGCAGCGAACTCCTTGTACCTTCCTGCGCCGCCTCCCCCCTCCCCCAGTCGCCTCACAGCCACCGCCGTCCCGTCCCCTACCACCACTTTGTACACAATCCCCTTCGCCCCCTTCCCCAGCACATATGCTGACGCCCGCAGCAGTTCCTCCAGGTCTACCTTAAAAGCCTTGTCCATCGCCACCAGCTCACCCTCCACGCCTCCTCCGCTGCAACCTCCCTCTTCCTCGTCCTCGTTCTCCTCCTCCTCCTCCCCTGATGACGCGACTTCCCTGTTCTCCTCCCCCGCCGCCGCGCATGGCCACTGGCACCACCATATCCTGCGGATTCCTGTGTCAGTTTCACCCCCTTCCAACTTTCTGCGGCCTTTCTGATTGTCCTTCACCTTCCAGTACGCGCACACCACCACCAACCCCACCAGCGCAACTCCGGCGGCATCAGCCGCAGAGATCAGTACGATAATCTCCGTCCTCATCCCCTTTCCGCCCTCATCTCCCGTTGCCATGTACTCCACCCCTTGCTTCCCTCCTGGTGCCTCGGCTGCTGGCGCTGCCGTCCCCTCGCATGGTACCATGAGCGGAAACCCGCACAGCCCCGGATTGTTAAGGAACGCCGTCGGGCTTTGGTTGGCCAGCGAACCATCACCGGGAATCTCCCCGGTGAGGTTGTTATAGCGCAGGTCGAGGCTCACTGTGGACGGCAGGTTTCCCATCGAGGTTGGAATCGCGCCGGAGAAGCGGTTGTACGAGAGGTTGAGCGTGCCGCTAAGGGAGTCGAGCTCGCCGAGGTCCGGCGGGAGGCGCCCCTCGAATTCGTTGGAGGAGAGGTCGAGTTGGACGAGGTCCACCATCTCCACCCATATCCCGGCAGGGATCACGCCGGAGAACCGGTTACCCGCCAGCCGCAGGCGCTGGAGCTGGCGGCAGCCGCGCAGCGCCGGCGGAATGGGACCGGAAAGGGCGTTCCGTGAGAGGTCGAGGTTCTGGAGGCGGGGGAGATCGCAGGCTGCGACGGGGAAGGGACCGGAGAGGAGGTTGTCGTAGAGGAAGAGGGAATGGAGGGATGAGGCGTTGAATATGAGGGGCGGGATGGCGCCGGAGAGGCGGTTGCCGTGTAGATTGAGGCGTCGGAGGAAGAAGAGAGTTCCGAGATCGGAAGGGATGGAACCGGAGAGGTTCTTGCCAGAGACGGAGACAGCGACGACGCGGGGGTAGGCAAAGCCAGTGATGTTGGCGCAGGAGACGCCCGGCCACCGGCACGGGTCATCGTCGTCCTGGTTCCACTCGGAGAGGGACAAGGAGGGGTCGTCGGAGACGGCATCCTTGAAGGTGAGCAGGGCGAGGCCGTCGGACGACAATGCCGGGCATCTCTTCAGTTCAAGAATCACGTGAATTATGGAACAGATGATGGTGAAGAAGTGTAATCTCTTCATCTTGGCAGGAGCAGTAGTAATCTGTTGGCAGTTGCGAACTGCTTTGCGCTGACAATCTGCCACCAAGTGACTGCGGGTTTCAGAGTTTTTGGGGTACTTAATAAAGAGTGTGCCCGTGTTACTGCGCGGGTAATTAACGGTTGTGGCAGTAGTGGGCGGGAGGCGTGTTCGGAAAGGGAGTAGAAAGGAAGCAAAGACTATGCCCAACTAAAAGAGATGGTGGGGTTTGTCTCGTTGTTGTTATTAAGAAGGTGGCGAGAAGAGCAAGGAAAAAAGGGTCGGAAAGGAAGGGTCCGTGGACAGCCTGTGGGTTGCTTTTATCCCAGGCAATGGAACGCGACTGTTTTTTCCTTTTCTTTTTGGAATTGGGGAAGAGGCAAGAGAATGCTGAGTGGAAGTGATCTGAGGGTGCAAAGTGAACTTACTTTACTTGTGTTTCGCTGCAATCCCGTGGGAGGCTTTTTGCTTACGACCTGTTCTGCTCCCGGTGACCCTCATCGCCTCGCCTGATTGCTGACTGGAAGGCGATCAATGGCAAAGGCGGAGCACTGAATTGACTATGATCAACATAATGATTCATGAACCACCATCGATGGTGGATGCATTCCATTGTGTGGTGGAGCATACCCTCCGTTTAACAATAAATTGGGACCAATGAGTATTAACGCTAGCTTGTCCAGAGTAGCTACAATTACAAAGGGAGTACCCGGTTCAACTGTGTGTTGTCCTTCATATTTGCATATTTATATAGACCCAGTTTGGGGTTACTTCTTCTGCTTTTAGCTTCTACTGGCTGAAAAAGTCTGCTTCTAGCTTCTGCTCGCTGGGGAAGTATCCAACTGTTTGGTTCAACAGCTGTGCTGCTAAGCAGAATAATTTGTTGTGCTGTAATATTAAGTAGAGGCTAAAAATAACATTTAATATAATTACACCTTATGTAATTTTTAAAATATAATAAGCACATAATTTGATACCATAAAGAGTTATGAGATAATACAAAAAGTTCATATTATAGTCAATACAATATCAAAGTCATTACACATAATGAAAAATCAGAATCATCTTCCGGAATAAAATTAGAAATAGCATGATATGCATAATATGGAGGTATAAGTATAAAGACATATGTATAAATAAATTACTTAAACATATACATGATATGCTACTTTTTTTTTCTTTTTCTTTTTTTCATGATATGCTACTTACTTAAACATAAACATGGTATATTAAGTAGTAAACATCTGTTTAGTGTTAGAAATAAATTTAGCATACTAAAGTAAACATCTATACTTAAGTAAACATATTTACTTCTATACATAAGTAAACATCTATAAACATCTATACTGTTAGATGTTAGAAATAAACTATACTTAAGTAAACTTAGCATAGTTTACTGTTACTTAAATAAACTATACTCAAATGCTTCAAAGTTACCTGCGCTGCATCTGAGCAGAGGAGTCGCCGAAGCTTGCTGCAGTCGTCGACGTAGAGATCAAGCTGCGTCTGAGCAGAGGAGGAGTCGCCGAAGCTTGCTGCAGTCGCCGAAGCTGAGATCGAGCTGTGTCTGAGCAGAGGAGGAGTCGCTGAAGCTTGCTGCAGTCGCCGAAGTTGAGATCGAGTCGCTGGAGCTGAGATCAAATCGCCAGAGCTGAGATCCAGTCGCCGGAGCTGAGTTCGAGTCGCTGGAGTTGAGATCTGATGGCCGGAGCTCGTTCGCGTTCGAGCTGAACGCAGATCTGTCGCTCAAAGTCACGGCGGACGCACCTCATCGAGCTGCAGCGGATGGCGGGCAGACGAGTTGCCATGGACGGCGGCGACGAGTTGCAGTGGACCTTGGGCCGAGGATCAACGAACGGCGGCGACGAGACGGGAGCGGCAGACGGCGAGCGACGGACGCGAGAGAGGAGACTCGAGGCGTGCAGCAGACGCGAGAGAGGAGACGGGAGAGCTGAGAAGCTGCTGCTGCCTGCGGGAAGCAGCAATTGATTTGCTTCCCCAAAAAACCAAATTTTTGCTGCTGCTGGCCACAAAAGCAACCCCAAATGCTTACACTCAAGCTGCTTCTGCTGCCCGCCCCAGCAAAAGCAGGGTAGACAGCAACCCCAAACTGCCCATAATCGTTGAGGCCGTAGCTTTCCTTTCCTGAATCGTTGTAACCGTTATTAGGAAAGCCTGCGTCAGTATTTTTATTTATAGAGGAAGTAGAGAGTACGTACAACTTGGATTTGTGGATGCGGTGTAGGGAATAATATTATGATTGCACCGGCACCGGCACCGGCACCAATCTCTACTATTTGGCATGCTTTAGGTGCCACGTAACCAATCCATTCTGATTTTGACAAAACGATGTGTTCAGAATCTCTACTTTCATTTATTCTCAGACAAGAGACATAAGACTGATTGATGTTCAACATGTAAGAAGAGTTCATTTCTGAGAGCTGCATATGAGAATCAGGTTGGCGGTCAGTGGCAGCAACATGAAATGGTGTGCAGATTTGATAGACATAAATGATCGTAAATGCAGGGCAAACCACACGAAAATTTTAAACTGATAACTTTTCTTCTTTTGATTGAACAGATAGGAAACAAGCTTTGGAGGAAGGTAAAAGAAAAAGTTAAACATCATTTGATACCGATCAGAATCCATCGCCCGAAGCTGCTTCCAACCTGTTCAGATTCAATGGACATCAACCGAGAATTGAAAGACAAAATGTCGTCTCTTAGGCAGCAGGAACGCCGGTCATTTCTTGCTCAACAGGAGTTGGTACAACAGGGTAGTACTTGTAATGAAGTTCCCCAACATCATCCCCAGAAAGCTTCTTCCAGCGATTAGGACCAACATGATGGACTGTAAGTATCACAGTATGTTAAACTGATAGCCTTGGAGAATTAACTTGGTATTTTAGCGTACGGCAGAGTATAATAAGGTTCAAAAAGTGAGAAAAATAATCAAGGAGTTAAATAACATCGTTGAAACTCGAATGATTATCTACTGTTTGAGAAAAGATATAGACAATACCACTAGCTCCACCACGAAAAGTTGCATGACAAATGGTTCATCGTGCCAGTTCTGCAGCTTCCTCTACAATCGAGTCATATCGATATCTAAGTCGTAAAATAGTCTCAGTCAAGTTTAATCAACCATGAAAGGAGAAGAAACAAAGACAACAAAAAAATTAGCTCGCCTACCCACCATCCAGAACACCGTAAGCATATGCGCTTCCTGACTCCACAGAAAAGCGTGTTCCCTTGAGCCTTCCACCTTCATTGTCTACATAGTACAATCCAGGCCCCTAAACTCGGGGACCAGTTGACAACTGAAATGGAAACATGCGAACAAAGGAAATAATTGCTAGTTATTTATACCTTTTCATCCCATCCAGCAATCATGGTTCCAACTGAAAGGCCCATTCCGCGATAAGAATAAAGTATGTTTGCTAATAGTTTTGACGCACCTGTGTCCGAGATTCTTCTCTGTTTGCAAGTTCATGCAAGCGGCACTGCACCAGAGTGAAATGAACACATTTGCATGGACAAATATCTATATGACTGAATAGAGAACTCATTTTTATTAAAGGCTCAAATGTACACCAGATGGATAAATAAGGAACCTTGATGCCTTAGTTCCGATGCCAGAATTGGCAATCTGCAGCTCCTCCAGCCACGCTACCAAGTGATACAGCTAAAAACACTGGTGTTCACTGTTCAGTAACCGTAACCCCAAATCCTATCCCAAACTAATTTAAACGGTTTGATTATATTAAAAACCGTTCCCGAACCATAAAATCAGTTAACTAATTAACCGGTTAAATTTTTTGGTTTGGTCAACCACTAGTTTTTGGTTAACCGGTGATTTTAAAATACTAAATTTTTGTTAACCTGTTTTTGGTTCCCTGCTTTGCAATTTGAATACATATGTAGTAAACTTTCTTGTAGAAATCCTTTTAAGTCACACACCAAACCAAACCCTTATAAAATAGGTAGAACAAAACCTCGCCCACCCCTAAAACCCAGCTAACAATGCTAGCCTCACATAAGTCCACACACCAAACCAAACCCTTATAAATTCCCTTTTCTTTCTTTCTTTTCTCTTTTTCTTTTGTTTACATCCTTCACACACAAGTGTACAATCCTTGCTTATTCTCTTCCCTCTACAAGCCAACTAAGGGATAGCCAAAAGAGGTTGGTTTAGGGGGTACGAGCTAGCAATGTCCAACTTGGCAAATGCAATATGCAGTTTTAGGCACACAATCAACTAAATATCCCAGCAAATGGCTTGGCTTGCAATGCAGAGAAAATCAACGACATCAACCACACAAAAGTGTAGCCAACATAAGCAAGGGTTCAGCTAGACATACTACTTGATCAACCTATACAACATACGTCAGAACCAGCCAAGCAACATATAAGAGGAACTGGCCAAGAACCCAAGAAAACTCATCCAAACCAGTGGGACAAGTAAACAATACCTAGCCCAACAATTGGACTGCTCCACCATACGTCGACGCCAAGCAGAACGTCCAAAACCTCCCTCCATTTTCTCCATTTTCTCTTTTAGAGAAAGTAATCAGCAACAAATTCCATCTGCAAACAAGAAATCCAAACGTTGCCAAAGAAAAGAACACCGTGAGAAAAAAGACCCACAGGCCACAGGTGATGGGGTTTTCTCTACAGGGTTCCTTACCGGACCTTGCTCCTCCGGACGTGAGCTTGGCTCGCTGGAGGTCCAGCCCATTTAGCCAGGTCCAAGCAAATCCGGCGACCTCCTACTCGGCTGGACTTGTGATCAGCCACCTGCAACCTGATGAAAATGCCAAAAGCCCAAATCCCAAGAAAAATCTCCACGTGAAAGTTTCTCCATTTTGCACCAACTAATACCAGATTAGTGCTTCGATTACTCTAATTCCCTCGTTTGTTTTTACCTATAAATAAGACCCTTGCCTCTCAAAGCAAGGCGAGTCAAATGTAAACATTTTCTCCGGTTTATCAATGGGGTTTCTTTCTTTTATTCCTCTGCTTTGCTTTGCGAGTGAATCGTCCCCGCCTCAGATGGCTCGACGGTGAAGTGTCCTGTCACGATCTCCCACCCTCCGAAGAGGTAGTGATACACCGACTATAAGTGGGTTGATCCTTAGTTCCATACTCTTAGGCCTTGTTTACTTGGGGGGAAAGTTAGAAGGAAAGGAAAAAAAGTAGGAAGAAAAAGAGTATAGGCTTATTTACTTGGGCGGATGGATAGTTTATAAGGGAAAGTTAGTCATTAATCCCTCAATTTGCTTTCCGCCCAATCGAACGAAAAGCTAAAACTATGACTTAACTTTACTAACTTCACACCTAACTTTTCACCGCACCGTTACTTATTCTCGCTCAATACGAGCTTTTCTCGACTACTCATCCTTGCCCTCGCTGCTCGAGCTCGCCGCCATTGCTCGTTCATGCAACTGCTGTCGTCGCTCGTATTTAATATTTAATATTTTATAATTTATAATATTATATATTTACATATATATATAATATGAATAAAAAAATAAAAATTAGAGTGTATATATCAATCCTTCAAACTTTCTTTCCATCCAAGTAAACACAAGGAAGGAAAATCTATACCATATTCCATCCATCTATCTTTCTTTTCTTTCCTTCTTTCCTTTCCTTTGTACTTTCCATCCGTCCAAGTAAACATGGCCTTAAGGCGAATGAGACGATGCGTAGAAAACAGGAGAAGGTTTGAAGATGAGAGAAGTAAAATCATTTTGAAAAGTTAGCAATCGGAAACAACAAGAAACAATGCGGAAGACAACGATAGATACGTTTCGAGGCAACACGGAAGAAGAAGAAACCAATGACACCCAACTATCTGCATAAAGTTTAACAAAGTTCTACCTTATTTGTATAAAGTTCTACAAAGTTTCTCCATTTAGGTAATTCTTTCCTTAACTATTATTGTCTTTTTATATTAAGGTAGAACTTTATGCAGATAAGGTAGAACTTTATTCAAATAAAATAGAACTAAATAAAGTAGAACTTTATTCATGTAAGGTAGAACATGCATCTAATAAGATAGAACTTTGTGCAGGTAAGGTAAAATTTTATACATATAAGATAGAACTTATTGTAAATAAGGTAGAACTTTATTCAGATAAAGTAGAACCTGCATCTAATAAGGTAGAACTTTATGCAGATAAGGTAGAACTTTATTCAAATAAGGTAGAACCTTACCTGAATAAAGTTCTATCTTATTAGATGCAAGTTCTACCTTACCTAAATAAAGTTCTACCTTATTTAAAATAAGTTCTACCTTACTTGAATAAAGTTCTACCTTACTTACAATAAGTTCTACCTTACCTGAACAAAGTTTTATCTTATTAGATGCATGTTCTACCTTACCTGAATAAAGTTCTACCTTATTTCAATAAATTCTACCTTATCTGCATAAAGTTCTACCTTATTTGTATAAACTAGGAGGATTACAAACATGTTCAGATGATGCAAAACTAAATTTTCATGCAAAAAAAATGAAGCAAGCACAACTTGTGAAGAATGTATGACACAAATCAAGATGCTTTTTCACTCTGTTGAACAACTAAGTGTACTAGTTAAACACAGTTCTTCTATGTGATTATTTTTATAAATCTTTGTTCAACCAAAACTACCAACATGTATACAAGTAAACACAGTTCCCTGTGATTAACTTACAATGGTAAGTGATTAGGGGAGCACGGGCTTCAGCGGGGAAGGAGCATTGGCTTCAGCTGGGAGAGGGAAGGAGCCGGCTTCAGCTGGGAGAGAGCGTCGGCTTCAACGGAAGGAGCGCTGGCTTCAACTTCAGCGGGGAGAGGGAAGGAGCGCCGGAGCAGGGAGAGAGATCTTTAGTGGGGAGCACCAGAACAGGGAGTGCCAGAGCGAGGAGAGGGAGCTTGACAGCGAAAGGGAGCTTCAGCGAGGAGAGAGACGAAAAGAGGCGAGCAGCGGGGAGAGGTAAAAAATTTAGGCGGCTAGGTTATTTTTCTACAGTGCTACAGTGATGACTTTCAGATTTGTGTCTAGCATCTCAAAGGGAACCGTCGAACTCACTTCAGCGGGGTACCACTGAGGAGTTTTATCCTGCTAAGGAGCCTCTGAACTTCTCTCTGTCCAGCCTACCAAAGCCCTGAGAGTAGCTCTGCCCACCCCCACTCTCGAACTCAACGACAACAGGAGAGCAAGTTGTACTATGCTGCCTCCTCTCCGATTTGGCATTAGAGGAACTATGCTCTTCTCCTATCCATTCAGCCACAAAACATGGGTAATGCTCATGTCCGATACTTATAATCAGCCAATGCCAAACCCAAGGCCTGGACTCAAGCTCAAAACTAATGCCCTAGGCTTACGCACAAGACTCACATCCACACTAGCAACCAAGGTCCATTACCCAACTCAAGGCAACTTAGCACCCCTCTTATAGAGTATTCCAAGTTTGGACCCCTCACTTTTCCTCAAAGTATTAATTTATTTATGATATGATAAGCTCCCTAGCAATCTCTATTAGCAAAGGTGCAGCAGAAAGATTAGCAAGTGCAATGAGCCTGTCATTTATCACAAAAACCAAGCAAGTCTAATGGAATTTATCTGGTACATGTATTAAAAGTGGTCGGACAAAACAAGAATAACAAGCCAACTCGATAGGAAATAATTATCAGTAGTTAAGGAAGTTCCAAAGATGCTAGAAACCTTGAATTCATAACTTAGGAAAAAAATTTCCTAGTCCAGCCTTTTTTTTCACGAATCCAAAAGCACAAATGCGCTTCATTTATGCCCTGTTACCTGACGATTCAATGAGCTCTGGTTAGCTTTTAAAATTTCATTAACCCGTGCATGCTCTCCCCCACGTTAAACCCTGCTCTCTCACCTTCTTGGCTCTCAACCGTGCAAAACTCTCGTCGCTTCTCTCGAAGGAAACCCTAATCAAAACTCTTTATCGACTACTCTCTCACCTCTCACTATGCAAAACCCACCAAATCACTTCTCTTTGTGGACTACTGATACCGATAAAGCTTTATGTTTGCTCGTAAAGCTATCCTCATTTTTGCCATCACAATCTTCTCCGTAAAAATGTAGCTTCTTGGCTCGTTTTTCTCCTCCCCATGGTCACATTCTTCTATGTGGTGTTATAGCAAATAATAAGTTGAATCAGTAAAAATGCATTTATTCGTTAGTTGCTTACACAAAGTTAACCAATTTAACAATCAAAACATTAAGTCTTCTAATATCACTTATCATCGTTTATGAGATAAATTATCTAGAGATATAATTAAATTCATATAGTATTAAAATATATTTTATGGTGGATAGACCCTATATTAGCGTATATAGACTCTACATTATCATGGATGCGGCCTATTTTATCGTGGATAAACCTTACACTAGCATGAAATAGAGTATATGCTACCGTGGATAGGCTCTCTTTTATCGTAGATGGTGCTTATGCTACAATGGATGTAATTAATTTCATAGTAGATATAGTTATGTTACTGTGGATAGACTCTATTTCATATTCGTAAAATTTTTATTAAGTATAGACAACTACGTAGACATTATGGATAATGCAAAAAAACCAAGGAGACATGCAATGATCTTATCAAGTAGGCATTCAATGGACCAAATGATCCGTTCCCCGAGTTTGACCCAAACAATGTAGTAAAACTGATCCATCTATAAAAGAGGAAGAGGAAGAAGAGGAAATTAAACATTTTTCATATGTACCAAAAGAAGAAGAGGAAATTGAACTTGTTACATCAAATATGTTTGAGGGACCTTGTTCATTTGTGATTCCCATGGTTGGTATTACATTTACTAATAAAATTTTATAATGATTATGCTAAAAAGTCGAGTTTTAGTTTAAAAAATTATCATATTAACAGCAAAAAAAGATGACAGTTTGTGAAAAAATTTACCTAAGCAAGATTAATACAAATTTATAGAACTCATATACAAGGAAACCACAACTGAAGATAAAAATAAACTACATAGCCCGAGTGGAATTTAAGATTGACTTTAATGATGTTTAGACATTAACTAGAGTTGAGATAAATCGTAATCATACAACAAGTCTAAATAAGGTTCCCATGCTTAAATCTCTTAGAAAAATTTTATCGGGCTCTTATCGACAAAATGACATATGCTGGTATGAAAACACATAATATTTATGATTATTTTCAGTCAGAGATAAGTAATAATAAAGTTAGTTTCATAAGAGATAATAGTATTAAATATATCCAAAAATGCAAAAAAAATATTAAATGATAAAGAAGCTCATGGTATTTTGAAGTAATTACAAGATAAATGATTTGTTAATCCATCCTTTTTTATGCAATTATAGTTCAGAAGAAGAAAAAAATAGCTTTTTTTTAACATAAAGCTATTATAGATTAAATCTATTATAGTGATGTCATATGTTTTGACACCACCTTTCAAACTAATGAGTTTAGCATACCTTTTTCTCTTATTGTTGGACTGAATCACCACAAACAAATTATTATTTTTAGAGCCGCATTATTGTACGACGAGTTAGTAGAATCATTTATTTGGCTATTTTTAATATTTTTATAAGTAATATATGAAAAAACAACTTATAACTACTTTTACATATCAATTAACTATTATTATTAAAGCCATACAAATTGATATGCCCAATAACTAACATCGACTTTGTTCGTGACACATTTTTCAAAACATCGCTACAAATCTATCCCTATGTACTCCATAATTTTTCAGTATTTACCTGCAATTCCAAGCATTGTATATATGAGTGTTATAGTGTAGAACCTTTTAAGAAGGTATGACAAGACTTATTAAATAAGTATCAATTACATGAAAATTCTTGGATGATAAATTTTTACATATTGCATTCTAAGTGGGCTGTATGTTATCGTACTATGAGATTTTTTAGATATAATAACACAAAGAAGTGAAAGCATGAATTGTAATTTTTCAAAAAAATTAAGAGAAAATTATTTTTGTTTGATTTTTTAAAATAATATGATAAAACAACTAACTTCTTCCATGATAAAGAAATAAAAGCAAATTTTAAGTCTAGAACACTACTCCAATTAAAAATTTTGGCAATAAGCGGATGCTAAAACATATAATGCAATACACTACAACTATATATAAAGAGTTTATCCAATAGTTTATAAGTCAATTAGATTATTGTATTATCATGCTATATTATGATAGAATCACCATGACATATAAGATAAGGAGGTAGAGACGAAATAGTCATTTACCATCCAAGTGTAATTATTAATTGTACATATAAAAAGTTTGAATATAATAGAATCTTATTTATGCATGTTTTGAAAGTACCAGGAGCCTACAATGTGATGAAAATACCATAGTAAAATTTATTGAAGAGTTGTACTAAATATGGTAGAGAAGGATATAGTTCAAATATATGTCCAGCCAACATAAATGCAAATAAAATGAGAAGTTTGAGATAGATATATACTCGGATCTATTAGAAGACATCAAGTGTTGGAAATAGAAATTTGTTTTTGAGAAATGAACTTGAAAAGATAGAAAAAAGAATTAGGTACACTTACATTAGAAATTAAGGAGATATTGTACAATAAAGAGAAAGAAGAAGAGGACAAAAACGATAACAGCGAAGTAAGCCCCCTAACCAAATATTACCATAAGTTTCTAAGAAATGGCCAAAAGAGAAAAGAAAATATGGTGTTAGAAAGACAGAACAAAAAAATAAAATACAACCAAGGCATCCATTCCAACAACTTGTACTCTAGCTCTTGTTGTTCCCATGTTTATGCCTACACAGGTGATAACATTTACATAATATATATTTCATTTTTATGGTTATTAACTATTATATATATCTTTGTTGGGTTTTGCTTGCATAAATCTCAAGTAATGTTCACGATCCCAAGTCGGCGAACGCCCAACTTCATATACCGCTATGATGAAAATAGTTGCTACATTCTTTTGCCAGTATTTAATATACACTATATTAATGGGATAATGATGAGGCAAAAGAGAACAGAAAACACTAACAATTCTAGGGAAATGAAAAAGGCATAGAAAATTTTCATGGGCAATATCGACCCCTTTTACACAAGAAGAATGTTGCTGATGTAGTGTATATTAAATACTGACAAAAAAGGATGTCGCAGCTTTCATCATCATAACAATACAGGAGGGGTTGGCTGACCTGGGATGGTGAACATTACTTGGAGATTTCTAAAAGTAAAATCTACAAAAGATATAGACAATTGTCAATAAACGTAAAAATAAATACATATCATGTAAATGCTGTCGTCTGTGTAGACACAAGCATAGGAATATAGAAGCAAGAGGAGTACTAGTTGTCGGAATCAACACCTTGGTTGTATTTTATTTTTTATCTCGTCTTTCTAACACACTATTCTTTCTTCTCTTTTGGCTCTTTCTTAGATAATAGATTTTTTATAGTAATATTTGATAGGGGCTTACATTGTTACTATCATTTTGATCCTCTTCATCTTACTCTTCATTGCGCAATATCTCCTCAACTTCGAATATGAGTGCATTTAATCTCTTTTTTATCTTTTTATGTTAGTTTCTCAAAAATAAACATCTATTTCCTACTTGATGTCTTCTAACATATCCAAGTATATATTGATCGAAAACTTTTCATTCCATTTGCATCTATGTTGGCCGAACAAATATTTGAACCATATCATTTCATAGCATATTTGGTTCACCTCTTTAATAAATATTGATTTGACATTTTTATCACATTGTGGACTTTCAAAACATGCATACATAAAAAAAACAAAAAACAAAAACAAAAAACATGCATACATAAGATATCATTACATTTAAATTTTTTACATATATAATTAACAATTACGCTTAATGGGTTATAAATGACTATTTCATTTATATCTCCACATGGAGTTATCTTATATGTCATAGAGATTTCATCATAATGTATCACGATAATACAATAATCTAATTGACTCAAACTATTGCACAAACTCTTTGTACATAATTATAGTACATTGCCCACTTGCATGTTTTAGCATCAACGATTTGCCATAATTTTGAATTAGAGTATTATTCCTAAACATAAAATCTGCTTTTTACTTCTTTCTCACGGAAGAAATTGATTGTTTTATCATATTGTTCTTAAAAATCAAACATACACAATTTTCTCTTAAAAAACTTTTTAAAACAACAATTCTTACTTTCATTTCTCTATGTTATTATCATATCTGCATAAAAGTACAATAACAAGCAGCGCATCTAAAACACAATTTGTAGAAGTTTATATCTAAAAATTCTCAAATAATTGATCATTATTCAATAAGTATTCCTATAACCTCTCAAAAGTTTTCCCACTACAATGCTAATACAATGCCTAAAATCACGGACGAAGAAAAATTATTGAGGACTTAGGATAGATTTGCGATGGTATTTTGAAAAATGTGTCACAAACAGAGTTGATGTGAGCTATTGCGCATAAATTATATGGCTTTAGCAATAACAGCTAATGGTTATGTAAAAATAATTATTTTTTATACATTACTTATAAAAATATTAAAAATAGCCAAATAAATAATTTCTGACGACTTGTCGTATAATAATGAGGTACCAAAAAAAATAGTTTGCTTATGGTGATCCAGTGCAACAATGAAAGCAAAGAGTATGTCATACTCATTAGTTTAAAAATTAGTATCAAAATAAATAACATCACCAAAATAGGCATAATCTATAATAATTTGACCATTTGCCAAAAATAATAGCTATTTCTTCCGTCTACTTAACTTCAATCGTATAAAAAAAAGATGAATCAGCATCGCTTGTCATGCAAGTATTTCAGAATACCACGAGCTTCTTTACCATCCAATATTTTCCTTCTGCATTTCTGAATATAGTTAATGTTATCATCTCTTATTAAACCAACTTTATTATTACTTATACTTGACAAAAAATAATCATAAATAGTATGTGATTTCATACTAGCATCTATCATTTTGTCAATAAAAGCTCGTTGAAATGGTAAAATTTTCTGTAAGATCTAAATATATAGGCTTTATTTGGACTTATTATTAAATAATTATGGTTTATCTCAACTATAGTTAATGTCCAAACATCTTTGAGGTCAATCTTAAGTTTTGTCCGGGTCATGTAGTTTGTTCTTGTCTCTAGTTGTAGTTTCTTTATAAAATGAATTCTAAAAATCTATCTTAATCCTTGCTTACTACAGGTAAACTCTTTTAATTTCAAAGTGTTATTTTTTCTCTTCTCAATGTGATACTTATTTATACTAAAACCCAACCTTTTAGCATAATCATTGTAAAATTTATAAGCATCATCTTCACCGGCAAAGATCATACCAACTATGGGAGCTGCAGATAAACAACACAGTCCCTCCTAAAATATATCTAGTGCAATAAGTTCAATTTCATCCTTTTCCTCTTGTACAAATGAAAAATATTTAATTTACTCCTCTTACAGATGGATCAGGTTTACTTTCCTCTTCTTCCTTTTTCTCTTTCACATTGTTTGGGTTAAACACTAATAACATATCATTTCGCCTATTGAATGCCCACTCGATAAGATCATTGCATAGTACCTGGTTTTTAATCGTCCATGATGTCTAAATAGTTATCCACATTTTATAAAAGTTTTACATATATAAAATAGAGTTTATCCTCAATAGCACAACTCTATCCACTATGAAATAGGCTTTATCTACGATAAAGTAGAGTCTATCAATGGTAGCATAGACTCTATCCACTATAAAATAAAGCCTATCCACGATAGTATTACTCTATCCACGATAAAATAGAATCATCCACAGTATGATAGCCTCTATCTACGGTAGCACGACTCTATCTACTATGAAATAAACTATCCACAATAACATAAGCTCTATCTATGATAAAGTAGAGCTCATCCACGATAGCATACACTCTATTTCACGCTAGTGTAGGGTATATCCACGTAAAATAGGCTACATCTATGATAATGTAAAGCCTATATATGCTAATATAAGATTTATATGCCATAAAATATATTTTAATAATATATGAATTTAATCGTAACTCTAGACAATTTCTTCGATAAATGATGACAAGTGATATTAGAAGACCTTCTCAGTCACACCACACCCTTGGCATTCAACTTGAAAGCGAAAAATTAAATTGGTTAACTTTGTGTAAGTAACCAACGAAACGAATGAATGCATTTCTACTAATTCAACCTATGTCCTGCTATGATGCCACGGAGAAGAATACAGCCCTTGGGAAGAAAAAAATGAGTCTAGTAGCCACACTTCCACGGAGAAGATTGCAATAGCAAAAACAAGATTAGTTTTATGAGCGGACACAAAGTTTTACTAGTCTCCGTGAGGAGAAATGACTTGATGGGTTTTACACAGGTGAGGTAAGAGGGTGAGAGAGCAGTCCACGAGAAGAAGCAATTAGGGTTTCCGCGAGAGAAGTGACGAAGGTTTAACACAGGTGAGAGCTGAGAGGGTGAGAGAGCAGAGTTTAGCGTCGGAGAGAGCCCGCACATGGGTTAATGGAATTCTAAAAGCTAACTAGTGTTAGCTGAAGCATTAGCATCGAGTAACACGACATAAATAGGGCTTAGCTACACTTTTGGATTTGTGAAAAATAAAAAGGCTATTTTAAGATTGTGGAACGACATCTAGGCAGGCCCTGCTGAAGATGCCTAGGCATGGTACGTGCCTAGAAAATTTTTTCTGAGTCTTTAACACAATCTAATGGAATCTTTCTAGTTTTTTATTGAGTCTTGTAACACCATCTAATGGAATCTGTCTGGTTGATGTGCTTTATTCCTCCTTACCATCCTTTTAGCTTCCACCTCCATTTTTGAACTAATAGAGTTTTGTATCCTTCACAATGTGAAAACAAAAGTGTCAATAGTGGATGAGGAACAATTAGAAGATGCTAGATTTCACTTTAAAAGAGACATAACACAGCATGTTCCTTGGAGGTGAACATGTGTGGCAACCAGTAATAATATATTCAAGAGGACAAAACTAAACTGCCATCAATAATGAAAATGCATAATTAGGTAAGCAAGAAAAAAACCAATGACTACAGAAGTGGGGGAAGCAGCAACAGGATGACAACAGATTTTCATATGTAATAAAAGACAAGTATCAATGAAGGTATCAGAGAATTTTCAGAGTAAGAGATGCTATATAGGTGAGAAAAGCGAAGACACTTGCTCCTGTATAAACGCAAATTAATTCAAGGAAAGAGACAACCATGGACAAAATAATGGCTAATTGTTACGCCTACTAGTTTGATATGAACCTATACCTGTAATTCTCTCTCCCCATTTCTTTTTCTTCCAGGATTTATTTCATTCAATCCTGTAATTAATAGGATTGTGGCATCCTTCCAAGCTTGCAGCACCTGGAACCAGATTTAGAAGCACTGCTGTGCTGCTCGCATGGAAGGTTTCCAAAGCCTTCCTTCCTTGTCTTTTTCCTTCCAAGCTGATCGATCAGCCCTTTTGCTAGTAGCAGACCTAGTTTTCTTGTTGTTGCTGATCAGGTTGCTGCAACCGAGAGAGTTCACCCCCAAAGGAATTCCAAGCAAGTTCTCTCTCCTTCCTATCTAACGGTAAATTACATCCTCAAACAGCATGGGCTTGATCTTCATAGTAGTTATTGCATGAATAATATTCATCTAGATTGCTTTTGTACAAAAATCTCCAGTGAAAATCATTGGTATTATTATGCTTTGTACATGTGGTGTGCTTACTTTTTTTTATTTGACTTCAACTCATGTCTTCGGTACCACTGCTAATTTTACGCAGTGCCAAGTAGAGGAGTCTTATTATTTTTTTGTAGACTTCAACTCATGTCTTCAGTACCACTGCCAATTTTACGCAGTGCCAAGTAAATGAATTTTTTTTTTGTGTATTTTAAGGAGATTATAACCATAAACAAGTGCATTGATTATTTCCAATAAGTAGTAAGGAGAATCAAGCCGATAGAGTTATATACTTCGATAGAAAGATCATAAGCATGCTTTGAAAGCAAAAACCTTAATAAAAAATCGGATCTATCACTCCACAACCTTTTTCTTTTTCATCAAAACATAATCATATGAATTACCTGACTTTGAACTAAGATTCAGAGCATAATAATATCCCAAGGAGTCAATATAAAACATCAAGCTATCATGATTTTCATTTGAAATCAAAATAATATCATCAAAATAATATCACCACTTATCTTCATCATATCATCAGAGCACAGCATATGAAATGTATCATCAAAGCACAAAGCATAAGTATTGAGTTACTGCATAAAAAGTTTTGATTATGAACCCAACCCACAATCTCCTAGACTTAAATTATGCATAGTCCCTATGCATAGCATGTAAAGAACACAAAATTTGGAGAAATGAGATGCAATACTCACAAGATCAGTCGGAGTCATCGTTGGTGCTCATCTCAGCATCTTTTCTTGATGGTCGTCCTTATTGTCATGTGAATTTAGCAGCTGGCAATTGAGGACTTGAACAGCATTGCACATGGGAATACCAAAGACAGAGCATTGCACATCGGTGATAGATCTAATCGGCGGATCTATTATCGTTAATTAAGCCGATAAGGAATCTATCAGTTCGTGAGGATTCATTCAAGCAAGCATCTTCTTCCTCGACTATCTTCTGCCGGATCGAGCGACGGCGAAATCCTACTTCGTGTGGTGCTTCGTCGGGCGTCAGGGACGGTGGTACATAGCGCTTTATTGAGATTCCAGCGACGACAAAGTGAAGCGGAAGACACGGCAATCATCCTCGGCAAGTCTTCCGGGAGCAAACAGACGTTCTTCGTCCACTTCGGCAAGCATCCGGCGCGAAGCAGTTTCAGATCGCCCCGATTTGACAGTTGACGACGAGAGGCGTTGCTCCCTACGGAGGCGTCTTCGTCTTCAACACAAGGAGGCAGCGAGCAATCGCGCCGCGGCAGTGGATCTTTGTGTTCTTCGTCAGGCGGCAGAAGTGTTCTTCGTGTAGTCATCATCGACAACGAGCTGCTGCGGCTGCGACTAGGTGTCATCAGAGAGGCGTGGCGGCCTGGCGGCGACATCAGCGAGGCGCGGCGGGGGTGCAAAACCCTAGCCGACGAGAGTCGCGGACGACGAAGCAAGAGGCTTCGTGCGAGAGTGGTGGAAGGTCTCCGAACGTTAGCAGGGGTAGACGTCGACGCTCGCCGGAAAACTAATCTGCGGCAAAGCTTGCGCAGGCGGGAGAGTAGCGAAGCAGGAAGCTTCGTGCGGGGGCAGCGGGCGAAGGGGCACTGTAGCTAGAAAAAAAAAATCGAGTACAGTAGTAAGTTACTGTAGCACCAAAAAAAAATCAAAAGGATGACGATGAGAAATGAGGGGGAGATGGATTAATATTATGTTGATTTGAAGGAGATGGATCAATATTATGCTGATTTGAAAGAGATAAGGATAATGTTGAAAGACATGATTATAGAGCAACCAAAGCGAAAAGGTATCGATGTGACTATTGATAGGAGCGAGGTCCGGAAGACTACCTTACCGAGCCAAAGTACCATGGAGGATAGACGGCCGATTCGTATTTTTGTGCACTTACAAAATTTTGACGGAACTGCTCCAGAAGATTGGATTGCACAAGCTAAATATTTATTCACCAATAGAGGTACGCAAGATGATTTAAAGTTTTCTCTGGCATTTATTCGTATGGTGGGACCGGCATATGATTGGGTTCGAAGGTTAACACGACAGATTCCTAATCTCTCTTGGGAAAGGTTAAAGCTAGAGATGATAAATAGCTTTGGTACTTTTCATACTACTCCGGTTCTTAATGAAAGCCACTATGAAGATGTAGATGACATTGAAGAAGCTGAGGCTGAGGGTCAAACCATTCAAGTATCAATTGAGGAAGAAAAGGATATCCTCCCGGAGCTAGTTAATGGTGACGATAATATATTTAACAGTACAGAAATTTCTGCAGTTGAAGACTCATCGATAGCCTCCAATATGGTTGGTATAGATACTGATATTCCCGCTATTGGCGCTATTGAGGAACCAAGAGAAGAAGAATCCAAAATTGAAGACATTAAACAAGGAGTGGTAACAGGGGTTTCTCATCAGATGGAACCCGGCCGTCTGGGTATGGGTCCCAACATGTATCCTTCATCAGCTCTATTGGGACAACACAAGGCTGAATCCGTGGTTGCTTTGTCAATCGATGAACTAATTGAGAAGACTAATGGTTTTGCTGGTGTGTTTCCTGAGCTCAAGTATGAGATTGTCAAGCTTGAGGCAACCATGTTTGGAGTTCCTGCTACAGCAACTTAACAAGCAATTTGGGATCCCGGCAACTTGCTTAAGGCCGAAATGTCTGGTGCACCGGCTTCTACAACTTTCCGAGTGATTTGGGATCCGAGCAAATTAAAGTTTTTCAGCCTTGAGGACAAGGCTAGTTTGGGATCAGAGGCCGAAATGTCTGATGCACCGGCTTCACATGACAATAAGGACGACCATCAAGAGAAAGATGCTGAGACGAGCACCGACGATGACTCTGACTGATCTTGAGAGTATTGCATCCAATTTCTCCAAATTTTGTGTTCTTTACATGCTATGCATAGGGACTATGCATAATTTAAGTCTAGGAGATTGTGGGTTGGGTTCATAATCAAAACTTTTTATGCAGTAACTCAATACTTATGCTTTGTGCTTTGATGATACATTTCATATGCTGTGCTCTGATGATATGATAAAGATAAGTGGTGATATTATTTTGATGACATTATTTTGATTTCAAATGAAAATCATGATAGCTTGATGTTTTATATTTACTCCTTGGGATATTATTATGCTCTGAATCTTAGTTCAAAGTCAGGTAATTCATATGATTATCTTTTGATGAAAAAGAAAAAGGTTGTGAAGTGATAGATCCGATTTTTTATTAAGGTTTTTGCTTTCAAAGCATGCTTATGATCTTTCTATCGAAGTATATAACTCTATCGGCTTGATTCTCCTTACTACTTATTGGAAATAATCAATGCACTTGTTTATGGTTATAATCTCCTCAAAATACAAAAAAAAAAGATTCATTTACTTGGCACTGCGTAAAATTGGCAGTGGTACCGAAGACATGAGTTGAAGTCTACAAAAAAATAATAATACTCCTCTACTTGGCACTGCGTAAAATTGGCAGTGGTACCGAAGACATGAGTTGAAGTCAAATAAAAAAAAGGATGAAAATAACACAAAAATAAAAAGTGCAGTGGTTTTTTTTCGTACTTTATCTTTAGTTGAATAAAGTTTGAACGGAGTGTATACTTCACACAGAAGATTATTGCAACTCATAAAGTTAAGCCTTATCTAACTTCGGTTGTTGGATCTTCATGCCTTTATTCTTGAAGATAGATGATTACATTGAATCCCCTGACTTGCTAAGTTTTGTTCATAATGATATCTCCCTAGGACATAATATTTTACAAGCTTGACCTGATTTCATCTTTCTATGACTACCACTTTTATCTTTATATGCTTGAGGACAAGCATTGATCTAAGTCTGGGATATTTTGATGTCTCGTATTTAAGTAGTCTTTTTGACTAATGTTTCCTAGTGAATCTAGACATATTTTTATGATTTTACATCTCTTTCCAGCTTAATTCACTGAATTTCTTCAGAAGCTTCACTACTCGTCATATTTGCTAAATACAGAAAAATTCACTCGTTTCTAGAGCTATACGGATGCACAATCACATACCTGAGTGAATCCGAATTCATGATAAGAAATTTAGCTTAAGACGAGAGCTAGAGTTTACCCGCATCCAACATTTATTGCCAGCTCTCAAGACACACGTCATCAAGAGAAGACACACGCCATGAGGGAACATTCATGAACAAGCATTAATGAGGGAACAGTCATGAACAAGCATTAATGAGGAGACATTCATGAATGAGTATTGATTAAACACATTCATTTAATGAAAGAGATTCATGAATGGCACCACCTTAAAATGATTCATGAATGGCGCCACCTTGAAGAGCCACCATGAAGAGGCACTGCGTAAAATTGGCAGTGGTACCGAACCAGTCCCCACATGGCGGGTCTACACCCGTCGAACCCATAAAGGGCCAGGTTCAGTGAATGGTGGCAGCCCAAGGGACAGAGGGAATGGGGAGTGAATAGTGGAAGCCCAAAGGACAGAGGGATAGGGGGAATAAATGGTGGCAACCCAAGGGACATAGGGAAAGGGGAATGAATGGTAGCAACCCAAGGGACATAGGGAAAGGGGAATGAATGGTGGCAACCCAAGGGGAAGTGAATACTATATAAAGGTTAAGGAGAGGGAAAAAGTTATGTCTTTTGTATTAGCTAAACATAGGGACGTTGTT
The DNA here is from genome assembly GCA_027563935.2 of Costus lasius. Lineage (NCBI taxonomy): Eukaryota > Viridiplantae > Streptophyta > Magnoliopsida > Zingiberales > Costaceae > Costus > Costus lasius. The sequence goes on from CM050453.2 coordinate 105,120,218, forward strand.
TCTCGCCGGCTCATCCGGTTGAGGTTGTCATTTTCTTCATTAAATAATATTGCATCTTGCTTGCGTTTTCTTCGGATCGTATCAATTGATCCGACCTGCCGGATCCGAAGAGAGGGAAAATCCATACGGGAGTAACAAACGCCGTCTTTGTGACAGTGGCGAAAGAAACGTACGATTCTGAGGATTGCCGTGACAGATGGCATCGACGAGGAGTGAGACTCGCTTGGAAAATCTGGAAAAGTCCCTAATAGATCTACAAGTGACAATGGCGACTATACAAACGGATTTGCAAACCGCCGAAGAAGATCGGAGGCAGGAAGTTCTGACTTTGGCTGAGGAAAGGCGAAAGGCTTTAGAAGAACGCCGCCAACATCAGGAAGAAATCACGGAGTTACGTAATTTGTTGACAGATATGGCACGGGATAAGAGAACGGAGCATATAGCAAATCATTCCGTGGCAGGAGGATCGCGGGGTAACCAGGGCCCAGAGGAAGTAATGGAGGCTCCAGATGGTCGACAAGAGCCTTACCGGCCACCTCGTATGCGTGAAGAACGTTGGTCGCCACGAGACGGGTGTGGGCCAACAGCCCCCAGCACTACATAATGAAGCGAGGCGTTATGGCGGTAGCCGAACAGGCGGAGAGGGTGATCGTGAATCAGTGTGGAGTGAGGACCGTCGATTAATGCACCGACGCGTGGAATTGCCGGCTTTCGATGGAAATGACCCGGTAGGATGGATAGCCAGGGCAGAACAATATTTTGATATCCAGGGCACATCCGAGAACTACAAGATACCCTTAGCTTTTATCAGTATGGAGGGTCCTGCAAATCAGTGGTTCCGTTGGGTGAGGCAGCGAGTTTCAAATCTTACTTGGGAGGGATTAAAGACAGAGTTGGTACAACGGTACAGCGAGTACCTAGCCACCAACGCATATGAACGGCTGGCGGCTCTGGAACATGGCTCCCGGACAGTGACGGAGTACATAACAGCCTACGAAGAAATTGTCTCTCAGATACCGGGTCTTACAGAACAACAATATCTGCGATTTTTCCTGAAGGGATTGAGGCCGGAAATTCGAGAAAAGGTACGGGCATTCTTCCCCAATACCATACTTCAGGCAATGACTTTAGCCCGAGTTATTGAGAAGGAGGTTGTTGGCGGAGGTGACTTGAAGACCCAAACTCCCCCAAAAGTTTTATCCGGGAAGGGGACAACCAGTGTGGGGGGATTCACATCTAGTAAGGCGTCATGGGTATCGACAACCCCCTCAACGACGCCGTTCTCGAGGGGGAGCGGGAATCAATCAGTGCAACACAGCGGTCCACGCACTCTTCCTAGAGAGGGGAGTCACGCACGATTGTCCACGGGCAGTGTGACGCAAGGAGATCGGGCGAGAGGAGGAAGAGCTATGTCGTATCAGGACTATATCAGCAAAAGAGAGAAGGGATTGTGTTTTCGATGTGACCAACCTTACCATCCTATGCATCAATGTGGCAATAAAAGTCTACAAATCACCCTACTCGCGGAGGAGGATGAAACACCAGCAGAAATCAATGAAGAAGCTAATGCAGGGGAAAATGATATAGCACGAGGAGGAGGAGAATTGGAGTTTTCCCAATGCAACCAAATGGAGTTGTCCCTGTTCTCGACCGGCGGCATCACAAGCCCCGCACTATGAAACTCAAGGGGATCATCAACGATACCTTAGCCACTGTACTCATTGATAGTGGAGCCAGCCACAATTTCATATCACACCAGCTAGTACTGACATAAGGCTGGCCGGTTATCCCTACACAGACGTACAAGGTTAGTCTTGGAGACGGGGGCCAGCTAACTGCCCAAGGCAAATGCGAACGATTAATTGTTAAGTTGAGCGACTACAGTACGATATTGCAAGCTTACTTGTTCAACCTAGGAGGGGTTGATATGGTGCTTGGCATGGCATGGTTGGAAACGTTAGGTGAAATCAAAGTGGATTGGGGCCGAAAATATATGAAGATTTTACAGGAGAGTAGCGAGCACATTCTTAAAGGGAATCCATCTCTGATCCACGCGCCGATCACGCCAAAAGGGTTGAGCCGTACATTAGAGGTGGACTTCCAAGGAATTTTATGGGCGAATGAATAATTTTCATTGGATATGGGTGGACAAGGGCAACTGAATCAACAGCAAAACAACCAACTGCAGTCCTTGTTAGCCGAATATGAGGATGTGTTTTCATAAATTATGGGACTCCCACCCGCCCGAAATTTTGACCACGCAATTGTCACCCAGGCTGGCTAGGGACCGGTGAGGGTGAGACCCTATCGTTATGCTTATCACCAAAAGGATGAAATGGAACGGTTGGTGCAACAGATGTTAATGGCAGATGTTATTCAAACAAGTTCGAGTAATTCTAGTAAGAAAAAAAGACGGAAGCTAGCAATTCTGCGTAGACTATCGGGCGCTCAATGCCAGCACGATAGCTGACAAGTACCCTATCCCTGTCATTGAGGAGCTGATTGACGAACTACATGGGGCAGAGTACTTCTCCAAGATTGATTTACGATCGGGGTATCATCAAATCAGAGTTAAACCCGAGGATATTCACAAGACAGCCTTCTGCACCCATTCCGGCCATTACGAATTTCGGGTGATGCCCTTTGGCCTCAAAAATGCCCCGGCGACATTCCAAACTGTGATGAATGAAGCATTCCGGCCCTACTTACGCAGGTTTATATTAGTTTTTTTTTATGATATACTAATTTACAGCAGGACATGGGAATGACATTTGGTACACTTGCACCTAGCTTTGGACGTGCTACGAGATAATCAACTGGTGGCCAATAAATCCAAGTGCAATTTTGGGCAGACCCAGGTGGAGTACTTGGGCCATATCATCCAGCCTGGAGGAGTTGTCATGGATCCCAAGAAAATAAGCAGTGTTAGACAATGGCCAACCCCAACAACAGTCAAGCAAGTGCGCGGTTTCCTAGGGCTCACAGGTTACTATCGTCGCTTTGTAAAAGACTATGGGAAGATAGCCAAACCGCTCACTTCCATATTGAAGAGGGAGGGGTTCCAATGGAGTGGGGAAGCTCAAGAAGCTTTCGATCAGCTGAAAGAAATTATGACAACCGCTCCGACGCTAGTCTTGCCAGATTTTCCAAGGAGTTTACTATGGAGTGTGACGCATCGGGAAGAGGACTTGGGGCGGTTCTCATGCAGCACGGAAGACCGGTTGCTTACTTTAGCAAGGCATTGTCAGACAGCAATCTGGCCAAGTCCACATATGAAAAGGAACTGATGGCACTAGTTCTAGCAATTCAACATTGGAGGTCTTACTTATTGGGGCGAAAGTTCAAGGTTCATACGGACCAAAAGGCACTACGGCACATCCTTGAGCAGCGGATCACAACTCCAGACCAACAAAACTGGTTAACCAAGCTTTTGGGGTACGACATGGAGGTCTTGTATAAACCAGGAAATGATAACAGAGCCGCAGATGTCTTATCAAAAATACCAGAACATGCAACTTAGCGGCTCTATCCGTACCCTTCTGGGTGGACATTGACCGGCTGCAGGCAGAGGTAGTAGCAGATCCGGTCTTGAAGAAAATTATGGATGAATTGCGGTAACACCCAACCAAGGAATCTTTCTTTGAGCTACAGAAGGGACGACTGCTATATAAAGGGAGGATAGTGATTCCGGCCAGTTCTAGTTGGGTACAGACTTTTTTTCAAGAATGTCACAACACTCCAACTGGGGGCCATTCTGGAGCTTACCGCACATATAGACGAATTGCCGATAATGTCTATTGGATCAGTATGAAAAAGGATGTGTACAAGGCAGTAGCAGAATGTGTTGTCTGTCAACAACAGAAGTACCAAACCACATCACCAGCTGGCTTACTCCATCCTCTACCAATACCGGACCGTGTATGGGAGGACATAGCAATGGATTTTATTATAGGGCTGCCACGTTCCAAGGGGGTGGACGCTATATTAGTAGTGGTTGACAGACTATCCAAGTATGGTCATTTTTGCGCACTGAAACACCCGTACTCCGCTAGCTCGGTGGCGGAACTATTTGCTAAAGAAGTGGTGCGACTGCATGGGGTACCAAATTCTATTGTGAGTGATCGCGACCCAGTTTTTATCAGCCGATTCTGGTCAGAACTATTCCGCCACCAGGGTACGAAGCTACGAATGAGTTCTGCCTACCATCCGGAGACCGATGGACAGTCCGAGGTACTCAATCGATGCCTCGAGACCTATCTGCGATGCTTTGCTTCGGAACAACCTAAGGAATGGGCCTCGTGGTTGCATTGGGCAGAGTACTGGTACAACACGAGTTTTCACTCAGCGGCCGGTCAGACACCATTCGAGGTAGTGTACGGCCGCCCACCACCCACCCTACAACGGTATGTTCTGGGCGAATCGGCCGTGGATGCTGTCGAGCGCACCTTGTTGGACCGTGATGAGATACTGCGGCAACTCCAATATAACCTGTACCGGGCCCAGCAGAAAATGGTGAAGTTTGCTAATGTACACCGACGCGACGTGAGTTACAATGTCCGCGACTTGGTTTATATTAAGCTTCGACCCCATCGCCAATACTCGGTAGCTCGCCGAGTTAATCAAAAGCTTGTTGTTCGCTTCTATGGCCCATTTCGCATCACCAAACGCATCGGCACGGTGGCTTATCGTCTGGATCTCCCTCCCCATTCTAAGATTCATCCTGTGTTCCACGCATCGCAAATTAAGCGGGCCTGTGGGGCTCATGTGGCTCAAGCAGATTTACCAGCAGGGATGGAGACCGAGTTATCTACTCAGTGTGTTCCAAGGGACATTCTCGCCACCCGGAGCGTCCGTCGAGGGCTGAATCGACTGACCAGTGGCTCATCCGTTGAACCTCCAAGACTGATGAGGAGGCAACATGGGAAGATGTGGATATTATAAGCGAGCAGTTTCCAGAGTTTACCCACTGGGTTCGTGAGGACGGTAATGTTACCGAACCAGTCCCCACATAGCGAGTCTACACCCGTCGAACCCACAAAGGGCCAGGTTCAGTGAATGGTGGCAGCCCAAGGGACAGAGGGAATGAGGAGTGAATAGTGGAAGCCCAAAGGACAGAGGGAAAGGGGGAATGAATGGTGGCAGCCCAAGGGACATAGGGAAAGGGAAATGAATGGTGGCAACCCAAGGGACACAGGGAAAGGGGAATGAATGGTGGCAACCCAAGGGGGAGTGAATACTATAAAAAGGGTAAGGAGGAGAGGGAAAAGGTTATGTCTTTTGTATTAGCTAAACATAGGGACGTTGTTTCTCGCCGGCTCATCCGGTTGAGGTTGTCATTTTCTTTATTAGATAATATTGCATCTTGCTTGCGTTTTCTTCGGATCGTATCAGTATTATTATGCTTTGTACATGTGATGTGCTTATGCACAAATTGTGGTTGGCTTCAAAGGAAATATGTTCGGTGGTTGTGAGTATCAATCTAAGGGTGCTCTGGTGCTTTAGTATTGTAGTTGGCTTCAAAGGAGATATGTTGGGTAGTTGAAAGCATCGCGCTAAGAGTGCTCATCGTTTTGGTGCATTAGTACATTCGTCATAAACTAAGGAATGAATGTACAATTATTCCTTTGTTGCTTCCTAGTTGCACTCTTGTAAGCTTTCATTTGCTAACATCTTATTTGCCACTTGGGAATCCTACTCAATGTTGCAGTGACCCAAAGGTTGAAATTATTTCAGACCTGTGGTGACCAACAAGCTTAAGGAGACTCAAGTTAAGAAATTTACATACGTAGACTTTGAATATCTTGGACTAATTATGATAAATTGGACATGTGAACTTTTAAAATATAATTCTTTAAATACAAAGCAGAATTTACATTTTGGATGCTCTATTGTTACAATATGATAGTCTCATGCCTCTTTAGCTATAAGAGTTAGTGCATTTGAAGTGTCATGTCGTACAATATGCACACAGAATAATGTGATGTTCATGCAGATATAAGCTGAGGTGTTATCGAGCAGCAGTACATTTAGGAATCTAATACGCTATATGCTTACATATATATCCTCACATGCTGGCACGTGAATCGGCGGCGACGATAACTCGATCCTTGAAGATGATGGCGAGCGTGGTCGACCCTTTTGCCGGTTTCACCATCTCGATCGCGTCCTTCTCAAACCCATCGAACTGAATCAAACGGAAAAACAAGCATGCGATCAACAATCATTACAATCTGCCCCCCGCCATTAATGAGGCCAACTGACCAATCAGGAACACACGTTAGCACAAACCGGAAGTTGGAAGGAGGACGCACGAAGAGCTCCTGGCCAAGACCATCCGACTAACGAAGGGAACAACGATTCAAGGCCGCTCAGGTCAAGTTTCATGATTCACGAAGACGAGCGAGGAAGTAGAAACCCTAGATCAATTAGGGGTGGTAAGGTAACTGAGAAAGCGAGAAGACGTGGTTATTTTTGCGGTACTAGCAAGCGGACCGAACTTAAACCAAAAATCCGAAACCGAGTAGAAAGCCGGTTAATGGGCTAATTCGAATATGAGCCCATTTTAAAACTACTTCCAAGTCGCCATGTGAAGAAGCTGCGTGCCTGCGTGTTCACATGTACAATTAATCAAGATAACTTTAAGTAGCCCTGCGTGCCTGCGTGTTCACATGTACAATTAATCAAGATAACTTTAAGTAGGCTGTTTACTATTCGATTTAAACCGATGAACCGAACCGAATTAGCCGATTTGGTTTGGTTTGTAAAGTTGAAAACTAGTAATCGATTTGGTTTTGGGTTGAGAGGAAAAAAACCGTATAACCCAAACTGAACCGAATTAGATATATAATAAAAAAATATTTTCTATTTTCCTAAGTCCTAAACGACTAATGCTAAGATGCTAAGACAGCCAACGGGCTAACCCTAATTTCCCTTATTCGTATAACCCAAATCGTATAACCCTCCCTTATTCCCTAATGATAACACTCGCTCGTAGTCGCCGACTCCACTCTCAATCACGGCATTGCTTCTCCCAAAAAAATCCTAAATCGCCCGACTTCGTCTACCCTTAGCGGCCTACGCCGCAGTCGGCGGCGACGTTCATTGGCAGGTGTTCGCGGCATTCGAGAGATGACAACTCGAGTTCCGTGACTTCCATCGACTCGTGCTGGTGAGTGAGGAAGCCGAAGTTGGTGGCGACTTTGGGCAACGCGGTGACGCCACATGGAGTGTCAGCAACACGCGAAGCTTCCGCGTGGCTGACGACGACTTTGAGCGATGAGGCGTCGTCCTCGAAAACCCTAAACCGCCACACGCGACTCGCCGACTTCGTCTGCCCTCAGCGGCGTTCGCGGCAGATGGTGATGGCATTCGAGAGCGTGCTAGTGAATGAGGAAGCCGAAGTCAGCGGTAACTTTCGGCAACGCGATGACGCTGCGTGGAGCATCGGCAACACGCGAAGCTTCGGCGTGGCATGGGAGTGGCTGACAACGACTTCGAGCGACGAGGCATCGTTCTCAACTAGAGGGATGGTGGCCGCGTGGTAGGAGCCAGCTGGCAATGAGGGGCGGTTCCAACAAGCAACACGGTTCCAACGAGCGACGCGATTTCCAGCAAGCAACGGCCTTATGGCGCATTTGGATAAATGACAGTGGGCGATGATAGAGGACGCCGTTGGTATGTAATTTTCCTACGAATTTTTCCAATGCATGAAAATGTATATCAGTTTTAATCAGTTTAAACTGAACCGAACTGGACTTATTCGGTTTGGTTCAAATCAGTTTTTCACTTATATCGGTTCAGTTTGGTTTGAAAAAATTTACAAAAGTTTAATCGATTTTAGGTCCAATCGGTTCAACCCGATCGGTTCAGTTCGATTCGGGTTGAACCGATAGGACAGACCTTTAAGTTGGCAGAGACTTGCAGAACGAGCCAACACGCAGGCATCCCAACATTCCCAAAACAAATAATAGTTATCATAACATTAATCATTGGTATAACTAAATATAGACAGTGGGAACCTATACATTTCCAGATTGAACAGAACTATACATCTCTTTGACTTCATTTCTATCTCTCACTGAAGTCAAAAGGGAAAATTGCTACAGGAGGAGAAAAAAAAGAATACCAGCATATTACATGAGCTACTCCAACACAGTTATATCCAATTTAGCAATGGTGATGCTTGGAAGAATTCCTGAACCTTAAAATTGTAGTCAAAGCCCTCCCAAGTTTTCTGGATTTTGATTTACTCAGCCGCGTCATGTCCGTTACGTTCTTACATCCACCATCACCGACACCATAATCAGATGCAATTTGATAGACCTGCTGCAGTTGTTCCCTCACCGGCGACATTTCGCGTTGCCTCTGCTCTCGGAATAGCTGCAGAAGCTTCTGTGCTTTCTCCTTCCCCTTGGGAGTCCCGTTAGCTGAGATATATACAAGAGCTGGTATCACCCCTTCTTGTAGTACCATTAGGCTGCACTTCTCATCGTCGCACAGACTCAAGAGGCACGACACGGCCAGTTCTTGCTCCGGTGGCGCACCATTGTCAAGGATTCCTGCAAGAGCTCCTATAAGAGTTGGGTTGGCTATCATCTCCCTTTTTTCAGCAGTGCTTGATGCTATGTTTGTTAAGACTGCCAAGGACTTTTCTGTCCACAAATTGCCAGCAGGCCCTGTAGAGGATGATGCAAGGAATGTGTGCAGACCGTGTATAATACCAGCATCAAGCAGGGAAGAGATGTTTTCTGGGTGAGTTGAGAGGTTGTATAAAGCATAGAGGGCATCATGCTTGCAAGATCTCCTGCAATTGCTCTGCAGCAGCTGGACGAGGAAAGGGACGGCCTGACTCTTGCCAATTACAGGCTTGGCCTGATCAAGGCATGATAAGTTGAGGTAAAGGGCAGCGGCCGCCTCATGCGCATCAGGATTTTGAATCATCTCCTCAAGCAGAGGAATTACTCCAGCAGAGAACAAGATTTCTTTGTTTCTGATTCACAAAGAAAAATAAGAATGACTGGTAACATATAAAAAGGATTCGCTGAACTAAAGCCGAATGCTACAAAATTCCACAACAGGCAAGAATTACTAGCAGAACTTGTTGATAAATGGGCTTACTTGTTATTGTTGACAGCAAGATTAAAAAGAGCCATGGCTCCATTTTCTTGGGCTTTTGCATCTCCTTCTTGAACGGCTGACCTCAAAAATTGGACAAGTGCCTCAACAAAACCATTTGCGCCCAGGCAGATCCTCGCCTCTGCATTATCCTTAAGAAGATACCTTATCTGCTCTACAGCTATGCATTGTTTCTGAACTGTTCCTCCATCATTCAGATCAGCTAGCAACTTCCTATATCTTTCAAATTCATCCTTTTCAGCGTCTTCACATGACCCTTCGTCCACAGTGATCCTCTGATCTGCGTCAAGTGCATCAGATACACCGCTCTTCTGCACAGGATTTTGCAGTTCCTTCACTTGACAGGAACCACTTCCCATAGATACTGAATACATAGCCTCATTCTCTGATAACGCTAACCTCCAATAGTTCAGGTCAAGAGATTCTGGTGGACCATCAGGCACAGGGACACCGTTCTGTTCACACCAACTAGCAATTAGACCTTTAACACAATAATTTGGAGTTAGACAGAGATGAGACAGCTGCTGTTGGGTCTTTGGGCAAGTATTGTGTCCGTCATTAAACCATTTCTCAATGCATACACGTTCATATGTCTGCCCAGATGATATGATGACTGGGTCGTACATAAGTTGCAAGGAGATGGGGCATCTTAACTCCTCAGGGGGAATTGGCAAGTTGTCTGACTTTGAACCAATCTGCTTGAAATTAAGAGAATTGAGTTTGGTAATCTGTCTCGCAGAAGTTTTGCCATCAGCACTGACCTCAGTAGTACGAACGGTGGGTGAGCACGGAGCAGAACCTTGGGAGTCAGTATTATCAAGCACCTCATTTCTGAAAAGTTTTGAATATTTTCTCATGAGATGCAACAGGTATGCAACAATTGATTCCTTTTTCTTATCTTCCTCAGCCCGTGCCTTTGCAATCAACTTCTTGAGAGCCCTTCTCTCAATAAGAGCTGCTCTGGATGACATAATGCCCACCTTTGATGCAATTTGGTGGAGAATTTCAAGTTCTTCATCATCATCGGGATTGATACTAATTTTTTTCTCCTTCTGAAGCAATGCAATGACTTCAACACCTACGAGCTTCTCTGATTGATCCAGAGTAAAGACAGTCATCTGTAACTCTCTCACAATCTCGGCAATCTTAAATAGAAGGTGTAAAAACATATCAAAATGGAGAATAGTTATTGAAGGATTTATTAGTAGCCAAGGTTTCATAAAAAACAAACACTAAGGTTATAAAATATGGAATATCTGCGTATTTGAAAGTAAATTCAGTTCTTAAAAACAGCTGATGAACAATAGAATCCAAGCACATCAATTTTGATCATATGAGTGTTTTTAAAAGATAAAAAACATTGAAACTGTCTTGTGAAAAAGTATAAGAAGCAAAAAAGATAGAATACAGAATTATCAAAGAAAATAAAGATAAATTAAACAAATTGAAGTTCCATTTGGTGGTTAGTTTGTCATTTTGCATAATCTCAAAGATTATAGAAATGAAAGAGGACCCCAATGGATTACTTCCACATTATATCAGTGGGAGGGTTAAGTTGAAACTGACTGTATGTGAACTACACAGAAAAAAGAGTAATATGCAGAATGTTAATAAAAAAAATCATAGAAGAAAACAAAAAACACCCTTACCTAATATTAAGGACTAATACTAACAATGAGTTACTAGCATGATTTCATAGAGATCACAATCCTGGTGTAGCAAGTTGCAAGGATAAATTGAGAAAAAAAAACAAATATAAGCTTATGTGTCAAAAGAAGTGCATAATAACTACATGCGGTTTAGTGTTAACCAGTGGCAAAGAGCTCCAGCAGATGATGATGGTAGCTTTTTGCATTTTTGGAATGGAAAAGCAAACTTAATAATAAACAAAAATGAAAGATAAACAATGAAAGAAGACAATAACAAGAAGACAATAACAGTGTTGGATGGAAACTTTGTCATACAAACCACTAAGAGAACGAACAACAAAGCAAAGTAGATCACATACAAAAAATATTGCCTATCAAGAGGTGGTGGTCAGGTATGCCATGAATCCTTTAGGAGTATAATAAAGCCGACAGTGCATTAACGTACCTGACAATCAATAGATTCTGGGATTATGCCCTCAACGTGCCGAAGACTTTCCTCAAGAGCACATCTGGCTTTCTCAAATTTCACAAGAATTGAGTCTGCGGTTATAGCCTGATAGTCAAAATACAGGTGCAAGTAAACATACAGTTATTTGTTAAGCATGAAAAGAATTTCATTTAAGATATCGGCTTTACTTGGCACATGCTATAATTGGTCAGAATGCAACAAAACCTGTGCTACATACAAAGACTAAATGAGCTCTGGAACAAATGAGAACTCAATGAAATATCTTTTCATTCTGGACAATTATCATATACGGACTGGGGTGCAAAAGTATTGAGCATGTTATTCCATCAAAGACCGGGCATTATTGAAATAGAGTCCCCTCAGTGCTGAACACTTGGTTAATCAACTCGTGGCACATAATCATCCAAACCAGCAGAACTTAGTTATACAACCTCTCATCATATCATGAATTATCTAAACCAGAGTTGATGGCCCACCAAATTTATGAAGCCAGTTGAGAAACTCTAATTGTCTAGGTGTTGCGTACTCATCTATTGCCCAGTGACTTGATTCACACAATCATATGTAGAACGAACAAGGAGCTCTTCCAATGCCTATAAAACACCCACTTGCATGTACATTTAATTTTCATTACCAAAATGGAAAATGAAAGAGGATCCGTGAACCTTATAACAGCATAACCAGTCTTATGCATTTCATCATAGTAATGACAACCTAAAAAGGGTCCATAGTTGATCAAAGAACCAACCAACTCTTTAGTTTGTAGATCTGATATGATTTTTTAATCATTGGAATCGCTAGAACTTTTACCCTCAAGAAATTTAAGTCATAATACACAACGCCTTACAGTAGCCAATCAAGCAGTGTCAAACTAAACAAGAAATGGACTTGGGGAGAAAACTCACCAAGTAAAGCTTGCTGCACTCAGAGCAATGTTGAAGAAGGCTCTTGGCCTTGTCTATAGCGACATGTAGTGAACATAATGCTTGTATTCCAGACTTGCTTCTAGGTCTTGTTGCTTCCAGCACAGGAAATATGCCTAAAATCTTATATACTATTGCGGAAAGTTGTTTACACATTGCTCCATGCAACTGAAGACAAGGAAAGCAGTTGTGTCAATATTTAATCTAACCGCCACTCAATTAATTTATAATATCAAGGAACCAAAATATCGTTATGAAATGAGCTTTCTCTAGCACCAAATACAACAAGAACTTGCCCTGTAAAGTAGAGCAGGAATTATTGCTGGTTTCCATTACAGAAAAAAGATTATTATATTTAGAGTATATTCTCATTAAGATATACATTCATAAGACTATTCGCACAAGAAAAACAAACAATGACAGGTGTATATGTTTTGTATGGTAAGCCAACAAATTTTTTAAAAAGGAAATCTGGCAATAACATTTGACTTTTCAGTTAAAGTTCACATTTATTCATCTTACAAGCAATTAATCCCCTGAATATTCTAGAATGCATATTAGTATTAGCACCTTTGCATCGCTGAGAGCAAATAGGTTCTCCTCAGCTTCAATTGAGTCCATGATTCTCATCAAAAAGACTTATTTCCTGTTGAAAACAAAAAGGGAACAGATTGTAAGCGATGTGGAAATAGACTCCAAGAAGTGGGAAGGACCAAAACAAGTCATACTGGAATCTTCAACTTAACAAATTAAACTTTTCAAAAAAAATAAAAATAAAAACCAGGAAAATAAGTAAGAGAAAACAAGTCAATGAATTAAATCACATTCCAGTCCTAATTAATACTCACCATTCTTGCTAAAAGTTCGAAAAATACCATATTATTTAATTGAATTTGCACAAGGAAATATGATATTCAATATTCAGCAACTCCAGCAGTGGAAGAGTCTCCAGATTCTGACATTGGGAAACAAACAATAAGAAAAAGTCCGCATCAACTAAGGGGCGCTAGAATCCGGACCTGGTCGTCCGTTAGCAGCGTTAATATAGCAGGGAGAAAAAAAAAATAGAACAAGGCAACTTGAGAAATGAAAATCCACATTTTTTTATAGATATCTATTCAGACAACGAACCACCCACCATCGGAAAAACAAAAACAAGACAAAACATACATCTCGCAACTAAACAAACGTAAAGTACAACAGAGGAAGCAAAAAAAGCTGGGCGCCTTCATACAATGAATTCGATCCCAAACGTACCCCAAAATGAAATTTAGAAGAAACCAGGCTTCCATCCCAATATCCTGTTTCATTAGAGAAGGTAAGGAAATTGATCGGCGTCAGTGGCTGGTTGTCCAATCTCCAATTAGGGTCTCCAAATTAGGGTTCGGGAAATCAGCGAGCAGCTCTATTTCCGCCATCCCCGGAGAGCGGGAGACGGAGTAAGATCGGAAGGTACGGAATAGGTGCGCCGGTTTATTATTTATATCCAAAACTATTAAAAGAATAATTAAAAATATAAAAGGGAAATTATTCCGTGCGCTAAAAATGTGCCCCCTCCCCCCATTATTTTAAAATAAAAAAAAAGCACCATCTCCCCGTGCCAGTCTCGTGATTGGTAAAGGCAACGGGTCCCAGGTCCTGGTGGAAGCGGGTGCAGCGTGCAAATGGTACGAATAGAACGCTTAAAAAACAGTCGGCAACGAGTACGGCCAATTTAGCGCCGGTTTATTATTTATATCCAAAACTATTAAAGGAATAATTAAAAATATAAAAGGGAAATTATTCCGTGCGCTAAAAATGTGCCCCCTCCCCCCATTATTTTAAAATAAAAAAAAAAGCACCATCTCCCCGTGCCAGTCTCGTGATTGGTAAAGGCAACGGGTCCCAGGTCCTGGTGGAAGCGGGTGCAGCGTGCAAATGGTACGAATAGAGCGCTTAAAAAACAGTCGGCAACGAGTACGGCGTAAACAAAATGAATTCCGTATGCGACAGATCAGAACCGTCGGTTTGGATGATGCACAAGATCGGAGCGTCCGATCTAGGGGGACCCACTTTGGATGCTTGTGGCTGAAGATAGTTAGGGGGTGCACGTCACGGGCTTCAGTGATCGCAAGTTTGACCGACGAGCGGCGTGTCACTGACGGCCGGGATGACGGGATCGTATGATCCGCGCGTGTGCGGGTGTTGGTCGCTGTCAGTGGCGTCCATTTCCCCCAATTCATCGGGTAAACGGTTGGCCGACTGCAGCGGTGGGGGAGTCGGCGCCGGCGTGAATTAAATGCTCGTATCGGACGAATTTGACCACAAGACGAGACTGGTATTTGTACCGCATACGGTCCTGTAGGCGCCTTTTTGCCTCTTTTATTATTAGTCTTTTACGCAGTAAGCTCGACGGTTACTTTAGCTTTGATTGAATTTGCACTTTAAAATTAAAACCGATTTTACATAACTAAATTTATTGAAAAATTTTATCAAATTTTTTTAAAACTCCGAATTATAAAAAAACTCTCTTACTGAACCAAATTTAACTAAATTTTTTTTTTTCATAAATCTGCTTTTTTACCTTTATAAACATAATTTCTCTTTTTAATATATTTATCAAATAAAACTAATTAATTTTATATTTATATCAGTAAATTCAAATTTTTGCCAAATCTAATTTATCCAATTTACTGATTTAATACCAGTATCAGAAAATTTAATTTTTACCAAACTAAAAAAAATTATAGATAAAAAAACAAAAATCCAATTAAAAAAATACTGATATCGCCAAAATTATCGAACCAAAATTATCAATAAAATTTATCCAATCTGCTGATTCAATACCAGTATCAGTAAATTTAATTTTTACCAAACTAAAAAAAATTATAGATAAAAAAACAAAAATCAAATTAAAAAATACTGATATCGCCAAAATTATCGAACCAAAAATATCAATAAAAATAAAATCAGTTTTTTTTACCTTACTAATGCTCACCTCTGGCAAGGAAAATGAAACTCTTGCAGCACAATCTAAAACTAAATACAAATCTTGGGATGGGAAACGAACAATTTTTTTAAAAAAGAAAATACAAATTGGAACGAATCCTATATTTTTTATTTGCATCATACATATTTTCTATAAGCACATAATTGCTTGACATTTCTACGTAACAAGACTAACAAGTAACAACGCAGACGTATTTCAATCTGTGAAGCTCTCGTAGTAACAAAATAGGAGTAAAAAAAAATTTGGCGAAGCACGCAAATTCCTCTACAACTCGATTGATAAAAGAACATACTATACAGATGATGGCATTATTCGTTGTAATTATGCATGTAGAAGGCAGAAAACCAGAAGAAGAAAAAGAATAAAGAGATTACTCATCATCTCTCCAAACCTCACGTAGCAACTGATATCTGATAGCGCTGGAGCAGCTATGTCCTTTGGTCTCCGTTTTTGGGGTAGGGAACTTGCCGATTATGATTGAAGCCAGAGGTGAATTCAGTTCTTCAAGCTCGTCATCGCTCGTGTGGCACTTCCGGACAACAGATGATCCACTCTTTATGGAACTAATTGATGGTGGAGAGTACATGATTGAAGATGCATTGCACGGGAGGTTTCTGATCTCTTCCTGGCTGCCGCC
This sequence comes from Costus lasius, assembly GCA_027563935.2. Taxonomy (NCBI): domain Eukaryota; kingdom Viridiplantae; phylum Streptophyta; class Magnoliopsida; order Zingiberales; family Costaceae; genus Costus; species Costus lasius. The sequence continues at coordinate 105,136,020 of CM050453.2, forward strand.
AAGATATTCCTGATCACATTTCCAAACCATAATAAACTTCTCAGAAGACAAGAGGAAAAAAGGATGCACAATAAAAGTATCAGAATACTGTCAAAAAGATGTCTCGAAAGGGTCAAGTAGATCAACTGGTAAGGGCCACAAAATCTTGAGTTCAAATCCGGCCTTCATTATTTACTTGTCTATGTCCAATATATATATATTTGCCGAGTACAATACGTTTTGAAATTGATCATCAAATGGCTTTGGCTTTGAGATGTCAAAGTAGATTGGTTGAAGGATGGTAAAGTTCTTGAGTGCTAACCTCAGATTCTAGCGCCTGAAAAACGGTATCTGGAACTGGATCAGGACAAAATTCATCTGGTTGGAATCTTCTGAGAATATGAATGATCATACTTGGACTAAATGTTGGGCATACCTTTGCAAATCGAAAGTAAACATGAAATAAGATTACATAACCTTATAAAGTGTATGTATCATGAGTGAGAAAGTAGCAAAGCTACCAATCAAGCTGGTGGTCTTAATATATGAACAAACCTCTTTTCTGATTGACTTTTCCAAAAGTAGGTCCTTTGGGAGCATTAGAAGATCACTAAGTGCATTCAGAAGGTGGAAAGATTTAAAGGATGTTGCGACTAGTGTACTAGCATCTTCGGCAGGAGAATCATCGGCATCCATACCAAATAGGTCAGTTAGCCATCTAGACCAATTTCCAATCTGCCAAACGTAAAAGCAGATATCAATCACAAATGTATTCAGAAGATAAAAATCCTTAATTTGTACACACTCATCAATCATAAATATAGAAAGAACAAGGGGAAAAAGGCAGGCTTCAACGTCCTTAAGTTTTAGTTGGCTAAAAACATTTTCATAAGACTTCGAAACATGTCAATTATCTGAGGAAATGTTTTGATGCCACTAACCGCATTTTTTAGTTGGGCTCCAGATCCAAAACTTAATTCACCAGTACAAACAGGGAGAACCTTGGAGTCACTGATTGGATCCGACACAGGATCTGTTGGAATTTCATTGTCAGATTCACGTAAGATGGCATTAAACATAGCCACATCAAGTCTTGCCACACATTGTTCCATGACCTATGAAAGAGAATAAATAACACAAAATATCAAGATTGGCAGCTAGATAACGTGTTTGCAAAATGCAATTGTGGATTTTTTTTTTATGAAGTTGGAACAACTAAGCAATTTCATCTTGGAAATAACCACTATGAAAAAAGCTGAGAGGGAGAAGTAGATAAAGTGAAATCAATTGTTGCATCGGTACAACCTTAGATTAGCATAGCTATGAAATTTGCGTGCTATATATTGTCCCATCATAATGTCCATAGTGAATAGAAGAAAGAAGACGGAAAGCATATATACGAGCACCACTAAACAAAATGTACTCCAGAAAAATGAGAAGAGCCAAGAATTCATGCCTCAGCCATCCCATTCCCCACATTCAAAATAAAGCTTCACTTAGCTGCACTTAGTTAATAGTTTCGAAAATAAGCAACACCAAACACTGAACAAAATCATGTCACGCAAGCAGGCACATACAAATAAAGCATCGTAAGCTACATGTAATACATATAACATGCACGCAATAGCAGCAATAGAAGCAAGCTGTGTGAGCAGGATCAAATTGGATTTTCTCAGTTTCTAACGAGAGCTTCAACTCGGGTTTACCATCCATGCATGCATCCAGTTGCCAGGGCATTCACCTACGTGGTTGACAAAATCAAGAAAGTGGGTACTTTAAAATTTTTCATGTTGTTTCCTTCTACTTCTACTGTTCTACAATGCCCAAAATAATAGAAGACAATAATGTACAAGATGTATATATTATATATATAACTTTTATTTGCTTGTAGGAATTTAGCTATGGATATTGGCACGGGCACCTAACTATTTAACACAATTTTAGATGGATTCGTCTATGAATTGAAGAAATTGTGCACAATGTATGGACCGAACCCAAATCAGATCTAAGATCAACATAGAACTGCATTTTACACTCACCAGTTTAGCTAACATAGGCAAGCATCCGCATTCAAGTCCTTCACTTCTAAGAGGGCAAAGCCGTTGAGAGCCATCCTTAAAAGCTTTAATCCAAATTTCTATTGGCAAGTTTGCTTTTTGTTGATCTCCAGTGCTTTGTGTCCTTCCATAGCTTTTCGTTGAGATTGAAACCAATTTTTTTTCACTGCCGTCATTGCCAGATTGCATACATGGGGTTAAAGTCTGAAAGAAAAAGAAACTGGAAATTGTCATCCCAAGAAGAGATTTAAGAACTAGATAATTACAAGATAAAAAAATAAATTCATGTGTGGATCATGCGTTCATAGCAAAAAAATATGGACCTGCCACCACACGGACTCAACAGTTCTAGAGAATATCCAGGTTTCAATTTTCTCCAATGCAGATAAGAAGGTATCAGGGTCTTCCCAGTCTCCAAACTCTTCGCTAAAAGATAACTTCTCATTCTTCCGAGAAATAGATTCCCATTTCAAAGTGGAAGGTTTCCTCTTTGTTAACTTTACAGAACCATTAATTGTGAAATTACTACTGGCAGATTTTGAAACATCAGGGTGTTTAATAGTTTCAGTCACAATGGCTCTCAGAATGATTGAGTTTGATAGCCAAAAAGTCAACCTGTAGTAACAAGAAAGAAATTTGCTCAATTGATGTACTTAAGTAAAATGTATGGTACAACTTGAAGATCAAGAGAGCTACATAACAAAACAACACGAGATAATTGAATAGGTGATTTGTATGCAAGTCTTAGATTGAGAATTTTAAAGATGTGGATATTTAGTAGGATTTACTAATTTTATACTCCAATCTACTAGAAATAGTCGTTTCAATGAAAGAAAAAATATGTAAAATGATACTTGCCTTGCCACGTCATTTCCACAGGCTTTTGCAACCAAAGCTAGTCCTGATGCAATACTTCTAGCTGCACCAGCTCTTCGTTCATCTGACCATTGTGTTGAAGTATGATTATACAGCCTCGAAAGCCGTCGTGCAGGAGTATGGACTTTATGTGCTGAACTCGCATGCTCGGCTACTATGGAATAAAGGCCAACCTCTATTGCAGCAGCTTCTCTCAGCTCTGCTTCAAGCAACTTGACTCTATGCTCCAACTCCTGGAGTTTGTCACTGGAAAAGCCCCTTCCATTAACCCTAGAAACATATTTCACTTTACTTGAGCCTGAGCTTGTACTTTCACTGTCATCTCTTATATCATCTGTGCCAGAATTTGTGCTAGTATTACCTATGTCTTCTTGGATATCAATTTCTTTAACATCTTCTTTATACTGTTCGTTGGAACCGTAAGGGATGCTTCCAATGGAGCGTGGAGGTGACCTCACTGAGAGCTTCATACTCCTCAGTCTTTCATAAGTAAATGTGCTACTTCGTTTATCCCCACAAGATTTCCCGTTAGATATAGCCAAGTCAGTGGGCATCGTACCAGTATTTTGCTTAATATTATGTTGAATATGTTCTAAATTTACAGGTGTTTTAGGACTTTCATGGGTATTTGCTATATGTTGACTACTATCATCTACTTTTGATTCACTTCTTGTCTCCTTCAATATGTAGTTTGCATCATGTACTGTTGCATCTTCCACTGATTCATTACTATTATTCTCTTGTGATTTACCATCCTGCTCAAAGTTTACATCTGCTTCAGATAAATTTGATTCTTTGTTTTGAGAAGAAAAATCCAAAGGTGTAACCGTAGCTGTGACTACAGTACTATCTTCTTTGTTAACTGGGTCTTCTACTATATTTTCTCTGCTAGTGTGACTTATCAACTTTTGTTGAACTTCCTGCATCAAAGGATTCCTTTCGGTTTCATTGTTTGCAGTACTAGATCCAATTTCCTCTTCAGATACTTTAGAAGTAAAAAATGAAGATACCGTGCTAAGGTTGTCTGCATTCTCCATTGTGAGCTTCAAATGTTTCTGAGGAGAATTAGGTCCAGCATCATCAATAGCTTCTAAGCTCTTAGTATCACTTAAAGAGACTAGTGACAGAGAATCTGGCAAAGCACCATTTTGCTTAATGATAAGATCATTGATGCGGTAAGTTTCTGTCATTTGCGATCCCACACTTTCTGGCACTGATGCCAAAGTTAAGTTGGATTCGTCATCACACATCCCTTCAATCTCCTTTTTTGCAGTTGCATTCTTCATTTCAATACAAAGTTAATAATTGCTCATCAGAACATGATCAATTAAAAATAAGAACGTCAGCATCCAAATCAGATTAAATTTCACTGCTCTATGGTTTAACCTGCAACAAATTTTAGACAGCTAACTAAATAAGGAGGTCAAATTTTGACCTTTTTTTCCTCACTTGGTAAGTGAGCACATCAGATCATTCTAAGTTTGTGAAAGTTCTTTCTTGATAACTTTAAGATGCATGATAATGAAGAATGATTCGAATACTAGTTTGTATCAAGTTGTATACCCGTATGACCCTATACTAGTTGATTGAACAAGGGCAGTATACTGATCCAATTGTATAGTTAGATATTTATATATGGTATATATGGCACTATTTGACTAATCTAGACCAAACAATTCTAGGTGATTGCATATCTGACAATAACAAACATTGGTATAAATAGGAACAGCAATGAGTCAAGTATACCCAAACCCTATTTAAAAGGGTGCCCACAATTATTTGATTAAATAAAAAATATAATTTTTTATTTTAAAATATTCTATAAAATATAATTTTATAAATTAAAATAATAATAAGTATATTTTCTATAATACATATTTTATTACTAATTTATATATTTAATAAAAAGATATATTTATATTTATTTAAAACCCAACCTGCCAAATCTAAATCATATAATTTAGCTAATTGGGTACCAGTAAACAGGTCTAGCGTACCCGTCTTGTTGGGTTAAATTGTCATCCCTAGGTACAAGCATATCCACCGGACATTGATAATTTGACAAAAAGGAAAATGGTAAGTTTCTATGTATTGCAACAGTTTGAATTCTGAGTAGTGAATACTTTGACAATTATCATCTTTTATTGTATGTAAATCAGGCATTAGTAATTACCTGGTAATGTTCAACATCAGGGCTACTGTTATTGTGAACCAACAAATCATCTGCCTTTGCCTCCAGAGCAGATGACGAGTGAACAAGAGAGGCATGGGAGGAGACATCGTCATCAGTGAAGGAGGCAATTTCAGCTTCCTCAGCATACTCCTCATTCATTAAGTCGGATACTGAATCCTTCCCATCTTTATCCAACGAGACCTCCTTTGAGAGACTCTCCCTGGACGAAGAACCTACACTGCTGTTGTCCAAGGGTTGAATTCTAAAGTACAGCACCGGCTGCGCAGTGCTCCTGAAACTCCTCTTGCTGCTCACAGGGACGCTAGCACTCACAGTATCTCTGAGAATGCCATGCTCTGCCAAGTCAATTACTGCACTCCCTAAGTGCTGCCCCTTTGACTTATCCCTCCTTGGTTCATACAAGTTGAATTCAAGTAGGTTCTTCTGGAAACCCCCCTTGTCATTGCCTTTGCTTGAACCTTCCTTCAACAACCTGACTTCGATCTTAAAGGATTCATTGAATTCAATCTTCCCTTCTGTGGCCCCTGATCCGAGGTTTGGGGTGGCAATGCTCGTAGATCCAGAAGTCCGGTCCCCATTCTCCCAATGTAGGACCACAGAGCGCAAGGATTTCAGGGAGTGGGATGGTGGCCATGGTTTTATTTCTTCTATGTGGATGATGTAATCCACATGAATCGCAATCCCTTTCTTGTTCTTTGACCGCAGGCCGAGAACCATGATAGCAATATTGGATTCTGAAGATGCGAAGCTTTATTTCCCACGCCAAAGTCAACGTATATCTCGGCGGCGGCCCTCAGATCCCAACGCTGAAAGGAGAAGCACGATGAAGACAGAAATGAATGTGTGTAAGCTGGGGATCCTTATGGCAACCACAAGAAACAATAATTCCTGACAAGCGAGATCCAATTGATTGCACTAGGGAAAGACAATCAAGCAATAATTTAAGAACACGATCATCGATCAAATGTTACAAGAAGAAATTCTCAAGTTACACTACACGACCACAAAACTAAGAGATCGCCAAAATGTGCCGAATACACCCACCAGAAGCAGTGTTTAAACTACCAAAATCATCGTAATTCGCAAGAACAGGGGAGAGAAGGAAAGAAATACAGCTTGCACATGCACCTGCGATAGCCGAGCTGCTGCCTGTTGGCAAAGTTACAGACTTCACGCAGCTTAATCATCGAGTAAATGAAGAAAATTAGAAGAGATCAAAAGACCAAAATTCTGGGTATGCCCCCAATAATTCGCACAATGCAACAAAATCCCTCGAAGAAACCAAACAGATGCGATCCGATTCGTGAAATCCGCCCTCCAAAACCACACAAAATGCGAACAAAAACCTCCAATGACAATCAAACTTTTCCCACATACCTTGCAGCCTGAGAGCCAGCGTAAGGAGCAGATAGAAGGAAGTTCACTCCGCACTGGGATTCAGAAATACACAGAAGCCCCACGCGAAAATCTTGTGGAAAAAATAATGAGAAACACAATAAATAAACCAAAAGATCACAACTTTCAGCAATCCAGGTTTCAGAAATTCATACATGTATAGAGAAAAGTAGAAGAAAGATCACGTCGCGCCGGCACAAATGGGGGAGTCTAAGCGAGCTCCAGATCGCCACCACGTGCCCGCATTTCCTCCGATTGAGCCGCTCCGCGTCCGAGCCGGCGGTGGTCTGAGTAAAACGAGACGAGGACCTCAACAAAAGGTAAAGAAAGGGACGAAGCAAAGACAATCAGAGTCGTGGAAATAAATGAATAAACAAATACATGCATACATATAGACACCTAATCCCCTTTTTTTTTCTCTCTGTGACGCTGGAAGCGAGTCGATGCTTATTGAAAGCAGCGAACTTGGCAGGCGAAGAACGAATACTTTAGTCAGAGCGCCATTCCTTTTCCTTCCTCTGAGGTCACGGTGAGCGAGGGTGAGAGCGAGAGGAAGAAGATGAAGCGGGCAAGTGCTTTGGAAGTACTCGCCGACGCGCTCCCTGGGAGCGCAGGAAAAAAAGACGAGGAGGCGAGCGAACGAGGCGCGTCCATGGGGGATCGGACGGTAAAGACAGCGGTGGCGGGAGTCGAACTACCGGCGCGGGACCCACCCCCTTCGTGGTGCTCCGCGCGCCAGATTCCTTTTTTTTTTTCTCTCTTTTTCTGATTATACTATTATTTCCCGTGTTCCACTGCACGTGCTCTCCGGATCCAAGCCAGGTGGTCCTCAAAGTTCGCGACCTCCGGATTAAGAGATCCTATCCGTTCAAATTATTCAGTTAGCTTTCCACCTCATTACTCGCTAAAAATACCGTGGCCCCCGGTTCCTATCCAACAGACGCTCGGGTACAGACGGCCTAAAACAGGGAGGAGGAGAAAGCAGATAATTATATTAATAGTTCAAATGTCAACGACAAATCTAAACTTGGGATTTGGGAACCTTTAATCCAAGTCAATCCACGGAATTGATATCTTACTAGCTCTTAATTTGACCACAAAACTTTCTTGCCTAGTTCTAGAGGAATAGTAAAGAATCAATTTTGCTGATTGAATCGAGAATCATAATGCACATTTAACTAAAGTGTCATGTCACGATGTTGAATTAATTTAATTGTAATTTGTCGGCTGTGCTTGAGTGCATATATGGCCCTCATTCACCTCATTCACCACATAATTTATAGTATAATTATTTTCAAAATTGAATCATACAAGTAGATTGATTGATTTGGCACTATTCTCATTGGCCCCCCAATTGATATTCTATTTCTTTATAAAAATTGAATTGCAAGGAATTTTTTTCAAAATTTAAATTTCATAATATATAAAAGTATTATAGTAGATATTTTTTAAATTTAACAAAAATATTATAATATTTTTTTTCTTAATTACCGTGCTAAGTTAATATTGCCATGTGGTGAATTGATTCATGATTCATGCCACTAGTGAATAAATTACTCGTAGTACTCTTATAGTGCAATTGTCTTACACTTTATTTTTTGATATTTAAAAAATAAATTATTATTATTATTATTATTATTTAATAGAGGTTGACAGCTTTGTACGTAGCAAAAATCTAGTTATGATTTTTTGTTGTTTTCTCTTGTGCTCATATCTATGAATGACAAGGGAAGCGCTACCAACTCTTACAATAACATTCCAACTGCCTCATTTTTTAAAATAAATATAATATTATTTACTTTTAAAAAATATTTTATTTAATTATAAAAAAATTCTTCTCATAAGAGAGGTGAGTGTTGGATCTGCACGGATCCGATATTTTTTATAAAAAAATATGTAAAATGAGGTAATAAATAATTAATATAAAAGTAGGCTCTGAAGAATTGGTTAGTGGTTGACGTTGAAGACTCACCGTTCATCTAACCTTGAAAGGACCATAACACTGGATGTGAAAATAACGCTGGACGTACAATTGATTAACCGTCCTGCCAATTACAGCCCTTTTGACCGTTGATTAGTACAGTGAAACGTAGGGATGGCAAAAAAATCTCATCTTTAACTTGACCTGACCTGACCCAAAATCAACGGAGAAAACCTGAGTTAACCGGGGGGTCAGGTCGGGTTCGGGGAAAACCCGACGAGGGTATAGTCGGGTTGGGATCGGGTATGAGAATTTAGGTACCCGCCCCGACTATTAAAATAACAAATTTACCCCTTATAAGTTATAACCTAGTTACTAAATTTTAATAATTTAGGTAGAAATGATGATATAGTTTATGTAAAATATTTTTTTATTTATATATTATGAATAAATAATGCAAATTAATTTTAAAAAATATTTATAATATATATTTATTTTTTTAGGGTCGAGCGGGGTCGGGGGGTGTGGGGCAGGGTTTTCTAAACTCTTCGGGTTCGGAGACGGGTTTGGGAAAGTCGGAGTCGGGTCGGGGATGGCAAAACCTGACCCCGACCCGCCCCGTTGCCATCCTAGTGCGACGAGAAGTAAAATTCCACGGCTAGATTTTTTTAATCCCCATCCACGTGACAACAAAGTCTAAACCTAACTTTGACTCGAAGTTGTCGATAACAACAGTCGGGTTAAATCCTCTTTTCATTACTTAACTCACAGTCAAAAATTTAAATCAAGATGTTAATTTACATATGCTATTGGAACCAAAACGCAGGCCTTAGTGTTAGGCCCTGGGCTCCCCGGTTCAGCCCAGGAAGGGTGGCACAGGCCCAAGCCCAAAAACGCTCGAACACGCACGCTTCCTCACGTGCGAAGCGGACGACGCAACGAGGCTCGCGGGGCTCGCACGCGACGCGAAGTATTCGGCGGCGGACGCGAGCTCGTTGGCAAGCTCCCAGACGCAGTCGAGCGGCTGGCTTGGACGCGGTCAGAGCGGAAGATTCGGTGCGGAACGGCTTTGGGGAGATGTTCGGAGGCGACGGCGAGAAATTCGGAGCTGGCGACACGGTCGCGGCGGAGATTGGAGGCGGCTTCGTCGTCTCCGCGAGATTCGGACGACGACGCGGCCTCGAGCGGCAACGCTCGTTAAAAGAAGGAGAGAACTCGGGAAACAGGGGCTGAAGGCGAGGAGATCGGGCGAACGGGCATCCACCTTCGGCGAGTGTCTTCGAGAGGAAAGAACCGGAGAGCGTGTAACGGCGGCGACTCTCGCCGCCAACGTGAGAGGTTGAGAGAAGGGTTTTGTAACTTTGATTTACGAAGGAATAAAGTGAAGCTTTCCCTTCCCCTGTGCTTCTTCTCTAGCGGCGGTATCTCCCTGCTTCCCCTGCTTCCGGTGGTTCGGCGACGCGTCCGGTGGCAGGTGGCTACCGGGCGACGTCGGGGCGGTTCGGGCAAAGCGCAGGCGGCGCGTCGGTCCGTTTCTCTTCGGCGAACTAGCGAACGCGGCAGCGTTCGCGTGAAGACGACACAGGCGGCGCTCTGCTCCGTTCGCGCTGCGGAGACGAAGGTTGAAGACGACACAGGCGGCTGACGCAAGCGAACGTAAGCAGAGAAAGTCAAAATCGGCGGCGGAAATCGAAATCGAATTCGGTTTCAAGGCTGACGCAAGCAAAACGTCACCCCGGAAACTGAGTTCGCGGCGGACGAATTAATCGTCGGCTGACGTCAGCGTGACGTCAGCAAGAACGATTCGGCGGCGAGTTTGAACAGTAAAGTTCGATTAATTTGGTGTTAATTTTGACTTCGGTCAAAATTAGAAAAGAGGTATTTTGATTTAGGGTTTTGGTTTTAATCGGTTCCTTCCGGATTTCTCGAATTAGGGTTAGGGTTTTCCACCCCTTTTCTGTGAGAATTGTAATTTGAGGGATAAAAGTGAGCGGGAACTAGGGTTTTGAATTTGAGGACGAAATTCAGTCCGGAAACCCTAGCGCAGTTACGTTCCGGTGTTTCGCCGGACGGCTCTGAGACAACGGATAAGAGTTGTTTTTAGACCGTTCCGACCGGGGCGTGACACTTAGGGTATGCTTGGTCTCACTTTTAAGCTACTTTTTATTAGCTTTTAAGTAGAAAGCAAAGAAAAAATTATTTGGTAATGAAAAACAGAATTGAAAAAAAAGCAAAAAAATAGAAGTTGGAAAAGCTATAATTTAATGCTTTTGTAATTTCTGCTTCTTCAAAAAAAATAATTTATATTATTTTATTTAAAATTTTAAATATTATTATTTTAAATAATTCAAAATTTTAATACCAAAGAAAAATAAAATATATTATTATTTTAAATAATTTAAAATATTATATTTATTTATTATTTTAAAATTTGGCATCGGTTAAAAAATTATTAATCAAATATTTTATAAATTTTGACAATGCAGCATAGTACAATTTAGGCCATAACCTGCAGCTGTTGGTTGTTTGCTGTTGTTAGGCCTGCGGGCCGAATTTGGACGCGGCCCAAATAGCAGCCCAGCCCAGCCCGCCATACCTGTGTCAATCTAGTGGATCTGATCGGATCGGGCGCAGCCCGAATCCGAATCCGGATCAATATTCACCCTAATGCGTTGTGTGCACGCGACAGGATGTGGGTGGTCGTGTGCCTGGGGAGTCACGTTGACTCGGGCGAACGAGAGAACAAAAAGAAAAGGTGGAGAGGAGAGAGGGGGCCTTCGTCTCCGCGAACGCCCGTTTTCGATCTTCGTTCTCTCCCCTCCGAGCTACCTCTTCTCGTCGGACGCCGTCCGTCGGCCGAGTTTTTCCCAGCGTTTCGGTGGTGCGGGTGGGCGGTGGAACGTCGCGGAAAACCCCGCCCCTTTTCCGGTTTCTACCGTCGTCTGCAACCTATTCTCCGTCGCCGATCTCGCCGCCGCTTCGCCGGAGTCCTCACTGCCAGATCGCCTTGGAAGGCGCGTCCGGACACCTCTTCACCGGAAAGACGGAACCGGCGCCTAGCGCCGAGGTATTTCTCCTCGCCTCCTCTGTCTCTGTCCCGGGGTCGCGTTCTTCCCCGGCGACGCCATTATTTCCGGTCACCTTCGCTGCATGCCTGTTTGGCAAGAACCGCGCTCCTCCGGCGAGCCCTCGCTCCTCTTTCGGATGCCGGCTCGCCAGCCTGCGAGAACTTCCGGAGCCGAGCTCGTCTGCGAACGAGCTGTGTTCGGTCGCCGCCTGCGTGCGGCCTCCCCTTTCCGCTGTTTTCCTCTTGCGAGCGAGAGTTTCCGCCAGCGTGAAGGGCTCTCTGGTGGCCAGCGCCGCCTTCCTCGACGTAGAAGTATCCGGAGCACGAGTCTTCCTCTCGTCCGGCTCGGCCGCCGCGTGTGCTCCCCTGTCACCGTCCTCTCTCGTGCGTGGTGGGAAGACGACGTCAATGGGTCAGCCGCCAGCAGCCCCCGTCCGCCAGGCCTCCACTCCAGCGACGCCCGTCGCGGGAGGACGCGTCTCCTCCGTCTTCCTGAGGTTCCTACGCCGAGGAGAGGGCCGCGTGCCCCTTCAGCCGTCCAACAAACGCACGGCGTGCTTCGGCGGATGTGTGCAGCAGGCCTTTGGGCGTATCTCCAGCTACGGCCGTTCTCGTCCTCGGGCGAGAAGGACGAGACCGTCGGTTCTCCAGCGGAGCGTCGTCCGGCCTCGCCGCCGGTGTGCGAGCGAAGAGCCGATTGAGTTATTCCTATCACTGGCATGCGACGCCATGTGGACGACTGTCCTAGATCGCCGGGCGCCGGCTAGATCCGTGGACAAGTGAGTGTGTTCCGAGTCTGTTGTGGACCTCGTCTGACGCGATCGGATACGAGTGAGTCCCGTTTGGGTTCGGGTGAACCCGGTCCGGTTCAGAGATACCGGCCCTTGTTAAATTCAGAATGTTGATCGAGTAATGTTAGAACGGCAGCGATCCCTGTTGAGTCCACAGTCGGGCTGGGGAATCGACTCCGCCAGTCACGCCCAATCTGGCGATTTCGACGGTTTGGATACCTGCGTTGACGCAGTTGGACTCGAGTCAAGCATTGACTCACGAGTGAAATAATTAAAAAAATATTACCGTAATTTTAGACGTGACAGCTCTCATGCATTACAACTTTTGGATGCTCACTTTGCCCAGCTACATATCTGCACTCATATAACTTACTAGCTACTTATGCGACTCTTTATCGATGTTCTATGCATTTGATTCTTCGGTGGAGTTAGGTATCGTGCAGCTACTCAAGGGTCAAATTTAGGATAAGATTTCTCAAACTGACCGAATCCAACCTGTTGTAATCCCTCAATCTTTCCATATTTGAGTGGAGAAGCAGGATCTAATTTCACCCCCACGGGATGATCCAAACTCAATGCAATAATCATGGAGAAGATTACAAAGAAATGACTCTTTTTTTTCTTCGGTCAAACATAACTTTGACCAATAGCACAAGTTTAAGTTCATTAAAAACATGAAAACTTACCAAAGAGCCAAAATTGGTACCTTTGAGATGGCCTAGACGACAAAATTTGACTTAATCCAATTCAACATAAAGTTAGACGGATTCAAGTCAGTCATAATCGTGTTTAAGTTATAAACAAGGTCAACTCGTTGATGACTTAAAAATAATTGGGTCGTATCAGGTTATAAACGGTTGACCCACTTAACCCGATTATATTACTTATAATATCAACCTATAAACCCAAATTTCTTTTAACTATCTTTTAACTCAGATTTTATCCCACAAAATCCTAAATTTTTTATTAATTTTTAATAAATTTTTTATTAATTTATTATTTATATATAAAATATAAATGATAAATTTATAATTGGGTTCTGTCAGGTCAAGCAAATCAGGTTAATGAATAACTCAATTACTAAATAAGTTATTTGAGTCATGTCAGTACTTGTGTTAATATATAACCTATTTAATAAATAAGCTATTCGGGTTGTGTCGGATTGACTTGATTATATTCGGATTATTTTTTAGTTAGATATTTTGATCAATTAATTAAATAGATTATATTTGGATTAGTTTAATAAAGTCATAGATCATAATTGACACAACTCATTTATGAGCTGTGACTCAAATTACTATGTCTCATGGGCTGGACTAATAATGGTTTGGGTTGGAACAATATAATGTCATAATTTAGTATATATTATATGGCGATTTTAGAATATAAAGTACTCGAACTCGATAGTGATAGATAAGAAATACTATTTTATTGTACCCGAGTTAGTTGCGAGAGATAAGAAATACTTCGAATAGTAAAAAAGAAATTGCTATGGAGATCCAAAGAATGCACAAATCTGTAAACAAATATATAGCATTTATCATGAATATTAACTAAATATCATACTCAATGACTAAATATTATGGATATTAACAAAGATATCCATGATATTTTGCTAATATCTATAATAAGCATGATCAATATCCATTATGTTGTAGTTAAATTTTATTTGTTTGTTTTAAAATTTGTGCATTCTGAATTATGTATAAGATTTTCTAGACATGATCCACATTTAGAAAATGTACCCCTCAAATTGGGTATAGAGCGAAGAGTACTTTAGATTCATAAAGAAAAATAAAAATACTCGACTTAGAGTGAGTTTCGTGGAGTTCTTCTCATCAGCTTTTGACGTGATTATTGTCTATATACCCGTTAGAGAAGTTGGATAAATTTAGCCTTTCGACAATATAGCAATGTCAGCCCAAGAGTGAAAGCCTATACAGCTATTCCAAATGTACCCTTAATAGGCTTAGCTAAGTTGATAGAGCTTCACACTATAGGTATATATTGTAGGTGTTAGGCCTACGGGCTGGAAGTTGTGCGCGGCCCAATTCCAGCCCAGCTAGCTCAGCCCAGCACATCAAATTTCTCTAAGCTAACCAGGTTAGCGGGGCAATCCGGGCGTCGCTCGGATCCGATACGCCAACGGGCGTTGCGCGTGCAATTCGGTCGCGTGCGCTGGACGCGATGGGACGCGAGATGGGCAGCTGGTGGACGGGACAACGGGGTTGACTGGGGCGAGGTGGGCGCCACGTCGACGGGGCGGAACGCGAAGAAAAGGGAGATCGCGGCGGGCGTCGTCTTCGCTTCTTCGCCGCCGCAGCCGCCGTCGACACCATATCGCCTCGGAAGGCAGCTACGCAACCGCTTCACCGGAAAGAAGGAGCCGGCGGCCTGAGAGATCGCCAAGGTATTCTCCGACCTTCTCCCTTCGTTTCCGGTGGTTTTTCCGACCTGCCTGGTGGCCGAACGGCCCGGTCGAGCTCGCTGCTCCCGGCGCCTCCCTTCTCTGTCCCTCTCGGCTGCCGGCCCGCCTACGTGCAGAAATTTCCGGAGTTGTTTTCCGCCTGCGCGCGGATGCTCTCGTAGCTCGCCGACGAGCCCTCCTCGCCTGCGCGCAAGGTTCCCCCTCCTCCTCTCCCGTCGCCTGCGTGCGACGCTGGGTTCCTTAGAGTCTTCGTCTGCGGGTGGAGCATGGAGTATCGGCGGCTACCATTGGGAGCGGGTAGCAGCGTCAACGTTCGAAAATGCCTCCCGCTTCTTAGTCGACGTGGAGCGGATGCCTCTCTTCTACGCCGTCTGGTTCTCTTCCTAAAGCCGCTTTCCTTTCCCACCTCACCTACGCGTGAGGGTGGATGGCCGGCCTCTCCGGCCAACGGACGCACGTAGGGCGTGCTTGGACAGTTCCGTCCATCGTCGATGCGTACGCGCGTACGACCCCAAGTAGGGTCGGATCTTCCTCCTCGTTGGTGGCGAGTGTAAGTACCGGTCGGGTCCTTTCCGTCACCGGTGTACGACGCTGTCTGAATGACCGTTCATGATCGCCGGGCGCCGGCTCGATCCGTGAACGTGTGGGTGAGTTTGGTTACTCCCCTTTGGTTCTCTCTCTCCAGCACGAGTGTGTGCTCAGAAACTATTGTGGATCCCGTCCGACGGGGTCGGCTACGGGTGTGTCCCTAATGGGTTCGGGTGAACCCGGTCCGGTTCAGCGATACCGGTCCTTGGTAAATCGCGAGTGTTGACCAAGATCATCTTGGAACGGCAGCGATCCTTATTGAGTCCATATTCGGGCTGGGAGTCAGTTCGAGGAATCGATTCCGCCGGTCGCGCCCAATCCAGCGGTTCCGACCATTGTGATTCCTGTGTTGACATATTTGGACTCGAGTCAGCGTTGACTCAAGGGTAAAATAATTAAGAAAATATTTTCGTAAACGTGGGCGTGACAGCTTGGTATCAGAGGAAGGTTACTGCACGTTCCAACTCGTACGAGCGTTGTACTTGGGTCTTGTCACACTTGACTGATAGTGCGCAGATGGGATCTGCGTCGAACCCCGGACTATTGTCCCTCGAGGACATGGTCAGAGATGGGGTTTTGGATCCTTACATTTTAGTGGAGATCATCTCCACACGGCTCGTCTCGGGCGAGTGTCTCGTAGCTCGGGTGACTCGACGCACCGGGAGCTAGAGGCATCTTAGGTAGAGGTTGCGATGCTGAAGCGCGCTACGGCGGTTTCGATAGTATCGACCATGACCGATCTCGGCCAGTGGACCGTCGTGCGACGACTCATCCTGGAGCTTACCCTTTCGGAGGGGTGCGTTGCTCAACAATATTTAAGGAAATGTTGGCAGACCTTAAAATTGCTACCCAGGGAGACACAAAATGAGGACGAGTTAGCAGAATCTAAAATTGCTATTCGGGGACAAGAAGAGTGGACGGTGTCCAACTAAAACAAAAGAGGTCTCTCTTCTTGGTCCGACTGAGCCAACTTTGCATATAAGGACGCCTTATGTGAGGGAAGCTTGGGAGGACAACAAGGAAAATTCCTTGAAACCTGTTCGGGGTTCCTCGGCATATGGGGATGCCTATATGAGTGGAGGAGATCCAGGGACAAAAGAGGTAATTGGGGCGAGCTGAGTAGTCTTCGACTGAGGTGGTATGGGACGCCTTCGAAGGGGATGAGACTTGGGCGCACCAAGTTACCATTGGACTAGTCTCCCAGGAACTTGTACAATCCGATTTGATCGCGGGTGTTGTAGGCCGCCCCCCCCCCCCCAACAATTCTGTGGGAATTTTGTGTGTGAGTCAGGTCACACAAAGTGATTCGTCGAGAGCAGCTAAGAGTGTTGGACTTAAAACATCCTCAGCACAGGACCAAGGGAGGTCGGTCGATGCAGTGGACCCCGAGACCTTCGGGGTACCGTACGATATGGATATCATGTCGGCAGTTGGCAGGGCCGCTGCCATGTGAAGATTCTGAATCTTCCAGACTACGAAGTAATCTTTGGCCTCAAACTTTTGGTCAAGACAAAGATAGTTATGAGGTCTTATCTGTATGAGATACAGATATACGATGAGGATTTCCCTTGCCTCGAGCCGTGCATTGAGAGCAAGGAGTTAAGGAATGGAAGGAAGAGGGACTCCTAGGGAGTGCTCTTGTTGGCGAACGCCTTAGCTACAAGGTTGCGCCAAGGAGATCCGATACCTCGGATCAAGCGTCAAGTGATGCGTTGATACAGGATGGGCATCCTGTAGCTTTCGATAGTCGAAAGTTAAGTGGTGTGGAGCAGAGATACTCTGCACATGGAAAAAGAGATGGTTGCAGTGTTGCACTGCTTCCGAGGATGGAGAGTCCTCCTGGGTATCACCTTCGTGGCGGAAATTGATAAGGTAGTGAATACATATCTCACCACTCGGAAGAGATTGTCGGCCAAACTAGCCAGATGGTAAGAATTCCTAGCAGAATTCTAGTTCCGGTGGGAACATAAGCCTGGAAAGGCTAAAGTAGTGCTTGATGCACTGAGTAGGCTAAACACCTTAGTTCGCTTTGCGATCTCCAGAGTGGAAGGAGATCTCATTACGAGGATCAAAGCAGCAGTTCTGATCGATAAGGAATATCGAAAGTCTGTTGAGCAGACCAAGTCGGGTACGACCCGATGATAGTATTTGGGCAGACGGAGTGGGTTAATGTCCTCACGGAGGACTGTCTTCGTCTTTTTGGTGATTGCGAGTCAAAGGACGGGGTGAAGTGGATTGATTCGGCACAATTTGTCTATAATCTGCACAGATCGCCGTCTACGGGGCACAACCCGTTTGAGATTGTGTTAGGGAGACAATCCCTAACTTCATTTGATATTGCGACAAGGACCTCCGAAGGGAGATGTCCTGCTATTCTATGGGTAGCTTGTGAGCGAGTGGAGTCACTCTAAGAGGCCAGGGTCAGCCTCGAGGTAGCCGCTAGACGATGGCAAGTCGTCCATATTGGGGTGAAGCGGCATCCGACAGTCCATGTGAGCTTCCAAAAAGGGTTCATAAGGATCTGAGGGATCCAACTCGGTCACAGTCGCTTCGTGCGCCTCCTACGGTTCGAACGGAGTTCGACCAAATGATCGAAAGAATCCTAGATCACTTTGAGTCGTCGAGGACGACAACTCGCTCCGGAGGGGGAGAATGTTAGGCCTACGGGCCGGAAGTTGGGCGCGGCCCAATTCCAGCCCAGCCCATCAAATTTCTCTAAGCTAACCGGGTTAGCGGGGCAATCCCGGCATCGCCCGGATCCGATATGCCAACGGGCGTCGGGCGCATGCGCTGGACGCGATGGGACTCGAGATGGGCAGCTGGTGGACGGGACAGCGAGGTTGACTGGGGCGACGTGGGCGCCACGTCGACGGGGCGGAATGCGAAGAAAAGGGAGATCGCGGCGGGCGTCGTCCCTCTCGCATCGGTTTTCGGCTCCGACGTCTCCATACACTTGACCCTTCTCCGGCAAGTCGGCATCTCCGCCGGAAGATAACGTCGGCGGTCGTTCCCCAGGCACCCGGTGGTGCGGGTGGGTGGTCGGTGTGCCCGGGAGAACTCTGTCCTCCTCTGTCGTCGTCTTTGCTTCTTCGCCGCCGCAGCCGCTGTCAACACTAGATCGCCTCGGAAGGCGGCTACGCAACCGCTTCACCGGAAAGAAGGAGTCGGTGGCCTGAGAGATCGCCGAGGTATTCTCCGACCTTCTCCCTTCGTTTCCGGTGGTTTTTCCGACCTGCCTAGTGGCCGAACGGCCCGGTCGAGCTCGCTGCTCCCGGCGCCTCCCTTCTCCGTCCCTCTCGGCTGCCGGCCTGCCTACGTGCAGAAATTTCTGGAGCTGTTTTCCGCCTGCGCGCGGATGCTCTCGTAGCTCGCCGACGAGCCCTCCTCGCCTGCACGCGAGGTTCCCCCTCCTCCTCTCCCGTCGCCTGCGTGCGACGCTGAGTTCCTTAGAGTCGTTGTCTGCGGGTGGAGCATGGAGTATCGGGGGCCACCATTGGGAGCTGTAGCAGCGTCAACGTTCGAAAATGCCTCCCGCTTCTTAGTCGACGTGGAGCGGACGCCTCTCTTCTACGCCGTCTGGTTCTCTTCCTGAAGCCGCTTTCCTTTCCCACCTCACCTACGCGTGAGGGTGGATGGCCGGCCTCTCCGGCCAGCCAACGGATGCATGCGGGGCGTGCTTGGACAGTTCCGTCCATCGTCGATGCGTACGCGCGTACGACCCCAAGTAGGGTCGGATCTTCCTAATCGTTGGCGAGTGTAGGTACCGGCCGGGTCCTTTCTGTCACCGGTGTACGACGCTGTCTGAATGACCGTTCGTGATCGCCGGGCATCGGCTTGATCCGTGAACGTGTGGGTGAGTTTGGTTACTCCCCTTTGGTTCTCTCTCTCGAGCACGAGTGTGTGCTCGGAAACTATTGTGGATCCCGTCCGACGTGGTCGGCTACGGGTGTGTCCCTAATGGGTTTGGGTGAACCCGGTCCGGTTCAGCGATACCGGTCCTTGGTAAATCGCGAGTGTTGACCAAGACCATCTTGGAACGGCAGCGATCCTTATTGAGTCCATATTTGGGCTGGGAGTCGGTTCGAGGAATCGATTCCGCCGGTTGCGCCCAATCTAGCGGTTTCGACCGTTGTGATTCCTGTGTTGACATATTTGGACTCGAGTCAGCGTTGACTCACGGGTAAAATAATTAAGAAAATATTACCGTAAACCTGGGCGTGACAGTAGGGATGAAAGAAAAATAGAAATAAAATAAAATTTACACAAGATAGTAAAAATAGGGTAATAAAAAAATTAATTTTTTTTAAGAGAAAAATAAAAAACAAATTTTATTCGATATTTGTACCTCAAGGTGAACTCTTTTTCTGGTGATAGGTCAACAAGTAGTATGAGTGACAACAAGTCGGGTACCTCCATTGCCACCTAAAACTCGGGTCCGACCTGATTCCCGAACCTGATATTCAAACTTGGGTTAAATATCATATTGTATAATTCGAACTTGAGTCTGATTTTTAATTTGGTACCTACCGATTAAATAAAATATAAAATATTTATTATTTATATTTTATAAAATCTAAATTTAAAATTAAAATAATAATAAATATATTTATATAAATATAATAATTATTTTATTATATATATATATATATATATATATATTTATTTATTTATTATTGAAATCAGATATCCAGTACATGCATCGCTAAATTTGAATCCAATTAAAACCCAAACCAATTCTGTTTAAATGAACGGGTACTCAAAACCAACCTAAATGGGTTAGGTACCCCGAGAGGTCAAATTGCTAGCGCTAACAAGTAGGCACCTTGGGCTATAAAAAGATAAATTTATTTATTTAAAACATAGAAGAAAAGTTATATTTTTTTAATTATATTTTCCCTATAATTTCTTACTTCAATTTTTACACTTCGAACGGAATCAAAATAGAATAATTTTTACTATATTTTTTCTCTCTAATTTCTTTCTTCCATTTTTACCTCAAGGAAAAAAGGCCTTACAAAACTCTGAGTAAAATTGGATAAAGAGAACAAAATAATAATAATAATTTGGCCTTTCATATTCTCCAATTTTTTTTGAAGTGTTAAAATTCAAATAATAAATTTTATAAAATATTATTCTGAGATTCAAATTAAGAATAAAATATTAAAATATGTGGACTACATTAAGAAAATTTAATTTCAAGAAAAAATTCATAGACTAAATCTCAAAAAACAATAAAAATATAATGACCAGATTAAAAAGAATAGGGATTACTGGCTAAATTGTTTATTTTAGAAGTAAAAAATTTTATGTTTCAATAAGATACTTGTTCAGAAAACAGCTTATCACCTTTTTATGTGTTAATTAAGAAATATATTTTAGATAAAATTATGTTTATTTATCTTTTAAATGTATAACTTAATGATTATTTATTTGAAAAGTTCCCACCTTGCAATGTTTAAATTTTAAATGATAAATGCTTTATTTTTAATAATGAGCTTGATTTTTTCGTTGCTATTGAGCACCGTCGATGCGATAGTATCGACGGTCACAATCAACGCTTCGAGAGGAAGACTTGCACAGTGGAACTTCTTGCTCCAATATTCTTCTGGCACTGCTTGCCAGTTCCCAGAAAACACACCATCCTCGTGATTGAGAGAAACACCGTCCTAGAGTGGGTCTCACTATGGACCCCATAACGTCAGCTCGCTGAAAACTTGTGCGGCAACGTCAAAGCAAGAAGGGACTCTCCGTTTCCCCTCTCCCCCATCCTCACCTCCCCAGCATCAATCCTTCTCCACCGTAGGGGCACCGGCGGCATCCGTCTCTCCTCCTTCATCGCGATCTGCGAGAAGGCGCGCCGGCCCGCTATCCGACGATCTCCCTGCGAGTTTGGTGGCCGTTCTTCTCCGTCCTCCTGAAGCCAAGGCACGAGATCGGGTTTGCTTGCTTCTGGCTTCTGCTACTTCACACTATTCTGTGGTTTCTTTGAGATGGAATTTAACTAGCTCAAGAATGCGTGGTTCACCTAGTGTTTGAGTGCTGATAGTAATTCAACTGCAATTATCTGTGTGTGCGTGTTCTTTTTTTTTTTTTTTAATTTTTTGATTTAATCTTGAAGGGACGAAGTTCCAGTTTTAAATTTCTTCTACCTTTTCTTCCTTCCTGGTTTATTGTGGCTCCGTGCCTCATATAATTGCATACCTGGAAATTTTCATGTCCTAATCTAGTTCAATTATTACATAACAATCGTTCCGACCCATTAATTCTGGGAAGGTAATTGTAACACTCTAAGCCTGAGGAACAGAATAGCGTGATTATTTGGACTTTGCACTGAGGAAGATTAGGAAATGTTTTCATTTTTACTAACTTGGATACAGGGAAAGGCACACCCTCCAAAGACGGTAGTTTGGTTCATTGTAGGCTGATCTCATTCTCGAAGAAAAATTTGGTTCGTCGGAGGCTGATCTCATTCTCGAAGAAAAGTTTGGCTCATTTATAGCATAGAAGTTGAACTAGAACGTCCATGATGCAGCATTTCTAGGTTGTAATTTTGATGACCCCAAAGAGTTTTGTTAATCTTGTTTCTGTCATGGTAGTTCACATTTTGCCTTCTTTGGGTGGACACTGTAGGTTGTGATAGGCCCGTTGTAGTTAAGAGTCCGGTACTCTTAAATTTCATGACATTTTTTGTTTACTCCCTGTTATTTTTGGTATTTAATTCTTATTTCTGCTTTTATCAATTCCTAATAATTTTGTAAATTTCATATTTAATGAAAATTTAAAACAATTTTGACTGGGTCCGGGTACAATCTCTTCATTTAGTAGGAAGAAAAATATTAGAATCATGTTGTTTGCTTTATTACCTTTGCTCTTTGATATTAATTTAGCTAGCTAGGAGACTATTTGAGGGCATTAGCCTGGTTGATCATTCCAGATATTTTGGTGATTCATTTATCACGTATGTATAAAGTTATAAGCCCTTGTAGATTTGTTTTTCTCAGTGGTGCAATTTGATGATTTAAAGGATCCTAAAAATGATTTTAAATTTCTTCTCATTTTTCTATGTGTGAATTGACACATTTCGTATTTGAACTCTGCCTAATTGTTATATAAGCAATGCAATGGTTGGTGCTAAGATAAATTGTATATGGTTCATGGTTGTGGATTGCTTGTTAGTAGCAGGGTTACTTTTTCTAATGAAATGTTTATTTAATTTGCTAGGTGTTGAATTGTTTATGTACGATGAGCTCTGGAAGGAATAGAGGGATCTTTGATGGATTGCCTATTCCTGCTGACAAGGCTGTAAGTAATTTTTGGTGATGAGTTATGTTGGTTCTTGGTCTGATGCTTATGTGTCATTTGTTTGCCATGCAATATTTATCCTCAATGAGAAGAACGAGAACTTTGATGGTGCTGAATAACCTTGTTGGTTCTTGAAGTGGATAAAATAATTATGAATTACAGTTGATGGATAGGGCTCGCTAATCGGTTCAACCCAAATCAAAATTTTAACATATATTTTTTTAAAAATCAAATTTAGAAAAAAACCTGATTTGAAATTTCGGTTTGGTTCAATTCATTTTGGGTTAATCCAAATTTTAATTTTTATATATTTTAATTATTTTTTAAATAAATATTATTATAACATATATATTTGTATGAAATTAATAAGTAATTATTAAATTTTGATATATTCAATTCAATCTGAAATTTTATAGTTGAATCATGAATGTTTAAAATTTCCAAATCAAATCAAACCAATTTAGTTTGGATAAAAGTCAAACCAAGCCAAACATTACAGTTTGGTTGGGTTTGGTTTATTAGGTTGACCTAGTTTTTGGACAGCTTTATTGATAGATACTTCCTTTGGACCACTATACCAAGATGTCTGAGTGATATATCGTAGTCTGCTACTCCTGCCCAAGCACACTAGATGATGATAGACAAAATTAAGTAGCATTGGATCTGAGCTGTGGTCGTAATTGTAGTATGTTTTAAATGTGGATAATATTCTATTGTCTATCTAGACGTATGCATAAAGGTCTAATATGTTACCTATTTTCATTCAACAACTGTGGCTCCTAAAATTTGAACAAATGCAAACCTATCTTGCAAAACTTCTAACCGGAAAGGATGTTATTTCAAAGCCAAAGCAATGTAAAAAAAAGAAAGTCAAACAAGTGCTTATCATTCATTGGCAGGGGATAGGATAACCTTATGATAAAGAACTTGAGTTCTTTAGAATTTTTAAGACTGATGGTGAAAATGATGAAATTAGTACCAATAACTCCTTGCTCTTTTGTCTAGTCTCTAGATAGATTGTGAAATTGGAATACCCTATTACTTTAAACCTTTCGTCACACATTAACACATATATTGTCTTTTTCTTATTCTCTTAAGTTATATGAAAAATCCATACTGGCAATCCTAATGTTGTTTCTTGTTTTTGCTGTACTCCATGCAACAGTATCTAAAAGAAGGGCTTTCCAGGATAGATGAAAGTTGGGCAGCTGCTCGTTTTGACTCATTGCCTCATGTTGTCCATATTTTGACGTCAAAGGACCGTGAAGGCGAAATTCAGTTCTTGAAGGAACAGAGTGATCTTGTTGAGGATGTTGTCGATGAAGTTGTACATGTTTACCATCATGGATTTAATAAAGCAATTCAAAACTACTCCCAAGTTAGTCATTCCCAATCTTTTGGATAAGCTCTACTTTGTTTGCTTCTTAGTTGACAAGCCAAAAGTATTCATGTTGTTCATTGCCATCCAGATCTTGCGATTGTTTAGTGAGTCTGCTGAAAGCATTTCTGTTCTAAAAGTTGATATGGCAAATGCAAAGAAACTTCTTGGCTCTCGTAATAAGCAGTTGCATCAATTGTGGTATCGCTCTCTTACTCTACGCCATGTCCTTGCCCTGCTGGATCAAATTGAGAGTGTGTCAAAGGTATGCGACAAAACCTAAACCCCGCACGAAATGGAAAAAACGTAATGCAGTAAAGAATTGTTGAAATTCATTTTTGTTTACTGGGAGTCTGGGACATGTTTCAAACTAAAAAAAATTGCCCTTTACATGGGCACCTAAGTTTACTAAGCAAACCATTGTAGGCTGGTTATGTAACTGACACGATCTTTTTTGTTTCAATTTATGATTAGGAGAATTAGGTTTAACAAGCCAAGAATTGTAGGTGTACCTACATGTTACCTTCTTTATGGTGTCTTATCTTAGTCTATATTTTATTTGTTGCATTTGCATTTATTTTGACATGAGCAATGGAATCATCTCCAAGTTCTACAAGTTAAAAATGACATTGTTTTGTTGTTGTAGTACCACATATGCATGTTTATTTCATTCTCTCTTCGAACCTCAATGCCCTTTATGTATTATGAATATAGCTGCTCACAGTCACAGAAGAGCATTCCTGTATACATTGTCTTTCCTATGTATTGATTCTCCTTTGGAAGTTTGCTTGTCGGGCTATTCAAAGGATAACATGTTAGGCCATGGTTGAACAAACACACACAAAACCTTGTCAGTTTCTTTGTGAACGGTGATGTTTTAAATCAAAACAAACAAAGTAACATACTTTTTAAAGTTAAGATGATGCAGATATCCAACTGGTATTGGCAGTATAAATGTTGAGTAGTTAAAGGTCTGGAGAAAATTGATTTGGGCTATAATTTTGTTTACTGCATCTTATCATCAATCTGTTTGTAGTTCTTGTTTCTCTGTTTTTATGATGGAAGAACAGAAAAAAATTTATCTTGTATGATGCTTATAAATCCACAATTCATTTGTTTCTATACTTCAATTCTGCTAGTTGAAGTCTCGCACGACAATAATATAAAGATCACTAATAAGTGAAGTGCCCAATTATGTTGAATCAAAGTACAGCAATTGCACATATTAGTATTTGTGAAAAATATAGATTTACCTACTTGTACAATATGTAGATTGTGTGTCACCGTTTGTAGATCAAACTTGTGGTAGTTTAATTGACTTTGTGATTCCAAATTGTTGAATCTGTCATTCACATGGATCTTTATAGGTTCCTGCTCGTATTGAGAAGCTAATTGCAGATAAGCAGTTATATGCTGCAGTTCAGCTGCAGGTCCAGTCAACGTTGGTGCTTGAGAGAGAAGGCCTTCAAGTGGTCAGACACAGATCTTATTTTCATTGTATTGTGTTACATTTGAAAAAGTTTCGTGTTTGATATCAAGCATGTTCCAGTTCATGTCCCTCATGCTTCCACCCATTTATTGATCTGACTTTGGAAAGCATTACATTTGTTACTCTAGTTGTTTGTTGGGTTCTTTCTATTGGGTCAACCACGAGTTCTTTGTGAAAGTTCTCTCATAATGCACTCAACTTGACTATGTTTAGTAGTGTATGGTAGCTGCAAGCATGGTTCAAATTCCGCCCATATGGTGCATGCCAACTATGGTGGTATGGTGATCAATCTAAAAAAAATGCTAAGTACAATATATGAAGCCTTTTTGGCATTGTTATTAGTGCGATAGGTTTACCATAGTGTGACTTGTGATTTTTGTGCGTTCAGCACCAATGCCTAGAGGTTGGAAGTTGGAACCGTACTAGGTTAGCCGGTAGTGAGGTTCTGGCAACAAACTATTAAGTTATACTTGCATTTTCTATGGTTTCTGTTTACTTTATAGAATTTATCTTGTATATTCATCTGCAACCTACCAGTACATTACTATATGTTTTTATCAGTGATATATATTACACTATTGTCTACTATAGGTTTCATGTAGTTTATATAGCTTCTATTGGCACGTAACTGCTGCCCATTAGTATTCTTACAACTTTATCTTTGAATTCTTGAATCTTGTTTGTTTCGTTTCAACTTTTTCTGCATAGTATAGTGTTGGAATTTTCTTCACTATTCGTAGTTCCCTGAGCTGTTTAAGTTCCATGCGTACCAACCTTTCCTTTTTCAAAATCAAGATGTTCTTCACCTTAGCATCTGTTATAGATACCTCATGAGACCTTTCCTTTCTTTTGGCTTGGAACTTAGTTTCCTAGAAATTCACTTGTGATTTTATACAGGTTGGTGCTCTGCAAGATGTTCGATCAGAACTCTCAAAGTTGCGGGGAGTACTTTTCTATAAAGTGTTGGAGGATCTGCATAATCATCTTTATAACAAGGGTGAATATAGGTAGTTTTCCTTTTGTTTCTTCATTTATCTAATAATATGCTGTGAAAATCTCTTATTTAAGGTTCAGATGGTAGTGAGCATGTTAACGTTTGTTTGTCTTGAAGCTTGACAATTTTGAGGGAGATATATACCTTATAACTAACTTTTCCACCATCTTTTGATGGTTTTATTCATATTGAGCTTATTGAATTTTGCATCTCTACTCTGAACTGTGTTTAGTTCGAACTGCTACGGGATTCAATATTTCAAATTTGCAATTACGATTTAGTGGTAAGATGGATGCTTTTACAGCTTGGCTGCCTTAAGCATATCAGAGAGGGAGGATGAAGTACTATCAGCTGCCTTTGAGCATTCTGTGAACAGCACGCAGCCTCTTTCTAGGAGAACAAAGTTAGTAAAAGTTAATAGTCACTTTGGTGGACTATCTGCTGATGGATCATATAGACCTGGTTCCATTGATGATGGGTAAGAAGAAAAATCTGAATCTTCTCTTAATATTAGTGTTTTCCACGATTGTTTCATGGGATAGCATGACAACTTGAGTGCTGTAAACATTTATGAGATTATAAGATAGATTAATTGAGAAGGCCAATAAGACAGCAGAGCGTCATAACCAAACTGATTTTATGTATTATTGTGCTCAATCAATGCCCCTATTGAGATTACCACTTTTTGCAATGTTAGAGGAGATCAAATTATGAAAACTGTGTACTTTCACTACTTAAGCAACTATGCTCTCTGGTTTCATTGAATCGATACTTTCACTACTTGCGCAATTGTGCTGCGTGATTTCATTGAATCAAGCATGAAGTCTGGGGAAAATATGCGGTTCACCCTTTTCTGGGAAAGGTTATCAAAGACTAAAACTAGGGAAAAATCCTTGATTAAAGAAGAACAGAAACCCATTAACTATACTATCCAAATTTCCTCACTAGAGGTTATCTAAACTTTCAACTCATAATATCTATGGTTTTTGATTGTAGGCTAACTAATAATCAAGCAGAATTCTTCTGGCATGTTTTTAATGTACTATTTGCAAAAGCACTAGTAGTATCTGTGCAATTTTACAGCTTATATCACGTATGATGTTGCATTTCTCCATTCAAAGCACCTTAATAAAAAATTAATTACCTTGTAGGCTTAATCGGTAATGAGCAAGCCATATGTCTACATTTTGACCAGAACATCCATCTTACCAGCATTCTGCCACATCTAGATGCTTAACTAATTACTTCGTTTTGAAAGTAACAAAAAAACTTCTTTTTTCCAGTTCTTCCTTTGAAGATCATGATGATGATAGTGTGGAGATAGCTGAAAGTGGCACTTCAGATGGTACCCTTACATCTGTAAGAGTTTATCCAGAAGGACGTATTAGAAGCACTTCACGCCAAACACCAACGTGGCTTTCAAGTGCAATGCCTGACGAATTTCTTGTTAGTGTTTTTGAGTCTTGAGGATAGCCCCCTAATGGAATGAATCTGTTACTTGAAACTTTATGCTAACTGGAGCTAAAATTTTCAAGCTTCTTGTACTGTAGGAATACATGATAAAATCTGACGGTCCAATATATGTGAAGTATTTGCGTACACTTGTTGAGTGTCTATGCATGCTTGGCAAAGTTGCAGCTGCTGGTGCTATCCTATGGTATTCTTTTCTTGACTTTCAATAATTCCTTTATAAGGAATATCTCGTCTTCTTGTTTTTCCCTCAAATTATTACCCACAGATGTCTCCTCAATCATAATTATTGATTTTCTTGGTTGGCTTTGGTTTATACCTTCTCTAATTGTTTGAGTGCACACGCTAACATATTATAATAAAAATGTCATAGTCTAAATTTTTTGTGATTATAAAATGCTTCTTATTACTTAACATGTAAGTATTATGTAGAAGATCTAGCCGCAACATGCAGGGACTTGGTTGTAAATTTTAAAAATTTATTCTAGAGTAAAATATGATGCCGTGGTGATTAATGAAGGCCTAAATTGGAAGTACAAGTTTGAACCTTAGCATTATATATCAAAGTGTCTTGACAAGCCAACTAAGGATGATTAGAGATTAGTTATAACAGTCCACCCTCACCTCCCACTTTTCCTCCTCCCCTTTTAGTTTTCCCTAGGCATGTTGTCGTTGCAAACAGGACTAGGGATAGTAGGATAGAAGACCTGGAATCTAGGAAAGAGATGTTTTAAAGCGTCTCCAATGAATTTTTGGGCAAGGGAAAAAGAAGAGGACAATCCATTTTTATATTAAGATAAGGTTTGTAGCTTAAAATTGGATGTTTCATGATAAATCAAAAGCGTTCGATACCTTGAATTAATTATGATCTTTTTCATACTTAGATTTATATATAGTGATATAGTGATGCATTCTGTTGTTTAAGAGAAATTTTGGAGGGCTTTTTGAGTGCGGCTTTGGCTGCCCCTTCACTGAAAATTTTGGGAGTTTTCTGATGTCAAATGATATTTCCATGAGTTCTCATACATAATTTGATAAATGTACATGAACATAGCTTAGATTTTATAGCGTATAATCATTGTTTAATATTATATTTGGAGCGAAATTACAGCTGTTCAACATTAGGATAGTGAGTTTACTGTAAATTTTGGACAGCAAGTGTGAGTTGCTGCATAGTTTTCATCAGCAAACAAACTCTTGAAAAATGCATATTCCTTGTTTTCTTTATTGTCATTGATAGATCTCTAGATCTTTCAAACATAGCCACAATCAATGGAATTTGTAAGAGAGTACAACTGAACATCAAGTCTCATAAACTACATTATGTTGATATTCAAGTTTTCATGGGCTACTATAAATACATGTTAAAAGTAGCCCATAATGGATTCAAATATGTAAACTGAAGTGCGTCTTTTATTCTTTTTGTTATAGCAGATGACTGGTGTCATTTGGGTGTTTCTGTTCATTATATCTATGTGGTAGCCATTTACTTGCTTCTAGAAATTTAGAGATTGGTGTATTGTATAACAAATGCTTACTGTAAGTTCTGATTATTTTTTATTGTCCGACACACTGGAAAGCCAAAGACTGCGTCCTACAATCCACGAGATTATTGCTTTAAGGGTTAAACTACATGCATCTAAGAATTCATCAAGGTCAAAAGCAGGTCAGGCAACCAAGGCATCAACAGATAATTCTAATATGTATGATTCAAGAGGACTCCTCGAAGGATTTCAAATTCTGAAACAGAAAAGTAAGAATACTTCATCTTTTTCGGGAGCACAATTTGTTGTTAGTCCTGTATCACCAGATATGACACCAAAGGGCGCGGCACAATCTGCTGCCACTGAATTTCTTAACTCAATTTTGGATTATGTCCTTCGCATACTTGGTGAGTCACGTACCTTGTATTCATGTGCAATTTGGGAGGGTGTGATCTAACAATACCATTGCTCTGCAAAATGATCAGAAAACCATATCATTATTGGAGATCTTTTGGAGTCAAAATCATCTCAACAAAGTGACAATATTGTCACACCAAAGGCTGCTAGTGGTGATACAACATGGGCTGTTGATTCGGAGTCTTCTTTAACTGGTGGCTTTAGTGTGGGCTTCTCCCTCACAGTTATACAGGTAGGCTTTAGATTTGCATTCGCCTGTATTTCGTTGTCTGTCCATGGGATCTATCCTACATTCAGATGAGTGGAAGTTGCTAGATCAATTCATGGTTATAACTTCTGCCATTTCGCTCCTTTCCTCTATAAAGAGTGAATGCCAGCAACTCATATGTGAAATTCTAAGAGCAACTCCAGAAGCTGCAACTACAGATGCAGCAGTCCAAACAGCAAGACTAGCAAAGAAGGGCCCAGCCAAGGAGAAGAGGCAAGTATTAGTACATCAAACCAAGATTTTCAATCTTATCCTGTACCAATATACTAATTAAATGTCGGGTTGGTACATATCAAGCGTACTGACACATATTTGTGCTAGTATCTATTTTATCAGTATTGTGTGTTTGGTATGGTTCACTGTTGGACTGACACATATTACATACCATCCGAACCGGGTGGTACATAATGGTTTATAGAACCATGTACCAAAGCATTAAGACATGTGAGTTTTTATTGTTTTTCTATACCTTTTATAATGTCTCTTCTTTAGTTTCTTGTGCAATTGATAAGGCATTTTAACTTTTAAGCATAGGTCACATATCAAAAAATTATTGGGATCTTCCTGTCCAAAAGAGAATCACTATCAATATTGCTATGTACTAGTGTACCAATGTTGGACTAGATTGATGCATACTAGGAGGGCTTAAAATCTCAGTACTGGGGTACCTATTGGATCGTTACTTACTAGAGATACTGATACTTCACGAATATATGGTACCAATACTACAGGTACCAACACTATATGTGCTAGTTCAAAGTAATCTCGGATCGGTACACACTATGTCAGGTAGTATGGGTCAATTTTTAAAACCATATAAATTAGTATCGATTTTTAAAACCATATATATTAGTATATCGATTGTACTGATACACAATATGGTTGATCCAAACTAGATTATCTCACGCATGATTTTTAATTAGCTCTATTCCTCCAGTTAAATCCCAAATGTCTTGTAAATCTGATTAAAAAATAAAATTAATAAGTTTTAGAATGTTTAGGGTTTAGATTAAATTGATTTATATACAAATAGTATAACAAGTTTATTACTTACCTGAATACTTGAATTGTGATATCTCAATTTTGAATCAATCCCACTCCTCTGGTTTGATCCCATGTGTCTTAGAAATATGTAAAAATAAATGTATTAGTTTTGCAATGATTACATATTATATTTGAAAATTTGAAAAAGTAGATTTAAAATTAAATTGTGAGGTCTTACCTTTCTTAAAGTCACTAAACCTATAACATCCAAAATGTGTGATGATTATCAAAATAAAAGACTGGTTGCATGAGACTTGAATTGATCTCATGGTTTTAAATGCTAGCATTTAGAAGTCTTTCAATGTCATGTGGTAGTGGTATATTAAAGTGCCAATGCTTACTAAACTAGTGTGGTGGTTGTGGGATTAATGTTGTGAGTGGAATGGGCATGGGTGTTGGGACATAGGGATAATAATCATACCCAAGTTGTTAAGTACTCAACCTGACCTAACCAAACCCAATTTGTTTGTAGTGGGTTCAAGTGTCCAATTAGTTTAATGGGATGAGTTTAGGTTTTATATGTTGAGCGTGAGTCTAGTGTGAGTTGGGTCTAGGTTTAAAGCAATGAGTTTCTAATACATACATAATCAAGAATTAAAATTCTAATTTTACTCAAAAGTTTTTTATCACTTAACATATTATTATATAAATATATAAGATCACTTTAATTTATAAAATTATATTTTTAAAATGAATTTGTAATGAAAATAAAAATTAAATATTTTGTTTAATTGAATTGGGTTCCTAAGGATATATGGATAAATATTTAGTGAGTTTGATATTAGATTTTTGTAATTGGGCCAGCTTCGAGTTTGGAGCAAAAAAGTTGATATCCAACTTGCTGCCATTCCTCTCGGATCTATATCCTATCCTTTGCAGTTTAGCTACCACGATTGGCTCTCAAGACTCTAATGATAGTGTGGATTTCCTTTCCCTCTTGTCCTCTAAGACATTATTCTTTGCTTTGATAGGTTTGAACTCTTATCTATTCTTTGATACTTGTAAGTCAATCATATCTCCTTTGTGTTTGCTCAGTTGATTGCCATGATCTTTATCCTTATGGGATATGTCTTTCCACTACCACCTCCATCTCTGCCATTGTTTTTTATTCCACTGTTATCTATGTTGTTTGAATTATTTTATACCTTGCGACATATACATGCATAAGAAAGAGATGAAGACTCGGTGTTCATGCTCTTCAATTGCAAATAAAGATAGCTACTAGAGTTTTCCTCTTTCTTATGTTTTATCTTAGTTGACGAGTAGAAAGTGAGAAAAAGGAATAATTATTTACTAAGTTAGGGTTACAGGTATATATGAAGACAGATTAGATAATACTAATGGGTCAAATAGGTTAAACCCACTAATACTAACTAACCCGTTAACCTAATACACAGCATACTCTTAACACACCCCCTCAAGCTGGAGCAAATATATCAATCATGCCCAGCTTGTTACAGAATTCACACAATTTAGCTGTGTTGAGAGCTTTAGTGAAGATATCGGTAATTTGTTCTTCAGACTTAGTATATGGAGTGGCGATTTGGCGATTTGAAATAGCATCTCTGATAAAGTGACAATCAACTTCCACATGTTTGGTGCGTTCATGAAAAGATAGATTATTTGCAATGAAAATAGCTGACTGATTATCGCAATGCATAATCATAGGACTATTCACAACTAGGCCAAACTCTACCAATAAACCTTTGATCCATAACAGTTCACATGTGGTATGGGCCATAGCACGGTATTCTGCTTCACAGCTTGATCTAAATACCACATTTTGTTTCTTGCTCTTCCAAGTGACCAGATTTCCCCCAACGTATACACAAAAACTTGATATAGACTTACGGTCATCCACGTTCCCTGCATAATCAGCATCAGAGTAGGACTCAACAGCAAGGTGTCCATTTTTTTTGTACAGGAGACCTTTGCCTGGGCATTTCTTGAGGTATTGAAGAATTCGTAGTACAGCTTTCCAGTGACACTCTTTGGGTGACTGCATGAACTGACTGACTACACCAACTGCAAACGAAATATCTGGGCGAGTAACAGTAAGATAAATGAGTTTGCCCACAACTTGTCTGAATAAGAGAGGATCAGTATCTTCAGATGTTTCCCATAAGCTATGTCGTTCATTCGGAACCATCGGCACATCATGGGGTTTACACTCTAGCATTCCAGTGTCAGATAGAAGATCAAGTACATACTTCCTTTGAGATAAGTGAACACTGGAACCGTTATAGGCAATTTCAATTCCAAGAAAATAACGAGGTTTACTCATATCACGAAGGGAGAATTGCGATTGAAGATAAGTCTTGGTCTCATGGATACCTTTGGAGTCATCGCCAGATAAAAGGATGTCATCAACATAAATAGCCAAGATGATAATACCAGAAGGTGACTTCTTGATAAAGATGGAGTGATTAGATTTACAGTGAAGGAAGCCAATCTGAGATATTATAGTAGAAAACTTCTGGAACCACGCTCGCGGGCTTTGTTTGAGACCATAGATAGCTTTGTGTAACTTGCAGACCATCCCCCCCGGCTTGACATAACCAAGAGGTTGATGCATATAAACATCTTCAGTAAGATCACCATACAGAAACGCATTCTTAATATCCAGCTGATGAAGATACCACCCAAGGTTAATGGCAAGCGAAAGAATAATGCGAACAGAGTTCAACCGGGCAACCGGAGAGAACGTATCCAAGTAGTCCACACCATATATTTGTGTAAATCCTTTGGCCACCAAGCGTGCCTTATAGCGATAAACAGAACCATCAGGGTTATGTTTAATAGTGTACACCCACCGACACATAATCGGGCGAGCACCAGAAGGAAGGGGAACAAGACTCCAGGTGCAGCGCGAGGTAAGAGCATCCATTTCCTCATCCATGGCAGTCTTCCAATGTGGAAGAGAAAGGGCGGTGGAATGGCTGGTAGGAACAGTGCTCGAAGATAAAGCAGTAATAAAGGCATTATGAAATGTGGAAATGCGTTTGTATGAAACATAATGAGAAATGAGATACTTAGCGGTCGAGCGACGCCCTTTGCGAAGAGCAATGGGCAGATCATCTGGAGCTGGACTAGGATCCTCAGGCAAAGTCGAGTCAGGCGGGGGGACCGGAGCTGGAGCGGCTGGTGCCCTGCGATGATACACCTGTAAAGGAACAGAGGAAGTACCAGGAACCAACGAAGGCACAGATGGTACATCTAAGGGGCATGGAGTAGGTAACGGAATGAGAAGATCAGCAGGGACGGAATTTGAGAAGTATGATGTAGATTCAAAAAATGATACATCCATACTCACAAAATACCGTCCTATCTTGGGATCAAAACACCTGTATCCTTTCTGAGTTCGAGAGTAGCCAAGAAAGACACATTTAACAGCACGTGGACTCAACTTATCATTTCCTGGAGAGAGATTGTGAACATAACAGAGACATCCAAAGGTCTTGGGTGGAATTGGAAAGGTAGGACAGTCCGATGAAATAATGGAAATAGGAGATTTACCTTGAAGTGTGGAGGTTGGAATCCTGTTAATTAAGTAGGTGGCAGTCAGAACAGCATCACCCCAAAATTGTTTAGGGACACACATGTGAAACATAAGGGCGCGAGTGACATCAAGTAGGTGACGGTTCTTGCGTTCAGCAACACCATTCTGTTGAGAGGTATAAGGACAAGTAGTTTGGTGGAGAATTCCTTGAGATTCACAAAACTTGGTAAACCCTGAACTGGTGTACTCAAGTGTATTATCAGTGCGCAAAATTTTCAACGGTAAACCAAATTGATTTTTAATCTCAAGGTAGAACAACTGAAAAACATGAAGCACATCAGAACGATTTTTTAATAAATAAATCCAACACATGCGAGAATAGTCATCTATAAATGTCACAAAGTATTTAAAACCATCTCTGGTGGAAACAGGACTCGGACCCCAAATGTCTGAATGAACAATATGAAAGGGTACAACGGTAGGAGGACTGACACTTTTAGGAAAAGAGGTGCGATGATACTTTCCAACTTGACATGCATCACACTCAAAAGTAGGACAAGATTTAAGAGACAAAAATTGCTGCACTTTTGTTGAGGAGATGTGACCCAAGCGACAATGCCACGTGTAGGGTGAAGAAGCAGTCGTCAAAACGCGAGTGGGAGTAGATGCAGGTTCGGTCAACACATAGACACCACCAACTTTAAGCCCCCCACCAATCTTCGCCTTCGTCCTGAGGTCCTGAAAAACGCAGGAGGAAGAGAAAAACGTGATTGAACAGCTCAAGTTTTTAGTGAGGGCATATACAAAAATAAGATTCACTGGAAATTGTGGAACATAAAAGACATTATTCAAGGTAATTGTAGGTCCTAAGCAAATTGTCCCTATGCCATGGACAGGAATAAGAGAGCCGTCAGCAATGGATACCGGGCTATGGTTGGTATCAAGTTGAAGTGAATCAAATAATGAACGATTACCTGAAACATGAGAAGTAGCCCGGGAATCTAAGATCCAGGTATTAGGAGAGGCAGCAAGGGAGGCAATACTAGAAACGCCAGGAGTAGTAGCCACCAAGGATGAGGAAGATTCAGCCTGGGCTGCCAATCTAACAAGACGATCATACTCGGCTGAAGACACAGTGATCGTCGAGGCAGAAGGAGGTATATCAGCCTGTGCAGAGGTGGATGAACCATGATCAGCAGCCAACTTGGCATAGGTAGGTTTACCAAACTTTTTCCAACACCGGTCTGATGAGTGATTAGCGCGGCCGCAGTGTTCACAGGGTACAGTGGATCGGCCACGTCCTCGCCCTCGGCCAGAGCCGCCAGCACCATGTCGACCACCATAGGGAGCAACAAGTGCACTACTGACAGGGGTGGTAGGAGTGCCCATAGAGACGCGCAGAAGACGGGAATAAACACTCTGAATTGTTGAGACAGAGGGACCAGCCAGTAGCTGAGCCTTTGCAGCCGCATAAGAATCATCTAGGGCAGTAAGAAATCGGGAAACAAACAATTCTTGACGTTGCTGAATAGTCACCGAAACATCAGCAGTCGGCGGTTGTAACATTTGCAATTGATCCCATTTGCCCTTAAGAACCCTATAAAGGTCTGGTATAGACATTCCCGCTTGTTTAAGATTGAAGAGATCTTCATATAGTTGATGAACTTGACCGATAGTCTCCTGTGGAGCATAAATAGATATCAGTGCGTCCCAAATTTCTTTAGCTGTGTCCATGCACATGACAGTTGATGCTATACTTGTCTCAATGTTGGCCAGAAGAGACGTAACAACGGCCATGTCCGAACGTTTCCATGACTCATAAGAAGCATCTGAGGGGCTTGGAGGCAAGCTAGTAAGATGCAGTTCTTTCCCGTGTGAACCAAGATAAAAACGGATAGATCTAGCCCAAAGTAAGTAGTTACTACCATCAAATTTAACAGTGGTTGCAACACTAGAGGCAGGCTTAAATTCTGTTACAGTTGAGAAATCCATAGGAAAAAGCAATATTAAGAGGATGACGGTGGAGCAAAGGAGCGGCTTGACCGAAACAATATCACCTGCGTGAAGCGATGAAGACAGCGAAGAGGAAGACCACAACCGCCTAGAAGAAGGTCTCAACACCAACGATAAGATAGCTCTAGCGATGAAGAAGTTCGCTAGAATTGGAAAATCGTTGGAAGGAATCGCTGGAAGATCGCGTCGGAGGGATCGCCGGTCAAGCTTCAAGCATCTCCAGCCGCCTCACCGGAGGAAGATAGCGGAAGACGGAGTGATTATGCGCAAGCGGAAGTAGAAAGGGAGCGTCGCCTGGTCGAAGCGAACAAAGGAGGGCGACGCCGGCGGAAGAGAAGCGAGAGAGAAGGGCGGCGACGGCGGAAGGGTGGGGGGCGGCGACAAGCCTGCTCTGATACCAAGTTGACGAGTAGAAAGTGAAAAAAAGGAATAATTATTTACTAAGTTAGGGTTACAGGTATATATGAAGACAAATTAGATAATACTAATGGGTCAAATAGGTTAAACCCACTAATACTAACTAGCCCGTTAAGCAACCCGTTAACCTAATACACAGCATACTCTTAACAATCTTAATATAGTTAAATTCTTTATTGCTATAATTTTCCTTCTTGCTCTTGGAATGTTGTGATGATTGATGTGGTTGAGAATGTTATGGGTGGGAGGATTGGTGTTGTGATTGTGTTTAGCTCGGATGAAGTTTCCTATCTTGCTGCAATCTATTGTCCTCCTTGATCTCCTATTGTGATTGAGTAGCTTGGTTTGAGTCACCTACATTCTACCTCATAATTAGTTTGATAATATATTAAGATGATTGAGATAGATTACCAAGGTAATACATAGCTGAATACTGATCATCCGACCACGATCATCCTCGATGAATAAACTATAAAAGTTGATTGGCTACAAGTTCAGACTTTTGCTTATTTTGCTCATTGCAGTGTATATACACCAACTTCTGCGAGTAGCATAATAATCTATATAAACCTTATTATGTATTAATGTAGAATACTGTTCAATTACATTCATATTCGATGGATGATGAAGGATGCAAATAACAATCTTTGGTATATGGGTCTTAACCCCAAATTGCAAACACTGCATGATTGAAATTTTAAAATGACTATAATTTAGGCTTGATACTTAGTTGTTCAAGGTATGATTAAGTATTTAAATAAACTCATATTTATTCAGATCCATCTTTTTTCATAAATATATTGCAATTTGAATTTTGAATGGCATTTTGCCTCTTTGCAACATGTGGTCTTCTATTATTGTTGTTGCAATAATTGTTTCTGGCTCCAAAGAGTATCACATTTAATGTGGTAAGCAAAATAATGCGGTGATCAACATAATGAAGCAAACAAGTCTTGTTGCATTCCTTAGTTATATTGGTAATAAGCTAAAAGATAGCAACTAAAATTAATAACATTTGTAGAAGTAACGAAATAAAGAATTACTTAAAAAAATTTCTAATTACCCACGTGAATTTCTTAGCCTATTTGGTTGTTCATCTTTGTTAGATGAGATTGATGTAGGGAGTCGACTTATTTGGATAGCCAATGGAATGATTAAGTTGTCATTGCATCTCATGAATCGTGTGATATGATTTCACATTATCAGTTTCTTATCATGTTCACTTAGCGGAGTCCTACTTTGAGAGTCACAAAATAAATATTTGTAATATTATTCTAGAAGTGTGTGTTTAGAATGATATCCTCTACTTTTCTGATTTGCCGTGTGGAGTACCATCATTTTTTGCTCGTTAACATCATCTTAAGCAAAACCTTCTTCATAATACCTCAATGTAATAAATGCTTGGGAGCTTTGTAGCGCTGTGATATGTGAACTATATATTCACAAAATGATGTATGCGAGTGTGAACTCAGTGGTAGTCATGGATGAACTTCATGATTATTTTGCGCATGCTTCATTGTATTTTGAACTTTTTCTATCTTTGTTCACCATCCAATTGATGGAATGTGTTATGTTTAGTGTAAAAAAATGTACAGATAATCTTGTTGGGTTAACTTTTTGACTCTCTTAAAATTAATGCTTTTGTCTGTCATAAGCTGAGCAATATACTTTGGTCCAATCTTCTCTAAGCCTGCAGATGTTGTTTACATCATGTTTTTAGTTGATGCATTTACTTGGGAAGCTGTGCGGCACATATTATAGTACATTAAAGGGGTACAAGGAAAAGAACTAACATATAATAAGAATAGGCATGTTAAAACTGAAGCATATATAGATGTTGACCATGCAGTGAACATATTATGGTTTCCATTTTCTGTCCGGTTTTCATCCGGACCGGTACATACCGTCGGTACCGGATGAACGGCGGTGCCCTAGCGGCGGTAGAAGGCGGCGGAAGCGGAAACTTCGTTGCTTCCGCCGCCGCCTTCACAGCCGTCCGTTGTCGCCTCCGCTGTCGCCTCGCCGCCTGCAACTGCCGCCCGTCTGCTCTGAAGATTTCCGGTGCTGGTCCCTCACCGGACCGGTGCAAACCGGCCGGTACCGGTGGTACCAGACTGAAACCTAAATCCATGGAACATATATCACAAAAGATCCATTTTTGGGTTCTATATATATGTTGGTGAAAATCTAGTTACTTGAAGAGCTAGAAATAAAACGTGGTAGCCAAATCAAGTTGTGAAGCTGGCTCAAAAGTTTGTTACTAGATTTTAACCTTCCTTGCGTAAGTCTAATGACCATGTTCTTTGATAATCAGTTAGGTAGTTGTGGTGCCATTGTTTCATGAAAGAATGAAGTGAATATAAGTTGGATGTCGAGAAGCTACGCTTAGTAAGCAAATGCGGACTTCTTACACTAAGTAGAAGAACAACTTGGGGATATATTTACCCGAGGCTCTCAATTCTATATGCTTTTATACATTATATAATAAGTCTATTTGTTATTTATGCTCCACCTTGAGTGGGAGAATTCATGCTTATGTTGGAGGAAAATTTATGTTTAATAATTATAAATTGAAAGCCGAAGTTCATCCTAAACAAAAAAGATTGCAATATAGTCATATGGATGGTTATTTTATTGTTTGTCCTGAAAGCTATTGCAAGAAAATTAATACCTGTGCATTTGATCTATTTCACAATTCACATTGTAAGATTTTGTTGGTTTGCCCAACAGATTTAAACATTGGCTCAACTTCCATTATTGAGGGTTTACTTACATGTCATGTCCCTTCTGCCTCTATAATAATCATTCTATTTAGCTGGTCATTATTGCCATCAATTGAAGAAATATTAGATACACAAACGGATAATTATTTAGCATTAGTGCCTAGAGATTATAGATGGCTGTTGTGTTAAGACAAGTTTTGCTTTAGAATTGATTAGTAAATTTTTTTCCTGATCTCTCCCCTCTTCATCTCTCTCCTCTCTTTTTTGCGCCAGTCACAACTTGATGTATGGACATCTGTTGGTCCCACATTTCTTTGGAGTCTAGAATCGAAGAACTAAAACTGTGGCTGATGCTTTTATAATATCTTTTATTTTTCTGTTATTTGCAGTCATGAATACAATGACTTAAAGTCCTTAGTCATCTCACTTTAAATCATGAAAAGAGAATTATGGGTTATGTTTGACATTTTACTATTCTTTTTATTTGTGTTTTATTTGTTGGCATTACTTTTGGAGCAAGTAATATCACGTTTTCCTGGAATCTGCCAATTATAGCCATTGATTCAAGTTTCCCTTTGTCTGCGAATTACCTGATTATAGTTCAACCTACGTTCAACTTAGGTTCAACTTACGTTCGCATCATTTGCTTTGATGCAAAACTAACATTTCTTAGATCTCTTTTACTGTGATCTATTATCTATATGAATGCGTTCTTCTAGATGAATTTTTGTCGCTATGTTATGTAGGATGAAATCCACGGTGGAAAGGATAGATTTAGATTCATTGAACTTTCTATCCTTTCCACTATGGATTCAGCCTACAGAACATAGCTTAAAGCACCTCTGAATCTATGATACCGCACTTCATTTTTCTTTTAAGCTTTTGTACTTTTATGGTGTCTTGACTGAATGATAAGTCTGCCACTGTTCTCTCATAGCTACAGTTATTTTAGTTCAATGCACCCAATCACAGATTGTGTATTGTCCTTTGGTATAGTATTTTAGTGTTACTAACTTACAATCCATTACAAATTTGAATGTGTGGTCAATTTGCATTTTACATTTAGGTGAAACATGTTCTTAGCTCCTTTTATTTCAGCTAAACGATACTTTGTACTCCATTGCAGGGATGGATCTGAAGGACTTTCCTTTGCTTTTCGTTTCACAGAAACTGCTGCATCTATTCCCAACAGAGGTATAAATCTGGCATGCTTGTTGATTGACATATTTGTGCCTTCGTGCTGTTAGCTTTAGGCACTTGGAAATATCACAATGGAAATCTAAAGGATGTTTTCCACATTTCAATGCCCTTTTTTTCTGCCCAAATCTAAAGGATGTTATCATAACTTGATTATTTATGTGTGTGTGGATTCCCTGGCTTATTCTTTAGGTTACTGGAAAATTTTCATTAAGAATAAATACCGTAATGATATACTTAACTTACGTCAAAACTTGGCGATAGTATGTATGTGTACTCTTCCCTAGTTGGGCCTAGTAGCATTAAAAATAAACTATTCAATTTCCTTCTCAAATCTGTAGATCTTATGAGTCTGATAAATGAAAGCAAGTAGTGAAGAGACATCACATGCATGATACATCTATCTTATTTTGTCATATGAAAAGGTTACAGTTACTGAGGATCCATATTATGATTCTCCTTTGGTATATTTGTACGAACTTGATTATTCCATTTTGCATTTTCTCGTGCTAGCGATTCTATGACCAAATGAAAGATGAAATATGCGTCTACCTGCCTCTTTGCAATTTATGTTTTTGTCATTCTTCTTTTGAAATGAGGAGCATGGTAGGGGATGGGTTGAACAAAAGGGCGAGGGTAAAAGTGGTCCGAACAAGAATTTAGTAGAGATTAAGACTCTGGTTGGAACTTGGAAGTGCTGCATAGTAGTAGCTGTGTGGTGACGGTGCAGTTGCTGCTCTCTGAGCATTGTAGCAACGTTATTTATAATTTTATAATTAAATTTAGTAATATAATAAAATTTTAGAAAATTTTAAAAATATTTTTTTAATAACTAAATAATTTTGTAATATGCAAAAGCCTACTACTGTACATGTATGTTATAATTAAATAAAATTTTTAAAAAATAATTTTCAAATAATTAATAAATTAATCAAAATTTAGTTAAATTTTAATTTATTATATCAATAAATTTGTCTATTAAATATTAATATACTTTATTATTAATATTATGATTAGGATTTAGTATATATTAACATTAATATTAATATATAAATTTAGTAATATAATTAGTTAATATTTAACTAAATTTTGATAATTTATTTATATAATATTAATATTAAATTTAATCTCTTTTAAAAGCCTACTACTATAGATATATGTTATAATTAAATAAAAAATTAAAAAAATATTTTTCAAATAATTAATAAATTAAACAGAAATAAATTTTAATTTATTATATCAATAAATTTGTCTATTAAATATTAATATACTTTATTATTAATATTATGATTAGGATTTAGTATATATTAACATTAATATTAATATATAAATTTAGTAATATAATAAGTTAATATTTAACTAAATTTTGATTATTTATTTATTATTTTAAAAGTATTTTTTAATTTTATATAATATTAATATTAAATTTAATCTCTTTCCTTTCTCTGCCACGGGCCCACACTCTCTCCCCATGTCTCCCTCTCTCTCCATCATGGGCCCACCTCTCTTTCTCCTCTTCTATAGGACCCACCTTTGTTTTTCTTCTCTCCTCGCATCTCTCCTGTCGCACGGGCAACACTCACAGCAGCTTGCCGCTGCTTCCAAAAAAAAAAAAACTGTTTTGCAGCGCATCTGAGAGGCCAAATGACAAATTTATGAAGGTTGAAGCAATGTAGGGCTGTGCCACTTGAACTACATGGCCAAATGCAGCCTAATTTCCTTCTTTTCAAAACCTATGCTATTACTAGAGATTAATTCCCTCGTATTCAAAAACAATATAGCATGTCTGTTCTTTTTAAGTGGTCTCATATTCAAACAAAAGGGTTTAAAGTTTAAACATGAGTTTGGTGTAAGAGGCGGGTTAGTGCCGATAATATGTAACCCCAATGGGGAGCAATACCAAATGAGGTTAGATTCTAGTAGAGTTAGTAAAAACTGACTTTATCTGTCAATCCGACCTAACTCGACACAAAATTAGGCGGGTTTGTGTCAAGTTTAATTATGTTTAGGTCATAATCGAGTAGGGGTGAGCATTCGGTAAATACCAAAACCGAATTTACCGGACACCATTTACCGAAATATTAAAAGCCGAAATCGAACCGAATTTCTTAAAAATCAAAATTATACCGAACCAAATTTACTGATTACCGAAATTTTTTTGGTAAATTCAGTAAATTACCGAAAAGTTAAATTATTAAGGATTTAATTAATTAGATGACACATAATTGGGTTATTAGGTATTGGGTAATAGGTTTTAGACTTTTAATAACTAGTTATATTATAATAAGATTAGAATATAATATAATATAATATTTTTTTAATATATATTGTATCGGTAAATTCGGTTTGTACTGAACCGAAACTATAAAAACCGAAACCGAAAACTAAATATTTTTTTTATAAAACCAAATTTACCAAAATTTTCGGTACTTGGTACAAACCGAAAAAACCGAACCGAATGCTCACCCCTAAATCGAGTCAACTTCATGGCCTGAAATTAGTCAAGTGGGGTCGGGTTATAAATGTGGGTTGTTTTGCGTAATTAGGGTATGAGGGTATGTTATACCTATCATCAATCATGTATATATATATACACACACTATATTGTATTATGTTATTTACTTATAATTTATAATAAATATGTTTCTTTAAATATATAATATTTATTTTATATATTTTTATTTTATTTATATATTAAGTATATTATACAGGTTCGTTTGGGTTTGACCCATTTGGTCATTTATAAATAGGTTGTGGTCAGGTTAGGTTTGGAGACCCAATTAATAAATGGTTCAAGTTAGATTGGAGTTAAATAGAGACAAGGTTCACAAAACCGATCGAACTGTCCGGTCCTAATATTAATTAATTGATTAAATAATTAATTGTATTATTCTCCTCCAATACTCTTGTGAATTAGGTGGATGTGACTTTTATGAAGCTCAATGAAGAATTGATCTCCAGACTTAGGTGTTACATACCTATTATTTTGCACAATGAGGCATTAGCATAGACATAACGACATGATGTGAGGTCTCCACTTGGTGCAACTATTGCGGTTGTTGCAAGACCGAGTGTAGAGAATGTTAATTATGTGGGAGTGCTGTACAAGATGCATCCTCTGCTTGATTCATGTGTGTGGTTGTGGATGGATAGTGTCATTTATCTCTACGTAGAATTGATCTCTCCTAGACTTAGGTGTTACATGCCTATTATTTTGCACGTTGCAAAACCCGAGTATAGAGAATGTTAATTATGTGGGAGTACTGTACAAGATGCATCCTCTGCGTGATTCATGTGTGTGGTTGTGGATGGATAGTGTCATTTGTCTCTATGCAGATGGAAAGAATGAATTTGTTGCGATGTTATGTGATGAGGCTTGGTGTTGTTGCAATGTTGCTCAACATGAACACAAACTTAATAGGAAGCAGGGGAGTAGATGGAGCATCGATGACTAAGAGAGCACAACAATCACATCATAAAGTTGGAGTGCTATGAAAGATGAAAGGAAGTGGGAATTTCATGTGGGGCAGGAAGTGGGACAAAGAGAA
Source organism: Costus lasius (assembly GCA_027563935.2). NCBI lineage: Eukaryota > Viridiplantae > Streptophyta > Magnoliopsida > Zingiberales > Costaceae > Costus > Costus lasius. The sequence continues at coordinate 105,180,559 of CM050453.2, forward strand.
GTTTGAAGAGATTGTGCCATTGGAGTAGTAAGAAGTGAGGAGACCCATGCATGGGGGTGAAAGCACGGGCAACAATAGGTGAAATATGTGATGGGGCTATCAAGAGAGGGAGAATAGGAGAGTGCACTATAGAGAGAGAACATGGGTGTTGACTCATGGCCGTGGTAATTGTAAATGGTGGAGCAAGGGAGAACAAGGAATAAAGGTGGTGAGATGTTGGTGATAAGGTGAGGTTGGATGATGTTTGCATGAAGGATGCGAACAATGCACGACGTTAAAAGAAGAGAGGGTGAGCAACCAGGGGGTGTTAGGGTTTGAAGTTGAGGTTCTTTCCGGTGTAGTTTGCATTTGGCACATCGACTAATCTAGTCACATCATTGTTGAGTTGCCATAAGAGTGGCAAGACAATTGGTGGTGGGCAAAAGTGTTAAAGAAGAATATATTTTTCACAAGACGCAGGTATCTTGAATGCATGTTGCTTTGCTCATGGGGCTAGGAGTTAGAGAGAAGAGATCTTTGAGTTACCATTGCTTCTCTTTGGGCTATTGTAAACATGTATGGAGATGTAATTGTGAGGCTTAGGGCTATGACTTGGGTACAACTTGAGACAAGGGAGGGAATGATAGATCTTTCGCGAGATCTCGATGTTGAATGCATGCTGCCTTGAAAAGATGCTTGCCACTTTACAAGCAAGACCCTTATAGTAGTTACACCGAGGCGAAGGTGAAATGGAAGACAGTTCTATTTGTTGCTTCTTTCAGGCAAATTGGTGCAAGAGGTTGTGTGTACCAAAATTAAGAGCAGGAAGAGGAGAAGTATGAGAATATGGTCCTTTGTGGGGCTTGCCGTGTTGGATGTAAATACAAAAGTTATGGATCCAATATCATTGGGCATGCAAAATAGGACCAGGGTTGGGTGGGTCAAATTGGTAGGGTGTCGAATAACTATAGTTTAAGAACATGGATAAAAAAAATTTGAAGTGGTGTTAACTTTTTACTAATGTGAATTTGTGTGATTTTTCATTTTACTCTCATAGATATAATAATCAACCCCTCTAATATACAACAATTGAATTTAAGTGGTACCATAGTTTGAAATACTAGTTCAACTCCATCCATCTTGGACTAATTTTTTTCCTCCAAATTGCAATTTTTTATCTTCCCACGATCCTTTTAAACTTACAAAAAGTATGAATTTAAACAATTGTAAGGTGCTTAAGGTTAAAAATAATGTAAAATTTAGCATATATGTATAGAATATAAAAATTTTATTGCATTAGATAAAATTATAAAATTGTGATATCTTAACTTAGCAAGATAGGCCTAATGGCCTTATTTTTAAATGGCCCACCCCATTGGTTCCATCTCACATCTTAAAAGCTTGAAAAAAAAAATATAACCAATGATTATTTTGACATATTTGGTTAAAATTTACAATACTTAACCTTGACATGTAACAACTCATCTTGTCTATGAAACTTATGCCATTAATTTCAACTAGCTCTACCTCTTTGGTTCCAACCCACATATCTTGGAAACTTATAAAAATTAAAAATTTTAAAATAATGATTATTTTGATATATTTGATTAAAATTAGAATCAAATATTAATTCATTTATATGGAATATCATACCTTGCAATTTAAATTTTTTTAGCTAGATTTTAAGTTAGCCTGCTCCTTCAATTTCATCCTATATGCTTTTGGAACCTAAAATATTTGAAATTAATCATAGTTGTGAGTTATGATGTTTATATAAATTTAAATTTGAAACTAAAAGTACTAATAAAAAATAAATTATGATATAATACATTGCGACTGTAAGCTTATATCATAAAGTCACCTAGTAGGAGTTCGTATTATATTAAAAAGGAATGACGCGGCTCGAATATATAATTAGCTACATACAACTTATCTCTATCCCTACATTTGGAAATTCTCCAAGACCTGATTTTGGTATGTCCATAATATTGGTACATTGAAGTCCGCATGTTTATTAAACTGGCATGGGTCAATACCTCCTGCCGGTCTCATTATTTAGCCATATTCTATGAGCTTTTAGTAATCTATGGACCTTATTGAGAAATTAAATATTGCTAAAACATAATATATACCGTGTTGCGTCCAAAGTCGCATTGTATTGGCTTGTGAGCATAACACTAACAAGACCATTAAGAGACTGACTGTAACTATATAATTCTTCTCATTGCGGTTCATTCTGTTGTTTACGGATGATGTACCTGGTCAGCTTCTTTTCGGTTTATTACAATGCTGGAAGTCTAGTGGTGTTGGATGTCTTTTGAATTAAGTAACTTTGCTAGGTACATACTCGCTCAAGAATCTCACTAGTGCATTTTAACTCTATCTAAACTTATTTCACAAGATGATGGAATACAAAATCTGTAACCCAAGTTCTTGGCATTCACGAGGTCCGAGTGAAGTATATCCTTCTCAGTGCATTGCTGAAAATGTTTCCAAACTGGTTATTCTAGGATCAAGCCAAGGATGGCAAAGAGGTTCAAGTGTACAAGAAGGATTTGGTACTTCAGCTGTGCTTCCAGATCAAGGGATATATCTGGCGGCATCAGTATATCGACCAGTTGTTCAGGTTAGCTATGCGCACGTGCTTTTTTTGTTTTAAATGGCTGTGCAATATCTGCAATTGCTTCTTAGTCCCTTAGCTGCATCCTGATGGTATGCTATATGCAGTTTACTGATAAGATGGCGTCAATGCTGCCCCAAAAGTATTCGCAGCTCGGGTATGAAAAAATTTACTCTTCGCTTCCTGTTTTCTTCTTTGTAGACACAAACTTTCCAGATGAAAGAAATCAGTCTTTTTTATATCATTGCTTATGAAGAAGTGACTTTCACGATTGAGATATGTGGGTTGTCTTTCATCATTTTGTCCTCACTGGTTCATAACTTGATAAAATGAACTTGACCAGAATGCTGATTTCTGGACTCACATATGCTAGTTATATTGTCTTATTTCTTTAAATCTTGTGCGTCAACTTTAAAGAATGCTACATGTTGTTAAGTCAATCTAATTCATGAACGATTGGAAGGTTGAATTTCTACTATCCACTATCCATGTTGAGAAGTCTATTCACTAGTAATGCTGCTTTATATATATATATATAAAACATATTTTCCCTGTTAAATAAATGTCAAACATATTTTCCCTGTTAAATAAATGTCAAATGCTTGGATTTCTCTTGAAATGAATTTTACATTCTGGAATTGTATCACTTGCTCTTGCTATTTTCCCTGTCAAATAACCATGTCGCATGCTAGTATTTTTATGTCCATCATATATGTTTATTTATTTTTATCTGTTATTTTTGTATAGTATTTATCATGTGCATTTATCAAATTATTAATATAATACATTATAACTAATTATATGTCAGTACAACTGGCACATTGGACATGCTACTAGACAGGATCAAATGGTCCATCACTGAAATGACACTTTCATCCTTAGAGAAACTGATCCCTTCACTGTCGTTACCTTCAGGGAGGGTCAAGTGTTATAGTCCTCTCACTAGTGTCCTTAAGGTTGATGGATTGAAAACTTGAAATTAATATCAATTTATTAGTGACGGTCTTTTGGGCCTCAGTTCATTAACAAAAAAAAAGAAAAAAAATTAATGGAATCAAGCTCCACAAGAAGCGACCTCGGACATGGGTACAACAAAAGTCGTTTCTTATTTTATCAAGATAGAAACCATTTAGGAAATGATTCTTCATGAAAAGTTGTGCAGTGTCGCTAATTATTGTGTGAATCTGCTTCTATCTCAATTGGCAATAAGCTGTTTTGTTGATCATATCTTACTGAACCAAAGGTAGAAATATCAATAGTATCTTGATTATATTATGTGCCGGCAAGTCAAGTAGTGGTTCTTTTTTGCCCATTATTGTTGATTAGATTCAATTTTGTTATTTTGTATTTGTTTGATCTTAACTTAAGAACAAAATATTTTGCGCAGGAATGATGGCTTACAAGCATTTGTTGAGAAATTTCTGAAGGATCATTTTTTGCCAGCTATGTTTGTAGATTATCGGAAATCTATCCAACAGGCTATATCAAGTAAGTTTCATTGTTTGAAGAACACGAGTACTTGTAGATGATTCTGCTGAAAATTATTTCTATAGGCTCACTTGGCAATGCGGTTTAATTTGTAGGGAAAAGTCTTAGTGTTGCCGTTTCAATTAATTGTTGTTGGAGTAGTTGGAATTAGTTTGAACTTTCAACTTTCATGTTTGTGTATGTATGTTGCATATGTTGTTCATAGTTTACGTGTATCCTCTTGAAGTATATCTTTAGTGCATGTGGCCGTTAAATTTTTGAAGAATTTGTGGGTGCTCATCAAACTAGGCAAGGAATTTCTCAGCACCTTAATTTGACCAACATGCATTTTTAATTGGTGGGTGCGGTGGTGCCAGCATGAGAAAAGTAATATCACTTGGGTTGCTATAAAGTTATTACGGTCTACAAGAGTAGTTGTATTGGTCAACACAAAGTACTTTAGAGAAATTGATGGCTTACTTGTATGTTATACTCGACTTCATTCTAGTATGTACCCATGTTTTAATAATTTTACTATTGATATAACTGCATAGATCATGTTTTTTTGTGTTTTTTTTGTAGTTCATGGATACAAAAGCGCTTTTTGACGAACACAGTAACTAAGCAATATAGGACATTGGTGCCTTAAATCATGTGCTTTTGAGTAACAAGAGTTGAATTGTTTTTAGATAGAACTTCAAGAACACTTGGTTAGAGGGACCCATGAAAGTTGCATGCCTATTTGATACCTAGACATCTCATGAGGTTCCCCATTGAACATGATTAATATCTTCATTGTTTCTCATTCTTGTAAGATGCATACTGTTAAGCTTTGAGTGAGGTGGAGAGCACATATATTACACACCAAAGTAGAATATAACAATTTCAGTAACCGAGTTGCCATGACAATTCCGTCATCACTTAACATTGATTCTGTCTACCTGCTCTAACGGAATTTGGTTGCTGGAGATTCTGATTCTGCCCAAAATCCAGCCTTAATGAGTATGCTACTCTGGAGAGGTTTAATTGATGTATCTTGTCCCTTTTTTGCTTGTGCAGAGTTGTGGATTTTGTACAACTTTTAAGCTTGATTGAAAAAAAGGAAATATTTGCAGCGCCAATTTTTTATTATGTGTTCTTAATTGCTACATATTGTGCTATTATTTTGTGATACTTCACGTTGAACATGGACAAGGATAAAAACATGGATTTCTCCAATTATGGTTGAACCTATTTAGATCATAATATGCTAATCAGATTGTTTTGTTTTCATATGTAAAATTCTAATGATCTTCTCATTTAATTCATTATTGGACATTCATAGTTTTCTTTTCAGTTTTATATAATGCTCATTATTAATATTTTTATTTTTGATTATTTCTTTATGTTATATTTGGCTCTGCACTAGCTTGCTTACTTTATAAATTCATTTTCAGGTCCTGCAGCATTTAGGCCACGTGCTAATGGCTCTGTCTATAGGCCACTAGTTGAGAATGGACGCCCAGTGCTTCAAGGCCTCTTAGCCAGTAATCTATTGGCGAAAGAAGTAAGATAATTGCTATCTTTTCCATGTTCCACTTGAATAAGCATTCATTATGCTGATTTATTACAAGTGTTTACTAATATCTATTAGGTACTTTGTTGGGCACATTTAATGCCAAAATATGCAATTGAACTTGTTGAATTCGTGCAAACATTCCTGGAACGTACATTTGAGAGATGCCGAACTTCATACACAGAGGTTTGTATCTATTCAATTTTGTTATCCATATATATTTAACAGCTACTTGGATATACCTCATTACATGAGAAAATTATGGCTTTTGTGGGGAACCGTGAAAGATCTAATTCCTTGTCTTATTCACATGTTTGTATGTGCATTAATGCTTTTGTATTCTTTGTAGCATATTTTTTAGCAACTTATGAATAAGTGTTGTATTTTGCTAACGCAAAATGCTAATTTGTGGTAGAGGTGCTTCTAGTGCTACAAGATCTTTATATTAGTTGTTTTTCTAGCTTGGAAAGGCAGAAAGAAAAAAAAGGGGTCATACATTAGTATTAAAAAATTGTCGTATTACTATAGTAAGAGGCTTAGTAAATCGTTCAAATCTACTAGTAGTAGCTATCCATTTGGGCCATTCTGATTGAATACAAGGAATATTGAGAGATATTGATCCGATTTCACTCTAGCAGAGAATATCCTTCAACTGATTCATTGTCATCTTTTATCAATGGATTTTAAGGTTTAAAAAATCAGTTCGAGTAATGGACTGGTACGGTATTGACACACGGTTCCGGTTGGCATTAGTATATATATATATATATATATATATATATATATATATATATATATATATATATATATATATATATATATATGTGTATAATTAACCGGGTACCTGAACCAGTCCATCGATGGACTGGTACATACCAAAAAAGGGGGTAGGTTTGGACTGCTTTTTAAAATATTGATGGATTTTGCTCTTTGTAGCCATCAGGACTCATACTGTTCTTTCTTGTACAAACCATTACTGTTGGCTTAACACATTTTACTCATCGTTAAAGATGGAAGACTAGACCAGACAAGCTTCGCTAGTTACTGGATTCATTTTTTCTCGGATTAGATTCTCTAGTTTTGTTTAACATATGCATTTCATTTCTTTCATTTCTGCCTTTTGATTTATTGAGTATGCAATGAAATTATTTATTTAAATTTCTGATCATATTGATTTGTGAGCACATATAATACTGCGAATGCCTGATTGAAGGGGTAAATTCTTCATCACTTCATCAGAACTTGAATGCCTCTTCGCTGCAGATTGAGGTCTTGCTTAAATGTTATGTTAAAATTTTTTGATGAAAAATGTATGCTCTATGTCTAAAATGTCCAATTCCATCTGAATTTCCACTGTTCCACATACAATGACAATCTTCTGCCCTGAATACTAATTACTAACTAAAGTTCTTAATAAGGCTAATATATGGTATAGTCATTTTCTGATTAATCTGTGACTTAGTCTTTTGTTGGTTCCGCAAAAAAGGAAATGACCTTTTTTTAGTTTTTTCCAAAGTTCCCACAACTTCTGATCCAAATTTGGATATAAAATATTTTTAAATAGAAGTGGTTTTTTTTTTCACGAACTTTCTCGATAGTATTCCATGCATCCAATCAATATTGTGCTATTTTTACATCACTAGCTCTAGTATAATATTTTTGGTTCTTGTGGTATGAGATATGATGTAGATGGCTATTAGTCATTGAACATTACCAAAACTAGAGTTTTAGCTTCCTGCAGCAATGGAATCGGTGGTCTTCAATTTTGTTTTTTTTATTTGGTTTAGGCGGTGGTCTTGTTGAATTTATGTGATTGATGGAATATCTCTGTGCAACATAAGATTTGTAGCTATAAATACTTGGGTGGAACACCAAAATCAATACTCACTAGCAAACCACTGGCTTACTAAAAGGAATGTGTAGCTGCAGGATAAGTCTCGTTTACTGGAATGTCTAACATTTGATGCATTTACACGAAGAAGATCAATCTTTTTGTTTTAGTGTTTTAGACAGTTGACCTGGGAAGACACTTGATGTGACATTGCATGATGCTGCATATATTTTAACAAATTAATCCAATAAGAGCACTACTTAGTTACAGAGACCAGGCTGATAATCTGGAGATTTAAAAGTTCTTTAGATCGCAAACCAAGAATATCAAAGTGATTAATTATATACTGATGTTGCCGTATAATCTCTTCCAGTTGGGCAAATAGGTCCATAGAGAGGCAAGATAACTTATATGCGAAGCTAAGATATTCATTTGGGAAACAGATATCAGTGTAATTATTAAAAAGTGTTCTGATGCATATATGCGACAAAAAAGTATTTGTGAAACCAATATTAGAGGTTGGTGAAGAGAATTGATGGTTTCTTGGAGCAAGAACCATGATGAGAATTGTAATGTTTGATGACCTCTTTTCTTGGTGCCTGTCTCCTTCGTGATTATTTTATGAAACTTATCTGAGTTTGATGATGCGTGTTTTTCCTGTAGTACACTGATATTTTTGAACTTTGAATTGAACTTATGATATATATATTTTTGAAAAATTCAGGCTGTTCTCGAAAAGCAAAGTCACATGCTTATAGGAAGAAGTGATGTTGAGGGCTTGTTGCGGCTTCACCCTTCCAGTGCTTGTCTACAGAAATATTATGATGAATCTTTACTTGAAAACAATGTTCCGGATGCTGAAACTGTTGAATTAGAGAAGGAGATAAGCGATCTACTCTTGGGCTTGCGGCCTATTAAACAGGTATATACTACCGATGTACTAATATTGATCACTCGTGCTTTATCGTGAATGTACATGCACAATAGGATTAAAGTTCATACTACTAACAGCTTCTATTTGTGTGCATACGTTGTGCCTTTTTTTTAAAAAAAATAAAAATTTTGGTGTGTGCGCGTGTAACTTGGTTTGATCCAATGGGCTTTACCTTCCATGGCCTAAAGAGACAGCAATGAGATCTTTTTCATGCCTGCGCCAATTTTCTTTTTCTTTTTTATGTTCTTGGATTGAGTTATGACTTTATGAGTTCTATTTATCTAGGGTACACATATGATGTGTATTGGACTTCTTGCAGGAAAACCTAATTCATGATGACAATAAACTCATTTTATTGGCATCACTCAGTGACTCATTGGAGTATTTGGCAGACTCCGTTGAGAGGTACAAAAGCTAATCAAAGTTTTTTGTTCTAGTGCAGTAAAGTTATGCTTCATTGAATTTTTCGTCAAATAACTTACTAGCTTATTTTATTAAAAATTTTTGCGACAATTTGTAGTCTCTTGTATCATGACCACGATACTCACGAAGTTCACTCCAACTATTCCCTCTAGTTACAGGGTTCTCATTTTTCTTTTTTCTTTTTCAAGTATCTGAACTTGAGAACCCATTCTACAGCTTGGTTAATAGATATATGAATTCTCCAGTGCATACATAGACCTATTTTACTTAAGATTTGAGATAGAGATCCTCTGAACAAACGTGATCTGACTCAGGTTCTTATTGTAACCAACCCTATTTAATGGATGCACAAACCAAGTGTAGCAAATGTTGTAGACAGATCTTTTGAGAAAACCTGACCCCGCTGCTACCAGTCATCTTTGTGCTGTTGCGTTTACTTCTCTTCGAGTATTGCTATAGTTTCCATTGCCCACTTATCCTCATATTGCGGCATATTGAGTTTATAATTTGACCTGGACGTCTGTTAATGTTAGCTTCATCCTAGTACAGAATCCAGTAATAACAGCAATCTCAATCTCCATGAATTGGTGTTTTGTTTGTCAACCTTATTTTAATTTTTTTAGTTTGATCTGATGTTTGACATAGTTCCTGTCAACCTGATTATCTAATGAACTGTTTCTTAATGCCTCAATAGACGAGAACATGTCTTATTTAGTAATAATATAGATTATTCATGATCCCATGTCTTTTTTCATGCATAAGTTGATGATTTTTAATCTTCAAACTAGATTGGCTCTGTTCAGATATAAACCTTATTTTTTTGTTTGGGTTACCAACCTTAAGAAGCATCAGTTCACACTAAATGAGCTTATGGTGTTATCCAGGCTAAGTGTAGGTGGCAAAATCCTGCACTCTACTCAACTTAGTTTAAGAGTGTCCTATTAGATCCCTCTCCCTATGTCTTCTTTTTTCTATCAAGTCAAACCCATTTTTCTTCAACTACTAAAGTCAGAAGATATATAATTCTAGAACTATTTGTTTGTCTTTTCAAATTAGATCCAATAATAAACCTGAGTAGGCTTAATTAATTAACTAGGGGCATAAAGATAATGGGATAGCTGCTTATTTCTGTCCCATTTCTTTGATTTCATTTATATACCACTTCTTGTTAATACAACATATTATTAGGTCACAGCTTTGGGTTACCATTCAATCATGTATTATGTTCTTTGGTACCCTAATTGTCTTTCTGATTAAGATTTAGCAAATTCTTTTATGAAAGCTAGTATTCACTTTGAGTTTATTTTGTTCTTTTTGGTATATATCTTTTGATGCAACTCAGGCTTGGAGAGACCTTTGGAAGAGCAATAGGTAGCCCAGAGGATAAGAATACAAACAACCAAGCTCATCGCCACACACGGAGCTCAAGTACGGTTCCCAAAAGTTTTGCATCTATTGCTGATGAATATAGGAGGCTAGCAACTGATTGCCTAAAGGTCCTACGGTTGGAAATGCAATTGGAAACTATTTTCCATTTGCAGGTCTGTTCTTTTGTCTATCAGAAATATATCTTTTATTTTTGTTTAATATCAAAGGTGAGATGACGAGGTCACATATGTTTTCATGCAGGAAATGACCAATAGGGTTTTCCTAGAAGATCAAGATGCTGAAGAACCAGATGATTTTATTATTTCACTTACGACTCAGGTGTTCTTGCTACTCTTTGTATTTAGTTACAAATGGTTGTTCACATTTAGTCATTCTGTATCTCTGCTATGTGAAAGGTTCTTACCACTAAACAATCTTCATTACTTTTCTATCTGGTAGCTGGCACATTATGTGTACCACATTACGCCATATATTTCGGCGTACTCTTAAGTATCAAGTTGCTTGAGGATGAACTCTGAATGATTTTTTTAATAGTTCTTACTTCACTTTTTGGCTGCCTTATTACAACGGTGTGTTCATCTTTGTAATTTATCATTAGTTTGCTCTTTTCTGCAACAAATTCTGCTAATTCAACCCTACTAAGATTTATTGAGGAAGCATATCATAATCAGGTTGTATTGTATTACAGTAAAAAATAGAGAGTTTGTACTTGTTGCCTACTGAAGGTTATCTCACGTCGATTCTAAGATATGTTCAAATTTTGGTTGCACGAGTCTTTTCCTTGCATGTTGCATCTCGATCTCTTGAGCCTTGTTTTGCATTGATACCTTTGCTGTATAAATTTCACCTGATTTATTAGATGATTTAACCTCATTGGTTGCGTATATGTGCTCAGATTGCCCGTCGGGATGAGGAAATAGCACCTTTTATTGCAGACATAAAGAGAAGCTATATATTTGGTGGAATATCAAGCATTGCGGCAAATGCTTCAATAAAGGTTTCTTCTGCAGGGTCTGCCTGTTAACTTATTTTGAATTGAGATGTCATTGCTCATCCAGTTGGTTATTTTCAACAGGCCCTGGCCGAGATAAAATCCATTAACCTATTGGGAGTCCAACAAATATGCAGGAATTCCATTGCACTGGAACAGGTTGATTTGGCGAAGAGTTTTTTCTTTAATTTTTCTTTTGTAAATCCCACATTATTTCTTGGCTAGTTGGCACTGAGACTTGGAATATTTTTCTGCAAAAAAAAAAAAAAAAAACATTCTTAGGGTACATTGTTGTTGCTGCCTATCAATTTACTGATAGAGGGCATATCAGCAAAATATTTCTTAAATTTCTTTCCCTTCTTATGTTGCACTTAGGGTGTGTTCAGTAGAACGAATCCACCGTGGGAAGGAAAGAAAGGAAAGGGAAATGAATCTAGATGGATTCACAGCGGATTCCGTTCTACTGAACATACCCTTAGAGTTCTTTATTAAAGCAATACATTAGTTAAATGTCAATATTGGCTCCATAACCGTGAGAAGTTATGTTAAAATGACTTTTAATTATTTCCTGTGATGCAGGCTCTGGCAGCCATCCCATCAATTGATAGTGAGGCAGTTCAGCAGAGATTAGATCGTGTTCGAACATATTATGAGCTCTTAAATTTGCCTTCCGAGGCATGTAATTCAACATTTTTTCCTTTTTTTTTTCTCCTATACATTGGATTGGTTTTATTTTCTTCTTCATTTCAGGCCTTGCTAGCATTTATTCAGGAACACGAATACCTCTTTACAAGGACAGAGTACGAATTACATTAGATGAGGAAATTTAATATAATAGTGAAACCCTTAAAGTCTTAAATGGATAATGCACCTTCTCTTTTTGCAGGTATTCCAGCCTTCTGAAGGTTAATGTCCCAGGCAGGGAGATTCCAGTTGACGCAGAGAAGCGTATCGCTCAAATATTGAGTCGCTAGAGTTCCAGGTGGGTCTCAGATATGATGCATGATTCATGCTTCGCTCCTATCACCGTGACCACCCACCAACTATGGTGAGCTCAAGCACATTCTTTTTGGTAAATGAAATAATTGGTTTATCTCGTAGGTGCTGCAATGCCGCGTGGTTAGATCTTGATTACTTGATTATATTTTGTGTATTCTTTTCTTGGTTTTGTCTGTATTCATTTTCTTCTGTAAGTTATTGGGGAATTGTCTGCCCTCCTATCAGTTCTTTTAGCAGGCTGCCTATTGACAACCATAAGTTGAAATGATCTTGGAACTTGGAGTTATATGTGATCCTAGTTCTGCATGTTGAGGTAACAGAGAAGTTGTTGAAGTTATTTGAGATGCCTTAATTCTGACTTTTGATGTATATTCATGTAACAGTGTAGATAGTCCCATCGTACACCTAATTCTCCAATTAAATTATATTATTTAGCTTGGAAGTTTCACTATTTCCAATCTGAGATTTTTTTGGTTGCTATTGCCGCTGCAAATTGGTTTAACATTATGCAGCATGTTTACCGTAGCGTTCGTTGATTTCAGTGCACTAACCCGGATTAGCTTGACTCCTAGTTTGCAATGATTTGCTTCTGTGAAGTGCAAAATTAAAATGCAAAATATGCGTATTCCATAATTTTGCATTAGTTGAGTCTCTTTATGTTTCCCATATTTATGCATCTACCATGTTTGTGGAACTCGTTGAGAACACGAGCAAAGGCTCGAGTTGCAATAAACTTAAGATGGTTGCAGTTCACCTTAATCTTTCATCTGCTTGATCTTTGCTCCTCGAATTAAAACTTGGCTAACGTTATTGGCTAGAACAAACTAAAATATGTCATTAATAGAGAGAATATGAGTAAGTGCATTGTATGTATTGTTATTGATTTGCTTGTATTTCATTCACAACATTTTAAATAATGTATTCCTTTTATATGTTTTGTACCTGCAATTGCTTATAACATGTTTTGTCCAAGTTTTACTCTTCTACTTCAATGAACTTACATCATGATCATTTCATGTGATTCGTGTATAGATAAAATGATGATGTACTTCATTTTTTTTCTGTCTTCTGGATGTTGTTATCAATATTTTCATTGACATATGAACACTACCATGATAATTAGTTGACCACCATATTAGAGCACGCGATTTGCTAACTTCATGCACAAGAGCCTGTTGAGCTTCGGATGGATTAACAAATTATCAAATGATCCTTTAATTCTTAGGGTATGTATACTCGGAAGAATGAAAAACTAGAGGGAAAGGATTAAAAGAAGGAAAGGATTGTTGGAAGGATGGATTTTAGCTCACGTGAGCTGAAAACCAACCAGAGAGAGGCGGGCTGCACGATGGGAGGCAGGATGCCGGCTGCGGGGACTGGAGGCGGGAGAGGAGTTGGGGACGGAAGGCGGGTGGGAGACGGGGCAGGAGACCGGTGGGGATGGGAGGCGGGCTGCACGATGGGAGGCAGGACGCCGGCTGCGGGGACTGGAAGCGGGAGAGGAGTTGGGGACGGAAGGCAGGTGGAAGACGGGGCAGGTGACCGGCGGGGATGGGAGGCGGGTAGGATACGGGGCAGGAGGGCGGCGGGGATGGGAGGCGGGTGGGAGACGGGGACGGGAGGCCGGTGGGGACGGGGATGGGAGGCTCGTGCGAGCTTCCCCTCCCACCTGCGGGGACGAGAGGCGGCCGGGAGACAGGGCAGGAGGCCGGCGGGGACGGGGACGGGAGGCGGGAGAGGAGTTGGGGACGGAAGGCGGGTGGGAGACGGGGCAGGAGGCCGGCGGGGATGGGAGGCGGGTGGGATACGAGGCAGGAGGCCGGCGGGGATGGGAGGCGGGTGGGAGACGGGGACGGGAGGCCGGTGGGGACGGGGATGGGAGGCTCGTGCGAGCTTCCCCTCCCACCTGCGGGGACGAGAGGTGGCCGGGAGACAGGGCAGGAGGCCGGCGGGGACGGGGACGGGAGGCCGGCGGGGATGGGAGGCGGGTGGGATACGAGGCAGGAGGCCGGCGGGGATGGGAGGCGGGTGGGAGACGGGGACGGGAGGCCGGTGGGGACGGGGATGGGAGGCTCGTGCGAGCTTCCCCTCCCACCTGCGGGGACGAGAGGTGGCCGGGAGACAGGGCAGGAGGCCGGCGGGGACGGGGACGGGAGGCTCACGCGAGCTCCCCCTCCCACCTGTGGGGACGGGAGCCAGGCAGGAGACGGGGGACGGGAGGCTCACGCGTGAGTTTTGTTTATCCGCCCGATTTGGGCGGATCAACAATCAGCGGAAAACCTATCAAATTCTCCTTCCTAGTTTCCTTCCTAAATATCCGTCCGCTGAAGTAAACGACGGAAAAAGCAATAAAAAATCCGCCCCTTCCTAAAATCCGTCCAAGTATACATAGTGTTAATGATTTTTGGTGTATCTATAATGTGGTCCTTTATGAGATCTAGAAACGGCTCTAAACTGCACACATGAAGGTCATCCTTTTCTTTTGCTTGTGGACAAGCACCATGGAGCCAAGTATAGCTAGGGCTGAGCATTCGGTAAAAATCAAAAAATTAAAAATCGAATAAGGATTTATCGATTTATCGAAATCGAAAAACTCATTACTGAAATTGATACCGAATTTGATTTTTATCGATCGGTAAATTATCGATTTACCGATTAAAAAATTTTACCTAATTAATTTATTAAAAAATAAAAAAATATTTTATAAAACTTAGGTTACATGCATTTTCCTTCATCTAGTTACCTAAATTGAGTTCAAGAGTTAGAGTTAGAGATAAGAAATTAGAGATTAATAAATAAAAATTTATTTTTTTATGTATTAATATATGTATCGGTAAATCAGTTAATTACCGAACCGAAAACTTTTTTATTGAATCGAAAATTGAATACCTAATTATATAAAAATCAATACCGAATTGAAAATTGAAACTGAAATTACTGAACCGATTTACCGATTGGTAAATTCGATAAAAAATCGAATTATGCTTACTACTAAGTATAGCGGTCGCAAACATGTGGTGCCTAAGTTTTAGCGTAGGTATGCAGTCAGAATATTCTTTAGTTCAGCTACGTTTGGGTAAAAGAAATTGGCTAGCTTTGTGGTGACTAATATTGGAAACATAAAGAAAAAAAAAAAAGAGTAAAGTTCGTTTCTCTAAGAGAAGTATGGGTAACTTCAAATTTTAAAATTTCTACTCTACCGATATTTTCTGTATTTATCTCTTCTTGACAATTTTTAGATGAAATTTTTTATTACAAAAAAAAAAAAACCGCAATGAACATGAAGCCCTCAGTTATTTCCTACAATTCAGTGATAGCACTTGATTATTGTCATACTTGCTGTCAATTTAAGAATGCATGAATAGATTCTTAGGCCTCAACGGTTAAAAACCTTTAAAAATCTCAATCTAATTTATGGGGAAGAACAATTAGGCAGCGGGATAAGAGATGCGCACATACTGATCCACACCGCAATTCTCAACCAGAACTTTCTCAATATTAATTTTAGCATTGACCATAACCAAAGAATCCAGGTGCCGAGAGCTGTCTGCATTGACCTTAGCTTATCTGTGGGTGGTTTAATCTGGTGGCAAAGCCTTCTATCGATAATTACTTCGATCCCCTTAGAATTTAAAGCTTTAAACATTTCATTGAAATAAAAAAGAGCTAGCTTGGCAATGTTTTCCAAATTCAGTTTTTGACCATCAAAAAAATATAAATTTGTAACCTTCCAAATAGACTAATAGTAGAAACATGTTTCAGTTGAAAAATTCAGTACAAGTATTTTTAAAAGGAATGAAAATTCGAGCGATAGCCAGATTAAAATATTTTCTGTTTTATGATTTATGAAAAGCATTGAACGACCCATTTAAAAAAAAAAGTTAACTACTTAAAAAACGCAACCCATTGATTTTGTCTTCCAAAAGGGATCTTTGGATTTAATATCCCATTAGTTACATCCTACATTTAACCACAATGTTTTTGTGATTAATTGAAGAAAATCACAAAAAAGAAGTCTGACTAATACGTTTTGACCGGTCGCTGGCTCAACAAAAGTGGTTCAGGACCGTACGAATCAATTTTAGAGCAAAGCCGGAAAAGAAAAAGAAAAAAAAGCAAAGCAAAACTGGTAGCATCTGCCTGCGATCGCAGGCACCGTAAGATGCACTCTCCTCCGATCCAAGCATGCCGTTTGGAGATCTAATGGGGCTTGCTTTCCCGCGAGATTGCGGCCAGCCATCTTCCGCCGCCCGCTCGAAGATTCGAGACGATTCTATTCTCGAATCTCGAGCGCATCAAATGCTTCTCTTTTGGTGAGCCTCGCAAACACCTGCGAGAGTGCGAGTGCAGTGTCTTTGGTGGTTGGTTGGATCGATATCGCAGCCACTTGTCTTGGGAGGCACTCGAGACCGGAGGCTGCAGTAGGAGGTTGGTGCGGGCGACGAGATGGCGAGCGGCAGCCGAGTGGATCTCGAGGATGTGCCGTCGCGGAATCTGATGAACGAGCTCCTCCGCCGGATGAAGTGCGCCACCAAGCCGGACAAGCGCCTCATTCTCATAGGTTTTTTAATATCTCGTACTATTGCTCATTGAACTACTCAATTCAGCTGTTTCTTGTCGTTAATTTTGAAAAGAAAATCACTTTTGGATTCTCTGTATTTATTTTCTTAGTTTACGTGTTCACCCACCCCTTAGCCGCCACACAGGATATTTATTCCTTTTTTTTTTCTTTTGTTGTACTTGGGGTAAGATGTATCATCTCGGTTGTGTTTGCTTCCTTTCGCGTTTTCTCTTCATTTGAGCGGTTGGTGAAAGTTTTTTTTCCTCCATACTTTCTATTTTTCAATAGGTTGAAGCTTTTTCCACGCTCGTATGCGATTTTATACAGTGCCAACAATTTTTTCGTTTCTGCTTGTAGCTTGTTTGGAACCAAGAAAATGTGGAATTATAATTATAATAGTTTTTAGAAATGTATATGCTTCAAAATAAGAGAACTTGTGAATTGGAATTCCATTTGATAAAGAAGTTTGGGATTTCCCAATTTAGTGAAAATGGTTGAATATCTAAACTCATTCACTTACGTTTCCAGATTATTTAGATACCTATCATTACACTTAACTAATATACCTAAAATGAAAAAGATTTTTTTTTTAATTTCAATTCTGTAGAATTATGTTCTAACGAGAATTGAAATTTAAATTAACTCCCATAAAAAAATGCTGATACAGATGCGATGAGTATTTATAATGATGCAGCATTTTGGGACATCATTAACTGTAAAATGATCTCAGTGCTCTTCCTGCATAAAAGAAACAAACCAAAAAAAAAAAAAATTGATGGATGGCTTATTCTTCTTATGGTATTTAACTTACCAGGGCCACCGGGGTGTGGGAAGGGCACCCAGTCCTCTCTTATCAAGGACGAGTACTGCTTGTGTCATTTAGCAACTGGTGACATGTTGCGAGCTGCTGTTGCAGCTAAGACTCCTCTTGGAATCAAAGCTAAAGAGGCTATGGATAAGGTATTCCCCGATACACTATTTCAAGAGGAACGGGAGTAAATCTGACAAGGGCATTTTTTTGACAATCAACTCTCCTTTGGTTGTCATCTTTTCTAGGGGGAGCTTGTATCTGATGATTTGGTTGTTGGAATAATTGATGAGGCTATGAAAAAAACATCATGTCAAAAGGGTTTCATCCTTGATGGGTTTCCAAGGACAGTTGTTCAAGCTGAAAAGGTCAAAATCTTGTTTTTTTACCTTCTTTAAGTTTGACTGCACGTTGCTGGCTCAATGGTTCTTCTATGTTGACAACATACTGACTTCCTTTTTGCAGTTCGATGAAATGCTGGCAAAACAAGGTACCAAAATTGACAAAGTCCTAAACTTTGCAATTGATGATGCCGTATTGGAGGAAAGAATTACTGGTCGTTGGATCCATCCAGCTAGTGGCAGGACCTACCATACTAAATTTTCTCCTCCAAAGGTTCCTGGAATTGATGATGTAAGTGAACATGAAGTTTTATTTTTTTTATTCAAATTAAGCTTTCTATAGGTGACATACTCTCTACCATATTTCAAATCCTCAATTCATTTTGGATTGGTTTACCTAATTTGGGTCATATATATATATGACCCAAATTAGGTAAACCAATCCAAAATGAATTGAGGATTTGAAATATGGTAGGATCTTACGATCCCACTATCCGGATCTTAGGATCAATTAGGATCTTACAATCCTATTGATCCTAAGTTATAGAATTAGTTCAGATTTGATTACTATTATACTAAAATCAATAATCTATTATTCCAAAAGTCTTAAATTGATATGTGATGTAATATATTGTTTTTAATTGCCATTATTTGTTTTTTCTTTGATAAACATTCATCAACTTAAGCATGTTGTCATCTATAATAATATTTGCCTACTTCGACTATTTATAAGAATCAACATTATAATCTTTGTCATTGTTATTTTTATTGTCATTACCATATATACCTTTATCTTTATCATTTATATGTTTTTGTCTTGTTGTCTTCATTTCACTGTATACTTTTGTTGTTTCTAGTTTCATTGTACATCTTTGTTGTATCCATCTTATGTTAACTTGTCTTCATCATCATCAACTCACGAATATTCAATTTTATAGTTTTACACAATACAACTAGTCATTTGAATAATAGTATAAAATACTATATATATTATATATATATATATATATATATTATTTTTTATAACTCATTACTTATTAGAATATGTATCTTGCTCTTAAGTCTAATTAGATGAATATATTTTATAAAAAATATATATATTTTAGGTGATTTGGTAGCATCTTACGATCCATGATGACCTCGATTTTGACAAATATATATATATATATATATAGGCTAAATAGAAATCCTTATTAAGTTCACCTTTTCTATTATGCTAAGTTCCAACTAAGATTAACATTTTAAGTTTCTTCTCAATCAGCTGTGGCAAGGTCTGGAGCCTTTTGTGACTACCTTAACATCACTGTTTTCTAATTGCCCTGTACTTTTTATGTGCTTATATTACTTCAACACTTTTTATTTTTGAAGGTGACGGGAGAACCTTTGATTCAAAGGAAAGATGATACTGCTGAAGTTCTCAAGTCAAGGCTTGAAACCTTCCACCGACAGACTGAACCTGTATGTACCATTTCATCAATGTTCTCATCTTATATAATTTTTTATTTGGTAAAGAAAAATAAAATTAATGGTCATATTAGATGCCTTATTCTTCTTTCCTTTATTACATGCTATTATTCTAGCAATCATGATGCAAGTGTTTAGCCATGCTTTTGCAATCACAATATAGTATAATTAGCTCAGATGTTCACCATTTTCCTTCCATGGTGAGACCCTTTTTTCTGTAATAACAACTTGATTTTTAAGGTAGTCTTTTATCTTTCAATGTCTACCTTCATTTACAAATACCTTCTACTCCCAATAGCATTAGAGGATGGGGACTTGATTGGTGCCTCAGCGTTTACTGATTAATCTTGTTCCATGTTTTCAAAACTAGTCCTGTTTGTTTGACATTATTATTGTTTGAGTATACCTGTGCATATATTATGATCAGGAAATCTGAACAGATTTGGTTTGTTCCTTTTATTGTTTTCAATATTGACCTTTCCTAGTTATTTTGCCACAAATCTTTAGAGTTCATGTCTTCGTAATCATTTTCTATTTCCTATGCATGTTATACCTGATATCCTTGGACAATTTAGGACCTCTTATGCTTGTCTTCTGATTGATTCAATATTTTCTGACTCAAGCGACGTGTCAATCCTATTTCAGATTTTGAATTTCCTGTTTTCTCAAGGTTAATTGTAAAGGTCCTGTACAAATTTAAGAAGCTGAGAGGAGTGTGACCCATTAAAAAAATTCTATGATTTACTGAAAATAAATTATGTGTAAATTAATGAAAAATATATTTACAGACAGTAAAAGGTACCATTCCAGGAAGTGAAAGGATGAGGAATAGACGTATGAGGGAATTCAGGCTAGAAGCTAAAAGTTAATAGGTTAGAAAGTATTACCAAGAGTTCCATCCAATAGGACAAAAATAATCAATGTTTTTTTTTAAAAAAAAATTGTTAATAGATTTAAACTGTCGTTAACCTTCCCATTATAAGGGTTTGAGCCCAAAATATTTGCACATTGAAAAAGTTGTCGGAGAATAGATTGGTGAATGCATGATAGATCTGTGTTTTGTGTGCCCATCAAATTGATGGTCTTCGCAGAGCTGAATCAACCCTTTTCTTCAGCATTCCAATTTGTGTCGGCTTTCATGATGATCTAAATACTCACAAACAGAATTAGGGCTGTTTGTTTATGGTATTTAGGAATGCCTTTCAATTCCTTAACGAAGTTTTAAATTAACACACCTCTCAGTCTTGCAGAGCTAGCAAGAAAAATCTGGAGTTGTTTATTTTTGTTTAGGAATGCCTTACGATAACTTATATTGGGATTGAGTTCAATGTTGTGTAATCGATGAAGCATGTTCCATTAGTCTTCACTATGTGTGGTGATCTTTTTATTAATTTCCTTAGCTGATTGTGTTGATTTTCATCTATTTATATTGCAGGTCATTGATTACTACACCAAGAAGGGAATTGTCGCGCAACTTCATGCTGAGAAACCCCCCAAAGAAGTTGCTACTGAGATTCAGAAGGCTCTTTCCTAAGTAGAGCACTTTATTCATTAAACATTACTTTATCTTCAGTATATCATGTAATAATCTAAAGTTGCTCTTCATGAATTCAAGAACTGAAAATTTTCTTGTGTTTGTTGCCTTTTGAGCTTGATAAGCACTATCAGCAAAGAACAAATTTCTTTTGCGGCTTCTACTTTGACCTTATGAAATTTTGAAGAAGACCTTTCCTTTATCGAATTATCTTTTGATTCTGCTCATCCTTTTCCTAGTTTCCAGCTTTTCTTCTTTTATGCTTTTTTTTTTTGATGATTTTTCGTGCTCACCTGCTTGAACAATGTATATGGTTCACAATGAGATTCCAAACTGTAAACTTGCGAAACATGTGTTGCACCCTTTACTTATGATTGTTGCCTTTTATCTGCTTGAATAATGGAAACGGCCCCAGACCATCTTTATCTTTCAGGCTGAGTTATTTGATTTTGAGGTTTCATGCATTGAGGCAGTCCCTGAATTGTCAGTCTGGAAGCAACATTGTCATTAGTTTTTCTTTTTACACATTGAGTCTTCAAACTTATTAAAAAAATTTCAAATATGTTCCTGTCTGACTGCTGATTTTAGTTGTCAACAGAATGCTTGCATCCCTATGGTAGCTGCTGAAAGATAGCTGATGTGTTCAACTAAGTGGCATATTGCCATGGACATGTCAGATGAAGGAAAAAAAGGTTCAATTTTGTTGGTTTGATCCTATTTGTTTCTGACTTAGAAATACTGGGTATGATGTTGTTCACAATGTAACATCATCATGGGGAGCAATGAGTTGGGCAGATTGTGTGGAGGAACAATAGATTATTTATCTACAACATAGACTTGGTGTCATTTTGTAGACCTAGAGATGACTTATTGAAATATTACCTTCGGAGGCAAATAGCTTGTCATTGGAGGGTGATATCATTGTATCACCTAGGTATCTTGAGCAACTAGTAGATGAGGGTGGAGTAGAGGCTACAAATAGGTTAAGAGCTGGTGACAAGAAAGCTGATGATGGTTATCTACAGTTCTACATGAATTTTCATGAATGTGATAGTGAAAGTGAATAATCCAAAACTCATGGACTTGCATAGGTCTATTCCAACCATTGAAGTCTGAAGAGGGATATGATTATGTTGAGCTTGAAAACATCTGATCATTGTTTTAAATCTTACTAAATAGTTAATCAGTGCAAATGGATATGATCTTGGACCATTACATAGATTTTTTTATGTTGATATATCCAAAATATTTAGTGTCATATATTAGTACGCTTGATATGTCCAGGTATGCATCATGACTAATATATCAGTTGAAATTGAGCTTAAAAACTATGCATCTGCTGATGAAAACTACAACTAGTGGAGTTCAGATAACAGTTGATCTATAAATTTCCAAATTGAAGTTGACTTGCTGTTTGGTTCATTTACTTTAGCTCAACTAGTACTCTATGCAAACTTAGAGGTCAAATGCTATGGTTTTTACTCTATTAGTTGAAAACCTCCGTATTGATAGCAGAACAAAAATTACCTGTGTGTCAGATGAAGGTTAGTCTGATCTCCCCTTTCGTAAATTACTTTTTCTCTTATGATTTGTAATGTCATCTGATTCCCCTTTGTGTCCGCTCGTCAGGAACGCTACCCGCGGAAAGAAACGTCCCTTCGTCGACGCCACCCCGCCATCCTCCTCCCCCGTCAACGCTGAAAGAAACGTGCCTTCGTCAACGCTGCACGCGTCCATGCAGCGTTGGAAGCCGCGGCGCCACCGCCCTCCGTCGCCATCCGAAACGTGCCACGCGGCATTGCGTCGCTGTTCGGAGGTGCCTCGTCCGCCCGGCTTGCGCCACGCGGTCGACGTCCCGCCAGCCGAGAGCGTCGCACGCCTCGCTGCCCGATGTCGTCTCCGCTCTGCGTTCCCCACGCGTCGAGCATGCCGCCGACCGTCAGCCACCTAACGCCGACCGCCGCCGCTCGAAACGAGCGTCGCTCGCCTGCCGACGACGCTGCGGTCGGCGCCGCACGCTTCCTAGCCAAACGACGCCAACGCCCACCAAATTTCTCACGAGCCCTGATTTCGATTGGGCCTCAATTTGGGCTGATTTGACTTGGTCAACGGACCAGTTGACCGGTCAAAAATATGGGATAAAAATTTGGGTCTAACACCTAGAGGGGTTGTGAGATCCATTGGTACTTGTATCTTTTATTTAAAATTTGGAGTTGCGACTTACGAGGCAACTTGCAATATGTTATGCCTGCAAACGTTGTAAATACCTTAGTTTTAGCCTTTCTAGTTGACGCCATTGCAGTTCATTTGATCCCACTTGCTTTTTTTCTTTGTGATATGAGCAATCAACTCTGCATGATTTTCTATGGTCTTCCTATGCGCACGTAAGGTTCCTGCAATCTTTTATCCAACGGCACTCGGAAGAGATCACGGCGCCACCGCCGGCAGCAAACGCCGCTCTGAAAGACTGATCGCAGTCCGACACGTGTCACTGCTGACGTATGCTCGCGTGGAGGCGTTCGGCATAGATTTATAAATTTGGAGGAAAAAACAAAAAGAGCCCGTCCGCCGATCGAGCGCAGAGGCCAGTTGGGGAGGAGGTTTTGGAGAAGCGCTTCGTAAGGTGAGGATGCGTCTCTGTGCTCCGTTTACTGTAAGTCCGGATCGAGAAGGTTTCTTGGTTTCCTTCTGTTTCCTTCCGTTGTTTCGGGCGCTGCGGCGAGTTCTTCCCTATCTCGTCGGCCGATGCTCGCTCTCT
This sequence comes from Costus lasius, assembly GCA_027563935.2. NCBI lineage: Eukaryota > Viridiplantae > Streptophyta > Magnoliopsida > Zingiberales > Costaceae > Costus > Costus lasius. The sequence continues at coordinate 105,204,213 of CM050453.2, forward strand.
TGCGCTGCGGTTGACGCTTTGTAATGAGAATCCGAGTGAAGCGGATTCCTTGTTCGGGAAATGCACTCGTGGCACGAGAAGGCTACGCACAGATTAAAGTAAGAGACGAGAAAAATCTTGTACGAGGAGTGAGAATGACGTCATCATTTGAATTCTCGATTATGTCTTATTTAGTTGTGTGGACTCGTATCGAAATCTTTTCTCTTTTTTTTTGTATTTCACATTTTTTTCCACAATATCTTGCACGGGAATGTTTTTTCTCGAGGTTTAGGACTCTGAATTTCTCTATACATATTGTTGTTTTGTAGTCTGCTCGATCCAAGAGATGAAGCTGTTGCCCAGGGAGATCGAGAAGGTAGCTCTGCACAACGCGGGGTTCCTGGCTCAGAAGCGCTTGGCTCGGGGCCTGCGCCTCAACTACTCAGAAGCCGTGGCATTGATTGCAACCCAGGTATTCTACATCCCACACTGATGGCCTCTCATTGAAGACGTTAATTTTGTATGTAAGACTCGCTTTATTAGTGATTTTTGCCTGGTAGGAAAATTCATTTAAAAAACATTGAAGTGTATAGTAATGTATTGTCTTCATTCGAGCTTTGCCAAGACAGTGTGACTCCTCATCTGCATTTAATAATTGGTTTCTGAATTCCTAAAATAACACTAGCATCAGTTGGTGTAAAGTTGTGTTCTGGCACGGTTGTACTGGTTTAAAGTCCATGCAATAATGCAATATGCATACCAATTTGATGCTCTATGGTTTTTGAATCCTGGTTATGCCAACTATATTGACTCTAGAGATACGTAGATACATTTATCGGCATCATAGGTTCAATGAATTAAAGAATATTAGCTTAATTTCTTCAGTTATTTATGTGTCAGATAATGAGTCTTTACTTGTGCATGAAAATTAGGTTGTTTCAACATTCATTGAAATCTCATAGAGGATAGTTTTATCGGAGAAAGAACCAACTATAAACTTAGTTTATTTAATTTATTTTGGAATCCTAATCTTTCAAACAAGTTTCAGCTTCCAATAAGAAACTGAATAATCTATAAGATCATAAACGAATTTGGGTGTTCCCCAAAATTATCCTCCACGGATCATTGCAGCAGTTCTGTGGTTCTTCCTATAATACTGTAAAATTCTGTAGGTTTGAACTGGTCATAATGGATATGGCAAGACATCTTAGGAACCTTATAGTAAAACTACAGGAAGTGATTCCAGACTGCTAAGTTCACCAACCTCCTAGAAATCATTCTGTAAGCTTTTGCTTTTGATTTTTGACATACGATGGCTAATTCTGCAGTTTGATCTCTAATATGATATTTGTTCTTTGTTTAACGAGTTCATGTGGATGATATTGATGCTATTCCTATTTCATTTGATAACTTGCTTTATGACAAATGAAATCGTATCATTTTTCTATGTATTGTTAAATAAATCTCATGAAATCTTGATATATCTACCTCTTTATAGATCCTAGAATTTGTTCGAAATGGGGACAAAACAGTTTCTGATTTAATGGACCTTGGGAAGCAGCTGTTAGGGAGGTAAGTACAATATCTAAACCGTGAGCCTGTGATGTATCAGGTAAACTAGTAGAATGGTTAGTTTAGGAAGACTCCAATTAAGACTGTATCCTTTTATTGAGGTATTATTTTTTTTTTCTTGTCTAAGGCCTCTTTTTTTACCTTGGAAATTGTCGTTATGCTCTGGCTGATGTGATCTTGGACTGATCTGATTATTCTTTTTTGTTCTTAACAGGCGGCAGGTTCTTCCAGCTGTTGGACACCTTTTACATACTGTTCAGGTTGTCTCTTCAAGTTGTTTGAACCAAAAGTTGCACGTAGACCATTTACACAATCTGTTATTCGTTTACTTACTGTTGCTATTATATTTACAAAACCATCAATAAGACAATAACATGTGAGCAACAACTAGTATAGACTAATGACATTTGACAAGATGTTGGATCCTTTGCTATTCTTGATTAACATTGCTAGACAAATTTAATATCTATGTTAAATATTGGTCAGCAGCTAATTATCCCAAAACTCGGAGCTATGACAAAGTGCTTTATATTCATTTGTTATTTAATGCCTCTGTGATCATCTTGAATCACTGAACTTGTTTATGATAAAGTGTAATTGGCATTGTACAAACAATCCCATATTGAGCGACCACGCTTATGAATATAGAAAGAAAATGATTTTTGAACTCTTGTAGGGCCTTCCTATATCATTCTTAGATCTATTATTCTATTTGGTGACCAGTTATCTAAGAGCTTAAACTATTAGGAAAAGATCTTTGTATTAATGGTTTTGAAACCTAATTCTTAGTAAACTACTTATATTTTACTTATATCACTAGGTTTATGATATTTTTTCTCTTCAGAAGAATGGTCACATATAATATATATATATATATATATATATACATAGATGTTTAATTTTTGGCATGAGCTTATTTGTGATGCTATACGTTTTTTATCTGAATTAACTGAAATTGTTGGATTGCTTAGTAAGTGCTAATTCTTGTTTTTTATCTGAATTAAAACTTCTTATCTTTCCTTTTTGAAGAATACTATTATATGTGCTTACAAAATATATTTTAATAGAATTAAGAGAAGGGAGAGATGGAAGAGGGAGAGAAGTGGGAGAGAAGAGAGAGGAAAAGAGAGAATAGAGAGAAGGGCTATTTTCTATCTATTTATTTCTTGGCAAATTTGAGTAATATTGTCTGCTTAAGTTGATGAAATACCATCGTCCATGCAACCTCTTGGTTATGACTATTCTGATTTTATGCATTATCGTTCATTTTCAATTATAAGTTCTTGAATTATTGATATTTCTTCTCCTTTAAGGTTGAGGGAACTTTTGTGGATGGAACAAAGTTGATAACTATTCATGATCCAATTGCATGTGAGAATGGAAACTTAGAGCTAGCATTGCATGGTTCTTTCCTACCAGGTAATAATTGCTCAGAAGATCATGTATTTATACATTTGGGCAAGAGGATCCTGTATACATAATTATTTCCAAACTTGTTCTGGATTAGCTGACTAATATTTTGCATAGGGGATGTTCTATCTGTGCAGCTGGTTCCTGGCAAATATAATCTCATCTTTGTTGCCCTATTTATACAGAACTAGGCCTGCACTGGAACATCTACTGCATGCATATTTAAAATATCACTCTCTGCAGAAGTAAAAGAATTAATTTTTCTAATACTTGAAATCTTCTGAACTTAGCATGAATTATTCTGATATATGAAAGTATTTTAACTTAATCGTCCGTGGCAATTTGACAAACTGAATTCTCTTATGTCTGCTTTTTAACACATATGGATAAATATAGAGCATTACTAGTCTGGATAACTTAAGGTGTGCAATACTTGATTGAAAGTTGAAAACTCTAGCACATTGATCTGATCTAGATCCAAGAAATTATCTCCTTATCAATAAGGTGATACTTGAATATGTTTTGCATCCATTATCCCTTGGAAAAATGATAGAAGCAGTTTGAGTATGTAGAATCATACGAATTCTACATCACTTTTTTATTGGTTGTATTTTTTTTAACTCAAACAGGATTTGGAACTATTACCTTTTGGTCAATCTAAGATTTTTTGCATTCACTACATGTATTTGTATATATATATATATATATATATATATAAATTATAATATCCATGTCTTAAATGCACCTTATGAATTTGCTCATATTTGTAGCAAGAACTACAATGATAAGTAATAGTAAGGGCACTTGTCTCGACTTGCTGTGGAATCTGACCACACTGGTATGCGGTAAGTTATACCAAATCAAGTACACCTCAAGCAGATTCTCAAGTACTCTACCTCTTTGATTCTATCCCGGAATGTGTATTGAACTGTAAAAATATTGGATTAGCTAGTTTTGCAATCATTTAGGATGAAATATGAGTGAGATTAAATGTTATTTGAATAAAACAATAAAATATGGTAAATTATGTTATCATTACTTGTTAGGTGTTTCTCTACTAAGATTAACTTAGTAAGAGCCACTACTACATTTAAAATAAGAGCTAGTCATTAATCATTAGTAAAACATTGTAGATGGAAGTTAAAAAATGACTTAAGCAAATGGTGTCAGAATTATGAAATCTGAAAGTCTGCCTCCTCAGCAGCTTTCCTTCCAATTTATAGAAAACCCAAAAGGTTATGAGTTTCATACATAAGGGTAAAACAGTAAAATATATTTACAACTAATTACAACATAACTAATATTTACACATCTGATATTTACATATCTACCACTAACATCCCCCCTCAAATTGATGCGGCATGATTAATAAGCATCAATTTGTTAACTAAGAATTGATGACGAGGCTTGGAAAGAGCTTTAGTAAAGATATCAGCAATTTGAAGTTCTGTGGTAATGTGTGGAAGAGTAAGAAGATGAGAATCATAAGCTTCACGAATGTAGTGACAATCAACTTCAATGTGTTTGGTACGCTCATGATATACGGGATTCACAGCAATTTGAATAGCACTAGTATTATCAGCGTGCAAAGAAGTAGGCTCGAGTTGAGGAAACCCAAGCTCTCCTAACAATCCACGTAGCCAAATAATTTCAGAACAAGCGGAAGACATAGCTCTATATTCAGACTCAGTAGAAGACTTCGACACCCGATCTTGTTTCTTACTTCTCCAAGAAATAAGAGAATCACCTAGAAACATACACTAACCAGAAACAGAACGTCGCGTGTCAGAACAACCGGCCCAATCAGCATCACTATAAGCAACCAAGCGAAGCGAAGGGTTAGCTGGAAAGTGAAGACCCATGGTAGAAGTCCCTTTTAAGTAACGCATAATACGACGAACCGCAGCTAAATGGATATGTGTAGGAGCTTGCATGAATTGACTCACTTGTTGAACAGCAAAAGAAATATCTGGCCGAGTGATAGTAAGATAATTCAGGCTACCTACAAGTTGTCGATACAAAGAAGGATCAGAAAGAAACGTCCCATCATTCTGACAATATTTAACATTCACCTCTAATGGAGTATCCACTGATCTACCCTCTGGAAGACCAGCAAGAGTGAGTAAGTCCTCAATATATTTATGTTGATGTAAAAAAAGACCATTTGAGGTACGAGAAACTTCGAGACCCAAAAAATAGTGCAGAGATCCTAAATCCTTCATATGAAAACATTGTTGAAGATGATCTTGAAGTTTTGATATTAAGGATAAGTCAGATCCAGTGATAACAATATCATCAACATATACCAAAAGAATAACAATACCAATAGAAGTCTTGCAAAGAAATAAAGATGAGTCATATTGACTTTGAGTAAATGAGAAGTCAAGAAGAGTAGATCGAAACTTATCAAACCATGCACGGGGCGCTTGTTTCAATCCATAGAGAGATCGTTTCAGCTTACAGACATCAGAAGAAGCTGTAGAAAATAGTCCTGAGGGAGGAGTCATATATATCTCCTCCTTTAAATCACCATGTAAGAATGCATTTTTAACATCCATCTGATGTAAAGGCCACCCTTGAGAACCAGCAATAGCAAGTACAAGACGAACAGTTGTCATTTTAGCAACAGGAGCAAAAGTCTCCTCATAATTAATACCATATTCCTGCCTATTACCAAGAGCCACCAATCGAGCTTTATACCGATCAAGAGAACCATCTGCCTTCAACTTAATAGAATATATCCACTTACAGCCAATTGGTTTAACATCACTTGGACAAGAAACAATGTCCCAAGCATGATTCTCCTGAAGAGCTTGAAGTTCCTCACGCATAGCATTTACCCAACATGCTTCTGTAGAAGCTTGAGCATAAGAGGTGGGTATGACTGTATTAGATAGGTTAGCTGAAAAACCATACCTATCAGGAGGCTTAATAGTGCGAGAGGAACGCCTAGGATGCACAATATCAGGGTCAGTATGAACTTGAACCTCTGGATCACTTTCAAGAATAGTATGAGGAGATACAGTTCGTCGTCGCTGATAGACCATACCAGGTATAAACCGCCCAGTAGACTGATGTTTCTTCAAAATCAGGAAGAAGAATCGGTGAGGTAGACAAAACTTGCTGCTGAAAATAATATTCTTTCTCAAAGAAAATAACATTTCTAGAGATACGCATACGATTAATAGTAGGATCATAACAGACATAGCCTTTTTGACTGGAACAATAACCCATAAATACACATCGAACAGATTGAGCAGTAAGTTTGTGTAGTTCATGAAGAGGTAAATGAACAAAACAAATACATCCAAATGTGTAAAGCATATGATAATCCGGATAAATGCCAAAAAGACGATAAAATGGAGAATCAAATCCCAAGTTTTGAGATGGTAAACGATTAATCAAGTACACAGCAGTAGTCAACGCTTCAACCCAAAATTTGGATGGTACGGAGGATTGTAAGAGGAGAGTACGAACCATATCCAATAAATGACGATTCTTGCGTTCAGCCATCCCATTTTGCTGAGGAGTATAAGGACAAGACCTCTGTGATATAATGCCTTTTTCTTGCAAATAAATCTGAAATTCACGCGACAAATATTCGCCACCATTATCAGTGCGCAAAATCTTAATGTGCGTAGAAAACTGATTCTCAATAAGTGCAACAAAGCTTTGAAATACCCGGAAGACCTCAGATTTAGTGTGCAGAAAATATATCCATGTAAACCGACTATAATCATCAATAAATGTTACAAAATAACGGTAGTGACTATGAGAGACAACAGGGCTGATACCCCAAACATCACTATGTATTACCTCAAAGCACTCTTTTGCACGTCTACCAGAATTAGGAAAAGGCAAAGTTTTACTCTTTCCAAGTTTGCATGTGGCACAATTAAATGTCAAAGCAGAATTTAAATTGTTGCCAACAAAACCACATTTTATTAAGTGAGACAAAATTACATGATTTGGATGGCCTAAACGTTTATGCCAAAGTTCAACTTGACTATCAATGATAACAGAAGATAATGCTAAAGATCTGGGAATAGAAAAATGCAATGGAAACAATCTGCCCACTCTAGGACCCTTCGCGATCACCTTCCCCGAAGCCTGATCCTGTACAACACAGCCAGCACGAGAAAAATGAACATCACAGTGATTCTCCACAAGCTGACCAACAGATATCAAATTAGTTGATAAATTTGGAGCAACAAAAACATGACTAAAAGTGTGACCAATGTCACTAACAGCAGTAATTGGAAGACTACTGCCATTGGCTATTTGAATATGTTGTCGACCAGTATAAGGATGTAAATTTTGTAAGAAATCCGAAAAACCAGTCATATGATTAGATGCACCAGAATCAACAAACCAAGTAGATGAAGTTTGCTTACCACGACCTTGAAGACCAAGAGCAGAGAAAGCAGAAAGAATCATCTGCTGGACCATCTCAGGAGTCATAATCACTTGATTTTGACCGGTAGCAATAGGAGTAGCCTCAGAAACAGTTACAGAAGCAGTGGAATCTGGCATACTAGTGTGCACTGCTTTGTAAGCCTTTGCCCTTCTATTTTCTGGACGAGTTGGGCAATCTTTAATAATATGCCCTTTTTGTTTACAATAATTACAAAATTTCTTGCTACAATTTCTAGCCAAATGACCAAATTCTTTACAACTATAGCATTGTATCTGTCCTTTGCCTCGATTTTTACCTTGTGCTGCATAAGCCACATTGACAACCTCTGAAGTCCCATGAGTCTCACTAATGACAGATTGAGTGGCTAGACGTTGCTCTTCACACGCAGAAGCTCACCAAGACAAGTATCTAAAGACGGAACAGGATATCTATTAAGTAATCCACCTCGAGCCGCCTCAAATTCAGGTCTCAATTTCATTAAAAACTGATCTCGCATACTGACTTCATGAACTTGTTGCAAACTTGCCAAAGCTTCTTTAGGAACACCAGAATAAATAATACCAGTATATTCACTCCATAGATTCATAAAACTTGAATAAAATTCCTGAACAGACATATTGCCATGTGTAACTTTACTAATTTCAAGTTCTAGTTGAAATCGCCTTGCTGTATTGTCTTGATGATATATGCGTTTCAAATAATCCCACATCTCTTTGGCAGTGCTAAATGAACGTAAATTATTCACCATATGAGGTTCAATGGATGCTAGAATCCAAGAAATAATCCTAGCATCATTCAATTCCCATGTACTATCATTTTTAGACATAGAGGAGGATCCATCTATATGACTCCACAGTCCCTTTCCTTTTAAAAACATCCTAAATTGAAATTCTCATGCAGCATAATTTTTACCAGTAAATCTCATAGATAAAAGTTCTGTAGATATTTTGCCAAAAGAATTCTCCATAGATATAACAATCAACCTACTAAATAATTGAAGACAAAGACTCACTGATTCAAGCTGAGACACGTCACAAGACAAAATCACCGAAACGCTTCACGCCGCAAATTACCAGGGTTGCTGATGTCAGGATTGCGTCAGCCCCCAAATTCGCCACTTGCTGCTCAAATCTCAATCGCTGACGTCACGCCTGACGTCAGCTGCCAAATCGAATTCTCGCCGAATTCGATTTCCTGTGTTGACCACTCCAAAGCTGTTGACGTCGTCTCAGGACGAACGTCACCTCACGCACTAGTCTTCTCCGATCGGACGAACGCACACCGCGATTGTTCGTCGCTGCCAAGCACCGCCCGGACTGCAGACGCCGCACCAAGGAAGATGGAGACTACGCCTGCATGATCACTGCTGGGCACGGACGATCGCTGCCGAATGAGAAGACGTCCGAAAATCCGCTGATGCTGAAGCGGCCAAAATTTGCCGCCGAAAATTCACTGCCGAAGCCACCAGTCGAAGAAATTGTCGCACGCCGCTGGACCCGTCGGAAAACTCGTCGGACAGTGGATGATGCCCTGCCGCTGCCGCTTTCAAAATCCTTGTCGCCTGATGCCGAAAGAAAAGGAAGACAACAACGACACAAAGGAAGATGTTGCCGCTGTAGAACTCTTCGCACGCGTATGAAGATAGCCGGATGTCACCGAGTAAACTCGCCAACGGAGAATCACGAGAGGAAAATTCCTTGCCTCCACCGAAATCACCAAGGACGCGCGTCAAAAATTGCGTGACGAAAATTTGATGCCAAAAAAAATCCGCCGACGACAAAAAAAATCTCAAGAGTGACGCTGAAGTTCGCTGTTGCCAAAAAAAATCCACAAGATAGCCGCCGAAGTATCACAAAGACTCAGGCAACAGCGCCAAAGTTGAAGGCCTCCAAAGAGAAAGCCGTCGAAATTAATTATAACCTAGCTCTGATACCATGTCAGAATTATGAAATCTGAAAGTCTGCCTCCTCAGCAGCTTTCCTTCCAATTTATAGAAAACCCAAAAGGTTATGAGTTTCATACATAAGGGTAAAACAGTAAAATATATTTACAACTAATTACAACATAACTAATATTTACACATCTAATATTTACATATCTACCACTAACAAATGGCATAGTTTTGCAATGTCCAGATCTCAATATCCTTTCACAGCATGTGGGATACGTTGATTGCCACGTGCTTAGCAAGTCTATCATTCAACTTCAAATGTTGTTCTTCAGATCTGTTGCTTTTGTCAATGAGAAACAACTGTCATTTTAGTTAGCTTTTGGATGTAATCTTCATTATTTGAACCCCTTTTTACAATGGATAGGATATCTTTTTTGGAACCTTGAGATTCCTATGTGACTTTATGGAGATTGACTTAAATATTCAGTTAAATGGCTGAATATAAATTCTATGAAATAATTTCTCATTTCAATAAGTATCCCATTAAAGCATCAATGGAATACTCATGGAAAGGAGCATTTATATGGGTTATAGCACACTCATTTAGATGAATAAAAATTGGTTTTTGTAAATCGCCTTGGTTTAAAGTATGAAACAACAGGAATATCTAGGTTCTACAAGAATAAAAGCTGCATTAGTTGTAAACGAGGAGTAAATAATTAAAAGTAAACTCAAGATACAATTAGAATGCTCTATGTCTTTCTCTTCATAGTGAAGATTGATGCTTAAGAGTTTGAAAGGATTAAGTGTATAAGAATTTGTGTTTGAAATAAGAGTGTAGGGAGGTTGAAAATCCATCCCTTCTCACGCACACAAAGAATCATGCCATTGTAATAAAAATGGTAGTGACGATTTGAAAAAGATTTTTAAATGACTAGGAATCTAATTGTTGGTAACCTGTTGGTAAGATACTGTTGTACGTATCTGTATACCAATCATATTGATGCTTGGGATGCTTGTTTATTGGTATTTATCAATTCACACTAAATACAAAACCTACCTATTCCATGTAGGTTTGTGTTGGCTTCTCATCAGGTTAGTATGAACTATGCATTAAGACATGTATAAACTCATGTGGATTGAGTCCTTGGTTCATGTCTAAAACTTTGTTTTAGATTGTGATCAAATTTTCTTTGTGAAAGTTGGATTTATGGAACCATGAGCATATAAATACACAAACTAATGAAGGTGCTAAGAATTAGCGAAGGTTGGACGGATGTGTACCATCTTCTTGGATTTTTTGCATTGAGTAATAAAGTTTCTCTTTGATGCCATGGGAACTAATAATCTTATTTATTAAATAGAAGCTTGTTTACTTATCTGAGAAAATACATGCATAAACAAAACAGATGCATACATGTAGTATAAATCCATGGTGTACAGTTTTATGAGAGCCCTGTTTGAGACAAGTTGTGTATTCACATATACATGTGTTGGCTATTCTTAAATTTAGTGGAAGCACCCAAACAATACTTGATATTACAAGATAGTCATGTATGGTTGCGACTAGAAGTGAGGGGATAAGGTATGGAGATGAACAATGCAGCACGAGTTAACCTTGGACACTATTTGCTTAGAAGCACTTGAAAAGAGGAAGGAAAAAGATAACGAGAAAAAAGGTAAGAGAAGAAGAGGTGTAAGAGTAAAAGAAAGTATAGGAAAGGAGTAAAAGAAAAGAGGAGAGTGAGAATATAAAAAAATTGGAATAGTTAAGAATTGCACTACATAAATTTTAGGATGAATTTACTTGTATATAAATAGACATTTGTCAAAATCATGATCTGGTTAACAGGAAACTTATAACTATTATTTGCATGTTGATGTATCATCATTGATATCTTTTATAATATGGTCACTTCTGCTAAGTCTCCATATCATTCATTAGAGTGATAGCAGTGTAACGGCTTTGCAAGCATAAAGGTTTCACCTCTCCACTATGTACCCTAGTGATGTGGGACTATCCTTTTTCTACTCTTAGACTTATGGATAGGGGTGTCCAAAAATTGGGTTAACCCAATAAACCGAACCGGACTGAATCGAATAAATCAGTTCAAGTCGGGTTTAAATAAAACAGTTCGGTTTTAAAGGATATACAAAAATTTTAATTTGGTTTTCGGTTTTTATTTTAAAAAACAACAAAAACCAAACCGAACCGCGGTAGTCAATTACTTAGGTTTGCGTTTGCATGGAAGGTGAGGCGATGGCGATAGCGCTTATGTGAAATTTAGGACAGTGTGTGTGAAGCTTAGGTAGGGGAGAAAACGGGCAAAGAGATGTGACATATTGATTTTATCAATTTTTTAAACTTGGATGGGACAAATCGCTGTCACTTATTCTATTCTTATTGATTATATTTGGAGAGATGTAATATATATTTTAATTTATTTTTTTAAAATTAGGATGGGACAAGTTGTTGTCATCAGCCCATTCTTATTAATTACATTTTTATTATTTTACCATATATCACATCAATTGCTTGCTTGTACTGTAACTAATGATAACTGTAATTTGAATTCAGTTTTAGAGATTTTTGGTTCGGTTTCGGGTTTATTTTTTTAAATAAAAAAAATCGGGTTGACGCAAACTGGTTCGATTTAGTTTAGTTCAGGTTAACCCGAATGGACACCTCTACTTATGGATGAGTATTAGCAATTCAGTTTTTTCAACTACTCCAGTTCTTCCATGTAGTTATGCCATGAGTTTTGGTTGTAGCAAATGGGTTGTTCTATGTAACTGAGGAAAAAAAAATCCAGGTCAATGTTGATTGTTAGAGTAGATAGAAAGAGATAGAGAGAGAGAGGAGAAGAGAGGAGAAAGGAAACCCTAAAGGTTACATTTATTAATCTTCCTGTTATACAATAGAAGCAACTTTTATATATGGAGATATTGAATATAAAAAATAATAATATTTTAATTATTACTTACTATATATAATACTATTCATATTATTACTAATTCTAACTATTACGGATTTTAACACTCCCTCAAGTTGGAGTTATTATATATGACAATTATGTCTAGATTGCATAAATTAGAGTTAATATGATCCGATTAGACAACATCCCTCGTAAGTAGAAGTAAGGGCTCTAGAGATGCCATGGTGTAAGATGCCTCTATCAGTAGAGGGCGGTGACGGTTTCGAAAACCTGCTATGATACTATGTTAGAGTAGATATAAAGAGATAAAGAGGGAGAGGAGGGAAATAAAAGAAAACCTTAGGTAACACTGTATTAATTTTCTTGTTCTATTATACAATCGAAGAAACTGCTATATAAAGGTATTGACTATTCAGTACAAAAATAATAATATTTTAATTATTACATACTCTACATAATACTACTAATTCTAACTATTGTCAATTCTAGCACTGATGATAGTTGATGGCCTGACGTCGGAATTGGATAAGTTAAACTTTGCATCCATTGAAGGGAAAAATATAGAAAATATACAGACACATATGCCATTTAGCTTTTCTTGGTTAGAACCGTAGTTTTCAGGACCAATTTGCAGCACCTTGCAGTACACCGGGTGAACTGTCTGAAATGGGACTGGTATTGGTACACTGTGGTGCAACTAGTATTAGTACACCTATCTTATGGTACACGTAGTATATGCTTACCCCTGTACATCGACATGGACTGTCATTGAAAACTTTGGTCATATAGTGATGTTATTGAGTATCTATAATTCCTATTGCCTTTCTTAATGTAGAATAGGACATGATACATAACGTGGCAGCATGTTAAGAACATCAAGATGCCTGTTTTCTTTTACCATGTACTATCTTTGTGCATGGAAGTAAAACATTGAATCATGTCATATGGTTTATAATCTTTTTAGCTTAAATTGAGAATGGATCTTCAGGTATAGAGGGTGACTGAGGATAGCAAAAAGATGTTGGGTATAGCCTTGGTGTTTCTGAATTCATATAAGAGAAATGGCCTGTTTTTATGCATGAATTAGGTTGTTTTGATTTGACCTTTCTTTGATCTTAGATATCAAGTGCCTTGTGCTATTCTCCATATGCCATTTAATGGTTCTATAATTTGAGAAACTAATTATAATAATTTGCTGGAAAAAAAGTGGTATATATGTGTGCTGCCATAGGCCCATGACACTAAAACTAACTAATTTGGACTAGATCCCATATAAGTAAGTACAACTAACTCTAATGTTCCCCAATAAACACAAAGTGATTAAGTAGATGCAACATTAGTTTAACATCCCGATATAAGCTATGATGAGAGAAGATACCCTGTGCATATTAGGAAGTTCCATCTATCTATGTACATAAGAAGAGAAGGTAGCAATCAAGTAGTTAAATACTACCCATCCAAGCATATGCAATTTACATTAGTCTTCATTTGTGGCAAGAGTGCTGCTTATTCAACAAGAGGAGCGTGGTATATGAGTATCCAAGTGTCATCTGTGTCAGTTTCTATGTAGTGATATAAGAACTAATTCATGAGAGAAGCAACATAAAGAGGTCATGTTTGACAAATCAAATTATCTGCTAGAGAAAGTTGGAGAAGTTGTTGGAAGGACGGGTGAAGAAAGTTAGGCAATAACATAGGCATCACTATTTTACCTTGTAAGAGGACATAGAGATCATGTTAGTTCTTCTGTATAGGAACATTATGAGATGGAGCGCTAATATAGCTAGTGTGAATCAATTCAAGGGCCAGCGATCAACATTGCCATTGCAATGACTGGTTGCCCTCAACTAGAGGATCAAACAATAAAATAATGGCCTATGATTGAGACTAACTCAATCAAATGGTAGTGATGTCACCAATTCTTAGAAATCTCTCAATGAATACAGTACGCTTGCCGGCCAGCAACCACATGTGGCATAACAATTCACTTGTTAACCATCTACATAACCATTTAGTTTATTTCACAAGATACATCAACCACCAAATAATCCAACAAAACAATCCATTCCAAAAAATCTCAATTCCATACCTATCTAATAAGTTGGGTCACAAAAGGTGATCAAGAGACATAGTAAAATACAAAATTTCTTAATCAACAAAGCAAATCCATCTTCAAAACACATCTATCACTAAACATAGTAACAAGTTCATTCACCCCTTTCAACCGGGTGTTACATAGTTCAGACACTTCATGCTAAAATTTGCTTACAAAAGATATCAAAATCTTCTCTCTTCTAAGAAAACTTCTATGACTATCTATCCAGCTCTATTTGATTCAAACCCAACACTTGAACCTGGAGGAGAAGACAATATGAGTTAGCACATATGCTAAGTTAGAATTTAAGGAGATATGATGCATGTATCAATAAGGTCAAAACATATTAAATATCATTTCTAACCAAGCTGCAAGGCATACCATATATCATCATATAAAACAACAATGAACTGAATCTATAGATAAGTCGTGAAATCACTGAGCTAAGATCACGAACACTCATTACGAGCCACACTCTAAATAGAGTATTTCCGCTGTTAGCTCATACAATGGAACGACTGCCCGAAGATAGCCCGGTGGTGTTGCGTCCAACACCTGACATCCCCGATGTTACCCAAAGGCAACTCGGTGGTAAGCCCTAAGTCGGCGCAGCTATAGTCCGCTATGGCAAGTCGGCAACTACAGCACAACAGTGGTCCACTAGTCCCAAGATCAACAAGCCCCGACAATTCAAAATACAATATCTTAGCCTTTATAACATCATACAAAGACTAAAAAGAATATAAGATATGCATACGAACTCAAATATAAATTATCACAATTCATAAGCTTAACACATAGTACTTACATTGTGAAATTAAACCATCTATATGCCAAGAACTTATGCAAAGAGTGCCAAGGAGTTTAAGAAGGTAAAACAAGGAATTGAGCAATAAAGAATTCATGGTATCACTAAATAAGTATAAAATTCTAAATAAATAATACCATGGTTTCAAAGGAGGAAGGAGATTCCTACCTCACGCTTTACTCCCAATTGCCGGTTAAGGAACCACTACCACCATTCAACTACGTGTCAATCCAATGCTAGCTCCAAGTGTCCCTTTTACAAATAAAATGAGAAGGTGATTACAATCCATTTAATAAACTATGCATATCTTTCATTCTTATAATTTTCATCCCTTATCCCTTGATAACTAAATTCATTCTTTATCTATTTCATACCCAAATAATAATATCAATAAGAAGTTCATTAGATCCTTTTCACTAGCTTTCTATTCTATGCATAGTCAAAACATATATCAACATATATCCTTAACTAACAACCAGGAGGAAAAGAATAACTATTACTATAAAGGTGCATTGGCTTTAATCCAAACTCTTTAAACAAATCCCTAAACTAATCTTTACTTTCCTGTGAAATACCAACTAGGGTTCAATCAGGCAAGTTGGCAGGAGGTAAAACAAAAGAAGATAAATTACAAATCAAATATTGAATAAGCTGGGAATGTAAGGAAGAAAGGAAGAAATAAGGTTTATACAATAGGCTGGAAAGAATCTCATCCAACTATCACAGCCAAGGAGGAGAAGAATAGAGAAGTTTCTTACCGTTGCTATGAAGAGGAAGAGGCCTTAGGGACTTAGGGTGCAGTCCAAGCCAAAGGGAGAGTCCAGCTCCTTCCAAGGTAAGATATCAACGCCAAAAGGGAGAAGAGAGAAGCAGCCAGCAAAGGATTTTCGCCAGCTAGGGTTCGAACGAGAGGAAGGGGAAGAAGAGGAGAAGGGGAAAAAGAGTTATGTGAGTTTTCTATATAAATTAGCACTCTTGCATCTAGGTCCATAAGTTTTTTTGGAAATTACATCTAGGTCCCTAAAATTTTAATTATACCTCCAAAGAAAAACTCAACTATAACAACAAAAGAGGTTAGTAGCCGGCACAAAGTCATCCAAACCATCAATCATAAACATTTGCTCAATCTTACACTTGATGGGGAGCATATTACTCTGCTTCAAAAGCCAATTGACATGCTGCAGTTGTCAAGGAAGATGGCAGGACCTTGGTCATATTGTTAGAAAATGCCTCATGTCTTATGTCCTGAAGTGTTATCAAGAGGATGAAGGGGTCATTGTTTATTTATTTTTATTATTATTTATTTATTTATTTTTTTTTTTTTGGGGGGGGGGGGGGGGGGGGGTTGGTTGTGGGCTTCGTGCTCCTAGCATTTCAAGTCTAATAGGAGAGAAGTTGGGCCTTGAAGGTTGGCAGTGAAGGTTTGCATGGAGCCAATGTTCTCAAAATTTTCTTTGGTCTTGGTGTTGAAGGGGAAGAAGCTAAGCACAAAATCTATAAAGTTGGAGTTACAAAGGCAAAACAGGATAGTGCAATCATGAAGGAAGGTGCATTTTGTTTCTTGGTTCTTACAGTGAATTTCTTACATGTAGCAGTGCACGGTCGTATAGGCTTTGATTTCATCACTTGATAAGCCAATGGCATTGAGGTCATCACATAAGACCTGCATGATGAGTGGCTACAACGTCAATGACAAGTCCTTCTCATGTTTGGCCCTACAAATGGAAGTCAATTAAGGTCTTGGTATTCACTTTGTAGATGTAGTATTGGTAGATTTCCTTCTTTTCTAAAAAAATATTGAAGAGTAGATGGAATGCCACTAGGTTCAACCTTGACGGTAGATGTAGTATTGGCAGACAAGTTCTTCACATGTTTGGCCCAAGAAATGGAAGTCAATTAAGGTCTTGATACTCACTTTGTAGATGTAGTATTGGTAGACTCTCTCTTATTTTCTAAAAAAGTATTGAAGAAAGAGGAGATGCAATGTTACCATGGTCAACCTTGACGGTAGTGCTAATGGTGATTCCACTTAGGAAGGTTGTAAGGAAGAAGATTGAGGGCTACGGGTTGGAGATGAGTAGAGAAAGAAGTGAGTGGATGCATATGAATCATGAATTCACATTGATATGAAGCTTGGTTTTAAAAACCAGTCCGGCAGCTGCCGAAACCGTATATACCAACACATGCTACAGTGAAACTAGTTCGGTTTCAGACAAGTACAAATTGGACAATTTCAAACACTTATTTCGAATGAAAAAAAAGTTCAATTATTGTTTATAAGGGGGAGATACATTTATAGAACCACCTTAAACCCATGACAAATATAAACATTTTGGTAGTTAATCCCATTTACATAGGTTTAATTGATTCTAACAATAATAAAGAGATGGAGATGATACATATATGAGACGGAAAATAGAAATGTCTTTGGTACATAATAGTGAGAATATTGATTATATATATATATATATATATATATATATATATATATATAATATTATTGTGGTCACAATTTGGATTGCTAATCCTTACTTGGCGGCAAGCTTGGTACATACCAACCCTTACCATGTGGACCGACTATATACTGAGTTATGCTACCAATATTATAATATAATATAGATTACTATGTATTTGCATACTTGAGATGTATTGGTTGATAATGTATCCGTCCAAGCCATGATTGGTACATGGACTTGGACCATACTTTAAACAAGGTTTTAAATACTATTCAATGCCAATATACTAGGGTCCATTGTCGACCAGTATGTACTAGTCTGAATCGACACACAAACTAACAGTATTGGTTGATATTATTAAAATATATTTGCAATATGTAAATATTATTTTTTTTGACAATATATACAAAAGAACTATGCGCCAGTTTGGGGTTATAGTGTAGGTCTTGCAGTTGTAAGTTGTAAAAGTAGTACTAATACTGAAATAATGATTAAGCAATTAAAATATTATAAATTATAAGAAAAAAATTGAGTTAGATAATGGTATGTATTGTAAATATTTTTTATTTAAATATATAATAATATAACAAATAATTTATCATTTAACAATATGTGGCCACTCTAAACTAATAATTATACAATAATTATAAAAAAATCTTTATGTATTAATAATATGTTTTTTTTAATAATAATATAAATAAAAAAATTTATAAATAATTTATCTACAAAATACATATTCTCATTAATAACAAATTAGCAATAAAAAATAAATGTAAATCAAATAAGTAAAAATATTTATAGGAAAAAAATAAAAAATAATAATTTAAAAAATACATGCATGCATTTTATTGGATTTCATTTAATTTAAAAGCAAAAAAATCTATTTAATTTTTCAAAAATAAAGAAAAATATAATTTATTTTTCTCTTTTAATCGAGTACTTATTTTTAAAAATTATCCTTTAACCAATTCTGATTTCAATTTATCTAGAATCGGAATCAGAATTGGAAATTGAAATCTGAAATCGGAATTGAAAATAATTTATTAGATTCGAAGGTTTACGTTGTCGTTATAGCCTCCGCGCCCACCCATGCCACCTACAGGGGAGACTCGCAGGCCAAGCCGAGTGAAAAACACCTGGTCAATATTGGTCAATGTGGGTTAGCAGCCTCTAAGCACCCTTGCCACCAAACGCTTTCTGTTTTGTTGACCGACCCCCTATGCGACCGGCTGCTCTACCTACAACGCCAAACGCAGCCTATATCATTTGTATTTTGACTTCGTTGATTACTTTCCGAGGAACATAAAGAAAGCTTAGAAGTTTTTCTGTGCATTTAAAGTGAATAATAAGTTCTTCATTTTAAATTCACTGACTGTATTAATCTCTGCAGTTCCTTCAATCCATATGTTTGTTGAGGATGAACCTGACAGCTTCCCAGGTGAAATAGTTTCTGGATCCGGAAAAATTGTAATAAACTCTGGAAGGAAGGCTGTTACTATACTAGTCACAAACAGAGCAGATAGGCCCATTCAGGTAATATTTCTTTACACCTGGCTTTATGCAATTAATCTGTTTTATGTTTCACTTATTCACTAAATAGGACTTCGTGTCTTGTTTATGGTAGATAGTGGTGACACACGGCAAGAAGATTTGCCTCAATACTTTTTCAATCATATAAAACTAGTTTGTGTGGCAGAATGAACACAGAATCCATACTGGCTCTCTGTTTTGATACACGTTGTCTCACTAACTAAATGACAGCAACAAGGAAGCTGACTGCTGTTGTTTACTTTCATTCTTGTTATTGGTTTCCTTTGTCTAGTCTCTTGATGAAAATTCTGATCACATTTGCGGTATGTGGTTATACAAATGTCAACAGCTGCAATATGGATCAGTATGTAAAGATCGTATCAATACTATATCATCATTCTAGTGCCAATCATAATGACACAGTGTGTTTCAGTACTACTTGCGTCATAGGTCAGTACATATATCAAGCGGTATGGACTGCTTTCAAAAGTCCTGTTCAATGGTACAAAATACACATGATTACTTGTAGTTTTCAGCCATGCTACAGGTTGACCAGCAGACTTAGCCATTGGGCTTGTACCACTTAAGATCCAGTGACAATATACTGGGTTTTAGCTGTAAATTCTAAAAAATTCAGAACTCGAGTGATAATGTGGCGCTTAAATGAAAAATCTAAATCAGGAGTACAAGTTTTGAACCTTAATATTAATTCATTAAGGTTGATTTGAGTAAACAATCTAGCGTAAATGGCTTCACTAGCCAACTATAGATTGTTGGAGAATAGTAAACTGTTTAACTTTACCTACTCTTTTACTCCCTCTCAAGCTGACAATCCTAGTTTTTCCTAGGCATGTTGCTGCTGCGCATAGGGGGAGCGGAGACTTGGAACCAGGGAAAGAGAATTAAGTGTCTCTGGCATATTTTCCAGCACGGAAAACAAGAGAAGTGGAATCCATCGCTATTCTAGGTAGTGGTTTTAGCCAAGAGTTGAGGTTTTCTTGATAAATAAAAATAGTCTGATACTATACATGCTAGTATTTGTGGTTACAGACTTGGATTTGTATATAATGAAATGTGATACATTTTGATGTTTGAGGATTTTGGCGGGACCAACTTAGTCCTGTTTCATCCACTGCTTTAGTATTCATACCTCTATGAGCTGATAATGTTTATACTTTATACATAAACATACACTAGATTTTGTGGCTTTTATGCAATTGCTCTGTCCAAGCTGTGGTAGCTGATTGTGCTGTGTTACCCAGTTTTGGGCAACAAATAAGTGTCAGATTGCTGCCAGTTTTGGTATGCAAGAATTTAGTGAGGTGTCTTGTGTTCTGTCAATGCCCTGTTTTAGGCAGCAAGAAGGGTCAATTGCTGCTTTGTTTCGGACAGCTGGGAGGTCCTGCTTAGTTTTGGCTAGCGAAGGGGCTGCTAGTGTTTTCAAAAGATGGGCAGAAATGAGATGAATATGCAGTCCAAATTGAAGTGGACCACACCTGATGTCTAGAAACGAATAGCAACCAACTAGGATTATGTTTGGAATTGGACAGCACGAAGGATTGAAAATTTGCTGTACCAAAATGGGCACTAGTAGATTTGGAATGTTGTCTAGAAAAAGGGCAACCGTAGAGTGGAAATAATTGTTCAGTTGAAATTTTCTCTGGTTACAGATAGCTTGGGGTATTCATATTGACACAGTTTTGGACAGCATTATAGCCTAAATGAATGTTTCATTGTTCATGAACTAAATGTTATTCTACTTTATTTTTGTTTGTTTAATTCTAATTCTACTAAATTTGTAGGAGTGTTTTATGTGGTGATGACACCACTAATATAATTGTTAACCTAGATGTATGGCATAATGGTGTAACATTGATCTTATTAGGTTGTAACATTTTGTGTGTGATTAATGATTCTACCACATCTATACGATGATATAGGACTACCACAGGTCAAAGCATGGTTTTCAAAACCGTTCCGAACTGCCCAATACGGCGAGGGACCGGCACCGGACCCACCTCCGGAGCACGGTCCGGCAGCGGCGAGGCCACGGGTGGAGCGGAGGCGACCTTCGGGCGGAGCGGGAGATGCCGGAAGCTTCAACCGCCGCCGCCGGAAGCTTCGCTGCCGCCGCCTCTATTTTCTGCCGAAACCCTAAATTAGGGTTTCGTTAGTTTTTGCTCGGTACGCTGGTCCGGTACCGGTACCGTACCGGTCCAGTGGCTTGCCGGAGCACGGTACCGGACCGGCATTGAGATCCTTGGGTCAAAGTATTAGTTTAATATCAAGGTTTTAAAAATTGGTTCTTACTATCCTGTACTAGTCTCAAACAAGACTTGTATATTGGTATAGACTAAGATTCTAAACTTTAATATATATGTTTTTGCTAACGGCAAGATGTTTATTAATAGGTAGATAAAAAAAAAATACAACATTTAGTTACAGACCTTAGAAGCAAAAGCTTCACATGCGACCATGTTCCCAAATTGGTATTGATTGTCCATGTAGCATAAGTAAGATGCAATCATGCCTCACACCACAAACAACTTAGTACATCCATACATCACAACATAACATAACAATAGATCATGGGGATATCATGGCCTCATATATCTCACATCAAGTGGTCACAAGCCAGGTTGTGGGAGTTGCCTTGTATAGCATCCACCTTGCTACCATGTATAAGGGTCTCCTGCCCACCCGCATCTAGTGTATCTTCCTTGCACAAACATCCACTTGCAATGGAAACTTATACCATGTAGATTATACTTCGCTAGCCTCCATAAATTCCACCGTATCTCTCAAACTTAGCAGAGCACATCAGACACTTCATCTTTGAACATACATTAGAAGACTAGTTACACAGAATCTAGGTTAGGTATATTCTGGTGCCCAGCAGCAGCTAGAATTGTGAAACCACGAGGTATAGTACATAACCCGTCAATAATAATTTTTTAGCTATGTTGATGTAGCTTTTATGGGTGCATATTTGATTTACTTTGGAGTTTGGATAAGATTTCAAGCCACATGTCCTCTCCTTCTTGGAGGCCACAAATGGATTTGATTGCTTGCCAAATAGATTGGACTTCCTTATATATAAAGAAGAGGTGTTGCATGATTTCGGGTTGTGTAGAGCATAGACAACAACTAGTATTCTACACGATTCCACCATTTGCACGTGGTGAGGCATTTGATTGATAGGAGCCACGCGGGCACCCAGCCCCAGATCATGTTCTTCCTCCAGACAGACAGGTTCCAGGTAGAGTAAGGCCTCATATGCCGACCTAATGGAAAATTTGCCCGATAGTGAGGGCTTCCAATAAATCTGATCATCTTGGTTGGCTATGTAGCGGTATATTTGGGATGGCTTGCTAAATATCAACCAAGGTGGGAGAGCACATGTGAAGAATATTCCAAGCATGGTTTACAATTAGCAAACTCAATAAGGTGTTTCTCCTTAGCAGATTCTCACGCCAAGTCTCCTCAACTACATTTATAAGTATAATGGAATTAATGCATAGATCAAGCCAGATTTTGATAGACGATCCATTTGCTATGTGGTAGGTGATCATATGAATGCATGTTTTCCTTAGCTCCAATAAGCTATGCAGAGACCACAAGCAGCTTCTCAGGGGCCTTGAGAGACCTTATGGATTTGGCAACAAAATAGTTGCCACGGATCCACTTAACCCAAAGTGATGCTTTATGTGCAGTGATATTCCACCGAGAAATGTAGAATTTAGAAGGGACCTGAGTTCAATAGTTTAGTTACTTTTCTCCTTGCGACCTTTGCAATTACCTTGTGTTGGCCTGAGGACTATAAAAAGTTTGAGAGGATTGAACTTAACTTTGAGACTGTGGTGGCAGTGAGACGGAAAGTGTCACATCAATACATGATATTTCCGTAACAATTGATTTGATTAGCTCTACCTGCGCTGCATATGACAGTGCCTTCTTCTTCCACCCGTCAGGTGTTTGGATATTTTTTCAATGAGGGGCGTACATTCCCTGAATGATGGCTTCTTGCTCGTTACCAGCATGCCTAGGTATCGAAAGGGTAAAAACCCCTGAGGAATCCCTAAGGCGGAGTCCATCAGCTCCCGGGTGTAATTATCACATGATAAGTAGAACACTTGAGATTTATCTCAATTTATTTCTAGTATTGAGTTCAAACCTGGACAAGGTATGCTTGACAGCACTAGCCAATGCTTTTTATAGAAAATTATTACATGGTTGGCAAAATGTGGATTTGGGATGATCAGGGTTTTCTATTTTTATTGAAGATGTAGGCATCCCTGGGTGTATTCCTCATGCAAGATATCCATGAGATGCTGCATCACTATAATAAATAAATACGGGGCCAAGGGATAGCCTTGTCTAAGTCCCTGTGTGCTTTCAAAGAAACACTCATCTTAATCCATTAAGGCTGAGGGTTAATGTGGGTGATTTAATGCAGGATAGTATTCTATTTGTAATCAATGGGGGAACTTGTATGCCTGGAGGGAGCTTTAAACAAAATCCCATCGCACTGAATTGTATGCCTTTCGTAAGCCGATTTGGAAGGCTATATCCGGCTTGCCTTTGTGTATATGATAATTGTGCATAATTTCATAGCAAAACATCATATTTTCATGAATAGAGCACCCTTGGACAAACACATGTTGATTCTCTTCAACAATCTCTATCAGGACCAATCTGATCTTGATCCTGTTTGCAAAGGAGGATGGGTTCTTCATTTTCGGTGTCAATGTCAATGAGGTTATGTTGATTTGACTGAGTAGATGGTCTTGCCTTAGGAAGCCCGAGAATGCACCAATGACATTCTGCTTAATGATATCCCAACACGCCTTGTAAAACCTGGCATGTCGAGCCCTGCATAATATATTATTACATGTTATACAAAGTTCTATTTGGATCCATTCCCTTATGTTACTTTAACTCTTTGCTTCCCATCTTCTAGAATGTAATGTGATTGTGTTGTATGTCTATTATATGGTTAGGGTTTTAATTGATTTTGCCTATAATTTGTCTGTTTAGGATGTAAACCCATGCAACTTTAGGTGATTGCCTTTTTATATTTCCTCATATTTTCTTTGTACTATTTGCCTCAAATCTATTAATTATTCTGAGATATGTTTGCAGGTTGGGAGTCATTATCACTTCATTGAGGTGAACCCGTACTTGGTTTTTGATAGAAGAAGGGCTTACGGTATGAGATTAAACATATTAGCAGGAACTGCTACACGATTTGAGGTTATACTCGCCATGTTTCAACTATACAACTCTCATTAAATTGCGAAGTTAACTAGTAAATATGGATCCCTTTTCTGCTCTTTTTTCAGTCATCTCTTATTAAACATTGCTTTAAAGTGCAGATAATAATTTCATTTCAATTTCTATAAAATCAAGAGCAAAGGTATTTATAAATTTATTCAATTTCAAAATTGGAGATGCCCTTGCAGAAAGTTTCTTCTCTTATACAGTATATCCTAGAAGGGAAAGGGGAGTGAAAGGAAAAAAATTACGGAAAAATAAAAGGTAAAAATGGTCGCGTGATTTCATTTTGATTTGGATGGAAACCAAATGAGGGAAACGATTTTTTTTTTCCTTTAAGAAAACGGTTGTAAGATTTCTGTTTCTCTTTATCTTCTTTCTCTCCAAGGAAATGAGGGAAGAGTTAAATTTCTTTCCTTTCCTTCCAACCTAGAATACACAACCTTTGGAAAATGGTTGAGTAATCTAACCAGCATTTGCCTAAGGAAACTCTAGTTACTTCTCCAAGTACTTAGAAATTGACCATAAGTATTGTCACTTCTCCAAGAACTTTTATTTGAAATGAGGTTAAAATCATGGGATTAAATCTTGACTTCACCACCACCACTTGCCTTCTTGCAAATAAAAAAGAAGTTTCTCCATTTGTGAGTCTTGTTCAAGCATTACACATGGGAATGACAACAATCTACTTCCATTAGCCTTCAATGCTTCTGATCCAAGTGCCAGATCTGTATGTACTAGTTTGTATGGAATAATTTTCAAAAATGGGATTGTTCCTAGAACAAAAATATTCATGTTTATATCGTTTGAGTTGAAATTTACAGCATGTCCCTATTTGCCTTTTTTACATAGATATCATTGTTGAACAGCTGGTATAAGTCATATTCAGTGACCTCATATCTTGCACTCGAGTCTTTGACTACTGCAACAGCTTTCCATAAATTCCATTAATGCATTGGCCACTTAGTTTAAGAAGATTTGCTTCTTGGTACCTAAATATGCTTGCATGGGTGCCTTCTTGACTGCTATGTTATTGTATCTAATATATACTTACGAAAGTTCTTTTTTTTTTTTTGAAAAAAGAAAAAGCTAAAAAAACATTTCAGAACCATAACACATCTTTAACTTTTTAAGTATTCTAAAGTTTTGCAGATTCTTTTGTGGTACGTGATGGTTTCTTTATTGGGTATTACTTCTAATATTGTGACATCAAGTTTCCTTGAAAGTTCTAATAGACAAGGAAAAAGCAAAATATTATGCAGTGTTTAGAAGACCTTAAGCATAAGCTTTAACTTATAACTATCCAAGAGTTTTGTAGATTCTTTTTTGGCACTTATTGATTTAGCTGCTGGTACCAATTTTAATGTTGTAATGACGACTCCCTTTTATTGTTTCTTAACCATCTTTCTAGTTATTCATGTAAAAGCTTTGTTGTAACTAAAACAAGTAGTCACAGTACCTTATGGAATAACTAGAATTTAAAAGTCCGGATCATATTTATTTTATTGACTATGCATTTCTTATGATTTAGGCATATGCAAATATAGCTACTAAATCATGGTGCCTTTCCTCAACCATTGTTATTACTGTTTGACAATTTGCTTTTGCTATAATGTATACGTTTCTAGCCAGGGGATGCCAAATATGTAACCCTTGTCAGCATAGGAGGTGGAAAAGTTATCAGAGGTGGAAATGGAATTGCAGATGGTCCTGTTAATGATTCTCACTTGAAAAAGGTAATGCAAGAAGTCATAGTAAAAGGATTTCCGCATGCAGATCAACCAAATGCCAGGTGGAGATGTTGGACAGTGTACCTGTTTGATTTACTTGAGCTCTAATTGTTTAACTTAATTTTGTGAACATACCTTACAATTACTTGCAGTGAAGGTGTCACTGGGGAAGATTCTCGCTTCACTACAGAAGTTACAAGAGAAGCCTATGCAAATATGTATGGACCTACTACTGGGGATAAGATACGGTTGGGTGACACTGAGCTATTTGCAGAAATTGAAAAAGATTTTGCTGTATATGGTGATGAATGTGTTTTTGGAGGTGGAAAAGTTATACGTGATGGAATGGGACAGGCTACTGGCTACCTATCCTCTCATTGCTTGGATACAGTTATCACGAATGCTGTTATCATTGACTACACTGGAATATACAAAGCAGATATTGGTATTAATGGAGGTTGTATTGTTGCTATTGGGAAGGCAGGAAATCCAGATGTAATGGATGGTGTGCACGCAAAGCTGGTTGTGGGGGTACTCTCTAATGCAAAATTAGTTTCCTTGAAGGCAATAACTTGAGTTTATTATATCTCTGGATTCTACAAATCTTAATGCAGGTTAGTACTGAAGTTATTTCTGCAGAGGGAATGATAGTAACTGCAGGAGGGATAGATTGTCATGTCCATTTCATATGCCCCCAGTTGGTAGAAGAGGCAATTTCCAGCGGTCAGTGCTTTTGCTTGTTCAATATTGCTAGCTTTCAAAACTAGTCTTCATGAACTTCCTCTCAGAAACTCCAAAATCGAGACATTAACAAAGCATTGATATGTTTAGTAATATTTGATGATATAGGCACTCATACTTTATTTACATGAATGAAATCATTGCTGTTTGCAATTATTTATGGAGAATTATTTTCCTAGTTAACCGTACTAGTTTTCTTAGTCCCTCATGGAATAGTTGATTATCTTTATGTTATGCGTTGGTGTTGATAAGACCATGTAATTACCTTCTTTAGTAATATATGTTGTTCCCTTCCTCCATTATTGCTCACCCTACCATTGCTGACGCCTACCTGTAGTTACCCTTCCTCCACTTACTGCCTGCCTCCAGCTCTACTAGTTTATAATTGTACCTTTGCCCTCTCTCTCTCTTTGCTCGCCAGTCACCACATCTTTCTTATCCACCTTCAGTTCAGTTCTTTCTTATGATGGTGGTGGCTATATATAGGAAGTTGCTTAGTGCATTATTGCTGTCTAAGCTGTACACTTCCAGGCTGCTCACTAAGACACAATGCAAAATCGTATCTCATGGAAATTGAATGTGCTTCATTGTCCCATATATTTCTCTTACGAAACCTAACATGGCATATGAATTATGATTTGTCATTAGGATGGCGTGACTTATGCTGAGTTTCAACTGTCAAGTTATTCTTGAATTTGTCTTGTATTTTATTTGTTCATGGATCCCTGACTTTTCAGCTGGAATTGGGGAATTCCCCAATTCGCTGAGTTCAATTCCTATTAATTATACTTTCTGTTGGGTTCCAAAAAATCAAAAATCAACATCAACATGTGTAGGTATCACAACAATGGTTGGAGGTGGCACTGGACCTGCAGATGGGACCCGGGCAACTACTTGTACACCTTCTCCAGTCCATATGCAGTTGATGCTGCAATCAACTGATGTCCTTCCAGTTAATATTGGCTTTACCGGGAAGGTGCTACTCCTGTTCTGCTTCATGTTTTGATATGCATCAAATGATGCCATCATTGATTTATTTTCATTAGTTTTTAGTTTCGATGCAGAAAGTTTTTGGTTTAAAAGAAAGAGAACATATGCTTCTCTTTGTGTGAACCTCATTTCACTTTATATCTTTGAGATACAGGTTTCGAATTAATTTTAAGGTGAATCTGAAGTTGCATTTTCCCGAGAGGTTTAGTTGTATGCAATTTTTAAGTACCAGTTTACTGTTAAGACTGGTATGTAGTGGTTAGTACTGGTACATGGTCGGGCCAGATTTAAAAACATTGGTTGTATATGGTGACAAATTCATACTAGGTTTGCCCTTATATATTCACTCAAAAGGAGCATTTTATTGTGTTGCCAGTATGAGACAATCATACACGAGAGACGATTTGATTTGTTCTCTTCTGAAATTTTCATTGTCATCCAGGGAAATAGTGCAAAATCAGAGGGATTGGTTGAGATAATTAAAGCGGGAGCTATGGGTCTTAAGCTGCATGAAGACTGGGGAAGTACCCCTTCTGCAATTGACAACTGCTTGGCTGTTGCTGATGCTTTCGACATTCAAGTAGCTATCATGATCTATTCTTTATGGATTTTGTTTTTAGATGTATTTTTCTTGACATTCTCTTGTAGGTCAATATTCATACAGATACTTTGAATGAATCTGGATGTGTAGAACATACAATTGCTGCTTTCAAAGACAGGACTATACATACATATCACAGGTAAGCAAAAAAGGCAATATTTTGTTAGAGTACTGCCATTTTTTGTTTAGGAAATGTTTTCTTTATGTAAAAGTAGGGATGTCTTAAAAGATAAAGCAAGGATTGCAGTGTAAATCCATAAGTTGTGCTACAAAATTCCTACTAATTGGTGATGCAATGCGTACTATTTTCAGCCACTGAAGCTGAAGCAACAGTTTGGCTTAGCCATCCGAAACATAATAGATCATTGTGACTTTTATTTGCGAAGCAACATCACATTAGATGATTCATATTGTGTATATCAGTGAGAGTCATACGCAAGCTCAGCCTTTAAATGATCCATCAGATTCCTAAGATGTATGAGCTTGCATAGGTACACTGGCAAGAACATATACATGCAATATTGTCGAAATCATAAACGTATTATATTAAAATGGCTCCCATGATTCTTTGACACAGTAGCAATTTCTCATAGTAAATGTGACATTATTTTTCTAATGCTTTGACCTTCTCTAGAAGTAGAATTTTATCTTATTGACTTGATTGCATAGCAAGAAATAAAAAAAATGGTATTGTAGAACTAGAATGATAGAAAAAGTTACTAACAATATGTTAGGAACTTAGGATTATAATTAGTTGCTACATGCTAGAGTTAGAATGAGTCATTGTTAGATGTTTCAAATTGTTTAGATTTTATATCCTATATCCTATTCCTACCTATTTGGTATGAATGAAATATAAGAATTCATTCAACTTGGTCTTGGAACATATTAACCTAACCTAGTCATTTCCTCCCTCTGCCCTTGTCTCCCTTCCACTTTCCTCTCTCTCATTATACATCCTTCCACTCACCACTGCATCACCTTCTCCTTTCACTCCTTGCTTCCTTCTCTCCTATTCACTTGGTTGTGTCCAGACCAACTAGTACGTATTGGTTTGAGCTTAGACCGGAACACCGCTCACCGGTTTAGACCCGTATTTCGAACCCTGGTTGAAGGTCATAGGATAGAATGAGGCTGAGGTGGCTACAATGGACTTTTGTACAATTGTAAAAGTGGAGAGGATGGTATGGGAACAGTGGAAAGAGTAGGATCCAAAAGAGGAACAAGTGGAAGAATATGAACAATGGCTCAGACAACTACCTATTATTAGAGCAAAAGAAAGTTTGCCACACAAAGAATAAGTTCAAAAGTGATGGACGAACTATGCATACTATACCGAAAGCAGCTAGAATCAAGACAACAATAAATGAAATAACAGCAGAGTTAGATTGAAGAAGTAATTACACCGGAGAATGGAAATGGTGACAACAAAAGTTGTTCTCTAACGTTGTTAGGGGTCTCAATAGAGACTCATGGTAGTGGGTGGTTGAACATACTTGTCCTAGCACTGATAGGGGCAAGGTTTTAAATTCTGATCCGCTGAGTACTGGACCTTGCTACTCTCTGGTGAGTCATTGAAGTCTTTTTCTAGCGGACTTTGCTATTCTGTTGCTAGTTGTTGATTAAACTTTCACTTGATTGATTTGATTATTAGACTAATTCCATTCACAGTGAAGGTGCAGGTGGTGGTCATGCCCCCGATATCATTAAAGTATGTGGTATAAAAAATGTCTTACCTTCATCAACAAATCCAACACGACCTTTTACTTCAAATACTGTGGATGAACACCTTGATATGCTGGTAATGCAGAAAGCCAGAAACTACCTTTTATTTTCTATGATATATCTAGTACTTATTTTACTAACTACCTACTTTGCTATTCTCTTGCAGATGGTTTGCCATCATCTTGATAAAGACATTAAAGAAGATGTTGCATTTGCTGAGTCTCGCATCCGTCAAGAAACAATTGCTGCAGAAGATATTTTGCATGATATGGGAGCTATCAGTATCATATCTTCTGATTCACAAGCGATGGGTCGTGTTGGAGAGGTTTTAAAAAATCCCTATGCTTTATATCCTCAGCAAATGTTTACATGTTATGTTATACCGGATGCTGTTTTGGCATTTGGTAGAAGAGTTCGTGCACTTGTGCAGTTATACATGCTAGTTCGTGACTTCATGTTTGATACCAGCATGTTGATGGTATCAAATATGATGAGGGAAGGGGGTTAAGCTGGTGTGAGAAGTTAGTGTTGGTGTCGTGTTGGCAATAAGTGACTCATAGGATCTCAAGTCCGGGAAAAGACAAACTTTGTCACCAAAATCTGCTAATATTATAAGATTAGCACCCAGTGTTAATGGTGGCAGTGTATTAGCATGACTAGTGCCAGATGACTGGTATATTGATCTTTCCCATATGTGTGTAATTTTGAGCTCATGGAATTCTGCATACTGAAGTTTATTGAATTATATAAAGGTATGTAGAAAGTACAATTAGTTGCAGTGCTACGTTGAAAAGACATGATCAATAGCCTTATTTCAATATAGACAAATCTATGAGCAATAGTTTTAAAAACCATCCTACCACCCAGTATAAGTGGTATGTACTGATCTGAGACGCAACTGATACTTGTATTCTAAGTATATTATAATGCCAATACATTTCGTATACACCAATATGAAATTAGACTAGTACATTATAGTGTTGGAAAAGAATAAAAAACTAGCATATTATAAGTGATATGTACTGATGTGAGACGCAACTAATACTTGTATTCTAAATATATCATAATGTCAGTGTATTTAGTATACACCAATATGAAATTAGACTAGTACATTATAGTGTTGGAAAAGAATAAAAAACTAGTATATACTAGGTTTGCAAAACCTGTCCGAAACAGTGTTCCAAGACCTAGCTTGGATCAATACGTATTGGTCTGTGTTAGACGGAACCAAGGTGCTTTGTTGGTTTCTCTCATTCTTTGAAGTCTCATTCGCAATTTTGTTCACCTCCACTCCACATCTTCATCCACAGCTCCATCTGTGAAGAGGGGGCAGCAGCAACCGAACACCAGTACATGCCAGCTGTACCATCAAGTACAAATAAGTTTTTTAATTCTTGGTTTGGGTGGTATATATATATATATATATATATATATATATATATATATTCAATATAGTATAGACCGAGATTTAAAACTATATTCCCGGACTTGCATGAGAAGGGAGTAAATTGAGAATTATGGAAAATCTTGCTAATGAAGGTTTCTTGTATCCACAAAAGATTGAACCACAAGACTTTTGGAATTGGATGAACTAATTAATTGATATTAGCATTGAGAAAAGTTAGAGTTTGTCTTACCTTGTGTGTTTGCTATTGACTTTTATTGGATATTCATTTTAGCAACAAGGTTTTAAAAATTGTTTTGTACCAGTATAGGTGGTACATACTAATTCAAGATGGTACTCTCGAGACCGGTACTAGTATATGTAGTGTTGGTATATTCGATACCGTTATTATTTAGTGTCAATACATGTAGTGTTAGTATGTCCAATACCACTACTATTTAGTGTCGGTATGTTTGATATATTCTAGTCTCACGTAGGTATCGGTTTGAAATTGGATTGGTACACCACTGGTATCGCGACTATAAACCTTGTTTAGCAGTATCAATAAGGAAATCTACTTATGTGCTATTGACAATCAATAAAATAAAAAGTTTTCATTCTTATAACTATAAAAACATTTTGAAGTCATAATGTTTCTGAACATGACAAATAACCAATATCCAATATTCACTGCGTGATTAGAAGCAAAATTCATGGTTTGTACAAGTATGTAGTTTACATATTACATACTGCTGAAGCATTTTGATATAGTTCTGGAAAATTATGCGATTTATGTCACAGTTGCTTGAAATACTTCAGAAATCATTCTTTACTTGTAGAGTCTGAAAAATACCTTCCATGAATACATTCAATTTGCTAAAACCTATTTACCTATCCATCACCACAACTTGTCTCTTTTTCTTCTCTTATTGGATACAGCATCATTTTATCTAAAAGCTAAAATGACCATCTATTTTTTCACTTCCCATAATTAGGTTCCAAATTAATATTGTATCGATTGTAGGTGATTACTCGGACATGGCAAACAGCTGACAAGATGAAAAAACAGAGAGGTAGATTGCTTGATTCAAGTGGCGCTGACAATGACAATTTCCGGATAAAGCGGTACATTGCAAAGTACACTATTAATCCAGCTATAGCTAATGGATTTTCAAAGTATATTGGTTCTGTAGAGGTGTGCCTGGAATTCTTTCCTTCTTCTATGTTGAATATAGTCATCAGTTGTAGCATGTGGTCAAGGATATCTAATGTTCTAGGTTACACAAATTATTTTTTTTGTAAATTTGGTATTTAGTTAATTATATCAGATCTTATATGCTCATGTTGATGGCAAAGGCTAATAATTCTATTGTTCTAATTGTCTACATGGTATCTGATATACTTGTAGTTTAAAGTTGAACATTCTTGATTTTATATTGTGAAATCAAATTGATGACAAGGACTACCCTTGTATGTTAATTATTGAAATTTGGAATTTTATGAACCCCATTTGGCCAGAGTGCTGTTAAACTCTTGCTTGCAGCCCAATACCGACTTGATGCTAGAACATAGAATCAGAAATCCAATATCGCACTAGACAGTTGCAATCATCATTTGGTTCAAATGAATTTCTCTTATATTTATAAAGATTTGGTTGATCTTATAAAGAATTACTACAATAGGGAGACTCGAGGAATCAGAAATCATTCTTCTCAGAAATTAGGAAACCTAGAAAGTTCCATTTCATATATGTTGTAGCATGCTCCAACTTGAATCTCATTATCTGTCCAAGGACTAAAATTGCCATGCCAATCTAAAGAGCCTAAAGTAGGGCTATAGTTATTCTATAAGGCCTTGTTTACCGGAATGGAAAACGGGATAGAAAGGATGGAAAAAGCAATTTTCCACTGTATACCAGAGTGGACGGAAATGCATGGACGGATTAAATGAAGGGAACGAGGAGTCATTTTTGCTATTTTTTGATCTGCCCAAATCAGGCGGAAACGCATCGCTGCCTAATCTTACATGTCATTTCCTCTGTTTTCACACGATCCTGTCTTCTTCCTTTCATCATAGCCTTAACTACCTCATCGAGCTCACGGACGGCGGATGGCCGCTGGACGCTCTGCTCGCGTGGAGGGTGACCTCGTGAGGGCAGCGACCTTGTGAGGACAGCGACCATCTTCGCAGATGGGGAGTTCGCAGACAGGGAGACCTCGCACAGACGGGGAGTTTCTCGCGAATGGGAAGACCTCGCGGACGGGGAGTTTCTCGCGGACGGGAAGACCTCGCGGACAGGGAGATCTCGTGCGGACGGGGAGTTCCTCTAAGACAGGGAGACCTCGCGCGGACGAGGAGACCTCATGGACGGGGAGACCTCGTGGACGGGGAGTTCCTCGCGGACGGGGAGACCTCGCGGATAGGGAGACCTTGTGGGATAGGAAACCTTGCGTGGACGGGGAGTTCCTCGCGGACAGGAAGACCTCGTGTGGACGAGGAGACCTCGCGCGGACTGGGAGTTCCTTGCAGACAGGGAGATGCAAACAGGACGGGGAGACCTTGCTGAATCTCGATCACGTGGAAATCACGTGACCAAATTTCCCATCCTCCATCTTCTCTCTTCATCTTTTCCCGTCCGTCGTTTTTTCCATCCCTGCTCTAGTAAACAGGGTGTAAAGTATTTCTTGAAACTAATTGAAAAGTTTCATCAGTAGGTTAACTTATAACTAAGGGTTCACCACCAACTATTTACTAAGCATCAGTGAGTAGATTATATATTTACTTTGGTAGATTAATATGACTTAATATTTTATTCTGTATTTTCTAGATTTGGAATGTGCAAATGACTTAACATTGTACATGAGAACTTTTGAAGCTACCTTTTCCTAATTTATGTTACATAATTTTGAGCCTGGCTATTATTTTCTAACCTATACCTTTCCAGCTAGTGAAAATTTTATTGAAGATACGTTTGATTTTTTAAATCCCTTGCCTACGAAAAATCTTATAACTTCAGAGCATGAAGAAAAGCCATGCATATTGCTGAACATGTTGATCCAGCAACCCCTCCCTATCTTTTATTTTGCCATCATTGTATCAAATTCAATGACTGTTTCATTGTTTGTTATCTTAAAACCTGGACAGGTTGGTAAATTTGCTGATCTTATTCTCTGGAAACCTTCTTTCTTTGGTGCAAAACCTGAAATGGTGATTAAAGGCGGTGTGATTGCATGGGCTAATATGGGCGACCCAAATGCTAGCATTCCCACACCTGAGCCGGTATATGTTATATATTTTATGTTTCTGTTTAGCTGTTCTTATTCTGTTCTTTACTGGTTCATTTTCATGGTTGTAAATCAATATTCTGGTATGGCATTTGTTCAAGTCATATTTTGGTTTGTATGAAACTGGCATATAGCTCAAACTGAATGTGACTTCAGATATATATCTTGACTTGTTTACTTTCAGTTACAGATTTTTTTTTTCTCTATTGAGCTTCTTTTCAGTGAAAGGTTTCCTCTTAGTAGCAAGTTGACATGATCAAAATCTACACTCCAACTTGAGGTGGAGTGTTAGAGAATTTTGTGTTAAATTAGTTTTACGTGGGATGATCATAACTCTCTTCCATATAAATCTATGTAGTCTCTTTTTTCCAACCACAAACAATTCCCTTTTTTATCGGTATTGAAGAGTAGTGCGTATGTGACTACAGGTCATGATGAGGCCTATGTTTGGCGCATTTGGCAAAGCGGCGAGCTCCAATTCCATTGCTTTTGTGAGCAAGGCAAGTGTTCATGTTTAGACATTTTATTTTTTTGTCCTAGATATTATGAACTTAATGCCAAGGAAACCCTACTTACAATTGACGAGCATCCTTGAAAGCGCATGAGAACTTTCTCGAGATTTCTTTGGTTCCCAGTGATGATTTTTATTTTTCTTTCAGCACTGGCATAAGAACTTTTTTCTTTTGACCTCCGATGAATTACATTTCAAGTTGGTACTCTTTAATAGGATAGCTTAATTTGCAACAATCTAATAAATAGGATTTGAGGGATTCCAATATCATTGAAGTGCAAAAAGTTAGTGGTGTGCTTGATGCTGCAGAATTGCTGACAAAAATTTATCTAATCCCCACAAAACATTATATACAGTAAAAGAATAGATCATGCAACTAATAAGTATTTACTGTTTAAACATCTTTTCCTGTCTTGTTGAA
Source organism: Costus lasius (assembly GCA_027563935.2). Classification (NCBI taxonomy): domain Eukaryota; kingdom Viridiplantae; phylum Streptophyta; class Magnoliopsida; order Zingiberales; family Costaceae; genus Costus; species Costus lasius. Next base: position 105,239,968 of record CM050453.2, read on the forward strand.
GTTTGTTATTGATTCAGGTAGCCAAAGATGCGGGCATTGCTGATCAGTATGAGCTGAAGAAGCTGGTGAAGACTGTAAGCGGCGTGCGTGGCCTCACAAAGCTAGACATGAAGCTTAACGATGCATTACCCAATATAGAAATCGATGCTGAGAGTTACATCGTGAGAGCTGATGGTGAAGTTCTCATGTGCGTCCCAGCTTCCTCAGTTCCTTTGTCGCGAAATTATTTCCTTTTCTAAGTTGCTCCTTGAGATCTGAGAAGTCACATGTAAGTGCCATCAGGTCAACCAGAAATCGTGGCCCACTGCTCTTGGTGCTTAATAAATTTCGGTCAATTTATTGTCCACCAGTTATATATCTACACACATTGTTCCTACCATATCACATGGAAATCATCTCATTCAGAAGGATTTGTTAAATCATATTCTAGACAAATATTTGGAAAAACAACAGTTGTAAGTCAAATTCTTTAATAAGACGACTTCTTCAGTTTCTTTATAAGAAAATAACAATATATGCTTCAGGGTGACCAACGGGATTCACAATCTAGACATGGAACTGAAAACTGGATGCTTGCGTAATTCCGCCCTCAAAATCTTTCCAGATGCTGTCTTCGGAATGAAGTCTGTGAAGACTACTTTACGGATCTTCTTATATGGTGCAACCTGTAACACCAAAAAAAAAGCAGCTCAATTGAGTCACAGCTCGATATTGTTGATTTTGATCTCTCAAAGTAGAACAAAAGTAGATTGATTACACAAAAAGTAAGATACCTGTTCTGCTATGCGATCGATGATTTGTTGTTCTTCCAGGTTGTGCCTGGGTTGTCTCACTATGAATGCCATAGGTATTTCGCCCACCTCCTCGTCTGGATACCTGTTGTTTTGTGAACACAGACAAGTATATTAAGCAAAAGAGCACAATAGCCTATCAATCTTTGTAAATTAGTAACCAACTAGAACTAGAAAACATACGGAGCCACAGCGGCATCAGCAACTCCTGGCATTGATAGAAGCAAATGCTCCAACTCAGACGGTGGAACCTATAGATAACGCAAACATTAACTATGATAAGAGAAGTAGCTCACTAGATCAATTGTTACATAAATTAACCATCTTGGTTAACAATGAACCTGATAGGCTTTATACTTGATCAATTCTTTTAACCTATCGATAATGTAGAGAAATCCATCATGATCAATGTAACAAAGGTCTCCTGTCCTCAGCCAGCCGTCATAATCAAATACATGAACATTTGCATCAGCATCGCCAACATAACCTAATCTTAGAAGAAATACTCATAATTAGTTAATTTATGTGTATATGTAATTCTTTAGGGAAAAAAATCTAGAAATTAAGTGAATAAGAGTATGCAAAAAAAGGGTTAAGTACCTATCATGTTTGATGGGCCTTTGACACATAATTCTCCAACTTGGCCAACAGAGAGTGATTCACCGGTGATAGTATCTACAATTTTAGCCTCAACGTCATGGGTGAGGCGACCAACCGACCTCACATAGCAACACTCCTTGTAGCCTATCATTCTTGCTATGCCTCCTGCCTCAGTCGACCCGTATCCCTATTATTACCTTAATCGAAGCTATTATTAGGATTTGATTAAGGTGATCCTTCATGCTCATACATAAATGATCAAAAGTAAGCATTTTTATCTCTTTTTATTTGAAACAAGAAAGAGAAGAAGAGCAATTATAAGAGTAAACCTCTTTAGTTTGAACTTTTATCTATGTAGGCACCCTCATTTATATAAAACTCTGATTAACATTTAACACCTCTCTTCATATATAATTATATATATATAGCTTTAAAAAATTAATTTATAGTGGACAGTATGATAAATTTATATCAATTCAACTGTGTGCTAATAGATCAATATTCAAAATCATACTTGTAAATGTGTTTTTTTTATCTTAAATCTCATGAAGCACATTACAAAATAATTTGCAATGTCAGACATTGTGAAGAGACGATTTTTTCATGTGAGCTTCATATTGTTTAACTTCAAAATAGTTTAGATATATTAACTAAGATAATTAAATTAAGAAATAACTTTTTTCTTCAACGTATTAATACTTGATTTTTGCAATGTTTGGGTTTCCAAAGCCTAACACATGGTATTAATGCATATTTGGTATTCACAAATCACTTTAGTGAAAATGGTTTATCACCATCATATTTCAGAAAATAAAATTAAAAAACTACTGTCGATGCCTCTTTCAAGTTGTTTTAATATTATATTTAATTTCATGCATTTTGTTTTTCAAATCTGATAGTGGTTATTTAACATACATTTAACTTTTACAAACTATTTTCATATACATTAATTAACGTGAAACCATTAAATTCATGCAAAAGGAAAATATTAAGAAGTATATTATACTTTATTATTATTTTAAGAATATTTGATTGTTGGAATAGCCGAATAGTTGGTAATTAATTATAATTTTAGTCAGAATTCGATTTAGTTGAAAAAAAAAGTAAAAATGATAGCTTATTTCAGTAAAAATCATTAAGAAATTATTTTTCCTTTCAAATGCACAGTAAAAAGCCTGTACTAGTAAATATTAAAAATTAGATACATATCGTACCTGGCAAAGCTCGACGCCGGGAAACCTCGTCATGAAGAGCTTCGCCGCCGTCTCGTGGAGTGGCGCGCCGCCGCAAGTAACCTGCTCCAGCGCTCCGAGCTCGATTCGCTCCGCCCACCTCGTCATCGCCACCACTACCGGTGGCGACACTGATAAATGAGTTGCCCGATACCTCTCCGCGGCTTGCAGAATCGCCCTCACGCCTCCGCCGCCACCGCTCATTACCACCGTCGTCTCCCCCAGCGCTATCCCTTTCAGCACGAACATGAATCCCATCGAGTGGAACAGTGGCGCCCCGAGGACCCTCACCTCCGCCGCCCCCTTCCGCCTTCGACTCGCGGCCAGGTCGCGCGAGGCGTAGAACGAGACCACCATCCCCATAAAGCTCCGGTGCGACAGAGCCACCGCCTTCATCCGCCCCGTAGTGCCTGAGGAGTACTGTATGGCTGCCACGTCAGACTGCAGCACCACCTCATTCGCCTCTTCCACTGCCTCCCCGATGCTTCCTGCAAGGAGCGACAGGAACCTGGTGGAGTCGAGTAGGACCGTGTCCAGGTGGGGAGGGAGCTTGGAGGCGGCGGTTGAGGAAGCGAAGGCGATGCGAGGGCGGGAAAGGCCAACAAGGTGGGTAAGATCGGATGCGGTGGAGGCGGGGTTGGCGGGTGACACGACGACGCCGAGGGAGAGGAGGGCGAGGTAGAGCAGGGGGATGTCAAGGCTGGAGGGGGCGAGGACGAAGGCCACATCGCCCTTGGCGAGGCCGATCTCAGAGTGGATGGCGGCAGCAAGGCGGTGGACCTGGGAGTGGAGGGCGGGGAAGGAGAGGGCGGAACCGGTGGCGGCGTCTACGAGCGCCGGGTTGGAAGGGAGGGGCGAAGGGAGGAGGGAGAAGACGTAGGAAGCGAAGGAGAGAGGGAGGGAGGGGGGAGGGAGAGGGGCTTGGGGACGTAGGCTGTGGAAGGTGTGGGTGGCGGCGTCAAAGCCACTCCGCTGATCCAGCTGCGGAGGCGGTGGCGGAGGTAACGGGTGCACGCTGCCGTGGTCGTCCATGTGTTGGTTGATGAAATGGCGCTGGTCGGTTCGTAATGCAACTAGCTCACCACACATTTATCAATCTAAAGTACTAACTATTTATATATATATATATATATATATATATATATATATATATATATATATATATATATATATTATATCTCTATAAATTTTTTTGTCAAAATTTAGCATTTCCAAGGAAAAAAAATGCAAACAAAGAATGTTACTGAATAAATTTGTAAAGAGATTTTTTTTTAAAAAAAAAATATGATTAAATTGAAATTTTGAATAATTGTGATTAAAACTATAAAGTTAGGGGAAATAAAATTTTAATAAATCAAATCGGCTAGGTGTCCTATCTGCAGAAAGAATTATTTAACATGTTCTTCAATTATTGCAATGAGTAGATCAATTATTGCAATGAGTAGAGCAGATGCAGATCGGGCCGACATAGTAATTTCTAGGCTAATAATTTGTGACGGATCTTGTTTTTTTTAAAAAAAAATAGAAGAAAAAAAATAATGAAGGAAAGAGAGGTCACGTGATCATGTTAAAAAAATAGAAGAAAACAAATGAAAAGTAAATGAAGAAAAGAGAGGTCACGTGAGTATGTTGTTGTGTGCATGCTAAGGAAACTTGGGAATGAGAGGCGACGACGGCAAGGCACAGGAGACGTGGGAGGCGCCGGAGACGGCGAGATGGAGAGGAGGAGAGGCGGTAGAGGGAGGGAGAAACGGAGAAATAAAGAGCGAGGAGGAGGAGAGGCGGTAGCGAGCATGAGAGGTAGACAACGGGGCAAGAAAGGAAAGGGAGGGAGGGGAGAAAGGACAAAAAAAATATTCTAAGCAACACTTTTTTTTAAAAAAAAATTATAATTCTAAAAATCGTAGAAAAATTAATGTAGTGTAGTACACGATGAGAGCTTTTTAACGGTATCAAGATCTTGAATTTTGGCTTTGTTCACGATGAGATATCGTGGACACAAAGATCATGGATCAAAGCATTGTTCACAATGCATAAAAAATCTACAATCTTGTGTCCACGATATCTCATTGCGGACACATCCAAAATCTACGATCTTGGTACCGTTGGAAAGCTCTCATCGTGTACTACACTACAGTAATTTTTCCACGATTTTTAGGATTGTAGATTTTTTTTTATAAGGGGGTTGCTCAACTTTTCCTGAGTAGCCCCTTGCTCTTTTCGGAAAAGGAGGGGGTGGGGATGATGGGAAGGAGGGGGCAGGCCAAGAGAAAAGACGGGAAGGCAAGAGAAAGAAACCTAGAGGGAGGGGACCAAGGAAAAAAATTTTAGAAATTCTAATCTGGTACCTCATTTTCCATTAAATTTTTTTTAAATTTTTTTTTTTAGAAATAATCTACTCATTGTAAACTATCCAATGATATCACTATTAGGGTATTTTAGATTACGTATACTTATAAAATACTTTAAATATTTTTATATAGTGAATAATATTTTATCTTATATGTAAAAGTATTTAGGGTATTTATTTCCTTTCTCTTTTTCCCTTAAGAAAACACAACATGTAAATGCCGTACTTAATTAATTATGCATGGACTTAGAAAAAATTAATTACATTTTTATAATTCTAAAATGTTTAGAAAAATTGAAAATTGACACCTAGTTTGATAGATATAAATCACCTTCAATAATTTTTTTTAGAATTTCAAAAACTCTTGTTTAGGATCTAATATTTTTTTAAAAAAAATTAAAATTTTTTAATTAATTTTAATATATAATTGTATTAATTAATATAAATCGTTGCATATTAACTTGTCGAGTATGAGTCGTCGCATATTAATCTACAACTATTTTATCATTTTAAAATTAATTCGGACCATTGGGAGACACGTATATGCTAGATATTTATGACTATTTGATGAATAACAATACCTCATGGAAATAATTTATGTGGTTAAATGCTTTGGTGCTTTTTATTGTAGCAGGAGGTCTTTGGATCAACTATGGACAAAGTGTAAGGGGTCTCATAAAGGCCAATACTAATATTTCAAAGACGGGTACGTACAAGGGACCACATGGTCACCGTGTGATCCTGCGGAATGAATCACAACAAGGTCACGAGCGTGACCTTGTCACAAGATACAGCACATAATAGTTATTGCTTTAATTATTAATTTTATCACACCTCAAAGTTATTTTCTCTCTCAATCATTAATTTTCTAAATAGTATAATAGTATAAAAAGATGTCTATTCCTCAACTAGAATGATAAACCTTTATTTTTTATTTTCTTATTATTAATTATTGTCAAGACTACCAATCAACTTTTTCTTTATTGTATCTCAATTACGATTGTATCTTCAGAATAAAATTTCTAAGCACCTGGGCCGCTTAACAGCCAAAAACGGTGGCTAAAAATATTTTTTTATTTTTTTTTAAATGATATATATCTTGTAAGTTATCCAATGGTATTAATATTGAGATATTTTAGATTACGTATACGTAAAAAATATCCTAACCAATATCACGTATAAGATAAAAAATACTATTCACTTTATAAAGAAATCTAATATTGGTTAGTGTATATTATATGTATACGTAATCTAAAATACCCTAATATTGATACCATTAGATAGCTGATAAAGTGTACACCATTTTTAAAAAAAATAAAAAAAATATTTTTTAAGGAAAAACAGAGAAGCGCCCAAGGCACTTAAGAATTTTTTTAGTATTTTCATATGTTCAATTTGATTTAAATTATCTGAATGGAAAAAATATTCAAAGCGTGGCCTCATCCACCATTCACATTTGTCTTGGGATGTGTGAATGCACACATCTCTAAAATCTTATTTCCTTGTGAAGAAATGCATTTCTTCTAAATTTGATGTGTTTTTTATTTTTTTTCTCCTTATGTTTTTTAACTCATGGAGGGTGAATGGGGCTTAAAACTTCTATCCATGAGTGCCTAGACTTCAAAAGATAAGCTTTAATGAGCTTCCGGACTCTACGTTCTAAAATTTTCTTTTGCTTTATTTATTTAGCATGTTATTTGTGTTGATTTATTTCTGAAAATTAAAATGGAATGAAATCTCCCCAACAGTTTTTCAGTCTACAAACTATAAATAATTTAAAACTTTTAGAGGCTACTCTGTGGTTTGTTTAGAAACTACAAAGTATATAATGTGAGCACAGTATGCAGCTGGTGCTGTTGAATATTGAGACAAAGATTTGGAAACATGTCCATATATTATAAAAAGCAAAAATACAGTCATTCTCATGAAGTTTTCATCCAACTAAACTAAATGCATATTCCCAGAACACTTCTGATGATTTGTCGTCTGATAAAAATGACAAGAACAAGTTGATTGATACTTCAGGTTATTCAATATAAACGTCCATATTCTGCAAGAAAAGAACAACTATAGGAACCTACTTTCACTGTTTGCAACAATTGATTTGAACCTACAATCTGTAGCTATACAGAAAGCAATAAATTATGGTGGTAGCAAGAATCGACAATAGCTTGTCAAGTATCTATGTAAGAATCAAAAAGGGTTTGTCTCTATTTCCACCAAAGATTATATGTCGGGGACTCCTATTTGTCATTTCATCGTTTACTAGTCTCCCCAGGTCCTTTGCTCATCATCCACCACATGATTTGCCTAGCAAAACTTACTTCCTTCCAATGCAATCAACTATAGTGTGTTGGTAGAACAGAATGACAATCGCAGAAGTAGCCAGGAAAGATTTGTTGGACTTTAGTCAAATCCCTAAAAACTGTGCTCGATTAAAGAGAAGGTAGATATGTCTCCTACGGATCCAACTACTTCCTATTGCAATTTTCAAAAAAAAATTAAACTAGCAATATTTAGATGTTCGCAATTTCCTATCAACCATCCTTTTTTCGTACTTTGAGATAAGGAGTAATGAAATTCGTAAGAATGTAGGCACGATCTTACCGCTTCACCTACGGTTCGAAGGGATTTCCCGCATCTGCGCCTGCGGATGAAAAAAAAGAGGGGAGATTGGCATACATTAGATCCAGATTGAGCAGTAAAAGGAGAGTAATGGAGACATAGGAGCACCATTGGGGTGTGCGGAGGAGTCGCCGAGGCGGAAGAGGAGGGCGATCGAGGGGGTCAGCCTGGAGATCGCCGGGGAACTCGCGACGTCAGCGGAGATGATGGGGACACCGCAAGGGGCCGCCGGCGGTGTCCGCCGAATCCTTGTATGCACTCGGCGATATATATATATAACTCTCTGTCCTATCAATTATACAATGGTCTATTTTCATTCCTATTTTCTTCCTTATTTTATTTTTTTAGTACCTGATTTCATCGAGGAAACTTCATTAGTCTCTGTTTTCTTGGGAGACATAAGAGAGAGAGGGAAAAAAAAATTTCCTTGCTGTTTCTTAGGAGAAAAAAAGTGAAAAAGAAAAAGTTGAAGGAAATTATTCTCATTTTTTTTTCTCATCAAAATAGAAAGAAAATAAAAGTCATTTACTCGTCCATCTCTCTTTTGACTCTCGCACACGCAACTGTCATCACAAATGCCTCCCTCCTCCTTCCCCCTCCCTCCTCCCTTGCGCCGGCGACCTTGTTCGCCTCTCACCTTACGCCTCTAGCTTGGTGCAGAGCTCACCCACCTCCCGCCTCCCGCCTCTCGCCAAGCACGGACACCTCCTACCAAGCTCGCTCGCCTTCTGCCACCGCTCAACCCATTCCTATTTGTAGTGGCGGAGCCACATGGAGGAGAGTGGGGGCAAATGCCCCTACTCAATTTTTCAAGTTAACTATATGTATATTTATATTTATAATATTACAAGCATAAAAATTTTGATTTGCCCTCACTAAATTTTTTTTTATTTTACTAATATTATCTCCACATATCTATTGCCCTCATATACCATTAGATCCTAGATTCGTCACTGCCAGTTTGCCCTCATCGTTCTACCCGTTCATTCCTGCTCGCTCTCCCTCACCGCCCCTTTAGCACCCTTATCATTGCCCTCGCCCTCAATCCGCTCATTGTCATCACCCTTTGCCTACTGCCAAAAGAGAGTGGAGTATTAAATTTTCAATACTTACCCTAAATTTGAATCCGTACTCGACTATTTATTAAACTAAACTAACTTAGCCTCCCTCTCGACTTCACTCGCCCTCACTCTAATTGTCATCTTTGCCCCTGCTAATAAGTCAAGTTTTCCATGAGTTCCCTGATAGAATCAAGTTTGGGATGAGTCTTTACCTCAAAGGAACCTCAGTATTTTGTCCAGTCGAACTTGTTCATGTTGAGGCAATATCATATCTAATATTACTTCATTTTTATTTCTTTTGTTACCTCCATTGATTTAATATGTTATTCTTAATTCCTTTGTATTTTTCTCAACTTAGATGAACTTGTTGGGCCAAGTTTTCAGGCTTCTAGATCAGCCTGGTAATTTTGGCCCAAAAATCAGTTGAGAAATCTAATTGGGCTCAGAATTCCATCCAATTGCAGCCCATTTGGGTGGAGGCGTGGCGCTAGAAATGGTAATCATATATTCATACTTGCATGTACCTGACCCAATCCGTCATAGGGTGCATTTGGTGTTGTAGGTGCGCCTGTAGGTCGCATGGGGCGTCGGTGAACACATCTGATTTTGTTTGCGCCGAGGGCACTTTGAAGCTGCTTAGGCATGTTGACCACTATTGACCGAGCGTTTTTTGCCCGGCTCGGCCTGCAGGGGTTCCCCTGTAGGTTGTGTGGGTGGAGAGCATACTAAAATTAGTTTTCCCTTCGGCCGACATAGCCTAGCAACTAGATCTAAGGCCCTCTTCTCGTCAGCCGTCTCTTCGGGGATGCCCTCCTCCTCCTCTCCGGATCGAAGGCCTTCCACATCGACGTCATCGTCCAGGGCTCCCCGCCGGACCCGCCACTTGTTGTCGGCGTGCTGAGAGGGAAAGCAGAGGAGGTTTTAGCGACGAGCGCGACTTCCATGGACGGCGGTGGCAATGGCAAACTAGGCAGCCTCCGCGTAGCCGTTGACGAGCGCAACATCCATGGACGCCGCCTTCCGCGGCGAGCTGCGGGAGGCGCTCGAGGGCCACCCCTTTGCCCTCCCCCAGGTCTTCGTCAGCGGCGTCGAGGAGATCTGCCGGATGGATGAGGCCGGCGAGCTCGGGAGGGTCCTCGAGGGAGGAGTTGCCTGCATGGATCGCGCGTCGACAGAGGAGGTGGAGAACAAGAAGAAACGCCAAGCTAGGGAGAAGAGAGTCATGGTAAGAAAAAAATATTATATTTTATATTATTTTCTTCCAAATAGCATTTTTTTAACCTACAATTTTTTATCTTACAGCATAACACTTTTACAACCTATAATACAGAACCTACACTATAGTCCCAAACTGGCCTATAAACTAGTTAGGTGTATAGGCACATACTTCTACTACTCATACCCAATTTACAAAAAATTAAAAATATATGTTAATTTTCTAAATACATATGATAATAATAAAATTATCATTGATAAATATATTTATTATTATTATTTATAAATTATATTATATATAATAATTTAAAAATAAAAAAATAAAATAAATAATTTTTTATTTAATTAGGTACACAGGCACCCGTTTAAATATCAGGGTTAAATTATATAAAAAAGTATTTGATTCGGATTCAAGTCAGAATCGAGTATAAGATAAAATGGCGAGTACCCAATCCCTATCATCCGTACATGTGCATAGTTAAAGTATAACCTTAAATAAGTATAACTACATCACAAACAAATCAAAGTGACGGGAGATTTTTTTAAAACAAACAAATATAAAATCATATTATTTTACTTTAAAATTGTGAGTTATTTTAAAATTGATCAATTTGTTTGAACTAAATTAATAAAAAAAATCATTTTTTTTGCACGTGAGAATTAAAATGGAAAATTTTAATTCACACCCCAAGCAATACAATAATTTCTTTTTACTAGCAATGTATTAAATAATAGTATGAAGTCACTATGAACCATGTGAGACCCACCCACCCGAAGATTCATGTGACATGAAGTTTATTATTTGACTTAGCCTCAATTATTAATTTATTTCTAGAACCAAAAGTAACAAATCATGACTCTTCCTTACCACCTAATTCAAGTGATTTGATAGGTTGCAATGAGGTGGTTACACAAAATTGCGTAAGGGTAGTAGCATTTATTTCTCAAACTTACACTTAGCACCCCCCTTATCTTATAATATCTCAAAGTTATGCTTATTATTATTATTATTATTGACATAGGTAAATAAAATAATAAAAGATATGGCTCCACTCTAACCCCATGTTTACTAAGATGGATGAAAATGTGGAAAGGGAAGAAACCATTTTTCTCCATTTTGCAATCCGATTGCCAGAGCAAATCCCTTCGAAGAGAGGAGGTTTTCTCGAGTTCCTTGTTTTCTGTCTCTGAGCTTCTCCCTTCTGATTCTCTTCAAATTGTAGTAGCGGCTTCCAATGACGAGGCTGAGGTAAGGGACACAAGCGAGATTCTTTTTCCTGCTACACACCCGAGTTCCACCTCTTCCTCTCCGACGATGAGTGCAGCCGGTGAGCGTGTCAACAAAGCAGCGGTGGCGTCGTATTGAGAAGAATCAGAAGAGGTTTTCCCCAATCCCCTGTTTTCTATCTCCGAGCTTCTCTCTTGTTCCTATCCTCTTCATCACGTCTGGCGACGAAATCCAGCAGTAGCGGCTTCCGACGACGAGGCTGAGGTAAGGGGACACGAGTGAGGTTCCCTTTCCTGCAGCACGCCTGAGTTCCACCTCTTCCTCTCTGGCGACGAGTGCAACTGGCGAGCGGACGCGGTGGCGTTCGTGAAGATTGCAGCGACACGAATGCGATATCACGCATTCAAACGAAGAGCCGAGTCAACACCCGAGTTCACCTCTTTTCTCCAACTAGGTCACGTGACTTTCATGTGACCCACAATCCCTTCCTTCCTCATATCCTTTCTCTCTCTCTTTTTCCCTCTATATTTTCATCCCTTCTAGTAAACACAAGATCTTATAATCAATAACTAAGGAATTTATAAATTAAACTAACTGAAACCAAATATATAAAATATTTTATATCTTAAAAGCAAAAATATAATAAATTGAAAGGAAAAACATAATTTCTGGAATATAGATTGAATTATTAGAATATGCAAGGAATAAATAAAATAACAATTTTGGATCGGAGGCCTGTCCAAAGTTGATTCCTGAATCATGATTGCCCACTTTAGGTGTGCCTTAGAATGCAACATAAGATTTTGCTAAATAAAGTAAAAGAGGGAGGCACTGTAAAAGGAAAAAAAAAGAAAAGAGAGCACAAGTTAAGGACACTGACATGTAATAAAGCGCGCTCGACTGGGCCAAGCAACGTCCATGAAATTAAATGAGCGGAGGAGCGCGGCTGCAGTGACACTGTACCATGTGTTTCCTGTGCGGAGACTACTCCCCGTGGATGAGTAACTCACAGCGGGTGAGATTTTTAATCTTATAAAAGAATAATAATAATTTTAATCTTCCAAGTTATGACAATGAGTTGGCACAAGTGCAAAGTGATGATTTTTAGGTCATGACCATAACTCATTCGAGCTGAAAAACAATAACTTAATAGATTACAATAAGTTGATAGTGAAGACAAATTAGAGGACTTGCTCAAAGTTGAATAGAGCGAGACTCTCGATCTAAATTATAAAAAGTTGAGTATTCAACTATAATGAGTAAAGTATTTGATTAGTTAGATATTAGCCAGATTTTGTCAGGATTTAGAATGCTAGATCTATTACTATCCCTATATCTAACTCTACTAAATGTAACGATGGTTAAGTATAGACATTTGTTTTAGTTTAAAGAGCAACTCACCCTAGGAAAAAAAAGCAATTTTGAAGGGGGCACATTCAAATTACCGAAGGACCAAATTGAAATTAATCAAGGGTCTCCAGCCCTCCAAAACCATGTTTTGGGACACCGCCACGAGAATCTATCCTCTTTGGATGATGAGTCAAGTCTACCACTACAAGTAGCTTCACCTCTCAATGCCAAGTACGGAATCTACAACACCTAACCCTTTAAAATTATTTATCACTGCCCCCCTGTCAATTTTTACAATCCCAAAAAGACCATGCCCAAATCCTCCCCAACAGTTCCTGGAATCCCCCTTCCCTTCTATCCTCCCTTTGCCCCTTCTGGCCCTGCCCTATGTGCCCCCGCATCAGCCAGCAGCCTCGCCTCACTTCCACTGTCGCTCACGTGTCCCCTGCTTCGTTTTAACTCACTTGCTCCTCAGGGAATTGGAGGATTTTATGTGTTGTACTGTACAACAGAGCCAGCTAAAAATAGGCTACAGGTCAGACGCGCTGGTGCTTAATTTCGAGGACTGTAGGAGGTAATCTGCAAATAGTCCCACGTCCGAGGCTACGGACAGCTGCCGGTTGTTGGAACCAGTAGCAGCAGGCAACGCGCAGGCAACAAGTGGCGCGCGACGAGGCAATGCGCATAAATGGCTGTCCTCCAAAGCAACAATTTCCGCAACTACCTACCGTCACTACAATACAAAGCAAAAGCAGAAAACAAAAAATCGCGCATGTGGAGAAACAAAAGTGTTTTTAAATCGTGACACTCAATTTAATTTAACGATTCGAATATAATATCGAGAAAGTTAATTGATTGAAGTGATTTTAAAAGTAAAAGGGCTTTTAGAAAAGTTTGATTAATTCTCGTTTTTAAGAAATTTTAAGCTACTAAATTGGAATGATTTTGGTGAGATGAAAGTGTCACTTGGTTGGAAGATTATAAACGACACTATTTGGTTGGTCCAACCCTAGTCAATTTCATTTAATTGATCGGACCAATCGAATCGAACTAGTTCAGTTCAATTTTTATACAAAGATTAAACTCTAGACTTGGACCAAACTAGATTAGGTCCGCCTTTAAGCCTTCTCATCAATGAACTATTTTAATTTAGATTTATAATCATTTATATAGAAACTTGTGATCTTATGAGTTTTGTTTTTAATCGATGTGGGACTATAAGAAAAAAAACGTCATATATCCCTCACTTAGCACAAATCAATCCCATTATAACACTTGTGTAGTTAATGCCAATGATTTATTTTCCGCCCCAACCGTCTTGTGGTTTTTCAGGCACGCACCGGTTTAATGAGGGAACAAGAATTCCAGGACCACCGGGACCCGCCCACCCATAAGCGAAGTCTTCACTGCCACGTCAATGGTTCTCGCAGCAGTGTATAAAAATAACACAAACATTTCTGAGGACCTTTCGCTGGGTGGGTTGATTTCTGGGTCAGTCCGAGGATGTCCGTTTCACTCGCAAAAGAATATGCGGGCTGAGTTTCTATGTGACTCATCATATCGCGTTACAAGTGGCGGCTAATTCGTGTTGCGGGAGTGGCATGTTACGTAATAATGGAGACTTACGTGGGCAACTTGGGGAATAGATAATGACATTAAATGGACTTAATTAATTAATTATTATTATTATTTATTAGAGATGCAGGGAGCAGCGAGAGAGGTTGCATGCTGGTGATGGCAGTTGGAGAAAAGACTTGCTTCCTTTCTCTCTCCCCTCATCAGAAAGGAGCAGAAAGTGATCAATAACGGTGGTTTTGGAGTTGAATCTTGGGCATCAAGCGAAGGATTTCGACAGAAATTGTGTTCTTGGTTGTTGAGGAAAGAGGAGAGAAGCGGAGGAGATTATAGGATTAGTGTAGAGTTTATGTGCAGGCGGCCGGCGGCGGGAGACAAGCGAAGAAAGAAGACGAGGGAGGTTTGAAATGGTTTTGTTATGGCGAGGTTGTTCCTCCCCGCCTTAGGTCAGAAACTAGTTCTTCTTGTAACACAATGACTTCCTCTGCTACTCCGATTCGCTTTGGTTTTGTTTCTTTTGGGGGTTTGTGATTTGTGGAAGAGCGATGGGGTTTTGCATGTGAGATTCGGGGAGGTTTTGACACTTGAAGGTGTTTAGACTTTTGATTTTTTTTTTTTTTTGTTTTAGTTGGAAGAGATCGGATTCTTTGAGATCTTCTTCCCGGTGGCTTGCTGGTGTGCGTGTGCTTAGGGATTGGGACATGGCTCACCATCAGAAGGTGATCAATGTTTTGGTTTCACAGTGTCCAGTGATTCTTCATTCCTCTTTCGATCTGGTGAGAGGAAAATTTGAATTTTCATTTGCCTCTATTGGTTCGCTGAGATCGTCTGTTTTCGTGTGATACTTCCTAATTTTAAAAAAAGCGAAGTCTAGGGTATGAAGTATGATTACTGGGTTAGGCTTGCATTTTTTTTATGGCTCTCTTTGCACTTCTTCGAACCGGAGGGTTATCGAGAACTTTACAGCTGTCTCATGCCGTAGTGCATGTCGGTGGAATTTCCCTTCGTTGAGGTCAACTTTGATTTGAGAAAAAGGTTGTTTCCGTTTGATTCAGATAGAATTTTCTGCTTTTCCTTCTTTCTCGTGAATGTTCAGCATATTCATGAAATAAGAGGACAGGAAAAGTCTGGCTTGGAACAGTCTTTCTTCTTGATTCAGTCTTGGATTTGATCAGTATTTAATACTCTTTTTTAACTGCGATTTATATAATCATTAGGACGTGTAATAATTTATTTGGGATTCCTGGGTTATTTTTAATACTGTATTTGTAGCAAGTGAAGTATGAATGTAGATTCTCTCGCTAAGTCACTAAGAAAGTGCTCTTTGTTATTGGTCATGATAATTTTGTTCTGTTGTTGGTACAGTGGGATGTAACTATTGAACGAACGCCTACTTGAAGCATCTTACAACTGAGGCAAGCGGCATGCCTCTGATGGAAACACATCTAAAACGCACATCTGCTTCGTCTGCGAGTACTGCTACCCATTCAACATCTTATTGCTTGGAGAGTAGTTGTTGAACAGTTTCAATTCCTTCTCTGAACAAGGTCAATACCAAGATGAACTTCTTGGCACACGGAAATCAGGTAAAACATCCAGGCCATCAGATGCCCGACCAAAATTCCTCATCATCTCAGTCAACTGATCAGTCCCACCAAGACATAGCTGGAATGAGTGAATGCGATAACCGTAAGCATCATACTTCTGCACAATGTGGTTTAGCTTAGACTGATATCTGGTCCTGTTCTACTATGTTTTTTTTTTCATTCCATATTGAGAAGTACCTTATTTCAGCATGTATACTTGTTTCCATTTGAGTCATAATATTTTTTTTCGTATTCACTTGTCTTCTCATGTGCTTTGAAGGATATTCTCTAGAACACCTGCAGTATTCTGCTGTTAACTTACAGATTGATGATTATCTGATCACAAGTTTGACCATTTGAAAATTTCTACAAAATCTTTCTGCTGGAAGTATGGAGGTTCTTCACATGCTGTTCCTGCTAAACTAACTGCAAGAAGATCCTCAATGTTGCATCATGAGTGAACTAAATTATCTCTGTATTTCTTTTTCTGACAATGCTTTCCATCATGGTATTACGGGTATCAGATGTTTTTCCTTTTATCATCATGAAAGATTGGAAGCATTAAGTTCGGGAGCATCTGGTTCAGATGCCTTATCACGATCTCTAGAATTAGCCATCATTGCGTGCAACAGCTCTACACATACATTATTCCAGTCCAATGATAATGCGCTCTGGGTTTCAACTCAATAGAACATGCTCCTCAAACTTCATTCTAATCCCGTAACTGCAAAATATTGAAAGCGTTTATGCAGTTCTGAAACATCTAGTTCAGATTCCTTTCACGATCTCTAGATTTTTCCATACCATAGAACTTTCTACTCAAATCTCGATCTTTTCTCATAATTGGAAATGTTTATTAAGTTATGGAGCATCTGGTCCAGATTCCTTTTCATGATTGCTGTAACCTTCTATTCCATTAACATGTCATACAAAGTTCACTCTAGTTTCATAATCATTCATTGATTAGTTGCTATTAATTTATTGCATGAGCTTGGCTTTAATCATAGTTTGTTTAGTTGGTAATAATTTGCACCGTTCATGATTCTGAGCATGCGTACAATTTGTTTCACGATTTACATATCACCTAATATATGACTTGTGATGGAACTCTCCTTTCTCCTAGCTGCTGACTTTGCACAGAAAAAACCAGTTGAGGGTCATATGAGGGCAATCTTATCGCTAGGGGCTCCAGAGCATATTTGTACACCTCCTAAACTTGATTGTAGCCAGCCTTCTGTAAGTTAATTGTGCAATTTAGAAGACTTGGATAACTTATTTTCGTAGCTGTATATTGGCATGCTTGTTTAATCTGTGTAATATATTGTACAACTCTGATAGGAGTAGGACTTCGTCTTTCTTATGTCAGGCTTGTATACCATACCCTTATGCCGATGCATACTATGGAAGCTTCCTGGCTGCATATGGACCGCATGCTATGGTAGGTGCACCATGAATATTCTTCTAATTTCTAAATTGATTTTACATCTCTATTTCTGTTAAATTAATCTGCGGTGGTTTTATCTTTTCCAAAGAATGTTTGAACACTCTCGTGCTGTAGTTTTTTGAATAAATCATGGTTTAACCCTTGGCTTCACTTCTATCGGTCTTGATAACTCAATATGTGGTTTCAATAATTGATCGGTTACTATCATGAATTTTGCGAAGGTCAGTAGAAAAATAGAATAAATAAATAAGAGAAAGTCACTCGGGTTTTTAGAATATTCGGTTTTGAGTCTACAGACTATTTAATTATGTCCTTTGGAAATACGGGTTTCCAAATTATGCTTCATTTAATCCTTTATTTTGTTTTCTGTATTTGTTTGGTTTTACCACTTCTTGTCTCTACCATAGATGCATAATAATCTCTTTTTTTATTTGTTAATTTGTCAAATAGGTAGGGTGGTGAAAAAACATGAGAATTTTCTGTGATCTTCTAGAAAACAAACCTATAGTTCCAGTAAATTGCTTCTCTATGATCCTCGTCCACCATATTCATCTGTAACTCATTCTGTGCTGCTTTATTCTAGATTCACCCACAAATGGCTGGAATGCCACCCTACGCTCGTGTACCGCTACCCACTGAACCTGCTGCAGAAGAACCCATTTATGTGAATGCAAAACAATACAGTGCAATTCTCCGGAGGAGGGAGCTAAGGGCGAGACTGGAGGCTCAAAATAAACTAATTAAAACTCGAAAGGTACACCATATCTATGAAATATTGTTGCAGTAAGACCTTGTTCGCTTTATCATTGTATTTTTTTTAACCGATATTACTCCCTAGATATTTTTCTCAGGCATGCATGTTGGTTAGGACGAAGATAATTTTCTTTGCTAGCTTTAACACGCCCTACAGTGACTTAGTTAATTTGAAAATCTGAATTGTTAAGTTTTTGTTGGTGCAAAACCTTTTGTACTACTTAGTGGTTTGCGAGCTCCTAAGTGGTATTGAATTCGTCTGCAACTTCACAGCCCTACCTTCATGAGTCGCGACATGTACATGCAATGAAAAGGGCAAGAGGATCTGGAGGACGCTTCCTTAACACAAAACAGCTACAGCAACAGGATGGTCAGCCTTCTGCTACCGCTGACGGCGGCTCGGCTGCCACAACAAACAGCTCTGACGGGATGAACGTTTCGACAAGTGGAAGCGTACTAGTGCATCAGGATCCGTTCAATTTTTCGTCGCCCAAGTTCCAGACCCATGCAGGGTCGTCTGCTGAAGCTGGAGACAACAAAGTGCAGAACGGCTCCGACTACCAGAATCCTCCTCTAAGGTAAACCATGGAAGTCACTGACACAGCATATCATGTCCTGCTGTCTTGGTGCTTCCTTGGCAATTCATCCTTGGCTTATTTTGTTTTGATAAAAGTAGTTCGTTGACGCGTTAGAAGATCCTGAAATGCAAGTGCCTCTGTGTCGTCTTGTTATGTAGCATGTATCTCAATGGCTAAAGATGCTGAACCGCCTAAGAAACCTTGCATTTTCATGTAACTTTTGTGTTAGATTCGCCCTTCTAAGCACGAAAGTGCAAAGCTGGAAAAAAAGGTTTTTTTTTTTGTTTTACCACCACTCCTTTTGCTTTGACACCAATTATTTCCACTACTATACACAACACCTCTTGATGCGTAATGCCTTTTATTTACATGCATTGGGAAAGCACGTATCTAGTTACTGAATAAACTGTTTCATAATTAGTTCTCTTTGAAATTAACAACCCGTGGAAGGTATCAAAAGTATTACTTGCAGTTGAACTTTATTCAGGCATTGTTTAACTGTTTAAGATATTGGTATCTCCTCCCCTGGTCTGGTGTTGTACATCAGAGTCCATTTCACATGATTTATAGAAAATAATATGTAAACTAGTTTATGCTTATACTGATAATATTCAAATTATAATATATTTAAATAATTAATCTAGTATAACTTAACTGTATCATTTTACCAAAATAAGTATCACAGTTATAAATAACAGCTTGTATTGGTATATTAGTTTATTGTCAGTACATAGTGATAAGTGTTGGTCTGTATTGATATACAAATCTAACGGTTGTTGATTAATATTATGGAAATATTATATATATAATGTTGGCTTAGTATATAGGACTAATTATGTTATTCCACTAGCATTTTAAATATGTTGTAAACTATTATAGTTCATTATGGCAGTTGAATTTATAAACATAGATCTAAGATGAGTCGTTGACGTGTCGTGATTAATCATCATAAAATGCCTCCATTTCAAGGTGTTGACAATTTGGGATTGGGTAAGCTTATCATATCATAGTCATAAAGCCCACTTAATTAACCTCTTCCTTGTTGGCCTCCTCTTGGCCTCTTTGAAAATATTTTTATTATTTTTTTTGCCTTTCTCCTTGTATCACTGTAGTCTGTACTATGTGGTGCATTGATTAATTGAGTTTCACGTCCCCAGTCTAATCGCTCTTTATATATATTTATAAAAGAAACTTTATCACGAAATATAAAATTGTGTTCACCTGCGATAGGTAACAATATGGACAAAGTAATGTTCCTAAGCTAGGAATTCTCTTACTATAATGTGAATATATATATATATATATAGCACCATATAATAGAAAGTCAACCTGTTTGTGTTAGGTTTATCTCTTATGCAACTAAAAAAAAATCCTAAATTCAATATAAATAACATATTTATCCTTCAAATAGTTAAATTTTAAGATCTTTCTTGGTTCAACTAATTAATACATTCATTAAGGCTATGTTTCCTTCGATAGAATATATAATAGAAAAAAAAATATATATGGAATCTAGATTTATTTTACTATTAGATTCAATATGTTTTTCTTTTTTTCGCTATAAATTCTATAAAAAAAAAACACAGCGTAAATTCTAAAATTTGAATATTCATCCTATATAATATGGCAAATGTTCTACGTTACTTTTATTGTTGCTAGAGTAGTGTACTCAATGAAGTTTATTATTCAAGAAACTGTCCACATAATATTTTTTTTACACTTAATTACTTATGAGACTCAACGTTCAAACAGATTTGCATCTACTCCACAAATTTGTAGTGAACACTCTGATTAAAAAAATCAAAACACACACAAGTTGAAAAATTACAATTATGCCCAAGCATATATCTAACGTAAGATTATATGTTCATAAATATTTTAGGTTCTTGTCTGGACCTCCAAACTAAACATCCCTTGATAATGATGAGGGAATGTACACTGACTTAATATAAAAGATTATACTAGCTTTGAAATATACAAAATTAGGCAATATTTTCAAATAATAAATGTGAAATTATTTTAAAACAAATTTTCTATTTTCAAAATTATCGGTAATATAAAGGCCAATTAATAGGCTACTAGTTGGCGAATTTCTTTTTCCATTCAAACAGTCTATAAATTATAAATGATGTCTGGATGGACTTGTAGGGATGGACAACATATCATGATATGGCTTCGGCTTTTTCATTCAATTTTTTATATTATTTAGGATTACATAGAGAGGCTAAAATACGATTATGATTTCAAACACAAGCTATGAAGAATAATCTCTTCTCTATCGCTTCATATTAACAGTGGAAAATATTGAGAATCATACAATTTTGTTCATGCAAATGTTCTTTTTAATCATAATTCTATGGAGAAACTCTAAGGTGATGAAGCTCATTGTAAATCTAATAGGTTCCAATTTAAGATCTCCTCATGTGCAAAGATTTGTATAATGAGCGAGCAAGATGATTATAAATAAAATTACTAATAGTCTATGCTCTTATGATCTTCGCCATTTAGAGGATATAAATATTCTTCAAAATTGATCAATGCATTATGCGATGCAAGAGGTCTAGAACAAATAGAGAAACTTTCTGAGTAAACTCAGTGGACTCTAAAGTTGATGTAGTTGCTTTTCATGACTTGCACGATGTGGTATAAGTTTGCTCCATCATTCATTAGCAAATATATACTCAATAATAGTTGCTTTAGGTACCTATCAACTTGAAAAAGACGATACAGTTGAACAACATGAAAATTTGATGCTCTCAGTTCACAAGTTACAGATTAAGATGGCACTAAATTATTCCCACTACCCTCCATATTTTTAGATTCATCTCTAACATTCGTCCATTATAATCCACTCTTCCAAATAACTGAAACTAAGATGCGATATCTTAGTGGCCGTAAAGGAATATAATTGAGATAGGCTATATTAAAATTGCACAAAGGTCGTATTCTGGCGAGCATCGCCGATCTAAATTTACTGAATATTACCTTTCACAAATAACTCAAAAGTAGTAAATCTCACCTGCGATTTTCATGTATCGTTAAACATATTTTTTTGACACGATATAAAGTTAAACTTGAAGGAACGAATAAGATCATCTCCACAGAACAAACAAAGAGACGGCCACTCTTGGCGAGCGAGCATTGCGGTGTCGGTAGTAGCTAGGCGCTTGTAAATACAAAGAAATACGCCAAAAGCACCAGTCTGCACATGACAAAAACCATTGCCCCATGATCTAACTAATACACAAACATCAGACAGTAACATGTAATTCTGCTCTGCCTGACAAGAGTTAACAAATGAAACATTTACTCCGAAATTGAAAAAATAACTAAAAATAATTGTAGAAAAGATGGAGTGATTTTAGATATCTACTTGAAGCACAGACTGCAACACGCTGATAATGGATGTTCTAAACAGCAAGAACTTTCAATTCGACTTGATTCAGTTTATCCGTGTTCTGCAAACAAGAGACCTCGTAAAGCAAATGGTAATCAATCACAATTGGTTTCTTTTTAGAACTATGAGTCTGACATAAAGCTGTGAAGCATGGATGAGATTTTAGCAGTCTTGAAGTCGTCTCTAAGTTGAATGAACCTGCAAAAGGAAAATAGATTATTAAAGAGCACAAGGCATAATAACCATAATATTCTTCAGTTTAACATGTTTAGCTTGGTCAGAAAGAAAGTAAATGGCAACACTAATAGGGGATACCTTAAAGCATCTTTCCTGATGCTTGGAGTACCCTCAAAAAGGGAAGTAAGACTTTCAGGTGCCACAATGAAGACATTTGCCACTCTGCACTTATAGCAGGTTAGGAGTGTAATGTTCGCCAACAAAGTACAAATGATATAGAAAAATTACATACATGCCCAACAATTCAAATTTTTCATCGATGGAAGGTGCACTGAAGCTGCGAACAAACTCCCCGTACTCAGTAATGTCACGTTTTAATCGCAGTCCACCACTGTAAAGAAGTGTTAAAGTTGATGAACTAAGCTCATCAAACAATCAAATGGAAATATTAAACGTCCAGAAGTTTGAATTTTATTTACATTTCACTGTTCTACTATCATCCAACATTTTCCAAGTATAAATGATACTGTAAATTTATTCACTTTGCTTTAGACTAAGGTTAAGTTCCTGTAGCAGAAGAAATACTTTAAAAGTTGAGTATACTGTTTGACTCACCTATCTATGTGGAGCCTATAACATTCGCGGAAAGGACTGCCTTGTTTGACACATGTAATCCATGCTGGGCAAGCATGATAAGTTGCTACATAACTGGGTATAGATGAATTCATAACTGCCAGGACTAGCAATACACTTTTACATATTACTGATCCACCAGGAACTAATTGCACAACTAATTACCAGAGTTTTCAGATTCTTCAATTACAAAACTTCTCTAGTTTTAGTTGCACTTCTATAGTATAGACAACAAAGATTCTCCAACCTTATGGCCTCTTCAGCCATGGTCAAGATAGTTGACTTTTGATTGGTACTAATTTAGTGATGTGCATTTTCTTCAATAAACTTATAAGAGCCTGAAGGTGACTTGAGGTGTATGATAATTTTTTACAATAAGTCCTGTATAAAGATGAATAAACTATAAGACCCTGCTTTTTTGGAGAGAATCCACGGGAGAGAAGGGAAAACATATTGACCTTTCTTTCCATGTGGATTGCCTCCAAAAAAACAGGGTCTAAGGGTCCTTTCAACTTCACAGTTTTGTCAAGAAACATCTACCTTGTTTATTGGTTTATTTGCTACAGTTTTCAGTAAACTATTATCCAGCAAAATGCGGAATTAAGAAGATATGAATTTTCTTCCCCATTAGGACACACAATGTAAGAGTCTTTCTTGAATTATTACGGCTGCAGTAAAGAAGCAAGAGATAGGGGCTAGGCACAAGGTGGAAAAGGGAGGAGAACTCGAGTTTTACAATTAGGAAGAAGAGAAATTTATTTCTACTTTGAGGTGTGAGATTTCTTGATTAATTTCTAAGATTTTAATGATTAGCTAGCAAGGTTTGAAAAACCTCAAGGCTAGAGTTTGTGATTTGATTTCTTGCTTAAATTTTTGTATGGTGAAAATTGTGGTAATTGATGAGATTTTGGATGATTTGAAAGATCAATACAACTATGCTGTAGTTAACTCCATTTGACATTCAAGGGGGATGGATTGCCATCATGCCAAAGGTCATCTCGATAAGGTCTATAGCGCAAGTTGAACATTTGTTTGTGCATGAACGTGTATTAAATGTTTCTAGGCCAAGTTTTATGCTAATATATATATGAATTTCCTTGTTGCCCTTACACTAGACACCAAGGTGCTTAAAATTTAATGGATTCTTAAACATTACATCAAGATGTTTATGAGTTATAATGTTATTTTGAGATAGGACGGTGAATGAATAAAGAGTTTGACGCTTGTTGACGTTGTATAATTGGGGGAACAAAGATAACTTTGTTGGTATTATATTTTGCTACTATACTCATTCTTTACGTGAAATATTATGTTATTAGATTGTAAGTTACTTGATATGACGACATGTATACATGAAATTTTCTTTTTGATATTTGTAAATTGACGTGTAATAACCATTTATTTTAATGATACCTAGACGTGCGGGATGAGGTTAGATCATCAAGGGTGGACCAGCAACTAATAAAGGCAAGATTCAACACTAACAAGGGTGGGCTAAAACAACAATGAAGGTGGACTAACATACTAATGAGGGTGGGCTTGAACCATGGTTTTAAACATGAGTCTATAGGGAGACTAATTTTTGAATCTGGCTTGAACCATAGTTTAAAAAGCTGGTCCATACCAGAATAGCTAGTTTGTACCGGTCTAAGATCAATTCAGTAGTGATACATGCAATGTTGGTTTTTTTGTTATCAGTACTTGTAGTGTTGATTTGTATCGATCAAGACATGTCATTTTAAACCTTGGCTTGAACACTAATGAGATAGACAAAAACACCAACAAGGATGGACTAAAGTACAAATAAAGAAGATTTGGCGTGATCTCGTAGTTCACCAAGAGGGACTAACAATAATCTATCTATAAATTATCAATGAGGATATTTGTAGAGGGAAGAATATTATATAATAATGTGTCAACAAGGGCATGATGGTGATGCTATGTACTCATGTTGACTTATGTTTTGTATGTCTTGCCTAGCCTGTTGCCTCTAGTTGTTATATTGAAGTGAACTCTAAAATTGTGGTATGCTACGCCACTTTAAAAAGTTTGCCTTATAATGAGAGAGATTATTAGTACCTACGGATTATGATGGTAACTGATATTATTTGATGATCGTCGGTCAGCAAATGTAATAATTGTAATAATCCCTCTCAGGGAATAACGGGCAATTACAAACCTTGTACATGTTTCACTATCACTAATATAAAATATCGTTAGCACAACATTAGATTAATGCGTCAATATCTTGAGGAGTGAATAATAGCACATATTTTTAAAAAATAGAATTGTCTGAAAGAATGGTTTCTAATAAAAGTAGTGTACTTGAAAATAATCAGAAGTTTTACCTTGCACTAAAGGTGAACTTCTGCCAATGATTAAGTAGCCCCTTGTGTAAGCGATTTCCCTGAAATTAGAATATACTGTCATTTATCAATATGTATTAAATTCAAGGATGGTTATCATGCATTTGCATTAGTAAAATGTCATCTATCAAAGATGAACCAAAATGCAGGTAGTGTTACACGTCATTGATTTTTTTTTTTACACGTGATTGATTGAGAAGCATGCAGAACCAGTATCGAATCAGTTGCATTTAATTGTAGGTTAAATTGTACATCTGGAATTTGCTCTCACATGATGCACATGTTTGCGTATTATATTATTAATAGTTCAAGAGAATGAGGACATAAGGAACTTACATAACCGTACGTTGCAGATTTACAAAACAACGTATTCGGTATTATTAATAATGTTAAGAATCTTAAGATTCCAAGGTGAGGTCCTGAATTATACATAGAAACTTACCAGGTCCGTCAAAAAAGATTGTTTGTTGAGACCTTCTAAAGCACTGAAGGCAGATTCAAGCACACGAGATAGGTAGGCTACAACTCTGAAGATGACCAACAAATAAAAATAGTCTTAACAGAACTAATAGAACAAAACTAACGGAACATGAACCCGTAACTCCAAAAGCACCTTATGCAAGCACTTGTTGGTCGATGATCAGGAGCATTTCCATCATCAGGAGTTCGGTAGTCTGTAGTTTTCTGCTCTGATGACAGCAATCGCTCAACCTATAAATAGGATTGTATGAAACTGAAATAAGCCACATACAGTTTCTAAATGGAAATTAGATTAACAGAGATTCCATTTGAGGAACAATAAACATCAACGAACAAAGCAGAATATATGAAGGTCAAGCTGACGTTATAAATCCTAAAAAAATAATAGGACTTCCAAACAGAATATGAACAAAATTTGTCATGTTAGTATACTCTAAAAGCCATGATATTAAGAATGTTTAAATTGAAAACAAGAAGCATTGCATGTGTTGAACATACAACTTGATGATATTGTTGGGCAATGAATCAATTGCAGAGTCTTTTTTGTTAAAAAAACAAAGGAGTTAAAGAAGAAACAGATGCACAAAAAAAAGCAGTTGACTGAAGAATACTTACAAAGCTATAACAAAAATGAGCATTTAGGATAAAACCACGGACTCTGGGAATTTGAGCACTCATAAGCCTAACACTCTAGCAACAGTCGGACTAATGATCGCTCGGGACATGTTTGGAGACCAAGCACTTAAACAAAGACTAAATGTTTTTTTCCAAAGTATGAAGATTTTATTTATGACATGTCAGAGTACAAATTAGTGGCTAACGCCGGAGGCAAGTCTTGGCCCCATACATTTGTGTTTTTTGATTGCTTAGCTTGCCTTGCTCCAGTCAGCAAGAATGGAACTTCAGTCAGCAGGAATGTTAAGTTCCCTTTTCACATGCATGTACTCCACCTTAATGTTTCTTTCAAGAAATTTAATTTCCTGAAGCAGTTGATAAATTTCAAAAGGGGGATGGTTTTTTGATTATGACATTCTCAAGACTGATCTGATGACTAAGCTTTCCAGCAACTTAGAGACTGTCCATAAAACTGAGGCAGTAAGAAACAACCACGAGAACATGTACTCAATAGCATAATCCAAGGAAATCATGGCCTGAAAATTCTGTCTAGCTCGTGCAGCAGCCAAGCCCTAAACACCAGAGGAAACTTGCACGATGGTGGAAATAGCCTGAGCCAACATAGTCAAGTGCAGCTCAACTCTGGATTCCTCCACCATATAGTTATAAATACCCTCACCCCCCATGAGGGACAAGTATGCAATCTATATGTCCTAAGTTCCTTAATTTATACTTTCAAGTATATTCTTAACTTGAGCATCAGAGGAATGATGTTCTAACCATCCTCAAGATCATTCCTCTTGTTTGCAAGAGCTCTGAGCGAAGGAAGAAGATGATCCATAGAGACTCGATCCATCTTGATGAAGCAAACCAAACTGATTTCGCACATTCATCCTGTGACGACAAAGTGGAGTCCTCAATTTGTAAACCTCAATTCTAAATTTTCCTTAACCTGATTAAGAATACTTAGTCAACTAAATAGATGTAATGCAGGGATTAGCTAATAGTTACTAACCTTTTTTGGTGAACCCCGACCTGAACAAAGGTGAAGCAGACCATTAGAAAGTTCTCTTTCAACTAATGGAAGAGACTACACTCGGGTGGAAATCAAAGGACTCAAGATTTTCTTTGCAAATGGCAATACTAAGTACCTCTACCCATGATCCCCTAATCTTAGGTTCTTCCCTCAAGAAAGAACTCCAAACATGTGATCAGGTTGTGCCTAATCCATTAGTCTTCTCAACATGGCAAACCTTAACCAACACCAAAATAGTGCTCAGCAAAAGAGCATGCAAGAACTAATTTTTGGCAAGGTATCTTGCCTTTCAACATTATGACATAATACAATTTGCCTATTTTACATTAATGGCAACGCATTAAGCACACTCAGTGCCTTCTTCCATTAAGGAAGTCCCTTTGCCACCCAAGCTCCCTGTTGAATGTCCTTCTCCACGTGCAAATAGCCACCTACTCGTAACCATGACCACATCTTCAACTAGCACCCTCTAATCTTTGCCACAACTCATCCTATGTCAATCACTATAGTGATCAAGCATTTCGCCCTCTAAACTCCTATGGATCAATACTATGCAGAGAAGTGTTGTCTACCTTGGCTTTGGTAGGGTAATATCCTTTGGTCCTCCACTGCTCAAACACCTTTTTCCTATGAGACGGATGGTTTCTAGTCGGTTATGTATAATTTAGTTTCTATTACTTCATGCTTGAGTATGTCTCCTTTGTGTCTCAACTGTCCTTGGTAGGTGTCAAGGTTTCTTTATATATGCATGGAGCCCTGAGGAGCACCACCCAAGTCATAGGAATATTGGGCATCATTTACTAAATAATACACCATAATTTTGCAGTACATATTCCATTGAACATTTTGGTGTATATAGTTCACACAGTAAAATAGCTGCTTCTCGATCTTGTCCTTTGCTAAGGCAAACACCATAGGTATGACAAGACTTGGTCCATCAATAATGGGCGTGAGCATAACAAAATCATGTGTCAAATACTTAATCTACACCTCACGTAGAAATTGCTCATCACTTGGTTGCTTTAACACGTCATTACCAAGCTCACATCTATACCAAATGACATTATTTGTTTAGCATGTACTCAAGGCTTCTTGGTCTTTGGTACATGCTGCGTGCTCGCGTCACATGCAGCCTAATATTGCACCTACCTACAATGCTATACATCCAAGTTTTTGCTAGTCTAGGGCATAGGCTAGGTCTGCCGTTGTGCCCACCCTTAAACTTACATGCTACTTTCCACATGTTAAGGCCACCACTGCCTTGGAAAATTACTATTTTTGCCCACCACATGGATAACTCTGGCATTGTGTCAACAAGCATCGAGCTTGTACTCATCTACAACTTGGGAAATATTATCCTTGACATGGCACTTGCTCGTGACACATGCATGATGCAATCTCTCAGGTCAAAGTGTGTCATACACATCACCAAGCTCCTATCACTGTGCTAAAGTATGCCATAAATGGAGCCCATGATACACCTACCATAGTCTAGCATTATGCTCATTAAATCACAGTTGTGGCCACTGTCAACCACGTACCGACATTGTACATTTTTGAGCTATTGCCATTTCTGTTGTATGACTTGGGTACATGTCCATTAGTGTACATAAATCATGCCATTAGTAGTCCCTCGACAATGCTATATGTTCATATTAGTTCATACTCAAGTGATCCTAATTAGAAGAGGTTCCATAATAAACTCCAAAGGAAGAGGAAGAAGAGGGCAGAAGAAGAAAGAGAGGCGAGCCACATAGGCTTCTTCATCCTCTTTTTTCCTCCTCCTTCCGTCCTTACCAAAATGATTTGAGACTAGCTAATCCCTGTCCCCTCTGTTGTCCACCTAATCCAAGCAATTTTTTGGTGCAAGAGCTAGACACTTAGGTAGCTACAACCAAAGTGAATTGAGACTAGCTAATCCCTGTCCCCTCTGCTGTCCACCTAGTCCAAGCAATATTTTGGTGCAACTTTGCAAGATGGTGTTTACTACAGAAAAGATAATCATTTGCTTTTTAAATTGTTGGACAAGTTTTATTTGAGGGATCTAAAGGTTGGGTCAATATGATCGAGTTGGACTCTTGTGTAACCACAACCTGTATATGTTCTATACTCTTCATTTATATATCACCTTTTACTTGAACTTTGCAAAAATGGTGTTATTTCCGAAAGTGTAATAATAATTGATTGATAACTTAAGTTCAGGGCCTATGATAGGCAAGACATAATAGGAGCACAAGCATTTGACCAAAACCCAATTCAAATTCAAACCCATTGAAATTATGGAAAGGTCAGCTACAATCCAGGAGAAATAATAAGAGCAGGACAAATATTGACCTCAGCCATGACGGTGTCAATACACTGTTGAAGCCCCTTCTGAGCAGCACCCTCTACACTAGAAACAGCTGTGCCCATCTCTTCGAGAGAGGCAGCATGAACATCCGGGGGTAAAAGTCGAGAGATAGTATTTGAGAAGTACTGAGAAAATATCGATTATCAGTACAGATCTTTCATCATTTGAAATAGTGAAAAACTCTAGTATTCATGAACAGTTTACTTGTTGAAGGATTGCGACACTACTAGCACACCGTTGAACAGCAATCATGAATGATCTGAAACTACTCTCACCAGCAGCAGCTGCTGCTTCAGCCTGCAATTTTTGTCAAAGCATGATAGAGTAGCTACTACTTGCAAATGCATAGCCAGTGACAGACAACAAAAGAAGGCACAAGTAATCATCAGAAAAGGACAGGTAAGATAATCATACCGCAGAAGCAGCTGCTGCAGCCACCCTTCTGCTGACGCTTGTTCCAATTACAAATCTATCTCTCAAGGCTGCTGCCTCATTTAAACTATCTCTGGCCCTCTCAAGTCCTTCAGTTAAATATTGGCTAACCTGTAAACAAGTTGGTACTCAGTTAAGACACTGATCACCAAGATAGGGTAGCAGCACAAAAACGTGATTCGTGGTCCCAAACTTACTTGTTTTAATACGCACCCAAAGATTGATTTTATATTACTCGCAAGAGTAGCTGGCTGAAAAAAAAAATTCTCTAACAATCAGTTAAGGCAGAACAGCAACAAAATTGTAACAAAACACAAACTACAGTGTCGTGTCAAATAATGATAATCATGAGAGTTAGATGATGAACATTACAGATAAAACAACCGATCAGCCAAGACTTAAACGATTATAAAGGATCTACAAAATTCCATATAATAATTAGTCATAGGAAAATTAAAGAACTGCAGGTAATGACTATGATGCTCCAACAGAGTTATTACTTTGATTTACTGAGCTACTAACTCAAAATGAGCCTCAATTCATTGAAGTATTTATTCATGCAACAATGCGGATTATGATTTATGAATAAACTAACCAGTGGATAAGCATATAAGAAATGAAGAAGAATTGGAAGAATTTGGTTGAAGTTGAAGCAAAGGAATATTTAGTACATGGATACGTTCAAACAATAATGAAAATAGTTTATTGAAGTTTGGGTTGTGAAGGCTTAGATGTGAGGATCATAGCTCTGGTATTAAGCCTCGTAATGATCACTTTTCGGGTCATTGTGATGTGCCACAACCATAGATATACTAACAGATATATGACAGAAAGAACTGAAAAGAAAGAAGGTTCCAATCGCAGAGGAAATCAAAAAGTTCTGACAGATGGAATAAAATAGGGAAAAGCTTTGAGGTCATGAAAATTTTCCAAGTTTCTCAGTATCAAACTTGACAGATTTGGGCACGAAACCAGTTGAAAACCAACAGAAAAGGGTTCCGTTAATAGTCAAAAGCAAGCAGTCCATGTTATGGTGCCTGTTGGACTCGCCTACCTGCCTTTACATACAGTGAACTACAGCATAGAATATGAAGCTTCAAACCAAGTTCTTTCTCTTCATCTGTCAGTTAAAAGAAGAAACATGAAACTTTTAACTTTTGTATAACTTCTGAATCCTCCCTTGAATTTCTCCTTAGCATCAACCTTTAGATGGATGGCTTTAGGATACTCATGTGTTGCATATAATAGTTCAGAGCCACAGAGAAGATGAGCATTCAGAAGTGTTGTTAGAAATGCCAAAATATGGTATTTATAACTCAAAGTAGCTCGGCTGCACTTAGAGACTAAGCGACCATAGAGATTGATACAAAAGAATCATCAGTTATCTTCAAAACAGTCTGCACTGCATCAATGGAAATGCACAAACTGCTAGAGGATGTGCACGAGAAATTTACAAAATTGCAGACAAAAACTCATAATCCTTATGTAGATGCTGGTAGCCTAACAGATATGTAAATACAATGGAAATATCAGATTTCACATAAGACTAAAGACTTTGATAATGACAAATATCTGCGAGTAAAACTTTTATCAGCTATTTCCAACTACATAACTACACTCTGATTCAACAAGTTGAAATCAATTGCAAGCAGATTAATACACACCTGTGATGAGAACAAAATACATCTAGATATGGCTTCCTCATTCCATCGCACAAATTCTGTTACTACAGTAACAGATATCTGTTGGCTTGCAGGACTTGCAGCTGCTTTTGAACGTGAGACGGTTCCCGCTGATTCAGATTGTTGCTGGGCTTCTGCACGCAACTCCTCCATCTTTGGCAAAGATCAAAGCACCCAATATTAATACAGAACACAATAAAAATTTCCTTAATTTTTAAAAAAGAATGATAAAATACAGTATAAAGTAAAACCTTTGACAGATACAGCTGTTTTAGGGACGCCTGCTCATACTCTGGATACTCATCTTTGTGCGAAAGAAACAAGGACTCTGTGAGATCTGAAAGAAGAAATCTGATTCATGAGAAGTGTGACTCAAAAAGTAAAAGGAAGAAAGAAAAACTGGATATTTAAGAAATCTTTTTTCTTATTTTTCTTTCTGGAGGCAGAAAGTCGGCAGCACAGTAAGGCTATCCCCATTGACAAAATCTGAATCTGAGTTTGGACTGATGATTTGTAACACTCAAAATCCTTTATTTGCTAAGCAGATATACAATAATTACGAGACAACAATTGGCTCTTGAAAACATCCATTACAAGTGAAAGTGTATGACATGTGCAACACAAATAAAAAACACAACATCAACAGCACCATTCTCATTAGTGCCAAAAGATAATAACTCAACAAAACTAAAAAAAACAAACTGAAGAAGACAGGCAGGCCTTTTCAAGCTCATTAAAGATGGTTTCATTCTGACCAGATAGCTAGAATGTTAGCTCCACCATAGCGAATATTTTTCTAGGTATTTCTTCTGTCCATTGTATGGGCCATGGGGTCGTTTTTCCTCCTCCGACGGCCATATCAAGTATCCTACATTTATCCTGTTGATGTCTGAAATCAATCTACTGGTCTTTTGTGGTTTCCAATGATCAAATCAGAAAGATGGGTGAATTGTTGAATTTCTCTAGCAAGAGCTCTTCATTGGATTGGCTGGGTAGGTCTAGTGGTTGACCAATTGGTCAAGTCCTTGTAACTCTATGCTTTCACGGCTCATACAGAACTTAATGTGATGAATTGCCAGCCCTAATCTTTTGGAAATTTACACAAGAAGTCCTTTGATTATTTACCAGAACCTATATTTCCATTTTTCACCACTTGATTTAGTATAGGCTGGGAGCCCTTTATGCAAAAAAGACCAAAACATGGCTTCTTTGGTAGTTTGGTAGATTTCCAAAATAAGAGAAATTTCTAGATAATTGAACCCTAACCTTTTCATAAGATCCCTAAAAATGTAACCCGACTGTTGAATGAGAGGCGTGTCTTAGATTTTTCACAGCTACAACACACCTATTGTCACGCCCCGGCCTTAAGGTTCTCCGATAGACCTTCAGACCAGCGTGCCTGCCCTAACCTCCGGGTGAAAAATCACCCCCAAATCAGAAGAATCCAATCCCTAATTGAAATTGCCTCCTGATTTTGACCTGGTCAAACCCTAATTGACCAAGTTAACCCGAAATCGAATTCCTCCGCGCCGCTTGCCGAATTTACGCCCTCGCTGATGTCACACCGACGTCAACCTCCGAATTCGAAATTGCCGAATCCAATTCTGCATTTGAAATCTCCATTGACCGAGCGCTCCGTTGACTCCACCTCAAAGTGAACGCTGCGCTTCATTCGTCGATTGCTGCGTCTTCACTGCAAACACCGTCCGTCCACCCTCGATGCCGAGCGCCACCTGCACTCGTCGCTTGTCGCCGGGAAAGAAGGTGTGAGGATGCCGCCTGCGTCTCACCCTTAACCTTTTGCTGCCGACTCAAAGAGCCATCGCCCGAAGATCACTTGCCGCCCGCTCAGTCGAGGACGACCAGAAAACTCCAAAATAGAGGGAAAACAGAGGAAACTCGAAGGTGGAGAGGAAAAGTCATTTATTCCTGTCAATAGCTACAAAAACCTCTCCTGCTCTCGCCGGCGATCCCCTGGTCGTCGCCCCTCTTCCCTGCCTCGCCGATGATCCCCTGATCACCAGTTACAATCTCTCTTAAAGAACCCTCACAGAACTCGCTCACCGGCGTCTAGGGAGACGCCGGAAATCTTACCGAAAACTTCCCCTTAGCTTGCCGGTGTTGATCGCTCGCCACCCGATCCCTTCTCCCGTCGCCCGTCGACGGTTTTATAGAGGCGCTGCTCACCTCTAAGCTCCTGATTTAGGGCGTCCGCCGCCCCTTCCCGCGTCCGAGAAGTTCGTTGCACCATAGGTTCTCACGTCCTCCGTTTCTCACCTCGACGTCCGAGTCTTGCGGCCGCAGTAGACGTCGTCGCCCGCAGCCGTGTCCGAGCTGCTCAGTGAAGACGACGACGAAGTCGTCGAGTTGCACATGCCCCCGATTTTAGGGTCAAAATCAAATGGTGACCGAGCAATTTGGGAAGGTGGCTGGGCTCCGCTTCCATCTCTGCGGCGTGGGCTTGGGCTTGGACCAGGCCCACTTCCTTTGAGTGCGACCCGATAGTCCATGGGCCTCACACCTATGAACCATAACAACTCACGAAAAAAGAATAAAGCAAGAAGGAAAGCAAGAGAAGAAAAGATACAGGCAATAAATAAGAGTAGGAAAAGGAAAGGCAATAAATTGCATCAAGTGTTTCTATTTCACTTCTTTTGAGCAATTACAAACCCCTCTGGCAATTAATATTCAGATTCTTTTACTAGAGTTGGATTTATTACATTTAATACCTATATTAGAAATTTAGAACCAATTACTGAGATGTCCTAGCTGAGTTGGATTCAGTATTCTGTTGTGTCAAAAAATAACAGCCTCATACATGTCGATTCAGACATCAAGTATTGTTGAACCAAGATGTCCTAGCTGGCAGCCGAAAACAAAGACAAGTTGATAGATATTTGATAGCACAGAATATACTAGGATGAAATCCTAAACAGGGAATGCTCTGCATGGACCGTATAAAGGCCTGAGCCTGAGCCATTTGGTTAGGAGCTCAGAAACTAATGCCTTC
Source organism: Costus lasius (assembly GCA_027563935.2). Lineage (NCBI taxonomy): Eukaryota > Viridiplantae > Streptophyta > Magnoliopsida > Zingiberales > Costaceae > Costus > Costus lasius. The sequence goes on from CM050453.2 coordinate 105,274,534, forward strand.
ATATCAGAATTAAAAAAAGACAAAAAAAAGTCTAAACCCAAGATGAGTTCTTGCCTTTCTCCCAGACTGCCAGACCCAACATAAAAGCTGCCCTATGGGACAGCTCGTGAGGCACACTTCATATCAGGACTTATGCACCGGTCCCCAGGGCCTCAGGATTTTTATCTACTATACAATGCCAAATTGCAAAGGTCTCAGCATACATCCATGTATGATCAGGAAATAGCATCTCGAAACCACAAAAGTCCAGTAATATCAACAACTTTTGTAATTCTCCCAAGTAAACAATTAAAGTATACCAATTAGAATTACATGGAGTACCCTAGGAGACCAATGTTGTTAAATAGCCGCTACAGTGGCCCTATAGTTTTTTTAATAGCGGTTTATGAGCAATCCATAAAAAACGCTATAGCAATATGACACTGTCATTATTATATTTTGTTATTATTATGTTTTAAAATTTGAGAAATTAAACTTATGACTTAGTCGAGTTAGTAATATGTCATATACTTTTATATTTTTTATACTGCTTAATTTTTTAGATATATAATATATATTTCATGTGTTATGTCCATAACATATATTTTAACCATTATGTGAATTTTCATGGTGTCAACTATATCTTATTGTAGATTTTTAGTTTTTCACTATTTTTTTTTGCGATCTGGTATTGATAACACAATAGAAACTAGTACAATGAAACAGTAAGTTCACTATTCTCCTAGCATGCAAAAAGGTGAAAGTCACTAAAACAATATAAAGGTCTAAAACTGTACACCTTCAGCATCCAAGTCACCGCAGCCAACCGATTGCAACTCTTTAGCAAGTTCTTCTGTCTTTTCAAATGTCACTGCAAATATTCTCAAGTACTGCATACTCAATTCCGCCAGCAGACAAATGATATGAGTCACTTAATTCTTCTAAAATGTAGGTGATATGCACAATCCATCAGCACATCTTACCAGAAGAAGGCCACCTTCATTGACAGGAGGTAAGTTCACAAGGGATGGCTTTTCCAATAACCTGTCAAGAATTGCACTGACTCTTTGCTCTAGGACCCTCTGAGACAAGAATGACACAATGAATACACGTTAGTTGTCTCAGAAGACCAAAATAGCTTAGTTTTCAACACTAAGGAACCAGGCTTGCATGACATACCTGCACAAGAATGGACATAACATCGTTAGGTGATGGAAAAACAGCCATTATGGTTGCCGCCTCTTTCTTCACAGTATCTGCAAACAGGTCGGTCAAGTACAAGTCATTAGAAGACTGTTGGTGGGCAATAATTTTATGAACAAACCAGTAAACACCTGTTATTTCCTTGTATAATGTAGAAAGGCCACGTGCAATGTTGCTAGGTCCAGCATTCAAACCTTCATCACCAAGAACTAAATTGATATCTGTGTTCATAATCTCAACATCAATAAACATCGGCCGTGTTGCTACATAGTGCTGCATGGCACTGGTTCCTCGGTTGAACTGCAAATGGAAAAGTTATGTGAGTGAGTCATAAGAAATAGAACCATCATTTTGGCAGCCAGTTATAGAACTGTAAACTGCAACATAAATTAACAACTACAGCTCAAAGGAAACACTGTATCAGAAAATAAGCATGATGACAAAAGTTACATTAGCTGAGAGTAACAGGGAAGTTTTTAAGTAAAATTGCAAGTACATATACATATTCTTATATTCTTTCTTACATGCTAAAGCCAAAATATGTCATTCACTACATGTTAAGCAATAGATAGAGACCTGAGATAGAATTTTAGCACATTCTGCCATTGTAGATAATTCCCTTCGTTGTGATGCAGCATCAAACCGTGATAACAATCTATTTTCCAACTCTACAAAAAAGACAAATTTCACATGAACAATACAAGGCAAAAAATTCAAAGAGTCATCAGTCATCACGAAGAAACATTGTAAAAAGTAAATGTGCTTCCAAACCCACCATTACAATACTCTTGAAGATTTGCTACTGCAACCTCGAGGCCCCTGCTAGCATTTGCAGCACCTACTGCTGATGGCATATTAATTCCTTGTGCTCCAGCATCCTCTTCAGCAAACGACCCTATTATTTACAAAAGAAGTCACCATGATACAAAGATGATAATATGTCATATAATTGACAGTTGACACTATATGTGTATATATACATGTATGTATTTATGTCAACAACCAGAGTAACGCATTCAAGCCAAGTAAACTTTATAGGGGAACTTCGCACCACAACTTTCCTTTATACTAGATTTGCTACCATACTGTTGTTTTAAAATAATATATGTGTGCTAGACTGCTAGTTAAATTTTTTGTCAAATCATGGAGGACATTGCAACCTCACCTACGAGAAAAAAGGAGGTCACTGTATAACAATCATGAACTGTCAACATATACACTTTGCAAACTCTGCAAGGGCATCAATAAGGGTATATTTTTCACCAAGCTGCAATAGTTCAAATCTGTGCATTACCAAGTAACTGATAAAAGAAAGCATTAACAAGGTTAACTTTTAAATACTTACAGACGCATTAAGAATGCTTCTTGAAAGTCATTGTTTTACTATAATACGTATACTGAAATTTTGCCTATGCAGTGTGCACTAGTAATAATCAACTAATAAACTGAGAACAAACATATGCAGCTTTGGCACCAGTTGAAAAGATACTGTGAATCAAGCCATGATTCCAAGGTTAGAACGGAGGCTCCACTCCAGCAGCCCGATAGATTACCAATGAAGTGGTAAGAATGTGCAGAAGTGAAAGGCAAAAAGATGCTGAAGAACAGTTAAACAAATAAAGAATAACATTTTACGTAGTTTCTGTGCAATTGAAGCAGCCTCAGCAACACGACTGTCATCAGAAAACAAAGGTGAAAGCTCCATAAGATCGCCAGGGCTGCTGTTGAACTCCATCAAGTACTACAAAAATTTCAGATAAAACAACCAAAATATATTCAGTGGAATATGGAAACAGAAGGGGAAAATCAATCAAAAGCATCCTCAACTGCTCGGTTACCTTGATAAGTTCAATGGTCTGACTAGCAGTCTTTCTCTGAGAATCTGCACTCTACCAAAGAAATAAAATAAATAAGAGATTGTAACAAATAAAATTTTCATGCATGTGCAGATTGCAAATTTTAGTACACAATACTCTGATTGTTGAGACAATAAGAGGAGAAACATGCTACAACGTAGTTATTTGATATTAACATAAAAATTTACCTGCAAATGGTCCCCAATTTTTGCAGCAGTCTGTCCCACACTGGAAATTCTAGAATCCAACCGCTGAAAGCTCTGGTGTAGACCATCTACACCTTGTTCTAGCTGAGACAATTTTTAAAATGAATAAGAAGCAATACATTCTTTCATTTAAGATCAACTTGAATAGTTTGGTAGTTATTGATAGCGTAAGAGGAAATAAGCAAACTCAATCTTATGCGGTGAAGGGCAAGTATTAAAAAAAACAATATGAAAAGTTGATGACCTATCATTTCATTAAGAAATTGATGAGTGGACCCCATGTGAATTTAGAATTTTCAATGTACAGCTTACACATGCATCCAAGTTAAAGTCTAATTGCCTAAGTTTTATTAATAGTGTGAGATGAGAGGTCAAACACACCTCTCATTTAAAACCCAATTTGTACCACTTGATACTAGCAATAAGTACTAGTCTATTCCAATACTAATACACGGTACCAAGATCATCAAGATCAAGATGGAACAGTAGAGGCTCTCAAAGATCAGGTAATAGGATAGTAAGATCCTATCGAAATATAAAGTATATATATTCAAAATACATTCATATATTAAGAGTAATATGAGATTACTTATACTCTATATGTGTTGACGAAATTATGTACTCAAAATAACATTTGATTTTCTATAAGAAAAGCTTTGAAAAATATTAGAAAACTAAACTAATTCAATAGTTGAAACTTGAGTCTATTTACTCTTGAGACATCTACTTAATCGAGTTACTAACAAAGTAAATTTAGGTATAGGTAAAGACTAAATTTTCAAACACTCCTAGTTAGTTGAACTACCATAATTAGGGTTTTAGTATTAATGAGTTAACAGGTTTTAGTTTAATGGTAAAAATCCAATTGTACTTTTAAGTCCTTGACACAAAATGGTGGGGTTGGGTAGGGTCAGGTGATCCTATATGATCCGAATGTTAATCCTACTATTCCTACCTATTCTCCATTCCTACCTGTGTTCCAGAACAATTTGTATGATCCGGATTGTAAGATTGGATTATCCTACATTTTGAATTGCAATTTTAACAACTATCCATGGTACAAAATTGAACCCAATTTGGAACCATAAATATCTCTATATATTATAATATGAATATAATATAAGTGGGACAATACTAAGAATATAATTTGACATTAGACTGGTATATCATGACAATATAGCTCCGATAGTAGAAGACTTTATGACAAAGAGTAATATCTAAAGGGGAGGTAGTCTCATCATCTTAAGCTTACTAGTCGATAATAGAAGCTAAATAGTCAAGTGGAGTTTTTCCTTTTCTTTTGTCACTAAGGAAATTTGGAACCATAAATATCTCTATTTATTATAATATGAATATAATATAAGTGGGACAATACTAAGAATATAATTTGACATTAGACTGGTATATCATGACAATATAGCTCCGATAGTAGAAGACTTTATGACAAAAGAGTTATATCTAAAGGGGAGGTGGTTTCATCATCTTAAGCTTACTAGTCGATAATAGAAGCTAAATAGTCAAGTGGAGTTTTTCCTTTTCTTTTGTCACTAAGGAAGAGGACGTTTTCTTTCTATAACATTTTTGATCAATCTACTTGGTTTAGTTGATTCAATTGACTTTGCACCAACCATTAATGGCGTGAGTGGTAGGCTATAAGGGATGTTGTTGTTATCATCTTCTCCCACTTGTGTATGTTGCATTAGTTGGAAGCACATGTGTTGACAGTATCAATTGCTCAAGTCTCTCTTCATCAACAAGACCACCATTACATCAAGTCTGCCTTGTTCTAGAAACCAACTTCACTTTACTCCCACTTAGCTATAAGAATAGTGATTGATAATAGTGGTAGTTGACTTTGCACTGTTAGAATTAGTAATGGTTAGAATTAGTACTATTAGAAATAGTATTATATGTATAGTAAATAATAATTAAAATATTATTATTTCATATACTCAATAAATATTGCATCTATTCTATAATTGAACAAGAAAAATTAATAAAGTGTAGCACTTTTGGGTTTCCCAATCTCCTCTCCTCTCTTCTCTGTCTCTGTCTCTCTACTCCAATATGGTATTAGAGAAGGTTTTCTCAACCCTAATCACCTCTGCGCTTTGCATCAAACCCAGAAACCTTAATCTTCTTTCTCTACTTTTTTATTTCTCTATTGTGACTCTTGTTTATAGTATTGTTCATCCGTCGCTTTTTACTACCATTGACACCTTATGCTGCCCTCCCATTGTCGATGTCTTATGTCGTCTACTATTTTTGTTGGTGACGCCTAATGCTACCTTCTACTGCTTACTAGATTTTATTTTTATAGACATAATTATCGTATATGCTTCCTCTTGAGGGGAGTGTTAGAATTAATAATAATTAGAATTACTAATATTATAAATAGTACTATACATATAGTTAGTAATAATTAAAATATTATTATTTTATATACTCAATACCTCTATATATAGAGGTTGCATCTATTATGTAATTGAACAAGAAGAATTAATATAATATAGCACTTTTAGGATTTTTCATCTTTTCTCCTCTCTCTATCTCTATCTCTCTACTCTAACATGATATCAGTGGAGGTTTTCTAAACCCTAGCTATCTCTCAACTTACACTAACCATTAATGGTATGAATGGGTAGGCTACAAGGGATGTTATTGCAAATAGAAACAAGTAGGCGGGATAAGATTTCACATTTTAGTGTATCATTAGCATCTTCTTCCTCATATTTATGTTGCATTAGCCACTTACAAGAACACATTGATAGTATCAATCACTCAAGTCTTTCTTCATGAAATAAAGACCACCATTGCATCATCAAGTCCGTCTTGTTCTAGAAAAACAATGATCTAAATAGACCAACTTTCACTTATCCCCACCCTGCTACAAGAATAGTAATTTATAATATTATATCTATTTTATACCTTAAATTATTGTCACACAGGGTCCGTTTGGCGTGGCTTTTCGCCCTATTTCACTGCCAGCAAAGCTGCTTGAGGCACCTCTTTCCACTGGCACAAAGGAGCCCAAGGCTGAATTCAGGAGGCAGGCACTGCTCTAGCAACTATTGCCCGTCTAAATTTTATAAGCAGAAACAAGAGAAGCCCTACAAACATACCCTCTATCATCTAAAGATGCATTTGCTTTGAGAAATATATGTTCTTCTCATAGTCATATTCACATTAGAAGTATCGCATTCCAATATGCTTGCTGCATATCTTGTTACGTATTTAAGTTATACATGTATTCATATGTTGAATTTAGGTAAATATTTTGTAAGTTAAGATGATTAAATTAATTAACTATAAAATTAAATGACTAAATTAAGTAAAAGTAAAACATAAACTTACAATTCATGTCTCATTTGTGTCTCATTTGCAATGGAAGCTATCAACTTATCACTCATGCTTTGAAGTTTATGACAAAACAATAATAATTTTCCTCTTGGCTACCTAAATTGTGGGAAGACTTCTACATTTTCTCTTCCTTGTAAGGGATCCACGATGACTATGCTATTGTGTATAATCTTCTAAAATCACCTATACTACTTCAACATCTTCAATTGTAATGTTTGTATAAGGAGTAAGTGATAACTTGCTCCCTCTTCACTATCTTCTTCACTGTTACAAGTAGTGTTGTTAAATAGTCACAGTAGCGGCGCTATAGTGTTTTTCCATAGCGGTTTTTGAGCAATCCGCTATGAAACGCTATAGCACCGCTATAGCGGATAGGACCATATTATAATATTTTTAAGTTTTAGAAATTAAAATTATGACTTGAATTGAGTTAATACTATGTGATTTTTCTTTATATAATTTATTTTATTTTTATGCAGCTTAATTTATTAGGTATATAATATATATTTTAACAGTTATACTTAATTTTTTATGTATATAACATATATTTTAAACGCAATGTGACTTCCGCTATTTTCTCGCAACACAATCCGCTATATCATATTACGGATTTTTAGTTTTTCACTATTTTCGGTAATCCGCTATTGATAACACTGGTTACAAGTTACAACATCAATGACCATCAATGAGGTCAATGTAGTGTGTCATACAAGGGTTATAGAACATGTAGGGTGATCTTCATGTATTAAATAATCAACACTCTAAGTTGGTGTCTTTGTCCATTATGATCTACATAATGTGATACAGATTGATCTCCAACCTCCATGATGAGTCTTTAAATGTACACCACATTATGATACTCAACTTAAGCGTTGACCAACTTGTGAAGATCATCTTATGATTGCAATGGACAAGGAAGCTAAGGATGCTCATCAAATCTAACCTGCTTAAGCGTTGATCCCAAATGTCTTATCTCTTATGTCACCTCTCCTCTTTCGCTTTCCTACTTGTTTTCTTTCTTCCAATTCTCAAAAATGATTATTAATTGCAAGATAATCCTCACATATTTCCAACGTCCATGAGACAAGGGTTAGTTATGATATGGATCATATGTTACTAAATGTTTCAATGTTTCACTATACATGATACATGATACATTTACAAGTGTTCTTACTGCATGTTGTATAATGGAAGTAACCATAAAGTACCACTAAGTATTCACATTATAAGATGCAAGGAATGAAATACTAGACCAAATCGATCTATATTTCTAATTTGTACCTCGGAGCACATGGGTTCAGATCCATTATAATATATGTATACATATAACAAGGTACCACCAAATCGGTTTTCTAAACCTTGACAAGATGTAATATCGACAAGAACTAACTTAGTTGTTGTTACAACTTAAAAGAGGTAATGTACAAAATGCTCCTGTCATATTATGGTGAAAGTCACCCATTACCATACTAATGAATATCGAAGTCAAAATGCCATTTTAGTTAATGATGAAAGTGTAATATGACATACAATATCAAAGCACATCACATTTTTATCATTCATCAACTATCTGAGATCTAAAAGTTGTCCTAAGTTAAAAGGCCAAAGACGACACCCTTGAGGCCCAAAAAAAAAATGTTTTTTGCACAAAACCAACAATTGATACATCTTCAACCTTGTCCCAAGTTAGGTTTTCTTAAAAAATAGACGAAGAATAGATCGTTTGAGAGCATTAATTTTGGTAAATAAGCACGAAACTTTGGATCAAGCTCAATTCTCAAAGGTTCTTATCTCTGTAATCAAATACGTGTAGAAGAGCAATTCATGCTAACCACAGAAAGCGTCTTCCGGTGCTTGGAATCTTGAGCTTCGACCTCCTTCTTTAGATTCTGGAGTCTCCCATCGATCTTCATCCACAAACCGTAGGCATTCTAGATCATTCATAAGTCTAATCGACTAACATATGACACCAAAATTCCAGAATAAAAAAACACCTGCTGCCGGAGATCGAGCAACTCCTTGCACGAATCTTTGAAGAGCGCGAGGAGCTCCTCCACCGAGGGGAACATCGGACTTCCCGTAACCTGCGGACCTCGCATAGTCCCGTTCGGCAGGGCGTCAGGCCCACTCGCGCCATCTGCCGCATCCGCATCGAATGCTCGGAACGACGGGAGAAGCTCGTTCACCAAACCCCCGAACAACGCATCAAACGAAAAATCCCCCTGCAAGAGATCAAAAAATTCAATCCCAAAGTCCAGCGCCGTGCCAGAAACTGCAGAGGGAGGAACCACCTTGAAGTCTTCGATGTCTAGGATGAGGGGGAGAGTGGCGGCCGAACCCTTGGGTGACGCCATTAGAAAATGGGGGGCTTAGGAGGATCGGACGAGTTCGACTAGAAGTGGTGGATGGAGGAAACGCTGATGGAGGTCGAGATCTATCTTGGCGCCATGTGCGACGGTGAGCCAGCCGTCGTCGCTTCTGCAGCTGTTTTGATCTGGTGTGGTTGATCCGATGGAGAAGACGAGAAGTTCTCTTGGCCGATTCGGGGCGAAAGGAAGATGGGCAGGACGTAAATAAGTCGTCAGCGGTTGGATGGACTTCGAGTTCGCCTGCCGCCTGCGTCGATTGGCTTTTTGCCTTAGCGTGCAGCTGGCACGAATTGAGCTCGTAATTTCTTATTTTAACAATGGGTAATTATCGGAAAACACCCTCCCTTTTTTAAATATTTGCTAACATGTGCTCCGCCTTCCTGTTTTAATTAAAAGAAAACACCCCCTTTTAAAACATTTGCTAATATGTGCTCCGCCTTCCTGTTTTAATTAAAAGAGAGATTCATTTTAGCATTGCGAATTGTGAATTTGAACATTGTGTTTTAGAGGGGAAAATAAAAAAAATAGTATATAATAAAATATTTTAAAAAGTTATAATTTAAATAGAACAGAGAGGAAATTGAATGGATTTTTTTTTAATATAGTTTTGGAGAAATTTCAAGTTACCCCTATGGATTCTTCAAAATTTGCTCGGCTTTTCTGCAAAATTTGCTATAGTGGTTAATTTTACAATTTTAAACTTCATGGAGTAGTTCCAAAAAAATGAGTAGACCGAGCTAGTCTTGCTTTTTGATCTGCACGAATCTCAACGCTACTTGCTTCTCTGGCACGTGATTGAAGCGTCTTTTCCACTCCGCACCTGTTCGCTGACATTCAACTCGTCTGCCATTTCGTCATCGCAGCTTTCTTCTCCATTTCTTTCTTTCCTTTTTTCTCATCACGAAGTTGAATCTGAGCAATTTCCGCATCTAAAGATTCTCGCTGTATCATTAAAACTTTTTTTACCGGTTCTCAATCTCGTTCTACTCAATCAATGAGGATGAAGACGATGGTGGTGTTGATTTGGTTGGTGGTACTAAGGGCAGCGGCGGTGGCGGAGGCAGCGAAGGAGGACGACGTTCGGTGCCTTCGCGGCGTGAAGGCGGCGCTGGACCCGGGCGGTGGTAAGCTGAGCTGGAATTTCTCCAACGACACGGTGGGGTTTGTGTGCAACTTCGGCGGCGTGTCGTGCTGGAATATGAACGAGAATCGCGTGCTAGGACTCCAACTTGCCGACATGTCCCTGGCCGGCGCCATCCCTTCCGACCTCCAGTACTGCGCCGCTGCCAACATCCTCGAACTCTCCAGAAACGAGATCTCCGGCACCATCCCCGCCGAGCTTTGCTCTTGGCTCCCCTATCTTGTCACCCTTGACCTCTCTTACAACCAGCTCACCGGTCCCATCCCCCCCAATCTCTCCGGTTGTCAATTCCTTAATACGCTGATCCTCGCTGGAAACCGCCTTGAAGGTCCCATCCCCTCCTCCCTTTCCCAGCTTGACCGCCTCAATAGCCTCGATCTATCCGGTAACCAGCTCTCAGGCGCTGTCCCCTCCGCTCTCGGTGAGAAGTTCGGCTCCTCCGCTTTCGACGGAAACGACGGCCTCTGCGGCCGCCCCGTCTCCTCCCGCTGCGGGAGATCGCTCACCAAGACCAGCCTCATCATCATCGTCGCCGCCGGCGTCTTCGGCGCCGTCGCCTCGCTCGCCCTCGCCTACGTGATCTGGCGGTGCTGCTCGCCAGCGGGGAAGTTGGCGACCCCGGGGCGCGGTGCGGAGGAGGGGAGGTGGTGGGCCGAGCGGCTGAGGGCGGCTCACAACCGCCTTGTGCCCGTCTCGCTGTTTCAGAAGCCGATCGTGAAGGTCAAGCTGGCTGATCTAATGGCAGCCACCGCCGACTTCCACCCGAGCAACATAATTATCGCTGGGAGCCCACGGTTGGGGACGTCATACAAGGCGGTGTTACCAGACGGATCAGCTCTCACAGTGAAGCGCCTCCACTCTTGCCCGCTCCCGGAAAAGCAGTTCCGGGTCGAGATGGGGCGAATCGGGCAGCTTCGCCACCCCAACCTCGTTCCCCTCCTCGGTTTCTGCGTCGTTGAGGACGAGCGCCTTCTCGTTTATAAGCACATGCCCAACGGCGCCCTATCATCGGTTCTTGAGTCGCCGGACAATGCCCTCGATTGGCCTGGCAGAGTCAGAATCGCTGTCGGCGCCGCCCGTGGACTGGCCTGGCTCCACCATGGCTTCCAGATTCCGCATCTGCATCAGAACTTGAGCTTGAAGTCCATCCTCCTCGACGAGGACTATGACGCAAGGATCACTGATTTTGGACTTACAAAGCTCATGAGGATATCTTCTGCAGATGGAATTGATACGAGCCCATTCTTGAGCGGAGATTTTGGCGAGTTTGGGTATACTGCTCCAGAATATGCTACAAACTCACATCCTACTACCAAAGGAGATGTGTATGCGTTTGGGATCGTTCTGTTAGAGCTTGTCACAGGGCAGAAGGCAACTGAGATAAGCAGCGATGCAGCCGGGGAAGGATTCAAAGGGAGTCTGGTAGATTGGGTGAATCGACTTTCTGTTTCTGGAAGAAGTCATGAGGCCATTGATGCATCCCTTCGTGGGAAGGGCAAGGACGATGAGATTATGCTGGTGTTAAAGATTGCTTCTGGGTGTGTAGTTGCCAATCTAGAGGAGAGACCCTCCATGTATAGTGTCTATCAAGCATTGAAGAAAATTGGAGATGGATATGATTATTCAGAGCATGTTGACGAATTCCCACTAATTTACGGAAAGGACGAACTGGACACACTGTAACTGTTGATGTCCTTACGCCATGGATATCAGTATTTGGATGAACTTCATGAACATGCGATGCAAATTTTCATCAGCGGAATAGTATGAATTCAGCTGGGTAATTTTGAAAACCTTCTATTGATATGATTCATATGTAACTTGTTCTATGTTCAAGTATTAGCATGCTTTGCAGCGTTTTAATTCCTCGTAATGGTTGTACATCTCTGTATGTCAGGATATCTAGATTACCTTTCAATAACAGCGCATTGAACTTAAGCTTTTCATATCTAATGTTATATTTGTTGCTTCCAAAATATAAGGAAGCTTTTGCAGCTACTTAGGGTGTGTTTGGTATAGCTGGAGCTTTTAGCTTTTATTGGTTGAGAAAGTGTAGATTGAAAAATAGTTGGCTAGAAAAGCTAAGTGGTGTATTAAATTAGTGCAGAAGTTGATAGCCAAACAGGCTAGCTTCTTAAAAATAACTTTTGCAACGAGCAAAAGCAGCTCAGAAGCTATGTCAAATGCACCCTTAAAAAGTTCCTGCTTATGTCCATCTTAAGGCTTGCATGTTATGCTTCTTAGGTTAAAGCAATCTTCCTGGATTTATTTATCGTTATTCTCTCTGATTTGGTTGTCAATTTCTCAGTCATTCACTATTCATACTTTACAGTTGGTATGCCTATTTCCATAGTTTGTATGCTTAAGTGGATATGTCCATTTGTATGTGGAGATGTGTTGGATTTGGAATTTGAGATTTGAATTTTTTTTTTTTTTTTTGCCCCTCCAGTTTTCATTGTGATCTGTGAATGAAAATAAATAAGCACCTCGGTTAATTAACCATGCATTGGAATTTGGACTTCTTCCTGATTGGTTTGTAAATCTGGACGGTGATTGTCATATGATGGGAAAATTTAATTATAAAGATTTGGAGTTCTGGAAGACTGATGCAAGATACACTTTTAATATATCATCTATTTGACGGCTCCATACTATATAGTGTAATGATAATCTTGTAACTTTTGATCTTCCTAAACCAAATTTGATGCAGCTTATCATTAGTTTCTTTGCTGTGTTGAAGAAGTTAGTCTTAGTTCTTGCATTTTCTTTTTATCGGAGTTAGAACATGAACTTGACCTCTGTTAGAACATTTAACCATGTTGCATTGTGTTGAAGGGATGTGTGATAGTCATTGCCTATCGATACTTGATTCTGGGTTGGTCTGGAACAGAAGCTATTTAAAACGCATTCCTGTGTTCAGTTACCTGAGCCACATATTTGCAACACCGGTCTCAGACTCAAAACATTCCACTTATAATACTGTTGATGAATCTAGTTATGACTGGAAATAATCTCAAATTAGCTTTACATTGAACCAGACTGACAACTATCTTGCTATTTCTACCGACGAGAAGTAATGCTACAATGGTCTAAGAAAGCTACTTTTTAGCAATTTATTATCTGGGTACACTTCATGCCATCTCAAGGAAAGATGCATCATTGATTAGGTGCTCATAAGTCATAATACAGTAAAGATCATCTGAGACTGCGGATATAACTAGGAGTGGGTTGGCATTTCTTTCACTTGTCTCTGTAATGATAATTTGGCAACTTTCTAGCTGCAGATTCTACAGGAATCTCTGCATGTATTGTTCATCATAAGTGGAAACTGCAGTGGACTAAAGCTATGAGGTACATTGTCTACTGCAATGTCTGGTTCTTATTGACTCTTATTTACTTTAAGTTTGGCACACTTCTGAATGACGAACATCTGCAAGACTTTTAAGTATTTTATTATTTTTCTGCAAAAAAATACAAATCCTTTGTGGAATAAAATGAATACTTATATGCGGGGAAAAAGACATTGTCTAATTACACTCTACATAACTTCAAAGAGTCAAAATCGGCAAGATGCATCTATGCATAGGCTACACTGCCATAAACATAATAACCATGAATACAACCTACACCTCATCAAGTCATATAACAAACACAAAACCCAAACAACATGACATAAACAATCACAAAGGACCAACACAAACATCACAGCACAATAGAAGTTACTTTTGAACCTTAATTGGCGTGATAGATAGTAGCCAGCCGAGATTCCCAGGAGTCTAAAAAGTTACTTGCATTTTGATCCATCTTGGCATGGGTCACAAGGTAATTGACTTTCGTTCGGATAGCATAACTCAAATCGATAAAAAATTGCACTTGCATTGTGCCTTTATTGTTGAGCATTCGATTATTACGATCTTTCCAGATATGATAATAAATCCTGTGAGCGCTTTTTCACAATGACGATTGCATTAATAGATTTCCACACTATGCTAATATAATCAATAACTTGGGGCCACGAGTTCTCAGGACAGGGATATCGCATATTTGTTTCACTGCTTTACAAGTCATAGTAATTCTCTTACAATCAAAGGGCAAATGCACCATTGTCTCTTCTTGGGATTGACAAAGAAAGCACAACTTGTTGTTAGTGATGCCCCATTGCTGCAATCTATTGAGTGTATTTAATCTTTGCAAGCATAACATCCAAGAAAGAAAATCATGGAATCCGACCGCAAAACCAAATAACTTTCCACCAAGGCACGGAATTATAGTTAAAGTAGCTGTTATAGGTTGACGCAATAGAGAATTTGTCGGATGGGGTAGGCTTCCATATCAGTTTATCTTCATTAATGGAGTAATCAATTTGTAGTAAAGGAACAACTCTATAGATATCGATGAGGTTTGGAGAGCACGGTGTAAGGATGCACCATTTCCCATTTCGGATCAATGAATTGAGTCTTACATGCCTCCCAGGAGGGTTTTGAAAGCAAAGGGCATCCACACAATTGCATAGTAATTGTGAATTAAGCCAGACATTGAACCAAAACTTAATAGAATTATCATTTGCAATACATTATTCAATGTTTTGTTGACACCTCCCAAAAGGGTTTTGAAAGCAAAGGGCATCCACACAATTGTATAGTAATTGACACGTTTTTCTAACATTCATAAGACTTTTATAAAGGGCCAACTTTTTGTTGACACATTTTTCTAACATTCATAAGACTTTTATAAAGGGCGTGAGCAACGCGTTGGGACTGGAACTCTAAATGCTTTATTATCAACAAAAGAATCATAGTAACCGGAGTATTTTGATTGTTACAATACTCAACAAACTTGTTTGAAAAATAATCCGGCTTCTCCGGCCTCTATGTAATGGTTGACTGCACATTTGTTGAAACAACCTATGATTGATATGATTTGAGTTATGATATGAAATTGATGCTGAATCCTAATAATAGGGGTTTTCTTTCCGGTGGTTTTTCTTTTTCTATAATTTTTCTTTTCTTACAATTTTTTTTCTCTCCAACTAAACACAGCCGAAGAGTTCGCCTGCGTCGATTGGCTTTTTGCCTTGCGTGCTGCAGCTAGGGCGATTGCACGAATTGAGCTCGTATTTTCTTCTTTTAACAATGGTAATTATGGAAAAAACCCTTTTTTAAATATTTGCTAATCCTGTTTTAATTAAAAGAGCGATTCATTTTAGCATTGTGAAATGTGAATTTGAACATTGTGTTCTAGAGGGGAAAATAAAAAATTATTATATAATAAAATAATTTAAAAAGTTATAATTTAAATAGAACAAAGAGAAAATTGAATGGATTATTTTTTACTATAGTTTTGGAGAAATTTCATGTTACCCCTTTGGATTCTGCAAAATTTGCTCGGCTTTTTAATGTCTGTACTCTGTAGTGGTTAATTTTACAATTTTAAACTTCATGGAGTAGTTCGAAAAAAATAAGTAGACCGGGCTAGTCTGCAATATGATTTTTGATCTGCACGAATCTAAACGCCACCTGCTTCTCTGGTACGTGATTGAAGAGTCTTTTCCACTCCACACTGAAAAGAGCAGAGAGGCAAGAGATGGAGAAATAATTGAATATATTTCTTGATCGATTTATTTTTTACAGGATATATCAATACATTATATAATGGTACAAATATATAGAAACTTATGAGATTGCCCTAATATAATATATGCAGATATTTTGTTGCCATAATTTGGCTCGGCTAATTACATTAAGGAACTTACAGATTATGGCAAGGATCGTTTTGGCATCGTATCAATTCTTGCTGTCATTACTCTCCCGCAAACTCAACTTGGATGGACAAATATTGAGTTTGGGTAATAATTCCTGAAATTTGACACACGAGAGCGGCTTAGTGAATACATTAGCCAATTGATCATTAGTAGAGATGTAGGAGACTGTAAGTTGACGCATTGCTACTCGTTCGCATACAAAATGAAAATCAATTTCCACCTGTTTTGTGCGAGCATGGAAGATTGGATTGGCCGTCAAATATGTAGCTCCAATGTTGTCACACCAAAGATTAGGAATTTGTGAGGAAGCAAGTTGAAGCTCATGAAGAAGAGATTGAATCCAAATGACTTCTACAGTTGCATTGGTGATTGTTTTATATTCAGCTTCAATGTTGGATCAAGAAACAATTTGTTGTTTCTTTGAATTCCAAGATATATAATCTCGGCCAAGAAAAATGGCAAAGCCACTAGCGGACCGTCGATCTTTAAGAGAACTAGCCCAACAGCATCACTATAGATGTGCAAATCTTGGGAAGAATTTTGATGTTGGAGAAGTCTGTGTAGAATAGTGCCTTTTAAATAACAAAGTATGCACTTAGACTATCTCCCAATGATGAGTTGTGGGTGAGTGCATGAATTGACATGCACAATTAATAGCATAGGTGACATCAAGACGTGTGATAGTAATGTACTGTAAAGCACCAACTATGCTCCTATATTGAGTGGGATCCTTTAAAGGTGTGGACGGAGAAGAAAAAGGAGTAGTGGCGATTGGTGTCGACGTAGGTCGAGCACCATCCATTTTGGAGCATTGAAAAATACCCAATATATATTTGCTTTGAGATAATAGACAACCGTGAGGATGTTGTAACATTTCAATGCCTAAGAAAAAATTAGCAGAGCCCAAATCTCTTATGGCAAATTCCTGGCCAAGAGATATAATTAACTCATTTATGCGAGAGATGTCAGTGCTCGTGATCAATATGTCATCCACATATATAAGAATGTATATCTTAATATTTTAGTAGTAATAGTAAAATAAGGATGTGTTAGTTTTGGATCATGTGAAGCCTTGAGTTTGTAGCCATCCACTTAATCGATTAAACCATGCATGAGGAGCTTGGCGGAGTCCATATATAGACTTTTTGGGATGACATACATGTGTTGGAAGTTGTGGATGACGAAAGCCAAGTGGTTGCTTCATATAAACAATCTCGTCTAACTGACCATGTAGAAAGACATTTGATACATCAAGTTGTCGAATAGGCCAACTAGAGCTAGTTGCAATAGAGAGTAATAAATGAACAATGGTAATTTTGACCACAGGACTGAATGTTTCTATAAAGTCAATACCTGATTGTTGACGAAATCCTTTTGCAACAAGACGGGCTGGCTTTGTGTCGTTCGATAGTACCATCAGCCTTATATTTGAGCCGAAATACCCACTTGCATCCAATTATGTTCATAGAAGGAAGTTTAGGAACAAGATTCCAAGTTTCATTACGCATAAGAGCATCAAATTCAAATGTCATAGCTGCTCGCCAAGAAGGATCTTTGGATGCTTGTATAAAGCATGTCGATTCTTTTAGTGGTAAGGATGCAAGCAAAGCATGAGGTAAGGCATGCTTAGAAGGACCTGTAGCACTCATGGGCATAGTGTTATCATAAATATCTTGAAGCAGTCGAGTGCGTCGAGGTGGAGTAGGAGATTCTGGTGAGGATGGTGTTTCACCAGAATTTGGAAGTTCCACTTCTTGAATTGCATTGGAAGAAGAGACAACCTCATCGTCAGAAGGAACTGCATCATTTGATGTAGGAGGTACTATGTTAGTGTTTTTGTCGTCCGAAGATGATGATGATTCCAGAGTTACTTGATTTGTTGATGTTGGAATAGTTTATGGAGATGGTGCTGCTCCGAAAAGACCTTGATAAATAGTAGTAGATAGCATAGAGGGTCTTGGATGATTGGGCTGTTGATTGCTTTGTGCTGCAAAGGGGAAGTGAGATTCATCAAAAATAACATGTTGTGAAACATATATCTGCCCGATCGGTACATGTAAGCAACGATAGCCATGATGCAGATTACTATAACCTAGAAAGACACATAATAAGGAGCAAGGTTGCAGATTATATTTATTATAGAGTTTAAGCCAAGGGTAGCATGTGCAACCAAAAACACAAAGAAAGTCATAATTTGGAGGACGGTTATAAAGCTTCTCTAAAGGGCTTTTATTTGCTAAGGTAGGAGTTGGAAGGCGATTGATAAGGTATACTGCAATTGATACAGCTTCATCCCAGTATATGGTAGGTATGGAGGCATGTTGAAGTAAAGCCAAGGATGTTTCTATGATATGCCTGTATTTTCGTTCCGCAGATCCATTTTGCTCCGGTGTGTGAGGACAGAATACTCGATGATGAATACCTGAAGTTATGAGGTGTTGGTGCAAGCCATGGAACTCACCACCCCAATCAGATTGAACGGCCAAAATTTTACATCCAAAAATTCGTTCAACATGCTTTTAAAAATGTTGAAAGATTTCGGTGACTTCAGATTTTTGATGCATAGGAAAGAGCCAAGTGTAATTGCTAAAGTCATCAATAAAAGAAATATAATATGAATGACTATTACTTGACAAAGTAGGAGCAGGGCCTCAAACATCAGAATGAATAAGTGCTAATGGAAAAGTAGCTTTTTATTATAAACTAAAAATGGAAGTTTATGACTCTTGGCTTGTAAACAAGCTTGACAACGTTGAGAAATATTATTTAGAATAATAGGAAGACTATGGCGATCTATTATTTGTTTAGCAATGCGTAAAGAGGAATGTCCAAGCTGACAATGCCATGAGGTGGTACTCGTGCATTCTCCAAGATGAATGGTAGGTGAGGACTGTATATGATAGAGATCATTTTTTATTCCTCCCCGAAGCAGAATGGATCTCGTCGCTCGATCCTTCACAAAGCATTCGTGAGGGTGAAATTCAAAATAAACATTGTTGTCAAAATAAACATTGTTGTCATGTGTAAGACGAGTAGAGGAAGATAAATACGTCTTTCCAAGGTTAGAAATCTGCAAACCTATACCATTGCCTATGTGTACGGTGTCATGCCCCGGTAGAAAACTAGCTATCACTAGCTAAGGGTTCCCCAGAGAGATGACAATATTGATAGGAACCAAAGAACTACAAAAATCAAATATCACTTATTAAATAAATAATCCAAATTTAACATCAAAATTTTTATAACATAATCTCTTAAAACATACCATCCCAGATGTAAACAAATTAACTGAAATAAAAACCTAAAAGACAAACTATCTCAACTTGGGCTGGTATATAGCTATCCATCAACTCTATCCCTCCCAGAATCTAACTTTGTACCTAGAAGAGAAACAAGAGAAGTTAGCAAAATGCTAAGTAGGAATCAACAAAATGGTGAGGGAGTCAAATAACAAGATAATACAATGACTAGAACATCGATATACAAATAATATAAAGAATGTCATGTAAATCATCAAGCTTGGCCAACAGATCTCAATAATGAGCTGTATTCATTTTCAGAGTGTTTCTACTGTAGCTCATGCAGTGGAACGACTGTCCTAAATAGCCTGGAGTGTTGCGTCCAACACCTAGCATCCGTAGTATTGTCCGAAGACAACTGGCGGTACCCTGACCAGCAACCATATAGCTTGATATAATCGATAACTATATATCACATACACAGTGGCCACTGGAGATAAATCATCCAATCCAGAGGTAAATATGTCATGACTTAACAATGCAATTATATAACTGTTCTAATATACACATATGACAATATCACAGAAACATAATTATTTAACCATACTCATATGCTGATATATCAGATATCTCAATGCAACTTTATTAATCATGTGTATAGAAATATAATACGACCAAATGAACAGAATTAATGAGATTAACAGAATTTCAGAAACAAAACAAGCAGACGAATCAAATAGATATCAGTGTCAATCATTGCTAATATATTCATAAAAATCAAATCAAAGGAATAAGTAACAATGCCACCCCAACCTCGTTCCCCTCCTCGGTTTCTGCGTAGTCGAGGACGAGCGGCTTCTCGTGTATAAGCACATGCCCAACGGCGCCCTTTCATCGGTTCTTGAGTCGCCGGACAATACCCTCGATTGGCCTGGCAGAGTCAGAATCGCTGTCGGCGCCGCCCGTGGAATGGCCTGGCTCCACCATGGCTTCCAGACTCCGCATCTGCATCAGAACCTGAGCTTGAAGTCCATCCTCCTCGACGAGGACTATGACGCAAGGATCACTGATTTTGGACTTACAAAGCTCATGAGGACTTCTTCTGCAGACGGAATTGATACCAGCCCATTCTTTAGCGGCGATTTTGGCGAGTTTGGGTATACTGCTCCAGAATATGTTACTAACTCACATCCTACTACCAAAGGTGATGTGTATGCGTTTGGGATCGTTCTGTTAGAGCTTGTCACAGGGCAGAAGGCAACTGAGATAAGCAGCGATGCAGCCGGGGAAGGATTCAAAGGGAGTCTGGTAGATTGGGTGAATCAACTTTCTGTTTCTGGAAGAAGTCATGAGGCCATTGATGCATCCCTTCGTGGGAAGGGCAATGACGATGAGATTATGGTGGTGCTAAAGATTGCTTCTGGGTGTGTGGTTGTCAATCCAAAGGAGAGACCCTCCATGTATAGTGTCTATCAAGCATTGAAGAAAATTGGAGATGGATATGATTATTCAGAGCATGTTGACGAATTCCCGCTAATTTATGGAAAGGAGGAACTGGACACAGTGTAACTGTTGATGTCATTACGCCATGGATATCAGTATTTGGATGAACATCATTAAGTGGCTTGCATAACTTCTTATTTTATGCTAAAACTTGAGGGATAAGTATTACGTTCTTTGTTAGGTTACTACTGAATCATTTTGATTCTATGTTAGAATTACTGGAATTTTTTTAAAAAAATAAAGGACTCGTGCTTCTGCATGCCAATGACTTCATAAGATTCAAGAATTTTCTCTTATTACTGTCCAAGAATCCTGATGTTTAGTTGGTTTACACATTTTTTTTATTTCCAAGAATTTTGGCAATATGTTACGAAGTGTCCATTTAACATGACCCGATGATATTTAGTTATTCTTGCATATTTCTAGAGAATTGCATATTTACTGTTCTATTTTGATTAGAAGTTGATGACATGTTTGCTAATGGTAGAGTGTTGAGTTTGTCAACAGCAAGACAACCTGTTTAATTTAGTTCACGACTTGTATATCTAGAGATGTATGTAGTTTTAGTTAACTCGATCACTTTTAATTAAAATTACATGATTATATATAGACTTGATAATTCAGGTCAGTGAGTTCATAAACAGGTCATATATGATTCGTGACTTGATTAAGCCAACTCGAACACGATCTGTTTAATTAATTTGGTCAAAATATCTAATCCGAACACGACTCTAATATAATTAGGTCAACCTGACACGATTCAAATAACCTTTTTATTATATAGGTCATTTGTTAACCTGATCTACTTGACCTGACACAACCCAATTATAAATTTATTATTTATATTTTATATATAAATAATAAATTAATAAAAATTTTATTAAATTTAATAAAAATTTAGGCTTGTAGTGTGGGCTAATATTGGGAGTTATGTGAGCTTATATTTAAAATTTATATATGTAAATATATAATGTAATCGGGTTAAGCAGGTCAACCCGTTTATAACCCGACAAAATTCGATTATTTTCGGGTCATAAACGGGTTGACCTGTTTATGACCCGAATATGATTATAGCTGATCCGAACCCATCTAACTTTCTGTCGAGTTGATCTAATTATATATCATAAATGGTCAGATGGCATGAAGGAGCAGGTTAGTTGCATATTGACCTCTTAGTCTAGTTATATTTGCAAAGTTGGCTATTTTAGTTTAGACTTCTTTTGCAAATCTATGATGCATAAATGATCAGGGTTTACAACTTAATTTAGTCCTGAATGAAGAATTATAATAACATACAAGATCTAATAAATTTATTAAATTCAGCTTTGATTGGGTTTGCATTGTTTGAAGATTTGTTAAGGTCTCGTTGTTCATATTAAGCAAGTTCCAATAAGTGATCGTGTATCTTCTTTGCACTGGTTTAGTTTCATGAGCATTAGAAAAAAAAAATATGATTATATATAGGTTTAATGAGCTTAATTATATTTAGTTGGGTTTAAGAATAATTAATTAGCTATATTATTTTGGGCATATATGTCTGTTTATATTATTAGGCAAATTGTACCAAATTTAAATAAATAAAATTACACGGCTGCTCGTTAGGAGTCTGAAGGTGTAAGATGTTTTTTTAGATGAATATTAGATGACAGTTATTTGAAAAATAGTTCACAATTATATGAGCAATCTTTGGACTAAATGGTACTTATCAGTTCACGCGGCAAAACTTAGCTTTTGATCAAGTAGCTTTCGGCATACTTGGTCCATTATTTGCTACGGACTTCGTGGAAACCACACGTTTTATTAATTTTCGTCTGCGTAGGTACTGGTGCTCTCTGCATCTTTGTAGAAGACTAGAAGTCAAGATCATAATTGGGACCAACGAATATAATACAGTAACTACCAGTCAGCCGATCTGCAGGAGACCAGCGTTGTCATTTTCCAACCATCAAATCATGTCCAGGAAAAACTGGACACGACGACTTGCTGCAAGTCCTCAAGTCTGAATGTTCAATGCGCTAGCTATCATAATCTTGAATCTTTTTTCACCTGTAAAATCAACCATATAATTTTTGATACACTTTTTTTTGAAACAATATGACGACCAAATCACTGAAGTACTAGAGACATGCGCTAACGAACATTTTAACATACCCTCCAAAAAAAAAAACAAAAAGACGAATACAACAAAACAGAATATTTGAAGAGATACAGCCCAACGCGTGCTAGGAAGTACAAATAGAATAATCATCAAGAACAATGTCAGAAGCGCACGGATTAACCTAGAAATCACAAATGTAATTTAGTTCTCCACATACATCCAACGACCTTCTTCGGAGCTGGATCGTTCGGTCCCTTGTCTCGCTGGCCAGACGTGAAATAAAACCAGCCGTTCCAGTAGCCAACCAAGGTGGTTTTAATGCGGAAAGGCATCCTTCCAATCACCGACCACTCCTGCAGAATTAGAAAATCTTCATGAATCGCAATTGTTTCATCACATAACATGTGTTTCCATTAGCAATGGGCATGCAACAGCTAATCATACAATTCGCATGAGAAGGGGAAAATGATAATAACCAGCAATATTACGTTGAAAAACTGGAACTATAAAATGCCATACAAGGAAAATTGATAAATCAAGGGATTGGTAACTTCAGTTATAGAAGATTACTTCCACGTTGTGACGAGGCCATTACTATTAACAGATCAAATGATTACAAACAGGAGAAAATTATTTGACAGGTTCTCATTCGATTTGACAACGCCCAAATTGTGCATAATTCCTAAAAGTTGAATTAAGAAAGTGCACCTTAAACGGGGAATTGATTAAATACTCGAAAGAATGATGTATGAATGCATTTATCTAGACGTGAACGACTGTTCATTTCACTTGGATCAAAATTGCAGAAGGCAAAATAGTGATATTAGAAAAAAAAAAAAAAGAGATGGAAGGCATCCTGATATGGATTGTAACTTAATCATACTTAATCATAGAAGGACAACCCAGTGCCAAGCTGTCATCAACTGCAGGATCTGCTAAGTCAGATCACGAGAACTTCTAACGTGCAAATTTTTTGCAATTATCCCCTGATAAGTACTCATATAATAACTGTCATCACGGTCTTCTTTCAGCTAAGAATTCAAGAAGTAATAATAAATTAGAAAAGGATAGCGAGTTAACTTGAGTTACTGTAGCAAAAACCATCAATCATCGATTTAGGGTTAAAACAATATATATATTCACAACACTCCTTCTCAAACTGGAGCAAATATGTCAAACAAACCTAGCTTAGTACAAAACTCATGAAAGTTGAGATAACTAAGAGCATTCATAAATATATCAGCCACTTGGTCTTCAGATTTAGTGTATGGAGTCTGAATCTGATTACTAGTGATGGCATCTCCGATAAATTGGCAATCAATCTCCACATGCATGCTTTGTTCTCTCATGAAAAGCTGAATTGTTGACAATGAATATAGCAGATTGATTATCACATTGCATGATCATCGGGGTATCAATGAATAGATCAAACTCTTTTAGTAGACTCTTAATGCACATCAACTCACAAGTGATATGTGTCATAGCACAGTATTCAGCTTCGCAACTTGATCTAGAGACAACACTCTGCTTCTTACTTTTCCAAATTACTAGATTTCCTCTAACGTATGTGCAAAACCCGGAGATGAATTTTTGGTTATCTATATTCCCTGCATAATCAGCGTCTGAGTACGCTTCAATGCCTATGTGCTCATTTTTTTGATATAGAAGTCCTTTGCCTGGAGACTTCTTAAGATACTGTAAAATCCTTTGTACAATTTTCCAGTGACATCTCTTTGGAGATTGCATAAACTGACAATCCTAATAGCAAAGGATATATCAAGACGAGTAACAGTGAGATATATAAATTTGCCAACCACTTATCTGTATGAGGTAGAGTCAATTGGTTCAGATTCGTTCCACTTGTTGTATCGTTTGTTTGGCACCATAGGAACTTCCTCGGGTTTGCATTCGAGCATGTCAGCTTCAGCCAATAGATCTAACACATATTTCCATTGAGATAGATGTACAACTGAGCCCTTGTAAGCGAGTTCAATTATAAGAAAATATCTTGGCTTACCTAAGTCTCGAAGAGAGAATTGAGATTATAGAAACCTCTTAGTTGCATATATACCTTCAAGGTCACTGCCAGAAAGGAGGATATCATCAACATAAATGGTCAAGATGATAATGTCCCTAGTAGATTTGCGAATGAATACCGAGTGATCTGATTTACAATGATGAAAGCCCACTTTGGATATAATTTGAGAAAATTTATGACACCATGCTCTTCGACTTTGCTTTAGACCATTAATGGCTTTATGTAACTTACATACCAACTCACCCTACTTGACATACCCTGGAGGTTGGTGCAAGTAGACAATCTCTGTGAAATCACCATTGAGGAAGACATTCTTGACATCTAGTTGATGAAGGGACCACTTCAGGTTAATGGCAAGCGAAAAGATAACTCGCACCGAGTTGAGCCGGGCCATAGGAGAGAAAGTGTCCAAGTAGTCAAACCCCATAAACTTGGGTAAACCTCTTAGCAACAAGCCGACTTTGAAGCGATTAACAGACCCATCAGGGTTGTGTTTGATGGTGTACACTCATTTACAAGCATCTGAGCGAATTCTGGGGGAACAAGGAACAAGAGTTCATGTGTGTCTAGTAGGGGTGTGCACGGTGCACAGTTCAGTTAACCGAACCGTGTGCCAAAAAAACCGAACCGAACCGGTAGGATCGGTTCGGAGAAATTCTAAACCGATCCCAAACTGTTTGTATCGGTTAACCGAATTTTTGGTACGGTTAACCGAAAACCGACGGTTAACCGTATTATTTACGTATAAATTTTTTTAAAAAAAATTATAAAATAATTTAAGATAAATAAATATAAATATTTTCAATTAACCATTGGTTTTCAGTAGTTAACCGTTGGTTTTCGATGGTTAACCGTTGGTTTCGACAGTTAACTGTTGGTTTTGACAGTTAACCAGTTCGATTTTACATAAAATATTTATTTTTATATATAAATAAATATTATATATATAAATATTATATAAACGGTTCAATTCGATTAACCGCGGTATGACCAAGTCTCGAACCGTAACCGAACCGATAACCAATCATGAGTAAAAAACTGAACCGATTAAGAACCGTTCAGATCGGTTCGGTTCCGTTCTGTTAACCGCGGTCCGACGGTTCGACGATTTTTTTTTGCACCCCTAGTGTCAGGGCCCGGTCTACCCGGTTCGGCCCAAGCCCACGTACCAGCCCAAGCCCGAGCCCACGCGGTAAAAAGGAACGCGGAGTCCGTTTTGCTTGGTCAACCGAACACGTTGACCCGAGATTGAAGATCGAGCGCGGAAGCTCGTCTTCACTGCAGCGTTCGGCCGCAACATCGCCGAAATCAGCGAACGCGAACGAAGCCGCGTGCGTCGACGACTCCGGCGGATTCGGCGGAAGAATCGGGCGTTGGAAGCCCTAGATCGGGAAGAGAGCGGCGGCGGCCGTCCTCTATAAAGAGGAGCGGACGAGGAGCGAGGGAGGCTTCGAATCCATCTTCATCCGCCATTGACGACCACTGAAGAAGCTTGGTGAAGCTTCGACGAGTGAGGTTTAGAGAGATTTGTAGGTCGTCGACAGGGGTCGACGACGAGGGAGGGTTCGAGGGTTTTACCGGCGGCCAGGGGCCGACGGAGAGGATTCTGTAAGCTTCGACGACGGAATAAAGCTTTGATTCTTCTCAAAACTCCCCTCCTCTGTTTCTGAGACTGCGGTGCTATTTCTCATCGTCTTCGGCAAGGTTCCCGGCAGCTGCAGCTGTCGACGGCAGGACGGTGAGGCGGCGAGCGCAGGCAGCGCTCGATTTCGGCTGAAGACGCGACGCGGGCGGGTGTCGCGAGGCGAAGACGAAGACGAACGATTTGGCGTTCGCTTCGAGGCAGCTTCAGCGATTTTGACTGGGTCAAAATCGGCAACGGCAGAAATCGAAACGAGAGTTCGATTAACGACTGACGTCAGGCGGACGTCAGAACTCAATTCGGCGCGCGGCAGAGACGAATTCTCGGCTGACGTCAGGCGTGACGTCAGCGAAGGAAATTCGAATTCGATTTTCGAATTCGAATCGGCGAACGGCGGTCAAAATCAATTGTGACCGAGAGGTAAATTAATTTAGGGTTCGATTTTCGGATTTCTAAATTAGGGTTAGGGTTTCTTTCGTGCGAATTGTATTTTGGGGATAAAAATTTATCCGGAGAGATTAGGGTTTCGATTTTGGGTCGGAAACCCTAGGGCGAGTTACGTTCCGGTATTCCGCCGGATTGCCCTGAGACAGCGGATAAGTGCTGTTTTCAGGCCGATCCGACCGGGGCGTGACAACAGGTATCAGAGCAGGCTAACGTGTTCCAGCAAACACGGCTCGTTCAACTTCACCCTCGAAGGTGAAGAAAGGCCTGAAATTCCAGAAGATCACCCATATTGCTAGAGGAGCGTCAGAGGACGCTCGACCCAGGCAGGATAAAGGAAAAGCCAAGGAGACGGCTGATCCTGAGGAGATGGTGAACCAGGGTGATCGCATTGCTCACATCGAGCAAATGCTTGGTATGACTAGTGGTGGAGATACTGGGATGATTCCACAGGTGGAAAACCTTCAGAAGACTGTGGAGGATCAGGAATTACTGATCGAACAGCAGAGGTTGCAAATCGAGCAACAGAGGTTGCAGATTGAGCAACAAAGATTGCAGATCGAGGTCATGCAACAGACCGTGGAGGGTCTGATCCATCTGCCAGGAGAGATGGTTCGCATGAAGGAGGACATGCACGCTGAAGTTAAGGTACTGCGCCTAGCCCTAGCGCAAGTATCAGTAGCGGCACCGGTGGAGCAGGAGGCTCCCAAACCGAGGATACGGGTGCCCGACCCAGCGACGTTCGGAGGGGCTCGATCGTCCAGAGAGGTCGAGAATTTTATCTGGGATATGGAGCAACTGTTTTCAGCTAACCATATTTCTGCAGGAGATCGGGTGCAGGTGTGCATCGCCTATCTTACAGGCGACGCAAAGCTTTGGTGGCGAACCAAAGTTGGCTCTACCTCAGGGACGACTGACTGGACTTGGGAGACTTTCCGTGAGGAACTGCGGCGGCAGTTTCTTCCCGGAAACTCGGCGGATCAGGCGCGTGGCAAACTGGATCGGCTGAGGCATACTGGCCCGATCCAGGAGTACGTCCGGGCTTTCTCTACGTTGATGCTGGAGCTTCCAGGGATGGCGGAGGACGATAGGCGATACTTCTACCTCCGGGGCCTTCAGCCATGGGCAGAAATGGAGGTCCGACGTCGCGAGCCAGTTGACTGGAGGGCGGCTGCGGCGATGGCTGAATCTCTGACGGATAACAGAAGTTTCAAACCAGCACCGCCAAAGAAATCCAAGACACCACCAAAGCGCGGACCTCAGCGCGGCTCCCCACGCACACCGCCGGGAGCTAGAGTTCCAGAGAGGGGTAGGCCATGTTACCGGCAGAACAAGGGTTCATCGGGACGACGGGAGCAAAAGCCACAGGGTTGTTTCTGGTGCGGGGGACCTCACTGGGTGAAGGACTGTCCCAATAAACAGAAACTCATGGCAATGGCGGCACAGGAACCAGCCGTGGAGGCTGAGGAAATCGAGCAACCTCGGATTGGCGCTTTGAGGATCGGAGCGATGGTTCTGCGGGATCCGCCCACTAGAGACATCGAGGGCGATGTCCAAATTGGGCGGGGGGAGTATTGTCAGGGCCCGGTCTACCCGGTTCGGCCCAAGCCCACGTACCAGCCCAAGCCCGAGCCCACGCGGTAAAAAGGAACGCGGAGTCCGTTTTGCTTGGTCAACCGAACACGTTGACCCGAGATTGAAGATCGAGCGCGGAAGCTCGTCTTCACTGCAGCGTTCGGCCGCAACATCGCCGAAATCAGCGAACGCGAACGAAGCCGCGTGCGTCGACGACTCCGGCGGATTCGGCGGAAGAATCGGGCGTTGGAAGCCCTAGATCGGGAAGAGGCGGCGGCGGCCGTCCTCTATAAAGAGGAGCGGACGAGGAGCGAGGGAGGCTTCGAATCCATCTTCATCCGCCATTGACGACCACTGAAGAAGCTTGGTGAAGCTTCGACGAGTGAGGTTTAGAGAGATTTGTAGTCGTCGACAGGGGTCGACGACGAGGGAGGGTTCGAGGGTTTTACCGGCGGCCAGGGGCCGACGGAGAGGATTCTGTAAGCTTCGACGACGGAATAAAGCTTTGATTCTTCTCAAAACTCCCCTCCTCTGTTTCTGAGACTGCGGTGCTATTTCTCATCGTCTTCGGCAAGGTTCCCGGCAGCTGCAGCTGTCGACGGCAGACGGTGAGGCGCGAGCGCAGGCGGCGCTCGATTTCGGCTGAAGACGCGACGGCGGGCGGGTGTCGCGAGGCGAAGACGAAGACGAACGATTTGGCGTTCGCTTCGAGGCAGCTTCAGCGATTTTGACTGGGTCAAAATCGGCAACGGCAGAAATCGAAACGAGAGTTCGATTAACGACTGACGTCAGGCGGACGTCAGAACTCAATTCGGCGCGCGGCAGAGACGAATTCTCGGCTGACGTCAGGCGTGACGTCAGCGAAGGAAATTCGAATTCGATTTTCGAATTCGAATCGGCGAACGGCGGTCAAAATCAATTGTGACCGAGAGGTAAATTAATTTAGGGTTCGATTTTCGGATTTCTAAATTAGGGTTAGGGTTTCTTTCGTGCGAATTGTATTTTGGGGATAAAAATTTATCCGGAGAGATTAGGGTTTCGATTTTGGGTCGGAAACCCTAGGGCGAGTTACGTTCCGGTATTCCGCCGGATTGTCCTGAGACAGCGGATAAGTGCTGTTTTCAGGCCGATCCGACCGGGGCGTGACACCTAGTGCCTAGAGGTAAGTAGGGGTGTGCACAGTTCGGTTAACCGAACCGTGTACTAAAAAACCAACTGAACCGGTACGATCCATTCGGAGAAATTCTGAACCGATCCCGAACCGTTTGTATCGGTTAACCGAAGTTTCAGTACAGTTAACCAAAAACCGATGGACAACCGTATTATTTACATATAAAAAAATTTTATAAAATAATTTAAGATAAATAAATATAAATATTTTCGATTAACCATTGTTTTCGACGGTTTCGACGGTTAACCCTTGGTTTCGACGGTTAACCCATTCGATTTTGTATAAAATATTTAGTTTTATATATAAAAAAATATTATATATATAAATATTATATAAACGGTTCAGTTCGATTAACCGCGGTTTGGCCAAGTCTCAAACCGTAACTAAATCGATAACCGATCATGAGTAAAAATCCGAACTGATTAAGAACTGTTCGGTTCAGTTAACCGGAAAATTGATTCGGTTCGATGCAGTTAATTGCAGTTTGACGGTTCGACTGTTTTTTTGCACACCCCTAGAGGTAAGCGCTTCCATCTTGTCATCCATGGCGGCTTTCCACATTGGTTGGGCATGAGTTTCAGAAGGGGACCTGGGTAGAATATGAGTGGAGATAACAGTGGTAAAGGTATGATGAGATAGTGAGAGATGACCATAAGAGATAAATTGAGTAATAAGGTACTTAGCAGTAGAGCGACATCCCTTACGCAAAGCAATTGGCTTATCAGGGGAGGCGGGTGGAGGACTCTCAGGTGGAGGTGCGTCGGGCAGGGGGCTGAGGTGACGGCTAGTCGAGGACGTCTGTGGTAAATCTACAAAGGTGGCGTTGGTCCTTCATTGTTGGGTGGAGACGCCTCAACCAGTAGAGGAACAGTGATGGAAGGGTTCAACAGAGAGGGAGCAGGGAGAGGGATATTCAGTGGAGGTATGAGGTCGGAGTAGAAACGATGCAAGCCCTCGGAATGATGAACAAAATACGACATCGATTCAAGGAAAGAAGCATCTATGCTAACAAACCATTTGCCCGTCCAAGGGTCAAAACACCGATATCCCTTTTGAGTCCTAGAGTAGCCGAGGAAAACACATCTGATGGATCGTAGGCTTAGCTTGTCAACTCCAAGAAAAAGGTTATGAATATAGCACACACAACCGAAGGTCCTTGGAGTGATAGGAAAGGTAGGATGAGTAGGAAAAAGAAAAGAAATGGGAATCTCATATAGACGATAAAGGCACACGATTGATGAGATAAGTGGCAGTAAGAACCGCATCCCCGCAAAAATGTTTAGGAACATGCATATGAAACAGGAGAGTGCGGGAAACATCCATGAGATGTCAGTTCTCACATTTAGCAACTCCATTCTGTTGGGAAGTATATGGACATGTGATTTGGTGGATAATACCTTGTGATTCGCAAAAATCCCTAAAAACCGAACTAGTGTACTCACCGGCATTATCAGTGCGCAAAATTTTCAATGGCAAGGAAAATTGATTTTTGATTTCAGCATAGAATAATTTAAAGGCAACAAACACATCAGAGCGGTTTTTCAATAAGAAAACCCAACACATGCGAGAGTAATCATCTATAAATGTCACAAAATAGTTATAACCATCTCTAGTGGATACAGGACTAGGACTCCAAATGTCTGAGTGAACAATACAAAATGGTGCACTAGAGGATATGCCACTACTATTAGGAAAGGATGTCCGATGATGTTCTCCAAGTTGGCACGTATCACAGGCAAATGATGGATAAGACTTGAGAGACAAAAATTGTTGCACTTTGGTGGGAGAGACATGGTCGCCTGTCACCTGAAAGGTGATCGACTAACGCCATGCACTGCAAAGAAAGCGCCGAGTCCACCGGGCAAGGGAAAAAGGTCAAGCGCCTATAGGAGCTCTAGTCGCTTCACTTGCTATCGAGAAGCAAAGATCTGGGAGGCTGCTGAGGTGGAGAAGAGAGTGGAATGAGCAAAAAGAAAGAGGATGCTAGGCGCCAAGAGCAACTGCCAGACGCCGAGCAAAAGCGGAAGGTGGTGAAAAGAAGAAGGCTCTGATACCAAGTTACTGTAGCAAAAAGCTTCAATCATCGATTTAGGGTTAAAACAATATATATTATGTAGCAAGCCCATTAAGCTAAACGGGTTCACAACAACTTGGACACCAAGACTAGAAGAATTAGGAAGCTCCAAAGTTAAATCTGCTTATCAGGAGACTGGACCTTTACAACGTATCAATTTTCATAGAAGAAATTTGGTAGAGTTTACAGAATCCCAAAGATTAATGGAAGTTCAATTTTAGAGCACCCATGATATGAGTTCAACTCTTCACTGTTAGACCAAAAGAACTAACAGATATCAAACAATTAGTTGCTAGTTTTGTTTTGTAATTTTATAGTTAGTGTTGGAACTAATTATGTTAATGGGTTTATGTTAGCGGGTACATGTTAGTGGTGACTCGGTAACTTTTTTTGTATGGTTTTAAGGGCTTTGTGCCCTAATCAAAAAAGGATTTTTGCTCTTTGCTTCAACTTGGTATCAGAGCGCCAAGTTGTTCCGCCGCCTTCCCTTCCTCATCGTCGCCTTCTCCTCTCTTCGCCGTCTCCTCACCGAAACAACCCTCATACCTAGTTGGCGACGGCAAAGGACTTGGTACTGGGCGCTTAACGTGCGGATAGAGCGCCTCGTGCGCTCGGCGCCATGATCCGCGGCCATGGCATGCATGGCCGCGTGAAGCGTCACACACCTTCTGCCGTCTTCACTCCAATCTTGTTCTCCGATGCAACCTGTGAAGCTGCGCCGTCATTCATGAGCGCCTTCCGCCTCCCATCTTCCGCCAGGCTTCCACTATGGGGAATCTGCGCAGGTTTCTTGCTCTTGCTGGACTCATTGCTGTAGGATCGGGACCTTCCACCACCACTCGAAACTCTGAGGATCTGATCTTCCAAGATATCCACTCGCTATCAAGTTTGATAAATGGTTGGGAGATGGCGTCGAGACTGTAGCAGCCTCTCGCATATGACTACCGCCATTAGTTTATATGGTCCAGGTGAATCTGTTTGCCCTTGTTGCTAGTTTTCTCTGAGTCTAAGCTAATTGGATTTTGAATTATGGATCCTATATCATCTGCTGTGGATTTTAAGCCTGGTACTTCGTTTGGCACGAATATTGTAAAATTTAATGGTAATAACTTCCCTTTATGGTCCCAATCGGTTAGCGTCTTCCTGGGGTCACATGGCAAGGAACATCATCTCACACAGGCGGCTCCCTCTCTTACTGACCCTGGCTATGAGTCTTGGCGCCATTGAAATATGGTCATACTATATTTATTACTTCACAGTACAAACACCAGAATTGCACCTACAATTACGTAGCAACAAACTACTAAGTTGGGAGTTTCTTAACAGTACCTATGCGTCTAGGCAGAATTTTAGTCATGTTCTTCGTCTCTATGAAGAAATTATTAACTTGCAATAGGAGGATCACACCTTTCAGGAGACCTATGCTTTATTACAATGCAAATGGGATGAGCTCTGTCAGTACCATCCTGCCTCCTCGGACATTGAGGTTACTCTCCAACAACGACAGGAATTTTTGGTGGCTAAGTATCTTTCGTGTCTCCATCCTCGGTATTCAGCTTTGGGATCTTAATTGCTATTAAACTCCATTATCACCACTCTTCAGGGTGCTTTCTCCCGCTTGCTTCGTATTTCGGACACATCATAGCCATGTGACACTCCTAGTGCTCTTGCTACAGCCCCCGTTCCCCTTTCTTCTGGTCGTGGGCGGACTCATGGGCGGGGGCGGGGGCGAGGATGTCGTTGTGGATTTCCACCGTGCTCTCATTGTGGTTGTACCCAAGATTATCGAAATCGCGATCTGGGTCGTAGGATCGTCCGATCCTACAGATCAGCCGCTGCGTGCTGGGTCGGGTGTTGGGTCGGAAGATAGGTAGGAACAGTGGGATCGCCGTTCCAGAACGTAGGAACGGCTAGGATCGGCCGATCCCACCGATCCAATTTAATAAGTAAATTTTAACCCTAAACCTGTTAGCCCATTTTCGTTAACCTGAATACCCGATATCATATATGCACAAGAATTCCCAAACTCTAATCACGCTCCCGAACCCTAATCATGCTGAAGCTCTCTTCGCTCGTGCTCCCGGCGACATTCTCCATCACTCCTCGCCGCCGCCAGCTGTTCGTCATCGCCACCTGCTGTTCTTCTTCACTCCGCCGACTCAGATTCATTCCTCGCCGCTGCCTCCAGTTTTTGCTCCCAGAGGCGACATTCTCCTTCACTCCGCCGCCTCCATCAACTGTTCGTCGCCGACTCAGGTTCTTTCTTCGCCGCCGCCTCCGGCTTTTGCTCCCGGAGGCGACATTCTCCTTCACTCCGCCGCCGCCATCAGTTGTTCATCGCCGACTCAGGTAAGTTCTCCTTCTATATCTCTGCATATTTACAGAGATGACATCGTTATTTTTATTTGTTTGCCATTGCAATTTTCAAGTTTCTTCTTAAAATTATTCCTTTTCATTTGTAATTTTTCTCATTTTCGATATCATATTACTTTCAACTTTTCTGCTCTTATTTATCTGAAAATTGTCTAGCAAATTAATTTCAAAACAGTTTTTTATTGTTACCCTAAACCCTAAACATATAGTTTTATCTTGGCTGATTCTAGATTGAACTATATGGCTATTTAATTGACAAGGTATATAGTATATACCCCTAGTTTTATCTTGTCATATAGTTCAAAAATCTACCTCGAGGAAACTAGGGGTATGTACCTTGATTTACATGTCCACTTTTATTTTGCCATGCACTTTTATCTTGTCATGCCCTAAACCCTAAACATATAGTTTTATCTTAGCTGATTCTAGAATTTTTCTTGAATTATATTAGGCTTTTAATTTCAAATGGCTGGAGCTAGTAAATCATCTAATGTTAAGAGGAAGAATGCACCAGGAAGTAGAACAGACATTGGTTGGGAACATGGGGTTGCAATTGACAAAAACCCTAAAAAAATCAAATGCAAGTATTGTGAAAAAATTATATATAGAAATATGTATCGATTCAAGCATCATTTAGTTTGCATAAGGAAAGATGTTGAGGCATGTAAAGTCGTGTCTGATGATGTTAGAAAATAAATTGTAGTTGTCATGGCGCATCTAGAGCAAGCTACACAAATGAAGAAGAAAATTAATGAAGAAGATGAAGAGGAAGTGAATGTAATTGAAGAGAATATTAGTAAAAAGAAAGGAAAGACAATTATGGAGTTTTTCAGCTCTTCTAATACGAAAGTCTATGTGTGGTGCTAGTAGCACTCAAAATCAAAGTACAATTAATCAAATATTCAAAAAAGACTTGAGGGAAGAGGCTTGTCAGCAAATTGCTAAATTTTTTTACACCAGTTCCATTCCCTTTAATTGTGTAGGAAATCCTGAGTTTGTAAAAATATTTGATCTTGTTGCAAGATATGGTCTTGGTTTTAAGCCTCCTTCTTACCATGAGATTAGAGAAACCTTTTTGAAAAAGGAAGTAACGAAGACAATGGATATTATTGAAAGACAATGGATATTATTGAATCTCATAAACTTGAGTGGAAGAAAACTGGTTGCTCAATAATGTCTGATGCATGGACAGATAGAAAAAGAAGATCAATATGTAATTTTCTAGTAAATAGTCCCAAGGGCACTGTTTTTTTATCATCTATTGATACATCTGATATTTCCAAAACAGCTGATAAAGTTTTTGAGATGCTAGATGATATTGTTGAGAAGGTTGAAGAGGAAAATATAGTCCAAGTTATTACTGACTATGCAGCAAACTACAAGGCAGCGGGAGAAATGTTAACGGAGAAAAGAAAGAAGTTATTTTGGACCCCTTGTGCAGCATACTGTCTAGACCTCATTCTTGAAGATTTTGAGAAAAAATTAAGCACGCACCGAATGACCATTGCTAAAGGCAAAAGGGTATGCACATTTATTTATTCAAGGACTATGGTAATATCAATGTTAAGACAATTTACAAATGGGAAAGATTTGATTAGACCAGCTGCTACTCGATTTGCTACTTCTTATTTAACTTTGGGTTCTCTTAGTGACTCAAAGGGTGCATTAATGAGTATGTTTACTTCTAGTCAATGGAAGTCAAGCAAATTTTCAAGAATTGAAGAGGGGAAGAAGATTCAGCAAATTGTGTTAGACAGTAGTTTCTAGAAAAATGTTATTCTTTGTCTTAAAGCTGCTTTGCCAATTATTAAAGTGTTGCGTTTGGTTAATTATGATGAAAAGCCAGCAATGAGATTTATTTATGAAGAGATGGATCTTGCTAAAAAAAGATCCAGTTGAATTTCAAAAATGTTAAGAAAAGGTAATCTATTTATTTTATTAAAGTGCTGCGTTTGGTTGAATATAATTTTAA
Organism: Costus lasius; assembly: GCA_027563935.2. Classification (NCBI taxonomy): domain Eukaryota; kingdom Viridiplantae; phylum Streptophyta; class Magnoliopsida; order Zingiberales; family Costaceae; genus Costus; species Costus lasius. The sequence goes on from CM050453.2 coordinate 105,310,538, forward strand.
GTTTTTTATTTTATCATACAGATATGAGCCAATTTGGCAAATAATTGATGAGAGATGGAATATACAACTCCATAGGCCATTGCATGCTGCAGGCTATTATTTAAATCCTCAATTCCATTTCAGCCCTACTTTTAAGCCTAATGCAGAAGTGAAAAGAGGGTTATATAATTGTTTGGTAAGAATGATTCATGACCCTGAAGAAAGAACAAAAATTGATATACAACTTAAAGATTTTAAAGATGCCAAAGGATTATTTGGCATTGATCCTACAATTATGATAAGAGATAAGAGATAAGAAGGCTCCAGCTAAATGGTGGGATTCATATGGAGATGACTGTCCTGAAGGACCTGAGCTACAGAGATTTGCTATACGTATATTGAGCTTAACATGTAGTTCTTCAATGTGTGAAAGGAATTGGAGTATATTTGAGCAAGTTAGTATGCTTTGAAATATTTATACATTGATTTATCAAATATTATGTCCTGCATTTAATATAAGAATTTTTAATTTTGTTTAGGTCCATTCAAAGAAAAGAAACCGTTTACACCAAAAGAAGATGAATGATTTGGTGTTTGTAAAACACAATTTAAAGTTAAAGGGAGCAACAATTTACCAGACAACTCTTGAGGACATTGGTTTTGAAGAATTATCCTCAGATGAGGAATGGATAACTGATGGGCAAGTAGATGGTTCAAATGAAGGAAGTTGCTCACATAAAGAATGGCTTGGTCCTTTGGATATGGAAAAAGATAGTGAAGATGAAGTAGAAGATATTGCACCTGCAGTAGAAGAAAATGATGATCTTGTTAAAGATGAAGATGAGGATGAAGAAAAAAGTGATGAAGATAAAGAAGATGATGATATTAATGATGAATCAACAAAGAATTTGTTTTAGAATTACTCTTGCATACGTGCATGTTTTATTGTAAACTTATGAATTATGACAGTTGGTTACTTAGTTTTAAGTTGTACCTTTTGACTTATCTTTATAACTTGTGAGTTGTGATTTTATAGAACATGATCTTGTAAGTTATAATATTTTATTTTGATACCATAGTTAGGCTTTAATTATCTATTTTAGTTGGTAAATTCTAAATTGGATGTGAATTTGTGATTGTGAAATAGTTTTATGTTTGATGTGATTTACTTTGTCTAAATTTTCATGAGTGAATGTTATTATGTTAGCATTCTTATTAAAAATGCATGTTATCTTAATATATAAATATATAAAATTATTTTTTTTTAAAAAAAAATATTTTTTATTCTTTCGGTAGGATCTTCCAATCCTACGGAGCCTCTACCGATCTTGCGTAGGAACTCAATCCTGACAACCTTGGTTGTACCAACCACACTCCAGATAGGTGTTGATAAAAATTTGGGCATCCTTCTGCCAGGGCTGCAACAGTATCTGATACTTCCTTGACCGACTCCGCTCGTGCTCCAGATAGTTCCAACACGGTTACAATTTCCACGGATGAATATGCTCGCTTACTTCAGTATGCTTCTACGTCCACTGCAGGGCCATCTACCTTCATAGCTTCTTCTGCTCCAACATCTGGTATAGTCACTCTTACTTCTTCTGGGTCTTCTTGGATTATCGATTCCGATGCCTCATCCCATATGACAGGTAACCGTGAATTGTTTACTTCCTTATCCACTGGGGATGCCTATCCTCCCGTGTCCATCGCCGACGGTTCTCTCGTTCCTGTCATGGGCATTGGAACGATTCTCATATCCTCTACTCGTGTACTTTCTGATGTTTTGTATATACCTTCCTTTCCAGTTAACCTTTTTTCTGTTCATACATTTATTAATCAATGCCACTGTAGTGTCAGCTTTTTGTCTTTTCACTGTCTCTTTCAGGACCTCCGGACGAAGAAGACGATTGGTGGGGGGCCTAGACGGGGTGGTGTCTACACTCTTACTCCTTCACTGCTCCCTCAGGCGTTATCTTCCTCTGCTGTTTCACCCCTTTTATGGCACTGCCGGCTTGGTCATCCTTCTCCGGCTCGTCTCCAACACATTTTGTCTCTGGCGTCGTGTCCATCCTTTATGTGTGATGCTTGTGAACTGGGGAAACACCACCAGGCCTCCTCGCCCTCTGCCACTGCTACTCGGAGTCCGCATCCTTTCCATCTTGTCCACTCTGATATCTAGGGTCCTAGTTTTGTTATTGGTCGTGATGGCCATAAGTATTTTGTGACTTTTATCGACGATTACTCTCGCATGTGTCGGTGTTATATTTTGTCCAAATGCTCTGAACTATTTGATGTATTTTGTAATTTTTATGCTGAAATCAAAATGCAGTTTGGTGTCTCTGTTCAAAATTTGCGTTCTGATAATACTTTGGAATATACTAGTACTTCTTTTCAGTCTTTTTGCTCCACTCATGGGATTCTTCATCAGACTACTTATTGTTACACTTCCTCCCAAAATGGGATAGCTGAACGCAAGAATCGTTATCTTCTTGACATGGCTCATGCCTTATTGTTTCACATGCAGGTTCCTCGGTTTTTTTTGGCCCGATGCAGTACTTACGGCATCATTCCTCGGGTTCCCACATTGGTTTTGGGGGGTCAATCTCCCTTCTCTCTTTTGTTTCCGTCTAAGGTGCCCTTCCCTCTCCCTCCTCGTGTGTTTGAGTGTTTATGTTATGTCCATGTGTTAGGTCCCGGCACTGACAAGTTGAGTCCTCATGCTACCCGTTGTGTGTTCGTTGGGTACTCTCGGACTCAGAAGGGTTATCGCTGCTTTGATCCCTCCAGTGGGCAGACGTTTATTAGTGTCGATGTTACCTTTACTGAGTCTCTGTCTTTTTTCTTATCTACTCCATCTTCTCCACCCTCAGCTACTCTTCTTCCGGTCTTCTTCCGGTTCCTGTTCACCTTCCTCTATCTCCTTCCATTATCTCTCCCTCATCTCCAGGTGAGTCGGTTCCCTCTGTGGTTCCTTTACAGGTTTATAGCCGGGGCCCCTGGCCTCCTCTTGCCTCGTCTCCTTCGTCGGCGACTCCTGCCAGTGATCTTCCCATGGCCCTACGTAAAGGCAAGCGTGTTGTCTCTCGCTATCCTATTTCTCATTATGTTTCTTTTTCTCATATATCACCTCTCTTCCGTGCCTTTTCTGTTGCCCTGTCTTCGGTTTCCTTACCATCCTCTCACTTGCAGGCTGTTAGGATTCCTGAGTGGAAGCTTGCTATGGATGCGGAGATGGCTGTATTGCAGGCTCGTCAGATGTGGACCTTAGTTTCTTCCCCGCCTGGGGCGCGGGTTGTTCCGTATCGGTGGGTCTTTACGGAATATCATTCTGATAGTTCGGTTGCTCGTTACAAGGCTCGCTTAATCGCCAAAGGGTATTCTCAGATTTATGGGCTTGATTATCATGATACATTCTCTCCTGTGGCTTGCCTTAACTCTGTCCGCGCCTTGTTCTCTCTTGCCATCAATTGCCAATGGTCTCTCCACCAAATGGATGTGATTAATGTCTTTCTTTATGGTGAGCTTTGCGATGAGGTCTATATAGAGCAACCTCCTGGTTATGTTGCTCAGGGGGAGATGGTAAGCAAATTGCATAAGTCTATCTATGGTCTTAAGCAAAGCCCACGTGTCTGATTCCATAAGCTTTCCCAGATAATGACCTCAACTGGTTTTCGTTATAGTCAGGCTGATCACTCTATTTTTATTCGTCGTTCGGAGAGTGGTCTCATCATCCTGGCCGTTTATGATGACATGTTACTTACAGGGGATGACATACATGGTATTGAGAAAACTAAGCAACACTTACAATCTCATTTCTCAATAAAAAATTTGGGGTCACCAAGATACTTCTTGGGAATTAAAATAGCTTACAAGCAGGGTTGTGTATTTATGTCACAAAGAAAATATGCCCCGGATCTCTTAGAAAAGGTTGGTATGAGTGATTGCAAGCCAACCAATTCCCCATTGATTCCCAATCAGAAGTATAGTGAGAATGTGGACTCTAAATATATTGATGCAACACAATACCGACAATTGGCAAGCTTAATTATCTTACGGTTACAAGACCAGATATTTCTCACGTTGTGGGCATTGTTAACCAATTCATGCAAAAACCCAAGCAGTGTCACTGGGATGCAGTTGTCCGGATCGTTTAATATATTAAAGGTGCTCATGGTCAAGGACTGAAATATTACAAAAATAGACACACTCGCATTGAGGCATATTCTGATGCAAATTATGCTGGAAATATCGATGATAGAAAATCAGGTTCAGGATATTGTACTTATCTTGGTGGTAACTTAGTTACATGGCGAAGTAAGAAACAAAGTGTAGTGGCGAGATCAAGTTGTGAAGCTGAATATAGAGTCATGGCTCATACTGTTTGTGAAATGTTGTGGCTAAGGAATATCTTGCAAGAATGTGGGATAAACTGCCCTAGTCCAATGAGCATGTTTTGTGACAATCAAGCTGCTATTTTCATTGCAAACAATCCAGTGTTTCATGAACAAACTAAGCACATAGAAGTGGATTGTCATTTCATCAAGGAAGCTATCAACAACAAGCTTATTAACACTCCGTATCTGAGATCTAAAGATCAAGTTGCAGATATCTTTGCGAAATTCTTGGGACCCAATAGACTTAGCTAATTATGTAACAAGTTGGGTATGATCAATAAATTCACTCCAGCTTGAGGGGGAGTGTTGGAACTAATTATGTTAACGGATTTATGTTAGCGGGTACATGTTAGTGGTGGCCCGGTAACTTTTTTTGTATGGTTTTAAGGGCTTTGTGCCCTAATCAAAAAAGGTTTTTTTTGCTCTTTGCTTCAACTGTTAGTGTTATATTTCTCTCTTTAGGTTCAAACTCTCTTGGCATCTGCTGGTCTCGGTATTTTCCCCTCAAAATAAAGACAATTTTGAGGAGACAATTAATCATTAATAGCTATTACATAAATCTTTCAATATTAAGTGTCACTTCCGGCACGCACTTCTCTGGTTAGAGCTCAAAAGACAGACTCTTAACAAATTATTCAAACATTCTAACCTAATTTTACGAATGTAAAAGTGATGCGTATTCTCTCCTCAAAATAAAGACAATTAATTAGCATTATCTATTACATGAAACTTTGCATGATAAGTGTCACTTCAGGCAAGCATTTCTCTGGTTAGAGCTCGAATACGGACTCTAACAAATTATTCAAATATTTTAACCTACTTTTATGAATGTAAAAGTGATAGTACTGAAAACATAATTTTCATTTTCATTTCAACATTTCGATAAATTTATTAGATATTATAAGAAATACATGATACTACCACTATATCAAAAGACATCTACCTGTACTGTATTATATTGGAGTCAATAAAAAATAAATTTCAACACATACCAAGGTATCTGGTCCAGTTTTAATCAGTTGATGCAGTAAACACTGAATGCATATTTGGTCTGGAAGTACTTGTAACCATCACTCAGACACAACAAATACTACCTAAAGCTACAAATACTGCCTCTAGTTTCATAGTGTATTTTTCTACAGTTACAACCTAAATTTCAGTTCCTCAAGATACGCATCCTTTTTTTGCCCTTTGCGGGCTCTGCTCAACCATGTGTTTACCACAGTATATACTATATATATTATATCAGCTAGCTTCCAGCGAAGGTCTCAACTAGATTCTGCTCTCACATTATAACGTATGAATGAATAAAAAAATGAACAAAATTTCAGAACGGTAGAACAATATTTCAAGCATGTTTCCTAGTAACAATTCCTTCCCAGCTATTCAGAAACTCATCCTAAAATGCTTTCACCAAATATGTTTGTCAACATTGCTGAAAGTCAAGCCGTCATAATAAGGAAATCCTACTTTTCCCTTGTTTTATTGGGAGGATTGATTTGGAGAGAAAAAAAAAATACTTTTCTCCCCTTTTTGTTTCTCTCTAAAGCAGAGAGAAAAGGAGAACGGAGCTTGCTTCCGCCTGTGACCCCCCACTACCTGTGACCTACCGCCCGCCGCCCACCCCCTGCGGCTACGAGCCCGCCACCCACCCTGCCGCGAGCTCGCCTTTGCCGCGAGCCCGCCCGAGTGCTCGCCTTTGCCACTACCTGCTCACGCCTTCGCCACTACCCTGCCGTGAACTTGCCTTCGCCGCTACTTGCTCACGCCTGCCTTCACCACTGCCTACTCATGCCCACCTTTGCCACTACCCTGCTGTGAGCTTGCCTTCGTCGCGAGCTTGCCCCTCTGCCGCCCACAATGCCACGAGTGCGCCCCTCTGCTATTGCTACCGCATGCTCCATGAGCTCCCACGCCGCTGCCACTGCAAGCTCCGGGAGCTCCCACGCTGCTACCGCTACAAGCTCCATTAGCTCCCACGCCATTTCCTCCCCTGCCTTCACAACTGAGGTCATGTGAAAATTCACATGACTATGACAATCTTCTCTCCCATTTTTTTTGTCCCTCTCATTTTTACTTTCTTTCCACTTTTACTCCCCTCTAATAAAACACAACCTAAGTGCATCAGTAGTCCCAGTGGCCATATACCAACGTACGTTTATTTTGAGCACAAAATATTGAGTTGAACTTCATGGCCAACATGATTTGCTGATTCAAACTTTTTTCTAGATAAAGCAAACAGAGAAATCACAAAGACAATCTAAAGTCTAAACAGGGTTGAATAAAGATACTAAATAGCAAAACCATAGCATTATAAAGAATCTGAATAACTTTGATTAACAGGCAGTATGGTGCTCCACAGCAAGGAGAAGAAAATAATTCTGTATAGGAAAAGGTTCGTACCAATGTATCCAAATTGAACCGAAATATTTCACCAACTAGCACCATCTTTTTGGTTATAGGATGCTTTTCTGTTGTGCCTCCAGCAATAATAATAGAATTGTTAACATTAACCCAGGCAAATTCTATATGAGAATCTGGTTTAGGCATGGGAGAAAGTTGTTTCCATTTCATCTCATCCCCAAGCATGTAAACATCACTGTAGACCACCTAGATAAGCAAGAATGTGAAATTTGCAGGCCTATAAGAATTTTTGTAAGTGAAAAAAGAAACACACATCAATAGAAAATGAAACTTTGCACATAGAGCTTATTGTACTCATGCATAATATTATTCGCCATGATTTTCATTTAATTCATCATCTACATATGGAAACATAAAAAAACTCACATCCAATATAGTGAATAATTAAGGACGCATTGTTGGCATGATTTCACATAACCTACTAAAGCATATGAAGTTAAATAAAGAAATAGGAAAATTATTTCTGTAGGATTAATAGCTTACCTCACTTCGTCGGACACACTTGAATATTGGTGACCCAGGCTTGGCCATAAAATCACCCTCTTGGCCACCAATAACAATAAGCTGATCATTAGCAACAATACATGCCCTGGAGGCATAAGAATTCGAAAGTTTCTTTTAATTTCCATACTTTAGTATGAGATTTATAGCAGAAAAAAAAAAAGAACTGTCAATCAAATGTTCCAGAATCTTTTGATATTATCAAAAAGAAAACAAAAAATCTACAGAATACATTTAGAATGATGCTTAAGTTTAATGGAAATTGCATAAAAAGTCACTCTAATAATGGAATGCACATTTATTAGAGTATCAAAAGATACAGCCATCAATGAGAAGCTAACATAACATATTCAACTGCCTGTCAGTTGGAGCATGCATGTTCAATACATGTAAATGCTTTATTTGAACAACATTGCCAAGGCATTCTCAGTTATAAATTAACATCATGCGACCGAGATAGATACTGAGCTACTTTTATGAGAGATGAAATGTTAATCGTACTTCCTTCTTGCATGTTATGTACCATAATAGGCAGGATACAGTACGCCTCAACAAACAGAATCATTTGACTGATCATTTTCTGTTTGATTCATCGGCTTTCATTAGACCGAGTTATTGAAATGTTTGGTGAAACCAGAACGAGCTCACTTCTCTACTTCTTTCATTCACAAAGCTTAAAAGCTTCATGTACACGCTATTTGTCAAAACTCAATAGTTATAGTAATACAATCAAACATTTCCAATAATCTAGAACGTCACAAATTTTCAAAGCCTCATGTAATGAAAACAAGAAATTTCAAATTAGCGTACTCATTGTCAGCTCAAATGACACAGGAACTTCAATTTACTAAAATAACTGATAAGAATCTTATTGCAACCTATAATGGAAATATTGCTCATAAAGGAAACATTTTTTGGTAAGTGCATTTAATTATCGACAAATACAGTTAAAACATAGAAAGAAGAAGCAACATAAGGGATAATAACCAACTCTTCAAAAAGCCAGGATGTACATCACAACAATAAACAAAAGAAAATGCAAATCATATGTCACCCTCAGTGCATGATGTATACAAGACAGTTTGTTACTTGAAGAAAAAATATTGATAAATTTTGGAAATAAAATGTACTAACTTTAGCTAAATGGCCCACACCTGTGGGGACCACCACGCGGTATGGGGATTTCACTCCTCCATTCATTCTCCAATGCTTTTCCATCTTTGACAGCAAGACTCCAATGTTCTAATCCTGGTTCATGGCGGTCCTCCTTGCTTCCACCCATTACATGGAGTCTGCCTCTCCAGAGTTGGGTTGCCGGAGCATACCTAACATAAATATCTAACATAATCAAGTTTTGCAGTAGGCAATATCCTCAGGAGAGGTAAATAATTAGGAAAAAAAGCATATTATTTTTATTCATAGCAATTTACGAACTTTTTTTGAATAAAAGTACAGGAAATGAAAAGTTGAGATGCTAGTTGCATAAACATAAAAGGATGCCAAGAAGTTTAAAGATGGAGCATTTTGACAAGAATTAAATAAAAAATCTTGAGGTTAGTGATTGCACAGGAAAGACCAGTAATTGAAGGAGTCTTTTGATGCACAATGAATAGAAAAATGCAGAGGGACACTTTAAACAAAACTCGTAACATCTGATATGGGATCCGCCTCACGTATGGCAATTACATGCAAAATTAATTTTTTTTTCACCCTGTTTAGGTAATAGTATCCATTTCACCGAACTCACCTCGGCACAGGTAAGGGTGGCAAATCATGCCACTCTTTCTTCTCCGTGTCCAGCACAAAATTCCGAGCTGTAGGGCCTCTACATTGAGGACCATATTGTCCAGTCACCACATAAATGTATCTTCCATCTGTTACCATTCCCAAATGAGAATGGGCCATTTCTTTTGGCATGTCAAATCTTCCTCCCCATGTATTATCAGTAAAGTTATAGATATCTACATGAGAATGCACCTGCAGAAAAAAAGAAAAACACCAACGATCATTTTACCATGCAGGAACAAAAAAGACTTCCAAAACTTGCAGCTGCCTAATCTGCAATAGTTGATATTTTTTATTTTCTCTACTTGCAACTATGATTCAAACAATCAGTTCCTAACAGGGATTAGCTGACCAAAGAGTTGAGACACTCAACTTGTTGCAGATGATAATAACAATTAGAATCAATAAACAAAAGCAAAGTTGGTAGACAAAGAAACGAAGAATGAAGATTAAGTCAGAAATTTCCAACAACTAATCCTTAAGAGACAAGTTGAAGCAATAGTCGTGTGGTGATAACTGTTATGTGTCGCTCGAATTTAAATCAGCAGACCCTCTGACCCCCTACTTAACCTGCAGAATGCAAATTCTGTATAGTAAGATTTGCTTCAGGCGGCAACAAATGGTTTCAAGATCAGCATTCTACAAAACAACAGTTAGGAGAAGTCCTTCCTTTAGAGTAAATCTCCCCTCCCTTTTTAAGATTAGAAGAGAATTCATTCTCTCGAGTACACATTAAGGTGCTTGTTAGTATTTTATTGTTATTAGGTTAATGGGTTTAGGGTTTAAACTGTTCTTACCCGTTAACCCTATAACTTATGTGTAAAAGGGTTTTACCCTAGTTTGGATAATTAATCTTTTCTTCTCCCCTACTCTAACTTGGTATCAGAGCAGGGCGACTCTTCGCCGCCGCTTCCACCGCTCCACCGCCGCTTCTTCACCGCCGCCGCCGTTGCTTCCCGCCGCCTTCGCCTTCTTCATAGTCTTCCTCTCCTCTATTCTCCCTAACATAGAAAAGAGGAGCTCTCGTCGGCGCTAGGGTTCTTCACCACCGCCGCCGCCGCTTGGCGCGGGTTCTCACCGGTCGTGGCATGACCGTGTGATGCGCCAAGCCCTCTCTTGCCACATATTTCTTCCTTAACTTGAGGTGGATGGATCTTTAGAAGCCGCCGGCATTCATCCTTCTCCACCTTGGATGATTTTCCATCTTGGGCAGCATCTTGTCCAAGTAGAGCCTCCTTCATGCATGTGGTGAACTCTTCGCGGTATCTTAGAAGCTCTCTACAATTTTTATATCTGACGCTCCTCCGCGGCTCCTTCCGGTGCTTATCTTTGGCTCATAATTCCAAGGTGAAACTCTCCTCTTGATTTGGCACTCAGCTTGGTATTTGGTATTTTCTTACTGCTGTATTACTATGGACTCTTTGTCCTCTAACGTGGACTTCAAACCCGACACCACTTTTGGGACAAATATTATTAAGTTTGATGGCACAAACTTTCAATTATGGTCACAATCAGTTCATCTTTTTCTGGGATCGCATGGAAAGGAGCATCATCTCACTCAGTCTGCTCCTCTTCCTACTGATCCTACTTATGATTCATGGCATCGTTCAGATATGGCTGTCCTGAATTTATTACTTCATAGCATGGACACCAAGGTTGTATCTACCATTATGTATCAGAAAACCACCAATCTGCTTGGGAATTTCTAACCGGCACTTATGCCTCCAGACAGAATTTAAGTCATGTCCTCCGTCTCTATGAAGAAATTATCAATCTACAACAGGAAGATCGATCCTTCCAGGAAACATATGCCTTGTTACAAGGAAAATGGGACGAACTCTGTCAGTATCATCCTGCCTCTTCAGATATTGAGGTTACTCTCCAACAGCGTCAGGAGTTTCTGGTGGCCAAATATTTATCATGCCTCAATCCTAAATATTCAGCCTTGGGTTCTCAGTTGCTATTGGACTCTACGATTACCACACTTCAGGGAGCATTCTCTCGCCTTTTACGGGTGACGACTACTTCACCGACCCAGGACACGCCGAGTGCTCTTGCTTCCTCTCCCGTTCCCCCTTCTTTCGGCCGCGGGCGTATTCCTGGACGGGGACGGGGACGTGGACGTGGTCGTAATCTTCCGCCTTGCACGCACTGTGGTCGCACAAATCATACTCCAGACAGGTGTTGGCAGAAGTTTGGGCTCCCCTCTGTTCGGGCTGCTACTGTGTCTGTCGCGCCCCCTTCTCATGCGGTACCTGTTCCTGCAGCTCCACCTGCCACTACCGCCACTGACACTGTTACTATCTCGGCAGCTGAGTATGCTCGTTTCCTCCAGTCTACATCTGAGTCGACTGCAGGGCCATCCACCTTCATAGCCTCTTCCAGTCACGCTTCCGGTATAGCTACTCTTGCTTCTTTTGATTCTACTTGGATAGTTGATTCTGGTGCGTCCTCTCACATGACAGGTAATCGTAGTCTTTTCACTTCCCTTTCCACAGGGGGAGTTTATTCCCCAGTCGCTATTGCTAACGGCTCCTTAGTGCCTGTCATGGGAATCGGGACTGTTCCTTTTTCTTCCACTATACCCCTTACTCATGTCTTATACATTCCTTCTTTTCCTGTCAATCTTTTTTCTGTTAGTGCCTTTACTGCGCATTGTAATTGTAGTATCACATTCTCACCTTCTCACTGTTTGTTTCAGGACCTCCGGACGAAGCAGACGATTGGTGGGGGGCCTAGGCGGGGAGGTGTCTACACTCTTATACCATCTGCTGTACCTCGGGCTCTTTCTTCTACTGTTGTCTCTCATCTGCTCTGGCACTACCGTCTTGGACATCCTTCTGCTGCGCGTCTCCAACATATTCTCTCCCTACCGTCAAGGCCGTCTTTTCATTGTGATGCTTGCGAACTGGGTAAACATCATCGGACCTCCTTGCCGTCCACTTCTACATCTCGCAGTCTCCACCCGTTTCATCTTGTTCATTCCGACATCTGGGGTCCGAGTCCTGTTTCTGGTCGTGAGGGTCACAGATACTTTGTTACTTTTATAGACGATTTCTCTCGAGTTTGTTGGTGTTATGTTTTGTCTAAGAGGTCTGAACTTTTTGATGTATTTTGTAACTTTTGTACTGAAATTAAAACTCAGTTTGGTGTTCCTATTCAAGTTTTGCGCTCTGATAATGCATTGGAATACACTAGCACTTTCTTTCAGTCTTTCTGTCGTTCCCATGGCATAATACATCAAACTACTTGTAGTTATACTTCTTCCCAAAATGGCGTTGCTAAGCGTAAGAACCGTCATCTTCTCGAGGTGGCCCGTACCTTATTGTTTCACATGAAGGTACCTCGGTCTTATTGGGCTGATGCGGTTCTAACTGCTTCGTTTCTGATTAATCGGGTTCCTACTCCGGTTTTAAATGGGCGATCCCCATTCTCTCTTTTATTTCCTGCACAACCTCTTTTTTCTCTCCCACTTCGGGTGTTCGGGTGTTTGTGTTATGTCCATGCTCTTGGCCCAGGTATTGACAAGTTAAGCCCGCGTGCTACCCGTTGTGTCTTTCTTGGATATTCTCGGACTCAGAAGGGATACCGTTGTTTTGATCCCTCCAGTGGTCGTCTCTTTACCAGCATCGATGTTACCTTTGATGAGTCTACCCCTTTTTTCTCTTCTGCTGCGCCTCCTGTTTCTTCTTCTGATCTTCTTACTGTTCCTGTTCTCCTTCCGGCATCGCCTCTGGATCCTACTTCTTCTTCTCCCGATCCTTCGGTTGGTACTTTGCAGGTTTATCACCGACGCCCCCGGCCTCCTCCTGTCGTGCCTTCTTCGTCGGCGGTTCCTGATGATAGCCTCCCTATTGCACTACGAAAAGGCAAGCGTAATACTTCTCATTACCCTGTTTCTCATTATGTTTCTTATCATCATTTGTCACCTTCTTTTCGTGTTTTTTCTGTTGCCTTGTCCTCGGTCTCCTTGCCTACATCTCCCTTGCAGGCTATGTCGTTACCACACTGGAAGCAAGCTATGGATGCTGAGATGTCTGTCCTACAGGCTCGTCACACATGGTCCTTAGTTCCTCTCCCACCTGGTGCTCGGATTGTACCATCCCGCTGGGTTTTCGCCGTCAAATTTAATTCTGATGGCTCTATTGCTCGCCACAAAGCTCGTCTTGTAGCGAAGGGCTTCTCTCAGATTTATGGCCTGAATTATCATGATACCTTCTCTCCAGTGGCGCGTCTCAATTCTGTTCGCGCATTGTTCTCCCTTGCTGTCAATGGTCGGTGGTCTCTTCATCAAATGAATGTCACCAGTGCTTTTCTTTATGGTGATTTAACTGAAGAAGTTTTTATGGAGCAACCTCCTGGCTATGTTGCTCAGGGGGAGATGGTGTGCAAATTGCATAAATCAATCTATGGTCTCAAGCAAAGTCCGAGAGCATGGTTTCATAAGCTCTCACAGATAATGATCTCCTTTGGGTTTAGTCATAGTCAAGCTGATCACTCTATTTTTATTCGTCGTTCAAAAAATGGTGTCACTATTTTAGCGGTTTATGTTGACGACATACTTCTTACTGGTGATGATCGACAGGGAATTGAGGAAACCAAGAATCACTTACAGTCCCATTTTTCTATTAAGAATTTAGGGACACCAAAATACTTCTTGGGCATGTAAGTCGCATATCAGCGTGATTGTGTGTTTCTATCACAAAGGAAATATGTTTTAGATCTTCTGGATGAGATTGGTATGAGTGACTGCAAGCCAGTTGATTCTCCTCTAATTCCAAACCAAAAGCATAGTGCTAACGAGGAGTCTGCGTATGTTGATGCCACTCAGTATCGTCGCCTGGTTGGCAAACTTAACTATCTCACTGTTACAAGACCTGACATCTCTCATGCTGTGGGAATCATTAGTCAATTTATGCAAAAACCCAAGCAGTGTCACTGGGAAGCAGCTACTCGTGTGGTTCAGTATATCAAAGGTGCTCCTGGTCAAGGATTGAAGTATTGTAAAAATGGGCACACTCAAATTGAGGCTTATTCGGATGCTGACTATGCTGGCAATATTGATGATAGGAAATCTGTTTCTGGTTACTGCACCTACTTGGGTGGTAACTTGGTCACATGGCGAAGCAAGAAACAAAGTGTTGTGGCAAGATCAAGTTGCGAAGCAGAATATAGAGCCATGGCTCATACTGATTGTGAAATGCTTTGGCTAAGAAATTTCTTGCAAGAATGTGGGATCAATTGTCCTAGCCCTATGAACATATTCTGCGATAATCAGGCTGCTATTTTTATTGCCAACAATCCAGTTTTCCATGAACGAACTAAGCACATAGAGGTGGATTGCCATTTCATCAAGGAAGCTATCAATAATAAACTTATTGCTACTCCATATCTGAAATCCGAAGACCAGATTGCCGATATCTTCACTAAGGCTGTGGGGTCTGCTAGACTTAAGAATTTGTGTAACAAGCTGGGTCTAATTAATATCTTTTCTCCAGCTTGAGGGGGAGTGTTAGTGTTTTATTGTTATTAGGTTAATGGGTTTAGGGTTTAAACTGTTCTTACCCGTTAACCCTATAACTTATGTGTAAAAGGGTTTTACCCTAGTTTGGATAATTAATCTTTTCTTCTCCCCTACTCTAACTGTGCTAATATTAAGGTGCTATTATTAGGATGCTGCAAAAATTTCTTGCAGTCGCTCGCTGTATTTTATGTATTCTTCATCTGAACTGCGAAACTTGTACCTGTTTCTACAGTGGATATAGCTTACGCCAAAGTACAACAATTTATATATGCTTAATGTTTAATTGTCAAATCTTGAGTTGCCAATATTTGTTTCTAAGTTTCAGCAGTGTTTATAGATTCTGTTGATCTCGTTCAAGTTTTCTGCATTCTGCAAACAGATTATATTAGAAACTGCAGGTTACCACAATAATAACCACTATTACTTGCTAGCAAGCACATAGGTCTAATTTGACAGTGAAAGAAATTGTCTTGTGAGACAATAATAACCACTAGAAGTTCATAACTTGGAAGATGACCCCCAGAGTTTGGTAATGTTGTAATGAAAATGTAGTGTACCCAAAGTATGGATTAGGACTGTTAGAAATTCGATACAGGGAGGAATGCTAATACGATGGGGCAAGACATGTAGTCGTATCATAAGAGGCTCTTCTGGCACAATTGAGCACACGAAAATCTCTGAAAATTTGAAATTTTTAATAACTGATAGTAATCTAGCATCCACAAATTTTATCCATAATTATTTCTCTTTGTTTTTATTTAATTGTTGCCCAGAATAGAGACATATAGCTACAAAACTTATCACTAGCATAAAACAAATGGCCAAGGAAATTAACTAATCAAGATATAAGTATATTTGATTGTCAAAATGCCCTGAATCATTATCATTGACATCAGAGATAAGAAAAAAATAACAAATTATTAACTATCTGAAATTAAGTGCACGTGTTGTGAAATATAGACCATATACACAAAATTCAAAGTCACCAAGAAACTAAACATGAAAATGACAATTATTTCACTGCTTGTGCCCACAAATGCCATACATTGAACAAGGAAAAACATTAAACAAAACATGAGCTGAACTGAATAGGACGTTCAAATTGTTCGTTGATTTGACTTTTGTTCCAGCATCATCAGCAACTCAGCTAATTTTCAGAAGTTTCAATGCGAAAATTAGGCATTATTTTTTATTCAAGCATGCTAAGAAAATAGAAACTATTGCCAACAATAAAATGAAAAAAAATCTTTTGATATAGATATATATCTCTGAAATATATAGATATATATCTCTGAAATATATAGTTCTGTTGGCAGTTTTTGGCAGTAAAGATTATGACAAAGAATACCACAGCAAAAGGTGATTAAATAGCTTCCATAACAGAAGCATTGTTA
Organism: Costus lasius; assembly: GCA_027563935.2. Lineage (NCBI taxonomy): Eukaryota > Viridiplantae > Streptophyta > Magnoliopsida > Zingiberales > Costaceae > Costus > Costus lasius. The sequence continues at coordinate 105,326,539 of CM050453.2, forward strand.
TTTCCCAAGCTAGTTCTAGAATCAATTGTACACTGCACTAAGCTATCTTCTATTTTGTATAGACTTTTAACAATTGACAATACAAAGTTGAACCTAAATTTCCTGTTTTCTCTAAAGCGTTGCGTTGAACAGTTCAACTAGTTATACAATTCAATCTTGAACTATAAAAATTTAGAATTTATTTCAAGATTAACAAGTGTATGATATATTATACATTACAAATATTTTGAGTTTTAACTCTTTTCATAGACAAACTCATTACTACAAAATATTCTCAATTTCCTAAATGAGAAAAGAGTAATAATAAGAAAAATATTGAAACTTCAAATTAGACTGGTGATAGCTGAAAACTACTTTGTATCTGAAAAAACTTACTAATCTGAAACCCCTTGTGAAGCTGCCAATCAGAAATTAGTTAATTTCGAGTGGAGCTAGTGAATACTTGTCAAAACTAGATAATGTCATAGAAACCAGAATACAGAATAAATTTTGGTTGGGTGAGGATAAGACAAGTCATTTGTAGCTAAAACCTCAAACTTTTAAATCTCAAAGAGTTCATTGACTACAGAAGACTGAATTCTTCTAAGCCAAAATCTGTATATTCGATTCCATCATAAATTGAATAAGAAGGTACAAAAGGAAGTAAAGATCAAGCTATAATGATTCTCACAAGGTCGATTGTACCATATCCAGCAAATACATATAAAAGATTCTTTATCTGTATGGCAGCACCATCTAGACGTGGTACAGGTGCCTCTGCCATCTCTTCCCATTGTAAATTTGGTGCTGGTAAATCAGCAAAAGTTGCATTCAACTCTTTTGAAGTTAATGCTTCATCATCATTTTTCTTCTTCACCTGCAAATGGAAGGTTCACCAAAATCAGATGGGGAACATAAATATATAAGGCCAAAAAGTAGGCAGAACCTTCAGATACAAAAACTATTTACCGCCGAAATGTAGTGCAAAAGAAAGAAAAGAGGTTAGTTGCGTAGTTATCCTTTTCAATTATTGATCACTAGAAACTGTATTTACCCCCCATAGCAAACACATTCAAACATGAAATTATGAGAATGTACTTTGTATTTACAACTCATACACAAATTCTTAAAAACAACATCACAATGTTCTCTTTCAAGAAAATAATGTTATCACAAGGTGACCAGTAGAGCGCTTAGGTGTCCAAGTACGGTGAGACAAGACAAAAGGTGATAAGTGGTGCCTCAAAACATTTTAGGTAAGGGTGTCCAAAAATTCAATTCAACTCAAAAAATTCAAACAAAACCAAACTGAAATTTTGGTTTGGTTCAGATTTGTTCTTCAACAGCTCAATTTGGTTCGGTTTTAAAATTTTGATAAAAAATTGGCTCAATTTTCATGTCAATACTTAAATTTTGGGTTAAACCAAATAAACTAAAATTTTAATATAATATTTATTAATTTTTTAGAAGCTCCATTATTGTTTATTAATTTTGTATTATTGTTTTCACAGAAAACAAAAAAATAATATATAAAAAAAATTTGTTATATAATTTTATATTATATTTTATTAAAAAAATAATATAAATATTAAAATATGAAATTTCAAATTTTTTTATTTAACTCGAACAAATATAACCTAAATTTTTATTTTTGGTTTAGGTTTGGTTTTTGGAAAGCTTGAACAAATTTGTTATATAAAAATTAGTTCAATTCAAGATAGTTCAGGTCAGATTGGTTCAATTGAACTGAATCGACACCCCTAACCTTTAGGTGGACAACTTCAGATAGGCACTTGCCTAAGCACCTACAAAGCTATGGTAGTTCGCCTAAAAGAAACAAAATGATACTATTAAGGTGAAAATTGATGATAAATGGAAGTTTACTTAATAAATACTAAAACTTTAAAGTTAATGCATCTTTTTTTAACATTTGAGATTAAAACATGAACTGGTTTGTTTTCCGTTTTGAAATTTGTGTGTGATTCTATATGATGTCATGGTAATCTTTTTTCACATAAAGTGATCTAGATTGTTGAATATATTTCAATTCTTATTTGATCTAGTAATTTGTATGATGGTGGTTGATTTTTTTTCAATTCATATTTCAGTGGTGATAAAAAAATAATATTTGAATATATGATTTGTGGTCATTTGTTTGTAAAACTTTAAAATGACTTTATGGCATTGGCATTTTTTCAATGTATAAAGATATTGCACTCACCATGTTGTGAAAGAAGTTATTCAATTTAACTTTTACAACGACGTTGTGTTATTAGTATCCAACTTTCATGCATAATGATCTTGCACCCATGATTGATCAACCATTCAACTTTTTTTAGTTTAGCTTACTTTTTAAGTAACGATCACCAGACATGACAACATTTTTGTTGATAATATATATAGTTAGATATCTCAGCAATATGAGGTGATTGTTTTGACAAACATTGCATGATTGATGTAGTTGGATGGAAAGAGGTGATTCTTTTGATTCATTTCATACCAAAAGGTAGAGTATAATTCACTCTATTCATATAAGGCTTAGAGAAATAAGCAATATGGGACTAAACATATGGTGATAAGTCACTCTAAATTCAACCTTGAGTTTAACACCTCCACCACCCCAAACCAGTGTGCTCCGTAATTTACATATTAAAGAAAGATGTTTGTTGCTCATAATGGTTTCATCAGCTTATATGAGATGAGAAGGCAACACACAAGTAACAAAATGTCGCCATTTCATGTATGTGCAATCTACACCACTTTGCATTTGAGATGGCAAGAGCATCACTTGTTTATACGACAATAGGAGGAATTCAAGAAAGTAGGCAAGTGTTTTACGTCCACATGCACACGCACTCTATGCCACTCTGCATTGGCAATAAATGTAATGTTTATTCATCAGAAAGGCATGCTAGGAGCTAGGTGTTGTATGCCCATACATGGGCTAAGTTCCATCAGCTTGCATCCGATAATAAGCGCACTATTTATACATGCGTGGAGGCACACAAACAGGGATAAGTTTTACTTTGTATACCAAAGTATTGTGCACGAAAACCAAAAAGTTTGTTGGAAAACTAAGGAGAGATTAAGGCTTAAAAGTTGGAGAAAAAGCATTTAGGTAATGGACTCACAACATTGCCAATATGACATCTACTCTAGTACAATTGTGCTAATCAAAAGGAACTCATCCTCGTAGAAGAAGGTAATGAGGCAATGTGACTTTGGTTCCTCCAAAACCAAAAATCACAAAAAAACATGACTACAAATCTTAATTATCAGAAACAATAATGCCATCTCCAATGATGTCTTCTCTTGTTGCAACTAAGATAAAGGACAAGGGGCTAAACAACTATCAACTCAACAAGGTTGAGGACGAGTACAAGGAGTCCAAGGGTAAGGTGGCAAGTCGAAGGGAGTGGGAAAGTAGGAGGGTTGAAGAGTAGAGGCAATGGATTTGTAGGAATATAGGCAAACTTGCAAACACTTTTAGAGTAACATATCTCATAATAGAATCGACATATCAACACATTATTTTAACTCATTAAAGCTATGCTTTTGACTTAGTAGAATATTTGAACTTAACATTTACTACAACCACATTAGCACTAATCATTCTTCCAAAGTTAATAAGTAGTCACCTACCCACCTATATCCATTATTGCAGATTTCTATAAATTTCTTCACAGACATCCAATGAAAAACCAATAGCATTCACAGTGATGGAGAAATTTTCACTATTAATTAAGGAAAGATTTATTAAGCTCTATAAATTCAAGAGGGCACAAGTGCTCCTCTTTTCACAATCCAAGTCTCTTCTCAGGAGAGCGTAAGAGAACATACCTTATTGATTCTTTCCTACAATCATTCTGATTTAAAAATTTTGAATTTGAAAACCTACAATCACTAAGCAAAGAGGAAGGCAAATTATGTCACTTCAAATATAACAACTAATCTGTGAAAAGGGGATCGCTCGCAACCTATCACCAAATTGTCTCCAATATCCCCCTATAAAATAAGAAAAACTCATATTCATAATGGTTCAAATGTTCAATGCATGATTGCCAATTCCATCTCCTTAAACACTTATTGGTGTGATCAAGCAAACCAACAAATTATCAATATATATATAGATATATATATATATATATATATATATATATATATATATGGGCTCAATGTTTCTTTTCTAGGAGTTAAGGGTGGGGAATTAGAGCCTATATCCAAAATTGGCGTTTCCTTTAGCTTATCCAATAGGGCCAAGGAATACACAGTCCAATGTCCTAAAACCTATGAAGTAAGATTACATAAAGATGTAATGTTAGAAGATGAGATTATACCAAAGGAAAAAACAGAGCAGTGTTAGGATAAAACAATTGACCTTCATCCCCTGTTCAATGGATGCTAATCCAAGATATCATAGAGGATGATTTAATGGTACAACATCAAGAGCATGCTCTTTGGTCTTTAGAGGATCTAGTTGAATAGGTGCCCCATCAAGATTGGCATCAACATCAAACCAAACCTAACCAAAAGTATCTCAATTATGATTTAAAAATATTATATGCAGAATTATATGTTATTTGTGTTAGGGAATTTTTTATAAAGTGAAGGGCACAGTTGTAAATTCATAAAATTGCAAGATGAAATTGAAATATATCAATATGACATTAAAATGCAGGATAAATTTTCCTGAATGGGGTTTGACCTTTGGCTCAATTTAATTTGGACCAGAATGAGAAATTTGTTGATTCAAATGGATCATTTTAGTGGGAAATTACTACTACAAACCATTTGCCTCTTTCCTCTTTTTCCTACCTTGCTGACAACCCCATCTCTTTTTCTTTGTTTGGCGGAAATCAAGGAGAAAGGAAGGATCCATGAGAAGAGCATGCAGCAATTCATGTGATCCCAACAAGATTTCAATGGGTTTGCCAATAAGGAAGGTGAGGAGAAGTGTATGGTGAATTGTGATAAATGGTGTGGTTATAGCCTTGATTTCAGATGGTATTGAAGGACGTTGCAGATCCAAGACCTAGTGTATGTGTGGAAAAATTATATTTATATATGATTTCATATATTAGTGGGGGCAATAACATATTTTTTAGCCAAATTTTTATAACATATATACTAGCCACCTTTGTGCAATGTATGCATCTTAAGTCTCGGTGGAGCAGTTGCCCAAGCCGGAACAATGTAGATCCGCCTGTGTTCAAGGTCTTGAGGTTGTCTTGATGCCAGATTGGTGTTTTGATGAGGTTTGTGTTCCTATTTAAGTTCAATTGTTTGTTCACAAAGCATGTCACATAAAGGGGTATTGTTTTGCACAAAAAAAAGTGGATGGATTTCACTGTTGTCCTAATTGGACAGCAAATGTACATTGATCTTAATGATGTCCTACGCTGAGCAGCAGGTTTTATAACTATTTACTCATGACGCGCGAAGGGGACAATTATTCATCAGATTCGTTCAGCATTTTCACGCCAACTGAAGCAAGAATTATAAAGATAAAGCATCGATGATCTCAGAGAATTTACTCCATATAAGTTTAAAAAAATCATACCAATCCAAGCCCTAAAGTCGACATATATGAATCAAAAAACAAAACGAGAGCACGGGCTCCAAACCAGACATACCACTGCATTAGTTTTCACTTCGGGGACCCCAGAAGATTTATCTAGAGTCAGATCGAGGTTGTTCGACCAGTTGAAGGACGAAGAGGTTGAATTGGAGGAAGCCCAGAGGAAATCCGCGACGAGGACGACCCCCAGAAGCGCAACGCAGGAGAGGACCAAGAAAAACCTCCCCGACTTCTTAGATCTCGCCATCAAAATGCCCGCGGGAGGATGGATCCCCAGAAGAGATCGAAGAGTGACGGCAGAAGAAGGCGAAATGAAGAACGGAACCTAGAGGTGAAGGATAGAAGCCGACGGGATTTAAACAAGAGAAAGAAACGAGGCGGTCCGGTTGCTTCAGCAACAGTGATGAAACGGAGCGGGTCGGTGGAGATGTTGGGCTGGTTTGGCTGCTGGCCGCACCGCAGAAGTAGTCAACTTTTGATGGTTTGGATGGTTTGGCGCTGCTTCTGTTGGCCGCACCTGCAAAAACCCGCTGGCCCTCAAAGGCAGCTAATTGCATGATTCTGCTGGACAGCAGGCATCGATCCCTGTTCATCGCCTCTCCTCGCAAACACCCGCTCGCCAGCTCCAGCGCTTGCCCCGCGTCCACCGACCTCCTCCTCCTTTGCTGCCTCTGCGTCCAGCATCTCCAACACTTCCTATGCCTCGCCAGTTCCAGATCCCGCCTCCTCCGCCGTTCAGATCTAGGGCCTGCTGTTACACCCCGAAATTTTTACATTGACCACATGGTCAACAATGGCACTAGACGACAAAGCTTAAATCGAAATCGCATTCGATTTCGGTGACTACGTGGGTACATGCACAGTGACGTGGTCTCCCTCCCTTCTCTCCCCTTTCTTTTCCTCTGATCACAGCCGCTGCATTCCTCCATGTCGCACGCAACATCTTGAGCCGTGTGCGCTTCACCAACGCGACACGCCAACTCCCCTTTCCCCCTACTGCGCTCACCCCCTCTCCCTTTCACGCGTCCACTTCACACGTATACTTCGCTGCCTTCGCCCTCTCCCTCGATCGACGAACCAGCTCCACCTCCTCCCTCCATTCCGGCCACAAATTCGGTCGCCTCCTCCCCATTTCCTCTCCACGAAAACGGCGGACGAGCTGCCTCCTCTCTCTCCTTCCACGCGATCAGCGGGGGGAAGAGTGAAAACCCCAAAATCTGGCGCGTTCCTTCTCCGGCGACCTCGGCAAGGCTCCCTCCAGTCTCGGCGAACCCTTCCTCCCCTCTCCGAAGCATTTCCGACGCCTTCTTCTCCAGCTCCGGCAAAGTGCGCGAGCAGCACCGCTGAGCCTTCGACCTTAGATCTACGCCATCTCCGGCATCTTTCCGAGAAACCAACGGTACAACCGGACTCACCTCGCCAGCGGCTACCTCATGACACTCCGGAAATTCTGATCGGTCGCCAAAGTTACTGTTCCGACGGCGGCGCCACTGTTCCGGTGATCCTCCAGCACCACCAGAACGCTGTCGTCACCCTCTTGTTGATTTCCTGAGTTTTTGACCTTGCGGAGTGCTCGAAAACACTGTTCCGGTGAACTCTCCGGTGAACCTTGGGAACCGTGTCGGCGCGGCAACTCAAGTATTCTGGGTTGGTTCTCGCGTATTCCAATGCTTACGGTGGTAAACGTTCGCACGAGGCTGCGAACTCGGTTAATGCCCTAACCCTGCTTAATACGCACGTGTTGTAGCACTGCATGTGGTTTAGGGCTATATCATGTTTCGACACGTAAGATAAACACAAGCATATTGTAACGCTACTCTCTTCGTGTATTGTAAGGTCCGACGGTATTAGATGCTCGGACGTGTATATCCGTTGGTTGGTTCTTTGCACAACCCTGCATTTCAAGGTAGGGTCTTCCTCCTGCCTTTGTTATGGTGTCAATTGCATGCTTAGGATAGCGGCACCTTACCTTAAGTTTATTCCGTTGATTTGCATCTAATTACCGTTGCAGTCTTATCCTATTGTATTGATCATACATGTGATTGCATGATATCTGTTTTTATGCTGTTGTTTATCTTTATGTTATGTGATCTGAGATATATACTTGTGGCTCTATATGAGCACCCGTTGAGCCCCATTTCCCGGGCTGTTATGATTGATGAGCTCCATGCGTGGGCAAATTTGATCTGTTGTGCCCTGGATTGGGCTGATATGACTCATTGAGATTATGTTGATACCGGTCGGTACTGTGGTGGGGAGATTGATCCAATCGACCGAGGTAGAATGTCGTAGTCGATGGGGGCGTGGCTACGATGGTTTTGTATCTTGGTCACGGGTTGTCATGGTGTTAGTACCATTGGCGGTTTGAGACGTCGACGAGTTGTTATCCCCGATTTGTTGTTTATCAACTTCGGGATGATCGGTGTTGGACGCTGCACCGGCGGGCTGCCGACGGGCAGTCGTCCCCTCTGTTTGAGCTAACAGTGGGGACCACTCCTCAGGAGTGCGGTCTTGCGGGACATGTAGTCTAGCTCTGACTGTTTTACTGATGCATGATGTTGTATATTCACTATAATGTTGTTTCAGTTTTATATATACATGTTACTGTCGTATACACACGTAGGGTTGGTAGAACTTGTAAATGAACTTTGCCGTTGTACATGCATCATATTTTCCTTATATCCCTACTTAGCCCTTCTGGCTAACCCCCTATATTCCCACCTCTCTTCCAGATCTTGGCGTGGTTCCCTCCCCTGGAGTTGATATAGATAAACTAGATTAGTGGCTACCACGGGGTGGTGCATTACTATTCTTGTTTATGTATTTTTCTTCAGTTATGTATTTGAGGTAGAGAGATATTTGGCATGTATTTATGTATGTCCGGTCGTGGACCGGAAGGTACTGTATTTGAGATTGTGTCAGAGAGATGTATTACTGGGTTGTATTATTTTATTCGATGCATTGGGATAGATATTGCTGACTCATCACGCAGGTTGATCGCTCGTCGCGCCTTGACGTTTGACCCCATACATACATGTATTTATGTATGTCCGATCGTGGACCGGAAGGTACTGTATTTGAGATTATGTCAGAGAGATGTATTACTGGATTGTATTATTTTATTCGCTGCATTGGGATAGATATTGCTGACTCATCACGCAGGTTGATCGCTCATCGGGCCTTGACGTTTGACCCTTGGGTCGTGGGCCCGAGTCCTGCATCGGGGCGTGACACCCGCCCCTGCTCCTTGCGTCCGCCGACCTCCTCCTCCGCCTCTACGTCAAGCATCTCCAGTGCCTCCTGCAAACCCTGCCTCCTCCGCCTCTCTACCGTCCAAATCCAGCGCCTGCCCTAGCTCCTTGCATCCGCCGACCTCCTCCTCCTCCGCCTCTGCGTCTAGCGTCTCCCCTGCAGCTCCCCTTCTGCATCTTCTCCTCCAACGCCTCGCCGACGCCTCCTCGTTCAGCGCTTCGCGTATGCTTCACCACCTCCTCCACGCTTCCGCTCGAGCTTCGCTTGTTCCCATCCTGCCTCCGCAAGTACCAAGGCATTTAGCTCCCGGAGCGCTTCTTGGCCGGCTGCATCAACGTCCAGCGCCACTTCCAATCTCTCCCAACCGACGACCCTGGTCATCAGCTACTGCAAGTGCGGCACCACCTGGCTCAAGGCGTTGGTCTTCGCCACTATCACCCGGTCGCAGCACTCCTCTGATTGCCACCCTCTCCGCTGCCTCAACCCCCACGAGTGCATGCCACTTCTTGAGGAGGAGGCCCGCAACCTCCAAGGGCTCAGCGAGATCAGAAAAGGATCTGCAAAGCTGGAACCATACGACTAATCAAGAGATAATTCGTAAATCAGACGAGATCACTCGTGAGAAGCTACAAGGAACCAGTTTAACTCTTGGATGGCTCGAAACTTGGATGATCTCCTCTTAATCCTTACAATGAATAGATGTGTATTGAATTGTCAGCTTTTTAATCTTTCTTTGTTCCTTCTAATCTCATTCAATACATCTTAATTATGAATAAAATGCGCATAAAGTAGTTCTGCTAGTTGCTAAACTAAATTACTCCTTTTTTGCTCATGTTTTCATTATATGTCTTGTTTGTGTCTAAATATATTGACTCCGAATGAGATATTATTGTATTAGACTATTTGACATTTTGGTGCATTAGTCAAAGAGATATTTTTCATTATTTATTTTATTTATAAAGTAATTATTTTCATAAGGCCATTGTTTCATAATCTACTATATTTTATTCTTCCTTAGCAATACATTTTATTTCTCACCAGCATTTGTAGTTTCCCAAATAGCTTCTGCTTCTCTCAGCCAGTTACTTTTCAACCAGCAATTCTTTAGCTAGCAAAAGCTAGAAGCAGAATCAGCCCCAAACTGGCCCGTTAGTCCGCCGAAACCGGTTACGTGGGATTCTTCTATCTAAGGAACAGTGCAACACGTCGAATCACGATGTAAGATCCGACTTAAGTTACCTAGATTATATGGATTCAACAACTCTAGCATACCCTCAGCCCTAATAATTTTTATATATTTGTATATGCGATATAAGATGCTTAAGTTATTATGATAATTTAAGGTTTTATTTTATTATTTATAACAAAGATCAAATGGATGTCATATTTCATGTTTAGCGTACACTTTATGCTGTGCATTAGGCTCATAGGTGTTTGAGACTCTCCTAATGAGGCTCATGTTTAGCTCTACACACCTCTAACATCAGCAGCGCACTCTGCATGCCTCTTATGCTTAGTTGAATTGCTAAAGTATCAACGATTTTTAGAAAGGACACATGAGATTACTGGCTACAGAAGGTGAGAGCCTGAGAGGTAGGGAGGTTGATGCTCCCCTAGCGAGGTTGCTAAGACTCTCAATATGCCGTCAAGGGAATGGGAAGTTGAGGAGTGCCGATGAGATCGGATGCTACCAGTAGGGTTTCACATATACTCTAGACAAGAATAAGGACTCTTAACTATGAGAAGCCATCAAATAGGTGCTTCTTATCGTACAATAGAACTTCTTAGTGTTCGTTTGGCGCTATACCGCTTCATGCGGCGATGTGCAGTAGCTTTTTTTTTTTTTTTTTTCTCGTTTGGATCTTGACTTATGCAGTATAATAATAATGATTTTAGAGTCTATTTGACCTTGCTTTTAAGCTAATTTTAGTAGTTTTTAAGTAAGAAAGTAGTTAGAAAACTATTTGGTAATGAAAAGTAAAAGCATAAAAAAATAATAAAAAAGTAAAAGTTGTGAAAGCTACAATTTGATGCTTTTGTAGCTTCACGTGATTTCATTTAAAATTTTAAGTTAAAATCTTTATGCTAAAAAAAATAAATATATTTATTATTTTAAATAATTTAAAATAAATATTTATTTATTATTTTAAATTTTGACATCAATTAAAAAGTTATTAATCAAACATCTTATAAATTTTGGTACAATACAACACAATTTAGCACAATTATAAAACTATTAATAACGGGCCAAACAAGCCCTAGAGTATGGTAGATAAAAGTTGGTAAACAGCTTTAGCCGCTACCAAAGCACCCCTCTTATTACTCTCTCACTTCTAATATATAATATTAATTAATCTAATATATATTAAGTTTAATTAATTATTTTTAGTACAAAATTAATTATTAAATTTTATGTTACAAAATAATTATTTCATCTTATAAAAATTAATTATTTTTTAAAAATAATATATTAGTTTATATATATATATATATTAATTGTTTTATAAAATTAGATATTTAAAAAACTTAAAATTTTTAGTAAGATTACTTAATTAAAATTTATAACACATTAAATCTACCCAAACAACTTTAACCAGCATTTACTATAGTGATAGTGCAGTTGTTAAAGTAGATTTATCCAAACACCCTTTACAATAGGTAGTCTGTTGATAGGGCCTAAACGGCTGCTATCGTAAGTGCACGGTCTATCGCGTAATAAAAAGATCGAACCCACAGGGACTAGGGTCAAGTAGTAACTGATCGGTCAGTTCGTAGCTAGGTTAACAATTAAGGGGGAAAATAACTAAAATCCTAGTGCAAGTAATTAAACTAAAACAGACTTAAATCAAACAACGCAAAGAGCAAAGCAAACGGGGTTTTAAGATTATGAGAGAGGATCGGGGTTTTAGGTTTCACCACACTGAAGCATGCAGAAATATTAAGGTTTGATATTTTAAATTGAGTTTTATCTTAGTTCTCAAGGTAATCCTTCCTAGGGTACAGACGCGCTCCCTCTCAGGACACGGTCCGGTATCCGCTTTAACCCAAGTCTCCTACTCTCGTGGCTTACCTAGGTTAAGTCGGATCCAATGGGATCTGTGAAGGATTAGGGTTCCTTGGGTGATTTCGAGTGCTCTCGCAACACGAAATCACCAGTCCAGTCTAAGGGGTTCTAATGATCAAGGTTCACCTCTCAGTCCTTCCCTTGACATCTAAGACATGCATACGTATGACCAGTACATAAACACGAGATAAAACATTCTAAACATAAATAAGAACAAAAGTAAGTAAAGAAATATATAGATCAAACCATAGTATTCAACATTCATTCAGTGGCTACGCCCAAACCCCGAAATTAGAGTCTACGCTACAAGATTCATCATTGAATACATCAAATCTCTCACAAAAATAAAATCAAACCAAAGGGAAGGGTAGATCTTTGATGGAAGAAGGCCCAGCACGAAGATCCACGCCGGAACGACGAAGAAATCAAGCCGGAACAGAGTTGTCGCCAAGAAAATCGCCCCAAACCCTAAGGTCTCGTAGTTTCGCTTCGTTCTCCGCAACCGCTTGACCAAATCCGGTGATTCTGGTCCCAAAACGTTCGTATCCAAGTTGGGAAGGTCTCCCTAAGAAGGACAACTCGGCTGGGAGCACGAGGCTCAGGGAGCCGGAGAGAGGAAAACGCCAACCGAGGGCAGCTGACACGACCGCAAGTGCACGGTTATGTCGTAGTAATATAAAAGATATCGAATCCCACAGGGAACAAGGTTGAGTACCAGAAAATCAGAGTCCTAATAGCTAGGTGAATCGAAATCGGGTTTTGAAAGCAGAAATCGAAAACAAGTAATCAACGCTACGACAGTAGGAGGTAAATATGAGAGAGAAATCGGGGCTTTGGTTTTCACCACGATGACTACTTTAATCGCACAAAGCAGATGTCAGTTATTTGGATTGTTGATTTTGCACAAGGAATCTAACCCTAAGGTACAAGGTGCCCTCTCACGAGTGTACACCCCGGTGCTCGACTTAGAACAACCTCCTACTCTCGCGGTGGATTTTTTTTTAGTTAAACAGTGAACATCATGGCCTGGTGAACCCCACGGGGTTCACCCGTGAAGTGCACTGTACAAGCGTCTAGACTTTGTAACCAAAGTGTTTCACAGCCAGGTGAACCCCACTGGGTTCACAAGAATTTCAGCACGCACAGGAACCCTCTAGTGAGCTTCACAGACTGGTGAACCCCACGGGGTTCACCATCTCTCCTAAGACCAGAAAATTTCCAGAGCGCTTCACGGGTCGGTGAACCCCAGTGGGTTCACCCGTGTTTCTGTTGCTTCAGCCCGACCACAGTAAACATCATGGGCGAGTGAACCCGGGCGGGTTCACTCGAATTTCAAGTCGAGTTCGCCCAAAAATTAGGGCACGCACGCGAATGTCTGCCGCCGCCTTCCATACTTGGCGAAATCCACCCGATCGCGCCGCCTTCTCCTCTTCTAAGCCTCCGAAGGGATCTCTAAGGGTTTGATCTTGGTTTTCCCTCTCATCCGAACCAGTTTCTTCTTCAATCGGTTCTAGATTTTCGCCTCGCCAGATCGAACGAGCTTTCGCGCCGCCTCCCGATCTCGACGAGATCGACTGATTGCACCGCCTTCCCCCCATCTTATCACTTGAAGGTGATCTCTCAGGTTCTATCCAAGATTCCTAGCACTCCGATCGAGTTCAACTTATCTGTTTCGCACCAGATTTTCGTGTCGTCTGCTCTCCGGAGACTTTACTCCGCCGCTTCTGTTCTGTGAGCACCTCCAACCAGATCTTCCAGCCGACGCTTACGAGCCATCTTCCGATCATCTTCACCAACTATGCCACCAAGGACAAAAGCCATAGCTAGCAAGAGAACCTCACATCCGCAGCAAGCACTGTCAGATTCGTCCGCCACGGACGATGAGGAGTACGAGCCGATGCCTACTCCTCCTTCTTACCGGCCTTCTTCAGCTACGCCAGGCTCTTCTTCGTCTCGTCACGGTCGCACACCTGCCAGCCGACCACAACCCTACGTATCTCCCCCGAATGAGTTTGGGATTATCTTCTAGAATGCCGCGCAAGAGGCACGGTATCAGATACTGCAACAACGCCGCGTGCTTAATACGAGGTATCTTGACCGAACCACACTACAGATGCTAGGAGATGTTGATTTGATGTATGCAACCATAGGGTGGGAGCAATTCCAGCAGCTATTCTCACCCACTTACATTGACACCACTCTGGAATTCCTGAGCTCATTAGAAGTAAAGGCTGATCCTATACTTGAGGATAATCCAGACCGTCTGTCTTTCCACTTGGGTAATATCGAACACATCCTCACTCTTTCACAGTTTCGCAGTGTTTACGATTTTCCAGAGCCTTGTGCACGCAGAGTACCTACCGAGTACAGTGAACAAAATTTTTGGGGTGCTATCACTAACGAGCACATCTACTCCGCCCGTGTAGCTCGTGCTTCCAGTCTGTGCAACCTGTTAAGTCACTTTTATATAGCATTTTATACGATGTTACCGCCATGTTTTCACTCTTTCTCGATGTTAGCCTTGGGTTTATATTGAAATATTACGATATTTGCGGAATCTTCACTACTCTGTGCTTTTGCTTAATTTCAGGAAAGAAAGTGAGGCGATACAGCAATTTTCAGCCAAGATGGAATTCGCAGCAAATAACACACCCCACCCAGGGAAATCAGTCACGCCTTGCGGTTTCTGTTCCAACGGGAATCAACTTTCCAGACTTTGTCCATCTCTTATATGCGTTGAAGAAGGATGATTATGGGGGGCAAAAGAGGAAATCGACAGGGAGAGAAGTTGAGGCGAATTGAACAAAGGGAATTTAGAGGGGCGGCGGCACTTACCAAAGAAGAAGCGGATCTTGCGAGGGCGAGAGGGAGAACACGACCTGCATCTGTGGCGACAACAAGGAAGAAGACGATCGGCATCTGTGTGGCGACAGCAAGGAAGAAGACGCTTCATCATCGCGAGGGCATGAGGAAGAAGAAGAACGAAGAAGAGAGAAAATTCTGCACCCTCCTAGTTCCTGCTTGGGGCGATATCCATCTTCGTCTCCCTATTCTCTCGTCTTATCTTATTGTTCATGACTGCTATGATTAAACTTATTGAAAACCTGTTTTGGAACATGAACTTGATAGCTTAAATCCATTTCAAGGCTAGGGGAAAACCCCTCGTATGATTTGTGCATTGATGTTTGGTTTTAATATATGAATCCTTTGTCGTTCTATCTTACCTAGTTGCGTTCTTTGCATGTTGATTGATAATTGCTTTCTCCATGATCTAGATATCTTATAATGTTGAAAGACATATATTGATGTTGGAAACCCTAGGTATGAATGTGCCAATCGCCATGCGAAAGCTGGCAATTGCTCATGGGCAGTGTATATCTCCTCGTGCCCATTGGGTTTATGAGACGAAGCGTACTACGACGGTAGACGCTTAGCCGCATAAACACCTAGTTGCGCCTTTGAGAGAAGGGTGACTAGTACATTAGAGGAGGAGATATATACTATTACATCTCACGCTTCTTGGGTTAGTTCGGGGAAGCGTACTACGACGGTAGACGTTTACCCGTGCGAATACCTAGTTGTATCCTTGAAAGAGGACGACCTTTATATTCGATGCTTGCCCTAGAACTCTCTGGATAATTATCATGCTTTTTATTATCTATGCATAACTCATCGAGGTGGTAAACCCCTTGCCTTGATTTCTTGCATCCTTGATCAACCCTAGTGCAGTTTTGTTATTCTTCTGCTTTTCATTTAGTTAGTCTTAATTTAGAAAACTATTCAAACCGTCTATTGTTGTTTAGCTTGTAGAAGCTTAGTCAGTTGGTACTTGGTATTTGGTCTCTGTGGGATCGATACATTTATTACTTCGATATATCCGTATACTTGCGGAGCGTATCAAGTTTTTGGCGCCGTTGCCGGGGACCAAAATACCAATATTGACACGTTTAAGTAACTGCTAGACTAAACCTTTTTACTTTACCTATTTTCCTATTTTTTATAGCTTAACGATAAAATCCTTTACTTTGAGCTATCACTGCTTATCATTTATTTCTTTGGGAAGTTTGACTTAAATTTTTGCTTGGTTTATGCGCAGAACTCTACGACTAGGACCCCTTACACCTGCCGATCCGGAAATTGAGAAAATGTTCCGTCGCCGTAGAAAAGCAAGAGCAACTATTCCAGAAAAAGAGATTTTAGAGGAACCTAAGATGGATGAACGCCGCACCCTCAGAGATTTTGCTTTACCCAGCGCTCAGGGCATTCAGAACAACATTACTCGGCCTCCGATCGAGGCGAATAATTTCGAGATCAAGCCGGCCCTCATTAATATGGTATCGCAGCAACAGTTCTGTGGTTCCCCACTCGAAGACCCAAATTTGCATCTGACCATCTTCTTGGAAGTGTGCGACACGCTCAAGATGAACAGTGTTACTGACGACGCATTGCGTATGAGATTATTCCCGTTTTCCTTGCGGGACAGAGCTCGATCTTGGTTCCATTCACTTGCTGGCGAACCCATTACCACATGGGAGTGACTATCCGCGGCTTTTCTATCAAAGTATTTTCCGCCAAGCAAGACGGCCCAACTGCGGACCCAGATCACGAATTTTTCCCAACGGGACACAGAATCATTATGTGAAGCGTGGGAGCGCTTCAAAGAACTTCAGAGGTTGTGCCCTCATCATGGGCTGGAGAAGTGGCTCCTCGTCTATACATTTTATAATGGGCTCAACTATAATACCAAGCTCACTCTCGATGCCACAGCTGGTGGCGCCTTCATGAACAAAGAACTCGAAGACGGTTGGAACCTAATAGAGAATATGGCCACGAATCACCATCATTGGGCAACCGAAAGAACTGTGTCATCAAAAGGAAACGGTAAATTCAATCTGGACACTTTGAATTCTATAGCTGCCAAGGTGGACTCCTTGGCCCACAAACTTGATTCCTTGGGTTTGAACTCTGTTATAGTCAATAGTATATCATGTGAGAGTTGTGGCACACCAGGACATTTATCTTCTGATTCCCAGATGGGACCTGTTCCTTTTATGGACTTACCACCGGAACAAATGAATGCATTAAACGGTTTTCCATCAAGGCTGCAACATGACCCATATTCTAATATATACAATCCTGGGTGGAGGAGCCACCCGAATTTTTCTTATCGCAACACCAATGCGGCGCAACAAACTAATTTCAAGCAACCGCCGGGTTTCCAGCAACAATGGGCACATAATTTCCAACAAGCACATAATTTCCAACAACAGCAGCCGCCGAAGTCAAGTCTGGAATCCGCTTTGGAGAGTTTCATTGTGGCTCAAACCAAACAGAACAGTCGCATGGAAGAGAATTTCCAACGGCTAACCTCCTAGTTTGAAGCATTAACCACGCATACCAAGATGCTCGAAACTCAAATAGCACAGCAAGCCTCCACCTCAACCAGAGCTCCTGGGAAACTTCCAGGACAACCGGAGGCTAATCCTCTGGAGCATTGTAACGCAATAACGACACGAAGCGGCAAACAACTTGACGAGCCTGCAATGCCTAACGATGTACAGAGAGATCCCGAGCAAGAGATTAACCAGAACGAAGAAGCAAATCATGAAAAGCCGGGAGGCGAGCAAAAGAAAAATAAGGAACCGGTTTACATACCGCCACCACCCTACAAACCGGTCATCCCATTTCCACAAAGGCTGGCGAAGGCGACACTCGATCGCCAATTTGGTAAATTTATGGAAATGCTGAATAAACTTCATATTAATATTCCATTCACTGATGCACTAGCGCAGATGTCCGCTTACGCCAAATTCCTCAAAAAGATTTTGTCTAACAAGAGGAAACTGGAGATACAGGGGACAGTAGCACTGACAGAGGAGTGTAGTGCCATAATTCAAAATAAATTACCTCCTAAACTAAAAGACCCTGGAAGTTTCTCGATCCCATGCCAGATTGGAAATATGAATTTTCAAAGAGCTCTATGCGATCTTGGCGCTAGTGTCAGTCTGATACCACTCTCGATATGCAAGAAGTTAGACATGGGAGAACTGAAGGAGACAAGCATCTCACTGCAACTAGCCGACCACTCAGTTCGGCACCCGATGGGCATTCTTGAAGATGTATCGATCAGAGTCGGTAAATTCTTCATACCGGCGGACTTTGTTGTATTAGAAATGGAAGAAGATGCAAGACTTCCCATAATTCTTGGCCGACCATTCCTGGCCACTGCTGGAGCTGTTATAGATGTTAAAAATGGGAAACTCTCTTTAAACATTGGTGAAGACGTTATAGATTTTGATATATCTGAAAGCTTAAAACGTCCCTCTTTTGCAGGTACAAGCTATAGCGTAGATGTTGTGGAAGACGAGATAGGCAGCACATGTACCATAGAGGATGAACCGATACCGTTGGGACAAAGTCAAACCGGTGAAGAAGAGCGTGAAGAAGAGGATGAATCGGAAGTAGTAACATGTCTACAACTGCCGAGCACCATTACCGCGGTAAACGAGTGTAAAGAAATTGAACTCAAACCGTTACCGAGCAATTTAAGGTATGAATTCCTAGACTAGAACTCCACTCTACCGGTAATTGTCGATGCGGGACTTGATGAGGTACAAACTCGCTCTCTCTTGAACATACTTAGGGAGTATAAGAATGTCATTGGATACAAATTAGAAGATATTAAAGGTATTAATCCATCCATTTGCATGCACAGGATATTCTTGGAGGAAGGCAGCAAACCCACCATCGAAGGACAAAGATGACTTAACCCAAATATGAAGGAAGTAGTGAAAAAGGAGATCTTAAAACTTTTAGACGCAGGGGTAATCTATCCCATCTCCGACAGTGCATGGGTAAGTCTGGTACATGTTGTACCAAAGAAGGGAGGAACAACAGTGGTGAAGAACGAGAAGGATGAACTAATTCCGACACGGACAGTCACAGGCTGGAGGATGTGTATAGATTTTAGGAAGTTGAATAAAGCTACTCGAAAGGACCATTACCCGTTACCATTCATCGACCATATGTTGGAACGTCTAGCTAGCAATTCTCATTTTTGTTTTCTCGATGGATATTCAGGATTCTTCCAAATTCCTATCCACCCGGAGGACCAGGAGAAAATAACGTTCACTTGTCCCTATGGCACGTTCGCCTACCAGCGAATGCCATTCGGCTTGTGCAACGCACCCGCCACGTTCCAACGTTGTATGACTGCTATATTCTCAGACCTCGTTGAAGATGTGATGGACATATTCATGGACGATTTTTCTGTATATGGTTACTCTTTTGATATTTGTCTTGCTAATCTATCTCGAGTCTTGCAGCGATGTCAAGAAGCCGATCTCATGCTGAATTGGGAAAAGTGTCATTTCATGGTACAAGAGGGAATCGTGCTTCGGCACTTGATATTGAAGAGAGGAATAGAAGTCGACAAGGCAAAAGTCGACGAGATTGAGAAGCTTCCACCTCCAACCTCCGTGAAAGCAATTCGAAGTTTCTTGGGTCACGCCGGTTTCTACCGGCGCTTCATTAAAGATTTTTCAAAAATTTCTAGACCATTAACTTGTCTCTTAGCTAAAGATGTACCTTTTCTCTTTGACAGGGATTGTCTACAAGCCTTCAACACTCTAAAAGAAGCTCTTATCTCAGCACCGATTATGCAACCGCCGGATTGGACCCTCCCATTCGAACTCATGTGCGATGCGAGTGATTATGCTGTGGGAGCGGTACTGGGACAGAGAAAAGAAAACCGGTTGCACGCGATCTACTATGCGAGCCGAACACTTGACGAAGCACAAGTGAACTATGCGACGACTGAAAAAGAGCTATTGGCCGTGGTCTTTGCATTTGACAAATTCCGATCTTATGTTGTGGATTCTAAAGTTATTGTGTTTACTGACCATGCAGCCATCAGGTATTTAATGAGCAAGAAGGACGCGAAGCCGCGACTCATCAGATGGATTTTGCTCCTGCAAGAGTTTGACATTGAAGTAAGAGATAAGAAAGGGGCAGAAAACTTAGTGGCCGACCACCTCTCTCGTCTGACATATGAACAAGATGAACGGTTGGAGGCAGAATTGGAAATCAACGACTTCTTCCCTGACGAGAAACTCTTAGCACTCTCAAGCGTTGAACCCCCATGGTATGCGGACTTTGTGAACTTCTTAGCTGCAAAGATTTTACCTCTTGGACTCACCTATCAACAGAAGAAGAAGTTCCTTTCTGATGTCCGTCACTACTATTGGGATGAGCCATTTCTTTTTAAGAGGTGCACAGATTCAATATACCGGTGATGCTTACCCGAAGAAGAGTACTCAGATGTCTTGTACCACTGTCATGGATCTTCTTATGAAGGACACTGCAGCATGTCGAAGACAGCTTTTAAGGTTTTACAGAGCGGCTTCTACTGGCCTACATTATTTTGAGACGCTTAGAAATTTATGAAAAGCTGTGACCAAAGCCAGCGCACCGGCAATATATCAAGAAGAGACGAGATGCCCTTGAACAACATCTTAGAAGTTGAAATCTTTGATGTCTGGGGAGTGGATTTTATGGGACCGTTCCCATCTTCATTTGGACATAAGTATATACTAGTTGCAGTAGACTATGTATCAAAGTGGGTGGAAGCGCTGTCCTCTTCCACCAATGATTCCCACGTTGTTATGAAACTACTCAAGAAGGTAATCTTTCCACGGTTTGGAGTACCGCGGGGGATCATCAGTGACGGTGGCTCCCATTTCATTGAACAGCGCTTTGCAACGCTTCTGAGAAAATATGGAGTCACCCACAAAGTCGCCACGCCATACCATCCGCAAACCAGTGGGCAAGTTGAAATCTCCAACCGCGAGCTTAAGAAGATTTTGGAGAAGACCGTCTCACGAGCACGAACAGATTGGGCCCTGAAATTGGATGATGCTCTCTGGGCGTATCGTACAGCATTTAAGACACCTATAGGGATGTCGCCCTATCAATTGGTATATAGTAAATCTTGCCATTTGCCGGTTGAATTAGAGCACAAAACATTTTGGGCCACGAGGACCTTGAACTTTGATTTTAAATCAGCTGGTGAGAAGCGAGTCTTGCAAATTAACGAACTTGATGAATTGAGGTTAAGCACTTATGAAAACGCATGCATTTACAAGGAGCGCACCAAGAGGTGGCATGATCAAAAGATCTTAAGGAAAGAATTCAAAGAGGGAGATCTAGTTTTGTTATTCAACTCCAGACTAAAGCTATTCCCAGGCAAATTGAAAACAAGATGGTCTGGACCATTCACTGTTATGAAAGTTTACCCATTTGGAGCAGTTGAGATCAATGACAAAGGGTCAGGGACATTTAAGGTTAATGGGCAACGTTTAAAGCACTATTTCACCGATGAGCAAATTGAGAAGAGAGGCATCATCCCTCTTTCAGATCCTTCAACTCCTCCCTGACGCGACATTATGGTCAAGCTAAAGACCTTAAAATAGCGCTTCTTGGGAGGCAACCCAAGTTTTCTTCCTTGCTTTATTTATTTCTTTTGGTAGTTAGCTTTTGATATTTTAATTAGTGGTAATGGTATTTTGATTTTGAAATGGTAAAATGATCTTTAGAGTATTTGGTTGCTTTGAATTCATGTTGGAGCCTGATTATATGTTTGCCATTGTTCAGGAAAGCTGCAGAAGAAATTTGGTCATTTTGTGCAACCTACAGAAAGTTCCACGGGTGACCCCTGGAGAATAACCTCACCCCGCGGCATCTGGAAGGAGTCCTGCAACAACACTCTACTCTGGTACTCTGTTCTGAAGCAGAGCACATTTTTCCCACAGATTCTTCCGCGGGTGACCCTAGGAGAATAACCTCACCCCGCGGCCTCTGAAGCTAAAATTTCCAGCATGAAGGCAAAAAGACCACAACATGTTTCTCAGGGGACCCCATGATCAAAACCCCACCCAAGGTTTCTGCAGGCAAAATCTGACTGTTCAACCCCGGCCTTGGACGCAAATGTAATTTCTCTATAGAAACTTCCGCGCGCGTGGGGGGGGGGGGGGGGGGGGGGGTGGGGGGGGGGGGGTGTGGTAAGGGATCCGAACCTCACCCCGCGACTTTCATTGGGACCCACTTAACCCACATATCCTCCCACTCTAGCCAAAACCCACACCCTGTGGAACCCTAGTCGCCAACCCGCCGATTCCCCTACTCTCGCTCGCCCCCTTCGTCGCCGACCCATCCCCAGTCTTCCCTCCTCGCCGGAGCAGCAATTCACGCCGGTGAACCTCCTCGACAACCAGCAACCTCGCCCCTCGACAATGGCTCCACGGAAGGCTAGTGCTCCACGGCATTCCAATCCATCTCCTCAACTACCTCCTCCAGTCGGATCGACGCATCCTCGCCGGAAGACCTTCGTCCGCCACCCTAAGCGGCATCAAACATCATCATCGGCGGCTCCACAATCTCCTCCCCGCACCTCTGCTCCGCCCGATTCCTCTCCGCCACCAGCCGGCCGTTCCTCCACCGCCACCTACAGCCGGCGGATAGTAGGCAAACGCCCCATGCGCTCAGAGCAACAATCTGCCACTACACCAGGATCCGCCGAGACTTCCCCTGCTGACGAGTCCCCTGTTGCCGACCACCCCACTATCATCTTTCGAGATGCTAATCAAGAGGCGAGGTATGCGATGCTCTCTAAACGTCAAATTGTCAATACAAGATATTTGGATGCTCCAACGTTGGTACAGCTAGGTCTTTTGGATGATGTTGTGTGGCTTTTGAAAAAGTTAGGATGGGATAAGTTGAACATGGCGTCGCCAACCCACATCCCTATCACCCTGGAAATTATTAGTTCTGTTTATACTAGATATGCAGGCAGGAACAACGAGATATTCCTCATTTGTTTCCGCCTACAAAACAAGGAATACACCATCCCTCTTGTGGAGTTTAACTCCATCTACGGCTTCCCACCTGACGTAGCGTTCCACCACCAGCGCAGCGCATGGGTGAATGACTTCTGGCGCTCCATCTCTGGTGAAAGCATGTTCAACTCAAAGAATGCGCGTGCTAGCGCAATTTCCAACCCGTGCTTGCGCTACGTCCACCGGCTCCTTTCCAACACTATTTTTGCCCGTGGAGACAGTGATTGTACGACACGGCAAGTCGAGCTGCTATTCTTATGGTCTATGCTGCATCAGTTCCCTCTAAACACGGGTCACTTCCTAGTCAAACACATGGTTCACATAGACAGAACAACCAAAGGGTCCATTGCCATTGGGGGTCTGTTGACGCCCCTTGCTCTCCATTTTGGCCATAACCCCTTTGGCACTCCTGAAGCAAAGGGCAGTAGACGTATCAATGTTGAGGCTTGCATTGCGATGCGGATGCTAGTCCGCCAAGGTGATATCTATCACCTCACTCTCAGAGGAAGCCTCCAGACCATACCGCTGTCGAATACCTTGCGCACGATCATCCGATCCAGAGAGAATTGGCATCTAGCTCCCGAGGATGGCAACTCAGCCACCCCTTCTACAGCCGGATTAGGTCCTGCCCCATTCACCGACGGACCGAACCCTAGAGCTCCTCATGAACTCTCTACACATGAGCTACTCGTGGCATTACTCCAGAAGCAACAAGAGCACGAACCACAAACCACACAGCTCTTGGAATCTGTGCAGCAGATCAAGCAGTTTCTTCATGCCCGTTTTCCAGGATTTCCAGACAATGATCATTCTTCCTCTACTGACGACGATATCAGTGACGCGGGAGATGACCCCCGCGATTGATCTTGTGAGTTTCCTTACCCTACCCCCTCCCTATTTTGCTATATTCTTGATTCTGTAGTTTTGCATCGTGGACGATGCTTTGTTTTGTTGGTGGGAGGGGTGCTTAGGATTGTAATTTTTGGAAATTTCATTTAAAACTATTTCTAGCACATTACCATTTACTTTACCATTTCTATGACTTAGTTTAGTTTTAACTTTAGGACGTCTCATTTTGATAGCTAAAACTCCTCATATGCTATAGAATTCACTGGAGTATCTTACTATTCTTCAAGCTTGATTTTATGACTGTTTTTGGCTGTTAATGTGCTTCATTTACATGATCCTGTTTTTCTATCGATACATGCTTAAAACCGGTCTAATGTCATGAGATACAATCATCTACATGAGACAAATTGAACATTGGATTTTGTTAAGCCGAGCACTCACTTAAACTGTGGGACACGCAAGTTTACCACGCTTGATCGATATAGATTGGTTCCTTCCCTCTACCTGCTGTACTTGAACCTTCCACCACATCCCTCAATCTCTGTCACCACAAATAAATAAATAAAAAAGCGAGAAGAAAAATAAAATTGACTCCCCTACTTGGCACTATGTAAAATTGACAGTGGTACCTAAGAGATGGGTTGAAGTCTATAAAAAAAAAGATGAAAAGAAAGATTCTCTAGCGAAGTCTAGAGACATTTGAAAAAGGAGGAAAAGAAAAAGGGAAGTGAAAATATTTGTATACATTCATGTCATCCATGGCACATCTCTTTCCACTTCCACCATTCCATCTCATTATCTCGGGGGATATGCATCAGCTATTGGGAGGAACCATGACATTGACCATCTAGTTTGGAAATTATGTGGAGTAACACGTTTATCTTGGGTTGTAAAGCTCATCATTTTGATTTATGATAGGAGTTTATTGTTTGTGCATTGTTTGACCACTTCATGGACCGGCGATAGCATTATCCAAGTGAGAATTGGATTTATGTTTTATGAAAGCATCCTTACAGCTGAACTTCATTTTATCTTTGCTTGAGGACAAGCAAGAGTCTAAGTCTGGGGGAGTTTGTTAAGTCACTTTTATATAGCATTTTATACGATGTTACCACCATGTTTTCACTATTTCTCGATGTTAGCCTTGGGTTTATATTGAAATATTACGATATTTGCAGAATCTTCACTATTCTGTGCTTTTGCTTAATTTTAGGAAAGAAAGCGAGGCGATACAGCAATTTTCAGCCAATATGGAATTCGCAGCAAATAACACACCCCATCCAGGGAAATCAATCACGCCCCGCAGTTTCTGTTCCGTTGGGAATCGACTTTCCAGACTTTGTCTCTTATATGCGTTGAAGAAGGATGTTATGGGGGGCAAAAGAGGAAATCGACAGGGAGAGAAGTTGAGGCGAATTGAACAAAGGGAATTTAGAGGGGCGGCGGCACTTACCAAAGAAGAAGCGGATCTTGCGAGGGCGAGAGGGAGAACACGACCTGCATCTGTGGCGACAACAAGGAAGAAGACGATCGGCATCTGTGTGGCGACAGCAAGGAAGAAGACGCTTCATCATCGCGAGAGCGTGAGGAAGAAGAGAGAAAATCCTGCACCCTCCTAGTTCCTGCTTGGGGCGATATCCATCTTCTTCTCCCTATTCTCTCGTCTTATCTTGTTGTTCATGGCTGCTATGATTAAACTTATTGAAAACCTGTTTTGGAACATGAACTTGATAGCTTAAATCCATTTCAAGGCTAGGGGAAAACCCCTCGTATGATTTGTGCATGGATGTTTGGTTTTAATATATGAATCCTTTGTCGTTCTATCTTACCTAGTTGCGTTCTTTGCATGTTGATTGATAATTGCTTTCTCCATGATCTAGATATCTTATAATGTTGAAAGACATATATTGATGTTGGAAACCTTAGGTATGAATGTGCCAATCGCCATGCGAAAGCTGGCAATTGCTCATGGGCAGTGTATATCTCCTCGCGCCCATTGGGTTTATGAGACAAAGCGTACTACAACAATAGACGCTTAGCCGCATAAACACCTAGTTGCGCCTTTGAGAGAAGGGTGACTAGTACATTAGAGGAGGAGATATATACTATTACATCTCACGCTTCTTGGGTTCATTCAGGGAAGCGTACTACGACGGTAGACGTTTACCCGTGCAAATACCTGGTTGTATCCTTGAAAGAGGACGACCTTTATATTCGATGCTTGCCCTAGAACTCTCTGGATAATTATCATGCTTTTTATTATCCATGCATAACTCATCGAGGTGGTAAACCCCTTACCTTGATTTCTTGCATCCTTGATCAACCCTAGTGCAGTTTTGTTATTCTTCTGCTTTTCATTTAGTTAGTCTTAATTTAGAAAACTATTCAAACCGCCTATTGCTGTTTAGCTTGTAGAAGCTTAGTCAGTTGGTACTTGGTATTTGGTCTCTGTGGGATCGATACATTTATTACTTCGATATATCTGTATACTTGCGGAGCGTATCACAACCCAGTGATCAAGTACGTTCATCGCGTATTGGCCCACACCCTCTTTGGTCGTGGTGAAAGTGACGGTATGGTATGACAGACTGAGTTATTCTATATCTGGTGCATGCTCCACAGTTTTAAAGTCGATTCTGGGTATTATCTGGCAAAGCATTTCAGCCGCGTCGCCCGTTCTTTGAGGGGGGGCGATAGTCATTGGCGGCTTGATCACACCTTTGGCAGTTTCCCTAGGCATCATCCCCTACGGCACATTGGAAGCCACCGGCAACAACAGGCTCGACATCGAATCTTGTGTTGCCATGAAGCTGATCATTCACAAGGGTGATTCGTACTGTATGACATTCAAGGGGAACCCCTTCTGCTTGCCTTTGCCAAACCCGGAGCGCACATCAGTCAGAGTCCGTGGAAACTGGCGCATCCAGCCAATTGAGGACGCACAGCCTGATCCAGTCGACACTACACGGCCAGCACCTGGAGCATTTTCTTTAGGCGGCACCTCCTCTCACGATTCTATGATGTCTGTGTTGTAAGAAATTAAAGAGGAGCAGCTCCATCAACGAGAGATGATCGATCATTTGGACACCACTATCACATATATCCAGCAGGAGCAATCCTCTCGATGGGAGTCGATGGAGGCTCACATGCAGAGGCAACACAAGATGATGGGTTCTGTTTGGGAGAAGCTATCATGCATGGATGATAGGCTGGCCTTCATCAATGAGGAGAACATGACATGCATGGACATCTCTTCTGACGAGGAGGCCGAGCCAGATTATAGCGCACGTGGGAAGAGCAAGAGCTCTCAGGCTTCTGGCTCTCGCTCGCGCAAGAGGAAGTAGCTTCCCATCCGCACCCACATCATCGTCCACTCCTCTCACATCACGGTATTGCATAGAGGACTATGCAAACTTTTAGAGTGGGTGAGCTTTCTTTACTCCGGTCTTTGCTTTCCTTTCTTCATGTGGCTGCGATTTGTTGTGATGTTGGAAATTGATACTTTTCATTTTGAGATGGTTGGATATTATGTGGCATTGTATCTTATATGCCATTATATTCGTGGGCCTGGTCCACATCCTCAGGCCCCACTCTATGACAGTTATGTATGACACTTTTCACTTTACTTTCATGCTCATATCAGTACTTTGCTATGATGATTGTGATTACATGCTGTGAAAATCTTGAATGATGTTATGATGCTTATTATTCATGAATTCATGTGTCTATCATGAGACTTGTCCTATGAAAGCTATTTCAAAATTTTGAGTTGAGTGCATGATTGGTTAGGAATGATCAAAGAATTAAGTCTGGAGTATACCTCCTTGTTAGAAATACTTTTTGATCATGTCCATATGATCTAAGATTTAGAAATTTTATAATTTGGATTGACTTTGAGTTGTTCATTTGTGGGTCAAACATTTCTATGATTGTTTAATCAACTTAAGCTTGCAGCTTACATGAGAATCATATTGAGATACATATTCACTTAGTTATTCCTTGATTTCCTTTCTATTGTTGGGGAGACACTGCATTTGTTAGAAAGGTTATGTTATCAACTGCTGAGCATAGTATAAAAAAAAATCATATTGCTCACCCTTAGATTCCTCTACTTGGCACTGCGCAAAATTGGCAGTGGTACCGAAGGTTATGAGTTGAAATCTAAGGGATGTGAAATTGAAATCAATACAGAGACTCCTCTACTTGGCACTACGAAAAATTGGCAGTGGTACCTAAGGTTATGAGTTGAAGTCTATTGCAAAAATCAGTATATCATACCCTGCTGAAACATTTGAGTTAACCCCAACGATTTGCTTAGGAAGGATCTGAATTGCATGAGTGCTGTGTGTAAACTTGATTGAATCATATGTTTGTTGCTTACTAAGTTGACTAACATCTAGTTACTGTAGGATCAAACTGTTGAACACTTGAAACAACCATCTCCTTAATTTCTCCTGATTAGATCTTGGATTGTTATTAAATGTTTTTCTAACTTGGATGTATACCTTGACACGAAAGATTACTCTTATACCAAACATGTGTTTCATCCTGTTTTATTGCTTGAGGACAAAAAAAGATTTAAGTCTGAAGTATTTTGATGCATTGCATTTTGATGACAAGCCCCGGCAACGGCGCTAAAAACTTGACACGACAACAAGTGCACCGTTATGTCGTAGTAATATAAAAGATGTCGAATCCCACAGGGAACAAGGTTGAGTACCAGAAAATCCGAGTCCTAATAGCTAGGCGAATCGAAATCGGGTTTTGAAAGCAGAAATCGAAAACAAGTAATCAACGCTACGACGGTAGGAGGTAAATATGAGAGAGAAATCGGGGCTTTGGTTTTCACCACGATGACTACTTTAATCGCACAAGGCAGATGTCAGTTATTTGGATTGTTGATTTTGCACAAGGAATCTAACCCTAAGGTACAAGGTGCTCTCTCTCTCGAGTGTACACCCCGGTGCTCGACTTAGAACAACCTCCTACTCTCGCGGTGGATTGTTCTAAGACAAACCCAATGAGTTCTATGGCAGATTATAAAACCCTCGAGCGAAGACTAAGCACTCTCGTGTCGAGGTCTCGCAAGTTTTACTAAGGGAACTCTTACGATCCTTCTCTCGATATGAATCGTAAGGGCTAACGCGTGAAAATACTTGGCCAAGATAAAATCATGAAATAAACATGTCAAAGTAAAATATGCTCACAACGCAATCCAAACAACGTAATAAAGATAAAGTTTGCGATTAAATTCGTCAACGGGTTTAAACCAAGCCCCGAAATAGGGTTTACGCTACAATCATCATTATTATGCTCAAAAATCTCTCTTTTAACATAGGAAGATTACAAGAACAAGTTTCTAAAGGATAGGAGAGGATAAACCAAAGTAAATCTGCAAGAATCGTGATGCTCCGATGATCCAATCTCTGAAAATTTCCTCAAACTCATGTTGTCGCCTTGTTCTTCCGCCCGCCGCCCTTTGTCGCGTGATTCTTCGATAATTAGGGAAAGAAAATTAGGGCTTTTATATCCCATGCGTTCGCCTCTGAAAGAGCTTTCCATAGACACCTCACTTGCTAAATTCGGACTCCAAATGAGTGAGAAATTAAGGAAAAACCGAGTAAGACTCGGACTTGCGCGTGAGCCTGGGTTAAAATCACGGGTGAACCCCGCGGGGTTCACCTGCCCGTGATTCATTCTGTAAATTTTGGCTGAAAGAAGCGCGGTGAACCCGGTTCACCGTGTTCACCTGGCTGTGATGTCCTCTGGACTGTTTTTGGCCTGAAGGAATTCTGTGGGGTTCACCCAGCCGTGATGCTTTCTGTGAATTTCGCTAGCTGGCGACTGGGATGGTGAACCCCCTGGCCGTGATTCTCAGGCAAAATCTAAATAAGCTCAAATTTGACGGGCGGTTTCGTTTTCACACGAGAAATCATCACATGGCCTCAAAATCTTCAAAATATGTCGAAAAAAGGGTGTTTTTACCTGAAATTGCATAAAAGTACCAAAAAGTGAAGATTCTGAAGATATGAAGGAAATAAGGCTATAATGAGTATAAAAGTGTTAAAATAAGCCTAGATTTGACATGAAATACAACGAAAAAATACTACCAAAATGCAATGCATTAGTAGCTGATCGGCCGGGAACAGGAACCGCGTCCGGAACCCGTTAGAGGCGCGCATACGGAAACTGAGGCGGCAGATCGGCGGCCAAAGATCGCCGGAGACCCGCCTGAGGTTCGCCAGAGCACAGTCCGGCCGAACCCAACCTCGCCAGAAACACAGGCGGCGCCGACGAATTGGTCCCTGTTCGCCGGACGCCAACCAAAGTGGAGCCACGCCCTTCTTCACCGGATGATGCCAGCACAGCAGGAGACGCCGGCGGATCCATTGCCGGACGTCACCGGGAAGAGGAGGCGAAGCTCCAAGCTTCATCGGCCATCCACGTCCTCGCCGAAGACGAAAGAGGAAGACGACACGACGAGAGGAGAAATGCGGGGTCGGCGACGCTTGCCAACCGAAAACCCTACCTGCCGGACGGAACGGGAGGAGGTCGAAGACGTACCTCAGCGAACGACCGTCTGCCGGCTCCACCACTGGCGACGCCGAAGACAGAGGTGGAGGAAGGGAAGGGGACGCCGCCCCTTTGCTCTGATGCGCCCCTTACCGCCACACCCAACCCACCGGGAAACGCCGAAGCTGTGGTCGCCACCGGGAACCCTCTTCGCCGAACGCCGCTCAACGGCAAGGGAGGAGATCGGGGAGAGGAAGATGGAGGTGACCGCTGCCGCCGCTCCCTCGCGTTCGAACGAACGTGTTCACTGTAGCAAAGAGGGCATTGTAGCCCTAGAATCACCGCACGCGATTTTTCCCACCGAGCTCTAAGCGGAGCTCCGCCCGCACCAAACGGGTATTCGATCCGCTAGCAGCTCGCCCCGATCCGTTGTCCATTGAAGCATGCCGCATTCGGGCTTGGGCCGCGTGCATGCGCTGGGCCCAAACTCATAATGGGCCTAACAATAGGTACTATAATAACAACATAGCTATTACAGAGTAGATTTATCAAATACCCTTTACAATAAGTACTATAGTAACAACACAGGTATTACATGAGTAGCTGCAGCAATGCAACAAAACCAAACTATGCCTTAGTCCTCACCTGCGTAACTGTGCCCCAAACACCCAAATGGCCAAATTCTCAAAATTCTCCGCCCCTGCCCTACAGAGCAGCTGAAACACCCAACTTTCCAAAATTTTGCTGCACACGCCGGCGCAGCGCCGATTGTCTATTGCCCCAAGGCTTGTGCATCTCCAAATTTTCATCCATTCCCAGCAGCCGAATTCAACATGATATCGTTTCTCATCAAAGCTAAAAGAAAATTGTTAATATGCTCTTAATTTGAGCACAATTTAACTGAAAATGAGAGTAAAAAGGGCACAAAATGCGATTCCAATTAAACCAAATAGAATCATGATGAACAACGACAGGTTTACATAGCTGTGGCACAGCAGACATGAAGAACAATACTACACCTAAGTCACACAAGATCACAACAGCTGCAGCTGATGCTACTCAACTACAAAGAGAAGGCAACTTGAACGAGAAAAAAGAGGATGGCAGGTGACCCGTCCTCCTGATATAGTCTGCTCTCTCGGTCGTCCTTGCGGCGTGTTCGTTCAGCTTGGCCTCTGCATTGGCTCGCTTCTCCTCGGCCATTCGTCGCGCGGCCGCCAGCTTGTTTGCATACTTTTCTTGAGCTCGCAACTTAATTCTTTCTGCCTTGATCTGTGGTTGAAGAAAGCTTACCCAGAATTAGCTTGAAGCATGATCATTTGAGGAGAAACAACAAAGATTTTGTTGAATGAAACTAACAATATTGAACCTGTACCTCCATCCTCTTCATTTCCATTTCAGCTTTTCTCTTCTCGTGATTTTCCCATGCTTGGATCTTCACCTCTTCGCGCTTGTATCTGAAAATTATAGCGCAAGCAAATCAGGAAGAAGATCATGAAGTACTAATAGTAATAGAACAAATCAAGGAGGTGTCATCCGCTTTCTGATGATCACGACTATATCAACATCGCTGAATCTGTTGTCCATGTATAGTCCAAAGAAAAAATTTGGTTGAAGAACACTGCAAAATACCATTACATTCTTGATCTCCTTCTGATTGTTATGCTTCAATCTTTAAGGCAAATGAGGTTGCTTAATGCTTGATCATGCGAGAACTTGACAAGCTCTCGAAATGCCCAAAGAATTAGTCTACGATAACATTAAGTTGATGATCCATTTGTGCAATCGACTCAAGAAAAGAAGGGATGGAGGAGTAGGATATTCTGATCTACTGGAAGAACAGAAACCAAATACTTCTTTCCTTTCTACTTAAATCCCTCATTGAAAAGTCATTGAAAACCCATTTGCTCATTTCAATTAGAGAGAATCTAACATTTAAAAGAACAATCTTTTTTATTTTTATAAAAAGCAGAGTACGAAAAATCTAGGAAATGGAAAAAATATTAATGAAAATTCAAGTATTTGACTATTTGTATAGAAAGCTGAACTATCAAAATCACCAAGTATGCAGAGAAAGATTCCAAGTAGTATTTACCTCGCTGTGTACTTCGCCCTCTCTGCTTCATCCCACGCCATGGCTCGCGACTCCAGCGAGTGCGTGCTTTGCTCTCCTTCCTTTCCATTCATCTGCCCCAGCTTCCCGCCATCGATCTCGACCCCCCTGCTGTAAGCCACCACCTCGCCCCGCCTCTCCACATTCCTGGCCCCCGCTTGGTGCCCCTCGCTCTGTTGCGCGGCCTGATGGCACCTCCCCGGCGAGGACGACCTCGACGAGATCGGGCTCTTCAGCACCGGCGTCGTCGCCCGCAGCGGCGTGCCTGTCCGCGACGGCTCCTTGCTCGCGATCGGCGTCATCTCCGTGCCCGTGTCCCTCAAGCAGATCGACCGCACCACCACCGGCGCCTCCTCCGCCGGCACGGTAGCCCTCCGCCAGTACGACTCGCCGCAGTCGATCTTCTTCGTCTCCCCCTCATCGTGGGCGACGATCGCGAGGACGATGTCGTCCTCCAGCGCCGCGTCGGCGCTACTGCAGGAGTCTCTCGCTCGCTGGGACAATGAGGTGAGCAGCCTCCGGTCGTCGGCATTGGAGTTCCGCGGCTTGCTCGCGGCGTGATTTTGGTCCCCGCGACCGGAGAGGCCGACGAGCCATTTCTGGGCGTCGTCCCACTTCGACGGCGTCGGTTTGGTGCGGGATCCTAGTGCCTTGTGGTGGCGAAGGGGCTTGTTGCCGACATTGGCGTTCTGGAACTCGAAGTTGGCTGCGGCATTGTTGCCGCTAGGGTTTTCTTGAGCCGATTCGAAGTGGTAGCTTCCCTTACCATCCATTGATCTCATTTTCCCCAATTCCGTCAACAAAGCACAGACTTTCTTTCACACCAACGACACGCTTTTGCGAGTCAAAAGCATTCTCAAAAACAGATCTTCCCCATATTTTCCAGCTGCTGCAGCTCAAAATCCCACAGTAAAATGTAGCACCAAACTTTGATTACTTCATCCCAAGCAGACCACCGCAGCTGTATAATTTCAGCAAACGCAGTACGGAGTCAAAAGTCTCGTCTTTAGATCTGCGCGGGCACAATGCGAGGGATCAAGATCTGGTGTAGCTGAAGAGGACAAAGCCGCAGGCTGCAGCGTGGGTGTTAGTGTTAGGAAAAGGACGAACGGAATGGAAATGGAGAAGGATGCAGTGAAGGATTGAAAAGATAGGAATAATCACACCTTGAATAGAGTAACCTTTCTCGCCCCCTTGGAAAGGTCAGCCTTTTTAGGAGGAATCTCTCAGGATTGTGCATCAATGTGAGGTAAGGCAACAAAAAATTATATGGCAGGCGCTAAGGCAGTGTCCTGTCTCGCTCGCTATATTCTGGTTCCATAATTCAATATTGGCCATAATTCAATATTGGCATTCACTGAGCGTGCGTTTCCTCGCAGAGCCGCAGAGGGAAAGGGAGGAAATTTTAAGGGTACAATTACTGATTCGTCCTTTGGAAAGGGGGCAAACTGGAATTGTTATAGAAGACAGGGACTAAAATGAAATGTTACTTCTAAACTAATTAAAGCGACAGAATCAAATTAAATTTTCTAACTGTAATTGGGCTTTTAAATTTTAATGGCTATCGTAGATCCACATAGCTCTGCATCATAGCAGCCGCTGGGTCACGGGTGGTGGGGCAGTGAATCCAGCTGACTGGATGAATGGCGTCATCTCCCACGTGAGGAGCACTTGATGTGGAATAAAAACACACATGCATATCCTCGCTTCACGTGACGTTCAATGTGCATTTGGATAAAAAGAATTATTGTGTGGTTGATGGATAAAATCATAAAATATTAGACGAATGGTTAGAAATAAATTATTTGCCTAGGCTAGAGGTAGATGGAAACTAGTGGAAAATGGAAAATTTTAGATTGGAGTAGGTTAAGATGCTTTTTTGTACTTTAAAGCATTATAGGCTGCATATTTTAAAAAATTTCTGACATAATTTTGCAAGTAGACATTTGAAATTACGATCGTGAAAATTATCACAAATGGGTGATGATTTATCGTAAACACTAGCACAACGAAGATCACAATTTAGCTATGAATAAGTGCTAAATAGTTAAATATTATTATTATCCCTAAGATTATAAAACTCATGCAATTGGTTAGGACTGGGATGGAATTTATAGTGTTTACTTTGGATGAATGAAAAGTGCAAAAGAAAAAAAAAAGAAAAAATAGATAAATAAAATGTGTTATAGGTTTTCCTTATTTGTGTTTATTTGGAAGGAAAGAAAATTTGAATGAATGGTATATACATTTCAATTTTTATTTTTTTCACTCATAATATGTATATATATAATATTAATATAATATAATTATTAAATATCAAATATTAAATATGAGTAACGATGATGAGAACAAGCAGCGACGGCAAGAACGAGTAGTGGTGGCGAGCTCGAGTAGCGACAACAAGGATAAGTAGTTGAGCAAAGCTCGTAATAAGCGAAGAAGAGCAATGGTACGGTAAAAAGCAAGGTGAAGTTAGTAAAGTTAAGGCATGGTTTAGTTTTTTCGCTTAATTTGAGGGAAAGCAAATGGAGAAATTAATATCTAACTTTCTCTCTTACTTTCCTTCTTAAATTATCTAGCCGCCCAAGTAAACAAGCTTATACTTCTTTCCGTCCTACTTTCTCTCTACTCCTTACTTTCCCTCCAAATAAACAAGCCCCGTTAGTTAAAATAGGTATCTTCGATGAAAATACATACACATTAGTGTATATGTGTATTTTCACATTAGATATTTTAATTAATATAAAATTTGATTATACATTATGAATTTATCTATTTTTAGTAATTTTATTACATAAATCTCTGTTTTTTTAACATTTTAGTTTTATTGTGGCCCAAAATACCTCTATTTTTAATAAATTTTATCTAGGATTGATCAATTTAGGATGGAATTTTAAATTTACTTCTGCTTGTTTCAATATCTTCTCATTATTTTATTATTTAAATAATTTTCTGCAAAAAAGTTACTGTAGTAAAATGAATATGCATAATTTATTAATTAGAAAAAATCCTTTTAAATTTATTATTCATAAGCGTTGACCACTTAGCTTTTAACAATTTTCTGTTTTTAGTACTCTTCTCCAATGAATCATGCACTTCTTCTTGAACTTCAAACTTGCTTCCATAGTTGACCTCAATGTCTTAGCTTTAAATCAGATCAAATCAATATGAATCATAGAGATTTCATTGAGAGTAAACTCTCAAAATTTGAGTGAAACTGAACTTTAATATGCATGTGATCGGCAGAGGACTGGAGCTGAGTGCAATGACAGCACTGGCCCTTGCTACACGCATCTCCAGAAAGAAGATTCCACTGAATAACCAGCTTCTTTCACCATGGATTGAAATCTTCAATCCCTCGCAGATTGGCAAGTGTTAACAATTGGCTCTCCAACTTCCATGAGAGGAACTTCAGGTACCTCAATTTTTGTCATAAAATTCAGAGTCAACTCCAATACAGTAATGGTAGTAACTGTTCTAAGGTAAATCAAATTCATCAATTCTCAAACTTTAGCAAGTTAGATCGTTGTTTCTTGTTCTGCAGCTAGGTCATTCTCTGATAAGTGAGGGATGCTTTTGCCAGAGTTCTCCAATCAAGCACAGGAAAGAGCTCCAGCTGCTTAAGAAAAGATTGGTAGAAGCCATTAAACAGAGCTTCCACAAGCCAAAAAACTTTCAGGTCAACCAATAGCATCATTATGCAGTTCCCCCAGTTCAAACAAGGATTGCAATACATCAAGCATATCTTTGAAAAGTATGCTAGTTCAGTGCAAGAGGATTAGTTTCCTGCGATATGGATGAGCAAAAAGGGCTAAATTACCCCCAATTCGTCGTTCTCCTTTGCCTTGTTTATCTTCTGGCGGGGTCTTCCTTTGCAACTAATGATGTACTGATCATGGCTAAGTTGTTCAGTTAAACAGACTGAAGCTTCTGAAATAAGTTTAGCAGTAATCCTATTGAATAGGTTTTGTTGTGATCTTATCAGAACCTGAAAAATGGTGGAGCAAGACAGGTTCAAGCCACTTTTAACATGCTCGTAGATGCATCTACTTTTCTTGACAAAAATGAAGATGGAAAGCTGAAGAGGAAGGACTTTGTTCAAGCTCTGAATGAATCACCTGCGAAAGAGAAATCTCCAGCACATGTTGCAGCGAGAAGATTCAGTATGTTGTTCGATCTACTGGGCAGGGCACTCATTTCCGGCGAGGATGGAAGAAACAAGCGGCAACCGTCAACGGTGGGGGTTCTGGAGACGTCACGAGCAGGTGGTTGCGGAGGTTGTCGGAGGTGGCAGAAGAAGGAAGGAGGGAGCACACGGGCGTTGGACGTTGCGGAAACACCTCCTGGCGGAATCCTAAACAGGGGATGATGGCGAGACGCATCACGAAACGGGAGGGTTCGTTCGGGAAGGGGAATGCGTGCAGGATTTTGCAAGCGGCCAAATGATACAAAATTACATATCAATTAAATTATTATTCCCAAGAAAATCAATTAATTTTTTTATATTATTTATTATTTTCTCTAATTATTTATTCTTCTGTTCTTAACTATGATGCGGCGATTTCTAAGAGGTACGTATGCAAATCTCTAAAAAGAACAAGAAATCTTAGAAAATATGTATACTAAAACCAGCAGGACAGTTGAGATTTGAGAAAGTAATGAACTAGCCCGCGGTGTCTTTGGTTCAGCACAAGCAAAACTATACATGTCATGGCCATTCATCGGCCGCCGTTGTGACGTTGTAGAAAACAAAAACAAAAAAAAACTGCTCGCAACACCTGGAACACACTACACTCCATTTTCATATTTACATCGAGACTGTTGCTATAAGCCGAGGCTTAGCGCCGCCTTCACGTCAAGCCTCCACGCTGCCCCACCTCCGTCGAGCCTCCACACGTCGCAAGGCGCCGCAAGAGAAGCCACCGACCCTTTCGACGTCTCCGTCCGCTTCGCATAGCGCACACGCACCCGGCAGGTGAAAGCCCTGCACATCGTATCCGCCGTCACAAGCCCTCGGGTCACCAGACCCACCCGCACCTCCTCCTCTTCTCCGGCGGCGCCTAGCACCATCGTTCGGTACGCCTCGTTGGTCCACGTCACCCGGCCCCACTCGTCGGACACGAACCCGGGACAATCGTCCGAGGCCAGCGCTGCCCTCACCACCTGGTCGCTCCTCCACGCGACCTCGCCCTCCGTCCACGTGTCCGTAACGCATTCCACCGTCACCCACGACCCTACTGGCCTCACCGGCCGCGGCGCCACCACCACACCCGCCCCGATCCACGCCGGCATCGCGCACGGCTCCGCCATCGCCACAGCCGGTTCTTCCTTTCGCTCCGGGGTCTCCGGCATCAGAGGAAGCGTCACGATCGGCGATGACGAAATCGTCGTGGTGGTAGACGACGAGGACGAGGTGGTGGACGTTTTGCCATCATCCTTAGACGCTGACGGCGTCGCCTGTGTCTTCCTACACTTTCTTGATCTAACGGTGGCGGGGCTACCGGATCCAGCCTTCCTCTTAGATCTCCTCCTGGCACGGGCGTGGGGCGCCGCTGCTGGGGACGCAGCCGCCGCGGAACCAGCGGTAGGCTTGGGGGCTATCGGGCGGAACCTAAGCATGATCCGACCCATCTTCCACGCAGCCTCGGCGTCTCCGCCCGCGCCATACATGGCGATGCAGCAACCGCCTCTCTCCATCTCTCCACCTTTCTCACTCTCCGCCACTGCGTCTACACATTTCTTCACCCGGTTGGTATCTTATAGCGACCGACTCAAATCGGAGGATGGTGACCGACACGTGGTCGTGCGTGCACGTGGTGGGAGGCCAAGCCGCGCTTCGATTGGAGCGGAGGAACAGGTGGCGGGCGGTGGAGGAGAGTGCACGTGAACGCTAGTTGTGCCCGGATAAGGGCACCGGAGAGGAGAGAGAAGGGGCGGTACGGGGCCAATGAGATGGCGCGACGTCTCAAACTGGATGAGGCCGCGAGAGTACGTGGGCGTTGGAAGAGACGAAGGCGTAGGCTAGGTGGGGTGGCCTTCGAGAGGCTGGACACGTGGACGAATGAGGTGGTGCGTGCAAGGGGACGTTGGTTGTTGCTGTTGCTATTATTGGTACTGACTACTGAGATGCGACCGGGGTTCTTTTCCGGTGACTGAAATAATTAAAGAGGGTGGGGGAGACAATTGAGGAAACGGACCGACACGTGGACGGTCTAAAGCAGCTACGTGTACCGCCTACGTTTAGTTAGGTGACGTCACCCCACTCTGCAGCTGCTCCCTCCCACATGCAGAAGGAAATATCGTATCCCCATAACCGGCTCCCGATGCCTCGTGATTTGAGTGCATGTCGATACGTGGGATCAATAAGCAATCTACATCCGCGCATCATATGGACTAAACTCGAGCTTAACTCAATTTCTTTCCAGCGAGCAGATACGAGTGCACTGGAGGAGTAGCCGCCTCGCCAATCACATACATTACCGATGCAACCAATTAACGCTCTCCAAGTGGGCCGACAATCTTAATCAGCGTGACGTGGACAGTTGAACGCAGTCTTTGCGACACAGCTGTCTTTTTGGGCACGAAAAGACGATAAAGGAAAAAAAAAAAAAAGAATAGAAAAAGGTCGATGGAATCGGAATGGCTGGACGATAAGAGTTCGTTGTCATTGGCCAGGAGACTGCCAAGTGGGCTTGCGTCAACGATTTCCAACTAATTGCGGGTGGGATTTGAATAGATGACGGATTGGGCTGGCGAAGGAGACTGCCTCTTTCTCCGCTGCACATACGAGCATGATGCGTTGTCGGTACAAGTGGGGTCGACAGACGTACCTAATTAGCTTCCGGGAAACCCATCTGTGCACCTTATTCATGAGGCTGACTCGGTTGTGGAGCCCACGTGAAAGATCTCGCAGACTTTGGTGGAGAAAAGGAGGACGGGGTGCGTGTCATGTTTCTATCCCCACAAAATAGGGAACTACGTGGCCGGTCTCGTACGTGATAGTGGATATGGGACGAACAATATCTCGAAGAATATGCACGATTTTCTGAAATTGAAAATTAACTAAATCAATTGCTGCCAAAACGATTGGAATAAAGTGATATAAATTTGAAGCTTGTGCGTGTCTATTACTACCTAGGAATCTTATATAGAAGCATATTAAAATCATATATATTTTTTAAAAGTGTGAATCTAAAAGCATTAACTGAGTAATTGGGTCCCAGATAGTTATCTAATTAACTAAGTAATTAAGTCTCACGTGATTATAATATTAATTATATTGGTAACTATAAATAGATGTCACTTTTGCTTATAATTAAAAAAAGTTAAAAATTTCAATACAAAATCTTTTTTTTTTAATTTTTTTTTTAAAAGTTGGTTTTGGCAAATCAGTTTAGTTACATGTTAACAAGTTTTTGTTAACAAAAAAAAAAAATTGAATTTATCAAAATTAGGATGGCAGTGAAAGGGTATTCGTATTTTTTATGTTGCTTGTATTCTAACCCAAATAACTATTCTATTATTTGTACTTGAAATAACTACATATTTAATTTTTTAGAACCCTATCTCTACCTTATCCTATTAAAAATTTAACAACCCATTTAATAAATCCTATAAATACTCAACTTAAATATCTACCATAATAAATTTCACCATATATATATATATATAGTTACCCAATTAAAATTTGAGTACCTGACTCTGTAATACCTTTATAATGATCAAATTTTGGGTAGGATAAAATGAGTACCCGCAAACATGACTAATATATTAAAAAAATATATAATTTATAACACATAAATAAAATAACACACACACACACATATATATATATATATATATATATATATATATATATAATTAGGTTCAAGTAGTGGGTATCTACCTTATGCTACACTACCTATACCCTATTTGAACTCGAATAATAGCTACCTGTTTATCTTAAAAAGAGTGCGAATAGGGCGGATACCCGCTAATTTGGTATCCAATTTGTCATCCCTAATCTGAAATAAATTTAGTTAGGGTCAGGTTGATTTTTTTTCTTTTTAGATTTATGAAGAAATATATATTTTACAAAAACGATGATGATATATACGGTATAAAAAATTGACTACAAATATATTATTGCTCACTTAGATGAAATTATATTTATTTTAAGTGATATTATGATGCCAAATTATTTGAATAGTTATAATTAAGTATTCAATATATTCAAAATAAAAATGACAAAGTTTAGTATATTTTGATTGTCAATGTAATTCTATTTCGTTTCCAAATATAAGAATTGTGATGCAAATTAGCACTTCGGTTCTATAATGAATTAATGTAAGCTTCATAAATCTTGCTTTTAAACAGTACATAGGCCTACTAGGCCCGGCCCAACCCAAGAGTGCCCACCACTGCTCACTACCTGCAATTTGATCACATAATCAGTCTTTTATATAGAAAAAAGGGGAAAAAAAATATCAACCGTACTTGTAGCCTTGTAGGTTATCCCTGGGTTTGCTGCGGTTCATTCTAAAATCTTTCGTTTCCCCCTCTCTTGCCGGCGGCCAGAGTCAGACGATGCCGGGTCAACTCCTTCCCTTCCGCCCAATCGACCCCCCCGGCGCTCTCCGCCTCCCTCGAGGTGCCTCCATTCTCGGGAGAGTCTTCCCGTTCAAGCTCAAGTACCTATCCTCACCCAAACCTCGCCGCCTCCTCTTTCCAGGCCACGAAGCCATCGTGGGCGGCCCGAGGAAGGGTCTTAGCGTGGAGAACTATCGAGGTCCGGGGTCGGGGAAGGGTTTATTCGAGGATGATTCCCAGCTCGTCGACTGGAAGTCCGAGGAGATGGAACGGGATGAGAGGAGGAGCAGTCGCCCGAAGAATAGGGTTAGGGTGAGGGGAAGCGAGAGTGACTCAAAGGCGTCGGTGCGGGATGCTGTGTCGTCAAAGAGGAGGAGGGAAAGCGGGTCTAATTTCTTGCAAGTGATCAGTAATGACAGGGAAAGCAATAGCTTAGACGAGTCTAGAGCTAGGAGTTCGAAAAGTTCTCACTCCAAAAGGAGATTCTTAAGCAATCTGGATGAGGAAAGAGAGGGGCGGAATGTTGACTCGCGTTCCAAAAGTGTTGCTTCTTGTAATGTTGGTCCTGTAGAAAAGGAGACGGAAGGAATTGCTCCGGACGCCAGATCGTTAGCTGAACTTGCAACAAATATCTTAGCTGGTGAAGAGGAGTCCTACTTAAGCGAAACAAGGTAATATTTGTCGCATGAGGTTTTATAGGCCACGGGATGCCAGAGCTAGGTAGCTTTTACTAGTTTCAAAACTGCGATAAGAATCAACTTGAAATTGTTATAAAGGCATATTATAACCATCTGTTGTCTAAGATGCAGACAGTAAACATTGTTTTCCCTCTTACCTGCTTACAGGTTTGAAAATTGTTCTCTTTCTCTGCTGTCACTTAAAGGAATAAAAGATGCAGGCTATGAGAGGATGACACTGGTGCAGGAAGCAACACTTCCGGTGATCCTTGAAGGTCAGTTGACTCTCTTGTCGTTTCAGGAGCTTCCGCTGATATCATACATGGTTGCCTTGTGTTCTTTCTGGTTTTGGTTTCCATGTAATTAGTTGATCTCTCTTGGATGAACTACAGAGGCCAGATTCGATGCTGAGCAATTTTGAATTACGCATTATTAGTCTATCTACTTTGTTATAGTGTTATTGCTAATGCCTGTTCAAAGATGGTGGATTGTCCAAAAAATTAATGGTAGCTTTATGTATGGTAAATATCTTAACTATATGTCATCTTATGGCATGTAGATATTTGTAGCCTATATGTGGGCATTCGAGTTATCAGTTCCAACATTTGGTGCATAGAGCAGCACAACGTCGATACCGTTCTCAACTAATTATCTACTTTTCTATTACTCTTTTTATGCTATTATCAAATTGATACCTTGCTATTTTTTTTTAATCAAAGTCCATGTATCAGTTTGTTGTGAAGACAATGTTATTAATACCTTGTTTCACTGTAGGTAAAGATGTTCTTGCAAAGGCAAAGACTGGAACTGGAAAAACTGTTGCATTTTTGGTACTGATCAAACTTAAAGATTTCTTATCCACTTGATGCATTTCTGTTTGGTCTATTTGCACATCTGCCTCTGTATTTGTTTCTCATCTGTGCTTTTTGAAATGTATTACTTGGAGGTGTTATCACATGCCAAAGTATCTCTCCGTCTTACCAAACGTGGGTTGTTTATTTCAGCTTCCTGCAATCGAGGTTATTTCCAAATTACCTCCACCTGAACATGACAAGAAAAGACCTTTGATCAATGTGCTTGTTGTTTGCCCAACAAGAGAGCTTGCTTTGCAAGCAGCAGCGGAGGCTAATAAACTACTGAAGTATTATCCTTCTATTGGTGTGCAAGCAGTAATAGGTGGTACCCGACTCACACAAGAACAGAGGCAGATGCAAGCAAATCCTTGCCAGGTGGGATTTCTGAGTGCTCCCTCTGAAATGATAATTCACGTTTTATGATATCTTGGCGTTGTCATTTTTCTCTATTAATAAACTCTGAATTAAGTAGATTCTAATAGCCACGCCGGGAAGACTCAAAGACCATATTGAAAACACAACAGGATTTGTTAGTCGGCTAAATGGAATGAGAATTCTTGTTCTTGATGAAGCAGATCGTCTACTAGATATGGGATTCCGGAAAGATATTGAGAAAATCATTGCTACGGTTCCAAAGCAGCGACAAACACTTCTATTTTCTGCTACTGTACCCGATGAGGTATTATTGTGGGCATTGTATCTTGAACTTTCAGTGTCTTTTAAAGAAGATTCAAAGGATAATTATTTGTTTTAACTATATAGGTACGCCAAATTTGTCATATTGCTATGAAAAAGAACTACAAGTTTATCAGCACCGTGGTAGAAGGTAGTGAAGAGACACACTCACAGGTACCTTTACTTGAATTCATTCATCCGGCAGAGATTTATCTACACATTCAATTTTCTTAATTTGTTATTGTACGCACTGTAATCAGGTCAAACAAATGCATCTGATTGCTCCACTGGCTCAGCATTTCTCAATTCTATACACTATCTTGAAAGAGCATATATTGGAGGATGCAGACTACAAAGTAACCAAATCCTGCTTGTCCTTGCAATTAGCCGTCTCTTTCTCCTCTCATTTTCTCACTCTATATCAATGTCTTGTAGGTGATTGTATTTTGTACAACTGCAATGCTGACAAAGCTTGTTGCAGACCTACTTACTAAGTTGCATTTGAATGTGCGGGAGATCCATTCGAGAAAAGCACAAAGTTACAGAACCAAAGTTTCTGAAGAGTTTAGGCAATCAAAGGGCCTTATCCTTGTGAGTTCTGATGTGTCTGCTAGAGGAGTTGATTACCCGGATGTTACCCTTGTTGTTCAGGTACCTGTACCCCCATTCTTTATTTTGCGTCGGCTTGAATAACAGTTTATTAAA
This sequence comes from Costus lasius, assembly GCA_027563935.2. NCBI lineage: Eukaryota > Viridiplantae > Streptophyta > Magnoliopsida > Zingiberales > Costaceae > Costus > Costus lasius. The sequence goes on from CM050453.2 coordinate 105,370,258, forward strand.
TCTAAGTTGATATATGCATGAAACATAGTGCCATGGATTAATTATCGTGCAACTCCAGTCATGTGAAATTTAATGTTTTTGAATTGTCTTAATTTTCAGATTTGAAATGTAAGAGATCTATTGATTTCTTTTAGGAGCTGTACAAATTTCATTCATTGTGCATTCTCACAAGAGTCATAAGTCTTTTTTTTTATTTATATTTGCTGTAGGTTGGGCTCCCTGCTGATAGAGAACAGTATATCCATCGACTTGGTAGAACAGGTCGGAAAGGAAAAGAAGGAAAAGGCATGTTGATCTTAGCACCATGGGAGAAATTCTTCTTAGCAACTGTACAAGATTTGCCAATAACGGAGGCTCCTGTGCCTTCCATAGATCTGAACACAACAAAAGGAGTGAGTATCCCACAATGCTGATCTTGTGAATAGCATAATTGATTGACTGCATAAGAGAAACATGTTAATATGCTATGAGCTTTTATAGTGTAAGGGAAAAGAGCAGAGTTTTCTAAGTTCAGTATGTCTTTGTTTCTTGATGAAAAATGAAAGGATTAAGTTCTATAGGATAAAAGATTGCTTTTACATGTGCTGGTAACCAATTCCTTCTTTTAAGTGGTGCCAAGCCCCCGCACTGGCAGGAACAGGAGTACCTAGGTCCTCGGATTACTATTAGTACCTAGAAAAGTTTCAAATCGATGAATTCATATCTCAGAAATCAGATGAATGCATGATTTGTTGTGCAAAAGAACTTTTTTACCATGATCCATTTGCCTTCTGCTATTTTATGCATGTTTTCCCTCAAATGTTATTTTTTTTTTTTTCCATTTTTTGGACAGGTCAAACAGGCGCTTCAGCTCGTGGACATGAAGAACAAAGAATCTGCATACCAGGCTTGGCTTGGTTACTATAATTCTAACAAAAACATTGGCCGAGACAAGTCTCGACTCGTGGAATTGGCAAGCGAGTTCAGCCGAAGCATGGACCTCCGGGATCCTCCTGCTATACCGAAGCTTATCCTAAGGAAGATGGGCCTTCACAATGTCCATGGCCTACGATCCAAGTGATGTTGAAGTCTGACGCCTGGCAATCGATTTACACCGTTAATCCTAGTAATAAACCACACATTAATTCTGCATCTTTTAAGTTACAGCTGAGCAACTATTACGTTGTCATAGCCAATTGTATCTGATCATAACAGTTTTGAAATGAGTCCGGGTAGGATACAACTGCCTCGGGTTCTTTTGACATGTTATTGATATCACATGCGAGTTGAAGGTCATTTGGGTAGAAGATGTACAAAATAAAGAAAGCCAGTGATCCTTAAAAAATAGCGTACTGAGGCAAATTTTAGGTCAAAAGTTGGTTTAGCTCATGCCGCTGGCTACGGTAAACTACTAGGCATTGAAGGGAGATGTACTCCGTTCCAAAACCCATTTACCGATGTACTTGCATGGGCATATCCAACGCTCACGCCATGTCGAATTGGTTTTAGGCAGCTGCCTAAGATCCTCTACCAAAGCTCGGCGATTGTGGAAAGAGCTATTAAGCAATTAACCCTACACTTGATAATGTACACTAGGCTTTTCAATTGTAGAGCTCCTTTACAATCTTAAATAAATTTGAAAAGGATAAGGCCAACTATTTTCTAATTATTACAGCACGTTCTTCCTAGTTTCGAGTCGCAAAATGTACGCCTAACGAAGTGTTGCTTACGGTACGGTTTATCTCACTTGTCTCCGGAAAACAAGAAATTAGGCGACAAATGGTACGCGTAGTTGAATGTTGGACTGTTCTTAGGGGGTGCATTGTTTTGTTTTATTTTGACCACCAGAGCATGCATTTAAATTTCGCTCTGCAAAGACACTGGAAATATGATAGAACTAAATGTGTTTGACAGGAATTTTAAAAGATTTCTAAATTGATTTTTACTGATGTGATATAAACATGACAAGGTATGCTGAGAAACATTCGTCGGTTATTCTAGGTGAGACTTCATAGAAGAAAGTATTTGACTATTTGGCATAGTTTAAAAGCCCAATGCGTACAAAAATAATTTACGAACCTAACTATTTGTAAGGCAATAATGTAGGAGCCAATAGTACATTTGAACCTTTTATTTTCAGCAAATTCGATCTTTACAAAAATCAAATATTAGTATTCAGGTTGATATCATCAGCAAACTTGGAAAATTCAACATGGTCCGAGCATTGCCGATATATTTCAGTACACCAGATGGGGCAAGCAAACAACCAAAGGTTTCTAATGGTTGTCATATTGCCAAAGCATAGACAGATCAAACACATAAATGGAATAAAAGTTGAAACAACTTCTATGAACATAGCTGTCCTGTCTGTTTGATAGACAAGCCACATTACACAAAACAAATATAAAACCAACAGAAACCATGGAAATGAGATCAAAATCAAGTATTGAAACATGGTAGTCGGTAAGAACCTTTGAATGATTGGAGCCTTGCCACTATTAAATCGTACTATCAAATCACATTGTAAAAATGACACCACTGATATATATATAAATATTCACACACACCTGATTTCTATTCTAAAGAACCAATCAAGTAAACGAAGGGTTGGAAATGATATCGTAAACTGACAAACTGAGGAAATAAGATGCCTATATGCCATAAATGAAAACAATTGGAAAAAAAAAATCACGTGAGTTTCCAGTCAACAATAACCTCTGTTTTTGTAATTTCTCTGTTTGTGGAGCTTGCCATTCCCAACATTCTACTGGTTCAGAGAAAACGTGAAGTCAATGCTAAAAAGATCATCACATTGGCACCTTCATACCAAATCCTCGTTTCATTTTCTCAACTCTGCCAAAAGAGAAAACGTTCAGTAACGGGGAATTCAATGCTAATGGAGACAATTAAGTACAATGGATAGAATGTTAACGTGTAACATTTTTTTCCTCCCAAACATGTGAATGATAGACTTGCAAAGTTCATAATTGATATCCGATCATATTGATTTTATTAATGACTTACTGCCATATTCAAACTAAAGCAGAGTAACAGTGAACTTTTGCAATTGCTATTCTTGAAGTGCAAGAAAGCACCATGGTTGTTTGTAAATGAAAACCAGAGCACTTGATCAACATTGAGAATTGTTGCTTCCAATTTTTATTATCTTATTTTGTTTTTTATTCAGTTTTGAGTATCAACAAAATTGTACCAAAGCCTAATCCTTAAATCAAGCTGATCCGGCCAGTCCAATCTGTCACTCAAGTGAGTGACCAGTAACTAACATTCGCATTACCTGCTACACACACATATATATAATGAAGTTGTCTCACTCGCAGTCAAATTCTTATCATATAATGTGACATGTTATATGCAAATAAAAGTCAATAGTCTCCAAGCTCCAAGAAAAACTGAGGGCGAAAAATAATGTGACATATATGAACAAATATCAGGAGTTCAGATGGACCACAATAGCACTCTAGTTAATAATACAAATTCCAAAATTGCTTTATAATGCTTGAAGAAAAGCATAAACATTAAGTATAATAATGTGAGCTCCTACAAATTTTCTCATGTTGAGAAAAGTTATACTCGTTTGCCTCAAAAGTATAAAGCTATCATATTTTTCCAAAATCTTTTCATTTGCTAAAGATCTATGTTCAAGTTACGATTCTTAGTTTTCTGTCTCTACTAGTGTACCAGTCCAATGATAGACTATAATATAAATATTTAATTATGCCACCCAACTTATATAACATACATAATTATATTACATGTATACAATAGTAGATAGGTACCAATCCTTAACCATATAATGCTCATATAGGATTGGACTGGCATATACCACCCGAACTAGACAATCCAAACTGGTTTTTAAAACCCTAACTTAGACCTCAACAAAATCTGCATAAAATTATTCTAGTTGCCGGTAATAGTCTCATTTTAAATGGGTTAGTTTCAACTTGACCTGTGAACCTCAACAAAATCCGCACGCAGTGATTTCTGTTTGTGCCCCAGTAATCTGAAAATTTTCAGATTATCCTTGTAGTTTACAGTGTGACCCTACTTGAAACCAAACTACAGGGGGCCAAACTGAAATCGACATATTTAAAACATATGAACAGATCAAATCGTGCCAATATATGCACCCCATGTGTTAAACATAATATGATCTGGTACCAAAAAAGACAGCAACTTCACTGCCTACTTGCCAATATCAGGGAAAAAAAAAATCAAATTATCAAAGACAAAATCTGCATTTGTAAATTGGTTTTGATGGAACAGACTTTTTGAATGACGGAGCCAGAAAAAAGTGTCATTCACAAACTGGCTAGTAAGAAATTTTAACTAAACAATGAACAGTGTAGTAACTTCATATAATAGTGGGATAAAGACTTACGTTGGGCCAAGCTTCCCAATATTACCCAACTTTTCACCAGAGATTTCATCAGAAACATCTCCTGAAAACTCTAGAAGATAAGATCTACCAGCTGTAGACGGTAGTCCCCGACTAACCAGCAAAGTGAAATCTTTTTTGTGAAGCTCTCTTCCGTTAACATAAACCCCAGTATTCCCACCGCCACAGTTCTTGGACATTGGATGGTTGAACTCTTCTATGAACGGCTGCAGGTTTGAGCCAATTTCAACAAGATCAATTATTAGTTACAGACACTGTTCTACAGGTATGGAATTAGAATATCTTACAGGAATTACGCCAAGACATGGCCTCCCCATGACACCCCAAAATCCAGCAGTGCGATCATACCTTGATCACATGGCAGAAAATGGTTTTAATCATCAGAGAGATACTGTTACTTTATAGGTTACTAAATGGAAACCAAACAAAACAGCTGCAAAACAATACCAGTGACAGGATATGCTGCTAAACTAGCGATTGGTGCATATATCAATCTCCAGCAATCAAGTGATTCAATAAGTGCCGGGATATCGATCTTAATTAACCTACTTGGACGATGAACATCTAAAGAATAAAAAGCACCTTCAAGTTTATACCAATTTACAATGTGAAATGTTTATTAAAATTATGCACCCAAATAGTTGAAGCATTATTAGCTTTTTATTATTTTGCAGGAAGGCTTGTTGAAGGCGATAGTTGATTTCAAGACCTTGTTAATAACAACGAAAATATTTACAGGTTGAATTTACTTGCGCCTTCTTTATAGCTTTATATTGATGTTGTTAAGAACATTTTTCTAATAACATAATTCAATAAATTCTTAGAGAAGAAGAAGGTCCTCTGTCCTTATGCTACAGTTTAAGCTTCTAGTAAGGCCACTCGATCAATGATTTAGTTTGACACCATCCCCTTTTATTCTCCCATTACTATCTCTAGTTTACTCCTACTCCATAGTTAAAGAGTTATTTGATATAAGCCTACAAATCCAAGTCCGGCAAACATTAGCTGATCATTAGCTATTTATCTGTACTACTTGCAGGGTTGTAAGAATACAAGTTGGATCTTTCCTGACAACAAAAGTTTAGTATAAGTGATCACCTAATCAATTTGTTCAAATCTGATACATGAGCTCTACCAAATGAGCATTTGAGGAAAGAAAGTATTGGAAACAAAATTTGCATCAAATAGAACGTTATGTTCATGTCAAAAGTAGGCGCATTTACCAATATTGTCCTGGAAAAATGTGACCAGCTTTTTGTTCAGCCTTCCTAACTAACTGATCAGGAATAGGGTGACCATTGATGAATACTTTGGGCATTTGATCTCTTATTGACGGCTTAAATTGGTGCGAAACCTTGAGGCTATCTTCTGAAACTAATGAGTTATCACTCTTGCCAATGCCAGCCTGATTTTGATCTTCCTCTATTTCCTGGTATTCCTGAGAGACATTAGAACTGGAAAAATCTGGTACTGACAAATCAATCTCAGTTACCACTTCATCGTTTGCAGAATTCTGTTGAACCTTATTACTGTTGGATACTGTTGTTTCTTGAACATAACCTCTACTTGGGCTTTCATTTCCCGAACTACTGATTACTTGACCGGATGATGGGCATATAAGGTTCTCCTGAGTGACTGAATCTGCAATATATGTAATAACTTCTGCATCACATGGATGTTCTGTCGTGCCAGGTGTGGGTGCTTCACATATTGTGCTGCCTGGATTTTCCATGTCGTCATCAGATTTGCTAGCAGACGTAGATATCCCCTTTGATTTATCTACTTCACTCAAGTTGAACACATTTTCCCTTTTCATTAGTTCATGACTAGATGTGAAAGGAGAAAAGTTACCATTATCTGTTGACTGTATACTTTCACACGGGCCACCAAATTCCTGGGGGTTAGATGCACCCGTAGTTGTACTGATGTAGACCTTTGCTTGCGGGTGTTGGTTTTCTTTAGCATGAGAGCTAGAATTGGCTTCAGCGGTAGATGTGGCTGAGGAACGAGAAGAAATGGCAAGCCTATTCCCAATAAGTTCTATGGAGAACACCTCAGAGCATGACCCACAGCGTATCTTGCATAATTTCTTGGACATAAATTGATTTACTTGAGGCAACCACAGCAATTCAAAACAACTAGAGCACGTTATAAAAGGAGCTGCGCCAGCAAAAGATTGACAAAGACGCTTGTTCTCATCTTTGGAGACTGCGGCTCGTGTACCTCTTTCTTTGTGTTCTTGCTTCCTGAGCATTTGGAGACCAGCAGAATGCAACCCATGACTCGGCGCAAGGTAAGAACGTCTTTGGCTATGGTTGGCGATTGAATGAAGAGTGACCCTTTCTGCCAATGGCCTATGTTTGCTAAGGCAATCCGTACAAGAGCAGGCAGAATGATGATAATCATCATGATGGTAAGAGGTCAAAGAGTCTACAGCAAATTGTTTATGGAGGTGATCATGATTCCTTGATCTTACTTGGCAATAAGCTTTCTCTAGTTGTTGTTGCTCCTCATGTCCGTGATTGTCATACAATGGGGAAGGTGAATTTGGCATCTTATCCCTTGTATTCATCTTAACCACACCTGATCGACTAGAATAAAGTGAAACTCCACCCACAAGCGTCTTTTCCCTAGGTTTTGCAATCTCACATGATCGACTGATCCGATCTCTTAATTCATCAAGATGCCTCAAAAACTGCACTGGATCTCGACTCAGGTGGTCAACTCCATCAATGTTATATTGGTTCTTGTTGGAAGGCCCTTCGTCCTCATACTTCGATAGTGATATTCGACGGAATGCCGACAGTCTATCCCTATCATCCTCACCGGGGTTAGGATTACCAAACCGAGCTCTGGAGGAATGGCTGTACCGACCGAGTCCGTCATGCGTTCCATTAGCACCAAGTCTCGGATCAACCCTATCATCGAAAGGTACAGAGGCAAGTCTTCTCCTACGAATTGCTTCCCTACTCACCCCTAATCTTTCCTGCGATTCTTTTTCTCTCGAAACGAAATTTTCTATCCGCACATGAGTTTTGGAACTGGATTCAGAATTGACACCCTTTTTGTAGAAATTTGGCGTCTCCATAGCATAAAGATCTCCTTGTGCTGCAACGTAAATAAAAAAGAGGAGCTCATCATCAAAGGGATCGCGTTTGTCGACCCAAGAACTTTCGAGAAAAAACAAGGATGAAAGCGGCTGATTACCTCGGAAAGTGGCTCTGCGAGATCTGTAGCTGTCTCCGCCACCGATCTCCGCCATTCGGGGGCCCTGTCAAAATACCAACTGAATGAACGCGAGCGAAGAAAGAGGAAGGGAGCAACAAGACGCACGAGAAGAAGATCGTCAGCGTGATCCTTCGTGGGTTCCGCCATGAATGGTGTGGGTGTCGGTAGGAAGTCGTGGTCTTGTCCCCTTGCAGCACAGGTGGCGGAAAAGCGCGGGGGAGGGAAGGGTAGGTACGGTTGAGGAAAAGGGTGAATTTGAGAAAAGGATGTGGGGGCCAGTTTTAGCCAATAGTTAGAAGCTAAGGATGTGGGCTGGAGTGAAGAATTTGCATAGACTGTGGGAGTCTGGCCAAGTCAATTTATTTGTTTTATGGTGGCAAACAAAGTCAGCATGAGGCCGGGCTGATGGAATCTTTATGTGAAATGTTTGACCAGATCGACCGTTTTGTAATTTGGAAGTTCTTCCAAGTTACGTAATGTTTTTAAAAGAAAATTAATCGGCTCGGATGCAATCTGCATGACAACATCTGGGTGCGTTTTATTTGACTACTCAGCATCGCACATCGTAATAACCGGTCAGAATTATATACTCTCTAAACATGGCTTAGTCGTTGGAGAATGATCAAACCACGAGCATGAAAGAAGATTACTTGCGGTGAACGATGAAATTATGAATCATAATTTCCTCATCACGTTACAGCACGCGTTGAACTTCTCCCTGCCAGCCACTTAGGAAGTTGAGCAACAAAACCAAAACAAAAATACATTGGTCCTGTTTTTGACTCGGTTGTTTTTGAGTTTGTAAAAACATATAATAGATGCAGAATAGAAAATACTTTCGGTAATCATAGAGACGATAATGTCTAATTACTACCAAAGCAATAATCATCATACACAGATCTTATCACTCAATGCTCTTCATTGGCTTCTTTGATTTGTTTCCGGGACGGGTCTTCACCAGGGATTTCTCCAGATCCTGCAAAAAGGCATGGAATTGTTCAAAGGAGACTCGTACAACTTCTAATATGTGGAGTAAGTCACAAGAACAAAGTTAAAAGCTGCTTGTATCAGAAGTCTGTCGTCAATATTATGTTTACTATATGCGAGCATATTAGATGAAAGCACAAAAACAAAGAAAGACAAAAACTCGGAGAAGCTACAGCAAGGTAAAATGCTTCAGTATTGATGCAAGTCCAAATTCGTTGTCATATGATCGGCTAAAGTTATACTGGTGTGCTTACCAAAATACTAATTAAAGTAGTGATAAAAAGTAGACTAATAACAGAAATGGATCTTATGTTTTTCGATTTACACAAAAACTGAGAAAGGAAAGACAAATTATTAGATGACTAGCGAATGATGGCTAAGTTAACGAAAAGAACAGTCAAATCAAACATTACAGTTGATATTTTTTTGCATGATAATATTTCTTAATAATTATTTTGTTTGCTGCAATTGCAGTCATGCATAGGTTTCAACTCCTTTTCTAATTTCATATTTTCCTGAAGTATATTCTTTTGGCAGTGTAATTCAATGGTGAAAGCAAAGCAAGGTTTTGCCTTTTGCCTGCTCTTAACCAGGATAAGGCTTCCACGGGAGAAAATCAACCTGGATCAGGGTACTGTTGAATATATTAAAAATATGAATCTTAGAGGAGAGGCATCTTAGCCCTCTGCTTTAAGAGTGTGTATCCTAAAGGGGACGGGATTTGGGGATAGAAAAGATTTTGGGAAGGAGGAGAATGTTAGACATGTGTCCAACTCCCGTGAGCGAGTGTTGTCTGCGAGGGCGGGCGGCGAGTAGGCGTCGGTGAGGGCGAGTAGGCGTTGGCGAGGGCGAGCAAGTGTCTACGTCGGCGAGCAAGTGTCTGCGTCAATGAGTAGGTGTCTGCGAGGGCGAGCAAGCATCTACGTCGGCGAGTAGGCGTTGGCGAGGGCGAGTAGGCATTGGTGAGGGCGAGCAAGTGTCTACGTCGGCGAGCAAGCGTCTGCGTCAATGAGTAGGTGTCTGCGAGGGCGAGCAAGCATCTACGTCGGCGAGTAGGCGTCTGCGAGGGCGTGCAGGCGTTGGCGAGGGTGAGCAGGCATCTGCACTAGTGAGGGCGAGTAGGCATTTGCGTCGGTGAGTAGGCATTGGCGAGGGCGAGCAGGCGTCGGTGCTCCCTTGGCACACGGCGAGCCGGCGTCGGCGAGAGGCGACGTCTACGAGGGGTGTCGGTGAGAAGCAGCTAGCGGCGAGCAGCAGTCAACGAGCGTCTACAGCCGCGTCCGCGTCATGCATTTATTTCTGCCCAATTTGAGCGGATCAAAAACAAGGGATTTTTCTCTCGTTCATTCGCCCAAATTTCCCTCCTTTGGATTCATCTTTCCTAGTATACAAGGGATATTTTTTAGATTCATCCCTTCCACCCTAAAATCCATCCTAATAAACAGGCTTTAAGAGTTGTTTTTACCACTGCTTGATTTTCCTAGGCAGGGTCCCTGCCTAGGCAAATTTTTCCATCCACGGTTCAGGCTCTGACCTGTGTGGGCCTGCAATAGCTTGATCTGCTTATACAGGTGTGAGGCTGCTGCGGCGCTGCCTCTCCATTTGAGAAATAATTTGCGCAAGTATATGCTAAAATAATCCTCCAATAGGTTTATACAACTATTGATTTTTTTGAGCGCATAATCACAAACTTAAATTTTTTTTAGAAAAGGTTAGATTAACCGGTCTATATTCGTCAAAAAATTAATAATGCCTACAATCATTCCCACTCTCCATTTTTCAGCACAGGAAGTTTCTAAATCAATTAAATCTATATAGATCCTCTATATGCTCTCCATTGCCTGTGTATATCTTTCTGCACGCTTATCTTTGCCACAGAGCTTGCTAAATATGTATGTATCCTTTGTAAAATAACCTACTAATATGACATCTTTAACAAATAAGTCATGGTAAGCTTGAAGGTTTGTTTTTTATATTTTTAGATTACTCTTAGATTATTACTTACTCCTGTTAGGTATATTAAGCATATACATGAATATAATTGAATAAATAATTAAAACACCATTAGTATTTTAGAATTTCAGACCAGCTTGTCTGATTCTGAGTTAAAAAAGTATATACTCTGCGCCTCTAAACATAAGCTCTTTGAAGAATCGCAAGTTATTAAGCCATAGAATTTGTTTTACACTAGGGTTACAAACAAAATGTTCAAGTCTCTATTAGAATAAGTAGCTATACTCTTTGTTTTACTTAATTTTAAAAGAAAAGGAATTTGAAAGCAAAGTTTTGAAAGAATATTGAGGAAACAGTAGAATGAAAAGAGCACTAAAACGGTGAAGCGAAAAAGGATCACCAGGTTTGGTCCTTTCGGAGACATCTCTGTGGTCCAAAGACTCTCAAGATTGTAATATGCTCTTGCTTTCTCCTCAAGTGCATGAACAATAACACAACCTGAATATTATGACGTGGCAAAGAAATCAGTAAGCTAAAAGATATAGTTGCATTACAGTTTAAGATTTATTTCAATTATATTAAACTTTACTTGATTCAGAAAGTCAAGCCAATATTTTTTCAACTTGATGTAAATAACGGAAAACAAAACAGGGAGAACTAGATAAGTTAAAAGACAATTCTTTGAATAAGTACTCACCAGAATCAATCACAATCCACTTCCCTCCTCCGTGGCCCTCTACACTAGGAAGCATTAGTCGTTGAGCATTCTTTTGCTTCTGCTTTACCTGTACGAATAATGAGATCATATGTTAGATGCTTTAGGGAAAACAGAGATGTTAACCTCATGATAAGCAGCAATTGCTAAAAACAATATAGTACCAGAATTAGCATTTGGTCATAGTTCAACATAGAACTAGTATGCCAATAAATCATTCTCATAACAATATATGTTTAAAGAAAAAGGTAGGAGAAAACTAGATTTCTGTTGAAAAAGGTGGATATACTGAGATTATAACAATTATACAGATATAGTACTTTATGGTGTGTTGCATAGGCATCTCACTTAATAGATTATAACAATTATACAAATATTAAAATTTCATCCATAACTATTTTTTCCACTTATTTTTTTTTCTGAATCTACACAATAATATATTTAAAATGTTTGATTTTTTAACTTTGTTTTTGGTAAAAACATCTGTCAAACAAGTTTTAAATCAAAATTTAATGTAAACCTAAATAAAACTCAAATTTTCTAACAAACATGGCCTTATATTTCCACTATGAAAGAAAGTTTGTGTCCAACTGATGCTTTAGTCTTTAATGTGGTTTGCCAAGCCAAAATTTGGTAGAGTGAACTGTAAATTTTCACAAATTTGATTTTAGTTTGCCAGTACTTCGAAGCAGCTAAAAGCAAACCAACCCAAGCCAACCCATTCAGACTAGGGTTTATTTAACTATGATTAGGATAGCTCTGAGACGTGGAAGGTATTTCTTTTGGTCTGGGAGATTGTATCTTAAAATGGTCAACTTTCAAGGAAGGTTTCACGGTTAGAAAAGTTAGTTGAAGGCAGGGCCCATCAGCGAACATCCACACTGATATTCACAAATTTCTCACTTATTCACTTCAACAATGGAGTTAAAAATTATTTTATAGCCGACCATAAAATAGTTGATATCCACTTCTACAAGAAAATCCACATTTATCTTTTCCTGTTCTCATGGAACATATAGGGATTGAAAATTCAAACATTTAAAAATACAATTGAACATTCGGTCTCAGTCAATGTGATTTATTAGTTGGTGCATTACCAAGACATATAAGTAAACTAGCAGTTTTTGTGCCTCTTGATGCCAATAGTAGCTATTGTAGAAGAAACGCCCATAAATTTAGATATTTGACTGTTAGTTCTGTCGTAAATGTTTCAATAAACACATTATGGCTATTAAATCCATCTACCTATGTGTTCTATAATGTACGATCATATCACCTCAACTGACCAACTATTAGGATATCATATTCCACTTCTGAGGCATCTCTCTTCAACAAAACTAAGTATTTGTTAACCATAATCTTAACAAATCAACTTGCCTGCATTTTTTTGTTGGATTTTTTTAGTGTAATTTATGTTTAACGGTTATAACTTGACCGTTTGAATACTTTCTTTAATAACTTAGATTTCCAAATCATTTGATAAAAGTTGCAACTGTCACCTCAGATGCAGGCTTCCTAAATGGGCGTGGCATGCGGATCTGGGGTTAACGGTTGAGTTACCACGTTAAATTCCTATCTGTCTCTTGAAATGCTAGGAGTGGCAAGTGGCAAGCGGCAACAGTATTTTATGGGGAATAGTTCGATAACTTATTATCCTCCCTCTTTATTAAACCAAAGAGGGTTACAAAGTTTAGCACTGGTAAAAAAATCACTTCAACCCTTTCAGGTTCGTGTGGTAGAACGATAATCCAGGTTGCATCTTGGGAGAACACTAAATGTTACTGAAAATTATTCATTAATCCGAACATGTTCAAAATGTTCACTCTCAGTCACGGTTCAATGAATTAGCACATTGAAACGAGAGGGAAGAGAATCGAACCTGCCTTGTGAATTATGGCTTGGGCGATGTTTCGGACGTGCCAGGTGGATCGGCCGGTGGCGACGACCATGTAATCCGTCCAATCGCACTGGTCCCCGACGGGGATCACCCTCACGTCGTCCGCCTTCACGTCGCTGAGGATCTTCTCGATCTCCTCCAGTTCCAATAAACCCTGCTTCTTGGCAGAGGAGGCCGCCGAGGTGACGGGTCGGAGGAACCCTAGGAGAGGACGAGCGGAAGTGAGCGTCGCGCCAGCCCGTGATCTCAACGCTGCCAACATTTTGTCAACGAGTGTCTTCAGGCCCTGGAAAACCGAAAAAACTTATAGGCCGGTTCAACGAGCCGAATCAACCAAAGATATATGCTGAACCGGTTCGGTAGTTGCTTCCAGATCCAATTATAAAACCAAATTCATATTTTGAAACAACAGGGGCAAAATAAAATAATTGGCATCAAACTATCTAATCGTCAGATAACATTCAGCCTACAGCACCACTCAGAAAACGCCACGCCTCCATTCCATGGCCTTTGAACTACTCCGAATCCCAGGAGGGGCAGGGCCACTCGCTGCTTTCCCTTCGCTCTCCTGAGCGGTTAGATTTGGACACTTGTGCTCCATCCACCGTCCATCGGATTCACCTGCGTTCGCGTGCTTCCATCTTCAAATTCCTTCCAGAATCTTCCACGCGTCGTACCAAACTCTCCGATTGCCCATAAAACCCTTGCCGTACCTTATCTTTTCCCTTCCCTCTCGTTCACTGCTGCGCGAGTGCGGAGTTCGGTTTGCTGCTCCTTCCTCGCCCTCTCGTCTTCGGATTGGGTGTAGGGTTGCGGCTCGCGCTGCCTCGATCTAAGGAAATCATTGCACCATGGCGACCTCGTCGGCCCAAATCCACGTCCTCGGCTCCGCCGCCGCTTTCCCCTCCTCCAAATTACCGTCCTATCGCGTCGGCGCATCCAATTCCCTCTTCTTCGGCCTCCGCCGGCCGGGTGGACTCGTCGGGCCTCGCCTGGCCGCGAGACGGCGGAGTCAGGAGTCCGGGTATGGGCCTTTGCGGGTGGTGTGCGAGAAGGTGGTCGGGATTGATCTCGGAACCACCAACTCGGCGGTCGCCGCCATGGAGGGCGGGAAGCCGACCATCGTAACCAACGCCGAGGGCCAACGGACGACGCCCTCGGTGGTGGCCTACACGAAGAACGGCGACCGGCTGGTCGGGCAGATTGCCAAGCGCCAGGCGGTGGTGAATCCAGAGAATACGTTCTTCTCCGTAAAAAGGTTTATTGGGCGGAAGATGTCGGAAGTGGATGAGGAGTCGAAGCAAGTATCATATCGGGTGGTGAGAGATGAGAATGGGAATGTCAAGCTTGATTGCCCTGCCATTGGGAAACAGTTTGCTGCTGAAGAGATCTCTGCTCAGGTGATTCATTCTGGGTTTTGCAACCAGATGTTTTTTAATGATTTTTAATCTGTAGTAATAACCACATGTGCGTGTTATACTGTTATTTATTTTTAATATTTACTAATGATCGTTTTCTAGTAATTGATTGGTTTATTTTTTGTTCACAGTTAGATTGATTGAGAGCAATATGCACATGTTTCACCATCAAGTCTTAGTTTTCCCTGATTTTCTTGTTAGAACGTCTTAAACTCGTAGCTTTTCAAACTGTTGGACTCAGTGAATGGACTTTATCATGCTTGCAACTTGAAGTATTTAATGTTACTATTCTAGTTGTTTTTGCTCAAAACAGATTGCTAACAGCGTTGGTCGTGATATTTGAATATCTTCTTTTTATCCCTGTTCAGGTTCTAAGAAAGCTCGTGGACGATGCATCTAAGTTTTTGAATGACAAGGTTACAAAAGCAGTTGTTACTGTTCCTGCATACTTTAACGACTCTCAAAGGACAGCCACAAAGGATGCTGGACGTATTGCTGGTTTAGAAGTTCTTCGCATAATCAATGAGCCAACAGCTGCATCATTGGCCTATGGTTTTGAAAGGAAGAATAATGAAACCATTCTTGTATTTGATTTGGGTGGTGGCACCTTTGACGTTTCAGGTATAAGAGCTGGTTCATGTTTATGTTGCTTTATATTTCTTGTTTATCTAGTTTCATTTTCATACACTTTGCATCCTTTCCAAGTCACTATTTTTTTGGATATCTCAATAGCGTACTCAGTATTGGCTTATTTCAATGGTGTACTCAGTATTGACAGTCATATCTTATAGTTAAATCTCTCTTATCAGCTCTAAGCAGTTTTTGAAAATTCTCTATTGTTCATGAAGACAGGAAGAACCATCATCATTATAGATAGCTGATCAGTTTTCATACACCAATTGTTGCTTGTGACTAGAGGCAACTAAAAAGTGTCGATAATCAATTATTTATATATTTTTCTGTAGCATCTTGTCACTTGCAGAATATTTGCTTATATATGTATATATGTAAAGGTTATACTTTTCTCCTTTTTTTTTCCTGTCGGCCAGATTGGAACACTTGTTTGTGTATATCTGAACTTTGTAATATTACTTATTGTTTTTCCCCTGTGCATGACAGCATTCTTTTTTCTTTTTAGGGTAGGTACTGATATTTGGTAGTCAAAGGTTATCAGGATTTCATCTAATTGGCTGCGTCAATAGTTTGATAAATCATAAGGACATGAAGTTTTGCAATGGCAATAATATAGCACAAACAGATTTGAAAAAAGGGTATTTAAAATCCTTTGAGATCAATCCTAGGTCCATCAAGTTTTAGCTTTGAATAAATTTGGTTAATGAATGGGGTGTTATATTAAATTGGATGAACCAAGACGAACAAGTGAAACAACAATTGCATCTGGCTCCATTAAGACAATTTGAAGCCATGAGATTTGAACTAGGTATATCACTTCCTGTAACATCTTTCAGCACCTTCTTCTTTCAGGACTATGAACAACTTACAGCATTCTCTATAAGATTGTAATTTTGTTTTTTTTTTCTTTTTGCTGCATAAAGACTTTGGTTTACCATTTGCAACCTTTTTTCTATCTTCCAAGTAAAATTTAACTACTATTTTTGTTCCCATGAGGTAATTAATTTAGTTTTTATCAGCCTACAGTAACATCATTTATCATAATATACTGCAGTTCTTGAGGTTGGTGATGGTGTGTTTGAGGTACTCTCAACATCTGGAGACACACACCTTGGTGGTGATGACTTTGACAAGGTTTGTTCTGTCACTATGTGAAATTCTCGCTTGGTTATTTATGTATGAATCTTTTTTGTCTTAAAATAATTCCATTGTAATGGATCTGGTGCTTGTTTTTGCTATTTGCTTCTTACTGCTTTGCTGTCCCTTATTTTCTCTTGACGTTGCTAATGAACATTGTAGAGTATCTTGTATTGCAGATATCATGTTTCTGGATATTTGATCGTTTCAATTATTGGTTTGAGTTTATGCAAGTTATAGATGTTTTTGCATGGTAATTTGGTTGCCTTCTTTACTGTAGCTAGATCCATTACCTCTCTGATGCTGCATGTACCAGTACCTGATGCTTCCTAAATTGTAGTATTGGCATGCATCAAATTTCTCTATAGTAAAAGTGTTTTTTTCTCAAGGAGCTGCCTGCTGTGCCTCCTCCATGCTACAATCCTAGAAGAAAAAAAAATTATATTGAAATTCTCAATTTGAGAAACTTGCTCAGCTGAATTGAGCAGTAAATAATAAACGATAAATTGAGATCAAGGAAAGAGAATAATATTTGTGCATGAATAGGTGGTTGTTGGCTATCCATTATATGCTTCTAGTGGATACTTGCTTATCTACTTCTGGTGGAATTCAGTGCACATGCCATTTCAAATTTTCCTTTTTATATTTGAGAAAGGAAATCACTGAAACCCTGCCTTAACCAATTTCATTCCTTCATTATAATCATTAATTACATTGCTAAATCGATATCCAACAAGCTTCACCATCAAATTGGACCAGGGGATAGGGTTAATCACTTTCATAATGTGAGCTGACAGAGTACCATAAATAACATAATGATGGGAAATCATTTAATGTTATCCTTTATCTGTTGGAAGTTAGTCATTTTCATAATGTGAGCTGATTACTGTAAGAAAGATTGATCATAATTATCTGTCACTTTACCTGTCCTGGCCACTTCAGTTCCTTGCTGTACTACTTTATGGGAACTGATCACCGGTACTAATTAGTTTTGTTTTGGGATAACTTGTTGATGCTACATTTCTGTTAGCATGTAATAATAAATGTTTATTGCCGTTGCTTTCTTCTGGAGTTTAATCCTAAGCATTTAAACCTTTACAAACTTTAATGTGAACTTGTGGTTGCAGTGCATTGAAACTAAAAAGTGCATATGCATGTCAATAATGCTCAACTATATTTAATGAGTTTCCAATCTTGGTTCCTACCGCCATATCTTGTACATACCAACATATATTTGGTACCAATTGGTAATTTGGCATTTGTATATATATTGACTATGTTATGTGTGGAGGGTCAGATTGGGCAGTATGGATTGAAACCTTAAACCATATTTAGATCTTAAATAAACACATTTTTGTATATAGTAACATAGGAATTTTCATGTTAATCAGAGAGTTGTTGACTGGCTTGCTGGCAACTTTAAGAGAGATGAAGGAATTGATCTTTTGAAAGACAAACAAGCACTTCAAAGATTGACTGAAACAGCAGAAAAAGCTAAGATGGAATTGTCCTCTTTAACTCAAACCAATATCAGGTTTGCT
Organism: Costus lasius; assembly: GCA_027563935.2. Classification (NCBI taxonomy): domain Eukaryota; kingdom Viridiplantae; phylum Streptophyta; class Magnoliopsida; order Zingiberales; family Costaceae; genus Costus; species Costus lasius. The sequence goes on from CM050453.2 coordinate 105,388,163, forward strand.
CTGGTTTCATCCCTGTTTCCTTTCTTATTGTTCTTTAATTAGGCTCTTCTAATTTTTACTAGACACTTGTTGTCTTGGTAGCTTGCCATTTATCACAGCTACCGCAGATGGTCCCAAGCACATAGAAACAACACTCACAAGGGCCAAATTTGAAGAACTATGTTCAGATCTTCTTGACAGGTATATCCATATCTTACATACAAACAGGTTTAAATGCATGTTACATTTATGCTCATTCAAGCTTCTTTTGATATAAAAGGGGCGAGAACGGCTCTTTATAATGGCTTATTATGCCTCAACAAGAATAGTATTTCAACGTGTTATACAACTCCGATTGACAATTATATTAGACATGTCCTCACAACATAAAATGCTCATTCAAAATTAATAGCACTATAAAATCTAGGATAGCACAATACTTAATTCACGTCAATCTCCACTCATAGGAATGTTGAAATATGAGGAGAGGAAACCAAGTAAACAACACTAAATAGAGATCACTAAATGTATTACTTTTTAACAAGTGATAGCATTACAATTTTTCCCCTAGACTCTGATACACTTCTCTTTTCAAACATAAATCTCATGATTGATTACAAGGTGGCATGTGCATGTATCCAGCATGTTATTGCAATAACACCACTATAATACTAGGATATATCCTCTATGACATACCTACTAGGTCCACCTCTAATGTTATCTCAACACCAGTATATTAATGTAAAGACATGACATACTTATGACTCTAATATAACTTCTACAAACCACCCCTGTCAAGGTTCTTTATAGGTAGACTATACAACCTCTTGGTACCTTCCAGGGCGTGTTAAATACCTTCTTTGGTATTTAAAAGGTATTGTGTTTTATTTCTAATGCCCTCAGAAACTAACAACATTAGCGATCATGTGAACTTCCATTTCTAGAACACATGATTACATTAGTCAACCTTGGTGTGAGATGATTTCTCCATCTCTTCTTCTTCTTTCTTGTTGGACAACTTTGTCAGAGATACCTTAATCCTCTCGTTCCTTGGTTCAAAGGTCTTCTCACCCTCATTTCTTTCTTGCAGTTGTAACATGGTTGAAAAATCTAAGGCTGTTGACTAGTGAGAAGTAAAGAGTTGGTGAAATGGCACAATGTGTTGGAAATAACTCAACAATTATAACTTGACTAGTCAAACCAACTACATTCTATTTTGACTCAAATTAGCTTTAATCAATTTACACTATTGTTCAAAATTAGTTCTCCTGATTTAGATCTACATCTGAGTCCCTAATGTTACATCTACGTCCTCCGTGCAAAATTACTCTAGTTTATGCAATAAAAACCACTTGTCTAAAAATTTTTAGATCATAGCATGGTTTTTCTTGGATTAATCATTTCAAATGATATGATTATTTTCTCTGGGTAACGGATAAGAATTTGGTTTTAAGTTGATACTTATTTATTCTAACCAGCATTTCAAATCTCGGTACCGCTTAGGTGGACCTGTATCTTAAACCATAATTCTAACTCTTGCTTGTAATTTCAGACTCAGAACGCCTGTAGATAATGCTTTGAAAGATGCTAAACTTTCATTCAAGGACTTAGATGAGGTAATCCTTGTTGGTGGGTCAACTCGTATCCCAGCAGTTCAGGAACTGGTGAAAAAGATGACTGGAAAGGATCCCAATGTAACTGTCAATCCTGATGAGGTCGTTGCTCTTGGTGCTGCTGTACAGGTTTGTCTTCCAAAATCATTGTCCTTGAAAACTATTTCTAGCAAACCTTTAGCTGTATAATTTTGATTTTTAAAACTTACTGAGTGATATGAGAAATTGATGGTTTGGCTCCAAAATTGTGCTAGCAACTTATATATGTTGTATACAATGACAACGTATCAATGATGAAAATTGATTTTTTTATGTTAACTAGAAAAACAATTGTAAAGTCATCCATTAAATTGGATAGATAAGAGTATATGTTTAGTTACTGATAAGTTAGACCATGATATCATGTATGTGACGGGAGGCATTTATGCCCTCGGCATCTAGCAGTGTTTGTACATGAGGAAATTTCATCAATGAACATGTGACGAGTATTTTTTGCTGCTCATTATTACTTGTACCAGTAAGGCTTTTGCAAGGAACACATCTTCCCCAGTGGGTCTGGTGTTTTCATCGGTGGCTTGATCATTAGCTTTCCTGCAATTGATTTGCAGCTAGATATTCAAAACTTTACTCTTAATCATTTGTTTTTATGAACTTTGGTTTTGTATTTTGCAGGCAGGAGTACTGGCTGGTGATGTCAGCGATATCGTACTTCTTGATGTCACACCGCTATCTCTTGGTTTGGAAACGCTGGGTGGAGTGATGACAAAAATCATTCCAAGGAACACAACATTGCCAACATCTAAATCAGAAGTCTTCTCCACAGCAGCAGATGGTCAGACAAGTGTCGAGATAAATGTTCTTCAAGGCGAAAGAGAATTTGTGAGGGACAACAAATCACTTGGTAGTTTCCGCCTTGATGGAATTCCTCCAGCCCCACGAGGTGTCCCGCAGATCGAAGTCAAGTTTGACATAGATGCCAACGGAATTCTTTCTGTTACCGCTGTGGACAAGGGCACTGGAAAGAAACAAGACATCACAATTACTGGGGCTAGTACTTTGCCCACTGACGAGGTGAGGTTTCTTATTTCAGACTACCATAGTATCATATTAACCACCTTGGAGCTCTTTTGAATAAGTAGAATGACCAAAAGCTGTTTGCAGTTCTATTTAATAACGTTTGATATTTGTCGTCAGATCATATTGTTTCAAATGGTAAAGGAAGCCTCGATATGTAACTGAATTTGTCATCTTCACTTTATGGAAATATGCAGGTGGAAAGAATGGTAAAGGAAGCTGAGAAGTTTGCTAAAGAGGACAAGGAGAAGAGAGATGCCATTGACACAAAGAACCAATCCGAGTCTGTGATTTATCAGACTGAAAAACAACTGAAGGAGCTCGGAGATAAAGTACCTGCTGCTGTCAAGGAAAAGGTGGAAGCGAAGCTTAAGGATCTTAAAGATGCGGTTGCTAGTGAATCGATTCAGAACATGAAGGATGCAATGGCTGCTCTGAACCAGGAAGTGATGCAGCTTGGGCAATCCCTCTATAACCAGCCAGGTGCAGCTGGTGCAGGTCCTGCACCTGGTGCGGATGGCGAGTCTGCAGGAACATCCTCAAAGCGTCCCGATAATGATGATGTGATCGATGCTGATTTCACCGATAGCAAATGAGATTGGCTTATCTGGATCACGGGGGCAGAGGATAGTATTAGGTCATATGGATTCAATTTTTCTCACAGCCAATGAAGTATATAGATAATTAAGTGTTCACGGGTTTATATAATATTTTGATTCCCGTCTTGTCCGCGAATCATTAAGCTCGAAATCTCAGCGGGAGGAATACTCGTTGCATGGGAGACTTTTGAGTAGCTGCAGTGCATTAGATTCTACACATTTACTTAGAGCATGCACTTGCCATCCTTATTGTAATTTTTGACATTTTGGGGTTTTTTTTTTTTAATTTTTGACGCTTCTCTTCATTTGGTGACTTTGAATCATCCTTTACATTATGTCACGTTTGTGTTATATATTTAGCACAAATATATTATACATTCACGGTCCCCAGATAATATATTAGTAGAACGAAAATGCGGCCAAATGGATGTTTCAGTGTATACTGCCAATTTGCTTGGTTTTGTATTTTAGTTCCATTGTTTGAAAGATCTTATCTTTAATTATTTTACGCCTGACCAACAACGGGCAACAACAGTAGTGCTAATGTATTATCCTATTAAATTAACGAGTCCGTTTATAGCTTGCATGAATATTGAGTTAAAAAAAAAGTTACAGGCAGTATTGTCATTTGGAATTTCGTCAACTACAAGGCATTACAATTTGAGGTCGGCCCACGGTGTCAATTTGTAATTATGCCGTGAGGTAAGTTTTTACACCTTCACGGTACATTCCGAACAATTAGTGGAATTTCCTATCTATCTAGATTCGAACTCGGTACATTCGAAGCCGACCAATCAATGCGATATGGTGCCTTCGTACATTAATCATAACAAGTACGAGAATATCATGTGAAACATATTAATACATTTAAGCATTTTCACGTTAGAAAAAGACCGATCATACATACATTCAATGTAAGACGGTGACGTCGCACATTAATCGTATTAAGTAGAGGAATAATATCATGATGTGAAGGATTAATAAATTTGTGTTTTGTCACAAGCTCTGTTCTGAATGCAAGATGGTAAAATCAAACATCAATAGTAACAAGTACAGGATCATCATGTGAAATATTTAATAACTTTACCTATTTTTCATAAATTCTGTTAGAAAAGATTCTGATCATATATGTAACCACATCAACTACAGATATCATAATGAAGGTGAACAGCACACGCTTTGCAAACTTATAAAACACACGGATATTAACCAGCAAGGTAAGTAACTGCACCAAATACACCTATAGGGACTGAACTGAATCAAACCACTGATACTAGCGGGCGCTTGGATGCATGATTGGACTGCGGTCCAGTCGAACCATCTGCGGCCAGTTCTTGCGCCCCAAAGCACAAGTACTGGTTCATCAGTCTACTACTCACTAGGCTAGACCTTGGTGTAACATTACCCGTGTTGCAGTTGATTGACGAGCTCGAACAAGAGGCTCCATCATGCGCATCTTCCAAGCAGATGCCTTTCTCCTTCTCCCCTGCCGATGGCTTCGAGAACATGCCGGAGGGGCCCATGTGCGGCATGGCTTGGAACACGCCACGCATTAGGCCTGCAGCGAATTTCTTCTTTGTCGCCGGACTTGGAGCAGTGCTTCTGACAGAAAGAGTTCGCTTGTTGTTCACCAGGGATGTTGCCTTGGAGAACCGCTGCCGGAGGGGAGTCGGGGTGTCTTCTCGGCTAACCAGCTTCTTGAACGAATCAAACGACTCATCGTCTTGAAACTTTTTCGGTCTCTCGGATGTCTTCTCCTTGTGGCGAGGCCACCTGAGTAGAATCTTGAGGTGCCTTGCTGCGTTGGCGACAGGGTTTCCTTTCTTACTATCGGAACCGTGGTTTTCATCTGGGACACTGAGGTGTGAGACCTCACTCTTACTAGCAGTGGAGCAGGAACTAGGCCTCCCGCTGGCCTCAGATGCTTCAATGCCCGTATACAAGAATATCTCGGCATCAGAAATCCTAAAGGAAGTACCAGGACTGCTTCCGATACCTTGCAGCTTTAGATGTGAAGCAATGGCTGATCTTGCCTTGTAGTCCTTCGAATTTGCAATCCCCCCAGCGGAAATTATCTGTTTGATGAGTAGTTCAGATGATGCTGATCTCGGGTGCTGCCGGAGTATGTCCAGGGGTGTCAAACCGTCGCCATCTCGAATGTTGAGGTCGATGGATCGAATGGTCATCAATAGCTCAACTAGATCAGTGTGCACATTGCCAATCACAGCCACATGGAGCACGGTCCTCCCATCATTGTTTCTGATATTGATGATGTCTTCAATATTTACAGTGGTTCCACTAATCAACTGCTTCATCAGCTCCATTTGCCTATCAAGCCTTCTGAATCCCGGGGTTCGGAAACCTGCCACTGCCATGTGGAGGAAAGTATCCCCAGCGTTATTTGTCAACCCGGAGGATGAGGAAGAAGCTGCTATCAAGGCCTCTACAACTGGTAAGTGACCACGAAAGGCTGCCACATGCAGTGCTGTGTTCCCTTGATTATCTCTGGAGTCGATCATGTTAAAAGATGCAAGTAGATCCTTAACTACCTGCATTATTAGATTAAATACGTAAAGCCAGTCAAAGAAATAATGAATTCGCTCAACTAAAAGTAAAGATGTCCATGAAGAATCTCGAGAGTGGAAAAAAATTCGTAAATTTAACAACCAGCACAAAGTAGAGAAATAAGAAGCTTTTTAAGGTATCTTCAAGGTTTTCATTTACCACAAAATTTGTGTACTACTCTACTAGACATATATTTGCTTCAAAGTAATTTTGGTCATTAAATAGTACTTTGTAAATAGAATGGCATCTCTTTAAATGAGGCGTTGACGATGAAGGCTACAGATTTACTCAAAGAAACAAGGTTCAGTCAATCAGAGATTGTAGCTTTTAGGCGCATTCCATTTTTAGCCTTCCGGTGCTTGCATGTAAACAATTGATCTAGTCTCCTTTGAATCACAAGTTTAAGCTGTATTTTAACAAGCAACTCATGGAAGAACCTTAAGGGTGTGTTTCGAAAACACGTTCCTTGGACGGACAGAAAATCAAAAGCTTTTTCCTTTGTTTTTGCTTCCGCCCAAATCGGGCAGACTTTCGGGCGGAAAAGTCGACGGATGCTCTGCCATTGGAGCCACGCCACCGCCTCTAGCCCTTGCCGCCGCCCTCCAACCTCACCCTCCAGCCTTGCCCTCTAGCCTCCCCTCCAGCCTCCCCACCCCCAGCGAGGGACGTTCGCAAAACACATTGGGGAAGAAATCACGTGACTTCCATGTGAACAATCTTCCTACCCCACTGATTTCTTTTCCTTACATTATCCCCTTCCTCAGTGTTTTCCTTCCTTCCAAAAACACAGCCTAAGCAATATATGATTCAGGACTGCATAAGACTTCAATAATTCTAAAAGAGTGAAGGAAAAAGAGAAATCTCCAAATGAAATATAAAGGGCAAGTGTCTTCTTGGTTATCTATCTTCCAGATGATAGTAATTTCCTTATTGGTATGGTACTATTTTATTATATCTAGTAGCTTGTCCATTGATATAGCTTGCTATGACATACGAAAAACCAATATTCCAGAAACATTTTTATTGATGTGAAGAAAACTATCATCCATGCCCCAAACCAGTTGGTTGCTCAAGTATCCTATATTCAAAATTATTTTGAGCCATTAGAATATTGCTGTATGTCCATTTCTGTATGTAAAGCTATGTTGGCAAAGTAGTCAGATATCACCTAACGTAGACTTGTTCTCTTAACAAAGACATAACAAATGTGGACCATTTACAAAATATGGATTAAAGGGAGTCTTAATTAGGATACATACTATACTAAGACTAGGCCATCATTCAAAGTTGGGCAGGCCGCAGGCTGATTAGATCAACCGGTCAAAACCATTTTTTTGATAGATGAATATATTTGGTAAGATGAACCGCAGTCAAAACCAATCACGCTCCAACAAAATAAATCCATCAAATTGTATGTGAACTACAAATCAAAACCATTGTTGATAGATGAATGTATTTGGTAAGATGAACCACAGTCAAAACCAATCACGCTCCAACAAAATAAATCAATCAAATTGTATGTAAACTACAAATCAAATTCAGATCTTTTTAGCAGAAGCAATAGGATTGTTGCAGGTAGAAACACTCACCTCAACCTGCCCTCTTCCAGAGGCAGTGTGCAAGATGGTTGATCCCTTAGTATCTCTATAAGCCAAGACATCCGAGCAGTCTGCAAGAAGCTCCTTCAAGAACTCCAAGCTCCCCCCTCTAGCAGCAGCATGGAGAGCCCTATTTACCATCTCCCACCTAAAGCCAGAAGAACTCCCTGACTCCACTTCCCCCCTACCACCGCCACCAAGAGAACTTCTAGGTGACACTGCAAACTCAAACAGCAGCCTGAAAACCTCCGAGTTGTTGCTCCTAGCGGCGGCGTAAAATATATCAGTGACACCATATTCCCCTTCACCAAAGACCAACAGCGGATCTCGGTCCACCAGCTCCTGCACAAAGCTCAAGTCCCCAGCCGAAGCCGCAGTGTAAAGAAGCCATCCACCGTAACCGGCCCGGATCAAAGAATTTTTCCTGTTCTTCCCCTCACACTCATGGTAGAGGTTTCTAGCCACAAGCGACCGGCACTTGGCGACATCGACGAACCGAGCGTCGTCATCCCAGACAGTCTCGAGCCGCCGGATTCGGCGGAGTGAAGTGAGCTTGATGAGCAGATTGGTGTCGAGATGGAGCAGCTCCCGGACGAGGTCATAGTGGCCGTTGGCCGCGGCCCAGTCGATGGGCGAGGCGTACCACCACTGGTCTCCGGTGCTCTCCCACCGAAGCGGGAAGTAAGATTCCGGCATTACCTAAAAACAGCCAGCAACCAATCAAACAAAGTCCAAAAAAAAGCAGATCAAAAGGCCTACTACACTTCAAAACCCTAACCAAAACATTTTCCTCCAGGAAGCATCAAGAACCACAAGCACAAAAAAAACTTCACCAGAAAATTTAGCAAACTTTTACAGAATGCTAAAAAGAACAACCCCAATTAACTATAACCCTAACCCAACCACTTCCAATCCAGAAGAGCAATAGACTAAATTAAAGAAACAACCAAAACAAGAAAAAGTAGAAACACAAGAACCAAGCAGTTCAGTGTCAAGATTGGTAAAGAAAACTTACAGCAGACAAGATTACAAAATCAAGGACAAGCACTTGAGCAAATGAATTGAAGAGGCATGATTCTTGATGAGGAACTGAAGAACCATCAAGAACTTGAAGGGGGAGGAGGGTATGGAGAGAGAGAAAAAGAGAGAGATGGAAATGGTGGTGGGTAGGAGTGTATGGACCTTAGGAACTAGTAGATAGTAGGCAGATATATAGGAGATGGCTTGATCTTATGGCTGGAGAACAGTATGCAGGGTGAAGATAGAAGCCAAAGGCTCTCTTTCTTTTCTTTTCTTCCCTTCTATTCTCACTCAGGCCTGTTTCCTTTGGAGAAAAAGGTGAGAAAAAAAAAAGAGAAAAAAAAAAAAAAACTATTTTTTCTTGTTTCCTTGGATAGAAAAAGGTAAGAAAGAAAGAAATCTAGAGGGAAAACCAGAGGGTTTTCCTTCCTATTTTTTTGCTCTCCAAATCGAAGAGAACTAAAATCACTCGCTCTCATCGACGCTCGCACGCGCACGCTCGACCGGCGATGCCATCCTCCTCCCTCCTCCCCTACGCCGTGACCTTGCCTGCCGCTCAAATCCCGCCTGCCGCCGTGCCCTCGCCGCCTCCTTCCTCCTCTCACCTCCCCTACGCCGTGACCTCTTCCGCCTCTCAAATCCCGCCTGTTGCCAAGCCCTTGCCGCCTCCTTCCTCCTCCCTCCTCCCCTACGCCGTGACCTAGTCCGCCTCGCACCTCCCGCCTGTCGTCATGCCCTCGCCGCCTCACACCTGGGCATTGTCGAGGGCGGACGAGCGCTGCAGAGCGTAGACGGGTGCTGCTAAGCTCGCCTAGCTTGCCCGCCTCTAAATTGCCGCCGAGCTCTCCTATCTCCTGCCTGTCGTCGCTGCCTCACTCCAAACGGCAGCTTCACCACCGCCGCCGCCCTGCCGAGTTCTCCCGTCGCCGCTGCAGCCTCCCTATTCCCATGTCGCCGCCCTGCCGAGCACTCCCGTCACCGCTGCAGCCTCCCTATTCCCATGTTTCCGCCCTACCGAGCTCTCCCGTCACCGCCGCAGTCTCCCTACGCTCATCTCGCCGCCCCTGCCGAGCTCTCCCGTTGCCACCGCCGCCTCCCTACGCCCAGTCGCCCATACCGCCGCAGCCTCCCTTTACTTTCCCTTTTCCTTTTTCTTCCCAAGGAAATGGGCTCCCATCATATCCATTCTTTTCTTTTTCCTTATAATTTCTTTCAGTCTAATTTTTTCTTTTCCTCTTATTTTCTTTCCTTCTAAGGAAACAGAGCCTCACATTCTCACTCTGGCAGATAAAAGGAAAAGAAAAAAAAATAGAAGAGAGCTTTTGGATGGAGGTGTGCAGATAATGATGGAGACTTTGGCCTTTTCCCTCTCCCTCTCTCTTCATATTTCTATTAATGCAGATCCATGCCACCTCCAATGGAGTAGTCATATACTTGAGCACGATTTTAGGAAAAAAAAAAGTAAAGAGCTATTCTGTATTGTTCTGTGAGATATCTAAGAAATCAACATAACTTTTTAAATGATATATTTTTTTTTATTTTTAATTTTTCTGAATTAAAATATAAATAATATAAAATTTTACTTTAAAAACAAGAATCATATCGGTATTATTAAAAATATTATGTAAAAGCCATATATAAGATTTGAGTTCTTAAGTAAGAATCCCTCATTATTTTGGATAAAATTCACAAGAAAACAAAAGAAAACAAAATGAATATAGTCTTCTTCTTTTTTTCCCGTGGATTCCGTCCAAAAAAATAAAGAAAAACTCTAAATTTAAGATATCTTATTGTATAAATTTTTAGGCAAACTTATTTATTTTAATTTTTTTATTTTGTTTAGGTTATTTATTAATCATTAATTATATTTTTTGGAGTTTTGTTTAGGTTATATTATAAATGGATCACACATAGGAGCATATGACTTCCAAATAGTATGTTGAAATTGAAAAGAAAATTATATATTTGAACTTAATTTATAGAATATGGAGCCGTTAGAATTATACTAAAAATTTTCACATTAATAACCGGTTATATTACGTTTTTATTGTGGTTTTTTTATTCCTTTTGTATCTTTCAATGTGTTGAAACGTTTGCATTCAATTAATTAGAAATATTATTTGGGAGATGTGTTTAAATTAGATTCATTTGGAGGCACTAATAAAGAAGCTCTACAATTAATGATTAATTGCGTCCATTTTATTTTTTTTGAATTTTATTTTTGAATATCTTATAAAGATTATCAATGATATTCTTAGAATGTAGATAATGCTATTTGCTTTAAATTTTCTTAATTAGATTTTACATATATATATTATAAAAAAGCAATTTTGGGCACAACATATTTGAGCGATTTTCCATTATTTCTAAAAATTTTATATTAATAGGGTAGATAAAAAAGAGCTCAACTAACATATAAAATATTTATACTTTTGGTAATGAGGTTGATTTTTGCATTAAAGTAAAGGCTTGAAGATAAGGATCTTATTGCTTTATCCATGCAAAAGAATTCTTCTATGAATTATCTTAGTAGTTATGTGGTGTTTTCTTGTAAGGGCTTGGTTGGATTCTTTCAAACTCAATCAAAATAGATATATCTATCGAGAATCATAATTTAAAAAATCAATCTATTCTACTCGGTATGGGTAATATGTATTAATTACTCCGCCCTTATATCAATTACGATATAAGATTAGTGTTAATACAAGATTAGTGTTATTAATATGTAAGCTTCTATCTATTATAGTACTACATAATTAAGCGAAAAAAGTATCGTCATACATATTATGGTTGTGTTCGGCCTAGATTATAGGGTTGCAATCAGCTGATTTTAAGAAGCTAAAGTGTTTAGTTTTACAACTTCTCGATCCCAATCATAAAAGTTTTATTGTAGCTATGAAGCAGAAATAGACTTGCTTATCCAGACCCCTTTCCACCTTTTCTCTTTCCTCTTCTTTCTCCCACTACTAAATTTATATTTAGCTTTTTAAATAATTATTTTTAATTATAATTTATTTATTTTAAATAAATTTAGTAGTATAACATATAATTTTTTTAATATATTTTTTAATTATTATTAAAAAAATTAATATTATAACTTATAATATTTTTAATAAATATTTTAAGTATAGTAACTAAAAATTTATTCATATAATTTTTATCTTAATATTTTTTTAATAAAAAAATTATTTATTATAAATAGAATAATCTAACTAAAAGCTGGGTGTCTAAATATGCTCTAAACTTTTTTAACCAGCAAAAACTAGAAATAAAAGGTGGGCCAACCACAATTTCTAAAGGCTAATTTTTCTCTCACTACATGAAATTAATCAATCTATGTGGATAATTAAAATAAAGAATAATGGGAATGAGGTGAATTAGATCTGAAGAGGTGACAAACGATGGATAAGGAAAGGAAATTAGAGGGAAGCCAATGAAGCGGATGCAACCAAAACGCACCCGAGAAGGAATTAATCTCAGCCTCTCCTGTCACTTGTGGAGGAGAGCGGACAAGGGGGAAATGGACAACCAGTCAAGCATCTCCCGCTGCACCTTATTCACACATGTCTGGTTTCTAAATAAAAATCTTAATCTACAAATTAACAATTTTTTATTTTTTTTATTTTTTTTTACTTTGCTCCTGAATGCATACGTGTGCAGATAAAAGCCATTTATATCATTATATTTTACTAATAAGACATAACTCACATTTCAACGATGGAATGATATTTTTCAAACTCAAAATATGTGAGAGAAAAATTATATTTATATATTTGTATCGAAAAGACTAAGGGCCAGTTTGGGGCGGGCAGTAGAAGCAGCATGTATAGGGTGTTTTGGAGTTGCTTTTGCTTATGACGCCAGCAGTATTCAGCTGCCGCTGGGAAGCAGGAAAAAAATCTGCTTCCCGAAAAAAGCAGCTCACTCGTATTCGCTGCTCGCGCTCGTGCTCGCCCGTTCGCCCAGTTCCTCTCCCGACTCTTTGCCGCTCACGCTCGTGCTTGCGCTCGCCCGTCCGCCGCCTTCCCCTCCAGCGACCAGAACCCAGCCGCCTTTCCCTCCAGCGACCAGAACCCAACCGCCTTCCCCTCCAGTGACCAGTTCCTCACCCGATTCTTCGCGCTCGCGCTCGCTCGTCCGCCGCCTTCCCCTCTAGCGACCAAAACCCAGCCGGCCGCCTTTCCCTCCAGCGACCAGAACCCAGCCGTCTTCCCCTCCAGCGACCAGTTCCTCACCCGACTCTTCGCCACTCGCGCTGGCGCTCGCCCGTCCACCGCCTTCCCCTCCAGTGACCAGTTCCTCACTCGACTCTTCGCCGCTCACGCTCGCGCTCGCCCGTTGGCAGTTTTCCCCTCCAGCGACCAGAACCCAGCCGCCTTCCCCTCTAGCGACCAGTTCCTCTCCCGATAGCAGAAGCGAGTAAGGCCAAACAGCTGGATACTATCAGGGACAGCAGAAGTAAAAAATCAGATTTTTTTCGTCGGCTTTTCTTCTAGCAAAAGCCGACAGTAGAAGTAATGCCCTACTAGCCCTAAGTTAACCTAAGTACCTATTCTTGAGTTGCAGGAGCAGCAGATTCAGCCAAATATGTAACAAGGCATGCATTGAAGAATCCGGCAAGACAACTGTGTGTTTGTTTCTTTACTTGTCACCTCGCAGGAGCATAAAATTTTATCTTTCGGCCGTTCGGCCCGTTCCATTTTGTCGGAATTATATTGCAGCCATTATATCAAATACAAGGACTTTTATAAAATTTCTTCTCTATATTCCAAGGGAGAAGATAAGGCCATTCGATTGATTTGATTCATTTGAATACTATGTGCTGCACTTGGGTCATCCAATTGATACCAAGAATATGGGACGATTAAAGAGTCTACAAGCACCTGAATGAATGGGTTGAACTTGAATTTTTATAATGTTTTTAGTATTTGCATGCCCTTACTTTTAGAGTACTTTTGACTTTAAATACGATCACAAAGAGTTGACTTTTAGGTGAGGAGAAAGCTAAGCAAGCGATACGGATTTACGTGCTCCAGAGTCGTACTTTTCTCTGTCATTTCATAAATTGTTCTTGTTTTTCTACTTTATCTAACATTTAAAAGCGACAAACCTTGCTTATTAAGAGTGGACAAGAGACTTTTTTTTTCTCTCTCACAAGTTCTAGTTACATTAGAAAAAAAAATTGAACACAAATACAAACTTCAAAACTTGAAGCCTCTAATTTATTCAGATTCAAATATATTTAAATTATATTTATGATTTTTAATTAAACAAAATTTTCAATATACCTGTTCATATTTTGGAGTTTCCAGTTCTTCTAGTTTTGTAAAAAAAATTGAGGCACAAGATTGCCTATAGGCAAGATTTTGCAAACATCACTATATGCTTTTGACTTTCCCCAATAAAGTGGCATGCATAATGGAATGTATGTTTGAGTAAGCCCACCAAAAAGTATCTATTAATTTAAAAGAAAATAGCTATCAACAGTCTATTATCCGCTACACAAGTCTCTTCCTGAACCATATAATATAGACACACTGTGCAGCATCGTCCAATCTCTACATATGCTTGCGCATGAGATGAGTTTGCAGACCAGAGTGTGAGGATCAGACGATCAACATCAATGTGCCTATATCGTATGGTCTAAGAGTCTGCACTAAACTTTTACTCATTGTCAATGGCCTACGGCATGTTGATGGCATTTCACTAACACTAAGCTTATAGTATAAAGACAGCAATATCACCAAAGGAGTTAAAACATCATTGAAACTAGCACTGCAGAGGACGAAATGATACTAAAATATGATAACTGAAGCAGTAACTTCTATGTATCATTGTTCTTGGATCTACAAAAACTCAACTTTATTGATCTACAAAAACAATGGACCAAAGAACAACGATTACCAGAAAGAACTGAAATTTCAAACAATCTGCATAGGGAAGAGTTTAGCTGAGTAGAAAAAGGTAACGTAGTTCTGCAATTTCAGAGGAATGTGAAGAGGCACAAGATTAACAATGTGATATAATTGCAATTAAACTTATGGAAGGAACATGGAAAGGAGGCAATCACATGCCAACTGACTATAAAGTGCACAACAAAAAGCAGTTCTCACATGCAATGAAAGGATGAGACTGAACAAATAACTATGCTTTCTTAGACTAAAAAAGTTCTGCCATTAAAAACAGTAAGGCAACCTCCCTGCTTTGAAGTAGGAGAAATATGCAAATCTTATAGCTTAAAATAGAAAGTTTACCGATAATATCATCAATCAGCAAATCAATTAGCTCAAACATGTATATGATTAGTATTAGTGTAGGAGTCAGTGTGCCAAAGTGATAGTAACTCAAATTTGTTAGGTCATTCTCTGCTTAGCTCAATGGTCAATTTCTTCATCAGCTGTGCGAACCAATAGCAGATTGATATAGCTGTCAAGTTGGCCCAAGAAAAAAGAAGTAGCAAATGGAGCATGGTGTACTTTGCAAGAAAAAGGCAGGGGGAGAGGAGGTATCATCATATGGTCTTAAAGCTGAGCCCTAACTTGAAAGCATGAAAACAGCACATGGCATGTAGGAAGCATGGCCTGCCATATTACAATGAACAAATCTTTTTCTCTAACTACCAAAATCTCTCTTTGCGGCCTGACTCTTATCCTTCTCTCTCAACTTTTCTTCTGATGGACAATAGACATGCAGAAGACTTTCTGAACAGATAAAGGGATCAGAAAACTCCAAGCTATGGCCACAGAAAAGAGTGCACAAGAGATCAAATATCTGAAATGGGAAGAAAGGAAAAAAAAAATGAAAACATACATTATTCATAATCAGAGGGGAAGGGAGGAGGAGCTATCGTTAGAATATGAGTTTTCACCACCTTC
This sequence comes from Costus lasius, assembly GCA_027563935.2. NCBI lineage: Eukaryota > Viridiplantae > Streptophyta > Magnoliopsida > Zingiberales > Costaceae > Costus > Costus lasius. The sequence goes on from CM050453.2 coordinate 105,403,486, forward strand.
CATAAATGGAGATATCACAATCTACCATCATATGATATAAAACACTAACTCTATGCAAGTAAGGAAGTGTGTAGGAATTAGGACCATGATTTTAAATGCTGCGGTTAGCATTTTTAGAGTAACTTAGAAAGAGGGATAGTTTAATAAATTTACTATACAAGGTAATTTTGAGTTTAGATTTAAGGCGTGTTTTGAAAATCTCTCCCTTGATCCCGATCAACTTATAATAATTAAGTTTTACCTAAACTCGACTCAAAACCTAGTCAAATCAAGATTTCTCTATCAAAATTGGGTCAGGTTGAGTCGTAAATGAGTATATTTGTCATCCAGATTCTCTATCAAGGGCATTTTTGCCATCCCAACTCATTATTTATAGGGTATTAATCTTATCCCACAACTTGATCAAGAAAGGAATTTCTGGATGAGTGGTTAGAATGTTATCAAGCGATTTCCACCCGAGGATGGAACTATCCCGTTTGAACCTTTTAAAAATTCATCAAAATTAGTCAGCAAGCTCGGCTCATACCTCGCCAGACAAGCAAAAGAAGATTAGATTATTAAAATATATCATCCACTCTTAAAGAAGACTCCTCAATCAAGGCCTCTCTCCAAGTCTAAGCTATGCTTGATATACTTTTCACAAACATCCAAGTTGCATCTGAAGTCGGCTTTTTAAGCTAAAAAAATCTTATCATCTAACCTTTTCTTTCCCATTTAGCTATGTTTGAATTATATCAGATCGAACTACTATCATCCATCAGTTTCGAGGCCAATATGCAATTTCCCATTTGAGCTTCCAAAGATTCAGAAACTGAGGTTACTGGCATAATTTTCAATCCAAAGAAGGAATTGCATTACAACCTTACGATGTTTCGCATGCAAGCCAAAATAATATTATTTGCAAAATGTTTGTTCTCTTGACATATTTTACAGGGCAGTGATGCATTTTGAAGTTGTTCTTTCCAATGACCCAAATATTTGGAGTCTAGGATCTAATTGGAACTAAGCACACAATCCATTCTTATATATATATTACGAGCCTGCACATTACTAATGCATATTATTTCGGTAAGATCAGAGGGACTAAGCTTATTACAATACTCGCAATTTTATTAAACAAAAAGAGGGCATTTTATTTGATGCAAAGCACATGGCTTCGTGTATATACACGAAAGCTCATAGAAAGTGATACATTAAAATGTGCAGTATGCACATCATCTAATAAGAATCATCCAACTAAATAAGCATCAGGAAAGCACGTTATGCTAGGGTAGGTGGTATCCATATGTAGCCATGTGTTTGCACATATCCTGCTTTGGCAAGTAACTCATCTGCCTCTGCAGGACCACGGCTGCCTGGTTTGTAGGGAATAGGCTTTAGTTTTCCCTCGTCGATATTGTGAAGAAGAGGAGTAAATATCTCCCAGGCCACCTATAATATTCATGTGATCAGTATTTTGTATTTAATTTGTATGGACTTGGACTAGCAATGCATATACGTACTTTCAGTTCATCTCGGCGCACAAAGTGTTGCTGGTCACCCCTTACTCTGCAAAAAAGGTATTCAATTAGCAAATTGTCAAAAAGCAATTCAATTTTCCACGCGGACAAGAACAATATAAATTGAAAATCCTTAGTTGGGGTTTGAAATAGAACTAGGTTGGTGATATTATGTGCATCAACAAAAGCCAAGGCTTAAAATACCATTTCGAGCCAATATACCTGCATTCACTCGGACTGGTCAGGTTTGGTATATATTGACACATGGTATCAAGGATTGGAATATCAATTCATACTAGTGTTCAGATATTAGATTGGACCAATTTGAACCAATGAATACCTACACACTAGTATCAACCATAATGATGTATTGATGGTAGTCTTTATATACACACAGATATGCATACATTCGTACATATGCATATACATATATATATCAGTCCGTTACTACTGTGGTTCATGTGCCATGGGCAGATTGTACTAGGTAGTACGGATCAGTACCTAAATCTATTTGCACCATAGAAAATTCAAGGAATCTTGAAGAAGTTATTATTTGAATATCAACAAAAAGAGTATACAACAAGTTCAAACGCACTTGCAATGAACAATGGTACTCTAGAAAGGAAATATGCGCATATATTTGCACATGTATACTGCTGTTCACTAGCCATCTCAAATATGTATTGGAGTCCCTGAGAGGCAAGCTTTAAAGTAATGCTCCTAGCGAAGAAACAATTATTTTTGCAAAGCCTCTAAAGTTTTGGAATTTTGTCCTTCACAAAAGCTATGTTGGTATGGAAAATGTATAGAACAGTCATTAGTATAAAGAGCTAAATTCATCATCATCTTTGGTTACCTACGTAAGTACTGGATGGCAATTGATGATACCCAAATAGAAGCTGTGTAACTATCTTTCTGATTTTTCTCAAGATATGGTAGAGTTATCGTAAAGAACAAGTATTAAAGAATTTGGATGATTGGATTATATTTTTTAGGTTATGCGTTTAGAAAATCCCTGAGAAAGTCTCAAATAAGACCTGCCAAATGACTTGGGCTTGACCTTTGCAAGTTTGATCCACTACGATCACGTAGTATAAAACTAACTGTCCAATTTACTCATAAGCATACATGTATATTCATTTTCTCTTATCAACAGTTGATGATGGATTACTTATTTCAGTTGGGATAAAACGGTATATATACTAAAAAAAACTAACAGGAAAGTCATTGCGAAAGACAAGGCAACAGAAAAATATTTGCTAGATCATGTGTCAGCTTCGAGAGTTTGAGATATGATAAATTTAGTCATAATTAAAATATCAGCAGTGAAAACAGCACAAAAGGCAACCAAAACAAGTCAATATGAGTTGTAGGACGTACGTGTCCAGGATTAACCGCTCATATGCCTCTGGGATTGTGACATCTTGATACCTTTGCCCATAGGATAAGTCTAGTTCGCTCTGTATGGTTGACATTTCAAGTCCAGGTTTCTTAAGCTGCAGAAGTAAACAAAGATATCTCAACAAATTGAGGATAGCAAGGTCATGCGATAAAAGAAAACATATGGGCTCCAAACTAAGGGAGAAGGGTACTACAACCATGATATGCAACATCATGGTGAAAATAAGTCCAAATTATGGTACAAACAACTATCTATCCAACAATTACAAAGTTCTCCTACCCATCCAAAACCGACAGTCTCAAAGTTCAAATTTCATTTACAAGTCCAAAACCACTAACTACTATCTGTGAACTTAGAAAAACCTCATCATCCTCTAGCCAAATAATGAGGTCATCACGATCAGGCTTAGGTTGACAGAAGGATTCATAATCTAACCCTAAAACATAAAAAAGATTAAAAAGGGTAGTAAATGTCTATGAATAAGATATCCATGGGATGGTTCTTATAATACAAGACTGCTAGTAAAATGATATCAAGTTCTGACAATATACAAGAACTTACTGTTAGTTTCATATACATGGCCTCTGACGGTTGCAGACGGATGACAAATTCATTTCTCCCTTGCTTCTTACCTAAGCACATTCAATAACAAAATACAAGTTAGTGAAAGATGATTACAAGGTGAATAAATGAAATCAATTTAGACAAGTGATTAAGAAAGAGAAATGGTATACATATCAAACAGTTGAATTTCAATCCAAATGATAGCTTTCTTTAGATAGGAAAAAAAAGAAGCTGATTTTCATCCAAGAATTGTGTCATCCTTAATCGCTATTGCTTGAATCAGAGACAGATCGGCAGAAGCTTTTTAGGAGAGAAAGTAAGGAAGTTAACAAAAATGTAACTGAAAATTAAAATGTCATACATTTAAAAATATCACCAGGGACATCCTTAAACTGAATCCGGATTTCCGCCTTCCTATTGTTCAAAGCTTTTCCGGCCTTGAGTATAAAAGGAACACCTGCATGGCATGATTTTTAGTGTTACTGAACTCCGAAATCAATAACGTAGAACTCACAAAAGAAGTCAATCTATCATTTGTCCCCTGTCTAGTGTAGGGACCAACATTCTGGTGGCACAGAGTGGGTCAGCACCATTATAGTATACTATGATTGGATACTATGCCAATGATCAAGACATTCTCAATGCTACTAAAACACGACATCATGCTGCCCATGCATTTTGGCATGGTACACTATGTGGTGAACTGCTCATCAGCACGACAATCCATGGTCTAATGTTGTATATACTATGTACAACAGCAAGGATGACCCGACACATGAAAAACAGAAAAACAAACATACTTAATACCAAATTGACAAGTCTGGTAAAAAGGAAACCATACCTTCCCATCTTTCATTATGTATATGCAAAATAACAGTCGCGAATGTAGGTGTGTTTGAGTCATCAGAAACTGTTGGGTCATCATTGTAACCCTCGTACTGTCCAAGAACAACCTCTTCGTGTTTTATTGGTAGCACAGACTGAAGAACCTGATAGTTGATTTGAACGATCAGAAAAGCTACAACCTTCACATGGCTTAGTCACATACTAAATGCAGAAATATGCTAGTTTTTTCAGTGTGATACTAGGATAATTAAGAATGATTGAATTTTTTAATCATGAGGCCCATGTACCGGTCTGAGGTACAGACCAACATTGAGAAGATCATGCTCATAAAGTGGCAGAAGATAAAGGCAAAACAGATTTTTTTTTTTTTTTTTTTTTTTTTTTGCATAATAAAACAAGTTATAATAGTAACCTTCACTTTCTCATCCCGAATATGCTCAGGCTTAAGTGAAACTGGTTTCTCCATGGCAACCAAACAAAGAACCTGCAGCAGTAAAGACATACAAACCAAAAGGAAATGTTGTCAAGAATAAATAACAACTATCATTATTAAATCTAAGTATTTTTGTCAATATATTGACAACTTGAAGGACATGTTTTTAGTTAATAAAAAGAATTTATACATTTATTATGATTGTGCAAACAATAGCACAATTATAGTAATTCGTACACTGAGGCTCTGAGCTAGGTGTAAGTTAAACTATGTCTATACTTTGATCATTTGATCTACCTCAGATTTGTTTCATGCCTTCATGATTTATTTTAGATCAAGTCGGTAAATGGAGGCTATCTAGCATATGATAATTAGACCAATTATCAACAAAATATACAAATGCATTGAATTAGACTAATAAAGCAAGTGAGTTCAAGTCCGAATTGTCCAATTTCAAGCAAGAACATAAGAGTCAAAATGAAATTAATTAGTCGATCATTTACAGTGAACTAGTAAGAGTCCTACTCCTGAATACCAAATATATTAATCTGATAACTTGAAAATACTGAACTGACTGATCTCACATAGGCCAAAATTGAGACAAGCATAATCAATTTAGATTGATAAACAACTTTTGGATACTAAGGCTATCGATATTTCCATGGGACCTCTTCAATTTACATCGCTTCTAAAAAGATAAATATCTTCGCACAAGCAAATTAGAGGAAAGCAAATATGCTGATGCCGCATATTCCACCTAGTTGGACTTGCAATTTTAGATTTCATAGATTAAATGGTGATGTCAAAATTCTCACATCACAAACAACAGTAATAGTTCACTTTCTATTACCTGCAGCAAATGATTTTGGATAATATCACGAATGATCCTGCAAAATAATGAATGAGATTACACTTCAAAGAGTATTAAATTTAAGTTACCAAAACAGTTCAAAAAACAATATTCAATTTAGTTTTACAATTTATTAGATGACCACTACTTTCAGTGGTTAAAGTTTAAGACAGATAAATAAACAAAGATAATGCATAATCAAAGCATCTTATAAAAATGATTTCAGCTCCATTCTATTATATATATATATATATATATATATATATATATATATATATATATATATATATATATATATATATATATATATATATATATATATATATATATATATATATATATATATATATAACAATTCTACAAGCCTGACTTTACATAAACATGTAAAATTCTTTTGAAAATTTTACGGACGAACCAGCCTTGATAGATTTCCCGAACTGATCTTCTAGCAGGAGAAGATTTGATCTTTACATTTGGAGTGCAGTTGTGACAGTTCATGTTACCGTGTGTAATCTTGACACATCACTTCGGTATCAATATTATATGTTCAAATCCTATTAATTGAAGTATGCAGTCAGTTAGTTTAGCAACAACTTTGTTACTTGTGTTTTTGCCATGTCACTTATGCATTTTTTTCTCTGCAATTCATATTTTGTGTCAGGTAGGAGTGTAGAATAAGAGTTATTTTATCACATCATGTCAAATAGTGGTAACCCTTGGTTGGATTAACTTCCAGATGCATTTAATAGACAAACTATGGTTTTCAATGTACTAATCGGATCTCAGACTGGTACATACCAATACATTACTCATGGTGTGAGTTGGTACCACTCAAACTAATATTATACATATATATAATATATACTATATACCGGACCAATACCAACCTTATTGCATGTACTAGTCTAGCATCAAACTAGTACATAGCACCCAATACATATGATACAAACCAGTTTCTAAAGCCCTATGGCATACCCATATTCATCAAAATATCCTCCTCGTCCTTCGGTTCCAAAGTCTTCCCTGAATACAATCTGTAGAAGCATGAGGATATTTTAGACAACATGAACATGATCGAGTATAGATGCTTTTCAAAATCCTTATACAGCAAAAAAAAAGGCATTTTTCTATGAGATATTAAAACATGAACCATAAACTCCAAGGAGAAATAGTGACAGAAACTCATAACGTATAACCATTAATGCTTCACACTCATAGATTGGTATACTATACCTTGTGGATATCAAAAAACAAAAATAAAAGTGCCTTTTTCTCTATAAGACTTTGTAAAAATACAAAATGCATAATTGTTTCAAGCAGTTAGGATTTAGAGATCGTTATCCCCAAAAAGTTAGCGCCAACAAGTTGTGATTATTGAAAGGGGGCTTCTAAAAGGGCATGGGTCAGCCAGTGCTACTACATGTCTGGCATGCACTATAAGAACATTGTAAAGGAGTTAATAGTATAAGAAAAGGAAACGATAGACAATCAAGCAGAGAAGTCTTCAGTCCATAGATTATAAAAGTAGGAGTTCCTGTTTGGGTACTTGGATGATTTAGTTCTCCTGCAAGAATATAAAAACATATTGATTATGAGGTCTCTTGCAATTATGATTACTTTGCTACGACTCAGAAATCAGAAAAGTGACCATAAGGACCTATTTATGAACAAAGTAACTTGTTTCTGACTCAAAAACTTCATAGGAGTAAACTGGAAATACTGTAATACAATAATAATTTTAAAGGGTAAATTAAGGTTAAATTGATTTGATTAGGGAATGGGTTTAGCCTAAATTGACTAAAGAAGGTAATATTAACTAAGAGTGGCAACCACTCACTTCCCGTCCTCCCACCCCTTTCTCCCTCTTATAGTCGACCAATCCTCTTGTTTTCCGGGTTAACTAGGATAAGAAGAGGCAGACGATGAACAGGACTGGCAGTGTAACTTTCCAGCGAGATCTCTGATAAAAAAGACAGAATTTGGCAGTGCAAAGAGATAGCATTCTAGTCTACTATTTTATTTCAATTTATGGTGGAAATTCAGATACAAAATATAAACTCTGGATTGCTATATAGAGATATGATTTATATTCTAGTTTTTTAAATTTTTATTAAATTTATGGCCAAAATTTGCACCCTCATTTTGAAGTCGTTTTGCCATAAAGGATTGAACCATTCTAGACTCTAGAGTTGATCTAGGGTTGTTTTAGTGATTTACCAATGAGATGAGTCACGGACTCAGTTTATTGTATAGGCTATTGATGGTATTTTAAGATTAAAATGGATCCATAAAGTTGTGTCACACATTCACTTGATGGGTATAAAACCTCTTTGATCACTGCAATTTACTTGGCCCAAATCATTAAAGAACCCCTTACCCCAAGTAATCGATACCCAGCACATATGTCCAAGTCGCTCAGGTGCTGCCTAAGTAATTAGGCATCAAATCCCTAAGCTCTTCATTCAGGTCACTCAAGCACCTTCTAAGTGATCGGTCTCACAACTTATTCACTATGGTCATCCGGGCTCTTCCCAAGTGACCAAGCCCTACAATCATTCTGCTGAAGCCTCAAATTAATTGAGCATTGTTCAACTAGTCAAGTACTATGGCACCAACTTACCACACTTCATAGGCAAATAATACCTAGAGACATTGTGACTACAAGAGACATTGTACTATTCATTGAAGCCAATCGCTGTCATCTATGATATCTTATGCTACCGCCTACATTTTAGGTACAAGTAGAACATCTCAATACTACAAAAAGTAGCCAAGATTTCTCAAGTAAGGGATGGAACATAAACCATCAAGCATTCAGAAGCTTTCGCTGCGACCTCAACTTACAAATTCACAAAAAGCATAGGACATGAGAAAAGGATGATTACATGTGGAACTCACCTCAATGCATGAAATTACAACATCTTTCTAGGCTTGGAGAAAACCACATAGAGGGCACAAAAAATTAAATGAAGTAAACCTCCTAAACACCTCGCTTACATATCATTCTGGAATCCCTTATATTAGCAATTAGACCACCAAGCATTTCCCAAGCGGCTAATCCCTTGGCTTTTCTGTTCAAGCCACTCAAGTGCATTCCAAGTGAGTGGGTCCATAGTCATTCTACTTGTATCACTCATATGCTGCTCAACTAAGCATTATTGCAAATATCTTTCCACGCACTTTGCAAGTGAGTTTACGAAAGTGCACCATTTGCCTATTGCAACATCTAATGCTATCACCACCATTCGGTATGCCACAGCGTATTTAACAGCATGAGCTAAGCACACAAACCCAATTTTCATGGCAATTGGAAAACATACTCCCTCATTTGAGGAACGTGAATGCTCTAAATTCAAGCCTTTTAAGCTCTCCTTTTGCATCTTATTGCATATTCATTCATTATTCTATTAACTAAAGCATTGGAGGGAGCATTATCAAATAACTGAGTCCCCTCTTTCTGCAGGCTTGCTTTATAAATTAACCCATTTGGATTTGATATTGGGCACAAAATTAACTCTTTTAGATTGGATCAATGTTTTAGAGGATTGATTGTGGAATGATAAATTAATATAGTGTTTCTAAACTCTAATGGATATTGTCGGGCACCCAAGTTGTGGGAGGACATTAAAGGTGTTATTAGTGATAAATTTGAATTTTTTTGCCTGTAGGAAAGTTTGGTTAAATTGTAATTGTGTAAATGATATGAAGCTAGATTCAGACTTTGATGTTTATTATACTGGTTTATCTTGAGAGGTTTTCACCTCCTTGGAAAGTTTGGTCAAGTTGTAATTGTTTATATTTTGAAGCTAAATTCAAGCTTTGGTATTTTATTTTATATATATATATATATATATATATATATACACATATATGTATATATATATATATATATGTGTATACACATATATGTATATATATATATATATGTGTATACACATATATGTATATATATATATATATGTGTATACACATATATGTATATATATATATATATGTGTATACACATATATATATATATATATATATATATATATGTATACACACATATATATATATATATATATGTGTATACACATATATATATATACACATATATATATATATATATATACACACACATACACACATACATATATTATGTATGTATATTTGGAACATTGAGCTAGGTAGTAGACCAAATGATTTTAACCATTGAGGAATGCTAAAAGATCCAAATGATTTAGTTCAAGTTAAAAATTAAGGAAGAGTTGAGTTTGGCTGCTATAGCCAATTGGTGTTAGGAAACTCTAGATCATTGGCATTTAGTCGCAATCAGGGTTACTATTTCGATGAGTTGTGGTTTCGTAATAAATAGATTACAGGGCAGATCAGATGTAGAGAGTTTTTAGTAAGCCAAAGTGGTTGGTTTATGCGATACCTTTGGAAGGTTCAAGTAGCATGGATCTAGGGTATGACACTATGACTAGATGACGATGAAAACTTGTCATTAGAGTCTGAATAAGGGCCTTTGGATAGGGAAAATAACTATATGTGGATTTATAACTTGATATTGGTCTAGTTAGATGAGTGAGTTAGCAGACACTTGACAGTTTGGATTGAGTTTGGCATCACTGTTCTATTTAGCTAGTGTTGTTCTTTACATTATACAATTATTTTCTTCTCCCTCTATAATTATGTTGTTTAATGAGTATTTTGTTACTAATGGAAGTAATTTGCATTGATAGTTCCAGTTGATAAACATGTGTAGGACATGTATTTACCTTTTAGTATGTGAATATGGTTCAGTGATAAATTTAAATACCAAGTAAAAATTGATGATGATTGGTTGTAAACCAAGGGACCTAATAAGAACGATTGATGATGGCCAGCTGTCAACTAAGGGACGGTTAATTGATGACTGGTTGTAAACTAAGGGATTCTGAAGCAACAGTTGATGATGAGTTGATGACAATTAATGTTGACTAGTTAAGCATCAAGGATTATGTAATAGTGGTTGTGCACTTGGGCAGATTGACTATAAATCAGGACTCAGGAGATAACATTTTTACTGTAGAAGTCACTGGATGGGTTATAGCATATTGGCTCAGGTAATGGCTAGCATGTCAGTGAGGATATGACTAGACTTACCAAGTGTTGATGCAACACTGTGATCTAAGCCTCGATCTTAGTGTATATTGTGTTCTTGATAGCTACAGTATATTAAAACTTGTTGACTATGCATATATGATGTTTGTTGTCGACTACGGCATATATGATGAATGTGGCTTTTGTAATTTATCAGGCAATGCTTCTTGTAAGACTGTTTGAATTGGGAATTTGCAGGACAATGTTCAAGATGATGTCAATTATAAACCATCTAGGGTTAATTCATATGCCCATCTTTCTAACCCCCTACTGACATTTTATACACTCTTCCGCCTTCTCTTTTGTTTTTCTTTTTTTCCTCAACTTCTGATATAATTATAAGAATCTAGTTTTCTCAAAGCCTGATGAACTTTGAGCTCAACTCATGGTTCTTAAAACTGGTTGTCATTGTTCGTTACAGGTGATAACTGGTTCAGTCCGTGACAGGAGTCACAGGACTAGTTCATTGGTGACATTGTAAACCCTAGTTCAACCATACAAGGATGCCTTTTCCCATGATTTGTGAAGGTTGGTTAGTATGAATGTAAAAAGGGGTAGTGATGGAGCAATATTTGCAGTAATCAGTATCTTAAAGCACTGATGCCATATTTCTAGTCATCGTTGTTGGACATAGAACAGGATTTGTAGGACATCTATAAATGACATTTTCTTATATACAAGCCAATTTAATTGATTAATATGAGACGTTCATCACTATCAAACGGAAGGAAACTTATGAAGAAAATAAACAAGCATGTACGCGGCTCAACTAAAGATAACTTTATCTAACAATGAAATTTTGGTATATTCAAGAACTTTCGTAAGAAAATTAAGAAATGGAAACTACAAGTCAGAATTCATATCCAAATGGTTGCTGGAACGGCATAGTGGAAATGCAAGTTTTGTATTTCCAATCAAAAAGCCCAAAACATAAATACAAATGTAACCAGGATGAAAGGACACATGAATTCACTCATGTATCTTAAGATTGAAATATGCATGCATATATAATGTTTTACCTGTATATTAGCAATGTTATCACGATTCCAAAGAGGTAAAAAGAAACGGTTTGCAAACCGAAGCACCAGCTGCAAGTTCATTGTAAGTTCAATTATATAACGAAATTAAATAATTGAAAATCAAAAACTGAACACAAAGTAAGTGTTGTTTGGTTATATCCCTCCCAGATTTCCTACAGAAAATGAAGAATATTTCAATTAGAATTAAAAATAATTACCAAGTTCTGCACTAACTCCTTTCCCAGGTAGTGATCAATACGGTATAACTGTTGTTCATTAAATAGCTTTCCAAGCTGAGCACTCAAATCTTCCGCTGATTTCAAGTCCTTTCCAAAAGGTTTCTCAACCACAATACGTGTCCATCCGCCAAGATCAGCTGATAAGAATGTACGGAGTTAGGTAAAGTTTAGCTTACAAGAGGAAGAAGAATCACAATACAGTCTTAAGCAATTAAATTATAGATGAACTGGGTTTTCTGAATAGCTAGTAGTCTTCTCACCTAGTAATACAACCTTTTAGAAATTAAAATATACATTACAACATAGACAACATAATTTCAACTTAGAAAAGGAGAACTCATCATGTCTAGACTAAAAATCACAAAAATTTCATAATATTTAAGGTTAACAACAAACTCAAATTGCAATATGATGATGTTCAACTTCTTCTCTGGAAAAGTATCTTAACTTTTGTTTTTTACCATTTTCAATTAAATAACTCAAAACACATGTTTGCACCACAGAAATTCGAAAAGAATTTTGCATGTTCAGAATGAAGATGCCAAAATAAAAACATTAATGCTGTAATGCTATAGTTAAGCGTGCATGATAGAACTCTTGTACACTCAATATGTTCTACATGGATTCTCACGTTCCTTAAAACTACGGCATCAATAATAGCAAAGAAAATTTGTAAAATACCACTGAAATTGTGAGGCAAGAAAGAACCAAAATCTAAATAGACATATGGAGATGAAGTTTAGTGCAAAAAGCTTTAATGAATAATTATTTTTTATAATGTTATCAAATTTATTTCATTAGATGAACTAAATAGAAAGATGTAAAGTTTGCCTCATGCTTATGATGTGGCACACTAGAGTCAGTACGGGTAATGAGATCTTATAGCCAACAGTGAAAATAATAGAAAAAAATATGTGCCGTTACATCCCTCAGTAGGGCAGGAAAGATCCATGGCACCACCGCATTAGCACAATAAAGCCAGTCAAACTTTTAGAACTGACAACCATATTAAGATGTATAAGTAGCAATCCTCTCTGACCACATATGCACATAATTCATGTGACTCAAGGTACACGTGTACCAATTAATTTCATTAAGATCATGAGATAACATCATAGTTCAAGAGTGAACTAGTGATGGAAAAACAAAATCACACACTTCCTCCCTGATGTGGTTTTGTTGAGCACAATTGCACAAATCACAAAAACAACAATTGAATTAAAGGTTAGCTTTCTAAGCAACACGGTAAATAAAATTTCACCATAAATACACCACTAATAAATACAGCATGTTTTAATTCGGTAACTGACTAAATAACGGTATACACTCCTAGGAAAAATAGGCAATACATAGAAGCAAGAGAAAAAAGTTATCATTATCAAAATGCAAGGTCTTATGTTTTTATCAGTCAGTATTTGTTCCATTTTGGTGATAAGAATTAGAGATAGATAGTAACAAATTTGAGTTACATACACCCACATAGTGCATGTACATTTTAAATTTACGATAAACTAACAATGCTATGTAACCAAAATTAATTACCATAACAAAGACTTTTGGATCTATGATAAGCTTACATTGGTTCATGCAATTCTCTCTTATCATTTTGCAGACAGAAGGGTAAACAGATGGAGGAAGTGCAAGATAAAATAGCCTGCGAGAGGTTCCTGGCTGACTATTTTTTGATTTTTCATGCTCAGAAATTTCCTTATCCAATAGCTGAAAACCTTCTCTGTTATCATATGAGCCACTAACATATTTAATCTGCAAAATCACAGAAGTTTATATTTCACATAGTAGGAGAAGTTCAGAGAGTAAGAGTGTTAAAAATAATTTACCAATTGCAGGAACCTCGATAGAGCCTCTGCATGCTCAGCTGAAAGACCTTTTTCTAGGTATCTGAACAGCGTTACCAACATTCAATAGTAACATAAACTAGCCCAGGTGAAGGTATTAATGAACAACAGATGTAGCAATTAGAAAACAATTCTGTAGCAAAGCGAGCCCACAATTTTTTCTACTGTGCTCTTTTTTGTTTACAATAAATGAACAATCAAGCAGATATATCCTAGATAAAGAGAAGAATTAAACTGAAAACCCCAATGCATAATATGCACTTTTGACTGGGCACCACTCTCTTTTGATAAAAAAAAGTGACACTCAAATCATCCATAATAGAAAAATAGGATAGCAAGTTCTCATTTTGAAAAGTTTTTTTTTATTTTGGCAAAAAATTAATGATGAAGTACACCGGCAATTAAGAAGTTTAGATAACTATAAAATCTTACCCACGTATGCGTACTCTTAGATCATCATCGGAAAGCTTTGTCCGGGCATAACCAAAAATATGCACATCATTCTCTTGTAAGAATCCCTGTTTATGTCCCAACCAATAAAAGTACATTAGTCGAAGTAACCGCATCTAGTGCGTGACATGCTTAATCAAAATATTGATATCTACCAGATGAACCATAAATCATTCAGAATATATGCTTAAGCTAACTGGAAAATATGGACCTAGTATGCTGTTTATGATCCAACATAATAAATTGCAAAACTTAATTCTAAACGTAAATGATGCTGTTGTGGTTATGACTGACATAGTTAATTAAGTAGTTATGCCCTAAGGTGATGTGTGAATTATGAGTGAACTTCCTCCTCACTTGAGGCATAACAATGCTAACTTGTCCCTGAGAATCTCACATGATTAACAGAATAAGTGTAATGTCTGCTATACAATAGTTGATTGTCAGGCATTACCTACCACTGAATTTGTATATAGATATATAATACTCAAGCTTGCAACAAACCCTAGCTCTAAGACATCCAAGATGGGCCTAGTTAAAGATATACTTTACCAACTGATATATCCGTGGATAACTGAAATACAAATCAATAAACAGAGAAAGAAAACTCAAAGTTCTCTTCAGAATATTTGTATTCCTGGAAAGGAAGAGCAAAAAGATGGAGGTGGCAGCCATATCATCTTCTTCCATAAGTTGAAATAATTTGTAACAGAATTTCTCCTAAATCTAATTACATTAACCAACACCAGAAGTTTAACGTACTTTGTAGGAGACATCTATACAAACAAAAAAGAACAAGCAAAACAAAAGTATCTATTTCATTCATCACAAAAAATAAACACAGAACCAAAATATGATGGATGGTCAAAGATTTAATAGTTTATCTGTTTCTTACATATTAATTATCTAAAAAATTCATTTTGAGGATCCATGTTATCATATTTTGAACATTCAAAGAACGAGGGGTTCAACATATAAGCACATATAAAGTCAACAAAAACTTGACGCTAAAAATTTCAGTTATGAAGAAATTTTCTTACTGTCGGGGCAACAACCAGTGAACCCTAAACATTTCAAGTTTTGTTAAAACATATCAAAATTCAGGGACAAATAGGTGACACAAACCTGATGAAAAAGGTGAAATAGAGCAGGAAACGTTTTCTTCTTTGCAAGATCTCCTGAAGCACCAAGAACAATTATGGATAGACAGCCGATCTCCTGCACGAGTCCCATATCTTTTTCTTCTGAAAAAGATTCAGTTCTAATAGTACTGCCACTTTCCAAAGAGACATTGTTTAACGGTGCATCCAACACAGTTGAGCCCGTAGACATGGCTGACCACAGTACTGATGTTATTCTTCAAATTCAGAAACTGCATAATTAGATAGAAAAAAGAATCTTTTGTAATGGAAGTACAAATCAGATGCATTGCACAAACATTACTTATATCTGATATAGAGGAGGGAAAAAGGAAACACATTCTGGTGAATCCTAGCCTAGGAAGAGTAGTTTACTGACATCATTTTCTTCAAAAACAAACATAAAAGGTACATTTAAAACCAAAAGAATGCACCGCTTTTATATATGTGAAATGTTTATGGATCTCTATCCAGTAAACAAATAATCAGTGAACCTGATCACCTATAGCAGATGCATTATAAGGTTAAGATGCAGTTTTGGTCCAACATCAAAAGGTTGAATGGAATTTACTTATTCTTTCCTGCCGTGGCTCTCTTTTACTTGAGTAAAGAGAAGCAGAAATCTCATTAACTCATTCAAGTTGATAGATAAGAAACCAAAGCACAGAAGAGGAGGGGAAAACTGGGTACAGAAAACAAAGCTAAAAAAAATCCAAGAGAAGATATCTCTATCCATTGAACATCACCGCAATTATTCCCGTCGCTATCTTCTATTAACTCCTCCAACTTAAAGCAAAATTGCATCCCCACCACACATCACTGAAATCCACTGAACTAATATATCACACAAACTGAACTCAAGTCGCCGCCCATGTACACCCTTTTGCATCCTAAATCAGGCGAAGGGCTAATCCGATTACATGACAGAATGAACAAAGCAGTAGCTTGGATTCATCGCAAGCGAGGAAAAATGCAGCAGGAAGTTAAACCCAAAAAAAAATCATATGAAATCCGATCTAACTCGTCTATCAATGATTGAAGCACACGATGAAGCAAAAAAAGAAAAACGTTTCTGATCCGATAATTCCGAGTTCTAGTTCTACAGAAAAGATCTAACGAGATACCATTTACCCGCCAAAAAAAAAACCAAGCCGCAATCAGTGCGTCGAGAGAGCAAACATGAGCAAGTTCAAGTCACGTTAGTTCGCAGACGAAATCTGTAAGGGGAGAGAGCAGATCAAGGACCAACCTTCCTCCCCCAGGATAGCAATCTTGGCGACGCCGAGGGTCGAATTGGGGGCAGAATTCCGCCTTCTTGTACTGGCGCAACCCCCACCTACCCCTCTGACTATTTGTTTTTTTTTTACCGGACGCCGGATTCAACAACGCTGTGGCTCGAGAGGGGAGGATATTCGCTGACCAGTTTGACTGGTAAATTCTACGAACGAATTTTACGGGATGATGAATTGGCAGAAAGTGAAAGGTCGAAAATATCACCTCTAATCTAAATTAACCATTTCGCTAATCGACGGATCGCGATGCACGCTGCGACGCATCGTACAATAAATTTCCAGTTTCTACGGAAGAGGGCCCAGCGTCGGCTGTCCACGTCACGTTCCTACGAGTGGACTGATATTTTTGTGGGCCGGCCATTTTAGGGACAGTTCACCCACCACGTGCGCTGTCTCTGAGCGGGTGGGATGCGAAACGGGTTGGTTGGAGACTTGGAGTTGGGAGTGATTTGGGTGAGATTAATTTTGTTATAAAAACGACGCGGTAGTTTTTTTTAATCCGTAAAATTGGGAGAGTCCGTGTGTTACGCCCAGGTGGAGCCGGGCCGGGCTACGATGCATTTGGGCCTGAGCGGAGGCCCAAGGCCCCGTCGTTCTCCCCTTGAGACGGCTGCTGGGGGTGGATCCGGGCAGCGGACGCGCGGAGGCGCGACCCGGATCCAGCTCGTCTTCCGCGAGGAGCGCGCAGAGGCGCGAAAACGGCGTGATGCAGCAGAGATAAGGGGCGAGACGCGTGAGGCGAACGGCACGGGAGCTAGACGCAATCTCCTCCATGCGGGTTCTTCCCCACGCATCTTCCTCCGGACGAGTGCACGCGACCAGGAGAGCATCGAGGAGAGCTTCCTCTTCACCTCAAACGCAAACCTGTGGGCCGACCGACGAGGATCCCGGCGACGGCGAGGTCAAGTGAGAGGGTGAGTGTTGAGCGTGTACAGAGACGTGTATAGGCAGGAAGGGAGAGGGGTTTTAAGGCGCCTGTATTGGAAGATAAATAAAGATAGCTTTCCCCTATGTTTTGGTGTGCTTTCCGGCGTCCTTGCGCTGTTTTCCGGCGAGTTCCGCGCTTGCCTTCTCAGGCGTCTTCTTCAACTCCGACGGTCCTTTCGGCGCCTGGAGGCGGTGCCGACGAACGAGGCTGAGAGCGGAAGAGGCGGGCGGCTCTTCCCCTGCCGTAGGCCCCTTGGTCCCGGCTACGGCGGTGACTCAAGCGGTGGCGTCGAGTGCTTGCTGCACGCGAGGAAGACGAAGCGAACACACGCGCCTAGCGTTCGCTTCGAGGCGTGAAGGGCTGTCAAAATCGGTCAAACCGCGAGCGAAAATTTTACACCGCGAGTGTGGATTGCTGACGTGTGCGGTTGGCAATCAGGTGATCGGGCGGCGAGACTGGCAGCGGCGAGTGCTCCCTGACGGTCTCTGCGACTCTAGGAGAGGGACGAGATGAGTTCCCTGGCGGACCGCGTGGCGCGGTTGGAGGAGCTTATTGGTGTCTCTGGCGAGTTGGACACCGCACTGGCTCCTCAGGTGGAGGACCTGCAGTTGCGAGCGGAGGAGCAGCGGCTCCAGATCATCATGCTGCAGGAGGCAGTGGCGAACATGGCGACGTTCCCCGATCAAGTGGCCGGAT
This sequence comes from Costus lasius, assembly GCA_027563935.2. Taxonomy (NCBI): domain Eukaryota; kingdom Viridiplantae; phylum Streptophyta; class Magnoliopsida; order Zingiberales; family Costaceae; genus Costus; species Costus lasius. The sequence continues at coordinate 105,421,823 of CM050453.2, forward strand.
TCTCGGCACTGCTGCAGGAGTCGCAGGTGGCGCAGCAGCAGATGCAGGCGGAGATCGTGGTCTTGCGCATGGCGCTGGCGCAGACCCAGGTGCAGGGAGGGAGTCCCACTTTGGCGACGGCTACGGGGCAGGCGGCCCCTAAGCCGAAGCTGCAGATTCCAGAGCCGACCACCTTTGGAGGAGTCCGATCTGCGCGGGAGCTGGAGAACTTCATATGGGATATGGAGTCCTTCTTCACCTCCAGCCGGATCCCGGAGGACGAGCGAGTGCAGGTGTGCACCGCCTACTTGACGGCCGACGCGAAGCTATGGTGGCGGACCACAGCTGGATCGACGGCGGGAGCGATGGAGTGGACTTGGGAGGTTTTCCTGGGGGAGCTGCGGCGGCAATTCCTTCCGGGGAACTCGGTGGACCAGGCGAGGGACGCGCTGGATGCTCTCCGACACACTGGCACCATCCAAGAGTACGTGCCGGCGTACTCGAAGCTGATGCTGGAGATCCCGGACATGTCGGAGGCGCACCGACGGCACTCGTTCCTTCGGCATCTGCAGCCGTGGGCCGAGGCGGAGGTCCGGCGACACTCTCCGCGGGACTGGAGAGAGGCTGCAGCGGTGGCCGAGGGACTGGTGGATACGAGGGCGTCGAGGCCGATGTCACCGAGGGCTTCGACGTCGCCCCCGAAGGGCGGCTCTCCGACGAGGACGAGAGCACCCCCTCAGGCCCGACACCCTCCACGGCAGGGCGGAGGCCAGCCGGCGCGTCCCCAGCCATGACAGGAGCCTCCCCGACCAGCGGGGAGGGCACCGGAGGAGCGGCGAGCGCCACTGGCGTGCTTCCTGTGCCAGGGTCCGCATCGGATGCGGGATTGTCCGAGCCGAGAGAGGATTTCGGCGATGGCGGTCCAGGAGCCGGCCGACGACTCCAGTGGCACCCTAGCGAGGCTCGGAGGTATGGTAACGATGGGCGCGATGGTGGCGATGAGCTCGGCTTCCGGGGCGTGGGAGACGCAGCGGGCGATGGATCTCGCGCGGGCATAGGACAGTTCCTCCACCTCCCCAGCACGTTCACCCCCTGCCGTCGGGCAGCCAGTGATGACGGCGCGCAGGGCGGAGGCGATGCTGAGAGAGGCAGAGTCTCGGATCAGCCGCGCGAGAGGCGGCGGGCGCGGAGGATGGTGGACGGCGAGGACGTCGAGGGTGACGTCCAGCTCAGCCGGGGGAGATTTGTTACGCCCAGGTGGAGCCGGGCCGGGCTACGATGCATTTGGGCCTGGGCGGAGGCCCAAGGCCCAGTCGTTCTCCCCTTGAGACGGCTGCTGGGGGCGGATCCGGGTAGCGGACGTGCGGAGGCGCGACCCGGATCCAGCTCGTCTTCCGCGAGGAGCGCGCAGAGGTGTGAAAACGGCGTGGAGTTACGAGGCAGACTGGGAGGCGTGTCCGGGTAGCAGGCTCAGACGGCGGATGCAATAGAGATAAGGGGCGTGACGCGTGAGGTGGACGGCACGGGAGCTGGACGCAATCTCCTCCACGGGGGTTCTTCCCAACGCATCTTCCTCCGGACGAGTGCACGCGACCAGGCGAGATTCCTCCTCGGCGAGCATCGAGGAGAGCTTCCTCTTCACCTCAGACGCAGACCTGTGTGCCGACCGACGAGGATCCCGGCGACGACAAGGTCAGGCGAGAGGGTGAGTGTTGAGCGTGTACAGAGACGTGTACAGGGAGGAAGGGAGAGGGGTTTTAAGGCGCATGTATTGAAAGATAAATAAAGGTAGCTTTCCCCTCTATTTTGGTGTGCTTTCCGGCGTCCTTGCGCTGTTTTCCTGCGAGTTCCGCGCTTGCCTTCTTAGGCGTCTTCTTCACCTCCGACGGTCCTTCCGGCGCCTGGAGGCGGCGCCGACGAACGAGGCTGAGGGCGGAAGAGGCGGGTGGCTCTTCCCCTGCCGTAGGCCCCCTTGGTCCCGGCTACGGCGGTGACTCACGCAGCGGCGTCGAGTGCTTGCCACACGCGAGGAAGACGAAGCGAACACACGTGCCTGGCGTTCGCTTCAAGGCGTGAAGGGCGATCAAAATCGGTCAAACTGTGGGCGAAAATTTTACACCGCGAGCATGGATTGCTGACGTGTGCGGTTGGCACGGGATTAAGGGTTAATTAAGCTACTTAAGCTTAATTTGGGTCTAACACCGTGGCAGTTTAGGCTGTTGCCTGTTGGGTCGTTGAATCAAATCCGTAATTCGAGAACCACTGCAGGAACAAAACGATTTGTGTAGTCCATCCCATCGAGACAGGTGAAACAGATAATGATTCCATTTGGCCCAGCTTTTATCTTTAATTTTTACTAATTAAAAAAATACTGGTTAAAAAGATGCTAAGTGAAAAAATTTAAGAGTATTTGAATACACAATTTATGACTAAGTTATTTTATTTATAATAAATAATTTTTTATTAAAAATATTATTAAAATAAAAATTATATAATTAAATTTATAGTTAATTATAATTAAAATATTTATTAAAAATATTATGAGTTATATTATTAAAAAAATATTATTATATATAAGAGTTATTGAGCATAAGAAGTGGGTGGCTAGAAAAGCAGTTTCATCTGTGCTTCTCAAAGAAACAGTTAATTTATAGGTTAAAACAGAAAAGCTAAAGGACTAAACACTTTAACTTTTTGATTTCTGCTAATCGTAAAATCATAAGCAGATCAAAAGCTAGGCCAAAGGGGGCAATAACGCTTCAATTTATTCAAATTTTTATGTTCACACGAAGGATTCTTTTTATAAATAAAATAAATAAATCGCCATTCACACGCCTTTGTGAAAATAAGAAATGCCAGGTGTGGCCACCTCCGGTTTATATCCTATTTAATAGGAACAAAAGTAATGCCATGGGCGATAAAATTTTAATCCCAAACAATGCGATTGCGATATTGGCGCGCGTCTGTGGGACCCGCTGATCATAAATTGTCGGCGGCACAGTCAACTCCTTGCGCGGCGATCGTGGCCACTTTAAGCGCGCACCTGACTTTTCCTGTGTGTTCGGAGAGAAACAGTTGAGAGGCTCCACTAACATGGGAAGAAAAGTTTGACTGTCGGATCAAAATTTAGATAGTCTAACAAAAATACGAGTTTTAAATAAAGCAAAGAAAATATTAACAAAAAAAAAAGCTAATTGGACTGCTCACACTGCACTTATCAGTAATCAAATTGGAAACGCTTCGACATCTTTTTATTGTAGTCTCCTACACTGTTAAGCTAACGAAGTCATGTATTCAAAGAATCATTGTTTCGTCAAGTTCTACCTACACCCAAATATTTCTTCAAATAAATGAATAAACAAAGTCAAAAAGTACTCTGAATAATTAAATAGAATCGGAGTAGTTCATGACATGTAGAAGCACAAATAATTAATTAATTATATATATATATATATATGTACTTTTTCCTTTAAAAAAATCAAATACATTGGCACGAATAATTTATATTTTGCCCACGTCGATCGACTGGTTTGATTTTTGTTCTAACTTGATGTTGGTTTTCTTTGACTCAAGACCGCGTATCCCCAACTACATTGACTCCAGTTTTGGAAATGGAATTTGCACCAATTTCAAGTGTGGTTGGTTCCACAAGCATTCAACTTTTGAGTGGGAAAGGTTGGAAAATTTTCCCCGTCGATCGGCTCGGTAGATATTGCGGATCTTAACGGTCATTGGTCAATTTTCTCCATCGCCAGTCGCCACATTATAGCAGGAAATAATATATTTCTTGGGTCAAAGATTTATAAGTCAACCATACTTTCTAGTTTACAGTTGAGTGAAAAAATAGAATTACTATACAAGGCAGAAGACATAACTTATGAAATTTCTGGGGCTAATATAAGTTTCACAAACTTACAAGGGTTCTGTCATTGGCGTCCGCAACCGTTTTCTGTGTTTCATTCAACTTACCCTTGCCTGTTGAGTATCCAATTTATTTTGGCAAAGGTTAGATGCATAAGCAACATGTACGCCATCACTAACACCTTTTACATCGTATCTGATGGAATTGTATATCATATAAGTGATCGCACAGCATTATCGATTGTCATAACTCCAGTCAAGAAAGAGACCTCAATACTAATTTCCATCATTACTAATTAACATGGTTACACGTTCATGCCACCACTATGATAATTCCAATATTTGTTGTCACAAAAGGAACACTTTGGAATATAGCTTAGGTTTCCAAAACACTTATCAATCAGTTAGTAGATTATGGCAACAGAGGCCAAACAGACAAACAACGAAAATTCCAGCAAAGCTACATTTAAAGCATCTGAAAGCAAATAAGGGGATTCCTTTTCTAGACAAAGGGCATCGTTGTATGTTCAGGAAGTCCACTTAGATGATGATGATACCAAAACTTTGCCATTCTGAGCTCATATGCATATCAAATGCACCGACCCATACATCATGTGTTTGGAAATGAAAAAAGGCCATCGTTTTTAACCAACCATAAGATATGAAAAATCACCATTCAGTTTTAGGTTATTTCCTAGCTTAAGTTGTTCGCATGTTAAGCCTCTCATGTCTTCTACATGGAAAATTTCTTCCGTGCAGATGGCACAACCAATACAAAGCTGTAGACTATGGCGAATGATCTTGTCTTGTTCAACTTATGTTGAAATTATTGGGATAGCATTCCCACTCTCAATCTTTACAGCAGTTCACTATAAACGATCATAGTAGATCAACATGTTTTCGAGTAACCTCTGAAGGAACAACGAACTCAGAGGTCTTTCCTGCAGAAGCTCACGACATCAGCTCATCCTTGACTCCTATTTTGTTAAAAAGATATTTACCCCCACCTAAAGTCTTAAAAGTACACAAGGTGAGGACTATTCACAAATCACAGCTTAAGCCATTTAGGCTTGGTTGGTTTCTTTGCTGGTGGCCTAGGATCAGCATCAGGTGATGAAGTCTCCATTAGTTTTGGCTCTTGCTCAGGATGAACAGGATCCACTTGTACAGAAGTCAACTCCACTCCATTCAATAATAGAATATCGTCACGAAGATATGGCCCTTCCTTTGCAGGTACTCTATCAAACTCTACAGTTGTAACCAAAACCAAGGTATCAGTTTCTAAGCGTCATTTCTCTCGAAGAAAAACTATACATGGGAGACATGTGGCCAGTATGACTTCCGAAGAACAAAATGCAGATAATTAAAATGCGGTACTAAAGCCCCATGTTGTGTCTAAGTAGCTATATAACATTTTTACGTAAACTACTGGAACAGAGTAGATATTTTCTTTCTTAATTTTGTCCTAGGAAAAGATATCATAGTCTCAATTTTTGTGATTACAAATGCACCTTTTCTTTATAACATGTTAACTCTGTGGAGTACCTAATCGTAGGCTCGTAGCATGCAATGGTTTATTTTTAAATATAAAAAATCCTAGACAAAGTGCAAATATAACAATATGGTACTTCAATGGAAAAATTATGAGAATAATATTGGGCCCTTATTTTAATTTATTTGGAGCTAGAATGTGATAAATCTTCAATTGAAAGAACAGTGAAGCGAGGAGTTTAGGTCAGGTCTCACAAGGTTCAAAATATTATATATATACATATCATCATATTGAATAATAGAGTATTGGATTGTTTGTCCACCAATAAGATGATTAAATCATCATATTGGTGGATTTAATTTAAGGTATCAATCACATAATTTGTGCACTTCTTTTGCAATTTTCCTTTTTGATATGGGAAGTTTACACCATATGAATAGAAGAGAGAGGTTACACAAAAAAGTCAGCAGTATATTAGTTTAATTACAATTCTTTCTCGCACAATGTGACAATCTGCTGACGTTTTGGTGGTACAATGCTGAGAAGACGTACAGGCGTACAGCTAAGAGGCAGTGATCCAATAGTTATTCCCTTTACTTATCTCTCTCTTTTCTCATTTAGCATAAAAAGAAAAGTTGTTCTTTTGTCCTAATCATGCATTCATATGCAGTTTAGTGATAGAATTAGTGTGAGAAAGTGAATTTTTCTCAACTTCAGTAATAAATAATTTCTGTTTACGTAACAGACGATTGAAATGGCTAAGAACTTAAAAAGTAATTCAAATAAACCTTTTGGAAGATCATAAGAAAAATAAACAATAGCTCCAGGAACAAATCCAGCTGAGTAAAAATCATTCGATGTGTCCTTGACGCGTTGCTTTGGAGGGGTGGTATCTGAAGCAAAATTATATGGCACTGTCAATTTCATTTGTACCTTCAAGTAAAACAGACCTTATAATTTTAAAACCAGATGTACAAGAAATCAAATCAGCATAAAGAACTTTGAAACAATCATAGTGTGATAGAATTAGTAACATCGACCATTAGGGATGACATGTGGTCCCATGATTAACTCATCGATTAGTTGGTAAATCTGGATTGGCCTAAACTGAGATTGAGTAAATAAATGGGAGCCAAATCAGCTTAAATAACACAACAGGTATGTTGATGGACAAACTATTCGTGGCACAACTAACCTGCATTCTACTTGATGTGAGCAAGAAATGTCTTTTTACTTCACTATAAGGCAAGATAAGATAAGGTAAGGTAAGTCAATTTGATCCTTCTACAGTTTCATTAAGCTTATCAATTTTAACTTCTACACTTAGGCATCATTAGGGATAGTCACCAAGCCAATCACCGAGTGTTCTCTTCTTTCAGGTTCAGTGAAGAGGGGTAGTGGTCAAAGATGCTCTACATCCATCCAATTATCCAAAGGCCTTCAAAATTTGTTCTGGTGAATCTACTTTTAGATAGTCTTTTTTTTATATTATCATTGCATTATGATCTACAAAAAAACAGAAGAGAGAACAATAAAATTAAACCAAGGGTAGGCCTCCTAACCTTTGTCATACAAGATGTGTGGCCACTACGAGACTGGGACAAGAGCAAAACTCTCATGTATTAACCTTTCTTTTTTATAAGAAAAAAAAATTATTTCAAGGCTAAGATTGACAAGATTGTATTAGTTATTTCAAAATACATGTTTTTTTTTTCCCAAGCAATAAAATTTTGTGATGTTCCATGTAGGGTCTTAAATTGAAAGAAATAAAATAGTTAGAAAAGAAAATACATGTTAGCTCCATTTAATAAATCTGAGATATTGAGGATCATGCTGCTTAGCACGGGTAAAGACTTTATTAGCTGGATAAGCCAAGAATTCATGGCCATAGGATCACAGGAAAAACATGAGAATTGTTTGTCCATAACACACTGCGCCAAAGTAGTGCACAAACAAAAGCGGATAAAAATTATGGGAAGTTGTGTAAAAAAGCAAAAGTGCCAATTATAAGCACTGAAAAATTTCTCTACCAAATGAAATATGGAAGATTGAAAAGGGGAAGTCTAGACAGGCTTCAAGAAAATTATGATATAGAGAAATATTCTTGTAAATTTGAGAATATTTGTGAGGTTTTCTTAATTTTGACTCAAAATTACCATTACAAAACCATCCTGAAGAAAATAGTTAAGAGTTTAACATTGCAAGGTTGAATTATTATTCAACCATATGGCATGTTACCAATAGCAGAATGCGAAAAATAGTGAAAAAGCTAAAAATCTACCCTATAATATAGCGGATAGTGTCACAGGCAAATAGCGAAAGTCATATAGCGGTTGAAAATATATATTATATATATAAAAAATTAAACATAATGGTTGAAATACATACACCTAAAAATAAAACTACATAAAAATAAAATAGGTGGTATAAAGAATGATGATATATTGTTAACTCGACTCAAGTAAGTTCAATTTTTTAAACTCCAAAACATAATAATGGTTGTTATATGCTATAGCAGCTCTATAGCATTTTATAGCAGATTGCTAAGCAATCCAAAAAAAGAGTATTACAACACTATGGTGGCTATTTACCAACCATATAAAAAAATGATTCTTTAGCAAAAAAAAAGGCAAGAAAAGAGATGCTTCTAACCTATACGGACCCATCAACATATGTTATATAGAGAAGTTTTTTTGGAGCAAATATATAGATAATAGATTAAGGTTCTGCTGTTTTAGCATGTTAGACTTTTGCCTTCACATCTGTTGTGCCCATTCATTGATTTCTCCATTGCAATATATAAGGCATTATAGACATGTCACACATATAACCCTGACAATCAGCCAGTCACATGTAAATACGTATAATCTTCCAAATTAGAGCAAGTTATCATGGAACAAAAGAATCATTGAGATACCTGCAGACAATATGTTAAATAGCATCACATCTTAGCTTTGAAAGAGATATTTTCATTACTTACATAAATAAAATGGTATATCAGGCCGAGCAACTACTTTCATTAGAAGATCTATCAAACACTGTTAAATAGCATCACATCTTAGCTTTGAAAGAGATATTTTCATTACTTACATATATAAAATGGTATATCAGGCCGAGCAACTACTTTCATTAGAAGATCTATCAAACACTGAACTTTCTCTGTTGATTGAAACTTCGCTTCCAGAACATAATTATCAGGGAAGCGAACTCTAATAACAGCCTGAAATCAGTATTTATAAATCATGAAAAAAGACTCCACAAGCAGAAATACGACAATAGAAACACACTCAAAAAACAAAGTCAATAAGTAGTCAGAAAGCATATTTTCCCTATTGCAAACACATTTCATGTTCACTCTTGTGTTTTCTCAAAAAAAAAAAAAAAATCATTCAATATATCAATGCACAGCATATTGCTTTCAAAAGCCTATAAACACCATAACTAACTACTATCTATTATTTCTTACTGGAAAACAGGAAATATGGGCGTTAGAGCATCAGACAAACACACTATCTGCAATTGTTCTTGATAAGACATAGTAAATAAAATTCCAGATAGAGAAACAAACTTTAACATGCATGTCACATATGCACATGCGCACACATACACACAATGAGTTGGACTAATCAAAATGGGAGCCACCCAATGTAGATATTTCAGAATTCAGACCCAGCTACATTGTGCAGCATGACATTATCTTCTAGACATTTTCAGCCTTTCTAGAGTCTATTTAATCAGGCTCATAGTAATCAAATACTTGGTTTCAAGATATATTTATTATATGGTTCCAGGGAGTGTATTATTTGAAGATCCAACAGAAGCTTACATGCGAACCTATGTAGAGTAGGGGAAAATTTTAAATACGTAAAATAACTTCCCAACTAAGTGTGTAAATTTCTCTAAAACTTGTCCTTACCTAAGGCTGCCGAAGAGGCCCCTTAATCTCATTATCACTCCCATGTTCTTCCATTTTTGTCCAACACGTACAATCAATATCAGCATAGCATAGGTTATAGAATGTGGAATTCATTTTAAGAGATGATCTTGCCTATAGTCTCCTTTTTCACCTGGACAACCTCCCATAACCAATCAAGTACTTATAAATATGTCAGAAACCAGACAAATATAGAGATGTCGAAATGCATTTGTTATTTTCTCCAAGGAAATACTTAGGTTTAGTAAAAAGTTGAACAAAATCAAAGCTCCTCCAACAGTCCAACTACATGAGATGTAGTACATGGTGTAGATAAATTAAAATTTGAATTTATATTACTAACTCAGTGGCAACAACTCAACCAGAAAAGAATTCAGGCAAGTTCCAGTCCACTAACCCCTGAAAAAAAAAATGAAGATCTGGGGTTCTATACCTTGGTTATTTTTGTTCTGCGGGCTGCTGCCTCTGCCTCCCGCATTTTGCGGGTCTTCAACATTTGTGCTTGTGCTGTCCAGAAGTTTATAATAACAACACAAGACAACATGCCAGAAAGGTAAGATATGATCATATGAATGAAAACAGGAGATTGATTAAAAAAGAGTTCCAGGGATTAAGAGAACTGAAATTCCAAACAGCATTCGTCTAAAATGTTTAATTGCACTTGCAAAATGCATAAGTAGAAATTATCGGCACTACCTCCAATTTTTCCCGACATGATCCGGTAATAATCCTCAGGCGTAAATTCATAAAAGTCATCATCTGGTTCCTCTGTGCATAGCAGCAGAAGTTAACACGTGATATGAAAAATCAGCTTGGTTAACCTACGTAGTTAAATAGAAGACTTGTACAAATGGAACAGAAACTTAGCAACAGCAATCGTTCGTACGAATATTCATGGTGAGACATTGCAGCAGCAGCAGCATTTTAGTGACAGAAGAAGAAGGAACACAAAAGCAAGAAAATGTGCCATATCATTAAAATAAAGAGTGAAAACCTGTAGGTGAAGCAGTAACTTCTTCTGGTTTTGAAATGCCTATTGTGTTAGTGAAAACACGAATTACACAACCAAGCTCCTTCTGCACAGCTAAGAGCTTAGCCTGAAAACATTTAGCAAAAATTGTGAGGATCAAATTCTCAAAACGAAGTACAGAGGCGTATGCACACGACACCCTATCGCAGACTTGGGATAATTCCTTCGAAAAAGATAAATACAAAACCGAACCAGAGTTAAGGTACCGTGAGACAAACATAGACGAAGCCCGAATAATCATGCTCCGTAAAGTTATCTATCGATGGACAAACTCCAGGTAGATTGTTATGTTCTACGAGGATCAAATGTCGAATAGTTCTCAATGTCAAACTGATCGATTTGTTCACTTTGCCTTATCCTAATTCAAGAAAACTAGATGGCTTGCCCTAGAAACGTTACTCTCGACAAAAATAAAACCTAGAAGAACAGAATTGCAAGCATAACGAGAAAGAGCTAAAGGAAGATGAGATTTCGCGAAGAGGGGGGCCGTGAGAAGGAGAAAACCTTAGCTTCTTCTTGGTCCATGGCGATCTTTGCTTCCAGTTGCAGCGAAAGAATATGCTTGAAGGAGGCTGCGGAACAATGACGAAAGACAGAGAAGTTTCGATCGGAAGGAACCGCTTCTAGTACTGCCGGAACGGGTCTAATCGAAGTTTCATGTAGTGGGATCGGGCTGCGTCACGGAAAATTCCGGTTTATTGATGTCCGGCTCAATCGTTAAGGGTGAGCATTCGTTTAATCGTTTTTACCGAACCAAATTTATCTAAATCAAATTTATCAATTTATAATTTATCAAAATTTTTAAAATTAAAATCAAATCAAATTTTTTAAAAAAAATAATTTCTCATCAAACCGAATTGAAATTTAGTAAATTATTAATTTACTAATTTAAATTATTTTATTTATATAAATATAATAATGTTTTTATTTTTATATATTTATTAAATAAATTTTAATAATTTATATTTATATCGATAAATTGAATAATTTACCGAACCAAATTTATTAAATTTATTAATTTAATATTTTTAGCATCGGTAAATTTAATTTTTATCGAATCGAAAAATAAAAAAATCTATATCGAAATCGAATACCGATTTTTAAAAAAATTATTACTGATATTAATATCGAAATCGAATTTACTAACACAGGCGATAAATTCGGTAAAATTGATTTTTATTAAACCGTTGCTCACCCTACATTCTACTTACAATTTTAGCCATTTAAATTTTAAATCAGATTTAGGCTACCTCGACCTGATCTTAGCTCACTAAAACTAACTTAAATTTAACTTGAATCTAGCGGATCTTTAAAAATCTTAGGCATGAACCTATTATGCAAGGTCTATGCATCAACTAAAAACACATCTTAAAGCGACTCGCGACTGGGCGCAAATCACAAAGTACTAATAAGGTAAAAAAAATAAATTTTATAGAATTTAACCCAAATTTCATAGATTTTGATTAAATTTATAAAATTTATCAAAAAATTTACAGATTTTGATTAAATTTTAAAAAGCATTCCCCAATTTTTGTATATTTTGATAAAAAAAAGATAGAAAATTGATTAATATTCTATGAAAATAATTTAAATCTATAAAATTTTGATCAAATTATATGAAATTAGTAAAAAAATATATAAAAATTTTTATTTCTCAACTCATCTTTTTGTTGACAAGGTAAGAAATTCATACATATACTAATTTTGGTATCCTTATCAGCTTATAATTACTTTGAGTCTTTGGTTACCTGTACCAGTGATGAACAAGTTACACTGAGTTTTGTAACTGATGAATCTAGTCATAAGCTTTTGGCCCAAGGATATAAGACAATTCATATGGGTCTTTGTCTCATCGGTATTCACATATTACATCGCGCCTATTGTGGGTGCAAATGTTTAGTGACCTTAATTGACACAAGGTTTGCTGATATTGAAAAGGCCATTATAGGGACATTGGAAGTAGATATGACAACCAATAAAGAGTTGGTTTATTTCACACCTGACTTCCTATTGCCTGTCAAAGATTTCGTCAATCATGTCAAAATACTGATAAGCACCAAACGCTACGAGAAATTCATAGCCAGTCACAACCTGTTAGTTACAAAGGGACTCGTTGCTCGCATTAGCAACTCGTCAAATTGTAATTTCAGACTCCAGATTGATGATGTTCTAAAACATTTGAGTTCTTATGGAATTAAGGCGTTGAGCGGACGCAAAATTCCTACAGTGGATTTGGATGGGGCTGATTGGAAAATATTTCTCCCGGAACCTCAGTCAAAGATTCCTTCATCCCTCTCTTTCTGGAGGTCCAATTCGACCTCTGTCTTAGCTTCTTTTGGGTCATACAAGGACAAACCCTCTTCTTCTTCTGAAGAACCTCATGACTTGGTTCTTGCTTTTACGTCGGATTCGGACGAATCCGACGTAAACCCGTGGGGGGGGGGGGGGGAAACCAAAATCCTGATGATCTTCCGATTTATGATAAAGAAGATACAGATAATGAGCCAATTCCATTAACCGAACATCCAGGTTATTGGGAACTGCTAGAAAATTGTTGGCTCAGCGAAGAAGATTTTATTTGTCCTATAGCACCGGCAGTATCATATGATGAACCAATTGAACTAGAGAAACATCCACTATACCATGACTTTTTAGAAAATACACTTCTAGATGAACAAGATTTCAAGATGGAAACGATAGCCATGGCTAATGATGAAGCCAGCAGTAGCATAGTTCACCAGCAAACTACTACATCTCAGCCTGGTTTTGGACCCGTCTCACAACCTGATACTTCATTAAGAGATAGGATACGAGAAGTCTTTCCTGAAGCAGGCAGCAGTCAGCCTCGGTATCCTAAACCAATACGTCCAGATACACTCCCTTCCTTACCTTCTGCAAATGCACATGCAGGCTCTATTTTACAATTAGGAGAGGATATTTCACAATGGGAGGACCTAATTCGCAGATGGGAATCAAACACCATTACCCATTGTGCACATAAGGCTTTTATTGACAATACAGACAAGGTTGTGTATATTGAGAATCTACTGGGTGAATCCTTGAAACTTTACTTTCAGAACTGGAGGATGGCTTTCCCCCAGGAGTACCAGCAGTTAACGATAACGGCTGATGATACCTCTAATATCACAACGCAGATCCGACAAATGATACTCGGATATGACGAGTATAGAGGTTATACAACAATGCAGAATCAGGCGATTCTTGATTTAGAGGCTCTTGTGTTGACCAGTATGAAAGACATAGTGTCTTTCTCAAATCAGTTTTTATATCTAGCTGGAAAAACGGGTGCTGCTTTCTTATCTGCGGAAATGTCAGACCGATATTTTAGGAAGCTACCAGCTCCCTATAATACTAAAATTGCTGATTTGTGGAAAGAAAAGTACCCTCGTATGACAGTGGGTATCTTACCAAGAATTAACTTCACTTATGGCGTGTTACAAGAAATCTGCAAGACAAACGAAATGCATCGTCAAGCAAAAGATTTTTTGTTCTGTCAGAGTATCTCTGTTCCTGGAGTTTTCTCTTCAAATCAAAAACCTAAGAAGTTCTTATGTAAAGCCTCCACGTACAAATCACATCCTCATAAGAACCATGTGAGGAAACTGAAAACGAAAAAGCCTGGTAAGGCTAAATGTAAGTGTTTCATATGTGGTGAAATGGGACATTTCGCCAATGAATGTAAGAACAAGAGAGTAAACAGAGAAAGACTTGCAATATACCATCAGTTAGAGTTACTGCTTGAGTGGGACGTTGTAAGTGTTGGCGAGGACGAAGATCCTGATGACTCAGATCTTTGCTCCTATTCTGATAATGATGATGATCACCAAGACAGAAGAGGTCTTCTGTTGATGTTACAATCAGATTCTTTAGACTGGATTCCCATGCGGGAAAATTATGTTTTGAGTAAAGAATTTTTAGATTGTCCGCATACTTGGAAATTTTATCCAGAACTGTTACCGCATACAAACAAATGTTTGTTCTGCCCAATCAAAACTGTAAAGAGGGCAAGAATGCAGTGTGAAATTTGTCAGTTGGTGTGCTGCGCTGTATGCAGCATAAAGAAATTTAATGTTGAAATTCCCTTAGGGGATGCTCCTCCTGCTTTGGTAAAGGTTGATTTACGAAAGCTGACGGCCGAACAGGCCAAACACATAACAAACCTAGAAGCAAAAATAAAGGCCATTAAAGACAAAGGAAAATCTGTTTTAATCACCGAAGAGGTTATTCTTAAGGCTGAAGAAAAGAGGCCAGTTAGGTTTGCCAGCATAAGCAACAATTTACTGAACCTCACAGCCACAATTGAAATTGACAATGAGAAATACAATCTGCAGGCAATCTTGGATACTGGAGCATCCAAGTGTTGCATCACTCCTGATGCACTCCCAGCAAAGTGTTATGAACAGACTGGGGAGTATTCGATTTATGGCGTCAATAGCATGCAGAAAACAACGACCAAGTTAAGAAATGGGTATTTAATTCTGAATAAGGAAAAGTACATCATGCCGTTCACCTATGCATTACCTCTGTCAATAGGTGATAAAACACAGCTGATTATTGGCATGAATTTTGTACATAGCTTCAAAGGAGGCCTGCGCATTGAACAAGGTACTTTGACATTCTATAAGGAGGTCGAAGTAATTCAAACTACACCCATATCTTCTAGAATTGCCATAAATTTGCTTCATGAGGAAGAAGAATTGGATTTGTTAAGTCAGGATACTATTTATGAAATGTGTTCATATAACATGGGAAAGATGAGTGATTATGAAGAACAGATTCTGCCAAAATTGAAAGATCTAGAGAATTCTCAACACATAGGGACTGACCCCAAAAGATTTTGGGCTGAAAATTCTGTACAATGTTTTATAGAGATAATCAATGAAGATCTGATTATCCAGGATAAGCCTATAGTCCCTAGTCTTGAAATGAACGAGGAATTTCGGAAACATATAAAAGAGCTGCTGGATATGATACTTATCAGACCCTCAAAGTCAAAACATAGGACAGCTGCTTTTATAGTGAATAAACATTCAGAGCAGATCAGGGGAAAAACCAAAATGGTTTGTAATTATAAGCGTCTGAACGATAACACCTACAAGGACCCCTACGTTTTGCCAAACATAGAGCTCTTAATAGCAAAAATTAAGAATAAATCTGTTTTCAGTAAGTTCGACTTGAAGTCAGGCTTTCATCAAGTCACGATGGCAGAAGTAAGTATACCATGGACAGCGTTCGTATGTCCACAAGGTCACTTTGAATGGCTTGTAATGCCATTCGGGCTAAAGAATGCACCGTCCATTTTCCAAAAGAAAATGGATAGTATTTTTTCAGAATATGAAGATTTCATCTGTGTTTATATAGACGATATTTTGGTATTCTCCGAAAACATTAAAGATCATTTGGTGCACTTGTCAAAATTCTTTGCTATCATCAAAGCAAATGGTCTTATTCTCAATAGAACAAAGGTCAAGTTAGGAGTTTATGTTATTGATTTCCTAGGACTTGAAATTGGGGACGGAAAAATTAGTTTGCAGCCACATATTGTTACCAAGTTATTAGAGTTTCCAGAAGAACAACTTGAGACGTTGAAAGGATTACAGAGGTTTTTAGGCATACTTAATTATGCTAGAAATTACATTCCAAACTTGAGCAAGTTTACTGGGCCTCTTTATAACAAATGTTCAAAAACTGGAGAATGCAAGTTCAACAAACATGATTGGAAGGCTATACAAATGATCAAGAATGTGGTAAAAACTCTTCCTCCTCTCCAAATACCACCAGCAAGTGCATACTTAATTGTCGAAATGGATGGATGTTTAACTGGGTGGGGCGGAATCCTTAAATGGAGGCCTCACAAAGGAGACTCTCAAAGAAAGGAGCATATAGCAAGATACTGCTCAGGGAAATACAAGACGGCAATTTCCACGATTGATGCCGAGATTATGGCATGTCTTTATGCCTTAGACAAGTTCCGCATATTCTTATTACCAAAAACTGAGTTTACATTGAGGACGGACTGCCAAGCTATAGTATCATTTTTTCAGACGGTTACAGCAATCAAGTTGGCAAAGAACAGATGGGTTAATTTTATAGATTACGTCACAGCAACTGGTGTTGACGTAAAAATTGAACATATAAAGGGAGCTGATAACGTAGGAGCTGACAAGCTCTCTCGTATTATTGCGAATAATTCAATATATGTTCTTTTGGATGTCCCAAGTTTTGAAGTATTCTCTGCGAAGATGATTCTTAGTTCAGAGTATAGACTAAGTATGCTTGAAAAACTACCCTCGCCTTTAGGGCAGTATATTAATGAACTGGCTGAAAAAGCAACACTGAACAAGCTTATTTCGCTACAAGAGCAGTTGCGAGATTTAACTGATCATAAACCTGGTATATATGTTCGACAACAATATGGTCGGTTTTCCTACACAACTCAAATACAATTTGACGAAGTCGAAGAGCAAGACATTCCTTTTGTACAAGATTTATATTATCATGGAATGGTCAGACAGCTGGATTGTGAATTTTCTACACCAGATTTTATGGGACCAAATCTATATCCTATACTGGCTGAAGAAAGTTATAAAGTACTCAGTATACATTCAGATTTTCCAGTCTTCAGAAGAGCTGTCTTTAAACCTGTCACTCGGATTATTGCAGTACATTATGACGTGATATGGCCAAATGATTTAGGTGCTCCTGAGTGGACACAAATATATGACGAAGAAGCTTACAAAGTGTCTCTGGATGGACTTCCCCTCTCTTTTTTGGGTATATGGACCCATACTTTTAACCAAGTTGTTGATTTACCGTTTTTGCAGGTATGGACTCGCAATGAAACAGAACGGTGGCCTTATGACTTAGCAGATTCGGAGTATGATGAGGATTTCTGAAAAGACGCACTCAAGATGCTTTCTGACGCACTATCAAAGAATCTACTTTTACTGTACACCTTTCCGTACAACTTTGAAGCTGTCAAAGAACTTTGGTAATGGCGAATCTCTTTTGGTGTCAGTAAAGATAATGGCGAATCTCTTTTGCGTCAGCAACAATCATGGCGAATCTCTGACAACAAGTAGTGGCGTATCCGGACTTCAAGAAATTGTTCATTAACCTTAACTCTTTTTCCTATAAGAGGAGTTGTGTGTGCTTGTAAGAGGGTGTGGTGTGACATTTAGTGTGTTCTCTTCTTTCTTCTTCATTTTCTTCCGCATTTCTTCTTCCGCTTGCTTACTCTGTGTGTGTGTGAAAAATTTTGGTATCAAAGCTATAGTATGTGCTAACTCTAATTGTACAGGTTATAATTACTTTGAGAATTTGGTTACTCTGATAAGGACTAACAAGAAAAGAATTAGGAACTAAAACATTAATTGTATTATTAGATACTAGATGGCGTACTGATGCTAGGAATGCTAGGAAAGCTATTATAGCCGGCATAAATGTAGATATGAACAGAATCATTAGGAAAGCTATTATAGCCAGCATAGATGTAGATATGAACAGAATCATTGGCTTGTTTTATTGTAGTCCAGACATATTAATGTCTTTAAAAGATTTATCTAAAATAAAAATAGGAATCCAGACTAAGGGATATGAAGATATCAAAGGCCATACTAATCTCTTAATTAATATCCGGAATGATAGAAAAAATAACAAATAGCAGTACAACTAATTACAAATTAAATGTTGAACAAATAATAAAAAGAATATCATCTAAAAGAATAACTATGATTAGACCTATGCATATAAGTAGCGAACATCTTAAAGGAACAAAATGGGACTTAACCCATAATCTAGGAATAGGTTATACTAATAATATACGTGAAACAAGAACTTTATATCAAAATGTTAGCGGCAGGTATAACCTTAGATTTAGCAATTACAAAAATAAAGCAATTCTAGATGAAACTGAGACAAATACCCTTTTAAATGAATAAATTAACTGTGGGAAAAATAGACATAGATATGACAAATAGTATACTTAGATTAGAACAAAGATTAATCAATTCTGGAGAACTGCCTGAAGATCAGTATTTTGAATATGCTCATAACAAATTGATAATAAATAGGGATTGAATTAGTTGAAACGGGTGAAGGAAGTAGTAACACCCAACAATATCCACAACAGGCTTCTTCAAGTCATAGTACTCCTTTGTACTCAACACAAAGTTATACGATAGCAAGACAGCCTAGTAGAGTACCCTATAATGATTATAGAGAACGAAATGAAGAGTTTAGACCAAGAGGACAAAGACAACCTTTAGAAATAGTAGATAAAAAAAAACTTTTAATAGATGATAGAAGAATACTAAATCTTATGGCCTATGACCCACAAACCTGGCCAGCAGTACTAGAAGTATGGAGTTCGATGGTAGCTAGAAAGTATGATGAGATAGATTATGTTAAATCACCAACAAAAATGTACTCTTATCTAGAAATATTTTTAGGGAAAACTGCAAGAGCAGCATGGGAAGCCTATAAAAGGGAATATCCCCAAGATTTCATTAGAGATATAGAATTAGGATCTAGCCTTTATAATTTCACAAATAAAATACAGTTGTTATTATTAGGATACCAACCAAGCATTGGTTTTAATAAGCAACAGTAGGAAGCAATTAGGAAATTAGAATTACTTCAAATAAGGAAATGGATATTGTTAAATCATTTTTATATAGAGATTTTTATGCTATTTCCCTTGCTATATCTTTACTTTTCTAGCATTTACACCATATTTGCATGGAATTATTGCTTTATCTTCGGAATCTACACTCGCTGGTGTTTTTGCATCATTTCAGGGAAAAAGTGAGGGAATGCGACCATTTCTAGGGAAATCTGTATTCTCGGCGAAAACCACGGTTCACCCAGTGACCAAAACCACGCCCCGTGACTTTGGTGTCGCCTTATACCGATTTTTCAGATTTTCACCCCTCAACTTATCCACGTCAGACAGAGGCCTACAGGAGGGCAAAAGTGGAATTCAACAGAAAGAGGAGAGAAAAGGGACAAAAACCCTATTCACGTATGAGAAAAAGAGGAGATTTTTGGATAGAGATAGATGCACGCAAGCAGCCAAGGGGGTGGCGACTGAGAAAGGAGCTGAGGAAGGAGCTCTTCATCGTGAAAGCGTGGAGAGGGCGGACCACCGATCAGAGGAAGAGGAGGACCTTACCAGGCAGCTTTTTCTTCTTTTAGGGAGTCTTACCTTCCTTTTCTCATCTATCTCGTTCACCGCATTATCCATGGATGTATCTACCGGATTGATTTATGCTTTATCTTGGAACATGGTTATGGTAGCTTAAACTTGTTTCAAGACTAGGGAAAGCCCCTTGAATGTTCTATGTATGGATTGTCGCTTCATTTTGCAAACCCTAGATTGTCTTACTTTGCCTACTTGCACCTTTTGAATGAAGATTACATTGTTGCTTTCTTCATATTTTAGATATTCTGTGTTGCCGAGAGGCACATCTAGATGTTTGATAACCTAGGCGAAGGTACCTCCATCATCACACGAAAGTGGTTGATGAGATACGGGTAGTGCATGCCATTTCGTGCTCATTGGGTTTGTTCGAGTAGGCGCACTACGAGAGTAGGCATTGAACCGTTCAAACACCTTGTTGCATCACCCGAGAGGGGACAACATGTACAAATGATGGGATGGTATGTACGATCCGACGCTCAATGAGCTCATTCGGTTTTGCGTCATACGACGGTAGACGTTAAATCGAGTGAGCTCCTAGTCGCAAGTTGCATCGCTCAAGAGAGGACGACTTGCGCACTCTTGGATCACCCTAGGATATTAAAAAGGGAATTGCATGTTGTTATTTATCCACGCATAGTGCATCAAGGTGGTGGACCCTAGCTTTGATCTTATTCATCTTTGAACCCTACGTCGTGCAATTACCTAGCTTTCAATTCTATTTACCTTGCTTAGTTGTTTAGCCTTGCTTTAGCAACCATTACAAAACCAACAAAAGATCGTCTAGCTTGTGATAACCTAATCAGTCGGTACTTGGTATTTGGTCCCTGTGGGATCGATACATATTTATTCCTTCGATAGTCCGTATACTTGCGGAAACCACCTATCAGATATACATTAAACCTTTTCTACAAGATTATATGTACTATAGTACAACTACAGGATGTTTCTATGACAACACCATAGGTGATAGACTTTTCTTAAAGTTACCTTATCCATTAGGGCTAATTATCCATAAAAAATTTGTAGAACAAATGCAAATAGAAGGAAGAATGACTCAGTTAATTAATATGGCCACAAGAGTTAAATTTATCATAGATCAATTAGTAGAAAAATGTATAAAGCTCTAGATTGCAAGGCAACTAAAAGGAGAATATAGTTTTTGTAGAAATATTTATACACCACAAAGGTATGATAAAGAAGTCAGCAAAGGAAAACTTAGCTTAAGAAGATATAAGCTTTCCCCAAAACCTTATAGGAAAAAATGATATTATATAAAAAAAGAGTAATGCAAAGAAATCATATCTAAACCAAGCCAGACATGTTAGAAAGTTTAACAAACAAAGACAATACAAAAATAAGTTAAGTTATTTCACGTGTAAAAGCCCAGACCATTTAGCTAGAATTGTACAAAAGGAAAAAAAAAATCATAATAAAGAAGCCATATTTTATAGAATGTGTAAATGAAGATCTATTACATATAGATGAAACAATTAGTGACACTAAAAGTATTTATTTGATTGTAAGTGTCTCATATCACCATAATAATTCAGATAGTGATACTGATGAAGACTATTAGTTTAGTAATAATTTACTAGGAATCGGACATAACTCAATCAAAGCTGAAAATGGGAATAACTTAGTATTTACTGAAAGAGGAAATGAAATTATGCGTACTATATTCCCTATAAGCGGCTTCTTGCTTGGATGAGAATTTCTTTTGCCGATCCTTTTGTGCATGAGATTATAATATCATGAAAGTTTCTAAGCAAGAACATAAACCTACCCATATCAGTTCCTCATTCCATGGCTAAGGAGAAAGAAGAAGACTTAGTCCTATTCAGGACCACTACTCACTTATGACAAACAAAACTATTATAAAAGATGACATATATTGACAATGGTATATCCTACAAGAACTGATAAGCAAGATAATAGGAAAACTAATTTACATGAAGCTGGAAGCTTACAAGCACATTACTTATAGGTTTCTAAGCACACAAGTACATACAAGTTTGCACTAAGAACTTACATTTACACTGGAGTTACACTAGGGGATTTGAATGCTCTCGGGACTAGTTCCTTTGGCTGGTGGTGGTTCTTTTCCTTTTTGCTCTACATGGATATTTATAAGGGGTTGAGGACCGGATGGAGTTTTGGAGCTTCCAAATACTTCTTCATTCTTTTGGTGAGTGTAGGTGTTGAGTGGAATGTCCTTGCATGTCCTTTGGATGAGTTGAGTCTTGTGGATAAAGTCCTTTGAAGTTGTTGAGGCACGTGGATGATGTCCTTTGGATGAGTGAAGGTATTAAATAGAATGTCCTTTAGGGCCTGTTTTATTGGGGGGCAAGAAAAAAAGAGAGAAGAGTAAAGAGAAAAGGAAGAAAAATAAGTGGGAAGAAAAATAATGAGGTTGGTAGCAAAGAAAGGGAGAAAAGTGTTTTCTCCCTCTTTTGGAGAGAACAAAAAAGGGGAGAAAAGTGGTCCCCTTTTCTTTTCCTCCAAATCAGCATTTTCAACAAATCAAGAGAAAAGAAAATTTTCTTTCTATTTTTCTCTTCTTTCTCTTCAATAAAACAAACCCTTAGAGATGTTGGGTCACGTGGATGATGTCATGTCCTTTGGAGATATTGAGTCACGTGGATAATGATAAAGTATCTTCTAAGTGAGAGTTTAGTTCACATGGATATGTTTTCTTAAGACTTCTTCTCTCTTTTTTTTTTTACTTTTGATAAGTTGATAACCATCAACGATCTTGTCGTGTCTTTACCTTTGCCATTTGAGAGAACTAGCTGTTAAACATATTTAATTGGTCTTAACAATAACCAATATGACTTTATTGAGATATACATCACCTCTAATTTTCTATTTTGGAGTTTTTTTTTCAATGCCATGGTGTAGGCCTATATGTCCATTAAGTTGTCTAGGTTGGCATCTTCCATGGGGTCTTCAGTTACATATCTCTCTTCATCTTCTTCAAGAGCTCCTGATGGGTAATTAGTATGAATATTAAGATATGTGCAATCATGGTCTCCATAAGTAGTTCTTCTGTTATATGCTTGCAACATCTTGAAATGCTTTGTAAGCCCTGGGTTATGATTCACCAAGTTTGCATAAGGCACATATAGACTGATTTCCTAGCCTGATAAATTTTGTAATCCCGATTTTTTTGTAATAAAACATATTTCATTGTTTTCTTACTTAGCATCATGCATCTCCAGTTCTTAAGACTCTGTGCAGTATTATCTTCTGTCAAGGCTAGAGTCCCTGTGTGATACCCATGCAATAATATCACTATTATCATTTTGTGATAGAATCAAAGTTGCCTTGAAAAGTATAGCAAGTGGTGCCATAATGCATAAAGCCTAAACCTACTAAGTTATTTTGTTTGTATGGACTCTTGAAGTTAAATTTTTAGCTAAGTGTGATATTCAAAGTTCCTTTTATAATGGTATAACTCAAGATTTATACTAGGACTCATTGAGAATAATGTGAAAAGAATTAGGCAAAATGGTAAATTTATCATATGATAAGCTACTTGGGAATTTGGTATTAAATGATGAAGTAGCTAAGTTATGCATTCATAATTGATGGGAGAAGAGCTAAACCAGCTTATGATTTCATGAGGGGGGCATTAATGAGGTGATGCCACCTCATGGCTTGCATGAGAAGACAAGCACCAAGTGTTGCCACCTAATGACTTGCATGAGAAGACAAGCACCTTGACACCTCATGCTAGAGGCTTTCAATTAGAGAAAAAATTAGAGAAAAATGAAGGTTTCCACGAGAATGTGTCGTTTGGCTTGAGGGAGATGAAAGGAATTTTAGGAGAAATTCAAGTAAAAACAAAAAGGGCATAAGGAAAAATTGAACTAAAAACAAAGGGCAAAAGGGTTAGCACCTTGTCACCTTATGGTACTTGAGTTTACCACTTGCTTCCACCTCATCGTTTCTTGCATGAGAAGCTAAAGATGGAGAAAAATTGAGATTTTCTCTCTTTTGCTCGTGTCTAACCTGAGAAAAACGAACCCTAAGGAAAGGGAAGGAGAAAGGAAAGAAAAGGGGTGAAAAGAAGTGGAGAGTAATCTTCTAAGGCAAGTTTCTTCTTCTTTCTTTGGTAATATTTTGCCTATTGCTTCAAATTTATGAGAAACCATATTTTCTTCTTTTGTGAATTCAAGTTGCCTCTTTCTATGATTTTTGGTAAATTCGACCCTTGGAAGAATGATCAATGTTATGATTATAACTATGAATCAGTATGTAAAGTAAAACTGACCTTTCTTCATTCACATGATCATAACTTTAGACTCCCTGAACCAAATCGTATGAAATCAGATTCATTGAAAAGAAGACTTAATTATCTTTCTTTTGGCATGGCTATTGAGTATTTTAGAAGAGGTTATCGACCTTGTTTCCTCAGCCCAACCTGACCCAGAAAATATGCTTTTACTCTTTAGACCTTTATCTAGTGAGTGGGATATATGTCCAGATTTTGTAATAGAAATGATACCAAATTCTTCTTTGTATATCAATTAGACTGATTAACCTACACGTAGAGCCTTTATTTCCATGATTTGGATCCGAAATGAAATTATACTCGATTTTTGAACTTAACCTATAAATTTGGAAATCTCATCATCCTGATTCTGACCTCTTGCTACTTCAAAGTTCATAACTTCATGTATTGAGCTCCATTTTTATTCAAATTTGTTTTGCTGAAAAATAGACTTGAAACCCTTTGTTTTGACACCAATATCATATCAAATGGTATCTTATGCAGGATGTAATGTTCGTGTAAACAAGCTCTAACTTTCTGCTTTTGGGTTATGACCATTCCTATTTGTATCTTCCATATATGGTCTTCTATGTGGAACTTATTGATACTTATGTCTCTTCCATTTGGAAATAAGTATATCAGCAACATGTATCTCCTGTATGAACTTTAAGGTTCACATATTTGAGGGTTTGATACTTATATCAATAAACCCATTTTGGTATGTTTCCATTTGTTAATGTATGAATGCTAGTGGGAATAACATTATGAGCCCAGAAATGGGAAGAGATTGATAGTTGTGGAACAAAGTGCTACATGGAACAAAGTGTCACATTAATGGGGGCCACCTCTTGAATCCATGGGAGCCACCTCTTGAATCCCACTATCTTTGATTATGAGCCCGAAAGGGAAAAGACTATGCGCTCAGAAATGGGAAGAGATTGATAGTTGTGGAACAAAGTGCTACATGAAACAAAGTGCCACATTAGCAATAATGGGGGCCACTTCTTGAATCCATAGAAACCACCTCTTGAATCCCACTATCTTTGATTATGAGCCCGAAAGGAAAAAGACTATGCGCCCAGAAATGGGAAGAGATTGACAGTTGTCCACATTAGCAATAATGGGAGTCACCTCTTGTATCCCACTATCTCTAATGTGAGGAGCCATGACAACTCCAGCCGGCATATATGTGATTATGCGCTCAGAAATGGGAAGAGATTGATAGTTGTGGAGCAAAGTACTACATGGAATAAAGTGTCACATTAGCAATAATGGGGGCCACCTCTTGAATCCCACTATCTTTGATTATGAGCCCGAAAGGGAAAAGACTATGTGCCCAGAAATGGGAAGATATTGATAGTTGTGGAACAAAGTGCCACATTAGCAATAATGGGGGTCACCTCTTGTGTCCCACTATCTCTGATGTGAGGAGCCATGACAGCTCCAGCCGGCATATGTGTGATTATGTGCCTAGAAATGAGAAGAGATTGATAGTTGTGGAGCAAAGTGCTATATGGAACAAAGTGCCACATTAGAAATAATGGAGGCCACCTCTTGAATCCATGGAAGCCACCTCTTGAATCCCACTATCTCTGATATGAGGAGCCATGACAGCTACAGCTGGCATATGTGTGGGTTTCACCCTGACGAGGGTGGAATATGCTTCCAGACGTGGAAGATTATGTTATATGTGATTTTCCACTATGTTGACTATGTTATGTATGATATGTATCTTTGGGTTGATTATTCTTTGTGTTCTTTATGTTTACCATGTGACTCTATGTTACTTTGGGTTGATTTTTATATTTGTTGTTTATGCTTACCATATAATTATATGTCTTCTTGGATTGCTACTTTGTGATATGCTTACCATGGTATTATGCTTATCATGTCACTATTGTTTACTATGGTATTATGCTTATCATGTCACTATTGCTTACCATGTCACTATTATGTTTCCATTCAATATTACTTATGGAACTATGTGGAGATCTATTATGAATACTTCTCCTTTTTGGCATCTTATTTACTTGCTGAGCATTCTTGCTCAATCCTTGCATTCTAACCTCTTTACAGGTTAGTTTTGGGCTACCAGTTTATGCGGACGAGTTAAAGAAGATAATGAGTTGTGATTTTATATTTTGAGCATGTAAACATATGACTAATGTATGAAGATGTTAGTATGTTTGTATGATAAGTGTGAGAAGGTCCATGACTGGTGTGTGAGATAATATGGTTGTGAAATAATGAACATGTAAAGTTAAATGACTCATGTATGATATTCATTTTGATGTTTGTAATATAAGTGTGGTTTTGGAATAAATACTATGGTTTTGGATTAAGATGTATGGTTTTATGATAAGGATTTTGATTAATAGAATGAGAAATTTTGAATGGTTATTTGAATTGTTGTTACCTCTTAGATGATGGAAAATAAATTTTATAATCTATGTTGATCAGGTTATCGTGTTTTGATCCTGGATACCTATTGCCATTTTTTTTATTATGAAATTACCATCCTCTAGGGGTGTGACACCCTGCTTCAGAAAATTAGCATGGCGTATGATAAAGATTAGCATAATTGACAATATTCACTGATATTTCATATCACGCATTGTTTGGATAACCAGTCGCATATCCTAGACTTATCAGATTGACAATAAGATTAAAAAATCCTAGTCATTTAACACATTTGAAAAGCCTGCGTACTATCTAGTGGAGTCGCCAATCATCTGAAATTTTTTCTATTTGGTTGTCTTTATGTAATATTATCTTTCTAACAAAACCTTCAACCATATAGTCTTTGATTACAATTTTTCTACCATTTATTGATTGATCAATCCATATGTCTGTGTCTACAGATAGCATTAATAGTCTATACCCTTGCTCACATAAGGAGCTTCCATTATTATGACGTGAATCTCGGTATTCGTCGTAAGCATAGGCCAGCCCTTTTGGTAGCATAAAATTCATAAAAACTATTTCTTTCAGATGTTGTTGGATCTCTACGTATCTCTTTAACTTTCCCTTCTAGATTAATTCAAATATTGTGTGTTTCTGTTCACTAATTATTGGGGGAAACTCGTCAAAAACTTATATACTCCTTAATATATCTTCCTAATAATATTGTCTTATTTCTTCAACCTCTTGCTCTTGTTCTTTTCCTTTTGAAACTAAATGTTTGTTCTTGGATTCAAGTTCTCTAACGTAATTTCTGTCTTTTGGTAATAATAAAACCTCTTCATCAAAGGAGGCAAGTTGCTTGTGGTGAATGCGTAACTAGTACTGAACAAAGTCATTTGTATATTTGAACATTGATTCCAGATTCTTCATTTGAATAACAAAACCTGCGTGGTTTGTTCTGGCAGACCAAAGATGATCCAAAAGACTATGTTGGAACCCGTGAAGTGGGACATTTGTGCGGAATCTTAGTGGAGCGGGTGGTAATGTCTGTATTGATAGTGGAAGTATGGATGGTAACTCTATTTCTTTGATTATAGAGGGTTCACTAAATTGATGCTTATCCATCTGTAAAAAGGATAGGGTACTATGTTTTACCAATAATCCTTCATTGAAATACTAATCATCAATTACTGTTTTCTACTTTACTATTTGTATTTTGTAAGTAAAAGTCTTCAAAGTCTTCTATTAAAGATACTAGGTGGTGATATTAGTTTGGCTACCTAGTTTATCCTTCTTGTTCTACATATATATGTCTTAAAAGTTTATCTGCAAGAGAATTATCAATACCATGAATGTGCTAAAAAATAACATTGTATCTAACATTAATTATGCGATCTCTAAAATGTAACCATCTTTTTTTGTCTAATTCGTTTACTATTTTTATTTGCAAAGAACTTCACTATTGCCTTAGAATCTGTCCAGACAAAAATCTCTTTTTTATTCACGACAAAAAAGCCTGAAACTATCTAAGGCATATATAATTGCTAAAATTTCAAAATCGATACTTGAAGTTAATGATTTTTTTCTAAATTGTCCACTGCTGTATCTACATACTTTTTCTTCAATTTTTAATGCATATTTATTTGGTTTTCTTTTAAGAATTGCTCCCCATACTTGTTCACAACCATTAATTTTGACAATTAAATAATTTGTATCTAAAGGTAATTTCAATTTTGGGATTTTTGTTAAAGCATTTTTTATTTTTCTATTTGTTGTTTGTCTTCATGATTTATTTGTTTTAAGCCAGTCTTTCCTATTTTTGCATATAATGGTCCAGCTATTTTACTTAGGTTTTTTATAAATGGTCTGACATAATTTACTAATCCTAAGGCTATGTTTACTTGGACGGATGGAAAGTATAAAGGAAAGGAAAGAAGGAAAGAAAGGAAAAATAGATGGATGGAATGTGTTATAGATTTTCCTTTCTTGTGTTTACTTGGATGGAAAGAAAATTTGAAGGATTGATATATACACTCAAATTTTTATTTTTTTATTCATATTATATATATATATATATATATATATATATCATAAAATTATTAAATATTAAATATTAAATATGAGTGACAATGGCAAGGGTAAGCAGTAGCGACATGAATGAGCAATGACTGTGAGCTCGAGCAGCGACGACAAGGAGAGTAGTCGAGAAAAGCTCGTATTGAGTGAGAATAAATAACAGTGCAATGAAAAGTTGGTGTGAAGTTAGTAAAGTTAAGTAATAGTTTCAACTTTTCGTCCGATTTGGGCGGAAAGCAAATGGAGGGATTAATGACTAACTTTCCCTTCTAAACTATCCATCCGCCCAAGTAAACAAGCCTATACTCCTTTCCTTCCTACTTTCTTTTCTTTCATTCTAACTTTCCTTGTAGCTTTATATGGCCAGATCCTATTTCAACTCCTAAAAAATTAATATTTTATTTAAAAAATTGTGCTTTCTTCCTACAAATTACTATTCTATTTTTTAGAAATTCATTTAAAACTAATTTGAGATGGCTTACATGTACATCCTTATTTTTTGAGAATACTAAAATATCATCTATATAAATACATACAAAAGACCAATATTTATTAAAACATTCATCCATTTTTCTTTGGAATATACTAGGTGCATTTTTGAGACCAAATGACATTACAAGTCATTCAAAATGTCCTAATGGGGATGTGAAAGCTGTCCATTCAATACTATCTGGATGCATTTTAATTTGCCAAAATCCTGATTTACAATCGAATTTGCTCAATATAGTAGCTTCTTGTATTTTATTAATTAATTCGGTTTTATCAAGAATATCATAACCATCATCTACTGTATTATCATTCAACATTCTATAATCAATAACCATTTTGTAATCAATAACCATTCTGGATTTTCGTCTTACTATCTCACTATATTTAGTAACTATAAACGCTAGGCTTCTATGTCTACTAGTACTTCGTTTAATTACTCCATGTGCTAAGAGTTTAGATATATGCATTTCAAATTCTTTAATATGTTCATTTGGTATTTCTATTTTCTTACTTAGAATTCTTAATTCAGGATCCTTTATTTGTAACTTATAGTACAACTTATTCTTTTCCCAATGTTTAATTGGATTTTCTCCTATGATTTCTTCCTTTTCTAATTTACTAATATAGTCATCTATTTCTGTATGTCCGCTGCTTATATGATTATATAACAATTTTGGATTAATAAATTGTGATGATGAATCAATAAATATTTCAAAAAATTCTTCTATAATATCTTCTATGGATTATTCAAGGGTTGTTATTAGTTCTTTTAAGTCTATAGTCTTAGCCGGGTTCTTACACTTATCACAACAAGGAAGTTTCAAACTAGTGGATTGATAAGGTACTAGAGGGTGAGATAAAAATGTAACATTATCTTGTAATATAATACATCCAGTGAAATTTTGGATTATGAAGTTTAGTCCTAAAATAAATTGTATGGTCTTTAAATTAAAGTTTCTAAGGTATCTTCATATTCCTTAGTATGGATTCCTATTTTTGTTTTAGATAAATCTTTTAAAGACATTAATATGTTTGGACTACAATAAAATAAGTCAATGTTTATGTTCATATCTGCCTTTATGCTCGCTATAATGGCTTTCCTAGCATCAGTACGCCATCTAGTATCTAATAATACAATTAATGTTTTAGCTCCTAATTCTTTTCTTGTTAGTCCTTTTATACTAACAATTATCAATCCTACATGTATGAAGTCTCTTACCTTGTTGTTGTAATTCTTTAATTGGTTGTGGTTGGAGTAATTCTAAGTTTAATGCAGAATTTGTAACCAATGCTTCTTCTTCTCTATTTATCCTAATTAATCGAGTAGATAAACTAAAAGGGTATCAGTCTCAGTTTCATCTAAAATTGCTTTATTTTATTTTTGTAATTGCTAAATCAAAGGTTATACTCACCACTAACATTTCTATATAAAGTTCCTGTTTCAGGTATATTATTAGTGTAGCCTATTCCTAGATTATGGGTTAAGTCTCATTATGTTCTTTTAAGATGTTCACTACTTATATTATAATTGAGGATCGAGTTGTGATAGGAAATAAAACCTTAAATTATCCAAAACCTTTTAATCTAGTAGGATGCGTATGAGTACCAGTTTATGAATGTAATAATATAAAGATAAAACTGGAAAAGATATGACAAAAGACTATCATGTTTAGCAAGATAGCTAAGAACATAATTTTAAGATGATATATACTGAAGTAAACTGATGAATTAAAGTAATGGACTAAGTAATGAAAAATATAATCCTGGGTATCGCCTGCAAAAGGTACAAGGTTTCTCATTACTACCACTATTATGTTTCCAATTATGTTCATAATATATATAGTCTATATTAGTGTCCAAATAGCGTAAAAGACCATCTATCTTATTTAACTCGCTCATAATTTTATTTCCTCTTTCACTAACCAAATTGAGGATCTGTCTGTGATAGGAAATACAATCTTAAAATATAATTGAGGATCGGGTTGTGATAGAAAATAAAAACTTAAATTATCCAAAACCTTTTCATCTAGTAGGATGCGTGAGAGTACCAATTTAGGAATGTAATAATATAAAGATAAAACTAGAAAAGATATGACAAAAGACTATCATGTTAAGCAAGATAGCTAAGAACATAATTTTAAGATGATATATACTGAAGTAAACTGATGAATTAAAGTAAACTAACAGTAATAATATGGACTAAGTAATGAAAAATATAAGTCTTACTATGAATCTAAGCCTCAATCTTAATCTCTAGCCATTCCTCCACCATTCCATATGTTCCTGGTTTAGGGCCTACTCAGAATTTTCATGAAATTGTAACTAACATACACTCATATCTACGCGTACTATATTCCCCATAAGTGGCTTCTTGCCTGGATGAGAATTTCTTCCGCCGATCCTTTTGTGCATGAGATTATAATATCATGAAAGTTTTTAAGCAAGAACATAAACCTACCCATATCAGTTCCTCATTCCATGGCTAAGGAGAAAGAATAAGACTTAGTCCCGTTCAGGACCACTACTCACTTATGACAAACAAAACCATTATAAAAGATGATATATATTGACAATGGTATATCCTACAAGAATTGATAAGCAAGATAATAGGAAAACTAATTTACATGAAGCTAGAAGCTTACAAGCACATTACTTACAAGTTTCTAAGAATACAAGTACATACAAGTTTGCACTAAGAACTTACAATTACATTGGAGTTACACTAGGGGATCTTAGAGCTCTCGGGACTAGTTCCTTCGGCCGGTGTGGTTCCTTCCCTTTCCATTCTACATGAATATTTATAAGGGGTTGAGGACCGGATGGAGTTTTGGAGCTTCCAATACTTCTTCATTCTTTTGGTGAGTGGAGGTGTTGAGTGGAATGTTCTTGCATGTCCTTTGGATGAGTTGAGTCTAGTGGATAGAGTTCTTTGAAGTTGTTGAGGCACTTGGATGATGTCCTTTGGATGAGTGAAGGTATTAAATAGAATGTCCTTTGGAGATATTGAGTCACGTGGATGATGTCATGTCCTTTCGAGATATTGAGTTATGTGGATAATGATAAAGTGTCTTCTGAGTGAGAGTTTAGTTCGCATGGATATGTTCTTTTAAGACTACTTCTCTTCTTTTTTTCAAAGTGGCAGAGTCATGTGCTAGAGATTTATCCGCTCTAGGGACTTTCAATTTTTTGTAAGTTGATAACCATCAACGATTTTGTCGTGTTTTTAACTTTGCCATTTGAGAGGACTAGCTGTTAAACATATTTTAATTGGTCTTAATAATAACCAATATGATTTTATTGAGATAGACACCATCTCTAATTTTCTATTTTGGAGGTTTTTTTTTTCCAAATTTAGGGTACCCCGGACCTAATCTTGGCACACTAAAACTAACTTGAATTTGACTTGAATCCAGTGGATCTTAAAAAATCCTAGGCATGAACCTATTATGCATGGTCTATGCATCAACTAAAAACATATCTTAAAGCGACCGGGCGCAAATCACAAAGTACTAATAAAGTAAAAAAAAAATATTGAATTTAACTCAAATTTCATAGATTTTGATTAAATTTATAAAATTTATCAAAAATTTTATAAATTTTGATTAAATTTTAAAAAGCATTCACCAATTTTTATATATTTTGATAAAAAAGATAAAAAATTGATTAATATTCTATGAAAATAATTTAAATCTATAAAATTTTGATCAAATTATATGAAATTAATAAAAATATATAATTTTTTTTTATTTCTCAACTCATTTTTTTTATTCATGCCCTGTTAACTACTTTAAGATATGTGTTTTTATGTGATGTATCACCAAATATGTGATTAGGGATAATAGAAGAACTTATACACCTTGCCTCAATTTTAAGAAGAAAAACTTGAGTTGATTGAGCCTCGAGTCAATCTCGAGTAAAACCTAATATGAGTCTAGTTGGCCAAGTATAAAATCTCAAGTACCCAAATCCATGTGCCATTCTCTACATATAGTTAGACCTGGTAATTCATGTCAGCGGGTCATAAATGGGTCATGTCAGCTGTGACCCGTGACCCAATTAAGCCAACTTGAACACTATTCGTTTAATTAATTGTGTCAAACTATGTAACATGAACACGATCCGAATATAATCGGGTCAATCCGATACGATCCGAATAATCCGTTTATCATTTATATTTTAAATATAAATAATAAATTAATAAAAATTATATTAAAATTAATAAAAAATTGGGCTTATGAATGAGCCAAAATCTAGGTAAAAAGATAGTTAGAAGATATATATATATTGTAATCGGGTTAAGCGGGCCAACCCGTTTACAACCCGACACAACCTGATTTTTTTCAGGTAATAAACGGGTTAACCTGTTTATGACTCGAACACGATTATGGCTGACCCGAACCCGCCTAACTTCGTGTCGAATCGGGTCGGATCAGCGGGTCGTGTCAAATTTTGCCAGGTCTACATATAGTATATTATAATTTATTATTGTATAATAATCATATTATAAAAAAATTTAAATTATGAAATTATTTATTTATTCTTAAAATACAATTATTACGCGCCATATTCAGTATTATAATTGCCATCATTTTATTTTTTTCATTGTCTTGATTAAGTTCAAGACATTTTTAGTACAAGAGTTGTTCAAAAATTTATTTGTATACTAATAATAATTTAAGTCACCAAACAAATTTTTCCTTAGAAATAAATATATTATTTTTCGAAACAGCAAAACATAAATAAGACAGCCACCTCTGACGCTGAGTGCAATATATAACCAGGAAAATATCACTTTTGCTGTCTTGCATAAGTAATGATTCAAGACACTAACAACAATAATCCAAAAGTCACCCGCATGACGTGTACACTTGAACAACACTTGCACTCTCACAAGTCCCACGGGTAGAAACATGGGCCATTTATGTTTCATACTTTCCGAAATATCTCTAACCAACAAATTCCCATCACTCCCACCGGTAAGCTCACCCGACTGTCCGTACCCAAACTTTGCAATTTCAAATGTGCCAACCAGCCTCAGAGACGCAAAGGGTCCTACGCATCCGAGTCACGTACGCCAACGCTTCGAGCAAAAGAAAGAAAGAAAGGGGACAGAGAGGCAGAGGGAGATTCATTGAGCGATCGGAACGAGGGAGCGAAAGCGGGAGCGATCGGAACGAGCAGGGAACAGGAGGGATGGCGACGGAGCGAGAGAAGGAGAGGGAGGCGGAGCTGGAGAGCGCCATGTACACCAATTGCCTCCTCCTCGGCCTCGATCCGGCCGTCCTCGGCATGGGACCTGCCGGCGGCGTACCCAGGGCGGGGCATTTCCGACAC
Organism: Costus lasius; assembly: GCA_027563935.2. Lineage (NCBI taxonomy): Eukaryota > Viridiplantae > Streptophyta > Magnoliopsida > Zingiberales > Costaceae > Costus > Costus lasius. The sequence goes on from CM050453.2 coordinate 105,455,917, forward strand.
TCCAATCCCAAGTTGGGGGAGCAGCTTCTCTACTTCCTCCTCTGTGCCCTCCGCGGCTCCACCAAGGCAATGATCCTAATTTGTTCAGATTGTCTGTTGTTTTCCCTAATTGTTCAAATCTGATGCGGATCTGATCGTATTTCTCTAGGATTTTGACAAGGTCTGGCCTATATTTGATTCTGCCCAATCCCGTGATTTTAGAAAGGTTGGAATTCCTTGAAACTTTTATCTGGCAATTTTATACTTCTTTGTAGTTTTCTTTTTTTGCATAATTCTATTGTCGCCTTTTTCTTCTAGATTGTGCAAGGTATAATTAGTGAGCTAGAATCGCAAGGGGTACTGCCACGGAGTAATTCTAGGGTTTCATCCCTCGCAACTTGTTGTGGGCCGAGGTCAGCATAAGTTTTTTTTTTCTACCATGCGTTTATTGTCCTGATTTTTGAATTATGTTTTCCCTTCGGAAAAAAGATCGGAACCTGGACTCTTGCTCGTCTTATATTGATAATTTTCTTGATATCCTATGGCCATCAAGCTTATTGGTGAAATATTTGTTTCTAGGATGATTTGAATGTGTAATCTAAAATGAGTACTGTGTAAAAAAGAGGTGAGCTGTAAGTGCGCCATTGCATTTAAACCAATTGGTCAAATGTGTAACTCCTGTTAATTTTGATGTAAACCGGAGGATAGCCATGGATGATTTTTTGCCAACATTTCCAATCTATGATGTTCTATTAGATTAAACAAGCCAAATTTGCTTTATTAAGAGTCAAATAAGCACGATTCATCTAGATTGTATTGGTATGCCTATGTTTAAATGCCTGATTAAGTAGATACGTGACAAAAGATTGACTCCTTTAATTTTGGCAGTTAACCCACTATCCTGGGTACAATTTTTTCAGCTCACAACATCATTAATTTAATATTATATATTGTTTGAAATGTTTAGAGTGACTTGTTCAATTATTTCTCTGAGGCAATTGCTTAGAAAAGTACATAGTACATACCTATGGGTACATCTTAGATTGATGATAACACTCTTAGCTATGGTTTATAGCTAACTTTGCAGAGTGGCGTGGAGAATATTGGTGATAAATAATCTATGCAGTATGCACTGCTACTATTTTAGTACATAGTACAACTATGAATGAGTTTGAGTCATACATTAACTAATCGTATTGAATATGCTCAGCTGTATTCTATTTGTTCTGAGTTATTTTTATTTGAATTTAATTTCTTTCAGATGATTTATTTGGGTATTTTATTAGTTTCAGTAGTAAGTTAGTCATGGAAAATTTTGCAAGACAATGGTTCCTATTGTTAAGGAGTTTTTGGTTTCATCACTTAAAATATGCTCGACACAGTTAAAGAAATTAATCTTCAAACATGACTTTTCTTTATTTTATAAGTTTTATGAATTGTGAATATAAGATCTGTACCGAAGGAAATTCAAAACTATGCAATACTTGTCTCTTAGGTTACCCAAAGATAACAATCGATCAAATTCAATAGCTAATTTCAAGTATGAGTCTATCACTATCTCCATGCTCCCAGAATAAGTTATTTCATTGGGTTTTTTTTTCTCTTTATTGTGAGTTGCTAAATCCCAACAAGTAGTTTGTTATATTGTGCTTGTCTCACTGTTGAGCTTTACTGAGGTAACATTATTGGTTAAACTCACTACTAACTGCAGATAAATAAAATTTTTAATGGTCTAATCATATCTTCTCTTTCATTCCTAGTTCAATTAATCATCTAAAGCTTCCGGACATATCATTAATGGAAGATTTCTAAATTCAGTAAGAGAATGTAGCATGTCTGCTATCGTGCAACTGTACTAAACACTGATCCATTGTCACCGACAAAAGCTAGATTGTTCAAGTACATCCCATTTCCTTGTTACTTTCTTCTGTTACATAAATTTGTTTTGATTTTTCTTGCTCTTACATGGTGACATATTGGGCTTTGTTTATTAGCTAACTTTGTTGGTTTGAAATGTCTATTTACTTATGATGAATTGAATATCATTCATTTATGTGGTATTGTGATCTCTTTACATTGTTACATCCTTCACAACATGTGGAGGGTTGAATTCTTCAATGCAGATTTGTTGAGCTTCTGTGGCAGCTTTCTGTGCATGCTTTGCGGGAGGTTCATAAACGGTCATTTGTTGCTGATGTAGGTTCTAACCCTCTCCCTCCTGCACTGACAGATGCTTCTTATCAAAATGCTGCTGCATTGCTTCCAGTGACGAAGGTAATCCCATTAATTGCTCCTTTATTTCACAGGTTCCACTATTAAAGATTTTATGAACTTCCATTCTAGCTTCTCGATTTCTAGTGATTGCTTGCTTCATCCAATTTGTTTTGAAAGTGTAATTACTGGCCACGTACACTTGTTGCCACCTGCAGTACAAGAAGTAGAAGAAAAAACTAGAAGCACTCTAGAAACTTTGAATTAATATAAATATAAGGCTTTTTCCTGAAGCAAGACATTGTCCCACTGTTAAAATCGAATTTTGCGCCTTTTATAGTCACCTATTATTCTTTTCATCTCTTGATCTTGATTATTTCATCATTCTCAATTCTTAATCTTTATTTGACTTAATGTTGCTCTTTTAAATTTTTTTCAAGATCCTTCATATGTTGTACTTCTTTTCCTTATTTGGTTCTTAAGGTATTATTCTAGTTGACTTTTTCTACTATCTTGGTGTCAGTGCATGTTCACTGGTTGACTTTTAGCATGATCCACGTGGTGCAGATATTAGGTCTGCCAAGCCCGATTACTTAAGGTAAGACCCACATGATCGGGTGAAGAAGATGTCATGGTTTCATGATCGAGAGACCTCAGTCACTCATCTCCCAAGTGATCCAGGTGCTTGGGGCATTGATGCTATAGAATATCTGATCGTTTAAGAGTTGCCCTAGTGATTTGGGATGAATGAGGGGAACTGTTGTGGGGCTTAGGTCATTTGTCGCTTTGTTGATGGGCTTAGGCTCAATCATTCTGGCAGGGGGTCGAGTGCGCCAGTTAGCTCTTGTTATCTTGGCATGTTTAGTGAAATTCTACATTGCATCCCATTCCATGTCTCAAGCTTATTTGACAAACTTCTCAGATTTATCTAGATTAGAAACAGGAATTAATTATCTAATCAAAGTGCGTGGTTCACATCATACATGACATATCTGGACAATGGATCATAGATTGTTCAAACGAATATAAGGTTCCATATCTAACTACTTTGTCATTGCTTATGTTGTTAACTTGTGATGGTAGAGGTATACTTTAGTAGATTACTTCATGCATTTTATCACATTCAAGCATATCGGTTTACCTGCTAGGCTCTACCATTCTCCTATTGCACTTCCAATGATTACGGTTTACCTCCAACTAATCAATGATTCAATGCAAAAGAAGGGAGAAACAAAATAAATATCGTGTGTTGCATTTGGAAATCATTTCTCAAGTCTGAAGTACAATTTGGTATGACTTTATTGGTATTGAGTTTTGAAACATGGATTGTTGGGTACAATTTTTTCAGGATACAGCATTTGTACAGAATTTGCTTAACAGGCTGGTAAATTGGTGTCTTAGTGATCTTCGTTTCATTTTTGGTATTTTTTGGTTGAGCAGGCTAGAATAGCTCTTGAAAGAAGGAGATTTTTGGAAAATGCAAATGCTGCTGTTCATAGACAAACTACTTGGTCAAACTTGGCTCATGAAATGACTGCAGAGTTTCGTGGTCTTTGTGCAGAAGAGGTAGATTGTAACCTTCATAAAATTGCTATAGTTAGACATTGTCAGTTATATCGTCTTTCAAATGCAAATTGTACTATTGTAGGCCTATTTGCAGCAAGAGTTAGAGAAATTGCAAGATCTAAGAAGCAAAGCTAAATTGGAGGGGGAATTTTGTGATGATCGCATCTCAAGTGCTTCTGGTCAGAATTCACAGTTAGTAGCCAAAGCTTCCCGGCTTTGGGAGTCATTATTAGCTAGAAGGAGTAAGTACAAATTTAGTTTCTATTGGACTTTTATGCTGATGGTCATTCTTTCAACAATGGAGTTACTAATATTTTTATCAACATTCATACTTCTTACAGAAGCATAAAATCTTTATTAATTTAGGATAGTTATCCATACTTATAATTATTTTTATATTTTGTTAAATATCTTTTTTGACTTGTGGAATAATGTTTTTGTAAAATGTTGCAAAGGTCTTCTTTTGGAACTTGACAAGGTCTGCTTCTGAAGCAATAATTTGTGATTGTTGGTGCTAACTGTGTAATAGCATACTTTGACGACACAAATTTAATTGTATGTAGAATATATCTAACTTGCATGGTTGTCGATGCCACTTGGAATAATGTTTGTATTAAGATTACATATATGGAAGGTACATTGGATATCCTATAATTCTAGACTAGTTCGTTGCAATATTTGCAAAACTGTGAATAAATGCTAGATTTAGTTAGACGTACCCATGTGTTAAGTGATAAAATGGATATTTGAACTTTGCGATGCAAACTTTTATAAATATTTTGAGATGATACTTAGTGATCATTCTGAAATTTGTTCCACTATAATTGAATTTAAAGATGAACATTAATTTGCTTAAGATGATTACTGGAGGTCTTAGAGAATTGCTTCTATTATCTATTTATCTATTGCTGCTTAATCCTTTCATTTTTTACCTTAAGTGATGTTTGATATCATAATGATGATAGTATGATAGATTGCCGAACGCATTCTTCACCAATGCAATGCTCCAAGATTTCCAACTAGCAGTAAACTAATTGCTTCTTTTTCTGTCTTTTTGCCATACCTGAATAGGTCAACATGAAATTTTAGCTTCTGGTCCAATTGAGGATCTGATAGCCCATCGTGAGCATAGGTAAATTTGAATATTTTGTAGATTCATTTAGTATTATAATTTATGTTCTTATTTGTTTGCTTTATTTTGGTAGGTATCGCATCTCTGGGTCATCTTTGCTTGCAGCCATGGATGCAACCTCACATATTCCTTATTCGGATGTTCTATCAGTTGGTTCTGGTGATATAACTTCATCTGAAGATATTAGGGAGCATATCGACGTACCTCTTTTACAAGGGAAAAGTGAGAATCTCATGAAGGTGACTGATAGAGGGGGAATAGTTCATCCAACAGTTGATGTTGCTGAAATTCTTAGACGTTGGACTCATGCATTACAGCGCATTCATAAGCAATCTCTTCATTTGGTAAGTTAATTCATATTAAACAATGTAATTCACAATAGCGGTCCATGTATGTGCAGATCACATGTGTATCATTGTCCTTATGTTTGAAAACTATTATTTGTATTGTGATCAATCATAATTTGAGAACATTCCAAATGACCTGGTGATATAACTGCCTTAGTTACAGTGAGCTTTCACTCACATATTGAAGCTCAAATGGTAATCTTCCATGTGATTTATCTCATATGTTCTGGATTCGTTCCCTGCTGGTTGCGTCTTTAAGAACTACTAATTCTGCTTCTGCAAATGCAGACTACATTCATGCATATGAAAACAATTTTTAGTCTGACCTAAGAAAGGAATTGTCCAATTTGCCTTACATTATATGGGCGCTATCACTAAGGAGATATTAAATTTATATTGGATATTTAAAATTTGATAGTGTTTTTGGATGTTAACTTATTTGACAAAGTTTGTAACTTAAGTTTGTTAGTTGTTGAATTAGAATAATTAGCGGCATAATAATTTCAGCTTATCAAGGGTACGGAGTAATTACGCTCCAACTTCATTCATAAGCTTGACATGTGACCTAATGATTTCTGCTAACATATGTTATTGCAGGTCAAAGCTAATGATGGAGAGGGTCCCGATCTTCTAAGAAATTCATCTGATGATGGTACCAGTGGGCATTCTGAATCTTTGGCTGCTACTCTTGCAGAACACCGGCAGCATTTAGTTAGCATACAAGTAATTGAAACGTCCATTTAGTTAGCATACTGCTGTACTCAATCATTGGGTGCTAGATCTCATAAATAATTTAATATTCACCTGCTATATTTGTTTAAGCGAGAAAATTCACTAATAATTTTGTCAAATATTGTTAACTTTGTTGGAAAATAATGATTAGCTCAAAACTGTTGCCCATTGTGTTTGAGTTTTTCAATTCTCAACTTTAAGGCTATTTTCTGTTGAATGGAATCCATGGTGAAAAGGATGGAAAGTACAATTCATCTAGATTCATTGTAGTTTCTATCTTTTCCACCGTGGATTCCATTCAATAGAACATAGCCTGAGGTAAAAGACAAGACTATTATTAATGATGCTAACAAACTTAAATGAGTTGTATTCAGAAATCAAGGAGGGGGAAATATCTTGAATGGTTCAAAGGGCATTTAGTGTGTGGTTCTGGTTTGTGAATTACTACCTCTTTCTTGGTATTGGTTCCTCCAGTAGTAAGCTCTACCTCACTGGTCTGCTAATCATTGGCTGTTGTCTAAGGAAGAAGAAAAGTTGTATGAATGCATGTCGGGCACAAGTTGTCCTCTAATATCATTTCCTTGATTGACCTAGCACAACATTGCCGTAGTTGGTATAATCCTGCCCGCCTTGGGAAGAATATCAACCAAGATCACTGTAGGAAAAAGTGATCATGAAGACAAATTTCAGAACTTGTTACGCGTCCTGGGATTGTCAATAGTATGACCTAGATTAGGTCAACCAATCCAATCTACAATGTTATTACAACAAATAGGATCAAGAGGGTTGTTGTTTAGGATCAATGGGATCAGTTGTATGATCACAAATTCACAACTGATTTGAATTTTGATTCATTATGATTTTTGAGATGATATTGCATACTGTTAGTGGTTTATTCTTGATACTTTAAATTAACTCATTGGTTTTAACTTTTGATCATAAGTAAATCATTACAACTATGTATAGCATTTCATATTTATAATATTTTGCATATGGAAATACTCTAATTAATATTTCATATTTGAATTTCTATTATTTGAAGGGAACATTGTTCTATATTTCATGAATACAATATTTTCTCTATGATCTTGCATGATATGTGTTTCAGAGAATCCTTTTGCAATAAAAGTGTTGTTTACTTCTTTATAGAAAGATGGTATCTTTTCTCCTTATTCAGGCAACTTTGAGCCTTTCGTATTGTTTTTTGGTCACTTGGAATATCTCAGCGTGCTGGTATCTCTTCTTCATAATTTGCTTTTGTTCTTTCTTATGATTGATGGAACTCGTCTTTTAAGAAAATTGGACGTCCAGCATTTTTCATGCAACTCTTATCCTATTACTGGAGATTGCTTTATAATTGTAACCCTATATGCAATGCAGGGGCTAATTAGTCAGCTAAAGGATGCCATTCCAGCAATGCAGAAGTCCATTTCAGAGCTATCTGAAGAGGCAGAAAGTATTTCTTCAAATAAATTGAGTGGTTTCAATGCAAGATCAACGTTAAATATGCAGGCTCCAGTGCCTCAAGTGAGGATCTGCTTTAATAATTTACAAGTCTTAAGCACCACTTAATATTTAAATCCTCTACATTTGATCACCTCTAATACGTTTTAACATTTTTGATGATCAGGATATTGTTTGCGATGAAGCTGAATTAAATTCTAGATTATCGTCCCTTCAACTTGAGAAAGCTTCTACTAGTCCTGTGTTGAAACTCCCTCATATAATCAGTCTTGCGCCAAATTCGTCAGGAAAAGGCATGCACACATTGAAGCGGACTTCTACAATAACTCAACCCATTCAGGAACCTTTGCCTGAGGGCACATTGGTGTCACCACAGGTTCCACGTGATCATTCAGATGGTCAGGCAAAAGGTTAGTATGGCTAAGTCTTCGACTTATTTGTGTGCTGTTTTCCTTATGGAAAGAATCAAAGTTATGATTTTCTTTTCCCTTGTTATACAGAGTCAGATAGTTATGATGTTCAGAGTATCAGGCGCTCAGTTCGTGAAGTAGCACTTTCCAAACCATCAAGCAACTCAGTATTGCTAAAAGAAAGAATCAAAGATGATGGTTCTCAACACTTCTTCATGCCTTTGTCCACAGGAGTTGCTCTACAAGAAAATGATTCACCTATTCTCAGAAAACAACGTCTAATTTTTTCTTCACCAGAAGTTTGTGTTCCTAGATGTTCTAAAGATCTTACTGAGGGACTAGACTCGCTTGCAACATTATCAGATAATACATATGGAGTTGATAGCCACACAAATCACAACATCTTAATTCAACCATCTTCTGTTAAGTCGCGACATGCTTATCTTGATTTAGATGATGCTCTAGATCAAGTTTTCTCACCTCCGTTGCTTATGGAATCACCATTTTTTGAAGATGCATTCGAGGACTTGCTTGGTAAGTTTTCCTTGCAAAATAATTTCCGTTCATGCATTTATTTATCCGTCTTTAGAAGTGGCTTCATATTTTGTTTCTTAGAATGCCATAGACACGGTTGAGTCCACTATCTATTTAAATGCGTGTTTTTACATGTATAGAGCGAGCCACTGATAATATCTATACCTTATTTCTTTCTGTTTGAATAATGAAATGAATTTTAATCCCATATCAGTTACAGTTGAAACCATAAGATGGTCTTTATTTGCATGGAAACAAGGTAGAGCACACATGTATATAAAATGTAGTAAAGTACACTCAATACTGATCGAATGAGATTAAATTTAATAATCCACTATCCAGTAGTTAGGATAGTATATTTGGATAGGTTACCTAAGTCCTAATCTTTGTTTTCAACTTATTATCATAGTAAACTCCCTCCAAATCTTAAACTAATCGCCTGTCACTCCATTTTGTCTCTCTCTTTCACCTTCCCTCCCTTGTCCCAAAAACCCTAACATTGATTCTTACAATCAACTGCTGTAACCACCAGTTCTTGCGGACATTGCAGTAGGTTGCTATATACTTGTTGCATAAGTTTGCTCCTGTTGCACTCTCCTCCCCTTAGCTCGCCATCCTGCAGCAGGTCTCGTGTAGCAGATTCTAACAATCTGATGTAGCTTTCTCCTACCACCTCTCTTTTCCTGCAACCACATGCTGGCCTCCACCTTCCAACTTGTTTTCATGCATCACCGTTGATCAGAAGAATTAATACCCTCTCTTGAGTCTCCCAGCCTAAAGATCCGAAGTCTTCACCTTTGGTACTCATTTTACATCTCTTTCTATTTACTGCTGTCAACTCTCTGCACTTTTGATTCCTCTTCTACTTGCTATCCTTCCTTTCTCCCTAATATTTGGCATGTAATTTGCTATTGTATAAACCCTAAGGTCTTTATCTCTTCTAGATTTACTTTGAGGATGAATCCGTCTAACCCCTTTCTTCATGGTTTCACCATTAATTTTAATGGTGCATAGTGCATACTATTTTATAATCTTGACTAGGGCTGGCAATTCGTGTAAATGGGTCGTGTTCGTGTCGTGTCATACTTGACCCGCGACACGTTTATGCTCGACCCGAACACGACCCGTTTATACATACGAGTCAATATGTAAAACACGAACACGACCCACTTATTTAAACCGGTTACACGACATGACACGATTAACACGTTTACTAAATAGGTCGTGTCGTATGACACAACATGACACGACACGATTAACACGTTTAATAAATAGGTCTATCATATGACACAACACGATACGACACGATTAACATGTTTAATAAATAGGTCTGTCATATGACACGATACAACACGACACGATATGACACGATTAATAAAAATAACATATTTAATCAATATTTAAATTTTAACAACCTCAATACCTCATCATCAAATCGAATTAAAACTATAAGAAGTTTAACAAATCATCAACACTATTACAAATCAAATGGAAACAATTGCATCGGTTGAATATATTTATCGGCAAAATATAATTACAATGTACCGGTACAGCTACAAAAAATAACAGCTAGATGGACCAATACTGAATTTAGACCAATACTGAGTTTAGGGAACTGATTTCATTCATTAATACTGAGTTATACAAACAACACGAACTTCAAAAATATTGAAAGGCATTGCGCATCCAAAAGCTTGCTTGCCTTCACTTACAAAGTGACAGAATACTTGAACTGTACAGGAGATCTGCACTCAACAATGCACGAGGAAGGCTGCAAATGGGATCTGCACTCAAGAAAAAACCTTCACAAGCAAGGCACATCTGTAATAAAATATTAGAGAAGAATGCTAAGGAAACAATAAACCTTCACAAGCAAGGCACATCTGCTGTCTGATGCACAATCAAAATCAGAAGCTTGTCCTCTGCCGCATCCTAGTCAGTAAATAGTAGAACTATAGAAGCTTGTACATGCACCATCTTCTACAAAAATAATTATAAGCATGCTCAGTTAAGGGACAGCATACTAAGATTAAATAGAATTATAGAGTACTTCAAGCAAGTTAGCTGTTAGCATACTGAGGCATCATTATTAACTGAGATTAAATAGCAATGAAAACAAAACTAGTTAATATTTAAACTAAACGAGTACCTAATGCAGCATGGCTTCTTAGCCTTCTTAGTCTCTCAGCAGCAATACAAATAAATACATTGAACGAACTTCAGGTCATTGTAGAAACTAGAAACTAAGTAAATTAAACATAGATTAAAAAAAAAATGCACTAGTTTTGCAATAGGAAGCAACACATCATTCAAAAAATGCAGCTGTACCACATCATTCAAAAACCTAAAAAAAGTCAAAATCCACAATAAGTTCATCACATCCTCAATAAGTCAATCCTCATACAACCACAATAAGTAAATTCATCACATCATTTCAGTGCATAATACTAGAGAGGCAATGTTTTATCACAATCTTGAAACCGTCATTGAAACCTCAAACCGTCATTGAAATCCTGAATCCTGCAAATGCTAAAGAGTATCATATAACTTCAATGCATAATACTAGAGAGGCAAAATTTTAAATTTTTAACCTTACATCAAAATATTCAAAAGAGTATCACATAACTTCTTAAGCTTTTGCCTCCTACTAGGCCCTACAAAAGATAAAAAAATATAATCAGTAGATTATATTAATTATATAAAAAGTAGAGGTGTAAAATTTGAAAATAATAACATGACTTACCTTGCACTTGCACTACCACAACTTTCTTTTATTGAAATACCATCTTCACCTATTTCCATATTCATCACATCCTCAGTGAGTTCATCCATAGATACATTTTTTTCACTCTCTATTTTTATTTACAAAATAGGAATTAGACAACATATAAAAATAGTACAATACAAGTAAATTTTGAAGTAGAACATTGTAACTATATTTTAACTAACATACCAGCTTTTCCATATAACCAATCTCGAGTACATAAAAGTGCTTTTACAACAGATGGTTTTAATGAACTACGATATTGGTCAAGGACTCGTCCACCACCACTAAATGGAGATTCTGATGCAACTGTTGAGATGAGAATAGCTAGAATATCACGAGCCATAATGGAAAGAATAAGATACCTTTGACTATTCATCTTCCAATAGTCTAAGATATCCAATTCTAATGTTCTTTCGAGTCTTGGCTCATCTAAATACTGCTCTAGTGGTGATTTGTGAAAAGTAATTCCAAATTCATCACTTTGAAAAGAATCAAATTCCTATTTAAAATAAAAAGACATTAGGCATTAACATTAAGAATAAAATCATAAATAATAAGTTAATCAATTTAAAGCATTTAAATTAAACTAACCTATAGCAATTGTGTTTGATAATTAGCAGACCCCTCACCCATAGGCAGTGATGTTGAAGTTCTAATTTGATGACTTGGTGGCTCACTAGAGTTTTTTGTCGCATATTCATTGTAAAGTTCAAATAATTTATCTCGAACTTCTGTAAACTCACGTGAACCCAAGCCATACAACTTCTTATAACTCCAATCTATAAAGTGTATTTTATAGCGGGATCCAACACCAAAGCTATAGCTAAAATAGTGCTGAATTTAAACCAATATTTGTCAAACTTTTCAAATATTGGAATTGTCATTTTTCTCATGAATACATCATCCCTTTCCATATTTTCTTTCAGAGTCAAATATGTTAAAAAAACAGATGGAAAATATAAATTTGCTATTGGATACTTGACTCCTGAAAAAACACAAGGAATATCATAGAAAACCTTTAAAAATCCCATAATTTTCATGATCTTCTCCCACTCTTCCACTAATGGACAATGCTTATAGTTGGAATCACTCAATTGTAAATGACAGAATGCTCGGCGATAATAAACATAGCTCTCTAACATAAGATATGTTGAGTTACATCGCGTTGGTACATCTTGCCTCAATCCTTTCTTTCCATCCATGTTTAAGTAATTAACTGCCTCCAAAAACTTTTTCTTTTGTTACTTGGGAGCTTTTAATGTACTTGACACTTTCACGGGTCTTTTCAATAACAATGTCAACTTCTTTTAGCCCATTTTGTACAATCAAATTAAGAATATAGGCACAACAACGAATATAAAAAAACTCGCCACCACATAAAAGAGCACTTGAGTCATTTAACTTATCCTCTAACAATCCAACAAAGGTATCGTTTGCATATGCATTATCCAAAGTAATTGTAAATAATTTTTTTTCAATTCCCCAATCAGCTAATAAAGAACTAATTTTCTGAGTCAATGCAACACCGCTGCGTGGTGGAGGCATATAAGAAAAGTTCAATAAACTCTTATGTAAAGTCCAATTTTTATCAATAAAATGAGCAGTGAGGGATAGATAACCATCGGTGGCAACTGATGTCCACAAATCAGATGTTAGCGAAATTCTACTATCAATGTGATCATCAAACATATTTTTAATTGTGAGTTTTTCTCGTCTATACATCTTCAACATATCAGCCTTGATAGTACATCTTCATCATATCAGCCTTGATAGTATTTCTAGTAACCGGAACACATGTGTCACGCATGTATAAAAATAATCTCTTGATACCATGATAATCAACAAATGATAAAGGTAAGTCATGCATGACAATGGCACTAACAAGCAACTCACGAAATATTATGGGATCAAAGGTTGTCTTTTTTAAAGCCAAATCATTATTGAAAATCATTTGGCCTACGTCTTGAATATTTTTTCTTACACAAGTATCAATATGTCTTCTTAAGTTGCCTGTTCCATATTTCCTATCACATAGAAACACTGAATTGCATCTTTTACACTTGCATCTTGCTTTTCCATCAGCTGAGGTTAATTTTCTCTTTTTTTTACTTTTTTGTTAGTATCAGGATTCACTGAGTCTAGGTTGTCTATCTCAATCTCAGCATTATTATCCTCCTCAACTGAAATTATATTTTTATCCTTACTACTAGATTCCAGATTAACTTCTAAATTTGCCATCTGCATAATAAATAATTAATAATTAAACAACAAAACAAGTAATTAACTAGTTTAAACATGCAATCCATACTAGCAGTTTAAAAAGAAAATATACGCTACACTATTAACCAACAGAAAATGCAGTCAGTACTAAATGAAATCTCGGTAATATCAGAAACATGTGGTATACAGACATCAAAGTATATTTGGTAGTATACAAAAGAAAACATTACATCTATAGCGCGAGAAACACAACAAAAGTGAAAGAATATTTTCAACAAATTCCATCAATCTGAACTAAAGTACTAAACCGATGGGAAGAACTATAGATGTGCCAGGTAAAAAGTAAAAAGTGGAGCAATTCTTATATGTTCATCCAGAATAAGTAAAAAGTGGAGCAATTCGTATATCTGCGTCTGAAAATGATGAAATTTCTGGCACAGGAGGTGAAAATAGTATGCACAGAAGGGCTAAAAGGGCAAACATGGAGTGAAGGATGTGAAATAGTTTTGCACAATGAATTGAGCAGTGATTACCTTAAAAGCCGAAGTTTTAGCAGCAAAGCAGTCTTCTCTCTCCACTAAAAGCTTCCAATGCAAGAGCTTAACAGATTATCAAGAAGATTATTTAGGGCAGAAAAGAAGCGAAGATACAGTGTCGAATCTAAATTTGATTTCTCAATCAAACTGAATGACTTACCTTTTCCTTGTTACAGACTCTTCCGGGTCCTGTTAGTGATCCCTCTAAGCTTCCCAAGTGCCAGGTAGCAGTTCTCAGGTTCTGCAGCTCGGCAGCAGGCTTCTGGTGGAAGAAAGGGGCGGTGTCTGCTGCTCAACGACAGCAACGGAAGAAAAGGGTTCCGACGTCTCTCCCGCGACGGGACTGCAGGTCGGCTGGTCGGGGGCAACGAGACTCGGGACTACAGCTAGTTGGGGGCAGACGGTGGACTAGAGAAGCAAGGTTCGAGAGGAAGGCCGAAGGTGGATGATTGTGGATAGTGGGACTGGCGGACTGCAGGAGGGACGCCGAGAGCTCGGGGAGTCGGGCCGTCGGGGTCGGGGCAGAAATGCAGAATGGATAGTGGCGCTTGGCGGAAATAGATTAGGGTTTTGGACTTTTGGTTTCGTTTTGATTTTTGAAAGATGTAACCCAGACCTCACGGTCTCACGGTCACGGGTAGGCGTCTAGTCGAGAGTCGAGACTCAAGTCAGGTTTAGACTTTAATTATTAATATTATATAATATATGCTATATATGGGTTAGACGGGTCAACCCGTGACACGACACGACACGAATTTGAACGTGTCATAAACGGGTCAACACGATAATGACACGAAACACGATTATACTAAACCCAGACCCGCGAAAATTCGTGTCGGGTCGTGTCGTGTTGGCGGGTCGTATAATTTTTTGCCAGGCCTAATCTTGACTCATATGCTCCTAATGCTCAAGATTTCTCCTACAGTGTTTACAAAGTTTTAATTATGACATTTACTTTCCTCACTATGGAGCTTCATATTCATAATTCCATGTTTTTTTACCACCGCCAAGAAAATATGAGATGCATTTACACAAAACTTTCTCCCGAGTAGGACATGGTAACTTCTAAACCTTATATTGGGAATTTTCAACCAAAACCATGTGGATTAATCTCTCTAAGACTATAGCTCTCTTTTGAAGGCGAGTGGAATATGTTGGATATTTATCATCCCATGAGTATTGACATATGGATTTTCTCAAGTAGAATCAAGATGTGTGGTTAGTTGTCAGGCCCGTGTTTAATTTAAGCGCGCCATGTCAGCCATCCGACGCTCGATTTCGAATTTTCGTTGCACCGTTGACTCAGATCGGGTGCCTTAAATTGAACGCCGCCGCGTTCGTCTCCCTCACGTGCGTCGGATGCGCTACGCCGCTGCGTGCGCTCTGCGGTAGAGGAAAGAGACGCTCGCACCCCTTCGCCCCTCAGCCTCATCGGCGTCCGGCAGGACGCCGGAAACTGTCGCCGGAATACGCCGGCCGAAAGCCACCAAAACACAGAAACAGAGGGGAAACTTTTGCCGGTTTATTCATCTAAAACCCCGGTTACAAAACCCCCCATCTCCTCTCTATTTACATCCTCACAACTCTCCGTCTGATCTCACCGACGCCAGAGTAGTAGCTGACCACGCCATTGGAGATCGCCGTCTGGGGAAGAGGAGCGCGGCGTCTCTCGCCGCTGCTCGTGGAGGTCGCCGGGGAACCTCGGCTTGCCGCCCGAGTCTCTGCTCCGAGAGCTGTCCAAGAGAGTTATGAGAGAGGGAGCTCGCAGCTCCTCTCAGCCCTTTTCTTCTGCTCCAGCCGCCGACAGCCGCTGCTATCGATGGGACGCGCGCTCAGCCGCCCACGCCTCTGCCTGGACAAGACGCGCTCCCTCCTCCGTCTCCATCAGCACGCTAGCCTCACGTCAATCGCCGTTGCATGAGCTGGATCGGATCCGCCATGCCGCCGAGAACGTGGGCCTCGCCAGGCCCACTAGCTGCGCACCGCCCGACCCGGGACCCATCTGGTCCGCGGGCGTAACAGTCTCCCCCGGCGAACGTAGACGCCGCCCTCGGTGTCCGGCTCAGCACAGCCTCTGCCGCTACTGCCTGCTGCCTCGTTTGTCAGGGAAGACAGACGCCTCCGCTCGCTTGTCGCTCGGCTCGCGGAGGAGGAATAGCTCCCAGCTCTTGTCGCTCGGGCTGGTGGGTGCAGCTCGCTACTCACTCGTCCCGAAGCTCTCCACGCTCAACACTTCTCCCCCACTTCGTCTGACCCTGTGCCGCCGAAATGCTCACCGGGATGCTGCCGCTGGTCTCCGCCTGAGGGAAGGAGAGGGTGGCGGATCTCCATCCGCCCCTCGTGGAGAAGTCGGTCTCTGCCACTTGTCGCCTATTGTGCCAAGGGGAGGAGGCGACGCACCCATCGCCTGATCTTGCCTCCACTAGCTCTTCGTCCACCTCTCGTCGGGGAAGCGGCCTCTGCCGCCACCGTCGCCTTCCGCTGCTCGGGGAAGGGGTACGCCGCCGCCGTGGCTGTCCGAAAGAGCACCGCCGCTGCGTTGCTCGCGGGAAAGTCGGTCGCTGCTCAACCCTTGTGGGAGCTCGCGTCCGGTAGCAGGGGAGCTCTAGTCACTGCTTGTCACTCGTCGACGAGAGTCCCGCTCGTGGAGGAGGCGGCCTTTGCCGCTCATCGCCTTCTTCTCTCCCTGCTCGTCGCTCGGCTGGGTGGGTGGAGCTCGCCGCTCCCTTCGACCCGAGAAGAAGACCTCCCCTGCTACTGCCGTCTTCCGTCGCAGAGCTTCGCCTCTTCATCGTTGTCCCCGACTCGTGGGGAGACGACGATGCCAACACAGAGCCGCCACTCTCGTGGAGGAGACGACACTCTCGTCGTCCAGTACTCGGGAAGGTGGGCACTCGCATCTGCCTGCATCGTCGTCGGTGCTCGGGAGACGACGCCACCGCTGTTGGCTTCGCGAGGAAGACGCCTCTGTGTCCTCACCTTGTGGCTTCAGCCGCTGCCGATGCCACCGCTCGAAGGGGAAGACGGGGCACTCTCGCCTCTCGCCGTCTCCCACCCTTGTGGTGACAACGCTGCCGCTGCAGCCCTGGAGCAGGAGAAGCACGCGGCTCTGGCTCCTTGCCGCTGCTCGTCGGGAAGAAGGCTGCCTCAGCGCGCACGACGACGGAAGATCGGATCCGGGTCCTCCGTCGGATCCACTTCCTCGCTGTCTTCCTTCTTCATGCCGGCAGGATCGCAGGAGTCGCCCCAAAGCCGTCTCGCCGGCGTTGATACCATTGTCAGGCTCGTGTTTAATTTAAGCGCGCTACGTCAGCCATCCGATGCTTGATTTTGCATTTTCGCTGCACCGTTGACTCAGATCGGGTGCCTCGAATCAAACGCCGCTGCGTTCGTCTCCCTTGCGTGCGTCGGACGTGCTATGCCGCTGTGTGCGCTCGCCGGAACGGGCCTGCGGCAGGGGAAAGGGACGCTCGCACCCGTTCGCCCCTCAGCCTCATCGGCGTCCTGCTGGACGCCGGAATACACTGGCCGGAAGCCACCAAAACACAGAAATAGAGGGGAAGCTTTCGCCGGTTTATTCATCCAAAACCCCGGTTACAAAACCCCCCATGTCCTCTCTATTTACATCCTCACAACTCTCCCTCTCCGTCTGATCTCACCGGCGCCGGAGTACTCGCCGACCATGCCGTCGGAGATCTCCGTTAGGGAAGAGGAGCGCGGTGTCTCTCGCCGCTGCTCGTGGAGGTCGCTGGGGAACCTCTGCTTGCCGCCCGAGTCTCTGCTCCGAGAGTTGTCCAAGAGAGTTCCGAGAGAGAGGGAGCTCGCAGCTCCTCTCCGCCCTTTTCTTCTACTGCAGCCGTCGATAGTCGCTGCTATTGACGGGACGGGCGCTCAGCCGCCCACGCCTCTGCCTGGACAAGACGCGCTCCTTGCTCCCGTCTCCATCAGCACGCCAACCTCACGTCAACAGTCGTTGCGTGAGTTGGATTGGATCCGCCATGCCGCCGAGAACGTGGGCCTCGCCAAGCCCACTCGCTGCGCACAGCCCGACCCGGGACCCATTTGGTCCGCGGGCATAACATTAGTCCTCCTATAATGTGTGCGAAGTGGGATTCTGATGAAGCTACTATGGGAGGGATGTCCTTACAGCCATACTCTACGGTGTTTACACAATCCGCGGAAATCGTGAGAGGGTTTTGAGGTGACGGAAGTTAAAGACGCTTGGAAAATAGCAAGAAACACAAAGAATCAGCGCAAAATCCGTTCCGAGGCAATACAAACGCTAGAGGAAATCGACGGCACCCAACCATGCAAAACTTGCTCACTAACCTCTCAAGCAACTTTAAGCGCAGCACGTTACGGGACAACGGGTTCGCGAGGTTCAGCTCACGCGCCTATGCACCTGCAACCAAACCACTGACAGGAAATCGTCCACGCCTCCGACGCTTGGATGCTCGTGGGTGAAGGGAAGGGGAGGAACATGCAACGTAATGGAACAGCAAGCGAAATGTAAACAAACAGGCGAACCTGACCTGTCAGAAGCGATGAGATTTACTTCTTGGAATGCAGGAAACACGCAGAACAACAACTCCGAGTCGAAGCACCGGCTGCGACTCTTAAAACTCTGGAATCGAGGTACTCTCCGCGATCCCCCACAAGCTGGAGCACTCTACCACTCTAGAGAACTAAGGATTGATGCTAGCCAGCCCTCTCTTTTATAAGATAAGGAGGGAAAACAAGACAAAGGGGACAACATCCTAACAACTAACAACCAAAAAGTGGTCGAGCTGCCACGTAAAACAAGATGAAATATAATCCTAGCAACTACTAACTACTCCTGCAGGGGCGCAGGTCCTTTGATTCTTCAGCGTACGGGTGGTGGTGGAGGCAGTTAGACGCGCTCCGAGCACATTGAGACAAAATAGCAAAACTTGAAACTTGTGGGCTGAGTTACCACCGAAGTTGCACGCTCTTGGGCTGTGTTGCTGAGGAGATTGTGAAGCCCATCGGTGATTGGGCTTTCCGGAGGGTGGCTTGCGATGCTTTTGGGCTGAAGAACTTCGGTGTGTACTGATAACAGGCTGATGACTCCCACAAAATGATCCGGCGGTTGAGAAGTGTGTTGGGACCACCGTACTTCCACCTTGTTGGGCTCCTTTGGGTCGTCATGAGGTGGAGCAACATGGTAGGGAGGGTTGTGCACATCAAAATGAGGTCGCCTGGGTGAAATAGTGTCTGTCGAGGCGATCACGGCCTGGCTGTGCGTCTCGTCATGGGCGTGTCGGGGATGCTGAACTTGGTCCGAGTCCGCCACGGCCAGAGGAACGGGTGTGATCATTGGCGGCGGACCGGGCACGGCCTTGCCGTGCTTCCAATCACGGGCGTGATGGGATGCCCCGATTTCCGCCGTGCTCATCACGGTTGAGGTCACGGTCGTGTCAGGAGGCGTGTCGGCGTTCGCGTTTTCGTCCGACCGTGTCACGGCCGTGTTCTTTATCACGGCCGGTGTTGGGGTCGGCTGAGTACGGTTGAGTCAGGCGTGGCGGCCGTGAAGGGCGCTGTGCTTGCATCGTCGTTTCGGGGCGAGGGAGTCACGGCCGTGCCTGCCATCACGACCTGGCCGTGTTCAGGGCGTAGAAAATTCTAGTGAGATGTCTTCTCGTCCGATTTGTTCAAATCATTGGTTGGGAGTCCACTTCCCATTAACAATTGGTTCATGTGCATTCTCCTTTGTTTTGCCTTTTTGCATACCCCACATGCCTCTCACGACTATGATGTCATCGTCAAAGATGGTTACATTGGTCGACCCCCACCCGAGCGTGATAAACTTATTGTTGGTTTGCGTCCGCCCTCATCTTGTCCCTCACACCCCCTAATTCAAGCTATTGTGTCTGTTTTCCCTTGTGTTTTTCTGCGTGTCGACTTTTTGCATCGGGTCTATTTGAGCAACTGTAGGTGTAAAATGGAGGCCATTGCGCATATTAGGCCACCAAAAAGTGAGGAAAATCTGAGTTCCTAAGGAGTTACATGCCAATTTAATTCTCTAGAGGAGAATTCTTCAAACCGGGGGAGGGTTGATGTAGCGCCAACACAACAAACCCAGTTTTGTTTCCCACAGGAAACCCAGTTTTGTTTCCCAGGTTCTGCTTCACAGAATGTTCCACGGTCGACCCATGGACAGAAACCCCAACCCGTGGCTTCTGCGGCTGCGTTCCAGGTCACAAGTTCAATTATGCACAGAACGTTCCTTAGGGGACCAAGCGACCGAAACCTCAGCTCACGGATTCTGGAGGCATCACCCATGGCTCCAATCATCACCAGACTTCGGCTACAGCGCCTCCTCCTCCGTGCGAATTCCTGGTCCAAAGGATCCATCCAACAGATGACCAGATCGCCGGCATCGAGCTTCACGAGGTCCGGCGCTCCGCCCTCTATTCCGCCCCATCTGTAGCCTTGATCATCGCCAAACTCCGGCCACGACATCTCCCCGTCGTCGCGAACGCACAGCCGGAAAGAATCGACCATCCGGTCGGTGGATCGCCGGAGTCGGAAGCTTTTCCGATTTCCAGCTTCTGCCGCCGTCCGCCCTATTCCCGGCCCGGCGCACCACGATCGGACGTCGGAAGCTTCCCAGCTGCCCGCAACCGCCACAGGCACCTCCAGTCGGACTATCGCCGGCGATTGAGGCCGGAACGGCGATCGGCGGCGCACCTCTGTTCACCGCGTTCGCACGGAACGAAGGAGGCGAACGCTGCTCAATGGCCCAGATCAGTTCAACCTCATCCAACGGTCAGATCGGCTTCCAAGGCAACCAACGATTGACATTGTTTCTATCAGATCTGCTCCAATCGAATGAGTTTTGGGGCGATCCCGGTGCCGATCGTCACTAATCCGAACCATATCTATCCATTCATGTCATCAGATCTCCGATCAGACGTCCAGATCAGAAGATATCCATCCATGCTAAAACGGACGGCTCACATTTATTGCGACCTGAAGCTTCTCCAACACACTTTGGTTGTGGAATATTCTTAGTCAAATGCACCCTCTTTTTTCAGCTTTTGTAGCATAGTAGTTAGAATATTGTTGTAACCACTCCTCTTGTGAGTGAGTGATCTTACCTCCCTTAAGCTTCTAAAAGGGAACTTAGGCCTACTAGTTAGATAGCTTACAAGTTCAGAAGCTTGCGAGGGGCTGCGAAGGGTCTTGTAACTCCGGAGTAGTGGTCGGTGCTTCGACTCCACGGAGCGTGTAGAAGTGAAGGGAGGTTGGTGCCTCGCCTTCAGAGTCTTGTGGTGACGCTAGAGTGACGGGCAAGGTGTTGTGATCCTTGGCCTGGTCTCGCTACCTCGACTTCTTCGATTGTATTGGTTAGTATCTTCATTTGAGTGCTATTTCATAGTTGAATGCCTTAGTTTACCTATTTTGCCATCCGTTGCTCATTTACGTATCCGATTGCGTTGAGTCCGCGTGTTTGATCGCGAGTTTCGAATCGTTCGCACGCCCTCCTAGAGTAGGTCTAGGAGATCCTCCTATCCCGTAGCTTGGCGCTACACCAGAATCCATAGCTATGGCCATGATCATGACCTATACCAGAACCACCTCCTTAGCCACCAAATTGTGGTGTTGCTAGGGCACTGGTAGTCTTATGAGATGCAAAGGCTGCAAATACTCTATGAGTCTAGAGAATGCGTTTTAAGATTTGATATTGTGCAGTGGAGGTTTTTTCCTGACTTCATAAAAACTTGGCAACCAAGAAGTCTCGACAGTTGACAATGTGACTATATTACCTTTGCAGTGTGCTGCGGCTATATTACCTTTGCAGTGTGCTGCGGCTACTTGTTTAATGGAAAATATGTAGAAAATATCTATTCATGGAGATGCTGAGGCGTGCATAGGTAGTGGCTACAACGCCTCAAACTTCTTTTGCTATGTTAATAAATATCAACGTGGAAGCAATGCTGGCCTCTATACTATTTAGTAGAGTTGTAAGCATGATCATATCTGATCGACACCTTATGTCATTGGTAGGGTTTGTAGGCGTTAGTGGAGACATGTCAAGATGATGGTTCGTCCTGTGAGAGTCAAATGAGTTTGATAGTGCTGCTGAATAGGGTCGTAAGCTTTTAGTTGAAAGGAAGTAGGATTGAGATCCATGGCTGATTCAGAGTAAGAGGAGATTAAAGAAAGAGGAAAGAGATGGTTAGGGTTAGAGATGAGTTTAGATTACTCGCAAAGGTAATCCATCTCTCTCATTTGGAAAGAGAGTAAAAAGTGAGAAGAGGATGCTGGTGGAGCTACAGTGCTCTGGTGGTCAACAAAAAATGAACCGGTGAATAGGGTATTGTCGGAAAGAGGCTCAACTTTTGGTGCATGTGGGGATGCGAGCAGGAGATGTTGAGAACAAGAGGTTGTGAGGATGGAGGAAGATCCATGGAAGTTGGGAGGATATGGGAGAAAGGTGGTGTGAGGTGGAGGGTGATAGGCGGCGGTGAAAATGAGAAGAGGAGGGTAGGTGGCGGAAGCGGAACTGCTCTTATGCCATGTTAAACAATAAAATAAAAAAGTGTTTTACAACTTAGGATTTGATAAATTAAATTGACCTTAATGGACAGGATCCATCAAAGTTGATAGCCATTAACCC
Source organism: Costus lasius (assembly GCA_027563935.2). Lineage (NCBI taxonomy): Eukaryota > Viridiplantae > Streptophyta > Magnoliopsida > Zingiberales > Costaceae > Costus > Costus lasius. The sequence goes on from CM050453.2 coordinate 105,478,459, forward strand.
TGCACATGGTATAAGTTACATGATAACTCTTAGGAATTAGGATTATCATTATTTTGTTAGCAAGCTAATCTATATTAGACCCATCAGACCTAATATCTTTGTTTTAGGAGTATTTGTTCAATATAAGCAGAACCCTAAGCAGTCATTGAGATGTTGTTCAAAAATACTTCTGTATTATCTAAAAGGATTAACTATGATGGGGCTATTTTGTGGATCTTATACTATGTTGACCATGCAGGGATTCAAATGATAAAATGCCAATCTCATAATTTGCATAAAGCAAGGACATTGTAACCTAGAAATGGAATACAAAATAAAATGTTATTACTCATTCATAAGGTGTTGTGACAAATACGACTTGCAAGATGATATGACTTCAGACATTTATGATGGGCGTGTGTTTCATTTTCATTGTGTATGCACTATATTAATTTGGATTTTGTTAGCAATTTAGTATTCTGTGAATGAACCAAACATATATAGTTTTCTTATCATTTTAGTAGAGATGTGATATTAAAAGATTAATGCCATTTACCACTTTTAGAAAATAGCTTACACATATATTTACTAAGCCTCTTTTATATACTCAAATCTTTTTAACTTCGCGCTAAGCTAAGTATGATTGACATCTAAACGAGTGTCAAAATAAACAGTGTATGTTTAGTCTGTTTTGGACAGTACAATAATGATATTTCTGTGGTATTGTCCTTTTTAAATGAATAAAATTTTCCATTTCTCTATGCTTGTTGGTCTCTTCTGAAGTAGCTGGCCATTATGTTCTCATATTTCAATAGCCAAATGTATATCATCTGGAACTTACGTATTTCTCTTTTTCTCGCATTTTGGTGAAAGTTTTTGACACTGTTCAATCCTTTTGCAGCACCATTAACCGAAACTGATGCTGCTTTAATGGACCCCTAGGATTTGTCTTTGAGAACACACCCAACTATCGACTTGATGCTGAAAATAGTCTGGTAAATAGTCCCACTTCATTTTCTTCTCCAATGTCCACTACAAAGTATGCTGGCAATATGGCATACCTTCACAAGAGTTGCGAGTGGATTTTAAGGTTCTTCGGAACGCACTGTAGAAATTTTGGAACACGGGAAGCGTTAAGCTGCAATCATTTGTTCGAGTTCGGCAATCATTCAAAGGTTCGATTGATTGTTTTTGTACCATATCGTCAGCTTTTAGAAGCATTGTTCATATGTGCTTCCTATCTCCATTTCTATTCCCACTGTCGAAAAATAGTAAAAATATTGACCCACGGATATTTACCTGATTTGTTTGTTGAGGTTCTGACCCGTTTACTCCGAAATTTGCCGCTTGAGGTTCTGGTGCTCCTTGGTGAGTTGGTGGTGTTATCTGCAGTCTGGGTGTGTGAACTTTTCACCGACTTGCCGTTGGATCAATCACAATAGGTTTAAGTAATTGCAATCTCAAGTCTGAGCATCTCTGCTTAGGACTACTTCTGTTGGGCGTGCTGTATGTTCGAGGGAACTATTTCCCCTTGCGATGACTTGATGAAGATACATTGGTTGACTCTCTTTTTCTATGCGCCGAAATTTGGTTGATGGTTTTTTATGAAAAAATAAATTTATTTTATGAATAAATTATATTCATATAATATATACACTCTAAGTAATTTAATTATATTAATATTATCATGGATAGATTTATCTATGAGAAGAAATTGATAATATTATCATGAAAAAATATGGACAATTTTCTTGCGATATTAAAAATATTAATTTTTTATTGTGAATAAATTTATACATAATAATATTGATGTTGATGGATAACTTAAAATTGCGTAGATTGTGTGCATATAGTTTATCTATAAAATAAATTTATTTAGTTCTTTTTTAAAATTTTCAGGAAGGATACTTAGCCTACAAAATTTGCTTATGTTTGCTTCTCTGGTTCTGACTTTAAAACTGTCAGATTATAATTCATTGAGAAAGCCACGGATAGGAGGGAATTATGGCTTCTTTCACATGTTGCACCATTTTATCACTATCTTAATTCCCTGGCTCTAGTAGGGGAGAAAGCGAAGTGGATGAGAGCCAATTTAGGATGAAGCTGCATTCAATTCTTCCACGGCGAATTTCAAAACGTTTGGTGTTTTTATCTGCTTTCAGCGGTGGTGTGGTGGAATCAATTCGACCGAACCAGCAAATGGTAGATTAATAGATTTTCTAATAACTAGTGCGATAAATAATTAGAGTAATATAAATTAATCAACTGTCACGATAAAAGATATAGTAATAATTAATTTATATAGGGTTTTAAAATTAGCTAAATTTAATTAAAATTATAAATGTATTATTTTAATTTGTAATTAAATTTAAAAATATGAGTAATTGTAACATGTACAAAAGTAAACCATGAACATAGATACAGTTGGAGTTCAATATAAGTCTAAATCATTAACATGTTTTTTACTTTCGAAAGAACAAAAAAAAATTATAAGAAAACAAGTCTTACGATATAGACAATAGAAAATAATTACATCGCATAAAAATTGAATTTTTATATCTTAAATAACTTTTGCCACGTGTTTGCTTTTAGTGCTGTTATTTTGTTTCCTTTGTTATACTAATAAAAAAGGATACATACTATATTATGTATTATTATATATAACTATTATTTAGAAATTAGATAGATGAAAGGCAAAAGATATTTTCTGGCGCATGATACCTAGTTATTTTGGTATCATTCACTTTCCTAAAATACAAAAATGTATCAATCATCCTTTTCTTTTTCATCCAAATCAATTTTGATTTGAATAGAATCAAATAAGGATAAAAAAACTATATGGAAACGAATAAATCTAAATTTTTGTGTGTACTAAATCAAGACTAGAACTAAAAAATTGACATAAACACAATATAATATAATAATTATTTCCTGATTGGTAAAATCCGTATGAAAAGGAAAAAAAAAGAGAAAAAAGTTTTGTGGTAAAAATTTCCTTCTTTTCACTTATTGCGCTAGAAGAAAAAGAAGAAAACACGGTATATATATATAATATTAAATTAATTACTTCTAAAATAGAATTATTTAATTAATTTTTATTTTAAAATTTTAATATAATAACTTATCTCATTAAAATTTACAAAGTAGTTGAACAAATTTAACTCACACAACTCTTTTAATATCAAAGTAGTTATATAAAAATGTAAAATAAAATAAATATTATATATATATATATATATTAAAAATATTTAGTATGTATTTAATATTATATATATATATTAAATTATACATTTTTGGAAGCAATGGAAACGCTTCTGCCGCATCATGCACGTGCCTGTGACATGAAAACTGCCGTTAAAAGCTCTGACCTACATTGGATCCCACCAGTTGCTCCAGTGAAAGTGAGGTATTGTATGGGTGATTTTTAAACAGAGTTGCCCCTTCCGGCTGTCCCGCTTCTAAAACCCCTGATGAGTGATGAACCCTCTTCCCTGCGCTCGCTTCCATCTCCCTTCGTCTTCATCCGCACATTGCCCCCCTTCGTCCTCCGGAAGCACCGAATTCCTCTGAAGCGGAGCGAGCGTGGAAGGTCAAATTTATCGGAAGTATGTCTCGATGTAGAACAATCACTGTTGCTTTACGATGCATTCTTCTTCTTTGACCACTATTTGATTCGCTTTCGATCTTTGTGGCCTCAAGTTCGTCCGTTGAGGAGTTATTGAATGTATTCGATTTAATGTATTCGGGATTTTCCTTACCTTCATTGACTATGGAGTTTTTGTTTATTTTCTCAATTTTCACGTTTAACGAAATCGACTTGATTTGACCGCACCGAAGTTTTCCGCCTCGCAATAGGTTAATGGCCGTTTGGGCGCTGAGTCGTCGTTTTATTTGTTCGCTGTTTGTGGCAGCTGCTCGTTACAACTTGCGGATCGGAGATAGATAACGAGCAATGAGAGCTGCCAACATTTCCGCCTGCGTCCAGCCACCAAGCCCGCTCCGCGGCCGCGGGATCCGGGCGTTTCGGGTCCCTTCCCTCGCTGCCGCCGCGCGGTGGAGAAGAGACTACACCCGTCGAATTTCCTCTTCCATCGTTCCCTCCGTCAGATGCTCCGCTGTCTCCCTTTCCTCCTCCACCGAAACAGGTATTGATACTCTTGGCTACTCCTTGAGTCTGCATTAGCTCAAATGTGTTGCATGCGAGTAAAACCGGCTGCGTGTCTGTTTCTTCTTCTACTCGAAAAAGATGAGGCCATTAAGTTCGCAGAGGCTGCTAAAAAAGGTAATTTGGTGCCTCTCCTGCGCTGCATTTTTTGCGACTACCTCACGCCTATTCTGGCGTACCGTTGCCTTGTGAAGGAGGATGACCGGGAAGCTCCCAGTTTCCTTTTTGAGTCAGTGGAGCAAGGTTCCCAAGGGATTAATGCGGTAATCTCTTCTGCTTTTCTTTCTTTACTGTTCTTCTTGTTTGATGTGGTTTTGTTATTTGCTATGGTCAGGGACGTTATAGTGTTGTTGGAGCTCAACCGGCGATGGAGATTGTGGCGAAGGAGAATACAGTATCCATCATGGACCATGAGGAAGGGCGTTTGACAGAGGAGATTGTCGACGACCCTATGCTAATCCCTCGGAAAATCATGGACGGTTGGAGCCCGCAATTAATTGATGAACTCCCTGATGCCTTTTGCGGTATTGTTTGCTTTCATTTTTGTTACTAATGATCAGCCCGTTCCTTTTACGTTATAAAGGCTTCTGTGACATGGTTCATTACGAATTGGTCAATTTACGAGTTCTACGTTGCAGAATCATGAGAACCGTTTAAAGATTGCACTTATCCATACAATTCTTGTGTGAATGCTAATTGGGACCGTGCGGAGTCACTGGGCATTGATTCGGACGTGGAATAAAGCTTTGCATTTATCCTCACTTTCTGGTGATAATGCGTGTTGATTGGAGCATTGAGAAAATCTGGTGTTGCTGGACACAGATTCTTTCTTGCTTCCATTTATATCCAATCAACGGAAGATGAATCTCTCCATGCCCTAATTTGATCAAAGAGAACCTTTTGAAATGTAACACTTTACCTTCTCGGACAAAGCTGATGAACTCATATTGTCACGCCCCACAAGTGATTGCCGGCTGGCAACCATATGTGGCATAACAATTCACCTGTTAACTATCTACATAACCATTTAGCTTATTTCACAAACAAATCAACCACTAAATAATTCAACAAAACAAATCAATTCTACAAATCTCAATTCCATAATTACCTAATAGGTTGGGCCACAAAAGGTGATCAAGAGACATAGAGAACCCAATTTCTTGATCTACAAAGCAAATTCATCTTCAAAACACATCTATCACTAAACTTGGTAACAAGTTCATTCACCCTTCCAACCGGGTGTTACATAGTTCAATCACTTCATGCTAGAGTTGCTTACAAAAAGATATCAAAATCTCCTCTCTTCCAATAAGAATTCTATGGCTATCTAACCAGCTCTATTTGATTCAAACCCAAGACTTGAACCTGGAGGAGAAGGCAATAGGAGGTAGCACAATTGCTAAGTAGGAATTCAAGGAGATATGATACTTGTATCAACAAGGTCAAAACATATTAAATATCATTTCTAACCAAGCTACATGGAATACCACATATCATTGTATAAAGCAACAATGAACTGAATCTATAAATAAGTCATGAAATCATCGAGTTAAGACCATAAACACTCATTACGAGCCGCACTTTCAATAGAGTGTTTCCACTGTTAGCTCATACAATGAAACGATTGCCGGAAGACAGCCCAGTGGTGTTGCGTCCAACACTTGGCATCCCCGACGTTACCAAAGGCAACTTGGTGGTAAGCTCTAAGCTAACACACCATAGTCTGCTATGATAAGTCGGCAACTATAGCACAACCATGGTCCACTGGCCCTAACCCGACCAGTCAGATCAACAAGCCACGACATATCAAAATGTAATATCTTAGCCTATTTTAATAACATGCAACCAAATCAATAAGAAGATAAGATGTGCATATGTAACTAAACATCAATTTCCATAATCCATAAGTATAAAGCATACTCCTACTTTATTACATTATGAATTTAAAACATCTACATGCCAAGAACTTATGCTGAGAATACCAAGGAGACTAAGAAGGTAAAACAATGAACTAAGCAATAACTCTTTTGCCTACTCTAAGCAGTGAACAACCTTTGTTTGATTTTCTGTACCAACTATGCATTTTCCTGCATTGATTGAGATTCTAAAATATACTTCTTGCTAGATTCATCCCACAATATTGGTGATTTGCACTTTCTATCACATAATGCCTCAAAAGGAGCCATTTGGATTGCAGAGTGATAACTGTTATTGTAAGCAAATTCCACCAAGGGTAAATGTGGCTCTCAACTACCACAAAAATCCAGAACACACATTCTAAGCAGATCCTCCAAAGTTTGAATTATTCTTTCTAATTGACCATCTGTTTGGGGTGAAAAGCTGTACTAAAGTGTAATTGAGTACCAAGTGCCTTTTGAAGACCTCCCCAAAACCTTGATGTGAACCTAGGGTCCTGATCAGAAATAATGTTAACAGGAATTCCATGCAATTTAATAATTTCTTTACAATAGAGATCTGCTAATTTATCCCAAGGGGCGAGCCTTTTTCACCGGTAGGAAATGAACTACTTTTGTCAATCTATCTACAATTACCCATATTGAATCATGCCCCTTAGAAGACCATGGAAGCTCGGATACGAAATCCATAGTAATATATTCTCATTTCCACTCAGGAACTGGAATACTTTGCAATTTCCCCGCTAGCCTCAGATGTTCTGCTTTTACTAGTTGGCACACCAAACAACGGGCAACAAAAGTAGCAATATCTCTCTTCATTCCGTACCACCAATATGACTTCTTCAGATCATGGTACATCCTACTTCTATGGTGAATAGCAAATTTAGAATTATGTGCTTCCCTTAAAAGTTCTTGCTTCACCGGGTTTGACCTTGGGACACATAATCTATCCTTAAATCTTAAAATACCCATAGCATCAATTGAGAAACTTGGCTATCTCCCCTCCTTTACTCTAAGCAACCATGATTGAAATTTCTTATTCTCCACTTAGCTTTCCTTTACCTTCTGTACAATGGCAGAGTCTGCTATCAAAGTCGCCATGTATCCCTTCTCAGTTTTATTCGCCACCTCTAATCTCATATCTATAATCTTTTCAGCTAGCTCTGTAGGTATTACTTGTAACTGTGCAATTATGCCAACTTATTTCTTGCTAAGTGCATCTGCCACCACATTAGCCCTTCTTGGATGATAATTAATTACACAATCATAGTCTTTTAATTATTTCATCCATCTCCTTTGGCTCATATTCAATTCTTTTTGACTAAAGAAATACTTCAAGCTTTTATGATCCGAGAAGATTTCAAAGGTAATCCCATACAAATAGTGCCTCTAAATTTTTAAGGCAAAAATTATTGCAGCTAGCTCTAAATCATGAACTGAGTAATTTTTCTCATGCCTATCCTCTCCCATAGGAATCACTAACACTGGTGCTGTCACCAATCTCTGCTTAAGTTTCTGAAAACTGTGTTTACACATATCATCCCAGTGAAATTTTATCTCCTTTCTTGTCAAATAAGTTAATGGAGCAGCCATCTTAGAGAATACCTCTACAAACCTCCTATAATAGCTAGCTAAACCCAAAAAGCTTTTTGTTTCTTGCACTGATCTAGGCCTCTCCCAATCAAGGATCGCCTTGACTTTCAAGGGGTCCATGACTATCCCATCACCTGAAATAATATGCCTCAATAAGGCTATCTCTTGTAACCAGAAAGCACATTTGCTAAACTTTGCATATAACTTCTCTCTTCTAAGGGTCTCCACTATGAGAGTATATCAATATATCATCAATAAATACAACAACAAATTGGTCTAAGCAATCAATAAAGACCCGATTCATCAAATCCATAAACGCAGCTGGAGCATTAGTTAGCCCAAATGACATTACTAAAAACTCATAATGCCCATACCGAGTTCTAAAAGCAGTCTTCGGTACGTCGTCAGCCTTGATTCTCAACTAGTGATATCCTGACCTTAAATCAATTTTTGAATAAACCCATGTACCTCTCAACTGGTCAAAAAGATCATCAATGCGGGGTAAAGGATATCAGTTCTTTATGGTAACTGCATTCAATTGCCTATAGTCTATGCACAATCTATAGGATCCATTTTTCTTCTTCATAAAGAGGACATGAGATCCCCAAGGTGAAACACTAGGGCGTAAGAAGCCCTTATCCAATAACTCCTGCAATTGATCCTTGAGTTCCTCCAACTCTCTCGATGTCATACAGTATAGTGCATTAGAAATTGGAGCAGTCCCTAGCTGAAGCTCGATAGCAAATTCAACATGACGGGGTGGGGGCAACCCAGACAACTCCTCTGAAAAACATTGTTGTATTCCCTAACCACAGGGACTTCCTGGATAGGTACCTCTGGTTTATCCAGCTCCCCGGTTAATGACAACCAAAAGCCTTCGCAATAATTTTTTAATAATCGCTTAGATAATAGAAATTATTGGGGCTAATCATCCAGATACCCCAATGAAGACCCAAGCAGGCAAACCAAGTGCCATGAAGTGCACCACATGCTTGTTACAATCCAGCCCGGCATAATTGGCAGAGAGCCAATCCATACTTAGGATTATATCAAAATCCGAGAAGTCCCATCCCATCAGATTTGCAGTAACCACCTTATCCCCAAATAACAAATGACATTGCTTTAACTCAAAGTTGGATTGTAGCATGCTCCCTGGGCTATACACAACCAAACTATAAACTGATAAGATATGTTTCTTATCTAGTTTTATCACAAAATTAGATGAGATAAAATAATTTATACTGCCAGTATTTATCAATAAGCATGTAGGAAAACCAAAGTCTGAAATTATTCATCGAAGAATAGAACCTGAAGCTTGTTGAGCATTGTGCTGTGTCAAGGCATGAACTTTAGCAGTGGCTGGAATCTGAGGCTGGGCACTTGAAATTGGGTTGGTCGAGTAGCTGGCTGAGACCCTATACTTTGGTAAGCAGTAGGCTGGTAACTCTGGGGTATGGCTGGTTGTGATAATATACCCCTCTGTAGGCAGCTTCTCTTGAAATGTCTTAATTGTTTGCATGAATGACACTGCACTTTGGTGTTGGGGCACATACGAGCCAAGTGTTCTACCTCACCACACTTAAAACAAGTCTTGGATACACCCACTACCGTAGAACTTGACCCTTGAATAGATGGAGGGGCTCTAGGCATACCTCCTCCCATAGGTCTTTTCCTCTTGTTAGAAGTTTCCAAAGCAGTTGAACTACCAATCTGGGTTGGCTGCATGGATCCATACCTTCCTTGCCCTAATTCCTCATGTCCTTTAGTCCTTTGCTTCATTTGAGACATTCTAGAGCGAGTTGCTCCAATCCTAAGAGCAGCCTCAGTTGTAGATTGATAATCTTTTATGGGCAATACTGAGACTCTATCTTGAAGTGCAAAATCAAGCCCTTCAACAAAATATTATGCCTTTTGAGGTTCAGTCTTCACCAAGTTAGGACATAAATCAGCTAATTTGTCAAATTCAGTAGTATTAGAGTATACTGACCTTTCCTTCTATGAAATCTCCATAAAGTCTCTTCTTAGACTAGCTTGCAAATTCCGTTGCTTATCATCCTTATCTAAAAGGACTGCAATGAGATTGCCAATATCTTCAGTTTTCTAGTATTGGTGAGTGCTAACCGGCACCACTGCAAGTTTAGACACTGATGGATACATGAAACCACTAATGTCCTAAATTTTAAAGCCCAATCTTTTTGAACCACTTGTATTACTTCTAACCGGCAGTCTTGCCCTCCTGAAATATGTGTGCTGCATGTGCTACTTGTGTTTGATCAATTTGCTAGATGTTAGTGATTTTATTTATCCTTACTATGTCTAATGGTGAATGCTAGTTAAGAACTTCAGGTCACATCACTACATGATCACTTATTTCAGCTTTAATCTCTACAATACTACCATATGGTTTTTGAGACATTTTAGCTCATTGATGATAAGCATTATTCTTTGATTTCAATTAAATTCTGCACCTTCTGGTTTATGCTGATTAGTAAGAATCTGAAACGCATTTAAATGTTGCTTAGATTGCACTAAGGATAGTCATGTTCCTATTTGAAATAGAGATTGATAAAATAAGAGGTAGTAACCAAGATGACCGGCGAGATGAAAGAGTAACAAAAGTAGAAAAAAGGATTGCATCAACCATAAACTTCATATTCTTTTGTAATCAATTTCATGAATGATTGCCGGATTCTTGTAACAAAAATGAGGAAGATAAACCATAACTCTTTCTTATAGAATGACAGGTACGATTATTTCTTCAGAATTACTTTCTAAGGATGATAACCAACTTATACAGAGCATAGATGCAACTTTGCCAATTTATCATATGTTCTTGCTCTTCATCATTTCTTGAAATAAATACATGGTCGCGATCTTCATTTATCTTATTGGTTACCTCTTGTATCTAAATTCTTGCTTTCCACTCCTCGGAGACCAACTTTTATTTTATCAATATGTAGTATTGTCTTTGTTTGCTTTCTTGCCTGTTTTTACCTGTTAAATAATTACAAAACTTCTTAAATGTCAATCGTAAGACTTTGCATCTCATTTTTGAGTTTTGACATCTACAATTAGACAAGTTATGCAGTTGCAGATAGAAAAGAAGAAATTACAGTTACCTGTGTGGTTACAGCGCATTACTACTATGAATGTGCTAGGCTTGCATATCGTACAATGGAAATAAAAAAAATGTTATTACATAAGCGTTCTGATTTGTTTTCAGGTGGATGGATTGGCTACTTTTCCTATGATACAATGAGATATGTAGAGAAGAAAAAACTTCCTTTCTCTGCATCTCCTAAGGATGATAGAAACCTCCCAGATATTCACTTAGGACTGTACAATGATGTCATAGTGTTTGACCATGTGACAAAGGTATATTTCTTTTTATCCTAGTACTTACCAATTAGCTTCATTAATCATTAACTAGTGTCTTCATTAATCATTATCTAGTGTCTTGATCAATCACATGTTTTAAGGTTGCCACACATGAATGTAAATTAACAAAATGCAAAAATCAATCATCTGATCCATTGCCAGCATGACGTGTTGAGGAAGTAAAAGGAACAACAAATTCTGTGTTATGTTGACAGATATATTTATCATAGAGAAAAAAAGGATGAAAAAGGTAATAAGGAACAAAGTGACAGGTATACTGTGATTAGTTACCCTAATTAGGGACTTCAGGTGAGAAATCTTGATAATTTTACCTGTTGCTATTTTCCACTGCAAAATATGAGGAAAAAAGTTTCTATTCATCTTCATCCTTGACACCATCTTGTTTTTCACTATTTCACTTAGCAATCCAATTTCACTATGTAACAAAATTCCTTCTCCCTTTAGTCATAATATGCTCTTCTACAAGTTTTTGAAAACTTTAGCTGAACTATTATTTCAAGAAAATAGGAATCTCAAATATTTCTGAACCATATGTTGATTGTTTATTTGCCTTTTGCAGCTCATTCTACATTCAATTTGCTGCAAGGTCTTTTGGGCCTTTTCTTTGTTATTTTTCTTTGTTCTTTGTTTGACCTTCTTTTGATCTTTCTTCATTATTTGCATGCCCATTTGGTTGCATGAACTTGAATGGTTAGTTTTTTAGATTTTACCAATTTGGTTTCATGGGGCTTCCAACGCTAGATACCTTAGCAGGGTCTCTGTATTTTTTACCACGATGTATTGTTGATTTTTCTTGATTCATGATGTTAGTGTAATTGCTTAAGTTTCTAAGGGTGCATCTATATTCCACACCTGACATATTTCTGTTTGATGATCTAAAATAAAATATCTGAATGCCACCTCCTTAACTATTCCAGAATTTATAGGTTATTTTATTCATTGGTTCGTTAAAACTGGAAGATTCTTAATCAATGCAATTTCAATAAATTTTATACATATGTTATGTGATACCCAATAGTGTTTCTAAACTACATGCACTTCATGAATCCTAATTTTTCTAGTGTTCTCAACTATTTAATTGGTTTTAGTAAACATTTTATACTTTTGATCCTAAGTGCTTCTAAGCTCTAAGTTCATTTTTGTTAATGTCATGGTAAAATTGCCAAAAAATTGATTTGCCATAGAAAGTATATGTTATTCATTGGGTGCGAATGGATCGATATACCTCCATTGAGAAAGCGTATCAAGATGGGAAGAACCATTTGGATGATTTGGTATCAAGGGTGCATGCCAAGAATGTGTGAGTATCTATCGGTTATTTCAAATTTTTAGAGGAAAAATTTCTCCTTTCATGTTTCCAAATTTATGCAACTAAACTCTATTATCTTTATATTTTAGGCCAAGGTTATCTGAAGGGTATGTAAAACTACATACTCATCAGTTTGGTACTTCTTTAACAAAGTCATCAATGACAAGTGAAGAATATAAGAATGCAGTTTTGCAGGCAAAAGAACATATCTTTGATGGTGATATTTTTCAGATTGTCTTGAGTCAGCGTTTTGAGCGTCGTACATTTGCAGATCCTTTTGAAATTTATCGAGCATTGAGAATTGTCAATCCAAGTCCATATATGGCATACTTACAAGTGCGATAACCTCTCATCTCTAGCATATATCAAGTTACTCAAAGTTATTTACGTGATGATTTGCTTTGATGTAGTCTACCCTTTTTTCTCTTTAGTAAAAGTTACTTTCATTTTGCACACTTTTTTGAATAATTATTAAAAGAAATTACAGGCAAGAGGATGTATTCTTGTAGCATCGAGCCCTGAAATTCTTACTCGTGTAAAAAAGGTATGTAATAAGAGTTGATAATTAAATGCATTGTAAGTCACTTTTTACTTCCCTTAATGATATTTTCTTAGCTCCAGTGAACACAATTATGTTATAAAATCAATCTTTTCTTATTTATAACCCTCCAATCGTTATGGTATTGCTTGATGTGGTGGTGATATTGCATCTTGATTCTTTCACAATTATGTCCTAATAAGATTATATTCTGTTTTTATTACTCTGACATGTGACATCCTTTTAGTATTGCTAGGTGCATCATTCACTTCCTTGTCTTAATTGGCTGAACCAAAAGAGATGGGCAAAGTTTATCAAGCCAGCCAAATTTGGTTGGTGCAGGTTTACTTGAGTCATCATTATGATGGAAAATCTGAGCTCCATATTTTTGTAGGGATAAATGGCGTTCTTAAGTTTAATGGAGATTACTGATAGTAAAAATAATTCTTAGTTTCATGTAATTGCATTTTGTTGCTATTAAAGTCTTTATTACTTTTGTTATGATTTGGCGGGTCGGATCTAATTATGGTTATGGAAAACTTGAACTGCTTTTCACGGATCCAACTACTTTTTTAGTATATTTACTTGCAATTACCTGTATATTATGTGATGTTGTACAATTTAAGTTGAAATAATCAAATATTCATCAACAAAAGCTATCTATATTCTTTCTACTCTAATATATTCTTTATACTCACTTCCTTCTTTCTCCTTCCCATTTGTCTGGCCTCAATTTGATCTTAGAGCTTAAGGCCTCTCTTGGTTCCTCTCACCCTTCTTTCTCACTAGTCTTCACCATGCTCTAGTAGCCATTATTAGCCACCCACATTTGGATTGAGTGCCCCAATTTCCCATTGACCCAACCCCTTCATCTACAACCTTCCCTTGTCATCGCACACCAACTCGTGCTACTTATCTTTGATCGTTTGTCCTTTTCATTTCATTTCCTTCATCTGTCATCTATTATCGACGAGCATCCACCTTATTGCCTCCATAGATTCATTGAACTAGTAGATCATAGGCCATTAAAAAGGAGAGGAGATGAACATGGAAGTGTTCATCCTTTAGAGGTTGCCCCACTAGCAATTAAAGTTACCATTCACTTTTGACTAGCAAATCACTATTGACAACCTTGAATCTTGCTTGTTCTTGAATATTATCCTACTTTATAGCCCTTCACCTCCACCACTCAAGCTACCACTATGGCAGACAACTAGTGTTCGTTGTTGGTTAGAAGAGGTTGGAATGATGCCTCTAGCATTCTCATCATCATATCATTTGTAGCACTTGCACATGCCTGGCATATTAAGAACACTCAAATCTTGAGAACATTAGCGTTTTCACTACCTCTTTCACCCTCTCACTATTGATAAAAATATTGATGATACTGCCTTTACTAATACACCATTATTTGGGTTGTGACTCATGCACTTACTAGATCCAATAATTTGGCAATCACCTCAAATTGAAAGACTTCATAGGGAGGCGAAAGCCATGAATTAGGCCTTGTTAAAATGCCATGGACGTGTGCAATTACAACAAAGATGAGGGTCACATGGCCATCTGTGCAAAAAAGTAGATGGATAGTGCAACACAAAAGATTACATTACAAATACCAAACAATTTGAAAAAAAGAAAAAGAAAATGGGTAGTAAGGAGAAAATATCTAAAATTTTCAAAAAAATAAGGACAATCAAGAAAAGAAGCATGGAAAAATTAGAGTGCTTTAGAAATTTATTGGTATTAAATTTTCCTGTTGATTTGACTTATAGTTTTACAAACTATTCTATACTCTATACTACCTGGTATGTACCTGCTCAAGATGTAAGTGATGCTATACTATTTATTGTTCAAGACTTAAGTGATGTTATAGTATTTGTTGTTATAACCAGTACCAGTCTACTTTTGTGCAACAAAAGTAGGTTTAGCTAATTAGGTCAAGGTTAGTGGTAAGTTTTTTAGTTTGTGGCTTGTATTTGTTTAGGGCTACGTCTAAAAGCCTATTATATAACTTAACATGAAGTTGCCTATATATATTTAGGGCTATGTATTAAAGCCTATATATAATATGGCTTGTATTTGCTTGAGGTGGTAAGTAGGAGAAATAATGTTATATATAACTTAGTGAGCTTACTACTATTCAATTTGGCTTAAGCATCATAATTGGGTCACATTGTCACATGGCTTAGTGAACTTACTACTATTAAATTGGGCTTACGCATCATAATTGGGTCATATTGTCATTTGGCTCATAAGTTAATAGATTAATTTACTTATTAAGCTGGTCATAAAAAATGATATTAGAGCAAATTTGGTCCTAAGTATAGTGAGTGGCTAATAGAAAAAAGTTGTAAAGAAAGGTGGAGCCATTATTCGGTTGACTTCACATGTTGCCAACTAAGGAATGATTCTTGGATATATATTAGGCCTTGGGCTTGATGAGAATCTTAAGTGGGGGAGATTATCTTAAATGAGGGAGATTATGATATCTTGGTTTAGTTCCACGTGGGAAGTAGGAGAAACAATGATAGGTTTAACAAGCTTACTACTAGTAACTTGGCCTTAAGCATTTTAATTGAGTTGTGTTGTCATTCGATTTACTAAACTAAGGAGTCATTTTGTTTATTAAGTGAGTCATAACACTTAAAGGTATTTAATATCACACTCTGTATTCAATAGCACACTCTAATTTGATGACTTTACTGTGATGTTCATAAGCTATGATCTTAAAAAAAAAAATTTTAATTAAATACTTAACCATCTTAATATATGTGTAAATTTATTACCACAACTTGTCGCTCATAAAATAATATGATGCGTTATTGAGTGATAATTTGTCAAAAAACTGCCTTTTTTTTATTTGTAGAGAACCATTTTTAATCGACCACTTGCTGGGACTGTTAGAAGGGGAAGAACAGATGAGGAGGACAAATTGCTTGAGCAACAGCTACTAAATGATGAAAAGCAACGTGCTGAGCATATCATGCTTGTGGATTTGGGACGAAATGATGTTGGCAAAGTTTGTGTTCATTTACTTGCTTTTTCTGTAATATTTTTTCATAGTATTAACTTGCAAAATCTCATATAATTTCCTTGAGTGGGGTGTATTAAGCAAGTATAGGGTCATTGTTACTCAACATTTTCCCTTTAGTAGATCCATTTGTGGTTTACAAACTTCTTTATGATTGACTATCTTTAATATCTGAAAATGTTTTTTAATCACCTCTTAGATATAGTGGCTCTTTAATATTTATATGTAAAAGCTCATGACAAATGAAGTAAGAATTACGTGACTCAAATTCCATAGGATAGCTGGGTGGTGGTACATACCAGATCGTCATAATTGGTATTGGTACTGGTTTTAAAACCCTGCTTTAGCGTTTAGACAAAATTACATCAAGGATAACGGTTATGCACATCAAGCAATGTATTTTTTGTTCTCTAAACTGTTGGAATCTGATTTTCAAAGTCACACAATGCTTACTTTGAAGTTGTTTTATACATTAAATATGTCATGCTTAAACTTGCATATTGCAACAGGTATCAAAACCTGGATCAGTGAAGGTGGAGAAACTTATGGAAATTGAGAGATACTCCCATGTGATGCACATCAGTTCCACAGTAAGATGCCCTACTATCCTCTTAAAAATGGGAGTCCTGTACTGGTAATGTATAACTGATACTAAAATATTTCATTAGAGTTAGCAATTGTAACATGTTGATATTCCTATTTGATTCTTTTATTTGGAAATGATATGATAAAAACTACTACCATTGTATGTGCCTGTTTCTTGTGCGTTCGTGATCTACCTAATTAATTTGATCATTTTTCTATTGCATGAAGTTGTGCACAGACCAATGTCCTAACTGATCCTTGTAGAGTTTCTGAAACTTGTGAGAGAGCATTTCTCTTATTTAATGCTTTTAAGAAGTGAGTTGATGCCCAATACTTTTACAGGTCAGTGGAGAGTTGTTCGATCATCTCACATGCTGGGATGCTCTCCGTGCTGCATTGCCTGTAGGAACAGTCAGCGGAGCTCCAAAGGTGGTACCAATATTTTACTATTACGGTCATCATCTTCAATATGCTATTTGCACCGTATATCACCTTTAGCTGATCAATTAATTCAATGACCATTGCTTATTTATTAATATAATCAAAATAACTAATTCTTAAGATATTTTGATATGCCATCCTGCAGGTCAATTGCATTCTCATATGATTACGTTTGCAGGTTCTGTTTGAACACATCTGTTCAGATGAGACAAATGAAAATCCAGATATTGCTTGAATACATTATTTTTTTTTTCTGTTTTCTTCAAGCATAACGTTACCGCATTTAGGCTTGTCATATGAAGCATGCCAAACGTTTTAGACTCCCATACCCCCTTTCAGTTTATCGCACTGCCACTCGTTTTATATGTGGAAGTTTGTCAGTCCTGCCATCCACTATTGTTCATGGTAATGATGTAACATTCTATCAAAAAATGTTCAAAATTCTTCAATCAAACATGTTTGCTTTCCACGGATCATGTCTGCATAAAAGCATAATTGATTTTTTTTATTGCCCAGAGCAAGTAAATGGTTTATTAGCATACTGAATAAAAGAATAGTACATCAACCCTGTAGAGGTCATTCAACAAAATTTTGGCATTCCGTTGCCTTATCGGCTACACATATACTCTGCCTATATCTCATGACAAAATAATCAAATAATTACTGGACCCACATGACCAAAATCGTGTAGCTACCCTCTACTGCGGGGGGAGGAGTTAACAAAGCCAGCATTACAAACCACACCTAAGAAATAGTTGTATTGTACCAATAAAGCATATACATCAGTAAACAAAACATGTGTCTTAAACCGGGGACCTATTCCATTGGATAAGAAAGGTTTTGCATTGTAGGTTGTGGTAAACTCGTTAAATCTGATTTCCAGCAAGCTAAGAAATCTTATTCCTATAATTGGTTCACATGAACCTTTTGTGTAGGTAACTGTTCTTTGCTAGAAGATCCTTACATGTGGCATTTCATCTTGTCCCTTTGTTGTCTCTATAATATTCCTCTCCTCTAAATTAGGTGAAAGCCATGGAGTTAATCGATCAGCTGGAAGTCACAAGAAGAGGGCCATATAGTGGTGGATTCGGAGGGGTCTCATTCGCTGGCGACATGGACATCGCAATTGCTCTCAGAACCATCGTTTTTCCTACCAGGAGCCTCTACAACACTATGTATTCCTACAAAGATAAGAGCAGGCGCCAGGAATGGATTGCACATCTCCAAGCTGGAGCAGGCATTGTGGCAGACAGCAACCCTGATGATGAGCATAGAGAATGTGAGAACAAAGCTGCTGCTCTTGCCCGTTCTATCGATCTTGCAGAGTCTACTTTCGTGACGCAATAAGATTGCAAGAGAAGGCTCAGTTTCACTACTAGAATGCTCTCCATGACAGGGCTTCAAGCTTTTGTAAGGCCTTCTCAGCGAAAAGGCATCTGTGTCTGGTTGTCAGTGTTGAAGAATATTTTCCTTGATAGGATCTTGAAACTCTAAGCAAATAATGTTTTTATTCATAATTAACAACAATAAGAACTTCTCAAAGGCGGGCTTGATGATTTTTTTTATGGGTGCAGCAGAGTAATTTCTTATATTAGCATGAAGCCATGGGCGAGTGATTGAATGGATCGTCACTGTTGTAAGTTCTTCTCACTTGTTCTTATCAGAATTGCTCGTCTCATTTCTTGCTTAAACGAACTAAAAACTAATGAATATGCTGTCAAACATTCATCTCACAATAATAAAAAAAAAAGATTCAATCAAATTCCTTTGAAATCATTGATAGTTTATTTGAATAGTCAAATTTATACACAGATTTTACAGTTCATCTTTTATTCACAGGAGATAACATAAACATTTTAGTTATAAGAGGAGAAATCAATTGGGCAGATTACTTGTTACCAACCTCCTCTTTGTTGAACTTCTTGGATGAAAGTTTCTTTCACATCTCTCCCACCACAAGCCAGTCTTCTCCATCAGAGCACTCCCATCCAATTCCAACTACACAGAAATCCCCCATCTCGCTCTCATCATCACTGCTAATCCCAACCTCCACCTCTTTACTTCCACTGCTGCATCCCCCGTCCACCAAATCTATGTCCATTCCGCAGCCATAGTACTCTAAATCCGCCCCCAAACCCTGCTCCTCACACTCCATTGATTCGTGCAAGCTCCTACCACACAATTGGTCAACGATGCCGGTCGCCGACGACATTGCCTTGTAATTCAGCAAGCTCCGGTCGTCCACCACCCTCCACGCCAGCAACCGATGGTTGAGCAGCACGTCGCCGGATCTCAGCTTTTTCGCGCCCTTGGTCTTGTCCCTGGCCTTGGCCACGGGGCTCAAGTGGCAGCACTGGCACCGCGCCTTGCGGCACTTGGAGGTGTACTTGGAGTGGGCGGAGGGCTTCGCCGGAACCCTCGTGAAGTCTCCGGCGGTTGGCGGCGCGTCGAGGGCGTTGACCACCGCCTTGGCGTTTTGGGCGGTGTAGACCCTCACCATGCCGTGTTGCTTTCCCTCCCTCTTCATTGTCGAGGTGGATAGATGATTAGCAATGGAAAATTGCGGAAGAAGGCGAATTTCTTTCTTGCTTGCTTTCTGCAAATGGAGATAAAAAGGGCGGAGAGGGAGAAGATTGGGCGTATATTCTTGTTTTATGCTCGGTAGTTGTCTTTGATTTGGACAAACTAAAGCGGCTGCAAGTCTTCGCTGGGGAAGGAGAGGTGGGCAAGAAACCTCTACTTAAAAAATTGGCCAACTACTGTTGAGAAACGGAACTGGTCTGGTACCGTGCTGAAGTGATGCAAGCCAAGCGCAAAATTTCAGTGGAATATTACACGCTGAAACAAGCAAATTGATGCACTTTCATCCTGTGATTACTTGGACGGATACAAAGTATAAAAAGAAAATAATAAATAAAATATGTTATAAATTTTTTTTATTTAGGCCTACTTATAAGAAAAAAAATAAAAAATTAATATATATACTTAAATTTTTATTTTTTTATTTATATTATATATATTATTAATATTATAAAATTATTAAATACGAGTAACAATGGGGAGGATAAATAGGAGTGGCAAGAAGAGCAATAACGACGAGCTCGAATAGCAACGACGAGGATGAGTAATCGAGAAAAGCTCGTAGTGAGTGAGGACGAACAATGGTAAGATAAAAAAAAAAGGTATAAAGTTAGTAAATTTAAGCTATCGCTCAATTTGAGCAGAAAGTAAATGGAGGGATTAATGTTTAATTTTCTCTTTTACTTTTTCTTTTAAACTATTCATTTGCCTAAGTAAATAAGTCAATACTTATTTTCATTCTTCTTTTTTCCTTGATAACTTTTTCTAAATGGAGCGGAAAGCAAATGTAAGGATTAATATTTTTTTTATTAAAATCTTTTAAATTTATTGAAAATTGAATACTTTAACTTCATTTGATTGCTATGTCGGACGGCTATAAATTGATATGAAATCGGCCTTTATGTCTCATCCAAATTTGGATTACAATTCATTCATTTTCACCCTCACAAGTTTATTAATATAAAGTAGCATCAACTGATCAAACTCTCAAATAGCATTCTCAACGAGGAGCCATCGCCATCTTCATCCTCTCCAGCTTCTACAGTTGTATTATTATTATTATTATTCAATATACTCTTGGGACCATCAACAACTGCAATCTCCTCCTTTTCCTCTATTTCGTCTTCTTCTCCAGCCCACTCATCCGCGCAGCCACCGCCCGCCTCCTCATCTTCGAGCTCCAACTCGACGGCCGCCCTCGCCCGCAGCTTGGACTGCCCCTTGGCCTTGCCCTTCGACTTCCACGCGGGCCTCTCGCGGCAGCACGCGCACGCCGCCCGCCCGCACCGCCCGGTGAACTTGGAGTGGTTGGTGGGCTTCGAGGGGACCCTGGCGAATGCTCCAGCGACCAGACGCCCGTCGGGGAGCCGGTTCAGCACTCTGGACTTGGGCCTCGGATTGAGGCCGTCCGGCAGGAGAAAGTGGGTCCTCACCGTTCCGTGTTGCCGGCCCTCGCGACGCATCCCGTTAGACTTCCTTGGAGGCTCTGTGGGGGTTTCGTCTCGTCCGGTGGGATGGGAGCTGGGAGCTGGTAGCCGGGAGCTGGTAGCTGGGAGCCGCCTTTTATAATGCGCACGCCCGGTCTTGACTTTGGGCGTTGACTTCTTGGAGAGCAAGTTTGCTATCTTTCTTTGCGCGCAAGCAAAACAATCTACACTATGGCGGGCAAAATATTAATATCCATTTGTATGATATGAACATGAAGTTAGGTAAATCAGCATCATGTATATTTGTATAAATTTTAATCTTAATTAAATCAATATATTTGACTCTCATGTCACTACTCAAATCGTTGACTTTTTAAGTACCCAATTACCTAAAGCATCTCAAGTGTTTGACTTACTTACATCTATCAAACCCCTCACGATATCATTACATTACAATCACTATTTTAGTTAATTTTTTTTTACTATTATATTGAATCATCTTGAAGAAATTCTTTTATGAAAAGGGTTGAATTTTAATATAGAAAAGTTCATTTACATAATCAAATTCTTCTTATTTTAGTCATATTTAAGCATTCAATATACAATAGAATGAAAGTCAATATAACTTTATGCATTACTATTTATAGTGTTAGCCTATGTTTAACTTATTCCTTTTTTTTTCTACTAGAGTTTGGCGAAATTCCATGAGAATTATTGAAATATTTTATTTGTTTATTTTAGTTGGAGATTGAGGGTGTGTTTGGGGTTGTAGGCGCGCCTGTAGGTCGCGTTAGTTGTAGGCAAAAAAATAGTCAACACACACCGCCAAACGTATTTTTCCACCGCTTTACCGGGTTGACCGATGCTGACCGGGCGTTTTTCAGCCAGTTCAGCCTACAGGGCTCCCCCTGCAGGTCGCATGGGCGGGCATTCGAGCCGCACATCACCGCCTCTGCTAGCTCCCGATTCTCGTCCAGCATCGTCGCCCCCTGCGCCGCTGCCGTGGCCCCGATGAACGTCCGTGGTCTCCTAGGACGAGACTGCCAGCGGGGCGACCGGCGCGCCCATCTCCTCCATCTTCGAAACCGAGGGCACGCGCTCCTCCCGACGAGCCATGGAACACTGGCAGCACCCATGTGCTCCTCGACCAGAACTCACCCTTCTTCTCCAGCTAGGCGCGAGGCAGAGTTCTGGCGGAGGAGGAAAGGGGAAGCAGCGCCGGAGGAGTTTTGGCGGAGGAGGCGAAGCGTTGTGTTGAGCACGCTTCACCCTCCTACTCTTACCCATCGTCTCCGTCTCTAACATGGAGGTTCGTAGAAGGCTACCTCCGAGCTCCTCAGCTGCGGCAGCGAGGGCTCGCAAAACCACCCCAGCTACCATCGCCACCCGGGTCCAGGCGTCGGATGCCCTCCCGCTATTGATCCGCCACACTAACCTCCTCTTCTTCGCTATCTTCGCCGCCTCACTCGTTTTCCTCATGCGGCGGTGGCGCGAGAAGGTTCGTCTCTCCGCCCCTCTCCACGTTGTCGGCCTCCCCAAGATCGCCGCCATCGTTGGCCTCGTCGCCTTCCTTATCTACCTAATCAGCTTCTTTGGTATCACTTTCGTCCAATCCATCATCTTCTTCGGTATCACCCACGTGCTCCTCGGCCGAAACTTGCCTTTCGAGCCAGGTGCGAGGCGGAGTTCTGGCGGAGGAGGAAAGGGGAAGCAGCGCTGGAAGAGTTCTGTCGGAGTTATAGCAGAGGATGAATATTGGGAGAAGAAACTCTTCTTCACCCTTTCTCTCACTTCGAGTAGTTATATTTTATATTATAATTTGTTAGCAGGGCTTGTTTAATCTACGCTAAACGCAGCCTTTAAGTTTTTTAGAACAAAACTTTTCCAGAACCCACACTACAGAAGTCATCCTACAATCCCCAACGCAACATGAGAAATATATAAATTGGGTGAAGCCGTAAAGGTAAAACCCTCAAGAAACCTTCTCTTGTGACATCGAACGGCGTCGGTTATTCGGCCGTGGGGGTCTCCCGTTAACCAGTCGACTATCTGAAGGCATAGCAGACCAGACCATCAGCTTCGGGTCCTCTGGTTATTCGAGATCACGACGAGCTCGACTGGCTCGATGTGATCAATCCTTGCTGACTTTGGCGAGAATCGTTGCAAGTAATGCCGGCCCGCTCGGATTCCGATTCCTCCCCCGATTCTCCGAGCAGCTCGGATTCGAGCTCCAGCGGCGAGGAGGTGAAGCCGATCGCCGACCCCGGATCGCCCAGCCACGCCCAGCAGTCCTCTGACGAGGGCGGCAGTAGCGACGGCGTGCTCGTGGAGCTCCCCGGCCCCCCGGATCAGGTATTGGCTTCGTGTCCTTTTGTTTATATCGTTTGTGGGTGAAAGGTGGGATCTCCGCGCAATTGGGATATCTCTGTCGCGTAATTCGAGGCTGATGGGTTTGCGGTGCAGGATTCCAGGGGCTTGCCAGGGGATCCCGATAGCGGCGTACTGGTAGATATACATGAGTCGTTGCAGGAGTCGGCCGACGAATCGGGAAGGGAGGAGACCTTCGAGGATGCATCGGAAGATCTGGAGAGTGCGCGTTCGCTTAGTGTGGGGCTGGAGGAGTCTATTGCGATGATCGATATTGGAGAAAGCTCTGGCGGGAGATTGGTCGACGATGAGCTTGCGAGGCTTCAAGCTCGGTTGGATGACACTGCAGCAGAGTGCCGGACGTACAAGGTGAGGTGCTCCCCCTTTTAGTTTAATGCTCGCGGACAGAAACCAAAATTGCCTTTTGGATTTAGGAAGAAAGCGAGGTCTTCAGAAAGGAAGTTCTCAGTCTTCGGCAAAATATCCATGGCATCTTTGACTGTCTACTGGCTACCGCGAAGAATGACGAGTTTGCCAATCTCTCTCAGCTTCGGAGAATTGGGAATGAAGACACCGAGTTGTCCTCGCCCACACCATTGCACACAGTGCTGAATGATTGCTCCAAATTTTTAGTTGATCTGAAATCCAATCTTGACAAGAAGATAGATTCCGAGAGCAAAATAAGGGATGCTCATGACACACTGAATGAGAATGATCTCGATGTCAAATATTTGGAAACTTCTATATCTCACGATGTTGTTCTTTCTTATTTGGACTCACTAAAAGAAACGTGGTCAAAGACTGTGGAAAAGTCTACGAACCATGTCACCAGTAGTCTACTTCCTTTCCTTGATTCAGTAATTGGTAGAGAACATGTACCTGCTGATGATTCTCCAATTGATGATCTCTCCCTTGTTGAGAAGAAAACACTTATGTTGATAAAAAAACATTCTGAGTTCTTATCAGAAATTCATCTACTACAACAGTGCTTAGAAGAGGTTAACCCTGCATTTGCAGCGTTAGAAGATAACAAGTTGGGTAACGTTTTAAGTTTTACTCGCAACGCGTTACTTGAAAGCAAGAGAAGAGACGCTTATCTACAGGAGAAAATTGATACTCTTGAAGAAGAGAACAAGAAACTTGTTGAACAAGTTGAGAACACAAAAGAGAGTTTAGTGGCAGCTCATACAGAGATAAACAAAACAAAGTTGGAGCTTGAGCAGGCAGAGAACAAGTTCATGGCAGCCAGGGAAAAGCTAGGTATTGCAGTGACAAAAGGGAAATCTCTTGTCCAGCATCGTGACTCATTAAAGCAATCCTTGATAGAAAAGACAGATGAACTAGAGAAATGCATGCAGGAATTGCAACAAAAGTCCGAGGCTTTACAGAGTGTTGAAGCTAATCTTGAAGAGCTGAATCTCGTACTACAGGAGAGAACAAGTGAGCTTGAGAAGTGCTTAGAGGAGGTGCAACAAAAAACCGATCACTTAGAAATTGCAAAGGCAAGCATTGAGGATTTGAATGCAAAATATGCATTAGTTATTTCTCTACAAGAGTCACTTTCACAAAGGGATAAATGTCTTCGGAAAATTGAAGAAGTTACATCAATAGCAGATTTCACAGAGGAAGTGCTTTCCATGGAGATCATTGATAGGATAATATGGTTCATTAACCAAAAGAAAATTTCAGATGCAATTCTCCTGGAAAATAGAAAAATCAGGGATGCCATTTCTTCTATTGAATTACCACAAGACGTTTTGCATAGAGAATTAGATTATCTCATTAATTGGCTTGTGACACAATTCATGCATGCTAAAGATGATATCAGTAAGTTGCAAGATGAAATTAATAGTGCTCGGGCAGCTATGGCTTCTCAAATATCAGAAATGTCAGAGGCACGTAGGGGAATTGATCAATTGGAATCATATCTGCTGGAAGAAAAGCTGGCAAAAGAGACACTGCATAATGAACTTGAAGAACTAAAGTGCCAAGATGAAGACACAATTGAAAAGTTGTCTATGCTTTCCTCTGATAAGGCTCATTTGATGAAAGTGTTGCTGGAATTATCTGAATGCACATCGGATGAACTTCCTGTTGACACAAGTTCAATAGTAGAGAAATGCACGATTATGATTAATGAAAAGATGAAATCATCCCACATTGGAATTGAACAGCTTGAGAGGATACAGAGTACAATATACCTAACCGATCAGGAATTGAAATTGTGTGAAAAGATTCTTGAAGATGAGATGACTGATAGATCAGCTTTGGAGAAGTTATCAAATGAGTTGACAAAATTGTCAAGTGAAGCATTTGTATTGAAAAATGAGAAAGATTCCATACAGAAAGAACTAGAGAGGGCTGAGGAAAGAAATTCTTTGCTAAGGGAGAAGCTATCCATGGCTGTAAAGAAAGGGAAGGGTTTAGTGCAAGAACGTGAAGGCTTTAAACTCTGTCTGGAGGAAAAAACATTTGAAATTGAGAAGTTAAAGCATGAATTGCAGCTAAAAGATACTACTATTAGTGAAAGTCAAGAGCAGATTCATAATTTGTCGGCTAATATTCAACATAATGAGAAATTAGAGGCAAATATTATTACATTGAAGGTTGAGAGAGATCAAATCCAACAGAGTTTGTGGGAGGCCAATGCCAAGTTAGAAAATTTAATTACTTCTATAGAAAAGATTGTTCTTCCTACAGTCAATGTGTTTGAAGATTCTTCAGAAAAGGTAGACTGGATTGCTGAGTACATTGAACAATCAGAAGTTGCAAAATTCAGTGCCAGAGAACAGCTTGGTAACGTAAGAGAAGAAGCTAGTTTGCAAGCCAGAAGGTTATCTGATGCTTTTGCAACTATTAAGACACTAGAAGATGAGTTATCAAAGACAAAAGAGCAAGTTTCTTTATTGTCTGAAGAGAAACAATTAATTCACCTCAGCAAGGTTTATTTGGAGCAAGAGTTTGAGAAGCTCAAGGAGGAGAATGCTTTGAATGCTAGTAAGTTGTCCGAAGCTTATGCTATTATAAGATCGCTTGAAGATGCATTGGCAAAATCAGAAAAGGATATTAGTCAACTGAATACCGACAGGAATCAGTTGGAAACTAAACGTGAACATGAGATTTTAGAACTGAAGACCAAGTTGGCTGAATGCAGGGAAGAGCTGGCGAGAACTCATGGAAGCTTAGAGAATTATTCAATAGATTTGAATAGTCATCTTGGAGATTTTGTAATATTTTTAAAGGATGATGGTTTATTTTCTACGATGACTGAACAATTCAGAAAAAAGATTGATGGATTGAGAAAAATGAACAATATGGTTCAAAATATGCATGACCACTTTGCTTCAAAGGGGCTACTAATTTATCCTGGCATGGAGGTACTTGATTTAGTTTTATCCAAAATAGTAAATTTAGATCTTCTAAGCGTTTTATCTTGTCTTTATTTTCCACTTAATTGTCACTTGCTGCTATCCAAATACCTCTTTTCTTGAATAATGGTAGCCGAGGCAAAAAAATGTGATAGAAATAGAGAAGTCAAATATAACTGCGTAGGCGCTGGATTTAAATCAGTTTGTTTAGGAGGCATTGTGGGGACTAGGGAGCATTTTGGAACAGTTGGAGTATGCAAGGTGGAAGAAAGTAAGAAACTGGACTAAGTAGTAAAATAGACTGCAGAATCTTGTTCAACTATTAAATTTACAGCCTAATGCAGGCATTTTCTAAATTTTTAGCCAAAGATCATCCGTAATTGATCTTCATCCCATGCTAAATGGTAATTGCAACAAATAGTTTCCTTGTGAACAGTGACTTGTCCCATTGACATTTACTTGTTTTGACTCAAAAAATGAGTATGGCGTTATTTCATGGCAACTTGAGTCTAGATGAAAATGAGGCTAATTCCAAATACTTAGAGAAAAATGCTATGCTACATAATGTCAAACGAAATAATTTGTCGACCATCAAAATGGTAGTGAAACGCCTGAACGACAATATCCAAACATAAAATGAGTGTTCTAAGAGCAGCTGCAGAGTGTATGGACTCCCAAGATTGTAAGCAATCCTTGACTTCAATTTCTTGGCAATTGGCATACCCTAGCACATCTGCTGGTAAGAGTGGTAAACTGTAAAAGTAACTGAATTAAATACTTGATCTCAGTGGTATTTAGTAGATGCTAATTTTGTACAGGTTCACCTATGTTCTATACTTTCAAAGTTTCTAGGAATTTCATTATTCCCTAACAATTTTAACACCTGGAATGTGGTAAGTGGTAACCCAATTACTCTCAGCAATCGTAACATTCTCTAATAAAAAAATACCTCAACTATTCTTTTGTTTGCCTTTTACGGAAACTATAGAAACCTTGGTCCAATTGACATTGATATGTATTTTTAACAGAACCCAACATTTGGAAAGATACCTTCTCTACCAAAATTTGAAGACTTCACAAACAACGGGGGCATACAATTTGAGGCAAGTGCAACTGACAGTCGTCCTTCCTTAACTAGCATTGCAGGGGGACTGCGTGCTCGAGATCAGCTCCTTGGCAACTATTTTGAAGTTTTCTGCAAATATTTGGAAGAGCACACTGCAAGTATATAACAATCTTTACAAGTTGTCAGCGATGAATTAGTTCATGCTCTTCAGCTTAGTGAGTCTTTGAAGTTAGATGTAAAAACATTGGTAGCTCACAAGGAGGCGCGAGAAGCAAAGGTTATGTCAATGGAAAATGAAATGGTCACCCTTTTAACTGCTTGCAATGATGCTACACGAGACCTTACTGAACTATGCGATTTAGAGAAACCTATTTCTACTTTACAGAAGGCAGATTTTTCACGTGGAACAGAAGAGGATGCTGATCCTTCTGTAAATGCAGCATACAATTTATTGCATGTAGCAAAGATAACCAAAAATCAATTTGAACAGTTACTAAATACAGAGAAAGTCTGCTTAACATCCATGGATGTTATGAAAAATAAATTGGAAGAAGCTGAATTGATTTCTAAAACTGCCATTGATGAGATGACGGTCAACCAAGAAAAAGTATCCAAATTAGAGAATGATATCGAAGCATTGAAGGAGTTATGCACTAATTTGAAGATTGAAGTGGAGAATTATCAGGCTAAAGAGGCTATGCTGAGGGATAAAGAGGAAGAACTATTTTCAATGCAACATTCTTTGGACAGCGGTAATCCTATGATCCCTCTTTTTTAAAAAATATTTATCTTATCCTTCAATTCTCATTCTTGTTATCTCATTGTCACTCAGGAACCAGTAGCAAAGAACTGTCAGAAAGTCAAATAAATTCATTGATAGATAAAGTTAATAAATTAGAAGTTTCTTTCATTGAGTCGGCAACACCAGACTCTGAAGTTCATTTCTCTGGCACTGTTGAAAAACTCTTTTATATAGTCGACAAAGTCGTTGATATGCAGCAAAAGTTGGATATGGTGACTTATGAGAAGGAAGATATGCAATTGATACTAGCATCCCATTTACGAGAAATTGAACGCCTAAAAGAGGTAGCTGAAGCAAATAGCATCAACTTTCAGGAATTAGAATTGAAGAAGAAAGAGTTATTGGAAACTAGCGGTGATTTGCAGAGAATCATAACTAAGCTAGGGGGATATGATCTTCTCCAAGATCAGAAACCCTACACTACGAAACTTCTCTTAACAGTGTTGGAGAGATTGACAACAGCCACATATTTGGAGTGTGAAAACTTAAAATCTAGAGCACAAGAATTGGGGGTTAAATTGCATGCAAAAGACAATCTTATTCGTGAACTGTCAGAGAAGTTAAAAGTACGTGAAAGTTCATCTCATTCTTGGAGTGTGCAGCAGGAGGTCCCAAAAGAAAGGACAGTTTTTGAAGAAGCTCCCACGATAATGGATTCAGAGATATCTGAAATTGAAGATGCGGTAAGATATTCCAACAATTTTATAATTTTTTTTCCTCAGTCTTAATTCATTAAGCGTTGTATGTAGTTCAAAAAATACAGTTTAAGATGCTGGTATTTTGTTGGTCCTGGTACAGTTGATACAATATTAGGCCAACAGATATTACTTATGCTTTTGACTGAACATGGTAAGGGAGAAGGATTGGTGCATGCGCATAATAAGATCATAATTCTCATCATTGATTTACATTTTAACCATAGCTAGGCATTCATCTAGTGGAAAAAAAAACTCTTAAATACATTAATTAAATATAATGCCTAAAGAATTTGCTACATGCATACACACAAATGCACTGATATTTGATCTCCAATTAATTAAATGGGAATTTTGAAATGTAATTTTGAGTTATTCTTGTTGATTATTTATTCTCTTGAAAAATTGCAAGTTAGTCTTTAGATTTTCATTGATAAGCATATTAGCTTGAGGTTATAAAGTATATAAATAAAACTCAGCAAGTTGTGAGTTCCTAGAAGCACATCCATATACCTCTCAAAGCAGGCTCTTCGTTTTCGTATTTATTTTTCACAAAGCTAAAATTGTGATCAGAATACAGTGAAATCGATATTCAAACCATTCAAATTGGGCATGCCAATAGCTGTTGACTTACGTAAATCTAAATGAAAGATGCAATAGGTAAAAGAAATAAAATTATGGTAGTTAAGGGAAGACAAACGAGTGAAACCGTCTAAATGTATTGACCCGTGAAACATCACAGCTTCTGCTGAACAAAATTCAGTTCGTTTGTCCCATCATGTGTGACAAAATGCCACTCCTAGAAGGAAGGGGTAGAAAACAGTTCGCTTAGGACCACAGTTGAATTGGCATTAATCCCATTCAGCTGATATTGACTGATCATACTGTGGAGCCTATTTTCATCCAAATTGAGAATGGACTAAATAAATGGCTTCTTTGCCTACGGTATATCAACTATTGATTACTTGTTGGATGATTTACATTAAATAGAAGGAACATAATCACTCTAATGAAAGATAACCGAAATCCAATATAGCAAGTGGAGTGGAACATTGAACATAGTTAACAATATAACATGTCAATCATTTTCATGTATCACATGAAATCCCTTAACTAGGATGCACTTTGGCATGGTGAAGGCAGGCCATATCCAGTATAATTAGAATTTGAATCACAAAAAGAACAGAATCTCTTGTTGTATTAAGGCAGATTGTGTTCACTCTCCCTAGATTCCTTATGGTGGGAAGTTGATGTATTTCTATGAAACAATTCAGTGGAAACTATAAACACATGTAACTTTTCTTTACTTTTGGGATTCTATCACGAGGCCAAACTTTTGTGTACATCAGATAATCCCTTCTTGGTACTGTCTTGCTGCATTGTGTTGTCTAGTTTTGATACCATAACTGCTCTTATGACATGAGACAAAAAAAAATCATTGCAAGGTTTTCAACCTTAGTTTCTAGTGGTGTATTGGTTGTTGAACGTAACACTGTTATACCTACCTATAGTATTCGGTCCTTCAGACTGGTACGTACCATGTGCACCGGGTGGTATGGGCCAATTTTAAAAATCTTAATTGGCTGAAGTGGACTTTTCCTCAATCTTTCCTTTCCTCATTCAGATATTTGAGCCTTGCAATTAGTGGGTAGTGATGAAATCTCTCTTTATTGATTATATTTGCTATCAAACACCATTTAATTTAGGAAGTAATTACTAAGAACATAGAAGAAACTTTACCTTTCAACGGCATCTAAGATGTGATCTTTAGTTTTCGGAAGTCATGATGGCTAGCTTGCATGTATCTTTTTATAGGGACCACCGGGAAAGAACACAGTATCACCTGGTTCAACAGCTGCTCAATTGAGAACAATGCGGAAGGGATCAAATGATCATCTTGCTCTTAACATTGATTCTGGCACTGATCGTTCACTTCTAGCTCAGGAGACTGATGCTAAAGGTTGTACATTAAGCTTCTAATTTTCTGAATATGTCCATCGATTGCACTGCACGATTATTTCAAGTAAGTTAGTGAAAACTATTCTCATTCTGTTTTGAACAGGTCATTTTTTCAAGTCTCTGAATACTTCCGGGCTAATCCCCAAACAGGGAAAGCTGATCGCAGATAAAGTTGATGGTATTTGGTAAGAAGTTCATCCAATTCTTCTTTTTGAAGGTGTCTTGTTTTCTCATTTATTTTCCTATATCTTCCTTGGGGACCAACTTCTGCAATATATTTATTTTGAATTGTAAAACACTAATTTCTGGTCTTTGGTACTTGCAAAAACTGGCACAAAAGCATTTCGGACAGTTTGGTTTTTTGTTAACATTCTTGTCATTTCCATCTATGTAATCCAAGTTGATTTTTTTACTAAATAAAATCAAACATTAAGCAAATCGTCCTTAAGAACCTAAACTACCTTATCGTAACACATTTGTTAGAGATCACAG
Organism: Costus lasius; assembly: GCA_027563935.2. Classification (NCBI taxonomy): domain Eukaryota; kingdom Viridiplantae; phylum Streptophyta; class Magnoliopsida; order Zingiberales; family Costaceae; genus Costus; species Costus lasius. The sequence continues at coordinate 105,510,171 of CM050453.2, forward strand.
TCAGAATATAATGGCAAAACAAATTAATTCATAAGATGGATGTGACACCCTAAGTTAGTTAGAGAAGTGAAATGAGAAGTATGGTAATAACTTAGGCTTAATAGATTTGCTATCTTTGACCTGGCTTTAGGTATCTTATACTGGCTATGTTGATTTAGAATTTAGGTACATAAAATTAATAGTTAGTTTGTTTTTGGGTGCATCATTAACAACAGGTTATGAGGATTTGTTATATTTGAAGAAGAAGACATCCTGATATTGCATTTCACGAAGAAGACGAAATTAACAAAATAAAACTAACACAAGAAAACAAGTATAAAATAGCACAGAAGAGATCTTGAAGCCTAAAAGAAACACAGAAGGAAACAATGGAAACAGAATAATCCAGAGTCTCCATATCCAATCCATCACAATCAGCATTCTAATCGTCTTTCCTTGCTCAGAATGGAAATTTCCATCTATGTATTTACCATTTTCTATCTGAGAGTTTGGCCGCTCGCTTCTCTTCTTGCAAAATGATTTTATTCTTCATCCATCAACCACCCTATACAATAATATACACCATGGTGGGTAAAGCTGTTTATTTTCAAGCAAATGACTGGCACCATCTAGGCAAATTCAATAAAAAGACATTATGACAATTCATCTTCGATGCCTTCATGGTCAGGATTAAACATGTTCAGAAGCTTTATTTTCGCCACCATGTTGGCAACAAATTGGATCCATAATTACCCCTCTTTAACTAAATAGTTTTTAGTTGCCATTATAGTATTAGGAACCAATATTATACTAATTGAAGCAGGTTAACAATAATATCTGCAGATATTGAAAAGGCAACATAGGAGACCATTTTTTTGAGCAAATATGCAAGATACACAATGATCTTAACTTTTTTTTCATCTGTTTTGCTTGCTATATTGGATGAAGTGAGCAATTTTATACTTTCATACGAGAGGCTCCTTTCATGACTAGCGCCAGTCTATTTGTGATTGGGTAATGTTAATTGATCTCATGCTTACATCTTTTGCAGGGTTTCTGGGGGTCAGCTACTGATGCGAAGGCCTGGAGCAAGGCTAGTTCTGATAGCTTATATGTTCTTCTTGCATCTTTGGTTGATAGGAGCCATAGTGTAGCACTCACAAGATTTATAGATTATAAATCGTAGCATAGAATGTAAAATATATTCTCATTTTTTAAATATCTAGGTTACAGCCCATTCATTTTCCCAGTCAAGTCTCCTGGAACATGTATTCAATCATTTATTTTCTATTATACACAGATGTAACGCGATCAGATACTCTGGTAATAAAATTTTCCTCCAGTCAGGCTAGTAATTCTTGGGATACTGAAATCCAAGTATATCATTTAAACAGTTTTAGTTCAGCTCTATATATTATTCAACCCCTATGAGGAGTGGGAATAAAATTTAGTATTAAAAGGGTTCTAAACTAGAAATGAAGCTGACTATGCTCTTCCCAAAGAACAAGATTCTTTAATGTAGGTTAAATGGTGATTTACCGTAGGGAGTCTTTGATTTGGTGAATTTGCAATGTAAAGTTTCTAATTTCAACTTCAGTACAGTATTTTTTTTTGTTAAAAAAAAGAAAGAATATAGATATCCAAATTCTTCTTTGTTATATGGTACACTTGTAGTGTATTATTCATAGGTACTAACCAGTCCACAAAGGGCCGAAAAATATCCACGTCCAGTTCTTAATAACTACTGGGCACAACATCTGTACCAGCGGGTGGGATGAAACGAAATTATAACCAAACAAAATATATAAGATCTAAATAGATAAAGAATAGATTTATTATTTAAGTTCCAACGTATAAGAAACTACTGTATTATTGTTTGATTTGAAAAAAAATATCATTTACAATAGTAACAAAATTAGAAACTATGACTAATAATTAAAGTGGCTTTTAATTCACAAGAAATACTTAGGGGTTAATTGTTTTATAATTGTGTTATATTGTATTATGTTGTACTATTAAATTTTTTAAGATATTTAGTAAATAATTTTTTAACTATAGATAAAATTTAAAATAATAAATATATATATTATTATAAATTATTTAAAATAATAAATATATATATATATATTATAAATTATTTAAAATAATAATAATATATAATTATTATTATATTAAATTATTTAAAATAAATAATACTTAAAATTTTAATTAAAATCACATGAATTACTTTTTATTTGAAGAAGTAGAAACACCAAAAATATTAAATTTTAACTTTCCCAATTTTTATTTTTTTTTTCTATTTTTTTATTTTTTTAATATTACCCCACATGCTTTTGAGATTTGGATTCCCTGGAGCAAGAGACTTCGTAACATTTTTTTATTGGTTGTCTTACATTTCTAATAAATTGTTTAATAGTTGGCATGTTGTATATATAATTCTATATTTGTATATATAGAGAATAAGAATGAGTTGATTTAGGTTGATCTCAATAATTGATGATTATGAATTTTTTCTATTTAATATAAAATCACATAAATTTGAATTATAATTTGAAATAGATTTACATGTAATCTCCGTATTTTTATTTTCAATCGCTACAAAATCAACAAACGTCCCTTTCCATATCTTCAGATACAATCCATAAAAAGAGTGTCTATTTATCGAGGATAAACAACTATTTTACTTGAATTGAGTAGAAATAATAGTATATTCAATTAAATGATTATTTAAAAATATTTTTAATGTTAAAGAAAATTAGAATTAACAATAAAAATACTTGAATTAACTTATATATAACGTGGTTCCAAAAAAATAAAAATAAATAAAAAAACTTAGCTAATAATAATATTTAAAATCCTCATTAGGCTCATAATTTAAATTAATGTGATCAAGGTTTTGGCCGATGCCCAACCCAGAACCCTCCTCCTATAAGACAGCACGGAGCGCTAACCCGATCATTTCTTCCTCCGCTTTCCCTTGGACGATGGACCGCCCTCCTCTGCCCTCGCCACCGTCCGCTATAGCGTTCACTGTTTTCGTTGATTCCAACCTCAACACTCACATCGCCATGGCGGTGTCACCGGGCGATTCTGTTGCTGATTTCAAGCGTAAGCATCTCCTAGTCTTTCGCTTCAACTCTTTTTCGTTTCTTTCTAAACCCTTCCAAGATCGATCGCATTCGACTTTTCTAGTTGTGGCGAACCCGCCATGGGGAGGCATTTTTTCCTCCGCTATTAAGTTCGTTGTGCTTTTGTTTTTAATGATTTATGCCACATAAACGATTGCTTTTTTGGCCTTTCTTTCGTGCATGAATCAGTGTAATACAGTGCTCTTGAATGCGTTTGTTTTAACTCCCCAAAAGTCATCTTGGTGACATGGAAAACCCATATAAATAAAAATTATGAGAAAGCAAGCTTACTATAGTAAAGGAGTGCAAATGAATTAAAAAAAAAAGTACCTTTAGATTGCATTATTATTCAAAACTTGTTTAAACTGTATATCCAATTGCATGATCCATAGGTCCATGCTTTTAGTTTCAGGCATATAACAAAATTACATATTTTACACATAACCATATTGCTAAATATTTTTTAATGCACAACATCCGATTACTCAATGGATTGATAAATTTTTCTCAGAGTTAAGCCCCTTCCCACGGGTACAAATATCTAACTTTTAACCAATTTAAACATAAACATATATGCCAAAACATGGATCTGTTGTAAGATTTTTCATAGAAATGTACATTAACTTTTGATTCCAGAAACCACCATAACCATATTTTCTGTGCCATCAAAAAAGATATTTTCTCTAGATGAATTTTAAGTATAAATTTGACATAACTCGGATAGGTGCAGGAAGAAATACTTTTGAAAGAGACGGTACATTTAGATAGTTCAAAATTTCATGCAATACCCTTGTGAAGTCCTAAGCTTCTATCTCTTTTTATGCACCTCTAGTGTTTCTAATTTTTTTTTGTCTTCTAATAGAACAGTTTCTCTACACGACTTATAAGTTCAAATTTGACATAATCAAAAGTATCAGTAGAAAAACTTTTGAAAGAAGTCATACCCTTATGAAAGAGACTACACATTTAGATAGTTCAAATTTTCAAGCAATACCCTTATGAAGTCCTAAGCTTCTATCTCTTTTTATGAACCTCTAGTGTTTCTAATTTTCTTGTCTTCTGATAGAATAGTTTCTCTACATGATTTGTAAGTTCAAATTTGACATAATCAAAAGTATCAGTAGAAAAACTTTTGAAAGAAGCCATGCTCTTATGAAATAGACTGTATATTTAGATAGTTCAAATTTTCAGGCAATACCCTTATAAAGTCCTAAGCTTCTATTTCTTTTTATGCACCTCTAGTGCTTCTAATTTTTCAATCTTTTGATTGAACAATTTCTCTACACGATTTGTAAGTTCAAATTTGACATAATCAAAATATCAGTAGAAAAACTTTTGAAAGAAGCCATACCCTTATGAAAGAGACTGTACATTTAGATAATTCAAATTTTCAAGCAATACCCTTATGAAGTCATAAGCTTCTATCTCTTTTTATGCACCTCTAGTGCTTCTAATTTTTCTATCTTCTGATAGAACAGTTTCTCTACACGACTTGTAAGTTCAAATTTGATATAATCAAAAGTATCAGTAGAAAAACTTTTGAAAGAAGCCATACCCTTATGAAAGAGACTGTACATTTAGTTGGTTCAAATTTTCAAGCAATACCCTTATGAAGTCCTAAGCTTCTATCTCTTTTTATGCACCTCTAGTGTTTCTAATTTTTCTGTCTTATGATAGAACAGTTTCTTTACACGATTTGTAAGTTCAAATTTGACATAATCAAAAGTATTAGTAGAAAAACTTTTAAAAGAAGCCATACCCTTATGAAAGAGACTGTACATTTAGATGGTTCAAATTTTCAAGCAATACCCTTATGAAGTCCTAAGCTTCTATCTCTTTTTATGCACCTCTAGTGCTTCTAATTTTTTCTGTCTTCCATCTACACAACTTGTAAATTCAAATTTGACATAATAAAAAAGTATCAGAAAAACTTTTGAAAGAACCCATTTACAGATCCTGAGCTTATATTTGTTTGGATGCACCTCTAAAGCTTCTAATCTATGCCATTTTAAAGATCAATCTCACTGAATGAATTTTGAGTATAATTTTGACATAATTCAGATATATGTAGTACAGGACATCTTTGAAAGAGATCATGTTCATATTAGGGCGGTTCAGTTTTTCCAGCAATACCCTACTGAGGTTCTGAGTTTATATCTGTTTGTATACACCTATCATGCTTTTAATTTCTATGTTACTCTGGAATATCACTTTCTCTACGTGAATTTAAGTATAAATTTGGCATAGTTCTGATATATGCAGTGAAAGAAATCATTGAAGAGACTAAGTTCTTGAGTTTATTTGCTGATGCTAAATCCTATGCCAGCAGAAAGACAACCTTCCCCACATGAGTTTTGAGTTTATTTATGCCTATATTTGGATTAGTGCAACTATAAACATCTCAGTTTTCTGCTATACCGGTTTCAATATAGTTTTAAGTTTCAGCAACCTTGACTCTAATGCATGGTCAGATGCATTTAATTACCAAGACTAATGTTTCTAATTTATTTTCCATCAGAAAGATCATTCTTCTTACATGAAGTTTATGTATAATCATCAATCATGACTATTTTTTGTTGCATACAGTATCAGAAAACTTAAAGACACTTTAATTTACTGCACAAACAATAGTAATTTAACATAGTTTTAAATTGTTCAGCAACCATATCAATTAAACTCTCTAACTACTTGAAAGTTCAAACAAGGTTAGATCTATTTGTATCACTGAAAAGTACAAGTATTGTTGAAGAATTAAGATCCAAAATCTAGAATTTTGAGTTGCCAAATTATTTCCGTCATTAAGTTTCCTTGTGTTTGTTACTTTTTCCACTTTCTTCCTTCGTCAGCATATTCCCTTTCTATTTTCTCTCTTTTACAATTACTAGGAATTCTGAGGTGCTTTTAATGAACAAACATGTTAATCATTTAGCTTAAGTTATGTGTCACATCATTATACGATTTCCCTATGTGAAAAATATATTTGACCATCTCATACTCAACTGTTTGATGGAGTTGAAATTTTAAATGAACTTATTGTTTGTCTCATTCACCCCATGTTTATCTAATACATGTGTATATATGAGACTAAACTAGGGAGAAAGTCATTGGTAATTTTATTTATGGCATTAGTACACCTAGGTAGCCACCTCAATTTATTATAATCATGTTATTGTTGTAATTATTATTCCTATGTGTCTTACATTTGTACTGTCCAAGCAATGGAGGCACAAACATAACTTTTAGAGCCATTTTACATACACGCTGATATTCTTGAACAGGAAAAATAAGGATTGAGCATGAATTATGCTTTCCAGATGTTGGCGATATATCTGTGCGGGCATTGAAGGTTGAGTCTTGAATGCTTTGTTTTCTACTGTTCTTTGTTAGTTTATGAAACATGCTTAATTGGAAGTTGATATGATATTGCTTACCTTTTGCAGGTGAAACGGAGAGGTGCCTTCTATCATTTATCCGATACCATGCTTGTCAGTAGTGCTTTTGAGGGGACTAAGGGTACATGTTTTCTTCATGTTGATGTTGTGGTTACGTCTATCTCAAAAAATCAGGGTGGCACTGCAGAACACTTTCTAACTGATAGAAGGGAGCGGTTTGCCGGGAACCGTCAACTTCTTCTGGAAGCCAGCAAAAACCTTGACAATGATAGACCACATGAGAAGCAAAGTGTGTTTGCTGATGGTGTTGATTTATCGGAGCCCAAATCTTTCAGCTGTCTAATTGAAAACCACAAAGATACTTTGAACGATCCACTTGATGATCGTTTCCATAATGGTAATGAGTCCACACACTTGCATCATCACAAGAGGCCCGGAGTTGACAAGGAAAAGCAGTTACGTGAATCAGATAGTCGGCTGAAAGAAGCTGTTGAAATGCCTCTTGTTCCAAATTCCAACCTGTTTGTTAATCAAGTCAAGGATGTGAGGGAAAAGAAACTTCCTGGGCTTGAAGCTTTTGACAATCGTTCCCCTACTACTGCTCCTAAGGAAGGAGAATCTCTAAAAAACAATGATATTGAACCAAATAGTTGCTTAATCAATGCAAACCCTGGAAATAATTTTGTGGAAAACAAAATGGGGGAGGAAAAAACAACCACAGTTGAGAAGCCTGTTGAAGTGAATGCAGCAGTATTCAATGATGGAGGTTTAAATTATGTCAACGAGATTTCCAACCTGGAAAAAAATCCTGGAGAAGTTCAGTTGGGCACAGATGTAGGGAATTTGGCTTATCCAGAACAATCGTTGACCATATTAGCTGACGGTGACTCTTGTTTGATAGGACATCTTACTGATGATAAGAAGAAAAGGAAAAAGAAAAAACGGCTAGCTAAGTGTCAACAAACCGAAGTTGATCTCTCTATGCCACTGAATGGCAATATCACAATCTCACCCCACAGTGGTAAAGTTAAAAACATTGAACATGAACATGCCTTGGAAGAGAGTGATCCCATTGGTCTCGTATCAGAAGTTATGGATGGCAGTAATGAAGCAACCATGCTAATCAACTTTAAACAGCTTACAGAAAAAGTTGATGGTGGAGTTGAGCAAGTTTCTAGAAATGTGGCTGATGAAGATTCTGTTGTAGTTAATTTCTCAAACAAAAAAGATGCCTCAGATGTCAACAGCATGAGTATGGCAAAAGGTTCGCATTCAAAATCCATTTCAAATGTTGACCGCAAGGCAGTTGATGCTGATTTTAATACGGACAATGTTAATATGCCTTGTCCAAAAGAATTGTCTGAAAAATTACCTGATGGTGGCTCTAATTTGATAGATCATCTAATGGATGACAAAAAGAAAAAGAAAAGTCGGAGACGGTCATCAAAGTCACAACAAAATGAATTTGATTTTGCTAAGCCATTGAGTGACCAAATTGCTATCTTACCTCAAAGTTACGAAGTACATAAGATTGATCTCGGAGCTGCAATTGAGAAGAATGATGCCATTTGTTCCGAGCCTAAATCTCAGGCAGGCAATAATGAAGGAACTGGGAACAGTCACAGAGATATGACAAACAAGTTTCATGATGGAACTGATCGAGCTTCTGAAAAAGTGGTTGATGGAGATTCTTTAGCGGTTGTCACCTCCTCTGAAAAGATTGGTGTCTCGGATTTCAGCAGTGTGAGAATGGCAAAAGATTTGGATTCATATCTTGTGTCAAGCATAGATGGAATGGCAACTGAAACTGTCAAGGTCAAAGCTGCCTCGGATGACATTCATAATGAGTTAAATACAAAATCTATTGTTTCATCCATCATAACAGAACCAGCTCTATTAGGAAATCCTGCAGCAGATGCTTCACATAGTCCAAATAACTTCCACAGGAAGAAAAGATCTAAGAAATCATCTGAAAAGGTGCTCAGTAGCAAATACTCAGTTCATTCTTCAGAATTTACCAATGAAGAGAACCCAGAGGAAAAACATGGAATTGATTTTGAAGGTATGGATAAAGAATCTGGTTTAGCTATCAATAAAGATTCTCTTAGTCAAAGGGATAGTACAAATTTAGGTTCCATCGACCCTACTGCTAATGTTGGTAGCTCACATCGTAAGAGAAGAAAAAAGTCTGAGAAAGCTGGATCTAACAATTTGCAGGCCAATATTTGTGAACCTATTCATTCCTTAGTGAACCAAGCCAACAAAGACAATCACAAAGAGAAGTTGGATGATCAAGATCGACAGGATTTGATTTCCCTAGCAGAAGTTAATGTTCTTGCAGATTGTGCAGTACCAACTTCAGAGTTACCTGCTAAATCTGATTACACAAAATCAGATAGGAAAAAGAAAAGATCATCTAAGATTGAACTTCAAGATCAACAAGCCACCCAAGAAGAGTTATCCGAAGGCCTGGTTAAAGAACCAGCTGAAGATACAGCCAAGAAATTATTGAATAACCATAATAAAGAGCCAAATAAAGCATCTTACTCATTTGATAATCACAATGAATCTGCTGTTCTTGGAGGCTCTGAAGTAGATTTAGTAATATCTGTGAGTGCTAATGAAAAAGGTGCAGTCCGCCACAAGAAAAAATCAGCCAAATCACGCTCATCTGGCAAAAGAATGAGCAATTGTGACATTGCTCATTCAATAGAGGATCAAAGCACTCCAGGGAATTTTGAAAATACAACAGCTGGAGATGAGCATCCCGGTGGGGTTTCAATTGTTGATGCACTTACAAATGAAGCCTTGCCGAATGCATCTCATGAAAATCTTGGTGAAGAACATACAACACGGATGACTAATAGAGGAACTAAAGAATTGGTAGATGCAAGTAAGTGTGGAGGACTTCCTAATGATGATAATGACAAAATTAACTTTCATGATGTGTTCTGTCCAAGTGGTGTCCAGCATGAACCTATTGTTTCTTCAAACGAGCTACTGGCAGCTGAGGCTGAATCCAAGAAACAACATAAGAGCAAAAGGAAAAGAAAATCAAGTAAGCATGGTGCAACTCATGATTTAGGTTATCCTTCAGAATCTGTTAAGCAACGTATAACAGAAAGTGAACACCCAAATGATGAGCTTTATTCTAGGAGTATCAACAATGATTCTGTAAAGCATACGACTGATGATAGTATGAATCATGCTGCTACCTTCTCAAATTTTATGTCTCCACAAAATTCGAACGATAGCAAGGTTAAAGTGAAGATTCAAGACCGTAAACCTGATGCTTTGCATCAGCAATCACTAAACCTTCAGGAGCAAAGCAAACATGATGTCATCAGTGAGAAGATTTTTTCTGGGAACACAAGTAAATTACTTGACCTCCATGATATTAATGCCTCTAATTACAGCAACTCTTTAGCTTGATTAAAATGGAATTGTTAATGTAGGTGCTCATGAAGTTCTGAATCAGTCTAAAGCTACTGCTGTCACCTCCTATAAGAAACCTCCGCTTGATCCTGCAGCATCATCTGCCAGTTCGGAGGATGATACACCAATCCAAGCTAAAAGATACAGAGTTGCAGCAAGGAAAGTTCCAAGTAGAAGTTCAGGAAGGAAATTGGACAATGATAATAGGAACTCTGCTGTTCTTACATCAAGTGCTATATTTAATGCTGCTACTAGTGATGATTCTGAAGATGAATTTGAGTTGAGGACTAGAATATCTACTGAAGGAGCAGCCTCAGATACTTCATCTGCATCTTCTGATTCTGATGAAGACCTTGATAACATGCAGAAAATTGGTATTTGATTCTTTGACTTTGCATTTAGTTAATTTTTTATTCGATGGGACTATCAACTTGATGCAGTTACCCTTTCCTAGTACAATTTTGTTCTTAGACAATTACTTAACCATGACGCAATCCTAGGAGTGTCTTCTCCCAGACTATGAGTCATGTACAACTTCATATATGTTACTTTTAGTGATTTCATCTATTAGGCAATATGAAATTAGAATCTTTTCTTATTCTAGCACTACCAAGATCTTATGTGTCTATGAATTGTAATAATTTCTCTTAGTAAATATAAATTGATAACCAAAAATAACATATAATAGCTATCACATAGTCTTTGTTAGTTAATCCCATATCTCCTGGATTAATTCAAAAGTACCCAATTCCAAAGGAAAGCCTTTTTCCACTAAACTATTATTTTAAAAATACTATATAACCTTTTTGTTATTTTTGATGTCATTTATTTCAATTGATGCCGGTATTTTTTTTTCATGATAAAATCCTCTATCGTGAAATATATATATCTCAGTCCCACAACTTTATAATTTTTGGTAAATTTTCTACACATTGTGTATTTTATGTTTTTATTTGATCTTGCCAATCTATTGATTTGTCCTACTCATTCCAATATTATGTTAGTTATGTTAGCACTGCAGTACCATCTGAAATTCAAATATGTGGGGGGGGGGGGGGGGGGGGGGGGGTGGGGGGGGGGTTAAGTAACTTTTCAGGTTCTAGAATAGATATTTGTCCTACTTATTCAATTGTGATGATTTCTTATTGGAACAGGATCTACGTCTGTTGCAAATGGTGGTAAAGACAATGGAATTGATGGTGAAGACATCGCTCTGTCACAGTAAGTAGTAACAAAAATATCAGATTATTGTATCCATCTTTCTATGGCATTTCTTTCAGTTTGGAGATTAACACTGCTGGAATGCTTTGACATGAACTACATATGCCAATGGCTGAAGTTGTAGTTATAGAGGTTCCAAAACTGCAGTCTGTATATATTATTGTTGTTTAGCTCAACCTTCTTATCTTGAAAGGGCATATGTCACAAATCTATGGAAAATGTGTTCAGGTTTCTTACCTTTTTATGCTTATTATATATAATGGGGGCTCTATTTTGTCTGGTCATTTTTCAAATTAAATTAAAAAAAATAAAGAAGACTTCGCCTGGTGATGACATACTTCAGTCTTTTGATTACGACAAACTTAGTGAGCTATTATGATTGGCTTCTAGTTGCTTAAAATGTTGTTTGTACTTAACTAGTATTGTGAGTTATATGAACAATCACCATTGGATACAAATTTAAAAATAAAGTTGTATGTAAATTAAGGTTTTCAATCTCAGTCTTTATCAATATATCAGACTGACAGTGTATCAAGACCAGTTATATCTCATCCTGTCATGTAGTAAGCGGTACCAACCGGTTAGGCCTGATACCCAAGTCCATGATGTAAACTGAATCACATTTTTGCATAGTTCTTCATTTCAACAGGAAACAAATTGTGTGTTTGCAATACTCTTTTACAATGGCTTAGATGATCATCTCTAGATGAGGATATCCGTTGCTTCAAAACCTCCATTTTCTGGCAGATGAGGATTTGCTTCTGTTTCTGGACTCTGAATATCATTCTATTCTTTTCTACTCTCTTAAGAATTTCAAAATCTTATGGTATAGTATATCTAAAATTTGTGTTAGATGGAAGCAAATTTTAACTTAAAAGCTATTCAGTATCTAATCTGTCTTCTCTTCATGATAATTTATCAGGTATGGTTGAGAAAATTGTGAAAATAGTCTCATAGTTCTTATTGAGTTGTAAGTCCTTCGGTGCATACTTGCACTTGCTACGATTAAAATTGTCAGGCGTCAAGCAGTTGACACTGGGATGTGGTCATGGGAAATGAGCATTCGATTAGCAAGAGGATTTGAGAATAGCATCATAGAAGAACTATTATAAACCTTCTGCTTGCGATTGATTGAGTTTTAAATCTTAGTTACTGTCACACTGCCACATGGACTTTATTTAGAAGAATGACTGCTAATGATCATTGACTAGCAATAGTACTTAAAATGTTTTTACTTCAGCAATAAAGGAAGACGATTTCTTTTAATTTAAGAATAGTTTAGTGGTATATGCGTACAAGTTTTTGAACAACCCAAGGTTAAGTTAGAGCCAGAAGCTTTCTTAATCAGTATTTACAATTTTCTGCCCATTTAGCAAACACACGGGATGTCAGGCAGGGATCCAGTTGCGTAACTGGGCATGCACGTCAGGTGGTGGTATATAACGGTTACTAGAAGTTCAGGAAATGGTGCTTGTGGGTGCCAAATGATATTAACTTTTTTAAAACAATTTCGCTGGTCTCTGGCAACCTGGTTCACAGTCCAAATTCTTAAATTTTGCTATACTAGTCTGATAAGTTCGTTGAGGCTTCAGATAATTATTTAATATTTTTATATTCAACAATGAATTGGTTGCATTTTCTTATGCCTTTCTATCTTTTATCAGATTATCAAGGAGCAGGCCTCTTGGTGCAATACTCAGATCTTCTAACAGTTACAAAAAGGCTAAGTTGCTGGCCTCGCAATCACAAGCTGAAGATTCAGATAGCCAACCTGTCGATGTAGTCCTGGAAACTCAACCAGAACCTGATATTTAGTGAGCTTTGTGCAAACTTTTGTGGGATTATTGTCTTATGTTGGAAAAGATAAGTGGATAAGCAGCAACTTTTTGTTCGGGTTGATTTTCACGAAGATTGCTCCACCCATAAGAAAATGCAATTGTCCTTGTGGTTAAGAAATTTTGACGTTCTCTTTATTCTGGAATATGACGTCTGAAAAACATAAAAGTGATAATCGATTATGAACTCGATGAGTTGTACATGTATTGCTGTTTGATCTCTTATCTTCACAGTTACATAAATTGCATGTAGTGTGTTTCTTTTACAATGATGTTGATACCGGAACAACACAGCTATATTTGAAACGTAGTGCCGCATTCTTTCGCGTGTTGGGTTTATGTCATCTATCTGTCAACTATGGATCCACTGGTCTACAATTTTAGAGACTAAACCATTGTATTCATGCTTTCTCTAGTTTCGAGCTATACGCAGATCAGCATATTCGTTGAAATTTGTTCTAAAATTTCGAGTTTAATTTTTGCACGACTATTAGTCTCTTTCTAACTCAGTTGTATGCATCCATTCCTCAGGGTCGTTTGAAAATATAAATTATACCGTGGAAGTTGCACCTACTTATGTGTGTACTTAAACAAAGCCTTTACATGCGTTGTCAAGCTTACATAAACTATCGGAAGAATGACTTACACCGTTACTCGGCTCTTGATTTTATCTGGACTATCTAGGGTCTCTAAACTCCTTTTTATATGCAAGCTGTTTGAGCCAGGAAACAACAAAAAACAAAAACAAGACAAAACAAAATAAATCTGATTTCACTACTGGAAGTGCCGCATAAACTCGATAAACAAGCTGTGGGTTCACTTTGACTAGTGCAATTTTTGCTTTGAAGCTTCGGAAAAAGAGAAAAAAAATTCTAGGCATATCAGATATTGCTATCATCTAGGCAACCGATCAGCACGCAGCTTCTCTATATAGTGTCTTCTTTGAAAAAGTGCTGCCCATGAATTTTATTTTAGAACTTGTTAACCCAATTGTGTGATAAAAAAGAGATAGTTGTGAATAATTACCAAATGAGATTGAATCATCTATGACAAATTGACAATTGAATGAAATCTAGACAACTATATAAGACTCATTTAACCTCTGTCAATAACACTTTGGCATAAGTTAAATGATAGTTATAGTAGAAGAAATCAATAGATTTTTTGGTGAGTATTGATATATTATTTGAGCAAAGATAACGAGTTGAGTATGCAATAATATCTTGATAGGTGAGTGATCCTATTATTTTTTTTTTCATCTTGATTTTATAGATTATATTGATAGGGTCAATTAAGAATTTGTTTTTAGTCACTGAAATTGTCTATATATAATGTAAATTTCTAGCAATTTTTTTGGGCTAATGGTGAAGAATTAATATGCGCACAAATATTAATTATTATCTTCAGCCTATTCCTGGGAGCTACAGCAAGTTAAAACCTGTATGCATATGATGCAACTCATGAACCAACATACGCGCACTCCAACAGCATGAACAACATTCAAGGAAAGCAATAGAAGGCCTCGATGCATGACCGATTTCTTTTAAGAATGAAATGAGGCAAAGGATAAACAATTATGTATTCTCAAGGCAAAGAATAAAGCAGGCTTGTGCTTTCAATACAGCTGTGCATATACATTTGGGATTGCTACAGGCCTAGAACAATCTAATGATAATGTGATAAATGCCACCAGTGTATTGTTTCAATATAGCATCTACAGCAAAAGAAGATCAAGAAAATTACTCTAAACTCTAATGAAGGGTTAGGAAGCATTACTTGCTTCTTGCAGAGCCATTGGTTATACAACTAGACTGTACTGATCAACTGTAAGGCTTGACCATCACCCTCAGTGCGCCTATTCATCTTAAGGGATTTTTGACTGAACATTCGGGCAATGCTACTTTTCAAGTTCTGAGTTCCTTGAGATCCATTGACAGAACGACTGCTTCCAAATTTCTTCTCAAGATGCTCGTTGAGAGAACTCACTAGATCATCAAAGCGTCGTCTGACTGTCGGATATCTTGAGAGTGTCCTGGTGATGCCTTGCAACCTAGGAGGAGTAGCGTACTAGTAGGTAAATGCAAACGAAGAAGCAAGCGAAATTAACTTTCTTTTTCAATATGAAATCCATTGATACCTTCGAGCAAATGCATCTATATCAGCTTGTTTTCGCTGGTCCAAAGGTGGTGATCGAGCATTTAGGTCCTTCAGCCTCTTGGAATCACCAAGCAGCAAAACCACTTTAGAAAAGTATTCCTCTTCCTCTTGTGAGAAATTTGCAGCCGTAATCTGATCTTTCAGGATCATCAAAGGATCGAAGAACCAACCAAAGATTACATCTTTAGGTCGATTTTCTGTGGTTATCTCAGAGTTGTCACCTGTGGCCATCTCAGTAATCAAAATCCTAGATGCAACATTTAAATAAACTTCCGCATGTAGGTTGAGAATCAGAAACATTTAATTTTCTGTGCTTACTCAAGACTAAACCATCCGAGTTGACCTTTGCCGAAAATATAAGTGATTGAAGTATGGAGTACGCCGGTAAGCCAATGCTTATTATCCTGCTTCCACTACTTGATCTAGAATCCTTGATGTCTTCCAATGCTATGATCCCTTCAGCAATCAAAGTGTCACCATGATGCTTACATTCTGAGAATAAGTGATCAAGTAACTGCACAAAGAAAAGGTCATTCAGCTCAAAAAAATTTTTAGTCAATTACAATTTTACTACTCAGAAGAAGATGATAAAACCACAAAAACATTTCGCTTGAAAGTTGGAATACATCATTTTTCATGTTTTTTTGTCTCAAGGGGATATCATACCTTATGAACTGAATCTAACTATGTTATCTTTTAGCAACCTATATTATTAGTCTAACAGCTGAAAATTTTATCACCTTCAAAGGTGTCAATTCGATGATCCTTTCCTTGAATGAGGAAGCACGTGAAGGAGGATTTTTTTTGGCCTGATTTTCTCGGTGTAAAGAGGAGGGCCTCCTAAAAGAGCTAGTATGCAATGATACCTTCTTCCTGTATTGATACCTAGCAAATTTGAAACGAACAATAAGTTCCACCTGTGAATGGTGCTTCAAGTAATGAACA
The DNA here is from genome assembly GCA_027563935.2 of Costus lasius. Lineage (NCBI taxonomy): Eukaryota > Viridiplantae > Streptophyta > Magnoliopsida > Zingiberales > Costaceae > Costus > Costus lasius. The sequence goes on from CM050453.2 coordinate 105,526,263, forward strand.
AAATGATCATACCTAGGAAAGCAAGACCCTTCTGGCATATCAAGTACATCATTGCTATACTCATCATACATAGACAAGGAGGAGATGATGTAGGCTAGCCCCATCTTGACTGATCTCTCCTGAGGCATCCAAGAGAAGAAAATTACATCTAATGTGTGAGAAGCACAAGCTATTCTAATAGCCATAATTGGTGATTAGTAATGCCGCGCCATAATATCTGCTTACTAAATGATGCTGATATGTGTTTTATCCAAAAGACGCGCAACAATGAAAACAAATTGTACCTGGTATGCAACAACAGCTGCATATGCGCCTAAGAAGAAACTTGACACTATGGAAGCCAAGATTGCTGCTGTCACAGCTGATGGCCAGAGAAGAATGGCAAGTCCTGCAAATGGCACACAAGCAGTCTCCAAAAATGGGCCCTCTCGGCCTATAAGATCCTGACATAGACGTTTCCATCCTTTAAGGAGCATGTATGGACTCTTGCAAATGGCAATTAATGTGATCATTGGCATGTCAACCACGATTCCGAGGAGACCAATTGTACAGGCACCCGGAATATCACTCAATCTGGCAGAAGCCAATGTATATGCCCAATAATATATCAGTAATTTAAACTAACAAAACTACATTGTAAAAAAGTCAAGGAGAGAATTGCAATACTGTAAATCTGGAAATATAAGGATGTCATGCGAAACATTGTAACCGAGAAAACTAGGTGAGTTTCTCCGTGCAATTAAAGATTTAAAACAAGTTACACGGATAATGAATACTGAGAAGATTGATAGATTCCCCTACTCAACAGAGAATTTACCAGCAGTCTCAACCTCATCGTATGGCAATGAACCCCTTTACTACACAGTATGCATATTAACAACTAAAGATTTTGAGTATTGCCAGCACAAGAGAAAGGACTCGGCCAAACAATGCAACCGTAAGTTGTATAAATCTAACTGATACAATAGAGGTAATTCATACCATGGTATCCAGGACAGTGTGAGGTGGTGTATATATATATATATATATAAAATAATAATAATAATAATAATAAAAAATTAAAACCGGTCGATATTACATCTGGACCTTGTGTTAGACTGTTAGTACCATTTGGTATCAACCGGGTATGTAGAACCTTGATTTATACACAAATTTTGCCCTTATTACATATTGTACCATTAACATCACTTAAAAAAACTCTATGATGCCAGGAAAGTATCTTTACTAAAACAATGTCATTTAAAGCATATTTTTCCACCTGCACGGTTAACTAATAAGAAAAGAGTAATTACATAGATAGTAACTAAAATATGGTCCTAATTTCAAATAAGTATCTAAAACCTTTTTTTTATGTAAATTGGATAACTAACTGTCATATTTATTGGTTGCATGCAACTTCATTTAGAAAATTCTCGGTTAAAACAAAAGATGATTTATATCTTAGCTGACTAATCATAATCAATCCTTAAAATATTTGTAATTTGATATTTTTAGTTTGTATGATCTAATAATTATAGTCTAGTACCACTAATGATACATAAATTTAGGCATACTTAAGCCTGATATTGGAGAAAACTTAAGTTCAGTAATAATATATAAGATCAGGGTATTGTTCAGTAGTTTGTATAACACTTTAAAATCTTTCAGATAATATATAGCTCCATTAAGATATCTCCAAGGCTTCCATATTTATGAAACATTAGAGCTCCCAGATTGAATTATCTTCAACTATATCATTTATCTTACTGTCACAGAGCATTAATCATCTTTATTGCCAACAATATCATAACCTGAAAACAATTACTTTTCATTTTCTATAGCACATTGTACCTCATCACAACTAATAACTATCTACTTTTCATTCTACAAATCATCAGTGGCTGCGTGTATCCATCATAACATAAATGCTTTCGTAAGGAAATAAATAAATTCTTGAAAACTCACATAAGCAAGATATAGTATAGCTCACCTGATCTCATAAGGCCCTTCATTTGGTGGATCACGAAGGCGAAGATCATCCATGATTGAAAAATATGAAAAGAAACAAATGTCTTTCAAGTCTCTGACCACCGTAAAACTTCCTTTAATTGTACTCCAAGTTCCATCCTACATAACCATAAATTTTGGAATAATATGAAATAACAATAAAGCAGAAAGTGTGAAAATTAGTTCACAACCAAATAAATTACATGCATACATAGAAGCAGTGAATAAGATTATTTGCTTTCCCTTCTCCAACAGCATCAAAAGTAGCCATAACTGGAGCTAGAAAACCAAAACCTGCTCCTGCAAGGATGCTTCCTAGAATTCCAACTAGTGGCCACAGAACTAAGATAATTGATACACCAATTGCAAGAATAAGCTTCAAAACAGGCCCAAGCTGTTTGGCTCTGCCTTTATTAAATCACTGAAAATAGTTAATATGCCATAAAAGACGATAATGGAACTAAATACGGATACATTTATTTACCTTGCTAGACAGTAGTACGTCCAAATTGCATGTACTGGCCAGAGGCCCACGATAATAGCAGAATTTCCAAATGTCATGATAAGGCATACTAATGGACAAAGCAGAGCACCTGAAAAAGGAGAAAATTTTCAAAATGTCCTGAAAAGGCATACCAATGGAGAAACCAGGGCACCTGAAAAAGAGAAGCTGCTAAAAGACATTATCATCTAAATAAAAAAAAACTTTTTATGATAAGTTCCAAATAAGGTACCTAAGAACTAACCAAAAGAATACTTTATCCACAAGTTTCAGGAGATAGCATAACTTCATTACTTCCTATCACTGAATATTTGTGATAACATGCAAGCCAAAAAAAGATGCTAAAAGGAAACTTATCGTTTATTGAGTGACTGGCTGCCAACCTAGCATTAAGATTTTGTTCCCTAGGAAGGAAAGGAAAGTTAATAGGAAAGAATGTTATTATGGAACGAAAAGCAAGATTTTAGAAAAGTATTAAAATTTCTTTAGTTATAATGATAATAATTAACTTTTTTTTTTAAATTTAGAAAAGACATTTATCCCTCTCTACATTCTTTATTACTTGATAAACATCAGACACAGAAATTAGGATACTAAAAACATGATTTAGTAATGTGTGAAGATATTTTTGTCTTTTATCTGTGTTCTTTGCTTGTCTCTTTAATTGATGTCCAAATTGGATGGAACTAAACAGAGAAAATTTCGTCTAATTTCCATCCATTTTTTCTTCATTTCCTTCAGAAATTTCCTTCCTTTCCATTCAGTTTTCCCCTCAAGGAAAACACAGTGTAAAAGAAACAAAAGAATGGACGATAAAAACAAGCTCGTTGTGCAGAATACATGAATTGTTTCAGGAAACCTTAGACCACAACAAGGTGGCTTGACATTATACAGACTATCTATGGTCACCGCCTACATGCAATATGTGGAGAAATGTCAAATCTGCCAGAAGCACTAGCATCTGTCGCATGTGCCGACAAAATCATCCCATTAAATTTTGTTGGCCGTTTCACTCTTGTCTGTTCATCTCCCTTCCTATACTAAAATTATTTCTACATATCAACACGAAATGCACTGAAGGAAACTTATACTCACTAACTCTAAGGTTTCCAAACGATCTCGATCTGTGCCCAACGCCTCAACTCTCAAGTGGGCCGAATTGGAAGAAAATGTGTAGATTTTAGCAGTCTTTTTTTGTTATCAATAATTAAGTCTTTACTAGTTGAGATTTTAGCAGTCGAACACAAACAAACCATTCAACAATCAGACGCGATTTCTACCGTAATCAGAACAATAAAAATCCATAAAAAGAAAAATGGCAGCAATCCAACGTCGTCAGCCAGTGGACTAGCATTAGCTTCATTACCCCCTCACACGCCAAGAATCCAGTAAACCGACAGCAGCAACCACACAATCGCGCTCAAGTAAGAAAAAAGAGGGGAAACCCTAGAACGAAGTAGGAGTTATCAGACCAAAAGAAGAAGAAAGCAGTGACCTTTAAGAATCCCCAGGAGCAACAGACCGAGAAAGAAGGGCAAGAAGCGGAGGAAGCTCCCGAGACTTGCCCAGAACCCCCGAGGAGGCTCCATCACCCAGATAACGAAGCGGAAACCAGAGCAGAAACACCAAATCCGGCCCTCCCACGAGCGCAGAAAAGCCTCCGAGACTTGTCAACCACTCCAATGACTCCAAAAAAGCAACCTTTTCTATTCGTTGCAATTGCGTGAGCGTCGGCGAGCAGCAGAACCAGAAAGGGGACGGATAATCGACTTGGCAGACGTGCGAGAACCAGCGGTTTTATTAACCAACTGCTACAGTCACACCTGCGCCACACCTGCGGAGGGTAACGAACAAAAAAGATAAAAAAAACTAATCACAATTTACTTGTGAAATAGTAATATCTGAACTGATGTTCAAGTATTAAGATTGTCCAACAAAGACCTGTGAAATAAAATAAACTAATCTATAAACAAATAATTATTCGTTTTGCTTGGATGACTTGTAAATGCCAAGCACTCAATCAAATGACTAAGACTAGAACATTCATAAAGATCTTGACGGCCATTAATGCCTCGTTTCATAGTTTGAACTTTCTGGCAAATCTAACTTACAGATCAAAAACTAAACTCGATTGCCAGGTTCCACCTGCATTAATTGCTTCAAAAAATATCTAGCCACGGAAGGATAATTCGGGAAATCTCTTAAAAAGATGAAATTTATTGAAAATAGGATGATCCGGGAATTACTGGAGATGTTTTTAATTTAGGAGCGCATAATAATCTAATTGAGCAAAGTCAGAAAGCAATTTGATCAGACAAAAAAATTTCAAATAAAAAATTGTTTTTTATTTTAATATGATAATCAAATAAATTCAATGAATAATTATTGAATGCATTAATGGGTCCTCTGCTCTCTCAATAATTAAACATCCTTTGCGTAAGCATGCAACAATAGTCACAAAAAATTACTTTCGATGAAATGCTCAAATGAGAGTGATAAAATGTAGACCATGAATTATAACTTGTCTAAATTGCTCGATCTATATTTTCGATTGCAGACGTTATAATAATAATAATAATAATAGTGTATTGTCATTATGAGGTAGAAAAAAAGAAAAAAACCTTTTAAGTACTTGGGAGCTTAGGATTTTCTAAGAGGTTACATGAGTCCCATTTAATTATACTTTGAGATTTATATTGTAGTCGAAGTATTTTTTTTATTTTCGTGGATTAAAATGAGTTTTTGTTTTAAATTCATGAAAAATATATGAATTACCTCCCTTAAAAAAGTTAATCATTCACCCACTTAAGAAACACACCCGACAGAATGTTCATGATATGAAAAGTAAGATTGGAAGTTTTTGGAAATATCCGTCCTCTCTCTTGGTATCTGTTTGTGAAATTAAAGTTAAAAAAAAAGTCATCTTGCTTTATTATCACAAGAGAAGATAAAAAGTTAAATTCATGGTTTAAATCGTATAGTGATCTCTAATTTATTAAAGTTGTGTTTTTTTTACAATCATTCAATTCAGTTCAATGTGTAATTAAATTCAATTCATCCACACTGTAAGTGAACCTCAGCTTTAATTAGATGTGGATCTTAAGTTCAACTTATATGAGGGCTAGAATCTTAGAGCCAAAAGTCAGAATAAACTCATAAGAGGCCTAAATCTTTATTTCAAGAAACATTTATATCACCTTTAGGGGATTCTAAACTCCACTAGAGTTAATATATATATATCTTTCAGATTAAATTTGGTACATTTATCACTTTTTTTTGAATTTAATCCACTTCATTTGCCTCTGAAGGCTTGACAACCTCCACACTTCAGCCAAAGTGAAATGACTGAAAAGCAACTGAATAATCACTAAGGTTGAATTGTTTATGCAGCATAAAAAAGGTATGAACAAGCTCTTAGCTGTAATAACAGTGGATCCTCTGTCTGGACAGTGAATGATACCAAATCAAGAAGTGAAGAACATGCAGGACTCTGACTCAAAGAGTGAAGATACTGAGTCCTCTTTATAACTAGGAATAGAAGGAATTGACAGATGTACAAGTGGAAAGAACACTTGATGAAGGATAGAAATTCTTAGTAGAGGGTCTGTTCAACTAATTTAAGATGCGTAACAACACATAATTTATAATTCAAACCATGCGGGAAAGTGACGCATATGCGAGGCTTTTTGTCTCCACTATCAAGTTAAACTAGCATTTACTTTCTTCCGAAGAATTCGCTTTTGGTGGGTGCTTTTGAAGGTGTGCCTTGTGATTCACCGCTTGATGCTTGACACAAAGCAATCCAGAGCAGAGATTACGGCATTGCTTGAGAACACAAAAAAGCGATTTAAGGATGAGGAGGAACTTTACACAGTATGTGGAGGTCTGTTCTTTGGCTGAACTGGATTGGCTTCTACGCCAAGCCAAGCAAGTGTCGATGCCTCTCCAAAGTGATTCATTGATATGGAAGGATAAGCATCATAATTGAACAAATAAATATGCATAAGCTCAATTGAAACGTGTTCAAGGGTTCTCTTTGTTAGAATGCAAGGCCATTTGGAGGCTCAAGACTGGTCCTCAAAAGAGCATTTTGTCACTATTCTGATTATTTGAATTGGTCTAATACATAATTGAATTTTCATATATTTTAAATTTTTGTTTATTTGAGATTCTTTATTATATTTGTATGATTCATTAGGGTGAAATTGCATCACTTTGTTTTTTTTAAAAAAATTATCCACATAAAGTAAGAAAATGAATAAACATGTACGTCATTGAACATAAACTTTCCTTTTAATGCAAAAAGCGTAAAATATTCAATATTGAGTCTCTTTTCTGTGGATGTGTATCAAGAGAGTTGAAAAGACGATAACAATAACAAATATCAGGCTTCACACTGACACCAGCGATAAAAATAATACTTCAATTTTTTTAATATATTTAAAAACACAATTAAAGTTGCTTCGCATGTGTTGCATGATTTCACTCGTTCAGAAGCTAACTGCTGTTCCTAGTTTTAGCTGTGGGCCTTTGACCTAGGAGTGATGAAAGATACAAATTTTTCAGTATGGATTATACAAATGTTAACAAAGAATAATCGTTTGGGGATGAAACCAACAAATAATACATGCTAGCTTCTTTGCTTATCAGCGTGACTTTTTCAAAAATGAAAATTTTTTGCCTCTGAAATGTTGAGGGATGGGCGATAAATTTTGTATTGGACGTATGCAGATGTATGTTTTCACATCGGGAATGTCCCTGTTAATTTAATGTGATCAAGAGTCCGCCGGAGGCCGTACTGAACAACAGCCTGATTACCAGCTCTGAACCCGTCTCCATATGCTGGCGACGTGTCACATTCGATCTGGTGCTTAAAGAAATCTCCCAACTTTCTCTCAAATTGAGACCTCGCAGCCTTTTTTGACGATGCAGATGATGAAGAGGATGATGAGGATGCAACGTTACTGCCAGACCCTGCGATGATCTCTGAGTCCAGCCACATGTGCGCTAGAACCTGGCAGATCCCTTCTTCAACTTCCTGACTAAGAGAGCGATATCCTATATGACAATCAGAAGAATAGTTGCTGGAATTAATAGAAGGCAGGTTAGAATAAATGCACCAGTACATCTGCATATGTATTATTTTATTAAGTCATATTCTGATAAATGAATTCTTATATTTGTTCAAGTCAATAAATGAATTCAGATTCCAGCTAGTAATTTCAGGTAGCTCTATGTTTATATAAACCAAGAAGAACAAAAACAATGGGAATAACAAGATAATAAAAATCATCATCTAAATTAGTGAAATACCGTTAAGACGAAGCCATGCATGCATCATCTCATGGGCTAGAATAGATCCTGTGAGTAGTCTGTAGAAACAAGAGTATGAATAAATACAGTGAATTTCTTGCTAAACACATAATGAACACTCAAATTGGCTTGCTGTTTTTGCTAGAGAAAATGTAAATCACAGGCTTGGACTGACAACCGGCCGGATAAATTGGCCCAACTGATCCTGTATGATGTAATTATCTGCTAGCATATATACATGCTGTTTTTCATTAAAAAACACTCAAATAATATTCTAAGTACAAATGATAAGCCTTTTGGTACGAGTAATCAAATAAACTATTGCCAAAGGAATTTCAGAGGTAATATAGATAACAAATTATAAATGGAATGAAAAACATTTACAAAGTAACTAAAATGTTTTGCGACTAAATACTACCTTGGGAGACCATATAAAATGAGAATTGCAGTTACTTCGCATCTGCGAGTAAGTCTATATGGCTCCGTTATCATGTTCATGATTCTGTTTCCAGTGCCAATCCTTGGCCTCCTTAAAATCTGAGTTTAGAGGTTCAAATTTGTTTAGATCAATAAAGTAAGACATGAAAAACACATCAAATGAACAACACAGTTGGGTTTTAGATTATCATATTTACCGTGCTGACAGTCTGCTCCTCAGATAAACAAAGGCCTCTTGTTTCTGGGAGGTGATGATGACCCTACAACCAAGAAAAGAATAAAATATCAAATACAACAAAGTAGTATGATGAATATATTCCCCAAGCATTTAACTCACGTGTTTTTCTCCTTCCATTGCCTCATTTAGAGCTTGTCTCTCAACAAGAAGCAAAGGAACTTGCTGTTCAATTTTCATATGTAAACCTTCATAAAATTCCTGTATATCGAGGTATAGAGGTTGGCATTCACTTGTATCCATTATTGCAGAATCCAGACATTCCAAGCAGAGCTTCCGTCCATCATCCAAAGTGACATATCTTGAGTCTCTGGGCTGGAAATTTGCAGAAAAAAACAAGGTGGAGAGACGTAGAGTACCATATGAACAAAAATTAGCAGAAATTATTCATTAAGAAGTAAACAGGTATTTATATCACATGGAAAACTATCGATATTGAATTGTAAGCAAGAATGATGGCAACGAGATAGCTTGCTAACACTTGGAGACTGATCTTCAAATACTCAAACCAACCTCCATTCGCTCGCAACTGCAGCACCTTGGTGTTCCATCCATCTCATGCGAGGGACAGTACTTCTGCAACCAGAAGGGATGTGCCCTGTACTCAATAAGGCCATTTATATTTGTTGGAATCTGAAAAGAACATAACGGGAATAGATTAAAATTTTAACATAAACAAGAAGTTTATTTTCTGATTACTGAGAACCTACATATTATGAATCAAAATTGAAGAGGCTTTATCCTAACATTTCACAGTCGATGAACATTTAAGACAGGATTCTTACTTTCACAAAAGCAAAGTTATTCATGATAAAAAAAAGTCACTTAACATACTGCTCTCTTGTTTAAATGATGCCACCCAATTAATTCATGTGCAATATATACTGAAAAAAAGCTAGTCGTTAGCAAATACCCAATATAATGGAACTAATCTGAAACGTCCTTGTATAAGGAATCAATATGTATCAATAGAAAAGGAAGCCATTAAAGATGCCTTCCGGTTACAATGCTAAATTATACGAGAGTTGAGACTAGGTTGCCATTAGAAACAAGTAATACTAGACAAAGTTGATAGTTCACTGAGTACTAGGAATAAGAAACTACCTTCTGAGAGTATAAGAATAAGATTGAATTGCATGGAAACAATAAAAAGACCAAAAAGACACCACAAACGCATCTATTATCATTTATCAAAGTATCAGGCTATGATCCCAGTTATCGATTCCAAGGAAACCTGGATGCCCAAGGGATGGAATCTGAAGCATTTTTAAAATTCTTGGCCCATGGTGAGAGACCTACCAATTTAGATAACTGATAACAAAAAGGAAAAGAAACTACATAGTAAATCTGTGGGTTTTCTCTGGTGCAAAGCGAAGTATTCTGGTCAAGAAACTTTATATGATTCTAAGTCCATTTCAATTTTCTTGAATGGATCAAATATAACAAATCGGAATCAAATGGACTTTTCTCCTTACTAGAGTTCTTTCCATTGGTTCCTCAAATTTTGATTTAGCAAATTTAAGCAAAATTGAACTACAGGTGATTGGATGCAAATTTTATCCTTAAAGTAGAGTTAATCCTCATGGCTAGAATGGGAAATTTCTCTAAAAAATGAAGGGACTCTTATCTTCCTCAATATAGCCCAGAATGAGTGATCGAAGAATTGTGGCACAATTTTTTCCAGAAAAAACAGTATAGTTATAATTACTTGATCCAACTTGAAATAACTCTTCATTATCATAGAAATTGTTAAACTTAGTAGTCAACTTGGGTGTCTGATGTCTCTACAATATAACCAATGAAGATCTTTAGAACATTATCTATCTTAGTTACTCTGCAAATTATGAAATTAAATAGTCAACTTTAGATGCTTCAACAAAATGAACCTAGTGACAGCGTTCTAAGATATGAAACCATAAGCTTCAAGTTGTTATTCGTTAAAAGACATAATATTGTAGCATTGATGTCTCATTGAAACAAAAAGGTCTCAGTCAACAATCCAACCCACTTTTGCCACAATAATTAGCAAGATAATCAATAGCTAAGAACTATCTGGCACCTACATTATCAAACTTGGTCACAATGCTTCCCAGGATTAAAAAAAAAGCTAGAAAATGCCTGGACCATATTCTGGTACTTTAGCTTAAATATATTCTAATATCAGATATTCCTTTGAATTTCCATGAAGTTCCAAGGACTTAGGATTTCTGAATTCGCAATAACCATTATAAGCAATGAATAAGGATCGGATATCCTTTAGCAGTGCATCAGCGTATCATTAGATACAATCTGAAGCTCCCCATAATAACATAAAGCTACAACTTTTCAGCACAAATACTCACAAATTGCTTGCAGACATCACATTTTGGATGATAAAGCTCCTTGTAACAAGACTTATGGTATGGAAAGTTTCCAGACATGGAGAACTGTATCAAGAAGATGACAAAACTGAGATGTAATCTTTGATAATTTGAAAGAAAGACCATAATGATTGATCCTTGCCTCATAATCAGATATTGGTTGTTTACAGGAATGACAGCGGAAACATTCCGGATGCCAATAAGCATCCATGCAACTAAGAAAACGTCCATGGCCAATATTAGTATTACATCCAGCACATATCCTACAGAAAAAAGAAAAAGCATCACAGAAATACTGATGAAAAAAAAAAGAAACTAGGAGCAGTGGATGTAGATGATTATAATTATACATGGTCAAATTTGAATAGATATTATTTAGCAATGCAATTTTGACAAATGGGTTTAACATATGACAAATAATCACCACCAAGGAATCAAATACTGGTACTAGTACACGCACTAGAATCAAATTGGACAAGTAGAAAAAGTCAGTATGGCATGGCATGGCATGCTAGTGAAAAAAAATATACTACTAAACACGGCAGTGTTAATTAGTATGTAACTTCAGTAAACTGGTATATTAATACAAAGTCTGAAAGGATCAACAGTTTTTCGGTCAGTACTTAATTCTGTGCCAAAGGACCGTACAAATGGTTAACTTTTATTAACTTCTACGACATAGTTATACATTTCACTTATAGGAACAATCTAGTCTAAGATTCTAAGGGAATCTAGGACTGGGTACTTGGTAAAAACAAGAAATCTGACATAGAAACAGAAAGAGGTAACCAACAAATTTCTAGCCCATATATTTTTGGAAAGTTGGAAGTACCAACGTAGATTGGCAAAAAGGTAGTCAGAAAATAGACATCAGGGAGTAACAGCTTTTGAGAGTGAAAGAGGTTGAACTGCTGAAGTATTACCTAGTATATTGTTTGCTTTAGATGCGCATACAAACTACTCACAGATGACACAGAAGCCAAAGCAACAAAACCAAAGAAATAAAATACACGCTAATTCAATTTTCTTGGTAATTAATAAATAACTTAAGTAGACTAATTTGACAATAGAATCACCTGGACCCCGAAGAGAAAAGAAATGGAATTGGTTGATAAGGATGGCCATTTTCTCGGGGAGGAGATTCCACATTAAGACTTTCTTGCAAAGCTCTTGCCAGTAGCTCATCTTCTTCAAATGTAGAAGAATTTTCTAATATAAAGTAACAATAAAGAAAAAAAACCCAAAGCACACGGTCAGTAAAACTATTTTTATAGAGTGTTAAAAAATCAAATTATCAAAGCTATTGCGGTTTATGAAAATAACCACAGCAAGATAAAGAAATCATGGAAGTAAGAAAGCTCAAATGTTTTAATGAGGAAAAAGTATTCAATCAAGCAAAGCAGGTTAAAGCTACATGAGTTATAAATTGGAGCAGTATCATCTTAATTATTTCAATTTGAAAAGGCTCAGAAATAGCGTAATCTTGAAGAAGTTACCCCTTGACGAGCAAAGATAAACACCAAAAGATTCTAACAGAAAAACATGAAGTACTCAAGTCCTTGAGCAATTTATGCATGCTAATGAAGGTTAAATGCCAATCAAAAATGAAATCTAAGTTTTTCTAAAAAAATTCAAATGTTCAACTAAACAGTACAGCTTGTAAGCATAGACAATGAACCAATAGTTGGTACAAGAAACAAGATAGAAAAATCTGCTGAATACAAAACAATAAAAACGGTTAACAAGTGATTTTGTCAAAAAAAAGTCATCAACTTTTGAAGTAGGTGCATAACAGAACTAAACAACTAACCAAGTGCCTTTGCTTTTTTATGTTCTTCTTCTGATAAGGAAAGTGCAATGGCACGGTCAATATCTTCATTTTCGAAATCAGATAAGGCATCCTGCAATCAAACTTCAAAACATAAGAGATCATCTTCGCGTAAAAATTTAATTTGGAATAGCAGAAACTTAACCATAGCATCTTAAAGATTAAGCTTAATTTGGCTTAGCTTTTGAAAATGTCACAAACAGAGCTACAAAGCAGTCATGGAGTTGTGAAAAAAAAAAAGCTAAAATGGCATTAGTAAAATTGTCGAGAGTAAAGTCAGAGTACAAATAAAACCAAAGAGGGTAAAATTAATATTGTGATTCAGATTTTTACATTTAAATGATCAGAAGGACCTATTTGTAAATAATGGACACATGTTTGTAATTGAGAAACTTTTAAAGTGGTGAACTGAAAATATGCCAAGATATTACTTGAATGGAGGAAAACGCCAATGGAATAAGAATGTCCGACAATTTTATTCAATTTGGACAGGATTGAGTAGAATTTTGAGTGTAAATGGTCAAGTGTGTGGAGTTAGTACTTGCATACTGACTTTTTTTCCTCCCTCCTCCCTAGTTATTTATGGTGGCTTTTTACTACAACAAGTTGGGAAAAAGAGGGAGGCAGCAGAAAGGTGGAACTTCAGTTAGGTGAAATTTTGTAAATTCTATATAGATCACAATTCTTCATCAACATAAGACTTTCAAACTAAATTTTCTGAGATTTTGATCGTGGAGGTACAATGTTTGAAAACCCTAGATGCTACACTATGACTTGGTTTCATTCTTAGATTTTGTCTGGAGTGTGAAAAATGAAGAGAATTTTTAGACTTTGTGTGACTTCAACTTAGGTTTCAAGGGATGTTTACAATGGCGGATAAGTAATGAAATAATTCATGCATGTGAGGATATTTGTTAGACGTCTTTAATTAATGTTTTTGCAATGAAAAAAAAAGAATCGCACTATTGTTTGAACTTTGAACTAAACAATTATAGTGAGATTTTTGGACGTTGCTCTCAAGCAAGACAATAGGAATATCATCTTTAATGATACCCAGGAGAGAAGGCAGCAAGAACATGGTCTTATAAGTTAAGAAAGACAATGAGAAATGTAACATACATTGGAAGTCACAGGTTTAGTAATGTTCACATGTGCTAGGACAAAGGGTAAACTCATTGACATGATATTCTTTCTATTATACCCTGTTCTTATGTCAATGTGAAATTCTATGATATTTAACTGTAGATTGCTTGATACGATAAAGAAGAATATTACTATTGTTGTGGTCATTAGTTAGGTTGAAAGTCTCTGTGTACAAAAAGAAGTTTCAGCACATTTGACCATGTTTGGGTTCTTTTCCAGGTTTTTAGCGCAAAAGCATAGACAATGTAGTTCGGGATGTCAGACATTTGAGTTTAAATTTTTAACCTAGATGACGGGTATAATTGCATGTCGTAGACCGATTTTCAGAATATGGAAGATTTGGGCAGTGTGTGATCTACCTAGTTATTGAAAGAGTGGTCGATGGTTTGGTGAACCTTTGTGGCAAATCAATGACAACATGTTGTACTATGCCTTTGGACATGGTATGGCTAAGGTTGAATGTAGACCAAGACTTTTCTCATGGAGTCAGATGTAGATTCATGGTTTGGTAGATCTTTGTGTCAGATCAATGATAATATGTTGTACTATGACTTTGGACTTAAAAGAGAATGGGCCTAGACAATTCTAATGGATTAGAATGGAAATTCATTCAAATTTGTTGAGATTGGCCTCAATGGTAAGTTACTAATGGGTGCCACCTAAAGTTGGCTAAAGTTTCGCTGAATATTAACTTACTATTGCTTGATCATCTACAGGGTAAAACTTGTGGATTCAAATTCAATAGGAAATCATTAGATTGTAAGTGCAAAAGATAAGAGTTAGAGCTTTGTAGAGATGGGAAAAAAAGGCAAAAAATTGGAATGAGGAAGATTTTACTTTAGGTTCTTGTGCTGAAAAAAGGCAAAATATGAATGGGAATGTCATCTAGATTTTAGACTATATTTATGAATCTATGGTTTTTCCTAGAGTAAAGTATTGGTACACAAGTCCAGTTTGGATACTGTTTATAACAAGATCTTTGATATCGGAGATGATGATTTGGGCTTGATAGCTTCAGGAATTGGTCAAAATCATAGGATTCATTCGACTGTTGAACTCATGGTCTGAACAGGCTAAACAACATTAAACTTTTGGTTGGTATTACTAAATTAAATGCATGGCATTGAATCAGGCAACCACCAAGATTTGGATGAATGATTGCAAGTGTGAGAACTCCACACAGGGTTGATAGTAGCTAGCAGTGACAACTGACAAGTATACACAATATTACTATTCATTTTTTTGGTCTTCATAGTGAATTGAGTTCTGAGAAATTTTAGAGCCAAGCATGCAAAATTGAATAAGCTCTTTAGATTGGTAAAAGGTTTTAAAAGACCCAAGTGCTGTGATCTGAGAACTCAATTATGAAAACACTATTTGACATTGTTAAGATCGGTTGTGACATATATGTCCATGTTTTGATCTTAATAAGAACTTGAGTAATAATTTTTGAATTTATAGTTGTTAAAGTATGATTTAAATATAGATATAAGCCTTGATGTATTGCTATTTATTCGTTGGAATACTAAACTAGGAAACGGACCAAAAGGTGAGCCAATTAGGATCTTTGCTAATGGAATTTTGCTGAGGTCTGAACTGTAGTAAATCACTATATGTTTGCTAATTCATTTATGCTATAATATTGAATTTGTTCACCATTTGAATAAGATTTTCTACCACGTTGAGTAATAAAGTATGTTATGTTTTAACATAAACCCTAAAATATTTAATAGACATAAGGGTATATCCATCCAACAATTAATGAAAAACAAGTCCATTTCTAAATAGATTATCTTTTTCAACCTTTTCACAACTATTTTATAACAAGTATTTTTCTAAAACAGTTATAAAATTTAAACAAAGTTGAGGTTTTACTTTAAAAAACACATTTGATAAAAAGTACTTTTTCAACCTAAATCATTAGACGAATGTTTGACTTCAATGGTACACTTTCCAGATCAAGATGCAACAACCCATCTAAAAGGAATGGATCTCCATGATCACCTGACTGGATCTTAGAATACATTTCTTTTTCACATTACAGTTTATCAAGAAATGAATGATAACGAATACATTCAATGATAATATTGAGCATATTTCAACAAAACAATTAAGTATCTGTAGATCAAGATTCAATGAACTTGTCAATATTAAACCCATGGGTTAGAATTTGAGCAGTAATTACATGTCAGATGTTACTATACCAAGTAGCCTGGCACAGGTTGGTATACTACTAATAGTTCTAAAGTTATTTTATTTAATTTGGTACTAACCACTCTCTATCTTGGTAAGCCTTACAGGTTCACAAAATCAGTTTTGGAAGGTTATTTATATTCTCACTTGGACTAACAAAATATGAAAAACATAATTAACCAATACAGAGACGAATAGGAAGCATGGTGTGTAATTCTGACCGGAACTGAAACAAATAATACATTTACCATGGCGAATGGAGAGTATCTGTATAATAAATACGTTGAATATACTCAAGTTGTAGGATACAATAAAAAGTGAACCTGAACTTATGTTAAATGTACCCCTACAACATCACCCATATTCCATAGGATAACTCTTCTACTGGAAAGAAGTAAAATAAAAGGGAGAATAAATTTTAAAAACAGAGAGTCACTAATCATGAACAAGATTATAATCCTTTCATTTATAGTATAAGAAGAATATGAATGAAACAAACAATAAGAAACCACAGTGCTGTGGCATTAAAAAAATATAAAATCCAGAATGACATCCTTTCCAGATATTTATTAAATACTAAGAGGTCTAAGCAAGATTATTTTTCTTTCAATGCGTGATTCAGTTGGGTTAAACTAAAATTTCTAGGCGTCATTCAACCTGGAAATAACTGCAAAGACGAAATCATGCCCACAAAGAAGAAAATGTAAAAGTTGGTGCTAAAAGATGAAATATGCAAGTTTAAGTTGTTACCACAGACGAAGAAGGTTCAGCCCAAGCTCCCTCATCCCCATATCTTCCATGGTGCTGCCCTTCTGAAATTCTATGACTGGAGCCTTTGAAAATTTTGCTCAGCCAATCCATGGTGATTTGCTATCTGTGCATTCTTTTTCTTTTTTTGCTGCATATTTTGTATTCAAACAGCATAAGGAAACAAAACCAAATGAAATAAGTAAGAAGAACTCAAAAAAATTAAAGCAGTAATGCAAATATTGCTTTAGTCAAGTCTCTGAAATGAACTTATAATCAAGAATATTTGATTAAAAGTACAGATATGCAATGATGTACGTGTTCTTGAAAATGTAAGAGTTTCAAATGAAGCTAGCTATATAGAGACTCATGCAGATCTTAAAAAACCAACAGCTGTGCCACATTCTGATGTGTGTTTATATATGTTTAGCAGCATGCTCTTCAAGTGTGAGATAGCATATTTGGTGCTCTTTTATTCATTTATCAGTTTCCAGATTGTTCCTATCCTTGCCACATTAATGTAATTTTCAATTCATTCTTTGATAAAGCCTAGTAACTCAGTGAGATACTCATTTATCTCTTTCCTTCTTATCTACTGGGACATTATGTATTTTGAAATTATTCTATTTTCTTGATCGTCAGTTTGTCACTACAGCCATACAGAGTTGTAGGCGCCCAAATTAAAGTAGCAACAAAAGCAACATCAAAGAGAAGGTGCTTGTTAGTTGCCATTTCCTCAATAGATAAAAAAAAAAAACCAATTTAAACAAATTTCACGAGCCTGGAGATGGCAAGTAATTTAATAACCATTGATTATTTGAGCACATAGCATTGTACAACAGTATATTACTTGTTAAAACTCAAAAGAGCACAAGTAAACATAGTAAATGTGTCATAATGGCATTGAAAAACATGATGTGCATTACAAAAGTATTCTTTAAAAAGTTCAAGATATATAAACTATATAAAAATATAAAAGAGTTATCAGCAAATTGCAAGCGATTAAAGAAAGAACTGACTTTTCAAGAAAAGAAAGAAAGGGATATTAGTAAAGAAATGGAAATGTTTATGTCTAGAGTTTTTAGAAAATATCACTCAATTAACATTGCCAGATGTAAGAAGGCAAAAAAAAAAAAAATGAAGCCTGTCAGTCGGATAAAAGATATAAGAGCATGCTATCATAAGAAGTACTAGTGAAGATGAAGAATATAACCAACCTACTGTGCAACGGAAAGCAAACTAGCCAACAAGAAAATGAATAAAGTTTTTGAGAGAAGTCCTTCTAGTTCAAGTTAGCACCGCAGAGAACAAGAGACAAGTACTCCTAGCTATTTTTGGGTTTGATTTACTAATTAGTTTGACAGAAATATTATGGGATCACGGTGACTAATTATCTAAAACAGAAGCAAAGCATCTAATAATCTCTTCAGTACATGTTTTTAATATCTCAGCTTAAATCAGGCTGTCATATTTGAAATCATATTGAATCTTTCATAGACAAAGCTGCCCTATCAAATATCTAAAGCATGAGTCATAGGAAATGTAAAAGATACAGTATTCTACAGTCATAAGCATGATTTAAGAGAGAGCATTCCACCTCATATAAGACGAGAGATAGGGAAGATAGGAAAAGGCATTCGTCCGGCCTTCTCCGAGATCTAGTTTATTATAAGTTGGTCATAAACACCTGAATAAGTCTCTTATAAGCCTTTTTTTTAATCACTGTGGTTGCTTCTACGTGAGATCATGCAACCGGCCATCATATGTTTGATAGTCATCCAAGAACAAACCACATGCAGGATGCAAAAGAAAAAAGCTATTATTTAGTGAGGACCTCGAATAACAGAAAGCGATTAAACGCTCAAAACAACAACACCGTCTTCGAATCGGCGAAGTTCCGTGGAATTGGAGCATCGCGTACCAAGTTAATTGGACGATTCAAGCATTATGAAGCGCATGAAGCACTCGAACCCATTAATCCATCAAATTCAGATTCTATTGGCGAAGGATTTTCCTTGGGCGGAAACTCGATCGTTCTAATTGCTGCGGGGGATGTTGGGGGCTGCATACGGAGGGGAAGCAAAGGGGCGAAGAGAAGAGAAGAGAAGGCAAAGCAGAGGAGTACCTTTTGGGAGGAGGATCGCCGAAGGGACGAGCGGGGGGAGGGCGGAGGCAATAGGGTAGAGTTCCGGCTTCTTCCCCAAGCGAGGAAGAGGGAGAAGGGATGCGGCGAGCTCACGTCAAAACGGAGCCGTAGATGAGTCAAGAGGGAGAATTCGCACTCTCTCTCTCTCTCTCTTGCGTGTACATGACGCAGCAGGTTTGACGTGACCCCACGTGCGGGTCCCGCACGGTAGGTTTGTCAGTGGCCCACGAAACAGTGGGGAGGGTGTTGGGCCCGTTCCGATGCACGCGGGGGCGGGCAACGCTCTTTCATATTAAATGGGGGAGGGGTTATTTGCAAATTAGCTTTTATCCATAATAGCAATATAGTTTTACTATTTTTTTAAAAAATAATTGAGAAAATCTTCTAGCAATTCTGTTTATTTTTTTATTTTTATTTAAAATATTTTTATATAAGAAATTAAAACTTTATTAATATATATACATATATATACCCGATGTGAATAAGATTTTATTGATAAGAATTGAATTAACTAGGATGGATTCATTCTCTTATTTGTATCGACAAGACCTTCTCACCAATCTATTTTGTTTCTTCTACCTTTTTGAGCCAATTATTCCTACGTGAAGATTAAGCTTAGAGTTATATCAAAATATCATATCTTTAACGCTTGAATTAGCATAGAGTTTATAGAACAAGTATATGAAAATAAATAAAGAGGAGCTTAGAGAAAGAAGCTTAGATCTTGGGAAAATTGTTGGAAACGCCTGGGGGCGCTTAGAACTTCTAAGTAAGGTATCTTTATTTTTTATTAAAAAATATTTTTTATTATTATTATTATTTTTAGAAATGATGTATCTTGTAAGCTATCTAATGGTACCAATATTATGGTATTTTAGATTACGTATAGGTATAAAATACCCTAACTGATATCACATATAAGACAAAATATTATTTACTTTATAAAAAATCTAATATTGATTAGAGTATTTTATACCTATACGTAATCTAAAATACTCTAATATTAATACTATTAAATAGCTTACATGATATACATCATTTCTAAAAAAATATATATAAAAAAATATTTTTTTATACAAAAATGAAGGACCCCACTTAGAAATTCTAAGTGCCCCCGGGCGCTTCCAACAATTTTTCTAGATCTTGGGCTAGAACAAATTTGTGGTCACGACAAGGATTGAGTGCCTCATGTAAGCAAAAGCAAAAAAATTAGTATTTATGTTACACAAAACTAGTGATTTCGTTAAAGGTGGTGCTGGTATAATTGGGTTGGGTAATATGAGTAACAAATACACACAATAATTTCAGCGACATACAAATACAAATCAAGCATTGTTTGTCTATTTAACTAAATTTTATAAACAAATTTAATTACGCTTAATTCTGAACCAAACAGATCGTCTCCAGATGTTGCAGTTAACAGGCAATTCCCGACCCGTAAAAGCAATTTCCATGCCATAGTTCTGCTACCTGGACTTTTTCTTAGTGAGCCATCCTACTGACTCCAGCATAATACAATAACAATAGTCAATCACTCATCCGGAATTCTGGTAATTGCAGATCAAGAAAAGCTTCTCGAAGAAAAACATTTTCACAAACGATTAAAATCAAAATTCAATCATGAGTCACATTGCTAAACAGAATAAAGAAATTTTAAGAGTTAGTAATGTTCATAATTATTCACAATCATCCCGTGGCTTACAAAAACCTATGCTGAATATCCAAAGCAAGCAAAACAAAAAAGGGAAAAAAAAACAGAATTGCACATCCGGCTTATCACCCAAAAAAGAAGTCTTACGGTACAATCTAGTGCATTCTCAGCATTTATAGGATGTGCAATGAGTTAGCTTTGCTCCATGTATATTCCCATCTCAATACATGCCTTTGAAGACGGGATTTGTTCTACATATGCTCGCTCCATACTCCTCGTATTCGGCTTTTGTGTGGCAAGCCTACCAAACAAAGGAAAAGCAGTCTCATTAAATCTAAAAAGCTAGAAGATCAAAAAGAATTCCAAGAAAAGTCGAATTTACTCCCTGTACTCCTCCAGACATGCTCTCTTCTCGCGTGATTTAGTAGAAATATTCAGTCAAATCCTATTGGATTTTTTTATGCTCTAGATATAACTGCTACGTTAGCAATTCTACAAATTCTTAACATATGCAAAATTGTGCCTCGTAAGTAGAGATAATACTCCGTATTTTAAAGACAAGTAACTGTACAAGATGAGTGACGAGTACCTTTCCTCCTAAACAAAATGGCATCAATATATTTCATAGTTACAAAATTTGAAACCTCCACTGCATGACACTTATCGTGAACTCCATTTTTTCAACTATTTCGTCATTGATATCACCTTTCTATCTTCTGTCGGTCTAGGCAAAAAGGTTCTATGGTTCATCAAAGAAATTTACAGGTTTTAGCAGCCTTTTCAAAGGTAATAATTACAATCAGGGGCACTTAGACAAATAATGGCCAAAATTAGGGATCATATGGATTTTTAAAATATTAAAAACATACACACCAAGAAAAGAAGATAGCAAGTTTAGATGGTACAGAACTATATATAATACATAATATACAATATATAGTATACAATATATAATATAAAATATATATCATTTATATTGTAATGTTCATCAAATAAAAATACAGGTTTTAGCAGCTCTTTTAAAAGTTAATAATTTCAGTTAGGGTACTTGAGTCAATATAATGGGCAAAGAGATGACATGGATTTTTAAAATAATAAAAAAACACAGCATCAAAATAAGTGTTTTTCCTATTTGATCTTATTATAGGTTACAAAGATATTCCTGATGTTAAACCTTTGATGAATTTCAGGCATACAAAAACAGATAATTTCAAATTTCAAAAACATCTTCCTAGTCATAGAAGATTGGTGATCATATTGAATCTGAAAAAAAACTTCGTGATTCATTTAAAACGAAATATGACTTGTAACTCTATAGTTAGGAAGACTAAAACCTAACATAATATTTAAGTCAAGAGTACAACATATTTCAGATCTTCAGTTCATGATTCACTAATGGAATATAGTGCATTTATACGTAAGCAAATATTTAGACAGATACAAAGAAAAAAAATTCTTCAGCTTAGATTAATCCTAATTGTGAACTATTCACAAAACTGGAGCCTTCACTCTCCTAGTTTAACTAATGTTAATACGACATTTTAGCATAGTTTAGAATTACCCCATAAAACTCTGGCGTTGATGCAAGCACAGATCCACCAAACCAAACAGCATATCTTTGAATAGGGTGGCTGACAACATTAACTTCAATGGGTTGAGACTGCAGTCAGATTACGACAGATTAGCTGTATCATCACAGTTTTAATTGTTGAAGAGGAAATTATAGTAGGATACTTACTTTTACATCTTCTACGAGTTGTGTGGCCCTTGTAACAATTCGAGTATCCACTATCCTTTTTAAATCTCGTTGCAATCTTCTATGGAAATCCTTAAACATGGTTGATCCCCCAGAAAGTACAATATTCTGAGGCAATATCATTAATAAGTTAAAATATGGAAAATCAATTTGTCAAGCCAAAGAACTTTGATTGCTTACCTTATAAAGAGCCCTTCTAGTGTCAATGGGTGATAACTGGATACATTTATCAACTACAGCAGGCAATGATGTGGTAAAATCACTATTATAAATCTCAGGATGGAAGAAGATCTGCACACATGATGTAGCACAAGGAAAAGAAATCAATGCAGTAATGTACAACATATGCACGGGACAAAAGTTATTCTTTTAATATTTTCTGCAAGTCAATGTATATGGTTCCATGCAATAATTCATCATGGTAAGACTAGACGGGGCTTGCCACCCAATATGGACCAAGATTAAAAACACTAAATTTGGCTTATATTGTGAAGGCCACTCAGAAAGACCTATAGGATTGAAGTATCCTATACTCAGACTAAATATAATAACATAGTACCACTGAATTGTATTGAATGAACTTATGTGTATTGTCTACTATTCAGTTTTTGCTATTTTTAAATAATAAAACAAACCAGATACTAAATGAAGTATCATGTAGTAGTGTCCATCCAATACTAAAGAAGGTTTCCATTTAGGTTTTAACTTCCAACAATAGCTAAACGGACATCTTATATGACAAAAAAAATGAGATGGAATGATAATAACACGTTTGCAACAAGGCAAGTGTGGCGATAAAGTGGGGACATGGGACTTTCAAGACTAGCAATAGAGTATTAGTGAAGTCAAAGAAAGACCAACAATGATAATAGAGGCCATAGAAATAGGAAAAGCAAACAAAAGAAAATTTGTGTTACCTTAATGATTCAAAGAACTCAAGAACTTGCATTAGAAATTAACAAGTTGGCAGGTTACTATGTTAGATTGAAATAAATCATTGATCTTATAGATCCTACAACTAGCTAGTATCATAAATTCTATAGTTTCTACATTAAATCACTTAATGGCGTGCACATTTTTAGTCACTTCGGATAATTTGAGACAAAATAAGATCCCAAGAGGTGAGGTATTAAATGGAAGATATAGTCACGTGTTTGTGATGACATGTACACGTTAAAAAAGGTGCATATGACAAATACCAGAAAAGAAAAAAACTAGAAAAGGGATTTTTTGGATGAAGGAGGGGGAATAGAGAAAACTTATAAATGAGAAGTGCAATTTCTTTCATTAGGCATCGATGAGTTCTTTTCTAGCAAGGATAATTATATGCTGTAATTAGTGGTATTTAATTAAATTAGTGGAATTAGTGGGTAGCTTAATTATGTTTAGTACTGCAGTCCACCAATGATAATCGATCAAGTAGAAGGTGTAAACTACCAAATAAGACCCCCATCATTTCTCAACCTAGTCAGCAAATCCAAATAATACATTCATCATAGTAGAAAAATACAAAGCAAGCTATAGAACTGAGTAGGAGAACTAATTGGCAAAAAATTGATAGGGACGCGAGAATCATAAAGAATATTAAAAGAGGACCATTTTGTAGTGATATTGGAACCTATATCACTAACAGAAACATATGGCTCATTAATATTACATATAAGTGAACAGAGATCCTGAATATAAATTTAAAGAGCTCCATAGGAGGCAAAAAATGCTATTGCAAATCTTAGTAGATTCAAGACATCATATGTTAAAGTGAGAGTAGTCTTAAGTCGTAAAAACTTAGTAGATTCAAGACATCATATGTTAAAGTGAGAGTAGTCTTAAGTCGTAAAAACAATGTCCTGTAGATGTTCATGCTCAGCAGTTGAAATAATAATAATGAGTGTTATACATTATTACTATTTGTTATGCAGTGCAATATGAGAGAGTTCATGAATCTAAAATTCAAAGAGCTCCAGAGGAGATCAAAAAGTAATACTAAAACTTGGTAGAGTAGAGACATCAGATGTTGAAGTGAGGATAGTGGTAATACTGAAATATTTCAAGAGATGTTCATAATCAACAGCATAAATAGCATGTGCAATTGTTAAAGACGATCTTGAATCAGGTATTAGAGGAAGAGAAAAGTCAACATTAACATGTGACAGGTGGCCAAACTTCTACCACAAATTCTGAAGAACGCTTGGACGTACCACAATGCATGTAGATATGGAGTCCTCCTTTTCTTTACCAAGACAACAATCTATACAATCACAGAATATTGTGGACATGACAAACATTTTGATATGGAGAATATATAGTAGCAAGAAAGAGTTTCTCAAGTCTCCTTTAAAGTCTTCATAAACATCACAGTAGAAGAAATTTTAGGCTTCATATTGTTAAGAAAACAATGATAGCATAGTCAAAGCGCTTCCATGAGGCATAAGCAGGATCCTTGGAGTCAAGAGGAGAAGAAGCCAGGAGCTTTTCCTTCCATGTGAACCTATAAAGCATCAAAGTGATCTAATCCAAAGAAGATACCTGACACCATTGATTTGATGTTGGTAAAAAAAAGTAGTAGTGAGTTTGACTTCATAGCTAGAATTAGTAAGATTCAATAGATTCACCGAGTGAGAAGAAAAAAAAGGGAGACATAAGATTGAAGATTACAGATTAATACCCATATAACCAAAGAAGAGGCAATACAATCCTAATAACAATTAAGAAAAACCGTAGAATAGGTTGGAGAAGAGGTTTTGGTGGCGAGAGAGAAGAGGGTTCGTCAAAAAATAAGAAGGAAGTAGTGGAAAAGAGAAGAGCGAGGGCAAGGATTTAAAAATCAGTCTCGCTTTGAAATGGTATCGGTATCGGTACTTATAATGTAGGTATATCCTGTATAGATACCATCTAGTGTTAGTATAGGTGGTACATATCGATCCGGAACTGGTACACTAGTACAGACCAAGATTTCAAATCTTGGTTGAGGGGGTGAAAATGGAAGAAGTGACTTATAGAAAAGAGAAAAACAAGAGTACCAAAGAGATGGAGACAGGTGATTATACTGTGCTCTTATACCAAGTTGAAAAAAATACAATAAATTTCACTAAGTTGTCCAAGTAGGTTTAAATACTGCTACATACCAAACAATAAATCCAATACATATTGGTCATAGCCATGATTAGTCAATAACAGGTGAGATTGGTATGCCCAGCATATCATGTGTCTGTATGCCCAATCAATACACCAATATGTACTTGTCCAAGTGTGTATAGCACATCGGCTCATAGTAATCCTTGTAAGCCATGATGTCATATATAAGTAGCAATATAAATATACAAGCCATAACAAATCCATCATGTTCAACTTATTCAAGACAAAAAAAATAGTTTGAGAAATAAAATTTATTGAAGTAGGCAAAGAAAAGATGGATATAGTACCTCTGGGCCAAGGAACCGTTCATATCCAATATCACATGAGTACCGTGCTCCTGTCTTTGGTTTAGCCCCAATCCATTGCTTTAGATATTTACCAGGCTCTTTGTCATACTTGTTGAATTCCTAAAGTCAACAGGAACAGTAATCAGTTGATGTAACTAAATAGTGGTACTACCATTCCTAAATCTATTTCCATAGGCCATGTTTTAATGAAATGATATCAAATCTAAACATAACCATAAATCTTCCTGTTTCTCTGAATCACTGTGTCCCCATATGAATATTAGAAAACCTTGTACCATAATAGCATCTAGTTCCGTTGGGAAGAAAATCAGTGGTGTTTAAATACAACAAAAAAAACAGCTATGAATTCTAGTTCCAATTAGGCATCATGAATAATTTGAGCGGGCAGTCTAGATGAGAACTTTCTGTAAAAGATTGTACAACATTCAATAAAGATTACTACGCAAACGCAGATATCTTTTTGAGTTAATACAGGATTTTCATTCTAGACAATTATGAATTTATGATGTCGTCTAAAATCTTAGTAGTTGCCACTCACATAAATAGCAAATAGATACAACTCTAATCAATCAAAAAATCATATTCATATGAAGAAATGATAAATATGGTACATAAACTTAGGCTTGTTCCTCCAAGCTTCTTCAGTATCAATCAGAATTAATGTATGTTACGTATTGAATTACACAATAAATAAAATTTGATGTTATTTGATAAGAATCAAACAGTGGCTTAGAAGGCATTGGGTAAAGAAAAGAATTAAACAGAAGGCAACAGGTTTCAGTATTATAAAGGAAACAATAGGTACATTTACAAACGAGCAATCTTTATTAGCAATGATTAAAAAATGATTCTTAAAACCAGCTTTGAAATTTGTAAAATGGAAGAGTTTCTACTGACAGAATGGAAAAAGTGTGCCCAGCAGCAATTCTAAATCAAGCATAGGAGTCAAATTTTCCTTCTTGGCTTAGTAAATTAAAGGATAAATTACCTTGACAATGTCTGAACAAGTGTAACAATATGTTTCTTTGATCTTCCTTGCTATTTCAAAAGAATCCTCAGGTGGTATATGTTCTCCCCTCTCCTACAGGAATCATCAGCAAGTCACAAGTCATAATGGTTGCTGCTCGGAAGTTGGAACACTATAGTGTGAACGTTCATGCAAAGCATTTTTTAAATAACAAATCTGAGAGCCCATTGCTGCGCTATGCAAACAACCTCAATTCTTGAAAATTATTAAAATTATGATCAATAACTGAATTTTCAAATATTCGACAACTATCAATTGAATATTTAACATAGCATGCATGTGATATTGATATTGTCAGGGAAAAAATATCAGGTTATCCAAGTATGTTATCCTTGCATGGTATTACTGATTTTCATGATGTCTTCAGGTAAACCCTTTGTATCGTTTTTCACAAGTTATCAAACTACCAACCTCCTTAACCATATGTGGTTTTAGTCTTTAGACCATTCATTTGATATACAATAACCAATATGCATGACCTAAGGGCATTACTGTCATTTCAATGAGTCACATGGAATGGCAAGTGCGTATTGGAGGTGGTTAGTATACTAACAATGCAAAACATACACAAGCAAAGTGATAAAGAAACCCTCAGGTGAGCATCTTGAAAACTGGTTAACCATATGCTGCGAACCTAAAATTTGCCTATTGTATGAAAAAGGAGAAACCTACTGGACAATTGTAGAAATGCAAAAGGCATGTTAACAAAATTATC
Organism: Costus lasius; assembly: GCA_027563935.2. Classification (NCBI taxonomy): domain Eukaryota; kingdom Viridiplantae; phylum Streptophyta; class Magnoliopsida; order Zingiberales; family Costaceae; genus Costus; species Costus lasius. Next base: position 105,553,746 of record CM050453.2, read on the forward strand.
TTGATGTATTACTCAACAATAATATTAATGCTCAAGAGTCACAAACACTTAAATGGCTTTCCTAAATTAATACATCACATGAAGCCAACTTAAATAAGTTGCATCTGCAACAATGCTATATGGATACTCTTCCAGTCGATCTTGTAAAGTTCCCACCAGCTATGCTACTGAGGCAAATAAAGTTCAAAATTCCGTGAGGCACATACTTTACAAATTTAGAATCAATATAAATTTACAGGAGAATTGCTGCCAGAAAGAGTAAACATGCTGACTTTTTCAATATTTTATACTGAAATGCCCTTTTTAATATTTTCTAACAAATATATAAGGGTAACGAAAAGTCACCATATTGTACATATGTTGACCTCTATCATGCCTCAACCTATAATATCATAGACTCGATACCACCAAAATTGTCCTACAGAGATACAAATACTATGCCACCTCATTCAAAGAGAGGGCTTCGATGCTTTTATAATTTAACTGTATTCTTATTACTTCATACTTCCAGCATCTAAATATCACTAAATCTTGATGAAGCATATTATCCTAATACACACCTCTCAACGTCAAAAGTAATTCAATCCAAAAAATCTATCAAGTGTAGAAACCTATACAAAGCTCGATGTACTTTTGCTGTTTTTGCATAGGGTAAAAACAACTAATGTTGCTTAAATATAAGTGGAATAATACAAGTGAAGTAAAAGAAGAGGAGAGATGGAGGATAGAAAAATGGAGGGCAATGAACAAACGAAGATAACTAGATGAAAATTAAGAAAGAAAAAAGTACAGACATAACTCTTGTGTATACAGCAGAAGCAACAAGACCACCCATTCATGAATTCTCAGTAATTACAACCAAAGTTTAAAATATTAGTCCAAGCACTTGTCAAGCCTCTTGCTGGATTAGTACTTAATGCACTGACGCTTGGTATAGCGCGAACATTTCTGGCCCTCTCAGACATGTTTTAAACTAGCCTCATCCAAGGTTTATATTCTTGGAGTACAAACTGAGATAAAATATATTGGCCTCATCCCACCACATAAGATCTATTTACCAGTAAAAATATTAAATCGGCTAATTCAACAATTAACTTTGTTGGTTGATCATATAGGTGAGATGTATATTGAGATAGATACAGTAGATTCCCTAGTTTGTTCATTGTCAGATCATCTACTTGCAAACCATCATTGTCTTCATGGTTCTTCCTCACCTTAAACAATTGATCGGTCAAGCAAATTAACAACTTTTTTTACACTTGTTCCTACTTTTGTTCTATAATCCACAAGCATAAGGCTTAAGCGCATGTGTAGTGGATATAGACCAACTTTTCCAAGCAACAATAGGCAAGCCTATTGCAAACCTTTATACTAACCAATGCAAAATAATGGTCCAATTATGCCCTCACTAATAAAATGATGTTTTACATTTAAGGATATACACATTCTTGAATCTTTTAACACTATTATTCTAAAATAAGTGTCACCTATTCCCTCGAGAAGAAATGTAATTTAAGTGAAACCATTTGGATGTTACCCACCCAATATTCATCTTCTTCACATTTGTGTAGTAGTTAAGGCCTGTTTGCTTGTTCACCAACTAAAGACAAACTCTAGGGTCAAGGTTGATTAATTCATGCCACCCATCCTTGGCAAAAGTCCAAAGAAATCTCAAATTTTAAGGCATCCCTAGGATTATGCACTTTAGCTTGTTTGGCTTTCATACACACTAGCACTCCAACTTGTGTGTAATAGAGGAGGCTCTTCTTCACTTTTGTTGGAGTTGCTACTCTTGGCCTTATAGTAAGGTGATTCAACACAATTTTTAATCTGATGTTATATGGGCGACAATCACAACACAAACCAATTTAAGAAAACCACAATACAGACCCTCCTGTGTTTGAACACCCAGTCCATTAAGTAAAATGTGTTAGAACTCTGGTATGTTGTATGTTGTAGCCCGAGGTAGACTGATATGGGTCAAAACTAAAAGCCTTAGTTTGACATAACACATGGAAGAGGCTAGCAATCTTGCAAATTGAACTCTTGAATCACAAATAGCGATGTGTAAGAACTCATATGTTGTAGCCTGAGATATGACAGGTAGACCTATATGGCTCAAAACTAAAAGCCCAAGACATAACACATGAAAATGGCTAGCAATCTTCCTTGAAGGCAAATTGAACTCTTGAAGCTCAAACTGCAAGCTCCACCTTAAGCACCTTTGATGCGCAAATGTTACTCATATGCAAGTCACAACAATGCTCAATGGTCATAGTCATCACATTCTTCAACTAAATAGTCTTTATTAGTTTTGGATATGTTTACATGCTCTCTAATTAACTGTTAGACTTCTTAAAAACTTTGGTGCAATAGATGTTGCTTCATATGAGCGCTTACACTGTTAAAAAATAATATTGCAATAAACACATTGCCAATGATGACTATTGTCTACCAAATTGTAAATGCTTTCATGCAAGATTCACATAATGATATTTGGAAGTAATAGATGGAAAAACCAATTGGTCGTATATCAAGGTTTTTACCTAATAACCAAACCTAACCGAATTCAGTTGACTATCCTATTATATTACATAAACCCAACTCGAGTATTTAAATGTATATCTATAGTACCTAATCTATAAACAAATCTTTGGTTTTTATTTTTTTATAAATCCTTCAATAATATAATATTATAAATTAATTTTTTTTTATATATTTATATAGTTATTATTTTTTGATTAATTAGTGAAGAATTTGGGTAGACTTATTCATTTATATTTTTAATCAGATGTTGGGTCTTCAGTTTTGGGTGTACATACTCATCACATATGAGCATGCCTCAGTTAGTTAATTAAGGTAACCAAATCTACTATAAATCAAGGATCACAAAATCGGCAACTCAGTTCGGTGAGCTACTGTACCAGCCGGTATGCCGGTGATTCCGAGCTTTCTCTTCTCCCCTCTCGCTTCCTCTTCTCGTACTTCTGCTGCAAGCGGAAGCTTCGTACGAAGCCTCTGCTGTCGGCGGAAGCTTCGTTCGAAGTCTCTGCCACCGGCAGAAGCTTTGTTTGAAGCTTCCTTTGCTGGCAAAAGCTGATGGAAGCTCATATCAACAGTATTTACCCTTTCTGATACCGGTCGGTCACCGGACCGGTTTTATTATCTTTGCTATGAATAGGTTAGGTTGGTTTGAGTACCCAAATAACTTGGATTTATTGTAATACTTTATAACAAAATGATGATCACTGAGTCTGAAAACAATTTAGTAGGGTTTGAGAAAGTTAAAGAAATAGAGTCTTGAAAAATTTTGAGAGGCTTTGATAGACTAAGTTGTGCGCTCAGGAAAAAGGTGTTGAGGGATTAAAGAGGCTGAAAATCATCCAAAAATTGATCCAAACAATTAGAAAAATGGTTATGAACATTTGGAAAATATTATAATTAGCTAGAATAATACACAATACCATCCTTTGGTACTAGCCACTAGATATCGACTGGTATAATTAGCAACCCAGTTCCACCAGTTTGAAGGTGTTTCATACCATCCCATCAGTTCAATACAATTTGCACTTGCTGCCCAGTTCAGACTGACGCATGAATCTTTGATATGATAATAAATAGAAAATGTTATGACTGCCTATATATCTATCATGACCAAACATATAATGAGATGAATACCATATTCACTGTCCAGTCAACACATACCCGTAAACTGAAATTTGAAAGAGAAAAAGAAAATGATAGGATATTGAAGAATTTAAGAACACGTGTGAAGTAAATTGCTAATAAGTTCTGCTTTCCACTTCCATCAATTGCTAATAAGTCACAGATTAAGCTACATTCTGCTTACAAGTCACGCAGAAGAAAATTACTTGAAACTTGAGAGTATGTTGAATTACATAATAGGCAAAGAAAAGGTGTAACATCGCCATTTGCTACCTTCATAAGTTGCTGAATAAACTGGGTTACATCCTTGCCTGCAATAGGTATTGATCTGATACTACTGCCTATCACATAACCATCTGCAACAGGTACAATATGTGTTGCACCATCTCCAACATCAACTACAACGCCTGTCATTTCACACTGAAAATTATACCAGTCAACATAAACTATACAAGACAAGTGAGAATGCAGGTCAAGCTAAATTAGACTACATAAAAATCCCAAAACAAAAAGCATGACAAAGTAGTGATTTTAGATGCCATGGCATGTGAAGAACAAATTTCTATGCAACTTCATCAAAATAAAATAAGGCAAATGTTTGCGAAGGGTGGAACCGTGGTTTTAGAATATAGATATTAATGATTAATCAAGTTTCCCACAAAAAGTATTCTGATATTCCAGCCTTTCAATAAATATTATAAAATGTTACTCCTATTTAGCCAGGTCATGATGCGAGCTCTTTAAATCCCAGAAGAAACTTCAGCCTATAGTGTTACACCAATGGGTCAAAATCACTTTAGTACTTGAAGTTTATGGATCATGTATAAGCACTGTCTTGGAAGTTGGCAACCAATTGGTGCTCAAAACAAACAAAAATGCATTAGCTCATAGCACGTAAAGAACAATGAACATTACATTTATCACGCTAGTGCTCACAATAAACAAAAGCAAATGAACTACACAAAGGAAAAATAGGTCCCTCTGAAATTTTAATTGGTAAAAAGACTTGGCGTATTGTAAGGGCAAGAGAATTTGCAATTTGCATCAAGGTTTTGAAATAATATAAGGAAAATGTTAAATTCTTAATGTGGATGGAATTCAAACAGAAATTGATTGCACAAGAGCAAATTCAGTAAAAGCTCTTAATTGTTTCTACATTTTCCACAGCAAGCATAGTGAAAAAAAGGAATATGGACAATGATTTGCATCTTAGCTAAATTATACTCCGAAAAGAAATCAAATGAACCATTTGCATCTTAGCATAATAATTTTTCCTCATATAAAACTTGAAGACAGAAATAATACATACATTGCCATTTTGTTGTTTGAAGTTTAAATATAATGTAAAATGTCATGATAAAGAAAAGTATGTAAGTGACATCAATGACGTGTCCCATTTAGAGTAACAGGACATTTAAGAAGGACTTGAAGAAAAATATCCTGCCCCTTAACTGGACATTAATAACTCTTAGGCTGTGTTTAGTAGAAAGGAAAGAAAGTAAGAATGAAAGAAAGTTTGAAAGAAAGGAAACTAAGAAAGAAAAGAAAATAAAAAAATTATCCCTCCCTATGTTTATTTAGAAAATACAAGGAAAGAAAGCATAAAAGATTAATATATTCGCTCTATCTTCCTATTTTTATACTTCTTTTGAAATAAGCATCAGATGCTCAACACTGGAAAAGTATAAAAATCCTCGAATCCGGTATGAGAGGGGGCATAGGAGGAGCATGAGGCGTCGGTGTTGGTGTGAGGGAGGCACAGATGAGTCAGAGTCGGTGCCAGCATTGGTGTGAGAGGGACATAAGAGGCGTTTGAGTGTACAGGAGGGTGAGTTTAGGAGACATAAGTAAAATGACAACTTTTCACCCGATTTGAGCAAAAGCAAATGAGTGGATTTTACCCATACTTTCCCTCATGTTTTCCTTTCTTTATTTTCCATATTTCCTACTAAACACACTTAAAAAGTGATCTTTCCAACTTTCCTTCCCTTCCCTCCTATTTTCCTTCCTACTAAACATAGTGTTAAAGTGAGGAGGAGATTGCAAAGTGCACAAGTTTTATATTTACAACCAAAATATCTAGAAATATGCTTAATTATCACCATGAATTATTGCATATGCTCATCAAACCTTTGTCGGGCTCTCATCAAGAAAATAATTATCAATTATAGAGAGTATATTTTAAGCTACTTTGATCAAGCACAACATAAATTTCATTGATCCATATATGTAAATATATAGTAGAAGCTGTCAATATGTCCAACACATCATTATTTTGAACTTTTCATGTGATACCCAATGTAGTCCCACATGGGAAGTGGGAAAAAATTATATGTTACTTAAGGCCTATGGAGCTTACAATCTAGTTTAAGCATTTTGAAAACATTGGCTTACAACTTCAGTTTGAGCATTTCTAAAAGAGCTACATTGTTTTAGATTCAGCATAAAATGGTATCAAAGCAAATCTAACCTTAGGCCTTGTTTCCTTGGTGGGAAACAAGGGAGGAAAGAAAGAAAAGCACTGCTTTCCCTCGTTTCCTTAAACGGATGGAAACTCTTTGATGGAAAACACAAAGAAAAAAAGAGCTGCTTTTCCCTCGCTTGTGGTTCCGCCCAAATCGGGCGGAAACTCTCCTTCTGTTCTTCCCGCCGCCCGCTCTCCTTCCTGTTGCCCAATAGCCAGCAGCTCGTGCCTTCCTTCCCATCACCGTCGCCGCCACCGGAAGCCCCCTCCCTTGCCACAGCTGTCTTCTTCCCCATGTGAAAATGGTGAACATGTGCAAATCATGTGCAATCATTTCCTTCTGCAGTTTTTTCCTTTCCTTCCTCTTTCACTTTCCCTCTTTTTTTCCATCCGTGCAAGGAAACTAGGCCTTAGACATGATGAAGATCTAATAGAAAAGGGTTGTGCTAATAGTGAAGCAACAATCAGACTATATCATATGCTGCCAACTTGGGATGGTTTTGAGCTATGGGTTAGGTCTTGACATTAATGAGGATGTTAAGGCCCCGTTTGGGAGTGCGGAGCAACCCGCGGGTGTAGAATGCACCATAACGTGCATATTCACAACATTTTCCCCTGTTGTGCAGCCATGACCCATGCAAACGACCCATGGTTTTAAAAGCCGGTTTGGTGTGGCATACCAACATTGTGCATAGTGATTTCGCTCATACCGGTCTCATACTGGACCAGTACAAACTAGAAATTTTGGTCCGGTTAGGACCGAAATTTCAAACACTATGTTGACCTACGGGTAGGTCCACACACTCCCCTAGCTAGCCTCATTGGTAACAATATGGCACAAAATCTAAGAGCATAGGGTTCGATCGAGTTGCCTTCACTTTTCCCTTCTTGCACTCTACCACTAAACTATATTATAGAAACACATTACGAAAGGCAAATATTCCCATAATTATAACATTCTTGAAAGGTAAACATTCCTCTAATTCTAACATTATGAACTAGAGGTATAAATACAAATTGCAAAGAGTATAGATGCAACTTAAGTCGTGTAATACAAGAGATAAGATTGTTGTGCAGTACTAGAATTTAGAAGGCCATGTTCTCCAACGTGGATTTCCCATTAGAGTAGTTAGTTTCTTAGTAGGCAATTCCTTTTATTATATATGTTGGTGACATATACTCATGCTTGTATAGAATAAAGATATTTTTCATTTAACTAATTTGTTTCAACATGGTATAAAAGTGATCATAAAGTGTTCCAGCTTGTGCCATTGTTGGCAACAACACCAAGTCACCAACTATGGTCGACAACAAAAAAAACTTTTTTCTTAATTCTTTCCCTTCCAAGATGTTCAAAACCTAATTCCCTCTAAACTCTTATTCACACAAGGTTCCTCCTAACCTTAGCCACCATGAAACTACCCCTTGAGGATGTCATATTCACCTCCACCAGCCTAGACCACTTCACCACTTGTGTCATTGATGATGTCCTTAGATGATTCTATAATATTTCCCACCACAATCAACTCTTGCTCCCCTTTGAGGTCATCACCACTATCAACCATGGTGCCTATGACTTGAGTCTCATGCTCATCAACAATGTGTGTCATCTCAATCCTCTCTAAGAACCTTAGTTTGTAATTGCAAGCAAAATTTTCAATCTCAGTAAACACTAATGTACCAATCTAATCTCAAATCAGAATATACAATATGTATGACACAAGTATGTTTCCATAACAAGTGCATCGACACATGAAGGTCATGTGTCAGTCATATCTTGAATCGATCAAGGTTAAAAACATTGTACAAGTGCCCTCAAGCAATGGTGTGCATCTCCATCTCACACCAACTCAAGTGTTCCTCTTTTTGTTAATCCAATAATTTAGAGCCAGCATCTTGAACATGGCATGTAATACTCACTGCCCCTCCGATCCCACTCCTATGACTTCACTGTCTCCTTGTTGCTCCTTCAAATTGCTTCTTTATTATCCTTGACATCTTTTCTGCATTCTACTCCACCTCCACCACTTCCTCCTTATGTTGAAGGCTCCTCCACCTTTGCCTCTCTTTTGCTACTCCCCACTTATCTCCACCTCACCATCTCCGGTTGTTACAGAACTATGGATCATATCCAAAGTTTTTTATCCTCTTTTAAGGCAAAAAATAGAAGGTCAAATCTTACACTAGATATAGACCTTGTAAAATCAGCTCATCTCCTTCCAAATATTTTTGATGTGACTAATAGCACTTCATCCTACCTGCATGTAGTGCTCTCATTTCTTCTTACACTAAAAGACAAACTCCTGTTCAATAAAGATGCAAACAATATACACTTTCTTCTCTTGCATGTGCATTGATAGAAAACACTTCACTTGCATGTTGGAGCAGGGTGGAAGAACAAAGAAGAGAAAGAAAAGAAGGAAAAGAATAGAAGAAGGAAAAAAGAGAGGTGAAGAAGGAGAAGAGGAAAAAAAAGGAGAGAGAAGACCTGGCATGTGAACACGTGTCTAGGCAGACGGCAGATGCGGTCTGCTCGGGCAGGCAGACATGGTCCACTCTAGCAGCAGATCTTCTTCCACTTCTTCTCCCTCTTCTGTCCGATACATAATGGTCTAGACTGGCACCAAGTCTCGGACAGAAATTATAAACTTTGCTTACAACATGTCTACTCTTCTTTGCATGACAAATAGTGAAACATATGAGAATTCTTTTTTATGTGCTACAGATACCTCCACTCATCTATGAATGTTAGCAATTGTAATAATATGTAACAAGTTGAGCTTGAGGCAATGTGTTAGAAGTTAATTTATATTAGGCTATATACCCATGTTCTCCGTCATGGGTAGTTAGTTCTTACTTCAAGTCAATAGTTCCTCAGCATCTTTATATATCGGTGATATGTACTCAAGCTTGTAAATAATATGAAGTTAGTTTTTTTGTCCACTCATCTCAACTTATAAAATAGCCAGAACCCACCTTTGAAGTCGTGTAACCAGCAGCAAGGGCTAGCACTGGTTGAACTGCTATATAGAGCCCAGGAATATTAAATGTTTCAAACATGATTTCTCCTGCATATTCACGGTGTTCAGGAGCAGTAAGAGGACTCTCAGTCAGGAGAAAATAGTGATCCTCAGGGTCACAGCGTAAATAATCAAAGATGCATTGCTGCCAAAATCTTTCCATTGTGTCCCAGTTCTTCACCTGCAAAAAGGCCAATATAAGCTTTCTGGAATCCTCATGGAAAACTTAAAAACGCTGTCATTTCCATTACTATCATACCTGACCATGATGAATAGGGTAGCTAAGGTTGTATGTACTAGTAGAGCGAGAACATGATAAAGCTTCCTCCCCAATTACAAAGTCAAGGTCAGCCATCACGCTGGCGCTATGCTGTGCCAGCCAATTTCCCTTACCAGAACTCTTTGGTTGATTTGAAAAGGACTCATTGACAGCAACCACAGTTGGGATGATGAAACTAGGTTCGACGTTGCCAGAAAATCCCATTTTTGTATACCTAGAAATTTAATTTAAGCCTATAATTTAAACAGGAAAAAGTTACAGCTATGAATACTATGACTGAAATCAAACAGTGAAGTTTTGGCGGTCATTTTCAGTTGATATTGGGGGAAAAGTTTCAGCAATATCATCTGCATGTTTATGCAGAAAAGTTCATACGTAATAGTAATTGCCAACTGGTAAACATGTACAGGTCATTCTATACATCACGGCTGGAGATGCTAAATTAAGGTGCAATGAGAAAGTTGGTTCTGAAGTCTTCGCTAATCCAGAGACCAGCATTTCAAGGAAAGAAGAAAACAAACTCAATGCACTGGTCTATATACGAAGGTCAGATTCACTAGTTTAACCTCAACAGTCATGTATATTTTTTGCATAGCCCACAAATCATCAGTAAAAAAAAATTGAATTTAACAAGTACGAAGTATAACCATATTAGAGATAAGAGTTAGTTTTGGATATATTAGTTATTTGATAGTTCATTGTTTTTATTTACCGTCGCATCCTTTCATCTGTCTGTATATAATGTAGATCCATAGACTTACAATTGGTTACTTGCCTCTCGCTTGGTACAGTGCAGGTTACCTAACCTAGGTCCATCTGCAGATGCTGCCCCCCTCCCTTTTTCAACCACAATCTTTGCTGCCTCCCTTCTCCTCAGAGAATTGCTGCAATACTATTTCTACAGTATCACAATATTACTGCAAGTCTCGCTACAGCACCGCAAGGAGAAAAAAGAGGAAGAGGAAGGACTAGGGATGCCTAAAAACCTTAATCCTCAACCCTTTGTCCTATGCTTTTATCTTCTTATCTTTGTGGCTCAATGGTACATATTAGCTCTTCTTTTGACATGAAGTTGGTATCCTCCTTGACACAAATCCTCTTATGAACTTTGAAGTTCCATTTGCATGGTGTATAATTGGTTAGTCAACAGCATAGAATCTCACCTTACTTCTATGTTTTGTGTTACTGCCGAGGAAATTTCTTATTCTCTGAAGAATATTTTCTCTCAAGAAATGTTTTTATCATGTTTATAAACCGTATGAAGAAATTTTCTCAATCATGTATATATAGAATTTTAGACCTAAAACAAACAAATATAAACAACATATTAAAAATATGACACTAACACTAATTATCCAATAGCATAAAAGTAATTGCTAACTTAATTAATAATTAGGTAATTCTATTCTAGTTACATCATATTTTATAGAAGGCCGTGTTATCTTATCCTATGTCTATTGAATTAATTGTATAGAAGGACATGTTATCTTATTTTATATAGATGGGTTGTAATAAAATGGTATCCAATAGACAAACCCAGGCAGATTTTAATAGGAAATAGTTGTTATGGAGGATGGAGCTATTATTAGATCGACCTCAAGTGCTATCAACTAATGATGGTTTGCAGCGCTAAGTTAGGCTTTTGGAGCTTGATGAAGATGTCAAGCCTTAAGAATCCCTCAGAGTTTTATTCCATATTTGATATAATAGTATGAGGGTAAGGATTATGGTTTGTAAGACCTAATAGTTACTAATATTAACTTTGAGTTAAGCATTTTATATTGAGATACATTGTCCTAAGTCTATCATGTTATTATAAGTCAAAATACTATATGAAGAAACCTAGAATCAATCATTTAAATGTTGTCTTGGGAAATTTGCACTACTTCAGGAAAGATTAAGGGCTTTTTATATAAGAAACATGATATCTGTTTATGTATAACTATGGAAGCAATCTGTTATATGAAATTCATTATCACTACATCTCTATTGGAGGCAAGTCAGTTGCATGAAGGTGTAAGAAAGACAAAATTTTGTTGCTGGATCAAGCTTTGAAACTAAATAATGTATCATTGCAAGATAATCTTGGTTGAAGCCTTTACTTACAAAGATTGATATTTCTTCTTTCGTACTAATACTTTTGCATTGTAACAATAAATTTGCTGTTTATATTGCAAACAATCTACTTTTTCATCATAAAACCACATATGTAAAGGTGAATTGCCACTTTATGGTAATGCAATTTTCATATATTATTACGAATTTATTATTTCTTTTTAGTCACTAAAGCACTCTTCTATAGAAAAATATATAATAAAGTAAAGCATCATTTTTATATTTATGTATATAACCAAGACAATAAATCAATAAAATTTTGATTATTTACTTGTCACTGAATATAATATTACATCCACTCTAAGTTGTACATTTCTGCCAAAAATCTTCATCATAATCGTGATAATCTTAAGCAGGGATAGTAGAAATTAGAAAATCACTAGGAACAATAATAATCTAGCCAATCCTCACATATTCAATCACATCGTTTCCATTGGATGTGCTACATTCCTTTGACAATGAACTTTGAACTATGTAGTTCAAAATCATAAATTGCACTCCCATACCAATCGTTATATAATGCTTTGAGCGAATCGGTTAGTGTAGACGAGTAACAGATGTTAATATGTTATTCCTAGTTCGTTCGTCCGTTGACCTTCAGCGCTCCTATAGCAATGGGCTTTATTTTTCAACGTTGTTACTGTTCCTTGCATAAGATGAATTTCCAGAATCCATGCACTTCCGCTTTATCCACCTAGCAGATAGCATTGGAGGACCGCAATGCAAACACAGAAAATTGCAAGAAATCCCAGTTAAGGCGCATCATATTATTGAATCCAGTCATAATATCGTCCTAATAATTCAACTGAGTCCTCTTAGTCATCAAGCACCAGTTCTTAACTGCAACCATGTCTTCGCACATCACCGCAATCTCGCCGCGCCATTCCTGGCATCTTTCAGATTATAGACCCCCCTCAATTGAACTGAGATCCAAACTCCTTTACAGAAACAAAAAATAAAACGAAATTTCATTCTAGATCCTCGAAACCCCAAAAGATGATTAGTTCTGGGGTTACCTAGTCAACCTTTTTACTCAAATTCTCAACTTCGATGCAACAAAGAACCGAGCTGAGAGTCAATCCACAATGTCATACTGCCTCAAGCAAATGTGCAAGAAATGAATCGAACCCGCAGCAAAGACAATGCTCCACAGTAAAGAAAGAAGTCAAAGGAGTCAGATGTCGCTCGTACCCGGTGCCGTTGTCGATGACCACCGCCGGTCGAGAGGAAGCGTCCATTTGGATACTTTAGGGAGGATCTGCCGCCGAGATCCGAGATATGACGCCGCTGAGGGCAACCGCTCATGGTAGTGGCGCCGTCGGCGGCGGCGCTGATGTAGATCCCGAGCCAAGTGTGTGAAGGAAAGCGCGGTGTGGTGATGTCAAGACAAAGGCTACCACTGAAGAGGCGGAGGAGGCGGCGTGGACGGGACGCGACAGCGGCGGCTCAACGCGAACTCATCATGGCCCGTCTCATTCGGGTCCCGACGATTACCGCACGAGCAAGCGATGTCCACGGCTGCTTTTATTAGCCGGCGATTCTTGCCTCCGCTTCTTTAGCCGTTCTCTTTTTGCTTTTTAATACATCTTTTATGTTTTTGTTTCTGAAAGCAATAGTGTTTTCATGTCCAGTTTTGATCTAAAAATTAGAAGGCAGAAAGCAATTTTTTATTTGGATATTTTAATTTAATTAATTTGATCTGGAAAAAATAAGCTTTTAATTTTCCATTAAACACCACAAATCATGCCAAAAACTAGTGGCTATAAAAAATGGATTGCGGCTTGACCCGAGTCCAACGAAGAGCGGAGATTGGGGAGAACTGAACTCATTCGCAATCCTACTCCCGATCGACGGGGAAGAGCGGAGATCTATAGAGGAGGAAGAAGATGGTTCGGGTGGCGACCTACTTCGCGATGACCTTCGGCGCCTTCCTCTTCTGGAAATCCATGGACAAGGTTCATGTCTGGATCGCCCTCCACCAGGACGAGAAGGTTTCCCCTTTCCTCCTCCATTCTAGTTCCATCTGATATGGATCAGTGGTTCCTATTGATTGTTCCCAAGATCTGCCGACATTGTTTTGTGCATAGCGGTCAAACATCCCTTAATTCAATTTCTTTGCTGAGCACCAAGCATTTGCTGTTTTTTTTCCTGTTTTATCTGTGAAATTCCTTTCGGTTTTGCTCAAAGTAACAGTATCGGAGCTACTTCCTTTGTCGATTCACTTGGCTTTCGACTGAAAATTGAGCAATAAATCCATTTCTTCACTTATCCTTTTCCGTTTGCCCCATCTTATTTGGTCCTAATTCTTCCTGAAATGTGAAGGATAGTTGAAATTCGATATACTTAAGAAAATTAGAAAGAGAATAGATCTCTTGTAACTGTCGCGTTTCACTAACGTTTCACTATGTGACAAAGCATTGAACTTTGTGTGCAGGATGTTTGATTTCGTAGCTCCTACCTAATTGGATTTGCCCGTTCAGTACATACGTAGTGTTAGGCCTGGGTCAGGCCGGTTCGGCCCAACCCAAGCCCATGCCTACAACGGAGGAAAAAGCCCACATGTGTAGAGATGGAAAACTCGGTCAACGGAGGACGTTGACCAGAGCAGGCACGCGGCATCGAACAGAGTCCGATTCGGACGCAAGCAGCGTCCGTCTTCTTCGGAGGTGGTTGAAGCAGCCCACATGGGAGCTCCCTTCGGCGAGATCCTCGGCGTGGACGAGGAAAACGGGCGAGCTCTGGCGGACGCGTACGAAAGGAAGGGGCGACGAGGTCGGCAGCGGCGAAGCCATCCTCTCGCAAGACCCGGACAAACGCCAAGCGGCTCGACGAGGATGCAGACGCGGACGACGATCTCGTCCAAGGCGGAGGAATCGGAGCTCGAGCGGATCAGGCGGAGTCGCAGATGGCGGCAAAGGTCGCGAGAGACGCGGACGACTCGAGGCGTGAGAAGCGGGCGGCTTCATCAGCGGAAGACGCGTTCCGGAAGAGAGGAAGGCAGCGGCAGCCTTCGCCTATAAAACGTGCAACAGAGGACGGAGCTCGGGGTGCGCAGAGGCGACACCACAGAGAGGAGCGCGCGACGTGACAGCGGCTCCTCCCGGCGGGTCGGGGAGGACGCCCCTCCAGGGCGAGAGCCCATTACCAGCGGCGAGATTGAGGGAGCCGGCGACGACGAACGTCGAGGCGAGAGAAAGTAGAGCGAGAGACTGTAGCCGACGATGGTCGGCGAGGGAGGGAGAGGGGCACCGGCGACGATGGTCGGCGGCTTGGAGAGGCGTTGTAAGCTTTCTGAGTGGAATAAAGCTTTAGCTTCTTCAATCATCTTCCCCTGTTCGTCTTTGAGTTCGGCGGCGACGAAAGAGCGCGGTGGCGCTCGTACCAGGCGGCTGCCGACGATGAGGTCGGAGGGAGGCGAGCGGCTTTCCTCTGCTCGGCCAACTCCAGGGCGCGGCGTCGAGCAGGCGACGCAAGCGGCGGCTTCGAGCAACGAACGCAGTGGCGTTCGTCCGCGCGAAGAAGACGACTCGCGTTTCGAGGCGAGTCAACGTAGCAGCAGTCAACGGATGAATTCGAATGCGAAATCGAATTCGGACGCTGACGTCAGGCGGACGTCAGCGTGCACAATCGGCGCGGCAAAAGTGAAATCGGCGGACGATTTGAGGGCTGACGTCAGCAAACGAGTGGCTGACGTAAGCAAGGGTAATTTTGACTTCGGTCAAAATCAGGAGAGGTATTTCTAAATTAGGGGTCGATTCCGGATTTTCCTAAATTAGGGTTAGGGTTTCTGAGTGACTCTGTAATTTGGGAAGAAAAATTGAGCGGGAACTAGGGTTTCGAATTTGGGGACAAACTTCGGTCCGGAAACCCTAGCGCGATCACGTTCCGGTGTTCCGCCGGACGGCTCTGAGACAACGGATAAGCGTTGTTTTTAGACCGTTCCGACCGGGGCGTGACACGTAGTGACGTGCCAGTAAATCTTTTGGTTTGGATCAATGATTGGACACAAGCTATCTAGGCATGCAGTCAAATAGATACATTTGTAGTTTAGAACTTACCTTGAGCTGCATGAGGCAGAGGATCTTAATGTTAACAATGTAGTCACTTTTAGCCATAGTCTGATGAAATACTATGGTGATTTGATGAGCCTAAACGCAGAATAAACAAGACACTAGAACTTGAGTAAGGAAAGCTTGTGTGTTGTTTAATACTATCATTATGTTACACCAGGAATATCATTGTTCTGATAGGATTGAGGGAAATCAATAAAGGACTCCAAGTTAACTAGGTCAATATGCTCTTAGATGGTTATTTCGTGGAAATTCTGATTGTCCAGCTCTTCTATGTTCATCTCAGTTCACAATGTCCTTTGCATGTGAATCCAATATAGTCCGAACTGATCTGTCCACTTTCTTAGTAGGCCTGAAATCAATTAAGCTCCACTGAGTATTTACAAAGGAGGAAAGAGATAAGAAAAGAGAAGAAGATTTAATTTGTGATACTATTTGCTCTAGTACTGTTGAAGTTCTTTCATCATTCTACGTGCATTGACATTGCCCTCACGTGTCTTGTCACTATGTGTTGGCTTTGTAGTTGCAAGGAAAGAGTAGGGAATGGAATTTTGGGAGGGGAAAAAGTGATAGGGAAAATGTGTCTCAGGTCAATGACTAATCATGAGCTAACATCTTTATGAATTTGGCTTGCTAACCACAAGACACGAAAGTGCACCAATACACATTTTTAAGTCAAACATTCCTGCTTAAGTTAGTGCATGAATATTGATCATGCACAGGTTATTACTTAGATTACAAAATAAACTACAGTAGACACTGTGTGAGTGGTGTGTAAATCTTTTGCTCGTCATTGTATCTCTAATAAATCAACAGCCAACCTTTATATGCTATGGGCTCTCGTGAAAAAAAAAATGCTTATTGTATAAATGAACAACTTGATTATTACATTGAATTTCATCACTTTCTATATTGAACTCCAAGACCTTCAAATTTCAAGAATGTTTAACCCCTAACCACGCACTTTGCCCATGCACTTGAACTAACTTCAAACTCTCATTCATATGTGACTTGAAAAGAAATTTACTTGATATATTTGTGTTGGGAACGGATACTTGTTTGTTTTTACTTGATTAATCAGTTTGTCGGTTATGAATTTAGGTGAATTTGTGAGCGACATTTTGTTCGGTCTAATGGAGTAGACTTTTTTTCTGCCATTTGTTACCCACCCCTAATCTTCTTCTACGAAGTATCACCTTCACGTAACATCTCTCAGTCACTCAAGTTACCAATTTACTTTTTATCGCAATTTTGACAAGCAAGTTGTGTGAATGTTATATGGTTTGCAACATGGCTGTTTTTAAGCAATTAATAATTTCCTTTGACTAATATATTTCTCCAATAGCATTTTGTGGTTTTGATTCTCGTTTCATCCTTGTCAGAAAGAAAAACTGGAGAGGGAGATGGAGATCAAGCGTCTCAGAGAAGAGCTTCTCGCTCAAGCAAAACAGAGGGACTCGATTGCATAAGATCTTCCAGATTTGAAACTTGATATGATTTAGAGGAGAGTGGTATCATTTTGTTTATGCGAAAAACTAAACTGAGATGTGTTTGGAATTCCTCACACGCTCGTACTTTCATGTGCAAGTTTGGCATTTGCTTCGAATTGACTTGATGCTGAACCTAATCTGTGGTATGTGAAATTCCCTGTTAGATTGTGATGAAAAGGAGAAAAAAAGGATAAATGCTTTAGAATACATTCCAACACCTACAGTAATACTATTCCACTTAAGAATAATGATAATTACCATATTCCATGCTGCAAGGGGAATCAGGGTAGCAGACCCAAATGTGATCATAGACTTGACTATGCTAATATTATGTTTATCGGGTTAATTATGACAAAAATTAATCTGATCATGGCATTAAGTTTTGGACCAATGAGCTAGTTTGCCTAGACAGTTAACGTGTCCACAAACAATGTCACTGTTTCTTTTCCCTTAAAGGAGTGTAGATTTATTCTGCAGCTAACCTGCGGTGAAGCTCGAATTTTATTGTAGTTGTACAGAACCATTTTTATAAATTGATTAATGCTTCTTTTTCTGAATACTGCAATTCCATGCATCGCTAAGTTATTCTTAATGGCAATTGAGGGGTTCATGGCCTGAATATTGTTTAACCTTCTAAGTTGCATTTAACCTTTTGGGCAAATTATAAGGTATACCCTTTCATGTATCTACGTTTAAATATTCAGCCCCATGTTTTCATTATTTGTAGCTAGGACATCGCTTGAGCTAGAATTCCTAATATTCCTCAATCTCACTGTCCTCCTAAATATGTGCACAATTTGATGTTATCCAATTTGTCACTTATTTGTTCATTCTGGTCCGATTCACTCTCAAAAATAAAATTAAATATTCCAGGCCAAAATGTCTCACGAGGTTCATAAACACGACACACTTCCTTGGTGTATAAAATTCTTCAAATAACATAATAATTAAATAAAGGCTACTATACATATGTTAGGATGTTTAACGCTCGGTAATTTGAATAAACATAAAAATTTCTTCGGTCAAACAAGATTGAATGGATGAGTTCAAGGATCAAATTAGATTAGTGTACGTACTTTACAACACTGCAACAGTTTGGAATTATAATTTTTTTAGGAAAACAAACTTTATATCAGTGTTATTAAAGGAAACTCGGAAAGAGCATGTCCCCTGAAGGATGCAATTGAGCTATTATACTATTTGATTAAATATGTTTGAAAAATATAGTGTCATCAGACAGTTCCCCATTAAATCATCAATAATGATAAAGGCTCTAGATTCCTTAAAAAAATATCGATTTATTAATCAAATTATTGGCCTTTAGGTTATACTTAAGTCAGTTTTAAGCACTTGAGGGGGGATATTTAGAGAAAAAGGAAAGATTTATATATTTTTTTATTTTAGTAAAATAAAGAAAAGAAAAAAGAGAAAAATTTTGGGGTATTTTCTTTCCTTAAACTAATCCCTTCAAATAAGATGAAAATTACTTTTCTCTCCCTCTCACGTTTCGACTCTTGCGTTGTACGACCTCACGCCTCACGCTCTCGAACTCTATCTTCTCCACACGCCTCATGCTCTCGACGTCGTTCGCCTCTTGCCAAAAAAACCTCCACTCCAGTTGTCGTTCCCCTCTCGTGTCTCAAGTTGTCGCCGACGCCAGCGGAGGACGGCCGCCCCATGGCCGCCTTGGGACTTGGTGGAGGAGAAACGGTGCGGGTAGCGGGAGGTGGATGGTCGGTCGGCAGAAAAAGAAAGGAAACAGTAAGGAGGCTGTGCGGCGACTGGCCCTCGTCGTTCGCGTCTCCACTTCGCATCTCCAGTCGCCGACGCCAGCGAAGGATGGCCGCCGGGGTCGAGTATGTTGCTGGGTTCCCATGGCCGCCTCGGGACTTGGTGGAGGAGAGACGGCGCGGGCAGCGAGAGGTGGATCGCCGGTCGGCGAAAGAAGAAAGGAAGCAGCAAGGAGGCTGTGCGGCGACTGGCCCTTGTCGTCCGCGTCTTCACCTCGTGTCTCCAATCGCCGACGCCAGTGAAGGACGGCCGTCGGGGTTGAGCATGTTGCTGGGTTCCCATGGCCACCTTGGGACTTGGTGGAGGAGAGACGGCACGGGCAGCAGGAGGTGGATCGCTAGTCGGCGGAAGAAGAAAAGAAGCAGCAAGGAGACTGCGCAGCGACTATTTTCTATTCCTTCCCTTGATCCCAGCTAAACAAGGAAAAGGAAAATGAAATCTGATTTCCTTTCTTTCTATTTTTTTTTATCATGTTTTCTATTTCTTCTTATTTTCTATCCCTTCTTTGAAACAGACTGTAAAAGAATAAAGAAACAAGCCTACGAGACATTAAAAGATTTTTCAAGCGTTATATTTTCTTAAAAATACATGAAAATGATGGTTAAGCTAGACCAAGTGCTTACGAGCAAGCACAATATATTTTTCTATCCCGGTAAAAATATGAGAAATCCTAAAAATCATTTTCGGGAAAAGAAATGGGAATTCGTTGGATAATAGTTATGAGAATAGGAGGAATAGTAGCTATTTTTTTGTTGGTATGGTTAGTGACCTAATGTGATGCAAGATAATTATGGCTGACTTCGAAGGTATCCCTTTTGCTAATTAATATACTTGTATGTTTTGTGCGAAAAAAAGGTCCGCATCTCAAACTTCCCATCATAAAGAGAATCCAAGATCATCCAACAGGATATGAACAGGGATGAAAAAGATGCAGGAGCCAATGTTGACCAGTTTCCATCATAAAGAGAATCCAAGTCAATGCAGATGCATATGACTTGAATGCATCTGAGCTGGCTCACACAGACTCACTGAAACCATTTTGACCTTCCATAGTCGCAACTTGTTCTGTCGGGTGCTGGCGCATTCTGTTTGCGACATGTAATTAAATTCTACACTTGCTATGCCAGAGCAAACTTCCAATGTGGCCAAATCAAATAGCGTCTCACATGAGCTGGCCTCAGCTGGATCGACACTGATCACTACTACTCAGCAATTTGTCGATTAGATATGTCATGAATTTGGAAAACAAGATTAAAAAAAGTCTAACCTTAGCTGCCCAATGTCAATGCCTGTACATCTCAAACAGTGATTCTAACAGTTATGCTATGCCTGCTCTGAGTTAAACAAACCCTTGTTCTTTTAGACTTTAGAATAATATTGGTTCTTGGTCCACTGGAAGCTGAAAGAAATGAACCAGAAACAGGGCCTATCCATCCAAGCCAAAATATGCAGCATCGCTGTGCTCAAAAAACAAAACAAAGCTTACGCATTTGTTCGGTGTAGCGCGTGGGTCCTTTATTCTCCTGTGTGCCACGGCGGGCACGCGGTGGCTGACGCTTCTCTGTAACGTATAAATTTCTCAGCTCACTTCGCCTTCACCACTCCACAGTTCGCTGCCGCTTTTCCAATGATGCTCAGGATCACCTCCTCCACGGCCTCCGACTCCTCTTCCGAATATAGTTTCCCTTCTCTTCCCTCACTCCAATTCCTCGCCCCGGGAGCCACTCATCCCACTGCAGCTCCCTCTTTAGCCTCCTCCTACCTCTGCGTCGCCTCCATCAAGCCGCTACGCGCCTCCTGCTCCGCTCCCGCCCTTGCTGTCTCCTCCGACTCCTCCCTCCTCTACTCCGCCTCCGAATCGGAGGTAACCGTCCTCGACCTCGCCTCCGGCCGCCCGATAGAAGCCTTCGCCGCCGCGCCGTCGGCCGGTTCCGTCAAGTCCGCCACCGCCTCCACGCCATCCTTCCCACAGCCGCTGACCGCCTCCGCCGCCGCTTCCTCCCTGGCAATTACATCTCTGTCCGCCGCCACAAGAAGCTCCTCTGGATCAAGCACGCCGACGCGGTCTCCGCCGTCACCTCCGGCGACGGCCTCCTCTACTCCACCTCCTGGGATAAGACCCTCAAGATCTGGCGCCTTGGCGGAGACCTCCGCTGCTTGGAGTCTGTCGCGGCCCACGATGACGCGGTGAATGCTGTGGCAGCGGCCGGCGACGGCGTGGCGTACACGGGATCGGCGGATGGGAAGATTAGGGTTTGGGCGTATCCCGAGGCGGGGGAGGGCGGTGTTCCCGGGCGGAGGAGGCGGCACAGGCTGGTAGCGACTTTGGATCGACACCGATCGGCGGTGAACGCGCTGGCGCTGAGCGGTGACGGGGCGGTGCTGTATTCCGGCGCCTGCGACCGGTCGATCCTGGTGTGGGAGAGGGAGGAATCGGCAAACCATATGGCGGTCGCGGGATTGCTGGGAGGGCACCGGAAGGCTGTCATGTGCCTCGCATGCGCAGGGGACGTTCTCTTCAGCGGCAGCGGTGATCGGACGGTCAGGATTTGGCGTAGGGAAGTCGGTGAAGGCAAGGGCTACAGTTGCCTGGGCGTGATGGAGGGGCACGTGAGCGGGGTGAGGTCACTGGTGGCGGTTCGGCTTGCGACCGGTTCGGATGCAGATGCGGGTGCGGAGGAGTATCGGGTGTGCAGTGGGAGCTTAGACGGGGAGGTCAGAATCTGGCGGGTTCGGATTTGGAATGCTGAATAAAAGGTCCGAATGGAAATAAAGTATTAGTAAAGTGGTGATTTTATTCTCCTCTTCGATAACATAATGATTTTTTGGGCGCTTTCTAGTAGCCCTTTACCAGGAATAAAAGTAAAGAAATTTCTTTTTTTTTTTTGTTCTATGAACCGTGATAAAATATATGACATGTTATAACTGAGCTTATTAAAATATGATTGTGTACGTGCTTTATATATATGTTTTCCATTAGTTCATGCTATATATTACTCCATTACAATTCATATTATTTTAAAATTTGTCATAGGATTTTAGTTATAAAGTTCTGCATTCCACTTTACTATAGTTTTAATAACAGGGCTTACATGCATTATGTGAAAAACAAGCAGTTCCAACTTTAAAGGTAGTAAAAGCTTACATTAAGGTACTCTTCTCTCCATCTTTATCATGATCACCACATAAGTTTTACCATAGATTTTGTCAATCATCCTAAAGTAAAAGTACCTCAAGTCCTTTTTAACTAGAATGAGAACAAACACACTCTATCGTCCTACCAAAAATCCAAGAGTAGGAGACTCTTATTTGTAGGAGCTCCACAGAAATAGAGATTGTCTATATAAATAGATTCATCGATAAGTTAATGAATGATAAATCTAGAGTATCCAACGACTTTTGCCCATTGATAGTATTTGAAATCTTACTTGTGAAGTAATTCTTAATAGGTTTAAAGTTTGAAGTCCTTTAAGATATCCTAGTTCTTGAGGGATCTCACCACCCAATCTATTATTGGAGCGATCTATACTTTTAAAAAGATAAAAGAGTTTTTGAAACAATAAATTCATGTCCTTTTATGTCTAAAGTTAGATTATCAATTACCTTAATGTCATCTTGGAATGGGTTCTTAACTCGAACAACATAACCCACTATGTTTGAAAATGTGAAAGTCAACCCACTATTTTCCAAGGATGATGGTAAAACACCTGTTATTTCATTTTGAGAGAGATTCACTACGTAGAGGACAAGTTCCAGAGCCAATCAGGTAAGGCATCCTCAATGCTTGCATTTGCAAAACTCAAAATTTCAATTATTTGCCGTGAACGAATCTATCTTGGAAATGAAGGACCCATCTTGCAAAAATCCAACATAATTGCTCTCAATTGAGAAGGAGGTACCCAAGTTTGGTCAATTGCAATGCCAAGTAAGTAATTGCCTGATAAGAATAGGCATAAAGGCAGAAAGTTTGCCTATCTCCGAAGGTATGAAGGCAGAAAGTGAATTATCATCAAGGCGGAGCACTTCTAGACTAGTCAAGTTCCCAATCTCAGCATGTATGGGGCCAAAAAATTAGCAGTTGTCTAAGTATACAATTGATAGACTAGAGAGGTTCCCTATTGCATTTGGTATGTGATCTCCAAATGAATTATATCTCAGAAAAAGACTATCTAGGTGCCGATGGGTATTGTGCCATGAAATTGTGGGCTGTAGAGGTCAAGTGTGGACAAAGCTGTGAGGTAGCCAATTGGGTAAGGTTGACTTGAAGTCATTACAACTGAGACTAAGATGAGAGTTGTGAGGTTTAGATGGAAGACAGAAGGGGGTATATGGTTGAGGTAACAATTAAACACGACGAGCACTTTCAATGAAGGGAATGTGTTTATTGCTGATAGCCATTGCTTGGAGGTTGCACTAAGGTCCACGTAGCTCATATCAAGGTAAGTCAAACTAGAGAGATCTGAGAGCCAATCCAAGTTATTGACATAAGAATTAACATCCCATTATGAATGTAGATTGAGATAGCGAAGATTTGACAAGTTACTGAGTTGGTGAGGGATATTTCCAAAAAAGTTGGACATGCTGAGATCAAGATACATCAATTTTTGAAGAGAAACGACCAAGTCTGGGATATTGACAAAACGGAAGTTATTCGAACTAAGATTTAAGCCTTCTAAGTGAGTTAGAGACAACAATGAAGAGCTCAGCAAATTGCCTTCCAAACTGAAATATTCCATAGACAAATAGATGTTAGCAAATGGGTTTTGTAGATTGAGTTGCACAATATGTACTTGAGCGTTTGTCATCTTGACACCGCTCCATCCGCAGCAGTCTTGGTCGATATTCCACGATGATAAATGACTGAAAGGATCAGAGATACCAAATTTATAGGTAAGGAGGGCATCCCTCTTTGGTACTATGCACCCGGACATCGTCCTTCTCCTTACTGCAGCTATGGTGGAGAAGAACAGAAGGCTACTCCACATAAGCCAAAAAAGCAAGGAAAAATAGAGGTAGTTGTGTGTGCTCATGGTGGTGGTTGAATTGGTTCTCTTTGCTCCTCCTATATATATAGAAGACAGGTGATGCATGAGCTGGGAGAAGGAATTTGGAAACCTTATTATTAGTCTCTCATGAAGTCAACAGGGAAGTCTCCTACAGGTCTTCTCTACAAATCTTATTAATAATTTTTATATAATTTAGTATTCGGTATTGGTATTCAGTTTGGAAAAAAAAATTTTAGTTCACTAATTTACCGATTTACCGATATACATATATATATATTTATAGATTTTTTTTTATAAGCTTGGCCCATAGCTTTGGCCTGGCCCAAACTCATGTTCTTAGTTCTCTTCTTTAACACTTCTCAACCTAGCCCAATTCATATTTCTAGCCCAATTTTTTTTTTTATTAATTATTACATAGAGTTAAAGAATAGGGCAATGTTACCTTGATTCTTTCTATTTAGATTTAATTTTTTTTATAATTGTATATTGCATGAAAAATAGAATAGTTAAATTGATTAAAATTAATTTAAAATTATCGGTACTTCCGTAATTTACAGAATTTACCAATCGGTAAATTGGTACCAATTGTTATTTTCCTTAATCAGTTTAGGTATCGGTTTTGAAATTTTAAGTTCGATTTTTTGGTAATTCGATATTCGGTAAATCGGTTTTTACTGAATACTCACCCCTATCATATGTCACATGAACTTTTTTAAATTTTATAATTAATTATATATTTTTTCATCATTCAATCACACAGCTTTTTTAATTAGACAGCTAGTGTAATCAAATCATCAACCATTTAGAGTTTAAATCATTTGTTAATTTACTTGATTAGTGCACACTAGTTCTTGCGAACTATAAGTTTTCGTATAAGTTTATAATTGTAAAAGAATATAGTTATTCTTATGCTTCTATAAGTTTTCGTATCTTATTCTATGAGTTTATGGTATTTTAACCCAATTATATTTTGGATTTTTGCCTCCACATGGATTTTTGCAAATGATAAAATTTGATTAGAACTTTTGAGAAATAAAATTTGAACTGTTGAGTCGCTGCCGTGTCTTCCTAAATCAGATTTTAAGGCCAAATAAGTCAAGATGATTATTAAAATTAAAGACTCGAGAGCAACGACGCTGTGCTGACTAAACATCCTCCTGCAAAACAATTTTTCTCTTTCAAGCATTGAAAATTACTTTACTTAATTCTGTAATTAATTCTGACCACTCTGTTGGGTTTTACTCGTATCGTCGATTATTTATCTAAGTAGAATCTTTTCTTTTCCGACGATTGTCTGTCTCGGGCTCCCGGTAGTGAAATAAAGTGTCACGCCTCGGCGAAAATCCAGTTATTCCTAGCTGAGGGTTCTCCAGGAAAATAACAATATTGATAGGAACCAAAGAACTATAATAATCAATTATCATTTATTAAATAATTAATCCAAACTTAATATCAAGAAATTTATAAAACAATCCCTAAAAATATACAATCCAATATGTACATAAATCAACTGAAAAATAAAAACTAACAGACAAACTATCTCAACTCAGGGCTGGTATGTAGCTATCTATTCTATCCATCCCAGAAGCTAACTCTATACCTGAAAGAGAAACAAAGGAAGTTAGCAAAACGCTAAGTAGGAATCAACAAACATGGTGAGGGAGTAAAATATCAAGATAATACAATGACTGGAACAACAATATACAAATAATATAAGAATGTCGTGCAAATCATCAAGCTGGCCAACAGATCTCAATCAAAAGCTGCACTCATTTTCAGAGTGTTTCCACTGTTGCTCACGCAGTGGAACGACTGTCCTAAACAGCCCGGAGTGTTGCGTCCAACATCTGACATCCGTAGTATTGTCCCGAGGACGACTGGCGGCACCATAATCGACAACCATAGCCCGATACACGTCGGAACTATATCTCACACAAACAGGCCACTGGAGAATAAATCATCCAGTCCAGAGGTCAATATATCACGACTTTATCACACAGATATTCAACTTTTCCAACATACTTAGATGTCAATATCACAGATACACAATTGTTCAACCATGCTCATATGCCATTATATCAGATATCTCAATACAACGTTATTAACTATTCATACAGAAACAGAATACGACCAAATGAATAAGATAAATGAGGTCAATAGAATTTCAGAAACAAATCAATCAGACAAATCAAATGGAAATCAATGTCAATCAATTCTAATATATGCATCATATATCAAATCAAAGGAATAAGCAACAAATCCTATAGGTTCTTGACACTGTAACAAAGGAGTAGAGTAAGATTCCTACCTCAAACGCTAATATCCTGAATCCTTTTGAAAAGCCAATAAATTGTTTATCAAACGACGCAAGCTGCCTAGTGAATCAATCACTCTGTAATATGAATTTGTACATAAACTCTATCAATAATTATTCTAACTTGTAAACCAAGATTACCAACATGTAGAACACATCCCTAAACCTAGAGAACCAATCTCAGATCCAGTGAACCAGACCTAAAACCCACTGAACCGAAAGAAATTGTAGTGAACCGATCGGATTCAACCTAAACCAAATTAGACCGGCACTTAGAACTTAAATTACACAAAATATACAAGTCATCTAAAGCAACACAGAGCACCAATGGATAAGAAATTTCATAAGCTTTCTAACGGCTACCTGAACCGGCCCAGATTCGACTGAATTAGGGTTGAATAGGTCCAAATTCAAGCATTGGGTCGAAATTAAAATTGAACCGGTTCAAATTAATTTCACTCAGCGACCGATTTATTTCTAAATAAGCCGCTCAAAACCCTAAATTAAATCGGACCAGCCACTTCGCCCGCGCCGCCCGATCGCCGCCATGCAAGGCCGCCAGACTTCGCTTCCACTACTTGCGCCGGCGAGCTCCCGAGGGCGCGTCGAACATCCGTTTGCCGCCAAACTTCACCAGTTTGTTCCTGATGACGAAGAGAGGCTTCATGACTAGCTGCGGCGAGCTTTCGTCGCACGGTTGAAGCACCCGAAGCAGTCGAAGATATTGATGGTGGCGCCGCCGCCGTCGATATACGAACCTTAACCAAAACCTATCTATACCCAAACGGAACTTCACTAAAACTTCACAGAAGCATACGTACCTTGCTACGAAGATGTATTGTAGCCCAGAACAGATAAATCTCCATCGTCGGTTGCACAGAAGGTGAAAACGACGCAAACTCCGGCGAACTCCTTCCTGCTTTGATTTCTTCCTTCTGGTGGCGCCGAGCGTATCGAAGATACTCCAGGGTTCGTGTCTCACCAACGAGAGCAGAAGCCCTCTAATATAGAGGCAAGACGCGTCCCAAAACGGCGAGAACGCGGGCAGCGACTCAATCGCCATAAAAATCGGAGAATACGACGAGTTGACTTAGCCCAGAACCAGACTTAAAATTTAAATCATATAAATTTGGCATCAAAACGCGACTGGCTAAGCCCAAAAATCGGCGAGAACGCGGGTTCGAATCCTAGCATACGCGCTTTTAACGTTTTAATATAAAACTTTTTATTTTTATCTTTAAAAATTCTGAAAAAAATTTAGAAAAAAATCTTAAAAATTCTAAAATATAATTTCTGAATTTCTAAAATTTAAAATTTAAATTAATAAAATCAAGGTTATAACATAAGGAGTTTTCTTTCTTTGCACATATTTTGATTTTTTAGAATTCTTTCTTTCACCACTTACCCAGAACTCAATTTTTAGTTAAGCGATAACAAATTACAAATTTGGTATCTTAGGCTTTGGAGTTTTACCAAGTAACAAGTCTTTCACTTTCTTCTGATTTTTTTTTACACAGACAAATTCTGCATTTACTCTTGTGAGTTTTTTTTTTTATAAGACTCTTTACTTCTTTCCTCTTTCTCTCTCTCTTTTGATCGAATCTTCTTCACTGCTTAACTTACTCGAAGCTTAATTTTTATTCTAACAACTGTATCTTGTGATCGCTTGCAGCAGCACAGTAAAAGAGAAGACAAAGTTTTGGAATTTCATTAGGTGATAAGTCTTTTACTCTTTTCTGATTTTGATTTATTTTTTGGACAAATTCTATTTTTTATAATTTGACGAGCTTCCTCTTGTGAGTTTTTTTTATCAAATTTTTTGCTTCATCTACTGCACACAGCCTAATGTTGTGTACTCTCTTTTGAAAATCAATTTCACCGTCCACCCTTGATATCATCAGACTATTTTTATACTATATATATTAGATATGTTTTATAAGATATATATACCTTATAAATTGTAATATAGGCAATTGCCTACGGTAGGGGCAACATACATCCACCCTTGATGTCATCAACTACTTAGAATTTAAATCATTCAGTAATTTTCTTAATTAGTGCACAATAGTTTTTTTGGGCCAATAAAATTCTTTAACAAGTGCATAATTTATTATATTTGCAAAAGAATATATTTATTCATATGCCTCTATAAGTTTTCGTATCTTATTCTATTAGTTCATGATATTTTTAACTCATTTTGGATTTTTGCCTCCACATAAGTTTTATTATCATAATTTTCCCATAACTTTTATCTCATTCTAAATTTTATGATACCTTATATAAGTTAATAATGTAATTCATTCATAATGGGCAAATGATAGAATTTTGAGTAGAATTTTTAAGAAGACTATCTTTCTAAAAATTTTAAGAAAGACTCTCTTCCTGGAAAACAAATTTTCTCTTTTACTCATGTCAAATCACTTTACTTAATTCTGTAATTATTTCTGAAAACAAGGCCTGAATTTGATGGCACGAGATATATTGTTCACTTCCTATATGAATGATAAATCTCCCCGTTAACTACCTTCATTCTATGAATATGAACTACATCTAATAATTTCTTTTATATCTTTCTAATACTAATTCAGTGTCTTAAGTCTAAAGAATTTTAAAATGATAGAGTCTGATTAGGACAAATTAACAAGCCAGATTAAAATCAAAGCAATAAAACCCTCGAACAAGCCAGATTAGCTAGTGTAATCAAATCATCAACCATTTAGAGTTTAAATGCATTGTGTTTTACATTAGAATATATCTCTTCATATGCATCTATAAATTTCCATATCTTATTTCCATTTTGAATTATTGCCTGCACGTGAAATATATTATTCTAATTTTCTCATAACTTTTATCTCATTCCAATTATATAATACCTTATATACCTTGCTAATGTGATTCATTGATTTAGGGCAAATGATATCATGCTTATGCTTATGTAACTCATAGGAATCTCTTCGATGTGGAAATTTGTGATGTTGGAGCAGTTAACATTATTAGGAAAATTTGAATTAAGATTCATAACAACAAGTCTCAAATACCGAGGCTTGCCCATATATTTAGTTTAGAGTTATATTTTTTTTATCAAAAAGATCAATTTTATCATTCCTTATGTAGATTGATAATGTAATTCATTGATTTAGAGCAAATGGTAGTGTGCTATATATATATATTACTTTTGCACAATTGATCATTTCTTTTGCTGATTTAGCGAGCCATTAAAGTTGCATATCTTAAACAAAAAAAATTAGAAGGGGTAAAAAATAGAACTTAAATATGTATCTTAATTTGTCTTATTTATATAATTTAAAATAAATAGTATTTATCTTCTAGATATGTATTATTTATTTGTTAAGCTATTTATTCATTTATAGATTATATATAATGCATATTATTTTTATATTAGCATAAATTAAATAAATTATGTAGGCCATGCTAGATTAATCCATTTACAAACGAGTCATATTTATATTGTGTTTTAGTTTTATAACACCCAACAAAACTTGCCCTCTCTTTGTATATGTTTTTCATTATAACTAAATTAAAATAATGTAACTTAGTTGTTGGGTTATTTTTGGTTATATTTCAATATAAATTGAAATATTAAAAAGTAGTGCGATCGTTTCAAATTAACTAATTAATTCTTTTTATTGCACCACAAATGAAAAATTAATTAATTAATTAAGAACTAACTAACTGATTAATTATTATAATTATTATTACTATTTGTTTTCTTTTTTGCCTTCAACATTAGTAGAAGATGATGTTGATATTAAAAAAAATTATGCTTAGAGAAAAATTTAAAACTAATCCAAGTAATGTTAAGTGTTAATGCACTAAGACATTACAACCATCATGAATTAACACACCATTATTATTGGTCATCGTGTATTAACGTATTATTGGCAATTAAGAATTTTCATGCATTAAATCAAGATGGTTACGACTTATTAGAATTAATTTTCAGCCATGAGGTCTCACCCATAAATAGTTGTCCAACCCTCGGCTAAAAATATCTTGAGGACTTGTTTTTTTTATCTTTTTTATTTTAGTTTTTACTAATTGTTGCTAAAAGGATATCTAATCAACCTCTCTACAATTGTATCTCATAAGAGAGGAGTCCTAGTTGTATCCTTGGATGTTTAATCTAGATTTAACTTTTACAAGCACCTAAATTTTCAAGGCAAGCTTAAACTTGCCTCCGAGTTCTATTTCTCTAGTCTCTTTTTTTATTTGTTCACTTTTTAGAATAATAATTGTACATGATATTTATTTTCTAATTAAATAAAAGTTTAAATAAATATTAGGCTAAAAATGCAGTTTAGTAACACGATAACAAATATGACTCAAGAAGTATGTATATATACATGCTAAATCTAGAAATGTATCATTAGCAACATTTTTAGGAATAAATAAAAATAGGACTAGATTTATTGCTAAAATTATTTATACAACTTCAACATATATTTAACAATAGATCTTACAAGCATAAATGTGAAAATTAAACAGTACCAACTCCGAAGATAGTAAATATTGTACATTAGCTTATTTTCTATTCATTCTTATCTTGATCACCACATAAGCTTTATCATAGACCTTGTCAATCACCCTAAAATAAAAGTGCCCCCAATCCCTTTTAAATAAAATGATAACAAACACACTCCATAATCCTACCAAAAATCCAAGTGTGATAGGAAGATAATTTGACATCTCATTAGATGTTGCTTCATCCATCGAATTGTTGTTATGGACGACAAAACAACTCTTATTTGTAGGAGCTCCACAAAGATAGGTATTGCCTATATAAATTGACCCATCTTGTAGTGTTTGAAGTTGATTTCCAGTTGGGATAGTGCTAGATAAATTGTTGTATGATAAATTCAAATGGTTCAGAGAATTCAACATTGTCAAGCTTTGAGGTATAGCTTTTGATAAGTTGTTAAATGATAAAACTAGAGTTTCCAAAGACTCATTCCACCAATAGTTTTTGGAATCTTACCGTGAAGTAGTTTCGCGAAAGATTCAAAGTCTGGAGTCCTGTAAGAGATCCTAGTTCTTGAGGGAATTCGAAAACCAATCAGGCAAAGCGTCCTCAATCAGGCAAAGTCTGGAGTCCTGTAAGAGATCCTAGTCCTGTAAGATTCAAAGTCTGGAGTCCTGTAAGAGACTCATTCCACCATAAATAAGGTTGAAGAGAATTCGAAAACCAATCAGGCAAAGCGTCCTCAATGCTTCCATATGAAAAACTCAAATATTCAATTGTTTGCTGCGAACGAATCCATCTTGGAAATGAAGGACCCACTTGCAAGAATCCAATGCAATTAGTTCCAATTGAAAAGGAGATACCCAAGTTTCTTCAATTGTAATGTTGAGTAAGTGGTTATCACTCAAGTGCAACCTTTGTAATCTGGTTGAGTTGGTGAAGTGGAGCTGGGAGAGAGCACCTTCGAGGGAATTGCCTAAGAGATCAAAGTTCCATAGGTTGGATAGCTTGTTGATTTCTAGAGGTATGGAGCTAGTTAGTGAATTATCACCAAAGACGAGTATTTCTAGACTAGTCAAATTTCTAATCTCAGTAGGTATGGGACCAGAAAATGAGCAGTTGTATAAGGATATTATTGACAGACTAGAGAGGTTCCCTATCTCATTTCGTATGTGACCTCCAAACAAATAATTACCTCCAAGACCAAGGCATTCTAGGCGAGCTAAACTCCAAAGCTCAGCAGGCAGGGGCCTAGAGAGTGAATTGCTACCAAGATAAAGGTTCATTACATTAGCTAAATTACCAATTCCAATAGGAATTGTGCCATGAATTTGTGAGTTGCTCATCAAGCCAAGGGTGGAGAGAGTTGTCAGGTTCCATAGCCAGTTGGGCAAGGTGGAGTTGAAGTTATTGCCACTAAGAGAAAGAGAGTTGAGAGCTGTGAGGTTTAGACGGGAGAGAGAAGAGTGTAAATGATTGAGGTCGCAACTACTCAACGCTAATTCTTAAGAAAAAGGCAACGTGTTCATCACTGTCAACCAATGTTAGGAAACTGCACTAAGGTTCACATTGCTCATGTCGAGGTAGGTCAAGTAAGAGAGACCCGAGAGCCAATCCAAGCTATCAGCATAAGGGCCAGGATTCCATTCTAAATGTAAATCAAGATAGCGAAGATTGGACAAATTACCCAAATGGTGAGGGATTTGTTGATTATCTTAAAGTGATGCTTCGGTTCCCTCAAACATTTATTGTTGGATCACATTCAACGAACATCACTTATTGTTGGATCACATTCAACGAACACGTCCACTGTTTTATTTTTCCTAGACACCTTTTAGGTTTCCTAAGCACCTTTTCATTTTGATACTTCGCTTCTAGATCCGTTTGATTGTTGGTAGTTATTTCGCTTTAATTATGCCTTAATTATGATCAGTCTATATAAGGTCTGTAATGTTTTCTTTATGTAACACAGTTAGATCCAATTTGTATGCAAGCAAGTTATTTTCAATAAAATCCTTCTTGAGTGTTCCTTGACTACACGATGCTATAGATCCTGTTATTTCTCTACATGGTATCAGAGCTCAGGTGAAGTTCGTGAGGAAGGTCAATACACTCAGAGATATGGAAGGTGGTGGTCGTATAGCTGGACTTGGTTTGGAGTTGCTAAACCAGTCAAACTACCGGATAAGGAAGACTTGTCTGGAATCCTACTTGGTCCGGGAAGATTTGTGGGATGTCGTCGTGGAGGGTGGTGTCGTGGCTCCGATTAATGTCCCTGCGAACGCAGAGGCGTTGAAGAGGTGGAAGTAGTTGAATGCAAAGGCAGAGTTTGTGTTGAAGAGGTCTATCTCCCACGGATTGTTCGAGCAGATAATCGGTTGTGGGTCTGCTCGTGAGATCTGGCAAATGCTCGGTCGTCTCTTCAATAAAAAGAACGAGGCTCATTTGCAGATGCTTGAGAATGAATTAGCGGCTACGAAGCAAGTGGGTATTTCGATTTCGGAGTATTTTCTTAAAATAAAGAATTTATGTTCGAAGATTTCTCTTTTAAATCCTGAAGAGCGGATCTCAGAAGCTCGGACAAAGAGGTACATCATTTGGGGCCTTTTACCAGAGTACACGCCTTTCAGTACTTCGATTCAAGGATGGACGCAACAACGATCTCTTGAAGAACTGGAAAATCTCCTGTCATCTCAAGAGTCGTTAGCTTTACAAATGGCCGGAACCAACATCAAAGAAGAATCTACGAGCGCCTTATTTGTAAAGAAGGGGGGCACTTATAGAGGAAAAGAGAAAATAGATGGGGAGGCATCGGAACATTCAAACGTACCTAAGAAGGCATTCAAGTGCTATAGATGCGGAAAGGTTGGGCACATCAGAAAAAATTGCCGAGTTAAACTTAAGGCTGGAAATTTCGCGAGTTCTTTTGATGGTGGCAAGAAGTTTGACCAACAACCGGGGGAAGATTGGAATGCTTGTCTTCATGTCGACTTAACGAACTCGGAAGGTGAACAAGCGGCTAGAAAAATAACTCGGGAGATATGCTTAGCGGCTAAGGGAACATCTCACAGAAAACAACCGATCAACAAGGATTGGATTGTCGACTCGGGCTGCGGTCATCACATTACTGGAGACGATTCAATTTTCTCCTCTTCTCATGTTCACGACAGCGGAAGTGGGATTGTTACTGCGGATAACAGTTCATAAAATTCAGCAGGAATGAACCGTTATAATCGGCGACAACCATAGGAATTCAATAAAGCTTAATAGCGTGTACCACATACCCGGAAGACGGAAAAAATTATTCTCCGTGGCGAACGCGGTGGATGCTGGAAATTTCGTTCTCTTCGGGCCAGAAGATGTAAAGTTCCTTCGAAACATTAAGAAAATTAAGGCGGATGTCGTTCATACAGGTACACGGGTAAATGATCTATTTGTTTTATCTGCATCAAACTCTTATATTGAGAAGATGAGTAGCAACAACACGACGTCATTGTGGCATGCGAGGCTTGGTCATCTCAATATGACTAAGCTAAAAGTTATAGTTCAAAAGAAATTAGTTGATGGGTTGCCTGAAGTGTTGAAATTCGAGAATGAAGGTGTATGTCAAGGATGTCAATTTGGAAAAGCTCATAGGCTTCCCTTCGACAACTCGAGTTCGAGGTGTAAAGCCCCGTTGGAACGAATTCATAGCGACCTAATGGGTCCAACTTAGATAGCTTCTTACTCGGGATACACCTACTTGCTACTGTTTGTGGATGATTATACACGGTTCACGTGGGTTTACTTCGTGAAACACAAGTCAGAGGTATTCTCAAGGTTTCTCGAGTTCAAGGAAACCGTGGAAGGGGAGTTGTGCAGAAAAATTTGAGTTCTATGGACGGACAATGGAGGAGAGTTCTGTTCCAATGAGTTCCTTTCTTATTGCCGGAATAACGGTATTAAAAGAGAATTTTCATGTCCGGAGACGCCGCAACAAAATGGGATAGCGGAGCGAAAGATCCGACATCTTGTGGAAACGTGCAAGAGTTGGCTACATATGAAGAACTTGCCGAAGGAACTATGGGTGGAGGGTATGAGATGTGCAGCTCATGTGATCAATCGGGTGTCGCTTAGTCCGACTAATTTTAAATCGCCTTTTGAGATGCTCTTTAATGTCAAGCCTAGCGTGAAGTACTTTCGTGTCTTTGGCTCTATTTGCTTTATTCATGTTCCTGATTCTCGAAGAAGAAAGCTAGACGCTAAGCCTATAAAGTGTATTTTCATCGGCTACGACGAGGGAAGAAAAGGCTGGCGGTGCTTGGATCCGGCAACATTTAAATCTGTCGTATCTCGTGATGTAGTCTTCGATGAGATTTCTTCATACTACTCTAAGGATGCTGGCGTGGAAAAGAGTGATACAATAACCTTGCCATTGTCACACTCGTTAGAAGGATCGTCAGAGGAAGATCATGGGGAAAGGGGGAGTTTCATTTCTCCTCGAGATGACTCTCCCGAAGAGGAAACAACAAGCCAACGTCCAAGAAGGAATATCATCAAGCCCTCTCGGTTTAGAGATGACAATTTTGTGACAACTTTCTCCTGCCTCTTGGCTAATCCAGTCGATGATGAAGAACCTTTCTCCTATGATGAAGCTAGAGGAGTTAAAGAATGGGAAGCCGCAATAAAGGAAGAGATGGATGCTTTGCAAACAAATTAGACTTGGGATTTGGTTTCGAAGCCTCCCGATGTGCAACCTGTTTCGTGTAAATGGGTCTTTCGAATAAAAAGAAAGACGGATGGGAGCATAGACCGGTACAAGGCAAGGCTGGTTGCACGAGGCTTCTCACAAAAATACGGGGAAGACTACGAAGAAACTTTTAGCCCCGTAGCAAAGATGACTTCGATACGTATCGTCCTAGCATTGGCGGCCTATTTTGGCTAGAAATTATGGCAGCTTGATGTAAAAAATGCTTTCTTATATGGAGAGCTTGATCGTCCTATCTATATGGATCAGCCACCCGGGTTTGTAGTTGAGGATCGTCCAAATCTCGTGTGTAATTTGAAGAAAGCTCTCGATGGGTTGAAGTAAGCCCCGCGTGCGTGGTACAAAAAAATTGCGGAGTATTTACATTTTTGCGGCTATGTGGCGTCTGAATCGGATTCAAGCCTCTTCATCAAGAAACATCAAGGGCTGATGGTGGTCGTTCTCTTATATGTCGACGACATAATCTTGACGGGCAGCAACTTTGTGGAAATTTCCCATCTCCAGGATGAGCTTTCATTGCATTTTGAATTGAAGAAGCTAGGAGAGCTGCGCAACTTTCTCGGATTGCAAATTGAGAACTTGGATAATGGAATTTTTGTGTCTTAGCTCAGCTATGCCAAACGACTTGACGAGAAGTTCAAGATGATCGACGGAAAAAAGCGGTATACACCACTTGACGTGAGCGTGAGACTTCGTCGTAATGAAGGAACGCGTTTATCAGATCCTTGTCCTTTTCGTGCGCTTGTGGGAAGTCTAATCTACTTAACAATAACAAGGCTGGACATTTCTTTTTCGGTTGGTGTGGTGAGCCGATATATGCAAGAGCCGAGGAAGCCACACCTTGACGAAGCAAAGAAGATTCTAAAGTACGTTAACACTACTTTTGATGTGGATTTGTTTTATAAAAAGAATGCAGGATTTTCTTTGCAAGGATTTGCGGATGCTGATTTTGCCGGAGACTTGGATGATCGAAGATCGACTTCTGGTTTTGTTTTTCTCTGCGGAACTGCAAGTATCTCATGGTGCAGTAAGAAACAAGGCTCGGTGTCATTGTCAACAACCGAAGCGGAGTACAAAGCTTCCGCTCATGTAGCTCAAGAATGTATCTGGCTCGGTGTCACACACATAGGAAGCATTTGTTTTACAGACTTTACCCTGCATGATGTTTTATGCATTCCCTCATTTAAATTGAACTTAATCTCAGTTAGCAAGTTACTACAAAATCCCTCATATCTTGCTTCATTCACAAGTAAAACATGTATCCTGATGGACCGATAATCGGGAAAGACGATTGGGACAGGAACTGAGCAAGGAGGACTCTACTACCTTAACATTCCACGACAATCCAAAAGTAATGTTGCACAAACACCAAAATCCTCCTCAGATATTTGGCACCAACGCCTTGGACACCCATCAAATAAAGTATCTGTTTTACTTTCAAACTTTGTTATAGATATAGAGGTTCATTCTGATTGCTTGGTTTGTCCATTAGCTAAGCAAACTCGTTTGCCTTTTTTAATTAGTTCTATTCGCACTAAAGCACCTTTTGAGATAATTCATGTTGATATTTGGGGAGGTTATCATGTTCCTTCAATTACTAGAGCAAAATATTTTCTCACAATAGTAGATGATTTTACTCGTTGCACATGGACTTATTTGATGAGGCATAAATCAGAAACTCATACACATATTATGCAATTCGTCAATCTTGTGGAAACACAATTTGCCACAAAGGTCAAAATTCTCAGAAGTGATAATGGCACAGAATTCATTATGAGAGATTTTTACGCAAGGAAAGGAATCATACACCAAACCAGCTGCGTCTCCACCTTGCAGCAAAATGGAGTAGTTGAGTGAAAACATCGTCACCTCCTCAATATGGCTCGAGCCTTACTTTTCCAAGCTAGTTTACCAAAGGAATTTTGGGGAGATGCCATCTCGATAGCAACATACCTCATTAATAGGACTCCAACGCCCTTGCTACAAGGTAAAACTCCATTCGAAAAACTTTTTCATAAACCTCCTGCATATAATCATTGTCGAGTGTTTGGGAGTTTGTGTTTTGCTTCAACACACCATCATCATCCCACCAAATTTGATCCTAGAGCAACTCAATGTATCTTCCTGGGCTACCCATATGCTCAAAAAGGTTATTGGGTTTTTGATCTATCAACTAGAAAGGTATTTGTCTCACGAGATGTTATTTTCTATGAAAATATATTTCCTTATGCATCCACTTCTACAACTATACCTCCAAGAGTTCAACAATTGTCACATGCGAAGGATAGCAACATTATCTATCCTACTCTCAACAATGAAGCTTTTATGCCTGACTGTTTCCTTGAAGAACGAGATTCCACTCACATTGATCAAGTTACTACAGTAGAAATTCCTTTATCCATTAGTCAGCCAACACCAAACTTATCTTCTGACAGGGAAACAATTCCACTACGGCCAACACGCACTACAAGATTACCAAGTTATCTAAGTGAATATCATGT
Source organism: Costus lasius (assembly GCA_027563935.2). Taxonomy (NCBI): domain Eukaryota; kingdom Viridiplantae; phylum Streptophyta; class Magnoliopsida; order Zingiberales; family Costaceae; genus Costus; species Costus lasius. The sequence goes on from CM050453.2 coordinate 105,591,690, forward strand.
TGGAGCTTCTCTTTCTTCAAGAATTGTCCCATCATCAAATTTGGTTGCAGGCATCAAATATCCATTGACTGATGTTCTTTCATATGATAGATTATCTCCCCAACATCGAGCCTTCACTATTTCCCTCTCAGCCGAATGAGAACCTTCCTCATTTCAGCAGGCAATTTCTGATCCAAAATGGCGGGCTGCAATGCAAGAAGAGCTTGATGCCCTTCAAATGAATGGGACATGAACATTACAAACATTACCAAGTGGAAAGACACCCATTGGATGTAAATGGGTGTACAAAATAAAATTTTGAGCTGATGGCAAAGTTGAACGTTATAAAGCTCGATTAGTGGCAAAGGGATACAACTAGGGGGAAGGTCTCGATTACCAAGAAACATTTGCGCCAGTTGCAAAATATGTGACAATTCGTCTCCTCCTAGCAATAGCTTCTACTAAACAATGGCATATTCATCAACTTGATGTCAATAATGCCTTATTGAATGGAGACCTTGATGAAGAAGTTTATATATCTTTACCTCCTGGTTTTGGATGAAAGGGGGAGACACGGGTTTGCAAACTCCACAAGTCATTATATGGGCTCAAACAAGCATCACGCCAATGGTTTATTAAACTCACCAATGCTCTCAAACAAGCAAACTTTAAGCAATCAAAAGTTGATTATTCACTCTTCGTCCGATCTCATAATGGTAAATTCATAGCTCTTCTCATTTATGTTGATGATGTCATCATTACAGGGAATAACTTGGATGAAATTGAAGACACCAAGACATTCCTGAAAAATCAGTTTAAATTGAAGGATCTTGGACAACTAAGGTATTTCCTTGGAATAGAAGTTGCAAGATCTAGCAAAGGGATTACTATTTCGCAAAGAAAATATGCCCTTGAAATTCTTGAAGATGCAGGTTATCTAGGTGCAAAGCCAACTTCTTTTCCTATGGATCAAAATCTATCTCTTAGCAAATTTGAGGGTGACTATGTCGGTGATCCATCTTCGTACCGAAGACTTGTTGGGAGATTAATTTATCTAACTATCACCCGACCAGATCTAACTTATGCAGTCCATATCTTGAGTCAATTTATGGACAAACCACGAGTGCCACACTTGGAAGCCGCCCATCATGTATTGAGGTATGTGAAACAAACGCCAGGACAAGGGATCTTCTTCCCTTCAGGAAATCTAATTCAATTGAATGCTTTTTGTGATGCGGATTGGGCAAGGTGTCGTGACACTCGACGATCAGTTACAGGGTATTGTGTTTTTCTTGGAAAATCTTTAATCTCATGGAAAACTAAGAAGCAAACAACTGTATCACGATCATGTGCTGAAGCTGAATATCGATCCATGGCCACTGCATGCTGTGAAATCATTTGGTTGAAAACGATCCTGCATGATCTAGGTATCAAACATTCACATCCAATTAATTTATATTGTGATAATCAGGCAGCACTTCATATTGCTGCAAACCCAGTATATTATGAACGAACAAAACACATAAAAATTGACTGTCATTTGATATGAGAAAAGGTCCAAGAACAGATGATCAAATTATGTCATATTTCAACAAGAGATCAACCGGCAGATGTTTTCACCAAGCCATTGAGCTCTACACAGTTCAAGTCTTTACTCAACAAGTTAGGAATGATCAACATACATTCCAAACTTGAGGGGGAGTGTTGAGATTTCAAAATCACCGGATGATAAATAACCAAATCAAATATGGAAGATTCAGCGTCAGCTATTCCTAATATGTGAATGCTTTGAATGTATATTATTTATTAACTTATAAAGAGAGATAGAGATAGATGTATATATATACAGTGTTGTAATTCATCCAAGTAATACATAGAAAACATTTCCAATAACCTTTTTCTTCAATTTTCAATAAAATCTTTCTTGAGTGTTCCTTGACTATACGGTGCTATAGATCCTGTTATTTCTCTACAGGATTTTTCCACTGAAGTTGGACATGCGAAGATAAAGATACCTCAATTTCTGAAGAGAACCAAGCAAATCTGGGATTTGGATAGGACCCAAGTCATTTCGGCTAAGATTTATGTCTTCCAAGTGTGTTAGATACAATAACGACGGGCTCAGCATCTCGCCCTTCAAAATACCATATTGGAAATCCAATTTATAATCTTTGTGCACCTGACCATTTGTCGTCTGATTGTAGCACATCACGCCGCTCCATCTGCAGCAATCTTGGTCGAGAGTCCAGGATGACAAATGGCCATAGGTGTCAATGATGCCGGCTTTGTAGTCAATGAGTGCATCCCTCTCTGATGTCGTGTACCCGATCAGCGTCCTTCTCCTCCTTGCTCCAGCTATGGTGGAGAAGAAGAGAAAAGACCACTCAACATAAACCAGCAAAGCAAGGGAGAAGAGAGGTACCTGTGTGCACTCATGTTGTTGGTTGAATTAGCATGCTTTGCCCCTCATAAGTCAATAGTCAAGTATTTAAATTGTAGCATGTCAAATCACTTTAGTTAATTCTATAATTAATTCGGAAAATAAGACCTGATTTTGATGGCATGAGACATATTGTCCCCTTCCTATATGCATGATAATGTAATTAATTGATTTAGAGCAAATGACACCATGCTTATGCTTATGTAACTCAAACATATGTATATATATTAGTTTTTTTTTTCATAAAGTCGATTTCCTTGTCTCATAGGGGTCACTTCGATGTGGAAATTTGTGATGTTGGAGCAGGACAAGTTAACATTATTAGGAAAAATTGAATAAAGACTCATAACAACAAGTCTCAACCACCAAGGCTTGCTCATATATTTAGTTTACAGTTATGCATTTTGTTTTCTCAAAAAGATTGTAATGTACATTCTAGCATTTCAATTTTATCAGTCCCTGCGTAGTTTGATAATGCAATTCATTGATTTCGAGCAAATGGTGGTATGCTATATATGGTACTATTGCACAATTGATTTTTTCTTTTGTTGATTTAGCAAGTCATTAAGGTTGCATATCTTAAACGAAAAAAATAGAAGGGGTAAAAAATAGTACTTAAATATGTATCTTAATTTGTCTTATTTATAAATATAATTTAAAATAAATATTATTTATCATCTAGATATGTATTATTTATTTTTTAAACTATTTATTCATATATAGATTATACATAATGCATATTTATTTTTTATATTATTATAAATTAAATAAATTATGTAGGTTGTGCTAGATTAATCCATTTACAAATGATTATTCTCACATAATTATTAAATGCATTGAGTTTTAGTTTTGCTTATAGGAAGCTATATACTGTATCATTATAATTCTCATCCTATAAGTTCCCTCGCTAAATTTAGCTTCAAAATAAGAACACTTAAACAAACTTGCTCCTTCTTTGTAAATGATTTTCTCTACATCTTATGTGAAATATTGTAACTGTTTTGTAAATGTTTTTCGCTATGTGAAATAATGTAACTTAGTAGAAGATGATTTTAATATTACAAGAAAGTCTTATACATTAAAATTTTAAAACTTCTTCAATTAATTTCATATTTTAATCCACTTGGACATTATAATCATCATCAATTAAGGCATAATTATAAGAGCCGTCACGTATTAACGCATTATTGAAGATTCAGTTACGAATCATCATTCATTAACACACAACGGATACGAGTTATTGACAATAATTTACAGTCATTATGTCTCATGTATAAATAGGAGACCAACCCTCAACTAAAGGTGTCTATGAGGACTTTTCTTTTATTTTCTTCTTTTCTGTTATTCTAGTTTTTAATGCTAATTGTTGAAAGCATGTCGAATCATCCTCTTCATAGTCATATTTCGTAGAAAAAGAATCCGAATCCTAGTTGTATCCGCCGGTGTTCAATTTAGATTTAACTAGTACGAGAATAAAGATTTTGGTACTATCCTCCGGTGTTCAATTTAGATTTAACTAGTACGAGAATAAAGATTTTTACCAAAAGACAAACACCAATGTGTCCTGAGTTTTATTTCTCTAATCTCTTTTTTTATATATATTTTTATAATAATAATTTCACATTATATTTAAATTTTTATATTAGGCTAAGGATAGAATGCAATTTAGTCACACGATAACAAATATGACTCAATGAGCATGTATATATACATGCTAAATCTAGTAATGTATCATTAGCAACATTTTTAGGAATAGATAAAAATAGGACTAGAATTATTGCTAAAATTCTGTATACAACTCAGCATATATTTAACAATAGAGCTTACAAGCATAAATGTGAAAATTAAACAGTGCCAACTCCGAAGATAGTAAATATTGTACATTAGCTTATTTTCTTTTCATTCTTAGCTTGATCACCACGTAAGCTTTATTATAGACCTTGTCAATCACTCTAAAATAAAAGTGCCTCCAATCCCTTTTAAATAAAATGATAACAAACACACTCCATAGTCCTACCAAAAATCCAAGTGTGATAGGAAGATAATTTGACATCTCATTAGAAGTTGCTTCATCCATCACATCATTGTTGTTGATAGGAAAACAACTATTAATTGTAGGAGCTCCGCAAAGATAAGGATTACCTATATAAATAGACCCATCTTGTAGTGTTTGAAGTTGATTTCCAATTGGGATAGTGCCTGATAAATTATTGTATGATAAATTCAAATGGTTTAGAGAACTCAACATTGTCAAGCCTTGAGGTATAGCTCCTGATAAATTATTGAATGATAGATCTAGAGTTTCCAATGACTTCATTCCACCAATAGTATTTGGAATCTTACTTGTGAAGTAGTTTCTTGATAGGTTCAAAGTTTGGAGTCCTACAAGAGATCCAAGCTCTCGAGGAATCTCGCCGCTGAGTCTATTGTTGGAGAGATCTATACTTTTGAAAAGATACAAAGTTATTGAAATACTAACTTCATGTCCCTTTATGTCTAAAGTTACTGCTTCTTCACTTACTTGAATCCTATCCATTGTTGTTGAGGTGGAAATTATCGCACTAAGATTGCCAAGAGTGTATGGAATTGGCCCTACCAGATGGTTATTTGCCAAGTCAATGATTTGTAGCTTACTAAGTTGTCCAAGCTGTGGAGGAATCTTTCCATAGAACATGTTTGAGTGTAATCGGAGAATAGCCAATTCCTGCCACCTTTGCCCAATCCAAGCAGGGATTTGTCCTGAGAATTTGTTATCACCAAGATCAAAGACAAGTAATCCGTTGCAATTATGTAATGAAGATAGAATACGCCCATGGAGATTGTTATTATTTAATTGTATGGACTTTATGTTGGTCAAGCTTCCCAAGGAGCTTGGAATTTTCCCAGTGAGCTTATTGTTTCCCAAGTGAATGACATAAAGGTGTTTTGTATTTTGCCAGTTACAATAAGGAATTTGTCCAGAAATTTGGTTGTTGGATAAATCTATGGTATAGAGTTGATTCGAAAGGCATATGGACGGTGGAATGCTCCCAACAATGTGATTGTTTGAGAGGACTAATGTATTTGGGAAGTTTAATGATATTAGGGGCCCAGATAAGAGATTATTTGATAGATCCACTGCACTCATATTAGGCGGCAATTGAGGAACTGATCCCTGGAGTAAATTATTGTGTAAATCAAGATAGTCCAACCTTTCCATATTTTCAAAGGATGATGGTAAAGCACCTGTTATTTTATTTTGGGAGAGATCCACCTCGCTTAAGTATGAAGAGAAGTTCCAAAACCAATCAGGCAAAGCGTCCTCAATGCTTCCATTTGATAAAACCAAATATTCAATAGTTTGCTGCGAACGAATCCATCTTGGAAATGAAGGACCCAACTTGCAAGATTCCAATGCAATTACTTGCAATTGAAAAGGAGGTACCCAATTTTCGTCAATTGCAATGTTGAGTAAGCGGTTATCACTCAAGTACAACTCTGTTAATTTGGTTGAGTTAGTGAAGTGGAGCTGGGAGAGAACACCTTCTAGGGAATTGCCTGAGAGATCAATGAACTCTAGGTTGGATAGCTTGTTGATTTCTAGAGGTATGGAGCTGTTTAGTGAATTATAATCAAGTTCGAGAAATACTAGACTAGTCAAATTTCCAATCTCAGCAGGTATGGGACCAAAAAATGAGCACTTGTTTAAGAGTATTATTGATAGACTAGAGAGGTTCCCTATCTCATTTGGTATGTGACCTCCAAAAGAACCTCCAAGAACAAGCAATTCTAGGCGAGCTAAACTCCAAAGCTCAGTAGGCAGGGGCCCAGAGAGTGATTCGCCAAGATAAATGTTCATTAAATTAGCTAAATTACCAATTCCAATAGAAATTGTGCCATAAATTTGTGCGCTGCTCAAGTAAAGGGTGGATAGAGTTGTCAGGTTCCATAGCCAGTTGGGCAAGGTGGAGTTGAAGTTATTATTAAAAAGAGAAAGATAGTTGAGAGTCGTGAGGTTTAGATGGGAGAGAGAAGAGGGTAAATGATTGAGGTCGCAACCACTCAATGCTAACTCTTGCAAAGAAGGCAACGTGTTTATTGCTGTCAACCAATGTTGGGACACTTCACTAAGGTCCACATAGCTCATGTCGAGGTAGGTCAAGTAAGAGAGACCCAAGAGCCAATCCAGGCTATCAGCATAAGAGCCAAATTCCCATTCTGATCGTAGATTGAGATAGCGAAGATTGGACAAGTTACCCAAATGGTGAGGGATTTTTCCACCAACGTTAGATGAGCCAAGATCAAGATACCTCAGTTTATGAAGAGAACCAACCAGATCTGGGATTTGGACACCACGCAAGTCACTTCGTCTAAGATTTAACCTTTCCAAGTGTGTAAGAGACAACAACGACGAGCTCAGCATCTCGCCCTTCAAAATACCATATTGGAAAGCCGATTCATAATCACCGTAAGGGTTTTGAAGGTTGAGTTGCACAACGTGCACCTGGCCATTTGTCGTCTGATTGTAGCACACCACGCCGCTCCATCTGCAGCAATCTTGGTCGATAGTCCAGGATGACAAACGGCCAGAGGTATCAATGATGCCGGCTTTGTAGTCAACGAGTGCTTCCTTCTCTGATGTCGTGCACCCGATCATCGTCCTCCTCCTGCTTGCCCCAGCTATGGTGGAGAAGAAGAGAAGACCACTCAACGTAAACCAGCAAAGCAAGGGAGAGGAGAGGTACCTGTGTTCGCTCATGTTGTTGATTGAATTAGCATGCTTTGCCCTCGCATCGTATATATGGAAGAGAAGGCTTCGAACATACCAAGTGGGAGGTGGAATCTCAAAATCCATTGCTAGTTTTTCATGAAGTCAATACTAAAGTCTGCTGCGGTCCTCGTTGTGGAAATTTGTGATCCAGGATAATTTATTATATTTGCAAAAGAATATATTTAATCATATGCTTTTATAAGTTTTCGTATCTTATTCTATTAGTTCATGATATGTTTAACTCAATTATATTTTGGATTTTTGCCCCCACATAAGTTTTATTATCTTAATTTTTCCATAACTTTTGTCTCATTCTAAATTTTATCATAATTTATGTAAGTTAATAATGCAATTCAATGATAATGGGCAAATGATAGAATTTTAAGTAGAATTTCTACGAAAACCATCTTTCTAAAATTTTAAGAAGACAATCTTCCTGGAAAACAAGCCTGATTTTGATGGTACGAGATATATTGTTCACTTCCTGCATACAGGATAAATCTCCCCGTTAACTACTACCATTCTATGAATATGAACTACATCTAATAATTTCTATTATTTGTCACATCAACTTAATTAGTGCGCACTACTTCTTTCAAGCCAATATTTCTTCCATTAGTGCACATTAACTACCTTCGTTCTATGAATTATTGCGCACTAGTACATCAACTTAGTTATTGCGCACTAGTTCTTCCATTTTGAATTATTGCCTGCGCTTGAATTATGTCGCATCAACTTCAATCATATGTCGCACTAGTTCTTCCAAACTAATACTTCTTCCAAGTGCGCACTGGTTCTTCCATTAGTGCGCACTAGATCATATCATGAACCATTTAGAGTTTAAATCATTCGTTAATTTGCTTAATTAGTGCACACTAGTTCTTCCAAACCAATAAAGCCTTTAACAAGCTTAAATTCATATGCATCTATAAATTTTCATATCTTATTTCCATTTTGAATGTATTGTATTTTACAGTAGAGTTCATCCGATAATCTTTTCGTTGATTTAGAGCAACTGGTAGTATGCAATATAATGGTAGTATGCTATATTTGGAGAGGTACAAGTACAAGTCAACATTATTAGGAAAATTTGAATTAAGACTCACAACTATTTAGTTTAGAGTTATACAATTTTTTTTTCTCAAAAAGATTATAATGTAAATTCTAGCATTTCAATTTTATCATTCCTTATGTTGCTTGGTAACGTAAATTCATTGATTTAGAGCAAATGGTACTATGCTATATATGGTACTTTTGCACAATTAATTATTTCTTTTGCTGATTTAGCAAGGCATTAAGGTTGCATATCTTAAACGAAAAAAATATATTAAAAGGGCATAAAAAATAGAACTTAAATTTGTATGTTTGTATCTTAATTTGTCTTATTTATAAATATAATTTTTAAAAAATATTATTTATATTCTAGATATATATTATTTATTTGTTAAAATTTTTATTCATATATAAATTATATATTTTTATTTTTTATATTATTGTAATTGAAATAAATTATGTAGGTCGTGCTAGATTAATCCATTTACAAATGATTATTCTCACATAATTATTAAATGCATTGAGTTTTAGTTTTGCTTATAGGAACCTATATTCTGTATCATTATAATTCTCATCCTAAAACTTCCCGGGCTAAATTTAGCTTCAAAATAAGAACACTCAAAACAAACTTGCCCCTTCTTTGTAAATGTTTTTCTCTACATCTTATGTGAAATATTGTAACTTAGTAGAAGATGATGTTGATATTAAAAAATTCTTATATATTAGAGAAAAATTTAAAACCTTTTCAATTAATTTCAAGTTTTAATGCACTCAGATGTTACGATCGTCACAAATTAATACGTGGATATACGGGCTGTCGTGCATTAATGTGTTCTGATTTTTATTATCTATTGCTAAAAGATATCTGAATCAATCTCTCTACACTTATATCATGTAAAAGAGGAATTATAGTTGTATCCTCTGATATCCAATTCAGATTTAAATTGCATGAGTTCGAATTTTCATTTAAGGAGGATAAGCTTCAATGTGCTTTCAAGTTTTATTTCCCTAATCTCTTCTTTTTAGTTATTTACATTTTAAAATAATAATTTTACATAATATTTAATTTTTATTTAAATAAAAGTTTAAATAAAATATTATATTAATATTATATTCATTTAATAGAATGCAGTTAGCACACACGATAACAAATGATTCAATGAGTATGTATATATACATGCTAAATCGTCATTAGCAACATTTTTAGGAATAAATAAACTAGGACAAAATTTATTGCTAAAATTCTTTATACTACTTTAGCACATTTTTAATGGCAGAGCTTACAAGCATAAATGTGAAAACTAAACAGTTCCAAATTTAAAGATGGTAAATAATAAACATTGGCTTATTTTCTTTTCATTCTTATCTTGACCTTGACCACCACATAAGCTATATCATAGATTTTATCAATCACCCCAAAATAAAAGTACCTCCAATCCTTTTTAAATAGAATGATAACAGACACACTTCATAGTCCTACATAAAATCCAAGTGTCATAGGAAGATAATTTGACATCACTATAGAGGTAGCTTCATCCATCACATCATTATTGTTGATAGCAAAACAGCTCTTACTTGTAGGTGCTCCACAAAGATAAGGATTGCCTATATAAATAGACTCATCATCTAGTATTTGAAGTTGATTTCTGGTTGGAATAGTCCCGGACAAACTATTATATGATAAATTTAAATGATCTAGAAAACTAAACATTGTCAAACCTTGAGGTATAGCTCTTGATAAATTATTGAATGATAGATCTAGGGTTTCCAATGACTTCATTCTACTAATAATATTTGGAATCTTACTTGTGAGGTAGTTTCTTGATATGTTCAAAGTTTGGAGTCCTACAAGAGATCCAAGCTCTCGAGGAATCTCGCCGCTGAGTCTATTGTTGGAGAGATCCATACTTTTGAAAAGATACAGAGTTATTGAAATACTAACTTCATATCCCTTTATGTCTAAGGTTACTGCTTCTTCACTTACTTGCCCCTTGCCCATTGTTGTTGAGGTGGAAATTATCGCACTAAGATTGCCCAGAGTGTATGGTATTGGCCCTACCAAATGGTTATTTGCTAAGTCAATGATTTGAAGCTTGCTAAGTTGTCCAAGCTATGGAGGAATCTTTCCGTAGAACATGTTTGAGTGTAATCGGAGAATAGCCAATTCCTGCCATGTTTGCCCAATCCAAGCAGGGATTTGTCCTGAGAACTTGTTATCACCAAGATCAAAGACAAGTAATCCGTTGCAATTCTATAATGAAGACGGAATACGCCCATGAAGATTGTTATTATTTAAATGTAAGGATATTATATTGGTCAAGCTTCCCAGTGAGCTTATTGTTTCCCAAGTGAATGACGGAAAGGTATTTTGCATCTTGCCAGTTACAATAAGGAATTTGTCCAGAAATTTGGTTGTTGGATAAATCTATAGCTTCAAGTCCATTCCAAAGACATGGATAGTGGTATGCTCCCAACAATATGATTGTTAGAGAGGACTAACTCAATGGGGAAGTTTAATGATATTAGAGGCCCTGACAAATGATTATCTGATAGATCTACTGTACCCATATTAAGTGGCAATTGAGGAACTGATCCCTGGAGTAGATTATATCTCAAATCAAGATTAGCCAAACTTACCAAGCTTTCTAAGGATGATGGTAAAACTCCTGTTATTTTATTTTGGGAGAGATCCACCACGTATAAGGTTGAAGAGGAGAAGTTCCAAAACCAATCCGGCAGAGCGTCCTCGATGCTTCCATTTGAAAACAACAAACATTCAATAGTTTGCTGCGAACGAATCCATCTAGGAAATGAAGGACCCAACTTGCAAGATTCCAATGCAATTACTTGCAATTGAAAAGGAGGTACCCAATTCTCGTCAATTGCAATGTTGAGTAAGCGGTTATCACTCAAGTACAACGCTGTTAATTTGGTTGAGTTGGTGAAGTGGAGCTGGGAGAGAACACCTTCTAGGGAATTGCCTGAGAGATCAAAGTACTTTAGGTTGGATAGCTTGTTGATTTCTAGAGGTATGGAGCTTGTTAGTGAATTATAACCAAGGTAAAGTATTTCTAAACTAGTCAAATTTCCAATCTCAGCAGGTATGGGACCACACAATGAGCAGCTGTATAAGGATATTTCTGATAGACTAGAGAGGTTCCCTATCTCATTTGGTATGTGACCTCCAAACAAACCTCTAAGCTCAAGTTGTTCAAGGCGAGCTAAACTCCAAAGCTCAGCAGGCAAGGGCCCATAGAGTGAATTGCCAAGATAAAGGTGCATTAGATTAGCTAAATTACCGATTGCAATAGGAATTGTGCCATGAATTTGTGAGTTGACCATCAAGTTAAGGGTGGAGAGAGTTGTGAGATTCCATAGCCAGTTGGGCAAGGTAGAGTTGAAGTTATTGTCAATAAGAATAAGAGAGTTGAGAGCCGTAAGGTTTAGATGGGAGAGAGAAGAGGGTAAATGATTGAGGTTGCAACCACTCAATGCTAACTCTTGCAAAGAAGGCAATGCGTTCATCACTGTCAACCAATGTTGGGAAATTGCACTAAGGTTCACATGGCTCATGTCGAGGTAGGTTAAGTAAGAGAGACCCGAGAGCCAATCTAGGCTATCAGCATGAGAACCAGAATTCCCATATGAGTGTAGATCGAGATAGTGAAGACTGGACAAGTTACCCAGCTGGTGAGGGATTTTTCCTCCAAAGTTGGACCAACGAAGATCAAGATACCTCAGTTTATGAAGAGAACCAACAAAATCTGGGATTTGTACGCCACCCAAGTCATTCCAGGTAAGATTTAAGCCTTCCAAGTGTGTTAGAGACAACAACGGCGAGCTCAGCATCTCGCCCTTCAAAATGCCATATCGGAAAGCCGATTCATAATCGTCGTAAGGGTTTTGAAGGTTGAGTTGCACAACATGCACCTGGCCATTTGTCGTCTGATTGTAGCACACCACGCCGCTCCATTTGCAGCAATCTTGGTCGATAGTCCAGGATGACAAACGGCCATAGGTATCAATGATGCCGGATTTGTAGTCAACGAGGGCATCCCTCTCTGATGTCGTGCACCCGATCATTGTCCTCATCCTCCTTGCTCCAGCTACGGTGGAGAAGAAGAGAAGACCACTCAACGTAAAGCAGCAAAGCAAGAAAGAGGAGAGGTACCTGTGTGCACTCATGTTGTTGGTTGAATTAGCATGCTTTGCCCCTCGCATTGTATATATGGAAATTTGTGATCTGAAAATCCCATTGCTAGTTTTTCATAAAGTCAATAGTCAAGTCTCCGACGGGTTGTGGAAATTTGTGATCTTGGAGCTTTCTGTAATTAATGATGGCATGAGACATGTTGTTCACTTTCTATATAAGGTAATTCATTGATTTAGAGCAAATGACACCATGGTTATGCTTATGTAACTCAAACAAATGTATATATATTAGTTTTTTTTTTCTTTTCATAAAGTCGATTTCCTGGTCTGATAGGGGTCACTTCGATGTGGAAATTTGTGATGTTGGAGCAGGACAAGTTAACATTATTAGGAAAATTTGAATTCAGACTCGTAACAACAAGTCTCAACTACCAAGCCTAGCTCATATATTTAGTCTACAGTTATACTTTATTTTTTTTATCAAAAAGATTATAATGTAAATTCTAGCATTTCAATTTTATCATTCCTTATGTAGATTGATAATGTAATTCATTGATTTAGAGCAAATGGTACTATGCTATATATGGTACTTTTGCACAATTAATTATTTCTTTTGCTGATTTAGAAAGTCATTAAGGTTGCATATCTTAAACGAAAAAAAAATATTAGAAGGGGATAAAAAATAGAACTTAAATTTGTATGATTGTATCTTAATTTGTTTTATTTATAAATATAATTTAAAATAAATACTATTTATATTCTAGATATATATTATTTATTTGTTACAATTTTTATTCATATATAGATTATATATTTTTATTTTTTATATTATTGTAATTTAAATAAATTATGTAGGTCATGCTAGATTAATCCATTTACAAATGAGTCATATTTGTATTGAATTATTCTCACTTATTTATTAAATGCATCGAGTTTTAGCTTTGCTTATAGGAACCTATATTCTGTATCATTATAATTCCCGTCCTATAATTTCCCTGGCTAAATTTAACTTCAAAATAAGAACACTCAAATAAACTTGCCCCTTCTTTGAGTTTTAGTTTTGCTTGTAAGAATCTATAATCTGTATGATTATAATTCTCATCGTATAATTTCTTGGCTAAATTTAGCTTCAAAGTAAGAACACCCAAACAAACTTGCCCCCTCTTTGTATATGTTTTTTTGCTACATCTTATGTGAAATATGGTAATTTAGTGGAAGACGATGTTGATATTAAAAAAAAGTCTTATATGTTTGGAAAAAAAAAAATTAAAACTTCTTTAATTAATTTCAAAATTTAATGCACTTGGATGTTACAATAGTTGAGAATTAATACGTGGCTATTATGAGCTTTTGTGTATTAATGTGTTAAGTTGGCAATTAAGAGCCCAACTACTGCACTACATGTATAGAGAATTTACTTCTAGCTGTTGGGTCTCACATATAAATAGGTGTTTAACCTATTGGCCGCAGATGGAGGGGCACGTGAGCGGGGCGAGGTCACTGGTGGTGGTTCGGCTTGCGACTGGTTCGGATGCAGATGCGGGTGCGGGTCGGGTGCATAGTGAGATCTTTCAGACGGAGATGTCTGAATCTGGCGGGTTCGGATTTGGAATGCTGAATAAAAGGTCCGAATGGAAATAAGGTATTTGTAAAGTGGTGATTTTATTCTCCTCTTCGATAACATAATGATTTTTTGGGCGCTTTCTAGTAGCCCTTTACCAGGAATAAAAGTAAAGAAATTTCTTTTATTTTTTGTTTTATGAACCGTGATAAAATATATGACATGTTATAACTGAGCTTATTAAAATATGATTGTGTACGTGCTTATATATATGTTTTCCATTAGTTCATGCTATATTTTACTCCATTACAATTCATATTTTTTTAAAATTTGTCATAGGATTTTAGTTATAAAGTTCTGCATTCCACTTTACTATAGTTTTAATAACAGAGCTTACATGCATTATGTGAAAAACAAGCAGTTCCAACTTTAAAGGTAGTAAAAGCTTACATTAAGGTACTCTTATCTCCATTTTTATCATGATCACCACATAAGTTTTATCATAGATTTTGTCAATCATCCTAAAGTAAAAATACCTCAAGTCCTTTTTAACTAGAATGAGAACAAATACACTCCATCGTCCTACCAAAAATCCAAGAGTAGGAGACTCTTATTTGTAGGAGCTCCACAGAGATAGAGATTGTCTATATAAATAGATTCATCGACTGATAAGTTAATGAATGATTGATCTAGAGTATCCAACGACTTTTGTCCACTGACAGTATTTGAAATCTTACTTGTGAAGTAATTCTTAATAGGTTTAAAGTTTGAAGTCCTTTAAGATATCCTAGTTCTTGAGGGATCTCACCGCCCAATCTATTATTGGAGCGATCTATACTTTTAAAAAGATAAAAGAGTTTTTGAAACAATAAATTCATGTCCTTTTATGTCTAAAGTTAAGAGTATCAATTACCTTAATGTCATCTTGGAATGGGTTCTTAACTCGAACAACATAACCCACTATGTTTGAAAATGTGAAAGTCAACCCACTATTTTCCAAGGATGATGGTAAAACACCTGTTATTTCATTTTGAGAGAGATTCACTACGTAGAGGACAAGTTCCAGAGCCAATCAGGTAAGGCATCCTCAATGCTTGCATTTGCAAAACTCAAAATTTCAATTATTTGCCGTGAACGAATCCATCTTGGAAATGAAGGACCCATCTTGCAAAAATCCAACACAATTGCTCTCAATTGAGAAGGAGGTACCCAAGTTTGGTCAATTGCAATGCCAAGTAAGTAATTGCCTGATAAGAATAGGCATAAAGGCAGAAAGTTTGCATATCTCCAAAGGTATGAAGGCAGAAAGTGAATTATCATCAAGGCGTAGCACTTCTAGACTAGTCAAGTTCCCAATCTCAGCATGTATGGGGCCAAAAAATTAGCAGTTGTCTAAGTATACAATTGATAGACTAGAGAGGTTCCCTATTGCATTTGGTATGTGATCTCCAAATGAATTATATCTCAGAAAAAGACTATCTAGGTGCCGATGGGTATTGTGCCATGAAATTGTGGGCTGTAGAGGTCAAGTGTGGACAAAGCTGTGATGTAGCCAATTGGGTAAGGTTGACTTGAAGTCATTACAACTGAGACTAAGATGAGAGTTGTGAGGTTTAGATGGAAGACAGAAGGGGGTATATGGTTGAGGTAACAATTAAACACGACGAGCACTTTCAATGAAGGGAATGTGTTTATCGCTGATAGCCATTGCTTGGAGGTTGCACTAAGGTCCACGTAGCTCATATCAAGGTAAGTCAAACTAGAGAGATCTGAGAGCCAATCCAAGTTATTGACATAAGAATTAACATCCCATTATGAATGTAGATTGAGATAGCGAAGATTTGACAAGTTACTGAGTTGGTGAGGGATATTTCCAAAAAAGTTGGACATGCTGAGATCAAGATACATCAATTTTTGAAGAGAAACGACCAAGTCTGGGATATTGGCAAAACGGAAGTTATTCGAACTAAGATTTAAGCCTTCTAGGTGAGTTAGAGACAACAATGAAGAGCTCAGCAAATTGCCTTCCAAACTGAAATATTCCATAGACAAATAGATGTTAGCAAATGGGTTTTGTAGATTGAGTTGCACAATATGTACTTGAGCGTTTGTCATCTTGACACCGCTCCATCCGCAGCAGTCTTGGTCGATATTCCACGATGATAAATGACTGAAAGGATCAGAGATACCAGATTTATAGGTAAGGAGGGCATCCCTCTTTGGTACTATGCACCCGGACATCGTCCTTCTCCTTACTGCAGCTATGGTGGAGAAGAACAGAAGGCTACTCCACATAAGCCAAAAAAGCAAGGAAAAATAGAGGTAGTTGTGTGTGCTCATGGTGGTGGTTGAATTGGTTCTCTTTGCTCCTCCTATATATATATATATATAGAAGACAGGTGATGCATGAGCTGGAGAAGGAATTTGGAAACCTTATTATTAGTCTCTCATGAAGTCAACAGGGAAGTCTCCTACAGGTCTTCTCTACAAACCTTATTAATAATTTTTATATAATTTAGTATTCGGTATTGGTATTCGGTTTGGAAAAAAAAAATTTAGTTCACTAATTTACCGATTTACCGATACACATATATATATTTATAGATTTTTTTTATAAGCTTGGCCCATAGCTTTGGCCTGGCCCAAACTCATGTTCTTAGTTCTCTTCTTGACACTTCTCAACCTAGCCCAATTCATATTTCTAGCCCAATTTTTATTTTTTTATTAATTATTACATAGAGTTAAAGAATAGGACAATGTTACCTTGATTCTTTCTATTTAGATTTAATTTTTTTTATAATTGTATATTGCATGAAAAATAGAATAGTTAAATTGATTAAACTTAATTTAAAATTATCGGTACTTCGGTAATTTACAGAATTTACCAATCGGTAAATTGGTACCAATTGTTATTTTCCTTAATCAGTTTAGGTATCGGTTTTGAAATTTTAAGTTCGGTTTTTTGGTAATTCGATATTCGGTAAATCGATTTTTACTAAATACTCACCCCTATCATATGTCACATGAACTTTTTTAAATTTTGTAATTAATTATATATTTTTTCATCATTCAATCACACAGCTTTTTTAATTAGACAGCTAGTGTAATCAAATCATCAACCATTTAGAGTTTAAATCATTCGTTAATTTACTTGATTAGTGCACACTAGTTCTTGTGAACTATAAGTTTTCGTATAAGTTTATATTTGTAAAAGAATATAGTTATTCTTATGCTTCTATAAGTTTTCGTATCTTATTCTATGAGTTTATGGTATTTTAACCCAATTATATTTTGGATTTTTGCCTCCACATGAGTTTTATTACCTTAAATTTTCCATAACTTTTATCTGATTATAAATTTTATCATACCTTATATAAGTTAATAATGTAATTCTTAGATAATGTGCAAATGATAGAATTTGAGTAGAACTTTTGAGAAATAAACTTTGAACTGTTGAGTCGCTGCCGTGTCTTACTAAATCAGATTTTAAGGCCAAATAAGTCAAGATGATTATTAAAATTAAGGACTCGAGAGCAACGACGCTGTGCTGACTAAACATCCTTGCAAAACAATTTTTCTCTTTCAAGCATGTAACATTACTTTACTTAATTCTGTAATTAATTCTGACCACTCTGTTGCGTTTTACTCGTATCGTCGATTATTTATCTAATTAGAATTTTTTCTTTTCCTATGATTGTCTGTCCCGGGCTCCCGGTAGTGAAATAAAGTGTCATGCCTAGGCGAAAATTCAGCTATTTCTAGCGGAGGATTCTCTAGAAAAATAACAATATTGATAGGAACTAAAGAACTATAATAATCAATTATCATTTATTAAATAATTAATCGAAACTTAATATCAAGAATTTTATAAAACAATCTCTAAAAATATACAATCCAATATGTATATAAATCAACTGAAAAATAAAAACTAACAGACAAACTATCTCAACTCGGGGCTGGTATGTAGCTATTTATTCTATCCCTCCCAGAAGCTAACTCTATACCTGAAAGAGAAACAAAGGAAGTTAGCAAAACGCTAAGTAGGAATCAACAAACATGGTGGGGGAGTCAAATATCAAGATAATATAATGACTGGAACAATAATATACAAATAATATAAGAATGTCGTGCAAATCATCAAGCTGGCCAACAGATCTCAATCAAAAGCTGCACTCATTTTCAGAGTGTTTCCACTGTTGCTCACCCAGTGGAACGACTGTCCTAAACAGCCCGGAGTGTTGCGTCCAACATCTGGCATCCATAGTATTGTCCCGAGGACAACTGGCGGTACCCTAATCGACAACCATAGCCCGATACGCGTCGGAACTATATCTCACACAAACAGGCCACCGGAGAATAAATCATCCAGTCCAGAGGTCAATATATCACGACTTTATCACACAGATATTCAACTTTTCCAACATACTCAAATGTCAATATCACAGATACACAATTGTTCAACCATGCTCATATGCCATTATATCAGATATCTCAATACAACGTTATTAACCATTCATACAGAAACAGAATACGACCAAATGAATAAGATAAATGAGGTCAATAGAATTTCATAAACAAATCAATTAGACAAATCAAATAGATATCAGTGTCAATCAATTTTAATATATGCATCATATATCAAATCAAAGGAATAAACAACAAATCCTATAGGTTCTTGACACTGTAACAAAGGAGTAGAGTAAGAATCCTAACTCAAACGCTAATATCCAGAATCCTTTTGAAAAGCCAATAAATTGTTTATCAAACGACGCAAGCTGCCTAGTGAATCAATCACTCTGTAATATGAATTTGTACATAAACTCTATCAATAATTATTCTAACTTGTAAACCAAGATTACCAACATGTAGAACACATCCCTAAACCTAGAGAACCAATCTCAAATCCAGTGAACTGGACCTAAAACCCACTGAACTGAAATAAATTGTAGTGAACCGATCGGATTCAACCTAAACCAAATCAGACCGGCACTTAGAACTTAAATTACACAAAATATACAAGTCATCTAAAGCAACACAGAGCACCAATGGATAAGAAATTTCATAAGCTTTCTAACGGCTACCTGAACCGGCCCAGATTCGACTGAATTAGTTGAATAGGTCCAAATTCAAGCACTGGGTCGAAATTGAAATTGAACTGGTTCAAATTAATTTCACTCAGCGACCGATTTATTTCTAAATAAGCCGCTCAAAACCCTAAATTAAACCGGACCAGCCACTTCGCCCGCGCCGCCCAATCGCCGCCATGCAAGGCCACCAGACTTCGCTTCCACTGCTTGCGCCGGCGAGCTCCCAAGGGCGCGTCGAACATCCGTTTGCCGCCAAACTTCACCAGTTTGTTCCTGATGACGAAGAGAGGCTTCATGACTAGCTGCGGCGAGCTTTCGTCGTACGGTTGAAGCACCTGAAGCAGTCGAAGATATTGATGGTGGCGCCGCCACCGTCGATATACGAACCTTAACCAAAACCTATCTATACCCAAATGGAACTTCACTAAAACTTCGCAAAAGCATACGTACCTTGCTACGAAGATGTATTGTAGCCCAGAACAGATAAATCGCCATCGCCGGTTGCACAGAAGGTGAAAATGACGCAAACTCCGGCGAACTCCTTCCTGCTCTGATTTCTTCCTTCTGGCAGCTCCGAGCGTATCGAAGATACTCCAGGGTTCATGTCTCACCAACGAGAGCATAAGCCCTCTAATATAGAGGCAAGACGCGTCCCAAAACGGCGAGAACGCGGGCGGCGACTCAATCGCCATAAAAATCGGAGAATACGACGAGTTGACTTAGCCCAGAATCAGACTTAAAATTTAAATCATATAAATTTGGCATCAAAACGCGACCGGCTAAGCCCAAAAATCGGCGAGAACGCGGGTTCGAATCCTAGCATACACGCTTTTAACGTTTTAATATAAAACTTTTTATTTTTATCTTTAAAAATTCTGAAAAAATTTTAGAAAAAAATCTTAAAAATTTAAAATATAATTTCTGAATTTCTAAAATTTAAAATTTAAAATAATAAAATCAAGGTTATAACATAAGAAATTTTCTTTCTTTGCACATATTTTGATTTTTTAGAATTCTTTCTTTCACCACTTACCCAGAACTCAATTTTTAGTTAAGCGATAACAAATTACAAATTTGGTATCTTAGGCTTTGGAGTTTTACCAAGTAACAAGTCTTTCACTTTCTTCTGATTTTTTTTACACAGACAAATTCTGCATTTACTCTTGTGAGTTTTTTTTTTATAAGACTCTTTACTTCTTTCGTCTTTCTCTCTCTCTTTTGATCGAATCTTCTTCACTGCTTAACTTACTCGAAGCTTAATTTTTATTCTAACAACTGTATCTTGTGATCGCTTGCAGCAGCACAGTAAAAGAGAAGACAAAGTTTTGGAATTTCATTAGGTGATAAGTCTTTTACTTTTTTCTGATTTTGATTTATTTTTTGGACAAATTCTATTTTTTATAATTTGACGAGCTTCCTCTTGTGAGTTTTTTTTATCAAATTTTTTACTTCATCTACTGCACACAGCCTAATGTTGTGTACTCTCTTTTGAAAATCAATTTCACCGTCCACCCTTGATATCATCAGACTATTTTTATACTATATATATTAGATATGTTTTATAAGATATATATACCTTATAAATTGTAATATAGGCAATTGCCTACGGTAGGGGCAACATACATCCACCCTTGATGTCATCAACTACTTAGAATTTAAATCATTCAGTAATTTTCTTAATTAGTGCACAATAGTTTTTTTGGGCCAATAAAATTCTTTAACAAGTGCATAATTTATTATATTTGCAAAAGAATATATTTATTCATATGCCTCTATAAGTTTTCGTATCTTATTCTATTAGTTCATGATATTTTTAACTCATTTTGGATTTTGCCTCCACATAAGTTTTATTATCATAATTTTCCCATAACTTTTATCTCATTCTAAATTTTGTGATACCTTATATAAGTTAATAATGTAATTCATTCATAATGGGCAAATGATAGACTTTTGAGTAGAATTTTTAAGAAGACTATCTTTCTAAAAATTTTAAGAAAGACTCTCTTCCTGGAAAACAAATTTTCTCTTTTACTCATGTCAAATCACTTTACTTAATTCTGTAATTATTTCTGAAAACAAGGCCTGAATTTGATGGCACGAGATATATTGTTCACTTCCTATATGAATGATAAATCTCCCCGTTAACTACCTTCATTCTATGAATATGAACTACATCTAATAATTTCTTTTATATCTTTCTAATACTAATTCAGTGTCTTAAGTCTAAAGAATTTTAAAATGATAGAGTCTGATTAGGACAAATTAACAAGCCAGATTAAAATCAAAGCAATAAAAACCTCGAACAAGCCAGATTAGCTAGTGTGATTCATTGATTTAGGGCAAATGATACCATGCTTATGCTTATGTAACTCATAGGAATCTCTTCGATGTGGAAATTTGTGATGTTGGAGCAGTTAACATTATTAGGAAAATTTGAATTAAGATTCATAACAACAAGTCTCAAATACCGAGGCTTGCCCATATATTTAGTTTAGAGTTATATTTTTTTTATCAAAAAGATTATAATGTAAATTCTAGCATTTCAATTTTATCATTCCTTATGTAGATTGATAATGTAATTCATTGATTTAGAGCAAATGGTAGTGTGCTATATATATATAATACTTTTGCACAATTGATCATTTCTTTTGCTGATTTAGCAAGCCATTAAAAGTTGCATATCTTAAACAAAAAAAATTAGAAGGGGTAAAAAATAGAACTTAAATATGTATCTTAATTTGTCTTATTTATATAATTTAAAATAAATAGTATTTATCTTCTAGATATGTATTATTTATTTGTTAAGCTATTTATTCATTTATAGATTATATATAATGCATATTATTTTTATATTAGCATAAATTAAATAAATTATGTAGGCCATGCTAGATTAATCCATTTACAAACGAGTCATATTTATATTGTGTTTTAGTTTTATAACACCCAACAAAACTTGCCCTCTCTTTGTATATGTTTTTCATTATAACTAAATTAAAATAATGTAACTTAGTTGTTGGGTCGTTTTTAGTTATATTTCAACATAAATTGAAATATTAAAAAGTAGTGCGATCGTTTCAAATTAACTAATTAATTCTATTTATTGCACCATAAATGAAAAATTAATTAATTAATTAAGAACTAACTAACTAATTAATTATTATAATTATTATTACTATTTGTTTTCTTTTTTGCCTTCAACATTAGTAGAAGATGATGTTGATATTAAAAAAAATTATGCTTAGAGAAAAATTTAAAACTAATCCAAGTAATGTTAAGTGTTAATGCACTAAGACATTACAACCATCATGAATTAACACACCATTGGTCATCGTGTATTAACGTATTATTGGCAATTAAGAATTTTCATGCATTAAATCAAGATGGTTACGACTTATTAGAATTAATTTTCAGCCATGAGGTCTCACCCATAAATAGTTGTCCAACCCTCAGGCTAAAAATATCTTGAGGACTTGTTTTTTTTATCTTTTTTATTTTAGTTTTTACTAATTGTTGCTAAAAGGATATCTAATCAACCTCTCTACAATTGTATCTCATAAGAGAGGAGTCCCAGTTGTATCCTTGGATATTTAATCTAGATTTAACTTTTACGAGCGCCTAAATTTTCAAGGCAAGCTTAAACTTGCCTCCGAGTTCTATTTCTCTAGTCTCTTTTTTTATTTGTTCACTTTTTAGAATAATAATTGTACATGATATTTATTTTCTAATTAAATAAAAGTTTAAATAAATATTAGGCTAAAAATGCAGTTTAGTAACACGATAACAAATATGACTCAAGAAGTATGTATATATACATGCTAAATCTAGAAATGTATCATTAGCAACATTTTTAGGAATAAATAAAAATAGGACTAGATTTATTGCTAAAATTCTTTATACAACTTCAACATATATTTAACAATAGAGCTTACAAGCATAAATGTGAAAATTAAACAGTACCAACTCCGAAGATAGTAAATATTGTACATTAGCTTATTTTCTATTCATTCTTATCTTGATCACCATATAAGCTTTATCATAGACCTTGTCAATCACCCTAAAATAAAAGTGCCCCCAATCCCTTTTAAATAAAATGATAACAAACACACTCCATAATCCTACCAAAAATCCAAGTGTGATAGGAAGATAATTTGACATCTCATTAGATGTTGCTTCATCCAACGAATTGTTGTTATGGACGACAAAACAACTCTTATTTGTAGGAGCTCCACAAAGATAGGTATTGCCTATATAAATTGACCCATCTTGTAGTGTTTGAAGTTGATTTCCAGTTGGGATAGTGCTAGATAAATTGTTGTATGATAAATTCAAATGGTTCAGAGAATTCAACATTGTCAAGCTTTGAGGTATAGCTTCTAATAAGTTGTTAAATGATAAATCTAGAGTTTCCAAAGACTCATTCCACCAATAGTTTTTGGAATCTTACCGTGAAGTAGTTACGCGAAAGATTCAAAGTCTGGAGTCCTGCAAGAGATCCTAGTTCTTGAGGGATCTCACCGCTTAATCTATTATTAGACAGATCTATACTCTTGAAAAGATAAAGAGTTATTGAAATACTAAATTCACGCCCCCTTTATATTCAAAGTTACTTCATTAGTCACCATATTCCTACTTACAGATCGGAGGAAATCTGGAATAATTGAGTCCATGTGGAAATAATTGCACTAAGATTGCCTAAAAAGTGTGGTATTGGCCCTGCCAAGCAGTTGTTTGCAAGATCAATAATTTGTAACTTGCAAAGTTGTCCAAGTTGATAGGGGTTGTTTCCGTAGAACATATTTGAGTGTAGTCGAAGAATAGTCAATTCCTGCCAACTTTATCCGATCCATGCAGGGATTTGTTCTAAAAGTTATTACCACCGAGATCAAAGACACGTAATCCATTGCAATTTTGTAGCGAAGATGGAATACGCCAATGGAGATTGTTATTATTTAAGTGCAAGGACCTTATGCTAGTCAAGCTTCCAAGGGAGCTTGGAATTTCCGAGCTTATTGTTTCCCAAATGAATGAAGAAAAGATTATCTTCCCCCTGCCAATTACACGATGGAATTTGTCCAGAAATTAGGTTGTTGGATAAATCTATGGCCTCGAGTGTATGCGCAAGACATATGGACAGTGGAATGCTCCCAACAATGTGATTGTTTGAGAGGACTAATATATTTAGGAAGTTTAATGGTATTAGGGGCCTGATAAGAGATTATCTGATAGATCTGCTACAAGTATATGAGGCGGCAATTGAGGAACTGATCCCTGGAGTAAATTATTGTGTAAATCAAGAAAGTCCAACCTTTCCATATTTTCAAAGGATGATGGTAAAGCACCTGTTATTTTATTTTGGGAGAGATCCACCATAAATAAGGTTGAAGAGAATTCGAAAACCAATCAGGCAAAGTGTCCTCAATGCTTCCATATGAAAAACTCAAATATTCAATTGTTTGCTGCGAACTAATCCATCTTGGAAATGAAGGACCCACTTGCAAGAGTCCAATGCAATTAGTTCCAATTGAAAAGGAGATACCCAAGTTTCGTCAATTGTAATGTTGAGTAAGTGGTTATCACTCAAGTGCAACCTTTGTAATCTGGTTGAGTTGGTGAAGTGGAGCTGGGAGAGAGCACCTTCGAGGGAATTGCCTGAGAGATCAAAGTTCCATAGGTTGGATAGCTTGTTGATTTCTAGAGGTATGGAGCTAGTTAGTGAATTATCACCAAAGACGAGTATTTCTAGACTAGTCAAATTTCTGATCTCAGTAGGTGTGAGACCAGAAAATGAGCAGTTGTATAAGGATATTATTGACAGACTAGAGAAGTTCCCTATCTCATTTGGTATGTGACCTCCAAACAAATAATTACCTCCAAGACCAAGGCATTCTAGGTGAGCTAAACTCCAAAGCTCAGCAGGCAGGGGCCTAGAGAGTGAATTGCTGCCAAGATAAAGGTTCATTACATTAGCTAAATTACCAATTCCAATAGGAATTGTGCCATGAATTTGTGAGTTGCTCATCAAGCCAAGGGTGGAGAGAGTTGTCAGGTTCCATAGCCAGTTGGGCAAGGTGGAGTTGAAGTTATTGCCACTAAGAGAAAGAGAGTTGAGAGCTGTGAGGTTTAGATGGGAGAGAGAAGAGTGTAAATGATTGAGGTCGCAACTACTCAACGCTAATTCTTAAGAAAAAGGCAACGTGTTCATCACTGTCAACCAATGTTTGGAAACTGCACTAAGGTTCACATTGCTCATGTCGAGGTAGGTCAAGTAAGAGAGACCCGAGAGCCAATCCAAGCTATCAGCATAAGGGCCAGGATTCCATTCTAAATGTAAATCAAGATAGCGAAGATTGGACAAATTACCCAAATGGTGAGGGATTTGTTGATTATCTTAAAGTGATGCTTCGGTTCCCTCAAACATTTATTGTTGGATCACATTCAACGAACATCACTTATTGTTGGATCACATTCAACGAACACATCCACTGTTTTATTTTTCCTAGACACCTTTTCATTTTGATACTCTTCTAGATCCGTTTGATTGTTGGTAGTTATTTCGCTTTAATTATGCCTTAATTATGATCAGTCTATATAAGGTCTGTAATGTTTTCTTTATGTAACACAGTTAGATCCAATTTGTACGCAAGCAAGTTATTTTCAATAAAATCCTTCTTGAGTGTTCCTTGACTACACGATGCTATAGATCCTGTTATTTCTCTACATGGTATCAGAGCTCAGGTGAAGTTCGTGATTAAGGTCAATACACTCAGAGATATGGAAGGTGGTGGTCGTAACTGGACTTGGTTTGGAGTTGCTAAACCAGTCAAATTACCGGATATGGAAGACTTGTCTGGAATCCTACTTGGTCCGGGAAGATTTGTGGGATGTCGTCATGGAGGGCGGTGTCGTGGCTCCGCTTAATGTCCCTGCGAACGCAGAGGCGTTGAAGAGGTGGAAGTAGTTGAATGCAAAGGCAGAGTTTGTGTTGAAGAGGTCTATCTCCCACGGATTGTTCGAGCAGATAATCGGTTGTGGGTCTGCTCGTGAGATCTGGCAAACGCTCGGTCGTCTCTTCAATAAAAAGAACGAGGCTCATTTGCAGATGCTTGAGAATGAGTTAGCGGCTGCGAAGCAAGTGGGTATTTCGATTTCGGAGTATTTTCTTAAAATAAAGAATTTATGTTCGGAGATTTCTCTTTTAAATCCTGAAGAGTGGATCTCAGAAGCTCGGACAAAGAGGTACATCATTCGGGGCCTTTTACCAGAGTACACGCCTTTCAGTACTTCGATTCAAGGATGGACGCAACAACCATCTCTTGAAGAACTGGAAAATCTCCTGTCATCTCAAGAGTCGTTGGCTTTACAAATGGTCGGAACCAACATCAAAGAAGAATCTACGAGCGCCTTATTTGTAAAGAAGGGGGGCACTTATAGAGGAAAAGAGAAAATAGATGGGGAGGCATCGGAACATTCAAACGTACCTAAGAAGGCATTCAAGTGCTATAGATGTGGAAAGGTTGGGCACATCAGAAAAAATTGCCGAGTTAAACTTAAGGCTGGAAATTTCGCGAGTTCTTCTGATGGTGGCAAGAAGTTTGACCAACAACCGGGGGAAGATTGGAATGCTTGTCTTCATGTCGACTTAACAAACTCGGAAGGTGAACAAGCGGCTAGAAAAATAACTCGGGAGATATGCTTAGCAGCTGAGGGAACATCTCGCAGAAAACAACCGATCAACAAGGATTGGATTGTCGACTCGGGCTGCGGTCATCACATTACTGGAGACGATTCAATCTTCTCCTCTTCTCATGTTCACGACAGCGGAAGTGGGATTGTTACTGCGGATAACACGGTTCATAAAATTCAGCAGGAATGAACCGTTATAATCGGCGACAACCATAGGAATTCAATAAAGCTTAATAGCGTGTACCACATACCCGGAAGACGGAAAAATTTATTCTCCGTGGCGAACGCGGTGGATGCTGGAAATTTCGTTCTCTTCGGGCCAGAAGATGTAAAGTTCCTTCGAAACATTAAGAAAATTAAGGCGGATGTCGTTCATACAGGTACACGGGTAAATGATCTATTTGTTTTATCTGCATCAAACTCTTATATTGAGAAGATGAGTAGCAACAACACGACGTCATTGTGGCATGCGAGGCTTGGTCATCTCAATATGACTAAGCTAAAAGTTATAGTTCAAAAGAAATTAGTTGATGGGTTGCCTGAAGTGTTGAAATTCGAGAATGAAGGTGTATGTCAAGGCTGTCAATTTGGAAAAGCTCATAGGCTTCCCTTCGACAACTCGAGTTCGAGGTGTAAAGCCCCGTTGGAACGAATTCATAGCGACCTAATGGGTCCAACTTAGATAGCTTCTTACTCGGGATACACCTACTTGCTACTGTTTGTGGATGATTATACGCGGTTCACGTGGGTTTACTTCGTGAAACACAAGTCAGAGGTATTCTCAAGGTTTCTCGAGTTCAAGGAAACCGTGGAAGGGGAGTTGTGCAGAAAAATTCGAGTTCTACGGACGGACAATGGAGGAGAGTTCTGTTCCAATGAGTTCCTTTCTTATTGCCGGAATAACGGTATTAAAAGAGAGTTTTCATGTCCGGAGACGCCGCAACAAAATGGGATAGAGGAGCGAAAGATCCGACATCTTGTGGAAACGTGCATGAGTTGGCTACATATGAAGAACTTGCCGAAGGAACTATGGGCGGAGGGTATGAGATGTGCAGCTCATGTGATCAATCGGGTGTCGCTTAGTCCGACTAATTTTAAATCGCCTTTTGAGATGCTCTTTAATGTCAAGCCTAGCGTGAAGTACTTTCGTGTCTTTGGCTCTATTTGCTTTATTCATGTTCCTGATTCTCGAAGAAGAAAGCTAGACGCTAAGCCTATAAAGTGTATTTTCATCGGCTACGACGAGGGAAGAAAAGGCTGGCGGTGCTTGGATCCGGCAACATTTAAATCTGTCGTATCTCGTGATGTAGTCTTCGATGAGATTTCTTCATACTACTCTAAGGATGCTGGCGTGGAAAAGAGTGATACAATAACCTTGCCATTGTCACACTCGTTAGAAGGATCGTCAGAGGAAGATCATGGGGAAAGGGGGAGTTTCGTTTCTCCTCGAGATGACTCTCCCAAAGAGGAAACAACAAGCCAACGTCCAAGAAGGAATATCATCAAGCCCTCTCGGTTTAGAGATGACAACTTTGTGACAACTTTCTCCTGCCTCTTGGCTAATCCAGTCGATGATGAAGAACCTTTCTCCTATGATGAAGCTAGAGGAGTTAAAGAATGGGAAGCCGCAATAAAGGAAGAGATGGATGCTTTGCAAACAAATTAGACTTGGGATTTGGTTTCGAAGCCTCCTGATGTGCAACCTGTTTCGTGTAAATGGGTCTTTCAAATAAAAAGAAAGACGGATGGGAGCATAGACCGGTACAAGGCAAGGCTGGTTGCACGAGGCTTCTCGCAAAAATACGGGGAAGACTACGAAGAAACTTTTAGCCCCGTAGCAAAGATGACTTCGGTACGTATCGTCCTAGCATTGGCGACCTGTTGTGGCTGGAAATTATGGCAGCTTGATGTAAAAAATGCTTTCTTATATGGAGAGCTTGATCGTCCTATCTATATGGATCAGCCACCCGGGTTTGTAGTTGAGGATCGTCCAAATCTCGTGTGTAAGTTGAAGAAAGCTCTCAATGGGTTGAAGTAAGCCCCGCGTGCGTGGTACGAAAAAATTGCGGAGTATTTACATTTTTGCGGCTACGTGGCGTCTGAATCGGATTCAAGCCTCTTCATCAAGAAACATCAAGGGCTGATGGTGGTCGTTCTCTTATATGTCGACGACATAATCTTGACGGGCAGCAACTTTGTGGAAATTTCCCATCTCCAGGATGAGCTTTCATTGCATTTTGAATTGAAGAAGCTAGGAGAGCTGCGCAACTTTCTCGGACTGCAAATTGAGAACTTGGATAATGGAATTTTTGTGTCTTAGCTCAGCTATGCCAAACGACTTGTCGAGAAGTTCAAGATGATCGACGGAAAAAAGCGGTATACACCACTTGACGTGAGCGTGAGACTTCGTCGTAATGAAGGAACGCGTTTATCAGATCCTCATCCTTTTCGTGAGCTTGTGGGAAGTCTAATCTACTTGACAATAACAAGGCTGGACATTGTTTTTTCGGTTGGTGTGGTGAGCCGATATATGCAAGAGCCGAGGAAGCCACACCTTGAGGAAGCAAAGAAGATTCTAAAGTACGTTAACACTACTTTTGATGTGGGTTTGTTTTATAAAAAGAATGCAGGATTTTCTTTGTAAGGATTTGCGGATGCTGATTTTGCCGGAGACTTGGATGATCGAAGATCGACTTCTGGTTTTGTTTTTCTCTGCGGAACTGCAAGTATCTCATGGTGCAGTAAGAAACAAGGCTCGGTGTCATTGTCAACAACCGAAGCGGAGTGCAAAGCTTCCGTTCATGTAGCTCAAGAATGTATCTGGCTCGGTGTCACACACATAGGAAGCATTTATTTTACAGACTTTACCCTGCATGATGTTTTATGCATTCCCTCATTTAAATTGAACTTAATCTCAGTTAGCAAGTTACTACAAAATCCCTCATATCTTGCTTCATTCACAAGTAAAACATGTATCCTGATGGACCGATAATCGGGAAAGACGATTGGGACAGGAACTGAGGAAGGAGGACTCTACTACCTTAACATTCCACAACAATCCAAAAGTAATTTTGCACAAACACCAAAATCCTCCTCAGATATTTGGCACCAACGCCTTGGACACCCATCAAATAAAGTATCTGTTTTACTTTCAAACTTTGTTATAGATATAGAGGTTCATTCTGATTGCTTGGTTTGTCCATTAGCTAAGCAAACTCGTTTGCCTTTTTCAATTAGTTCTATTCGCACTAAAGCACCTTTTGAGATAATTCATGTTGATATTTGGGGAGGTTATCATGTTCCTTCAATTACTAGAGCAAAATATTTTCTCACAATAGTAGATGATTTTACTCGTTGCACATGGACTTATTTGATGAGGCATAAATCAGAAACTCATACACATATTATGCAATTCGTCAATCTTGTGGAAACACAATTTGCCACAAAGGTCAAAATTCTCAGAAGTGATAATGGCACAGAATTCATTATGAGAGATTTTTACGCAAGGAAAGGAATCATACACCAAACCAGCTGTGTCTCCACCTCGCAGCAAAATGGAGTAGTTGAGCGAAAACATCGTCACCTCCTCAATATGGCTCGAGCCTTACTTTTCCAAGCTAGTTTACCAAAGGAATTTTGGGGAGATGCCATCTCGAGAGCAACATACCTCATTAATAGGACTCCAACGCCCTTGCTACAAGGTAAAACTCCATTCGAAAAACTTTTTCATAAACTTCCTGCATATAATCATTGTCGAGTGTTTGGGAGTTTGTGTTGAAGCTTCAACACACCATCATCATCCCACCAAATTTGATCCTAGAGCAACTCAATGTATCTTCCTAGGCTACCCATATGCTCAAAAAGGTTATTGGGTTTTTGATCTATCAACTAGAAAGGTATTTGTCTCACGAGATGTTATTTTCTATGAAAATATATTTCCTTATGCATCCACTTCTACAACTATACCTCCAAGAGTTCAACAATTGTCACATGCGAAGGATAGCAACATTATCTATCCTACTCTCAACAATGAAGCTTTTATGCCTAACTGTTTCCTTGAAGAACGAGATTCTACTCACATTGATCAAGTTACTACAGTAGAAATTCCTTTATCCATTAGTCAGCCAACACCAAACTTATCTTCTGACAGGGAAACAATTCCACTACGGCCAACACGCACTACAAGATTACCAAGTTATCTAAGTGAATATCATGTTGGAGCTTCTCTTCCTTCAAGAATTGTCCCATCATCAAATTTGGTTGCATGCATCAAATATCCATTGACTGATGTTCTTTCATATGATAGATTATCTCCCCAACATCGAGCCTTCACTATTTCCCTCTCAACCGAACGAGAACCTTCCTCATTTCAGCGGACAATTTCTGATCCAAAATGGCGGGCTGCAATGCAAGAAGAGCTTGATGCCCTTCAAATGAATGGGACATGAACATTACAAACATTACCAAGTGGAAAGACACCCATTGGATGTAAATGGGTGTACAAAATAAAATTTTGAGCTGATGGCAAAGTTGAACGTTATAAAGCTCGATTAGTGGCAAAGGGATACAACTAGGTGGAAGGTCTCGATTACCAAGAAACATTTGCGCCAGTTGCAAAATATGTGACAATTCGTCTCCTCCTAGCAATAGCTTCTACTAAACAATGGCATATTCATCAACTTGATGTCAATAATGCCTTCTTGAATGGAGACCTTGATGAAGAAGTTTATATATCTTTACCTCCTGGTTTTGGACGAAAGGGGGAGACACGGGTTTGCAAACTCCACAAGTCATTATATGGGCTCAAACAAGCATCACGCCAATGGTTTATTAAACTCACCAATGCTCTCAAACAAGAAAACTTTAAGCAATCAAAGGCTGATTATTCACTCTTCGTCTGATCTCATAATGGTAAATTCATAGCTCTTCTCATTTATGTTGATGATGTCATCATTACAGGGAATAACTTGGATGAAATTGAAGACACCAAGACATTCCTGAAAAATCAGTTTAAATTGAAGGATCTTGGACAACTAAGATATTTCCTTGGAATAGAAGTTGCAAGATCTAGCAAAGGGATTACTATTTCGCAAAGAAAATATGCCCTTGAAATTCTTGAAGATGCAGGTTATCTAGGTGCAAAGCCAACTTCTTTTCCTATGGATCAAAATCTATCTCTTAGCAAATTTGAGGGTGACTATGTCGGTGATCCATCTTCGTACCGAAGACTTGTTGGGAGATTAATTTATCTAACTGTCACCCGACCAGATCTAACTTATGCAGTCCATATCTTGAGTCAATTTATGGACAAACCACGAGTGCCACACTTGGAAGCCGCCCATCATGTATTGAGGTATGTGAAACAAACGCCAGGACAAGGGATCTTCTTCCCTTCAGGAAATCTAATTCAATTGAATGCTTTTTGTGATGCGGATTGGGCAAGGTGTCGTGACACTCGACGATCAGTTACAGGGTATTGTGTTTTTCTTGGAAAATCTTTAATCTCATGGAAAACTAAGAAGCAAACAACTGTATCACGATCAAGTGCTGAAGCTGAATATCGATCCATGGCCACTGCATGTTGTGAAATCATTTGGTTGAAAACGATCCTGCATGATCTAGGTATCAAACATTCACATCCAATTAATTTATATTGTGATAATCAGGCAGCACTTCATATTGCTGCAAACCCAGTATATTATGAACGAACAAAACACATAAAAATTGACTGTCATTTGATACGAGAAAAGGTCCAAGAACAGATGATCAAATTATGTCATATTTCAACAAGAGATCAACCGGCAGATGTTTTCACCAAGCCATTGAGCTCTACACAGTTCAAGTCTTTACTCAACACGTTAGGAATGATCAACATACATTCCAAACTTGAGGGGGAGTGTTGAGATTTCGAAATCACCGGATGATAAATAACCAAATCAAATATGGAAGATTCAGCGTCAGCTATTCCTAATATGTGAATGCTTTGAATGTATATTATTTATTAACTTATAAAGAGAGATAGAGATAGATGTATATATATACAGTGTTGTAATTCATCCAAGTAATACATAGAAAACATTTCCAATAACCTTTTTCTTCAATTTTCAATAAAATCTTTCTTGAGTGTTCCTTGACTACACGGTGCTATAGATCCTGTTATTTCTCTACAGGATTTTTCCACTGAAGTTGGACATGCGAAGATCAAGATTTGGATAGGACCCAAGTCATTTCGGCTAAGATTTATGCCTTCCAAGTGTGTTAGATACAATAACGACGGGCTCAACATCTCGCCCTTCAAAATGCCATATTGGAAATCCAATTTATAATCTTCGTGCACCTGACCATTTGTCGTCTGATTGTAGCACATCACGCCGCTCCATCTGCGGCAATCTTGGTCGAGAGTCCAGGATGACAAATGGCCATAGGTGTCAATGATGCCGGCTTTGTAGTCAACGAGTGCATCCCTCTCTGATGTCGTGCACCCGATCAGCGTCCTTCTCCTCCTTGCTCCAGCTACGGTGGAGAAGAAGAGAAAAGACCACTCAACATAAACCAGCAAAGCAAGGGAGAGGAGAGGTACCTGTGTGTGCTTATGTTGTTGGTTGAATTAGCATGCTTTGCCCCTCATATCGTATATATGGAAGAGAAGGCTACAAACATAGCAAGTGGGAGGTGGAATCTAGAAATCCCATTGCTAGTTTTTTTATAAAGTCAATAGTCAAGTCTCCGATGGGTCCTGAGGGTGGTGGAAATTTGTGATCTTGGAGCAGCATAAGTCAATAGTCAAGTATTTAAATTGTAGCATGTCAAATCACTTTAGTTAATTCTATAATTAATTCGGAAAATAAGACCTGATTTTGATGGCATGAGACATATTGTCCCCTTCCTATATGCATGATAATGTAATTAATTGATTTAGAGCAAATGACACCATGCTTATGCTTATGTAACTCAAACATATGTATATATATTAGTTTTTTTTTTTTTTCATAAAGTCGATTTCCTTGTCTCATAGGGGTCACTTCGATGTGGAAATTTGTGATGTTGGAGCAGGACAAGTTAACATTATTAGGAAAAATTGAATAAAGACTCATAACAACAAGTCTCAACCACCAAGGCTTGCTCATATATTTAGTTTACAGTTATGCATTTTGTTTTCTCAAAAAGATTGTAATGTACATTCTAGCATTTCAATTTTATCAGTCCCTGCGTAGTTTGATAATGCAATTCATTGATTTAGAGCAAATGGTGGTATGCTATATATGGTACTATTGCACAATTGATTTTTTCTTTTGTTGATTTAGCAAGTCATTAAGGTTGCATATCTTAAACGAAAAAAATAGAAGGGGTAAAAAATAGTACTTAAATATGTATCTTAATTTGTCTTATTTATAAATATAATTTAAAATAAATATTATTTATCATCTAGATATGTATTATTTATTTTTTAAACTATTTATTCATATATAGATTATACATAATGCATATTTATTTTTTATATTATTATAAATTAAATAAATTATGTAGGTTGTGCTAGATTAATCCATTTACAAATGATTATTCTCACATAATTATTAAATGCATTGAGTTTTAGTTTTGCTTATAGGAAGTTATATACTGTATCATTATAATTCTCATCCTATAAGTTCCCTCGCTAAATTTAGCTTCAAAATAAGAACACTTAAACAAACTTGCTCCTTCTTTGTAAATGATTTTCTCTACATCTTATGTGAAATATTGTAACTGTTTTGTAAATGTTTTTCGCTATGTGAAATAATGTAACTTAGTAGAAGATGATTTTAATATTACAAGAAAGTCTTATACATTAAAATTTTAAAACTTCTTCAATTAATTTCATTTTTTAATCCACTTGGACATTATAATCATCATCAATTAAGGCATAATTATAAGAGCCGTCACGTATTAACGCATTATTGAAGATTCAGTTACGAATCATCATTCATTAACACACAACGGATACGAGTTATTGACAATAATTTACAGTCATTATGTCTCACGCATAAATAGGAGACCAACCCTCAACTAAAGGTGTCTATGAGGACTTTTCTTTTATTTTCTTCTTTTCTGTTATTCTAGTTTTTAATGCTAATTGTTGAAAGCATGTCGAATCATCCTCTTCATAGTCATATTTCGTAGAAAAAGAATCCGAATCCTAGTTGTATCCTCCGGTGTTCAATTTAGATTTAACTAGTACGAGAATAAAGATTTTTACCAAAAGACAAACACCAATGTGTCCTGAGTTTTATTTCTCTAATCTCTTTTTATATATATATTTTTATAATAATAATTTCACATTATATTTAAATTTTTATATTAGGCTAAGGAGAGAATGCAATTTAGTCACACGATAACAAATATGACTCAATGAGCATGTATATATACATGCTAAATCTAGTAATGTATCATTAGCAACATTTTTAGGAATAAATAAAAATAGGACTAGAATTATTGCTAAAATTCTGTATACAACTCAGCATATATTTAACAATAGAGCTTACAAGCATAAATGTGAAAATTAAACAGTGCCGACTCGAACATAGTAAATATTGTACATTAGCTTATTTTCTTTTCATTCTTAGCTTGATCACCACGTAAGCTTTATTATAGACCTTGTCAATCACTCTAAAATAAAAGTGCCTCCAATCCCTTTTAAATAAAATGATAACAAACACACTCCATAGCCCTACCAAAAATCCAAGTGTGATAGGAAGATAATTTGACATCTCATTAGAAGTTGCTTCATCCATCACATCATTGTTGTTGATAGGAAAACAACTATTAATTGTAGGAGCTCCGCAAAGATGAGGATTGCCTATATAAATAGACCCATCTTCTAGTGTTTGAAGTTGATTTCCAGTTGGGATAGTGCCAGATAAATTGTTGTATGATAAATTCAAATGGTTTAGAGAACTCAACATTGTCAAGCCTTGAGGTATAGCTCCTGATAAGTTGTTAAATGATAGATCTAGAGTTTCCAAAGACTTCATTCCACCAATAGTTTTTGGAATCTTACCAGTGAAGAAGTTCCGTGAAAGGTTCAAAGTCTGGAGTCCTACAAGAGATCCTAATTTTTGAGGGATCTCACCACTTAGTCTATTATTAGACAGATCTATACTCTTGAAAAGATAAAGAATGATTGAAATACTAAACTCATCTCCCTTTATATTCAAAGTTATTTGGTCAGTCACCATAATACTATTATCGATTGGGCTTATAACTTGAACAATGGAGTCCATTGTTGTTGATGTGGAAATTATCGCACTGAGATTGCTTAAAGAGGATGGTATTGGCCCTACCAAACGGTTGTTTGCAAGATCAATAACTTGTAACTTGCAAAGTTGTCCAAGTTGAGGGGGAATGTTTCCATAGAACATGTTTGAATGTAGTCGGAGAATAGTCAATTCCTGCCAACTTTGCCCAATCCATGCAGGGATTTGTTCTGAGAAGTTATTATCACCGAGATCAATGACACGTAACCCGCTGCAATTTTGTAATGAAGATGGAATACGCCCATGCAAATTGTTATTATTTAAGTGCAAGGACATTATGCTGGTTAAGCTTCCGAGGGAGCTTGGAATTTCCCCTGTGAGCTTATTGTTTCCCAAATGAATGAAGCCAAGATATTCTGCCTCCTGCCAATTACACGGAGGAATTTGTCCAGAAATTTGGTTGTTGGATAAATCTATGGTCTCGAGTGTATGCGCAAGACATATGGACAGTGGAATGCTCCCAACAATGTGATTGTTTGAGAGGACTAATGTATTTGGGAAGTTTAATGGTATTAGGGGCCTGATAAGAGATTATTTGATAGATCCACTGCACTCATATTAGGCGGCAATTGAGGAACTGATCCCTCGAGTAAATTATTATGTAAATCAAGAAAGTGCAACCTTTCCATATTTTCAAAGGATGATGGTAAAACTCCTGTTATTTTATTTTGGGAGAGATCCACCACGTATAAGGTTGAAGAGGAGAAGTTCCAAAACCAATCAGGCAAAGCGTCCTCAATGCTTCCATTTGATAAAAGCAAAGAAAAAATAGTTTGCTGCGAATGCGAACGAATCCATCTTGGAAATGAAGGACCCACCTTGCAAGAGTCCAATGCAATTACTTGCAATTGAAAAGGAGGTACCCAATTTTCGTCAATTGCAATGTTGAGTAAGTGGTTATCACTCAAGCACAAACATTGTAATCTAGTTGAGTTGGTGAAGTGGAGCTGGGAGAGAACACCTTCTAGGGAATTGCCTGAGAGATAAATTTCCTCTAGGTTGGATAGCTTGTTGATTTCTAGAGGTATGGAACTAGTAAGCGAATTATCACTAAGGTTGAGTATTTCTAGACTAGTCAAATTTCCAATCTCAGCAGGTATGGGACCACACAATGAGCAGTTGTATAAAGATATTTTTGATAGACTAGAGAGGTTCCCTATCTCATTTGGTATGTGACCTCCAAACAAACCACTAAGCTCAAGTTGTTCAAGGCGAGCTAAACTCCAAAGCTCAGCAGGCAAGGGCCCATAGAGTGAATAGCCAAGATAAAGGTGCATTAGATTAGCTAAATTACCGATTGCAATAGGAATTGTGCCATGAATTTGTGAGTTGACCATCAAGTTAAGGGTGGAGAGAGTTGTGAGATTCCATAGCCAATTGGGCAAGGTAGAGTTGAAGTTATTGTCAATAAGAATAAGAGAGTTGAGAGCCGTAAGGTTTAGATGGGAGAGAGAAGAGGGTAAATGATTGAGGTGGCAATGACTCAACGTTAACTCTTGCAAAGAAGGCAATGCGTTCATCACTGTCAACCAATGTTGGGAAATTGCACTAAGGTTCACATGGCTCATGTCGAGGTAGGTTAAGTAAGAGAGACCCGAGAGCCAATCTAGGCTATCAGCATGAGAACCAGAATTCCCATATGAGTGTAGATCGAGATAGTGAAGACTGGACAAGTTACCCAGGTGGTGAGGGATTTTTCCTCCAAAGTTGGACCAGCAAAGATCAAGATACCTCAGTTTATGAAGAGAACCAACCAAATCTGGGATTTGTACGCCACCCATGTCATTCCAGGTAAGATTTAAGCCTTCCAAGTGTGTTAGAGACAACAACGACGAGCTCAGCATCTCGCCCTTCAAAATGGCATGTTGGAAAGCCGGATCATCATCGTAAGGGTTTTGAAGGTTGAGTTGCACAACGTGCACCTGACCATTTGTCGTCTGATTGTAGCACACCACGCCGCTCCATCTGCAGCAATCTTGGTCGGTAGTCCAGGATGACAAACGGCCATAGGTATCAATGATGCCGGCTTTGTAGTCAAGGGGGGCATCCCTCTCTGACGTCGTACACCCGATCATCGTCTTCCTTCTCCTTGCTGCAGCTATGGTGGAGAAGAATACAAGACCACTCAACGTAAGCCAGCAAAGCAAGGAAGAGGAGAGGTACCTGTGTGCGCCCATGTTGTTTGTTGAATTGCTTTCCCCCTCGTATGGTATATATGGAAGAGAAGACTGCGAATATTCCTGGTGGGAGGTGGAATATGGAAAACTCCAAGTGACTGGAACATAATTTGACATTGCAGCAGAGGTAGCTTCATCCATCTCATCGTTGTTGTGAATAGCAAAACAACTATTATTATTTGTGGGAGCTCCACGAGATATCCTATATAAATAGACTCATCCTATAGTGTTTATTTCCTATGGGTATAATCCGTTAGGGTCTGTTTCGGTGGAGAGAATCCACTTAGAGAAGAAGAAAAAATGCAATGAATCTAGATGCAAAAGCTATCAGATTAATTGTATTTTTTCTTCTCCTCTATGTAAATTTTCTCCACTGAAATAGGCCCTAAGAGATTGTTATAAGATAAGTTCAAATGATTTAGAGAATAAAACATTGTCATGTCTTGAGGTATAACTCCTCATAAGTTATTGAATGACATATCTAGAGTTTCCAATGACTTTAGTTCATAGTATTTGAAAATTTACTTGTAAAGTAATTTCTCGATAGATTTAAAGTCGTATGTCCTTCAAGATATCCTAGTTTTTGAGGGATTTCACCCCTTAATTATTATTGGAGAGATCTATACTTTTGAAAAGTAAGTCAAACTATCAATTACATCAATATTATCTTTAAATGGGTTCTTGACTCAAACAAAATCCACTATGGTTGACGATGTGGAAGTCATCGCACTAATATTCCCCAAAGAGTGGTATTAGCTCCCACCAAATGATTATTTGCAAGATCAATAACGTACAGCTTGCTAAGTTGTCCAAGTTGTAGAGGGATATTTCCATTAAACACAGGGATTTGTCCTGAGAACTTGTTATCACTGAGGTCAAAAAACACAGTTGGTATTGTAACTTTATAGTGAAGAGGGAATGCACCCGTGGAGGTTGTTATTGTTTAAATACAAAGTCTCTGCAGGTCTTGTATGTGGAAAATTGCGATCTTGGAACAGGACAAGTCCACATCGAACGAAAGCCAAATTTCCTCCCTGGAAAACTACTAGCACCCTTCAATCATCTGTCGCATCAACTTTTTTTTTAATTTTGTAATTAATTCTGTATTTGTTCATCGTTCAATCATACGATTTTTTAATTCGATAGCGAGTGTAATAAAATCATCAACCATTTAGAGCTTAAATCATTCGTTAATTTACTTAATTAGTGCGCACTAGTTCTTACAAACCAATAAAACCCTTTAACAAGCTTAAAATGTATTGTATTATTTTACATTAGAATATATCTCTTCATAAGCATCTATAAATTTTCGTATCTTATTTCGATTTTGAATTATTGCCTGCACTTAAAGTTTATTATTTTATTTTTCCCATAACTTTTATCTCATTCTAAATTTTAGCATTTAAATTATATCATACCTTATATCGCTTGCTAATGTGATTCATTGATTTAGGACAAATGATACCATGCTTGTGCTTATATAACTCAAACATATATATATGTTAGTTTTTTTTATTTTTTTTCATAAAGTCAATTGCCAGGTTTTATAGTAAAATTTGTGATGTTGGAGGCTTGATAATGTAAATTCTAGCTAAAAAATTTTATCATTCCTTATTTAGCTTGATAATGTAATTCATTGATTTAGAGCAAAACGTAGTGTGCTATATAAATAGTACTATTGCACAATTGATGATTTCTTTTGCTGATTTAGCAAGTCATTAAGGTTGCATATCTTAAACGAAAAAAAATTGGAAGGGGTAAAAAATCTAACTTAAATATGTATCTTAATTTGTCTTATTTATAAATATTATTTATCATCTAGATATGTATTATTTATTTGTTAAACTATTTATTCATATAAATTATGTAGGCCACGCTAGATTAATCCATTTATAAATGAGTCATGTATTGAATTATTCTCACATAATTATTAAATGCATTGAGTTTTAGTTTTGTAACAGTTTGCCTCTCTTTGTATATGGTATTCGTTACATCAAAGGTAAAATATTGTAACTTAGTAGAAGATGGTGAGATATTAAAAAAAAAAAAAAATCTATACTTAGAGAAAAATTTAAAAATTTTGTAATTAATTTTAAGTGTTAATGCATTCGAACATTATAACAATTATGAATTAACGAACAACTATTATAAGTCGTCGCTTATTAATATATTGTCAGCCGATACAAATCCATAACTAGGCATTTAACCCTCGGCTAAACATATCTCTCATGACTTTTCTTTGTTTTTTTAATTTCTTATTCTAATTTTTATTGCTCGTTGTTAAGAGTCTAGATTTTCATGAAGAACAAACTTCAACATTCTTTTGAGTTTTATTTTCCTGATCTCTTCTTTTATTTATTCATATTTTAAAATAATAATCATACATAATATTTATTTTCTATTTAAATAAAAGTTTAAATAAAATATTAGATTAACATTATATTCATTTGAGAGAATTGCAGTTTAGTCACAGGATAACAAATATGTTTCAATGAGTATATATATATATATATATATATATATATATATATATATATATATATATATATAAAAGCTAAATCTAGTAATATATCATTTGCAATATTTTTAGAAATAAATAAAAATAGGACTAGATTTATTATCAAAATTCTTTATACTACTTCATCATTATAAGTTGCTTCATCAATCACATCATCCATATTGACAGGAAAACCACTCTTATTTGTAGGAGCTCCACAAAGAGATGGAATTAGAAACCCTATTATTAGTCTTTCATGAAGTCAATAGTCAAGTCTCCCGCGTGTCTTGTATGTGGAAATTTGCGATCTTAGAGCAGGACAAGTCAACATCGTACAGAAGCCAAATTTCCTCCCTAGAAAACTACTTGTGGTCTCATAGGAATCTCTTCTATGCGGAAATTTGTGATGTTGGAGCAGTACAAGTTAAAATTATTAGGAAAAATTGAATTAAGACTCGTAACAACAAGTCTCAACTACCAAGGCTTGCTCACATATTTAGTTTAGAGTTATACTTTATTGTTTTCTCAAAAAGATTATAATGCAAATTCTAGCATTTCAATTTTGTCATTCCTTATGTACCTTGGTAACGTAATTCATTGATTTAGAGCAATGGTGCTATGTTATATGTTAGAAC
Organism: Costus lasius; assembly: GCA_027563935.2. Classification (NCBI taxonomy): domain Eukaryota; kingdom Viridiplantae; phylum Streptophyta; class Magnoliopsida; order Zingiberales; family Costaceae; genus Costus; species Costus lasius. Next base: position 105,632,994 of record CM050453.2, read on the forward strand.
CAAAGATTCGGGCGTGATTTTGACCAGTCAACTAGGCCATTGCCTAGGTCAAAATTAGCCCAAATCAATTTTGGTCACGCAAAGGGAATTAGAGGCGATCAAGTGAATGGCGGTGTTCGCTGGTGAGCGGCACTCGATCTCGGGCGTCAGGCGGGGGGCTCGACACGTGGATCATGCGGAGCGGAGGCATATTTGGAGTGATCCGACGCACGCACGAAACAAGCAGGTGACAACTCAATTTCTGCTAATGTTGGGAGAATCAGCGACGCGTGCCGGCGGGCGAGGAAAATGACATCTATGTTGCATGGTGCATCGACGGCGGGCATGTTCTCCACGTGGCTCGGGCACGATTGATGACGACTTTGAGCAGCGAACCATCGTCCTCGGGAGCGAACAGGCATGCAGCTAGAAGCTTCTCGTCCAAGGCAACGACGGTTGCGTGGCAAGAGGCGGCTGGCAATAGTTTATCTAATTTATTAATGTTCATTCATAATATTCTTTCTGAGAATATTGAAGCTGTCTATTGGACATCTCACAGATATGCCTTACTCGCCACCTTAAAAAAATCATTTCAAAAGTTATAATCGACGATTTTTTTATAGAAAAGATTTTGATATAAAAGTTCTCATACTGAAAGTATTTCTGCTTTTATCACGAGGCACACAGGCATTCATAAAACGTGATGGATCAACAGCATTTTAAAATCAAGTGTCAAATCACTTGTCCACCAAAATGGATATCAAGGAAAATGACTCTGCCCCGCTTGGTAAGGCTGCCTGCCAGTGTTTGCGTTTACGGGCAGTCAAAAATAAAAAGCTTGACTCTTTGGCTAGCGTAAACAGTGTAGCTTTGGAAAGTGAGAAGCTGCACTATTTACAATCCGGCTTCGGCTGCCTGCAAATAGTAACAGAGCTTCTTTGTTGATCTCCTTCCCGATTTCTCATTCGCTCGAGCCGATTTCTCTCTGTCATGCCTCGATAATAACTTAATTTACCGAGGCACAACAATTTGGCATGTTAAACATGCATTACAAATCTATCTATAATTCATAAAACCATCATAAGAAGTTCAACATTATTAAACTACAAAATCCATATAACAAAACCTTAAAACAAAATTTAATAAGCTTAAACAAAACTATCAGAGTTCACAACTTAATATCAGACCGTCCAACTATAACAAAATAACCATAAAAACTACATCAACTCATATCAAGATAAAAGAGAAAATATTGAATATGCAAAACCACTAGACACTCTCCCAAGGAAGCCTCTAGTCTATCTATCCATCTCTAGACTGCAATTGATCAGTACCTGGAAGCAATAACAAGGGGGTTAGCCAAACAGCTAAGTAGGGATTTTCAAGAAGATGAATGCATGCTCAACAATGAAATCAACTTTATGATTTACATGAGTACCATATATATATGTGCAAATATGAAGCAACATGAACATAAAGATCCTATCTCATCAAAATATGGAGCTGTTCATGGTCACAAAAATTGCATTATGCCTCGCACTCTAACAAGAGTGGTTCCACCCCCAAGCTCCAAAAGTGAAACGACTGCCATCAGACAGCCCGATAGTGTTGCGTCCAACACTTGGAAACCCCAGCATTGTCCAAAGGACAATCTGGCAATAACCCTGACCGGCAACTAACATCTAGACTAGATGCTCTCGAGGCCCACAATAAGGTGTTGGAAACCCAATTGGCTAATCAAGCTAGCACCTCTATAAGAGCCTCTAGTAAACTCACATCTCAACCTAAGATAAACCCGAGTGGATGTTGTAATACAATTATAACTTGCAATGAGAAACAACTTGAGGAGCCTAGGATGCTTGCACATAGCACTGAGATTAGATCTCCTGAGACATTTCAACCTGAAAATTGAATTGAGGAGATGGAACATGAGAAATCACCTGAAGATATAACTTCTTTTGTAGGGTCTTGTTATAATATTGATGTTGTTGAGGAAGTGGTTAACCAAGATGTGATTAGTGAATTGCTTGTGGATCATATAGATATTTGTTTTACAGCTGAAGAGAAGGTGAAGGACAATGAAGAAGCTCAATCTTTTGCTATACTCCTTGATTCAACTGAACCGGTCATCCTAAAGAAGGTACAATTTAAAAATTTGCATAGGGAAGCAACCAAGGTAACTAATGAAGGAAAAATAGACTTAAAATCATTTTCTGATGCTTTAAGGTATGAGCCCCTTGGTACTTACATCTACATTTTGATCTGTGAATAACACTACGGTCGAGCTAATGACCTTAAACAAGCGCTTCTTGGGAGGCAACCCAAGTCTTTTCTACTTTATTTACTTTTGCATTGTGTGTTTTATTTATTTAATCTTTTGATTATGAAGTTTGATAGTTTATTTTGTTTTGTATTAGAACGTTGATGATCTTGTCCGTGACCGATGCTACAGCCAAGATGAAAATTTTTACAATTGCCGCATTTTGCAACAAGAAGTTCACAACTGACCCCTGACTGATTTCACAGCCATGATAGGACTTTTAAAGGAAGAGTAAAGGTGCCATAGTGAACTTCGTGAAGAGATGATGAGATTTGGGGAGATGGTGCTAATGATGAAGACGATCCCCAGATTACTCTACTGATGACTTCATCATACATGCTGATGATTTTGGGATATGCAGATGTGCTGAAAATCTGATGATATGGATATACTACTCTGCTAATGATTTTGGTAATCTCTGTTGCAATACTTTTTTTTAGGTTGTTATTTAGTGCTATGGTGTTCTATTTTCTACTGATACTCTTTTGTACTGATACTATGGTGGTTTCATAACATTTTTATTATATTTTATTCATGTTGTGATGCTATGGTATATTTTTATGCGTGGATGAGACATTTTTAATGACACCTTTGTGATTTGGTTATATGATGCTATTGTGTTATGATGCGCATTTTTCATGCTGAGGATTTATAATGACAAGTTATCTGGATATTCTTGCTTGGATTATGATGTATTTGTGATTCTGTGATTTAGGTATTTTGTATGACAGATATTGTATTACTCTTGATGACATGCTCTTTCTGTGATGAATTGTTGATTCCATGATACACCCTGATATCTATGATAATGTTGTGATCCTATGATAGCCATGTGTAAACTAGACCTGGCAAAAAATTATACGACCGGCCAACACGACACGACACGACACGAGTTTTCGCGGGTTTGGGTTTAACATAATCGTGTCGACCCGTTTATGACACGCTAAAATTCGTGTCGTGTCGTGTCGTGTCGCGGGTTGACCCGTCTAACCCATATATAATATATATTATATAAAATTAATAATTTATAGATAATTTTAATATAGTGAGTTAAACAGGTTATTCATGTCGTGTCGTGTCAATCGTGTCGTGTTGTGTCATCTAATAACTTAATATTATAAATCGTGTCAATCGTGTTGTGTCGTGTCGTGTTATGTGACACGACCTATTTATTAAACGTGTTAATCGTGTCGTGTCGTGTCACCTATGAAATAAGCGGGTCGTGCCTGTGTTTCGTATATTGACACGTATACATAAACGGTTTGTGTTCGTGTCAAGCATAATCGTGTCACGTGTCAAGTATGACACGACACGTTATGACACGTGAAACATGAATTGCCACCCCTAGTGTAAACTTTAAGATTGAATCCATGCATAGTAGGAAGTGGTTATGATATGTTGAATGCACCATCCAATTAGAATATATTCTATGATCATATCTATTTGCTCTATGATTCTGAAATCTTTTGATTGGAATGATTGAAACTGTTGATTAGTGGGTTACACATTTCTGTGAATGTTCAAGGATAGTAATCTAGTAGTTTACATATGATTTCATATTGAGGTACATATTTATTTATTCATTCCATGATTCTATGCTACTTATTGGGAAATGATCATAAGTGTGATCTGTAGAGCATGATATTAAAAAAAAAAGAAAAAAAGAAAAAAAAAACACAAAAAAAATAAAGACTCCTCTACTTGGCACTGCGAAAAATTGGCAGTAGTACCTAAGACATGAGTTGAAGTCTAATATCATATTCTGTTTTGAAGACTCCTCTACTTAACACTGCAAAAAATTGGCAGTGGTACCTAAGACATGAGTTGAAGTCTAATATCACCTTCTATTTTAAAAGCTTGTGTTAATATTTGAATACAATGAGAGGTGATCATGCTTGTTCTTCAATAATACATTTGTGTCTAACCCAACAAGTTGATTTTGGATGAATTGGATTTGCATAAGTAGGTTGTGTGCTAAATTGAGTTATTTGTATTCCCCTAACTGAATGCCTTGACTTTTAGAGATTGTGGGATCTATATGCAAAACTTTTTGATCAATATCTCATCATTTGATTTCACATATCTGGATCATGGATTTCTTATAGATATTCTCTAACTTGGATGTATGTTTTCAGCTAGTATAACTTCTTTCATACTTGTCATGCATTTCATCTTATTTTATTGCTTGAGGACAAGCAAAGATTTAAATCTGGGAGTATTATAAAGGATTACCATCAGTTTTGGTAGCTTGTCTTGCTACCTAACTAAAATGAGAGTGATAAAGTTTGTCTTGCAATAACACATTTGTGTCTGATCTCAATATTTGATTTTGGATTAATTGAATTAGTGAATGTAGTATGTATGCTAGATTGGATTCTTTGTCAACTCATAGCCGAATGTCTTATCATTTAATGATTGTGGGACCTGCTTGATTCAATTCTTATTAATAGACTCATTATCTGATTTCTCATTTTAGATCATGGTTAGCTCATGGAAATATCTAACTTGGTTGCATCCTTTTAACTTGAATAACTTCTTTCATTCCTGATATATGTTTCATCTTAGTTTATTGCTTGAGGACAAACAAAGATTTAAGTCTGGGAGTATTTGATGCCTTACATTTTGGTAGTATTTTCTGATATCATTTTATCTGAAAACAAGGCATATTCTGATGCTTTTATGTAATATTCAGGCTTATTTACTTGCTTTGTTCAGCATCTTCACTTTTCCTTGTGTTTGTGCAATTTCAGGTAAAATCACTCATTTTTGAAGCTTTTTTGAAGATTCTAAGGTCATGGGGTGATTCCTCACTAGAAGACGAAGTTGCCCGCCAAATTTAGGCTCAATCGGAGTTATTTTTGGACTTCACGGCCAGATGAACCCCGTGGGGTTCACCGGTGCTTTCGCGACTTCACCGTCTGGTGAACCCCACGGGGTTCACCCGTGATTATCTCTGAGACGACTCACCTAAAAACATACAGAAGGCTTCACTGGCAGGTGAACCCGATGGGGTTCACCGGTGCTTCTCTCTGAACTGAAAGTGCACAGCAAACTTCACTGGCTGGTGAACCCCACGGGGTTCACCCGTGATTATAACCCAGCAACCCGACTTACACGTGATCAAAACTGGGCTGACCGATCCCCACTCAGTTTTTCTTTGATTTCGGGCCCAATAAAAATCAGAAAAATATGAAAAAATATGTTTTGAAAAGCAAACAGAGAGGCGAATTTTTTGGATTTAAAAGCCCTATTTTTCGTGTCATATTTGGGGAGCAATCGAGGAAAATGTGAGTTAGGGCGAGTTGACCGACACCCATTCAGAAGTTTGGCGATTTTGAACCCGATTGATGTCCAAATTTGGCAAGAAATGACTTTTTAGAAAGCTTATTCGAAGGAGAACACAAGAGACATAAAAACCCCAATTTTTATACCCTAATGGAGGAGCAATAGGAAAACGAACATGAGAGGGCGAGTGGAACGGCGACAAGGGCTTCCAGAGAGGATTTTAGGGCGATTTCGCAACGGATCTTCACCAAACTTTGAGGAAACGTTCACATTATCTTCTCCTACCTCTTCTTTATCTTTGTTTCTAGTTTTCTTTGTCGATTTGAGAGATTTGTGTGGATTTGTATGGATTTTTCTAGCTTAAACTTTTATTTGGGGCTTGGATGAAGCCTTTGACTTGATCTATTGTATGAACTAAACTTTCTTGATTTTTTGAGTCTTATCTGAGTAAATTTTATCTAGTTGTATTTATTTCATAATATTGCTTTAATCAAGTAGTATTGTGTTTTAGCCGACGCGATCCATACCGAGAGGAGGGTCGAGGAGGTAGAACTCCTAGGTAAAACTTGTGAATCCATGACACGAGAGTGCTTGATTTTCGCTCGAGGGTAATATAATTTTCCATATAACTTATTGAGTTTATCTGGAATGATCCACCGCAAGAGTAGGAGACCGTTCCGGATAAGCACCGGGGTGTACCACCGAGAGGGGGCATCCTGTAACTTAGGGAAGATTCCTTTTGCAAAATGATAAACTCATGTATCAAATAAATTACAGTTCAAATAAATCAGTCAATATGGTGAATTCTATAGTCCTGATATCTCTCAATTAGACACCCTCCATATTTCTATCATTGCTTTTCCTACTTTATTTATAGTTGAGTTAGTTTACTTTATTCTCAAAACATAAAAAAATCGGATTGCTTAGCTTCTAAATATCAGAATAGTTGGTACTTGACCTAGCTCCCTGTGAGATCGACAATCTTTTATATTACTTCGATAATACCGTGCGCTTGCGGTGCGTATCAACATTCGGCACTATGGTCTAAAAGGTGACCTCACCGATGGATCTCCAACTCCACATACGGCGCGCACGCTCGAAGCGTACAACAATGAATCTCAACACACCACAAAATATCATATCTCAAACGCGTATATAGCAACAATAAACTGTTCATAAAGGTATGCTCAAATCAAATAAAATATGCAGTTCTATTCTCTTTCATGATAATAAGTAAAAAGAACATTCACGCCTCTATATGCACCAATGAAAGTAATACGAGTACAACATGTATAAGATTTAAATCAAAGCAGATAGAAGCAAGAGGTTTGGTGTCTAAGCCCAAGGCTTAGCACTGGACAAGAAAGTGAAGGTAGGATCCCTACCTGAAAGCAAAGTGCTCTGACACAAGAATAAACCACTGATATTCACACCTCAGGCACGTCTAGTCCCAAATCCAAGTTACCTTCTATGTACATGCCAAGAGAAAATAACATCAATTACTATATAATTCTAACCATCAACACATCTATAAAAATACTATACTTTTACCATGAATGTCTCTAACCTTGATTTCACCAATTATGTTATACATATACTTAACCCCAAATTATCACATAAATACTTTTATCATAACCAACATGCATAATACCTTAAGATGTTTAACTCTAACCTCAATCATCATATAGTTAGGGCAAAAATATTAGATAACCCATCTGAATTTACCAACAATACATCTAGCGTTATTCCCGAAAGCATAATAAAAACACTAAGGTTAAAACCTTACCTTGCCTTAGATAACAAAAATCAACGTAGAAGAAGAGGAGAGGGGCGCCAATACTGCACGTCGCCGGAACCCAGCTCACCACCGTCAATCACCGCTGCCGCCGGCAAGGGAAGAGCGCTAGGACGATAGGGAAGAGGAAAGGAGGAAGGATCAAGGCCACCGCCGCCGCTCGTCGCTGCTACGACGAGATCCGCCGCCGCCTGCACGCTCGCCGCTGAACTCACCGAAAGCCGCCGCCTGCCACCGAATGTCACTGGAAAGAGGAAGGAAGGCCGGCGCAAGTCGTCTGATGTCGTCGCCGGCTCTGATCGTCGCCGCCGGAGGAGGAAACAAGGGAGAAAGGGAATCGGGTGAGCGGCGCACGCAGGGAAGAGAAACAGTAATAGGGTTTTGATTTTTTTTATCTATTTATACTTATTATTAATTAATTGATTATTTATTTTATTAATTTTTTTAAATATAACACTCCCGTGTTACAGCCTTCTGTCGCCGGCGCCGCCCGTTGCCACCGCCCAACATACGCCGTTGCCCTAATTTTCCCTAAGTTTTCGTTGAGTTTTAGGGCTAACCTACCTTTGCATATTCGTTGATCTCCTCGCCACTTCGCATCTCACCGATCTCACATCTCCTTGACTTCTTGTCGGCGTCGACGCGCCTCGAGTGTTCGCCAATCTCCTTGCCGCTTTTTGTCGCTGAAGCAGCTCCAGCCGCCGCCCGACGCCCAAACCAGCCGCCTCAGCTCCACCATCAACCAAGCAACTTCAGCCGCCGTTGAATCCTGAGTGCCACCACTAGCCGACGCTTTAAAATCAGCTCCAGTCGCCGATGCCTTAGTGCCATCACCAGCCAATGCCGAAGCTCCATCACTAGCGGCCACCAAGCTTCACCGACGCCTGAATTGTTGAAGGTAACAAGTTTTGAGAAGGAACGAGACTTTCCAAAGTCGATGAGAACGGAATGTACGTGAAGACGGAAGCTGCTAGAAGCAATATTCTAGAGACAAGTCAACAATCTGGTTGACATTTGTAAGAGTGTGTAAAAAATTTCTACACCGACTTAGTATGCTGGTTGTGTGTCTATAAATAGGACAGAGGGTCCTCTGTAAAAATATATAGAAAAAGCAAGAAAGCTTTAGTCTTTCCACTGCTTGCTTCCACAGCAACAATCTCCTTCTAATCTCCTGCATCTCCTTCCCATTACACTTCCCAAACCTAACTCTGGTATCAGAACCAAAGTAAAATTTTCAATGGCCAATATAAGTGGCACCATGCTGTCCAATCCTTATGGTTTCCAGAGTTTAGTCATAATTTTTATTGGAGAAAATTATGACTTCTGGAAAATCAAGATGAGGACCATTCTCCAATCACAAGGATTATGGTCTATTGTAATGGAAGGTTACGAAGCCTGTGAAGATAAAAGTCGTCTGTCCGTGGAGGAAAAAGAGAAATTAGAAATGTAGCGCACGAAGGATGCTCGTGCATTATGTATTATTCAGCAAGCAGTAGCTAAAAATTTTTTTCCGAGGATTATGGCGACAAAAACAGCAAAGGACGCATGGGATATTCTACAACAAGAATTTGAAGGAGATCACAAGGTATGCAATATTAAACTTCAATCTTTTCGAAGAGAATTAGAAATATTAAAAATGAAAGAAGGAGAGCAAATGAAGGATTTTTTTGGTAAAATAATCGAAATCGTTAATCATATGCCGAGTGCTTGGTGAAAATATTTCTGATCAGAGAATAGTTGAAAAAATTCTGATTAGTCTTCCAGGAAAATATGATTATATTGTTGCTGCTATCAAAGAATCCAAATATATTTCAAAATTATCAGTACAAGAATTAATGAGTTCTTTATTATCTCATGAACAAAGAAATTACGGAATTCTGAGTCATCTATAGAAAGTGCTTTCCAGTCTAAATTAAGTCTCAGGTCTCAAAAGAATAAGAGCATTGCAGAAGGCTCTCTCAGAAAAGGAGGAGGTTCAGCTTCAAGCAGCAAATATGGCGAAAGGAGTTTTATAAAGGTATGAATTCTCCCTCAAAAGCTCCATGTTCTATTTGCAAAAAGAATAATCATTCTACTTATAATTGTTGGTGGAAAGAAAGGCCTCCATGCAATGTATGCAACAAATTTGGACATAATACATATAATTTCATAAATAAGAATACTCATACAAATTTTTGCAGTAATGAAGAAGATAAATTATTCTATGCAAGTTCTTCAGTTTCTAATAAGGACAGTACTATGTGATATTTAGACAATGGTTGTAGTAATCATATGACTGGAAACAAAAATATTTTTCAAAACATTGATACTACAATCAAGTCAAAAGTTCGTATGGGCAATGGGGCTCTAGCTGAAGTAAAAGGTAAAGGTACCATAGCAGTTCAAACTCATAAAGGAATAAAATATATTAATGATGTTTTTATTAGTATCTGATTTAACACAAAATCTTCTGACTGTTGGACAATTAGTTGAACATGGATATAGTGTTCATTTTGCAAATGGAACTTGTTCAATATTTGATAATAAGCATCAGTTGATTGCGAAAATATATATGGAGGGAAATAGAAATTTTCCTTTGAAGCTCCAGATACCTCCTTATATTGCCATGAGAATAGGCTCTGGCACAAAAGGTAATGTCATTTAAATTTTAGAGACCTGAAAATATTAAAACAAAAAGATATGGTATATGGTCTTCCAAATATTTATGAGATTATTGATACTTGTGAAGGCGGCATTATGGGAAAACAACATCGGGCACCTTTTCCAGTTCAAGTAAGAAGAGCAAGGACACCATTAGAAATTGTGCATACTGATATATGTTGGCGAATGCAAACTCCTTCTCTAAGCAACAAAAGGTATTTTATTACTTTTATTGATGATTTTATAGAAATGACTTGGGTATATTTCTTATTTGAAAAATCAGAAGCTTTTGAAGTCTTCAAGAAATTTAAAGCTTCTGCAGAAAAACAAAGTGGGTTTTCTATTAAAATCTTAAGAAGTGATAGAAGAGGAGAATATACAGCAAGATATTTTGATAAATTCTGCCAAGATGAAGGTATTCATCGTCAATTAATTACAGCATATACTCCTCAGCAGAATGGAGTTGCTGAAAGAAAAAACAGAACTATAGTAGAAATGGCTAGAGCTATGCTTAAAGATAAAGGTCTTCCTAATTACTTCTGGACAGAAGTAGTTAATACTGCAGTTTATATTTTGAATAGGTGTCCAACAAAAGCTGTTTGGAATAAAACTCCTGTTGAAGCCTGGAGCAGTCATAAGCCAACAGTAAGTTATTTTAAAGTATTTGGCTCACTTTGCTATACTCATATCCCTGATGAAAAGAGATCAAAATGGGATGATAAAAGTGAAAAATGCATATTTCTTAGTTATGATTCAAATACAAAAGGCTAAAGGCTTTATAATATTCAGACAAAAAAGCTTATTATAAGCAGGGATGTGATATTCAATGAAAAGGATTCATGGGACTGGAAAGAAAAACAAGTGCTAGATATTCCTGTAATTATTCAAGTACAGCAGCAACAACCAATAAGTCAAGAAATTAATCAACTAATAAGTCCAAGCTCAAGCCCAAGCTCAAGTTCAAGCATCGAGGAACCATTATCAGAAACTCCTCCAAGACGAGTTAGAAGCGTACGAGAAATTTATAAAACCACAAATTTCATCACATTAGAGCCAGAAAATTTTGAAGAAACTTCAAAACAAGAAGTATGGATTAAGGCAATGGAAGAAGAAATCAACATGGTTGAAAAAAAATAAAACATGGAAGTTATCTAATGGACCAAAGAATAAAGAAATTATTGGAGTTAAGTGGATTTATAAGACAAAGCTTAATCCAGATGGTTCCATCCAAAAATATAAAGCGAGACTTGTTGCAAAAGGGTATTCTCAAATACCAGGAATTGATTACAATGAGACATTTGCTCCAGTAGCTCGTTATGATACAATACGAGCTCTTATTGCATTTACAGCACAGAAGAAATGGAAGATTCATCAATTAGATGTTAAGTCAGCTTTTCTTAATGGAGAAATAGAAGAAGAAATATATGTAGAATGGCCACAAGGATTTCAAGATCCAGATAATAAAGATAAATTCTTAAAATTGAAGAAGGCCTTATATGGCTTAAAACAATCACCTCATGCATGGTATAGTAAAATTGACAACTATTTTAATAGTCATGGATTCAGGAGGAGCAAGAGTGAACCAACACTCTACACAAAGACTGAAGGTAATAACATTCTCATTGTCTCTATTTATATGGATGATTTAATCTACACAGGAATGATGATAAAGGAATTCAAAGAAGACATGCTAAAGACATTTGAGATGAGTGATCTTGGCTTACTCCACTATATTCTTGGAATAGAAGTCAGTTAAGAAGAAGTTAAGATATTCATCTCACAACATAAGTATGCAGATGCTCTCCTGAAGAAATTTAAGATGAAAAAATTGCAAGGCTGTCTCTACACCCTCAGTTCAAAATGAAAAGCTGCAAAAAGAAGAGGGTTTTCCTAAAGCAAATGCTTCACAATATAGGAGTATGATTGGAGGTCTGCTTTATCTCACAACGACAAGACCAGATATTTTATATGCAGTAAGCCTACTATCACGCTTTATGACTGATCCAAGCCAATTGCATCTCAGTGCAGCCAAAAGGATTCTCAAATACATACAAGGTACTAAAGAATATGGTATCTTATATGAAGCAACTGAAAATCCAAAACTATTGGGTTACACTGACAGTGATTGGGCTAGTTCAGTCGATGATAGAAAGAGCACATCAGGATATGCTTTTATGTTTGGATTAGGTATATTCTCATGGTCTTCAACGAAACAAGAGACAGTGGCTCAATCAACAGCTGAAGCTGAATATATAGCAGCCGCAACAGCTACAAGCCAAACTATTTGGCTAAGAAGAATCTTATCAGATATGGGTCAAGATCAAAAAGAACCCACTATTATTCATTGTGATAATAAATCAACTATAGCCATTGTCAAAAATCCAATACATCACTGCAGGACAAAACATATTGCAATCAAATATCATTTTATACGAGAAGTTGAATCAGAAGGAGTTATACAACTGCAATATTGCAAGACAGAAGAGCAACTAGCAGATATATTTACAAAAGCTTTACCAAGAGCAAGGTTTAAAACTCTAAGAACATTACTTGGTGTTTGTATCAAAACTCGTTAAGGAGGAGTGTTGAAGGTAATGAGTTTTGAGAAGGAACGAGACTTTCCAAAGTCGGTGAGAATGGAATGTACGTGAAGATGGAAGCTGCTAGAAGCAATATTCTAGAAACAAGTCAACAGTCTGGTTGACATTTGTAGAAGTGTGTAAGAAATTTCTACACCTGACTTAGTATGCCGGTTGTGTGCCTATAAATAGGACAGAGGGTCCTTTGTAAAAATATATAGAAAAAAGCAATAAAGCTTTAGTCTTTCCACTACTTCCTTCTGCAGCAATAATCTCCTTCTAATCTCCTGCATCTCCTTCCCATTACGCTTCCCAAATCTAACAGGTAGCAAACATTTTGCATAGAAGGGTACAAAATCAAAACAGTAGCAATATTAGGAAAACCAATTGCCTTCTTACACTATGAGTTTATTCAATGTTTATGAGTGTATTCAATCCTTCTTAAGCTAATTTTGAGTTGATTGTATATGTAGAGAGCTTAATGCGCCAGCTAACTGGTTGGCAAAATATGCTAAAAGCTCTAAATCTTGTCTCCTTTTGAAAGGAAATTGGCCATCTGAGTTGGCTAATCTATTGTATGCAGACACTTTAATATAGTAATTTTTTAGTTTTTTTTAAAAAAGCTAATTTTGAGTTGCAAATTGCTGGCAAACAATGAGTTACTAGCAAACTTGAGAAAATTTTATATGAAAGGGCGTTGATCATGCCACCTTATGAAATCTAGACATATAATAGAATTTGGAAATCATAGCTTTGTTTATTCTGCTTACAGTGAACATTACTTTGACAGCATTAGTTTCTCTAAATAGAAATTTACATAGAAACATCAAACATTTAATATGACCACTGTCCTTCTCATCTTAGCTTTAGTTATCTAATCATATAATTTGCTTAGTTTTAGTTTGACAGCAATTTGTCTTGTCTTTTTTGCATTCCTTCTTTGTTACCTTTCTCCCTGTTATCCAATATATACTGATGTGTTTGAATGTATTTGAACATATCAATTTAGTTCACATATTATAATTTGTATATTTGCTTAGTTGTAATCTGGCATCCACACTATGCATTTCTATATCTCTTCATTGAGATCATCTATTTAACAAACAAGTACCTGTTCTTTAATCATACATGGACTAGCTTTAGCAAGTATCATTATGCTCAATTTTGTCAAGTGTTCGGCAACTGCAAAGCAAAGGCAGTTCCTTTCTATTTCGATCTGGAACAGTTCTCTTTTGTTTCATATCTAGTTTTAGCCATGTGCACAACTCAGCATTCTATCAATCTGATCAGCATAAGTGATCTCTGTTTTTCTATTCCAATACGTAAAGAATTGATCCATAGCAGGATTGATGCCCATGTATATAGTAGAATTTTAAATGCAAATCAAATTGGGCAGAGTCATTTTATCTTCTACGTATCCTATGCGGTGCACCTGGAATCCAAGAACAGGTTCAAGAAGGCTGATGAAGTCTTCAATCTTGGTTTAGCTAGGTAAGAGACTTTTGAATTCTGAAGGATTGTTATTTTTTAGTATGTAATGGGAAATCTTCAGTGTATAATGCAGAATTTTTAGTGATAAGTGGACTTCACAAGTGCACTCTTTCCTTTGATGTAGGCAGTTGTGACCTTTTGATCACGATGAAAAGTTCTTCATCTGCGAAAAGATGGAAGCGAGATGGATTGCCCTATTTCAAAGTTTTAGCTTCTTTAGGCTTAACTGTAAACACCCCTTACAAGCTACGATCTCTTCCCTGAACCTACTGTGTGAGAACACATACATGCCGAAGAGAAAGCAAAAATGTGGCTGGTTGTTCTTGACTGAGGATCTGGTGATGCTTGCTTTGGAATTGAAGTGAAGCTGAAAGTTTGTGTTGTCTCTGTCAGCTGAGGGAGGAGTTTTTTTGTGGTTGATATGAATTTTGTGATGTATTATGGTATTATGACACTTTATATTAAATGAATGTGGTTTTTCTCTCATTTGTACTTGTTTCTGTGTATGGTTACTAAATACTTGTGATGACTTAAATATATTTGAATGGTTTGTTATTAGTATGAATGTTTGTTATTGTAACGTACAATTCATATTGATTTTGGTTAAATGACACAGTTATAAACTATATATGAGTTTGATTTTATTTTTCAATTTTATAGATTTGCAAATTCATATTATTCTATATTTGTCATGTATTATGGTTACTCTATATTACGCCATGATATATATGTTATGTATGCAGGATTTTACATCTAAAATATAGAGGGAATTCTTGCAAAAAAAATTTTAGAATTAGTCATCGAGATATAAAACACACATGTAATAACTCACAAAAATATGTATTGTTGTATTAGATATTTTTAAAATTTATATATTAGAAAAGTTTACTTTTATTGTAATTTATAAAATTTTATATGTACTTATAAATTTTTCACTAAATAAAATCAAATAGCACAGCACAACATTTCTAAGCTGCTATCCAGATCAGCTGTTTTACCCAAACAGTCTCAATTTTTTCAACCAGCTCCAGTCAAATCAGCTCTGGTCAAACCAACCAAAAGCCAGAAGTTTCAGCCTTACCAAACTAGCCCCTATCAAAAAAGGGTCACAAACAGGGCAATCTATCACCTTGCCTACTTATCCTCGTGGCAGAAGTCTTTGCAAAGTCATTTATTGTCTTTGCAAATTTATATCTTTTAGTTAGGTTTTTATATTATATATATATTAGATACCTTTTATAATATATATATATATATATATATATATATATATATATTAATAGAGGTAATTGCCCATGCTAGAGGCAACTACATCCACCTTTGATGTCATCAACTATTTAGAGTTTAAATCATTCACTAAGTTTCTTAACTAGTTAAGTTTCTTAACTAGTGGCCAGTAGTTGTTTTGATGTCATCATCAACTATTTAGAGTTTAAATCATTCATCATCAACTATTTAGAGTTTAATTCTGTAATTAAGTCTGAAAACAAGACCACGTTAGCATGGCATGCAGCACGCAGCACCTCTCACTTCTCCATAGTGGAATATATACGTATGCCAGTTAGAAACCCTAATTGCAACAATACGTGTCATTATTTCACTTATCCATCCACGGTAGTGTGCTGCAATCCACGTTAGCTGTGTCCACCATAAGTGTGCAGCAATCCACTTTAGGTTGTATTCACCATACGTGTGCAGCAATCCACTATAGGATGTATCATATCCACCATCTTTGCAGCATATCCACCATAGTTGTAGTGTGTCCATGATGTTCTGACATCGTGGACAGAGTGTCCACGATCTTCTGCAGCATATCCACCATGTTCTGAGGTGTGTCCATGATAGCTGCAGGTGTGTCCATGATCTTCTGCAGCATATCCACCATGTTCTGAGATGTGTCCATGATAGCTGCAAGTGTGTCCATGATCTTCTGCAGCATATCCACCATGTTCTGAGGTGTGTCCATGATAGCTGCAGGTGTGTCCACCATCTTCTGCAAATTCCACCATGTTGCAGGCTGTGTCCACCAAAATCTGGACTGTGTCCACGATGTTGGCAGGTGTGTCCACGATGTTGGCAGCATATCCATGATCTTCCAGGTGTGTCCACGATCTTGGTAAACCCAATAAAACAAGGAGTCGCCATTTGGAGCTTAAGACACAAATCCCACATGTGGAGTCAAAATCCAATCTCGGTCAACCCTCCACATTGCAACCGAGCTGCTTCAAAAGTGCCATAAATTACCAAGCTGTCACTAAGGAATAAATGCCAACTTTAATATCCGTGCAAACACACCAATAGCCAATTCTTCATCCACGATGGACCCATCCTCCACGTGGGTATAAACAGAGCCATCCTCCACATAGGAGGGAAACCACCCAACAATCTCCCCCTTCACTACTATGTGGAGGGATTTAGCAATCCACGATCTGGACTACTTCATCCATGATATGAACTAGTCACAATCTGGGTTATTGATGTAGTCAAGCGCCACGATCCAAGGAGGTACAAGTGGAGTTTAAGGTTACCCTAAACTCCTAACACTCCATTTACCTTGCATTGCATAGCATGACATTTTAGATTAGATAATTTTTAAATTAGCATGCATCTCATTTTATGCATTGTAAACATTATTAATGTAATCATGCATCATGGTAGTTTAGGACAAATTTGCATCTTATTTTGGTAAGCTCAAGCCAGTTCAAGTCAAAGAAAATTCAGCTCAAGCTCAACTTAAGCTCAAGCCAAGACTTCATCTAACCCAAAGATGAAGCTTAAATTCAGCAGGCAAAAAGAGTTGAAGACCAGCCCAAAGAAGAAGCCCAATGGAGCCTTCAAGACATCAAGAGTGACAAGTTGATTCCAGCTTGTTTACGTGCCTAGCTCAAAGAAGAATTTTTTGGTCAATCTCTCTGCTTTCAGTTATTGAAGCAAATACAGGAAGCTGCTAATTTGAAAGCATGGAAGACAGAAGTTGCAGCTTGCCAGAAAGAGAAGAAAATGTTGGGGACTTGCAACCAACGGCTAGAAGGTTTAGAGATTCACAACAACAAGACTTGCCTATAAAGATGTATTCTCCCATGTAATCGAGGGACCAGATTTTGAAAATGAAATTGATGCTTTAGCTTCTTGTTCTCCCATGGATTTGTGATCTTCTCTCCTCTAATCTCCCATGGATTTGGGATCTCCTCTTCTTCTCTAAACTTCCATGGATTTGGAAGTTCTATCCTGCTGAATCAATTCTTCACGCACACCTCTTGTCACCACCGCTTCGCCACCATCGTGCCGCCGATCCAGGAGGCGGATCGAGCTGAAACCTTAGCCACGCCTTCTCCTCGTCCGGACGAACCCACAGCCAGGAGGATAGCCCCATCAGCCGGTTGGATCACTAGAATTGGGAGATTTCCGGTGACGCCCAACCTTCCGCCCCTGTTTTCGCCTCCTCCAACTGTTCGACGTCGATCTCCTCCGACCGGCCACTGCTTGCTCCAAAACTTCGGCCACAAGTTCGCCCGGACCTGAGGAGCCTTCAGTTGTAGCAGATCGGGCATTCGTGCAGCGTATGATGAACGCCGGCCACCCCTGTTCCTAGCCGCATTTCCCCTACTTCCGCCAGAAGCAGTGCAGCGCTATCGCCGCCTGTCTTCCAACGCCCAGGTGCAGCCTCTGACCATCAAAACTCGTCGGAAAGCGTCGACGACGAAGCTCCTCGCACCCTACAAGGACCATAAGACGATGGTGCCTTTGGAGAGTGTTTTCCGTTCCCGGTGACCCCGCGCCCGCTCCCCTTTGTTCGTTGTCAGCTCGTAACCACCTTCCTGAAACCTCGAGATCGTTTGGTCACTCTTCCCCTCGCCTCTACAACCACCAACGACGCGAGAGCTGCAGCCGGAATTACTGTTCTGGTGATCCCCTCCCAGCCGACGGGAGCCGAGGATTCACGCCAACTCTCAGCCTGCTTGCTTGCCAACTCAGCTAAGTCCTTCCTTCCCTATTTTGTTCCTATGCATAATGAAGAACACGTCCCTACACTCTTGCTTGATTATCGTAGGATTATGGCGTATGGAATGGAGGTTCAACTTGGTGCAAGTTCCCCCTCTCTCTAAATCGTTTAGTCTATTCTTTGTTAGGCAAGAGAAGTAGGGAGGCCTAACCTCCCTCTTGAAGTTTTGCTTGTAAAGATATTTAACCTGTTATCACTCACTCACCCGCACATGTATGGGATGCTCTAATGCCATGGATGTAAGCTCATAGGGCCCTACTTCGTGTTAGTCCACCATTGGACCGGTCAAGAACGGGAAGGTCGGCCCTTCCATTCTCAAGGGCCGTGAGGTGAGCACTCTTTACAATTTCGTCATTTATCGCATTTCTAGAATTGCATGTATAGATTTACCGTTTTCCTAGAATAGCATGTTTAATTTCGATTTTCTTATTATAAAATTACAAAAAAAAATTACTTTGCAAAGGCGTTAGTTTAAATGTGTTTTCATAGCTATATCCTAACTAGCAAATGTTTTCAAAACACATTATTTGCATATTTCATGGTTGCCCACCCCATCAGTTATCCTCCATATGGGCATATCATCCTCCATATGGGAAAAACTTGAATCATTCTCTATGCAAGAGGGAAACTGAGCCATCCTCCACATAGGAGGGAAACTCATTCAACAATCTCCCCCGTCACTACTATGTGGAGGGGTTTGCCCCAGCAATCCACCGGCAGCCTTCAAGCTTTTCTCTGGCCACAACTTTAATCTTCATACCTGAACCTTTCTGATCAGTATGGTTTTTCTCACTTGGCCACTACTTGGAATTCTCATCCTGCTTCAGCTTGTACATCCACCGATTTCTCCTGCCCTTAGACAGCTTCATCAAATCAGTCTTTTGATTTCTTTGATGAGATCCCATCTCATCAGCAATGACTTCCAGCCATTTCTTCTTGTGCTCATCTTCCACAGCTTCACTGGAGCATTCAGATTCTCCCCCGTCAGTGAGCAGCACATACTCATTTGTGGGTAACCTGGTGGAAGGTAGTCTTTCTCTAGTGGATCTCCTGAGTGTTATCTCAGGCTTCTTTGAAGAGGGCTGAATTTTGAAGGAGACTTTGGTTTGCTTCCCCTTCTCACTCACATGACACAACCTCTTGTGCCGCACTTTAATTCCATCATTATTTACAACATTAATGATGGCCTTGGAAAGCTTAGCCTACAGGACATATAAATAAGACAACTTCTTTCCCTTTGCTATAACCATAACACCTTTGCTAAGCTTCTAGGTATCATCCTTGAATGTACTATTGAAGCCTTCCTCATCCAGCTTGTTCACGGAAATCAAATTCAGGCAAATGCTGGGAACATGCTTCACATTCTTCAGGGTCAGCTTGGTGCCATTAGCTATTTCTAAACAAACATCACCACAGCCTGCAACTTCAATGGTGGTATTGTCACCCATCTTCACTGTTCCACACTTGGCAGGTGTGTAGGTGACAAAATAATCCCTATTAGAGGTAGCATGGGTAGTGGCACCACTATCAACTACCCAACTCATATCACAGGTGGAAACATTAACTGCAATCATTGTCATTAACAAACAAGAAGCAATCAGTAGTGATACCAACGCGGTCATCATCACTACTATCCTCATCCTCGGGCCTCTTAGTGCTCTTCCCAGCACTCTTTTCAATGCCCTTTCCTTTTTTGTTGTCCTTCTTCAATGCTCGGCAGTATCTTTTAATGTGCCCCTTCTTGCCACAATAATAACATTCAATGTTGGCAGATTTATTTGAGCTACCTCTGCTGCTCTCTCTTCCTTTTGGACCTCTGCTCAGGCTTCTCCCAGGCCTTTGGACTGCCAGCATATCTGAATGAGAGGAAGATTCTTGTACTCTCATTCTATCCTCGTCATTCATAATACCATTCTTGGCCAAGTCCATTGTCATGATACCTTCTGGGGCTGAGTTAAACAGAGTCATCCTGAATGTTTCCCAAGTGTCTGGTAGAGTACAAAGGAGCAGCAATCCTTGTATCTCATCATCAAATTTAATGCTCATTTCTCCAAGCTGATTTAGAATTCCTTGGAAAGTATTCAAGTGGTCTTTAACTGAACCACTATCAAGTCTCAAGAACATGATGAGCTTCATTAAATACAACTTGTTATTGCCGGTCTTTCGAGCGTACAAGTGCTCGAGCTTTGCCCATAATGTTTTTGCATTAGTCTCTCCACAGACATGGTTCAAAACATTATCATCCAGTCATTGCCTTATGTAGCCACACACTTGCCGATGAGCAATAGCCTACTACTCTTCGGTCTTACCTTCGGGCTTCTCATTAAGGAAGACTGGCTGGTAATAATCCTTCACATAGAGGAGATCTTCCATCTTTCCACTCCATTTGTGGTAGTTTGAACCATTCAAGAGAATCATTCTGCTTGTATTCATCTCCATTGTATAATGCAAGCTGATTCCCACTAGCAACAAAAATAACTCTCAGAGTTCTGTTCTCTAGATGCACTGAGGGAAACTAGGTCAAAATCTGGTTCGAAACTGAATGATTAGCACAAAGGCTGAGAGACTACGCCCTAGCGACTAGCACCGACGTACGCACCCTCCAAACAGCATGAGCTAACGTCTATATCTCGAATGCAACAGATTACCACGAACCTCCCTCTGATACCACTTGTTGGGATCAGCCTCAGCTTTGATACCACTTGTTGGGAGACGACAGCACAAAAACCCGTTACTAGATTTAACACTAAAAGACCATCGGCAATAAAAACACCAGAAATGGCAGCGGAAATAGATACCAAACAACCAGACAATAAACACCAGGGATTTTTACGTGGAAAACCTCAATGAGGAAAAACCACGGGACCGGAGTCCGCTCAAACCTTCCACTAAATCAATTTATTGGGTATTACAACTTATTTCTAGAACATTTAGGAGCATAACCACATCATCAAGTATAAACTTGGATCACAGACAATCATCAACATAAAATTGGAAGCAGATACAAGAGAGGAGGAAAGTTCAGATTTCACCAAGATAAACTATCTCGGTTCTGGGCTGACTGCGAGCGATAGAAACCTCAATTCGACGATCCGACCGTTCAGATTGTAGATCACTGAGTCACGAATCTGCTCGTAAAATTTTAGGCCGATCCAACGGTGAACTTCTTTCCGGAGGCCAATATATGCAGGCTGCCCTAAGTTCACAGCTTCCCCTGAATTTTCTCCTCTCTGCCTTTTTCTTCACGTTAAGTGGTACAGACCTTGCAGCGCTCTTCTGCTCTCTTGGCTTGCGCATGGCACGCAGCACCTCTCACTTCTCAACAGTGGAATATATACGTTTGCCAATTAGAAACCCTAATTGCAACAATACGTGTCATTATTTCACTTATCCATCCACGGTAGTGTGCTGCAATCCACGTTAGCTGTGTCCACCATGTTCTGAGGTGTGTCCATGATAGCTGCAGGTGTGTCCATGATCTTCTGCAGCATATCCACCATGTTCTGAGGTGTGTCCATGATAGCTGCAGGTGTGTCCACCATCTTCTGCAAATTCCACCATGTTGCAGGCTGTGTCCACCAAAATCTGGACTGTGTCCACGATGTTGGCAGCATATCCATGATCTTCCAGGTGTGTCCACGATCTTGGTAAACCCAATAAAACAAGGAGTCGCCATTTGGAGCTTAAGACACAAATCCCACATGTGGAATCAAAATCCAATCTCGGTCAACCCTCCACATTGCAACCGAGCTGCTTCAAAAGTGCCATAAATTACCAAGCTGTCACTAAGGAATAAATGCCAACTTTAATATCCGTGCAAACACACCAATAGCCAATTCTTTATCCACGATGGACTCATCCTCCACGTGGGTATAAACAGAGTCATCCTCCACATAGAAGGGAAACCACCCAACACAATGTACTCTAGCTTGGATAGCTTATTGATTTCTAGAGGTATGGAGCTAGTCAGTAAATTATTACGAAGCTCGAGTATTTCTAGACTAGTCAAATTCCCAATCTCAGTCGGCATGGGACCAAAAAATGAGCAGTTGTTTAAAAATAATGTTGATAGACTAGAGAGGTTCCCTATGTCATTTGGTATGTGACCTCCAAAGAAACCTCCAAGACCAAGCCATTCTAGGCGGGCTAAACTCCAAAGCTCAGCAGGTAGGGGCCCAGAGAGTGATTCACCCAGAAAAAGGTTCTTTAGATTAGCTAAATTAGCTATTCCAACGGGAATTGTGCCATGAATTTGTGAGTTGCCATTCAAGTTAAGGGTTGAGAGAGTTGTGAGGTTCCATAGCCAGTTGGGCAAGGTGGAGTTGAAGTTATTTTCATGAAGAGAAAGAGAGTTGAGACCCGTGAGGTTTAGATGGGAGAGAGAAAAGGATAAATGATTGAGGGTGCAACCAATCAACGTTAACTCTTGCAAAGAAGGCAACGTGTTTATCGCTGTCAACCAATGTTGGGAAACTATACCAAGGTCCACATAGCCCATGTCGAGATAGGTCAAGTAAGAGAGACCCGAGAGCCAATCCAAGCTATCGGCATAAGACCTATGATAGGGAAGATTATAGCCAAGATCCAGTTCTAATTGCAGATCAAGATAGCGAAGACTGGACAGGTTACCCAGGTAGTGAGGGATTTTTCCACCAAAGTTGGACAAGCGAAGATCAAGATACATCAGTTTACGAAGAGAACCAACTAAATCTGGGATTTGGGCGACACCAAAGTCATTCCAGCTAAGATTTAAGCCTTCCAAGTGTGTTAGAGACAAAAACGATGAGCTCAGCATCTCGCCCATCAAAATGCCATATCCGAAAGCAAATTCACGATCATCATTAGGGGTTTGAAGGTTGAGTTGCACAACATGCACCTGATCACATGTCGTCTGATCACATGTAGGGTATGCTAGATTAATCTATTTACAAATGAGTCATATTTGTATCTTATTCTATTAGTTCATGATATTTTTAACCCAATTATATTTTGGATTTTTCCCTCCACATAAGTTTTATCTCATTCTAAATTTTATCATACCTTATATAAGTTAATAATGCAATTCATTGATAATATCAATATGGGCAAATGATAGAAATTTGAGTAGAATTTCTAGAAAGATTACCTCTTTTAAAATTTTAAGAAATAAATTTTAAACTTTTGGATCACCTGCATAATATAATCTCTTTTGTGATTAAAAGAGGTAGAGATGTGATCGCATCGTTTTTCATGAAGTCAAGCATCTGCGGGTTCTGAGGGTTGTGGAAATTTGTGATCCAGGAGCAGCAGGATAAGTCAACATTAGTATTTAAATTGACGACTAGAGAACATCGTAGTTTTTAATGAAGTCAATAGTCAAGTCTCGTGCGGGTCCTGAGCGTTGTGGAAATTTGTGATCCTGGAGCAGGATAAGTCAACATTAGTATGTAAATTGAAGACTCGAGAACATCGACGACTTGACTAATACTCCTTCCTTGAAACAACTTTCATCTTTAAAGACGGATAAGTCAACATTGTACGGACGTCAAAGCACTGTCATGGCCAAATTTCCTTCCTGGAAAACTTGCATCCTTCGATCATTAAAATTAAATAGGTAGTGTAATCATGTCATCCAGTGGCGGATCTGAATCTAGAGACAAGAGTAAAATTATATTTATATAAGAAAATTAACTATTTAAAATTTAAATCATTGAATAATTTTTTTAATTAGTGCACAATAGTTGTTTTGGGCCAATAAAATTATTTAACAAGTGCCTAATTTATTATATTTGCAGAAGAAGTCAATATCGTACGGAAGTCAAATTTCCTCTCTGGAAAACTACTTGCATTCTTCAATCATATGTCACATCAATTTTATTAAATTTTGTAATTAATTCTATGTTTGTTCATCATTCAATCACACGCTTTCTTAATTAGACAGCTAGTCTAATCAAATCATCAACCATTTAGAGCTTAAATCGGCCGTTAATTTACTTGATTAGGGCGCACTAGTTCTTGCAAACCAATAAAACCCTTGAACAAGCTTAAAATGTATTGTATTTTACATTAGAATACATCTCTTCATATGCATCTATAAATTTTCATATCTTATTTCCATTTTGAATTATTGCTGCACTTGAGGTTTCTTATTCTAATTTTCTCATAACTTTTATCTTATTCTAAATTTTAGCATTTAAATTTAATCATAACTTATATAGCTTGCTAATGCGATTCATTGATTTTGGGCAATTGATTCCATGCAATTCTTTTGCACAATTGTTTATTTCTTTTGCTGATTTAGCAAGTAATTAAGGCTGCATATTTTAGACTAGAAAAAATTACAAGGGGTAAAAAATAGTACTTAGATATGTATCTTAATTTGTCTTATTTATAAATATAATTTAAAATAAATTTTATTTATCTTTCTAGATATATATATATATATATATTACTTATTTGTTACAATATTTATTCATGCATAGATTATATATAATGCATGTTTATTTTTTATATTGTTGTAAATTAAATAAATTATGTAGGTCAGTGCTAATTTAATCCATTTACCAATGAGTCATATTTGTATTGAATTACCCTCACATAATTATTAAATGCATCGAGTTTTAGTTTAGCTTCGTATAATTTCTTGGCTAAATTTAGCTTCAAAGTAAGAATTTGTGTATTATAATTCTCATCGTATAACTTCTTTAATTAATTTCAAATTTTAATGCACTTGTATGTTACAATCGTTGCGAATTAATACGTGGCTATTATGAGCTTTTGTGTATTAATGTGTTGTTGGCAATTAAGAGCCTAACTACTGCACTACTTGTATAGAGAATTTACTTCTAGGCATTGGGTCTCACATATAAATAGCTGTCTAACCCCGAAGATATTGTGAGAACTTTTTTTCACTTTTCTTTAATTTTGGTTTTTGTTGCTCATCGTAAAAAGATATCTAATCAATCTCTCCACAATCATGTCTCATAAGAGGTATTTAATCTGGATTTAACTTGCACGAGTTTGGATTTTCAATGCCCCGAGCAAGCTTCAATGCCCTTCTAATTTTATTTTCTTAATCTCTTTTATTTATTTATTCACATTTTAAAATAATAATTTTAATGATATTTATTTTCTATTTAGATAAAAGTTTAAATAAAATATTAGACTAACATTATATTCATTTGAGAGATGCAGTTTAGTCACACGATAACAAATATGACTAAATCTAGTAATGTATCATTAGCAACATTTTTAGGAATAAATAGAAATAGGACTCGATTTATTGCTAATATTCTGTATACAACTTCGACATATATTTAATGGTAGGGCTTACATGCATAAATATGAAAATTAAACCGCTCCAACTTTAAAGATAGTAAACATTGTACATTAGCTTATTTTCTCTTCATTCTTACATTGATCACCACATAAGCTTTATCATAGACTTTGTCAATCACCCCAAAATAAAAGTGCCTCCAATCCTTTTTAAATAAAATGATAACAAATACACTCCATAGTCCTACCAAAAATCCAAGTGTGGCGGGAAGATAATTTGACATCAGATTAGAAGCTGCTTCATCCATCACATCATTGTTGTTGATAGGAAAACAACTATTAATTGTAGGAGCTCCGCAAAGATAAGGATTACCTATATAAATAGACTCATCTTGTAGTGTTTGAAGTTGATTTCCAGTTGGGATAGTGCCTGATAAATTATTGTATGATAAATTCAAATGGTTTAGAGAACTCAACATTGTCAAGCCTTGAGGTATAGCTCCTGATAAATTATTGAATGATAGATCTAGAGTTTCCAATGACTTCATTCCACCAATAGTATCTGGAATCTTACTTGTGAAGTAGTTTCTTGATAGGTTCAAAGTTTGGAGTCCTACAAGAGATCCAAGCTCTCGAGGAATCTCGCCGCTGAGTCTATTGTTGGAGAGATCTATACTTTTGAAAAGATACAGAGTTATTGAAATACTAACTTCATATCCTTTTATGTCTAAAGTTACTGCTTCTTCACTTAGAATCCTATCCATTGTTGTTGAGGTGGAAATTATCGCACTAAGTTTGCCCAGAGTGTATGGTATTGGCCCTACCAAATGGTTATTTGCTAAGTCAATGATTTGTAGCTTGCTAAGTTGTCCAAGTTGTGGAGGAATCTTTCCATAGAACATGTTTGAGTGTAATTGGAGAATAGCCAATTCCTGCCACCTTTGCCCAATCCAAGCAGGGATTTGTCCTGAGAACTTGTTATCACCAAGATCAAAG
Organism: Costus lasius; assembly: GCA_027563935.2. Lineage (NCBI taxonomy): Eukaryota > Viridiplantae > Streptophyta > Magnoliopsida > Zingiberales > Costaceae > Costus > Costus lasius. The sequence continues at coordinate 105,659,336 of CM050453.2, forward strand.
ATAAGTAATCCGTTGCAATTCTGTAATGAAGACGGAATACGCCCATGGAGATTGTTATTATTTAAATACATGTATATTATGTTGGTCAAGCTTCCCAGGGAGCTTGGAATTTTCCCAGTGAGTTTATTGTTTCCCAAATGAATGAAGTAAAGGTATTTAGCATCTTGCCAGTTACAATAAGGAATTTGTCCAGAAATTTGGTTGTTGGATAAATCTATGGTATAGAGTTGATTCGAAAGGCATATGGACTGTGGAATGCTCCCAACAATGTGATTGTTTGAGAGGACTAATGCATTTGGGAAATTTAATGGTATTAGGGGCCCTGATAAGAGATTATTTGATAGATTCACTACACTTATATTAGGCGGCAATTGAGGAACTGATCCCTCGAGTAAATTATTGTGTAAATAAAGATAGTCCAACCTTTCCATATTTTCAAAGGATGATGGTAAAGCACCTGTTATTTTATTTTGGGAGAGATTCACCACGGTTAAGTATGAAGAGAAGTTCCAAAACCAATCAGGCAAAGCGTCCTCAATGCTTCCATTTGATAAAACCAAATATTCAATAGTTTGCTGCGAACGAATCCATCTTGGAAATGAAGGACCCAACTTGCAAGAGTCCAGTAAAATGTCATGCAATTGAAAAGGAGGTACCCAAGTTTCGTCAATTGCAATGTTGAGTAAGTGGTTATCACTCAATAGCAATGATTGTAATCTAGTTGAGTTGGTGAAGTGGAGCTGGGAGAGAACACCTTCTAGGGAATTGCCTCTGAGATCAAAGACCTCAAGGTTGGATAGCTTGTTGATTTCTAGAGGTATGGAGCTAGTTAGCGAATTATCACGAAGGCGGAGTGCTTCTAGACTAGTCAAATTTCCAATCTCAGCAGGTATGGGACCAAAAAATGAGCAGTTGTATAAGGATATTATTGACAGACTAGAGAGGTTCCCTATCTCATTTGGTATGTGACCTCCAAACAAATAATTTCCTCCAAGGTCAAGCAGTTCTAGGTGAACCAAACTCCAAAGCTCAGCAGGTAGGGGCCCAGAGAGTGAATTGCGAGAGAGTAAACTGCCAAAGAGTGAATTGCCAAAGAATGAATTGCCAAGATAAAGGAGCATTAGATTAGCTAAATTACCAATTCCAATAGGAATTGTGCCATGAATTTGTGAGTTGCTCAAGTCAAGGGTGGAGAGAGTTGTGAGGTTCCATAGCCAGTTGGGCAAGGTAGAGACGAAGTTATTGAAACTAAGAGATAGAGAGTTGAGACCCGTGAGGTTTAGATGGGAGAGAGAAGAGGGTAAATGATTGAGGTCACAGCCACTCAACGCTAGCTCTTGCAAAGAAGGTAACGTGTTCATCACTGTCAACCAATATTGCGAAACTGCACTGAGGTTCACATTGCTCATGTCAAGGTAGGTCAAGTAAGAGAGACCCGAGAGCCAATCCAGGCTATCAGCATAAGAGCCAAATTCCCATTCTGATCGTAGATTGAGATAGTGAAGATTGGACAAGTTACCCAAATGGTGAGGGATTTTTCCACCAACGTTAGACGAGCCAAGATCAAGATACCTCAGTTTATGAAGAGAACCAACCAGATCTGGGATCTGGACGCCACCCAAGTTATTTCTGCTGAGATTTAAGCCTTCCAAGTGTGTTAGAGACAGCAACGACGAGCTCAGCATCTTGCCCTGCAAACGGGCGTCTTGAAGGTTAAGTTGCACAACGTGCACCTGACCATTTGTTGTCTGATTGTAGCACACCACGCCGCTCCATCTGCAGCAATCTTGATCGATAGTCCATGATGGCAAATGGCCATAGGTATCAATGATGCCGGATTTGTAGTCAAGGAGGGCATCCCTCTCTGACGTCGTACACCCGATCATCGTCTTCCTTCTCCTTGCTGCAGCTATGGTGGAGAAGAATACAAGACCACTCAACGTAAGCCAGCAAAGCAAGGAAGAGGAGAGGTACCTGTGTGCGCCCATGTTGTTTGTTGAATTAGCTTGCTTTCCCCCTCGTATGGTATATATGGAAGAGAAGACTGCGAATATTCCTGGTGGGAGGTGGAATATGGAAATTCCATTGCTAGCGTTTTCATGAAGTCAATAGTCATGTCTCCCGCGAGTCCTGAGGGTTGTGGACATTTGTAAAGAAATTTTAAAATAAAAGTAAAGAAATTTTTTTTTATTAAAATATGATTGTTGACGTGCTTATCTATATATATATATATATATATCCATTAGTTCAGTTTTTTTAACAGTTCTTGCTATGTTTTACTCCATTACAATTTATATTATTTTAAAATTTGGCATATCATATTCCATTATTCTAAGAATTTTATTGATAAAATTCTTCATGCCACTTTACTATCCTAAATGTGAAAGTACCTCAAGTCCTTCTTAACTAGAATGAGAACAAACACATTATAGTCCTACCAAAACTCCAAGTGACTGGAACATAATTTGACATTGCAGCAGAGGTAGCTTCATCCATCTCATCGTTGTTGTGAATAGCAAAACAACTATTATTATTTGTGGGAGCTCCACGAGATATCCTATATAAATAGACTCATCCTATAGTGTTTATTTCCTATGGGTATAATCCATTAGGGTCTGTTTCGGTGGAGAGAATTCACATAAAGGAGAAGAAAAAATGCATTTACCAGATTAATTGTATTTTTTTTTCTTCTCTATGTAAATTTTCTCCACTGAAATAGGCCCTAAGAGATTGTTATAAGATAAGTTCAAATGATTTAGAGAATAAAACATTGTCATGTCTTGAGGTATAACTCCTCATAAGTTATTGAATGACATATCTAGAGTTTCCAATGACTTTAGTTCATAGTATTTGAAATTTTACTTGTAAAGTAATTTCTCGATAGATTTAAAGTCGTATGTCCTGAGAACTTGTTATCACTGAGGTCAAAAAACACAGTTGGTATTGTAACTTTATAGTGAAGAGGGAATGCACCCGTGGAGGTTGTTATTGTTTAAATACAAAGCCAGTATGCGAGTCAAGCTTCCAAGAAAGCTGGGAATGTTTCCTCTGAGCTTATTGTTTCCGCAATCAATGAACTGAAGATTTATTGCGTCCTTCCAATTATAATGAGGAATTTGTCTAGAAATTTAGTTGTTAGATAAATCTATGACCTACATGAAGTAAATAGTCAAGTCTCTACAGGTCTTGTATGTGGAAAATTGCGATCTTGGAACAGGAGGTCTTGTATGTGGAAAATTGCGATCTTGGAACAGGACAAGTCCACATCGAACGAAAGCCAAATTTCCTCCCTGGAAAACTACTAGCACCCTTCAATCATCTGTCGCATCAACTTTTTTTTTAATTTTGTAATTAATTCTGTATTTGTTCATCGTTCAATCATACGATTTTTTAATTCGATAGCAAGTGTAATAAAATCATCAACCATTTAGAGCTTAAATCATTCGTTAATTTACTTAATTAGTGCGCTAATTAGTGCGCACTAGTTCTTACAAACCAATAAAACCCTTTAACAAGCTTAAAATGTATTGTATTATTTTACATTAGAATATATCTCTTCATAAGCATCTATAAATTTTCGTATCTTATTTCGATTTTGAATTATTGCCTGCACTTAAAGTTTATTATTCTATTTTTCCCATAACTTTTATCTCATTCTAAATTTTAGCATTTAAATTATATCATACCTTATATCGCTTGCTAATGTGATTCATTGATTTAGGACAAATGATACCATGCTTGTGCTTTATATAACTCAAACATATATATATGTTAGTTTTTTTTTTTTTTTTTCATAAAGTCAATTGCCAGGTCTTATAGTAAAATTTGTGATGTTGGAGGCTTGGAGCAGTACAAGTTAACATTATTAGGAAAGTTTGAATTAAGTCATAACAACAAGTCTCAACTACCAAGCTTTGCTCATATATTTACTTTACAGTTATACATTTTTTTTGTCAAAAAGATTATAATGTAAATTCTAGCAAAAAAATTTTATCATTCCTTATTTAGCTTGATAATGTAATTCATTGATTTAGAGCAAAACGTAGTGTGCTATATAAATAGTACTATTGCACAATTGATGATTTCTTTTGCTGATTTAGCAAGTCATTAAGGTTGCATATCTTAAACGAAAAAAAATTGGAAGGGGTAAAAAATCTAACTTAAATATGTATCTTAATTTGTCTTATTTATAAATATTATTTATCATCTAGATATGTATTATTTATTTGTTAAACTATTTATTCATATAAATTATGTAGGCCACGCTAGATTAATCCATTTATAAATGAGTCATGTATTGAATTATTCTCACATAATTATTAAATGCATTGAGTTTTAGTTTTGTAACAGTTTGCCTCTCTTTGTATATGGTATTCGTTACATCAAAAGTGAAATATTGTAACTTAGTAGAAGATGGTGAGATATTAAAAAAAAAAAATCTATACTTAGAGAAAAATTTAAAAATTTTGTAATTAATTTTAAGTGTTAATGCATTCCAACATTATAACAATTATGAATTAACGAACAACTATTATAAGTCGTTGCGTATTAATATATTGTCAGCCGATACAAATCCGTAACTAGGCATTTAACCCTTGGTTAAACATATCTCTCATGACTTTTCTTTTTTTTTTTAATTTCTTATTCTAATTTTTATTGCTCGTTGTTAAGAGTCTAGATTTTCATGAAGAACAAACTTCAACATTCTTTTGAGTTTTATTTTCCTGATCTCTTCTTTTATTTATTCATATTTTCAAATAATAATCATACATAATATTTATTTTCTATTTAAATAAAAGTTTAAATAAAATATTAGATTAACATTATATTCATTTGAGAGAATTGGAGTTTAGTCACAGGATAACAAATATGTTTCAATGAGTATATATATATATATATATATAAAAGCTAAATCTAGTAATATATCATTTACAATATTTTTAGAAATAAATAAAAATAGGACTAGATTTATTGTCAAAATTCTTTATACTACTTTATCATTAGAAGTTGCTTCATCCATCACATCATCCATGTTGACAGGAAAACTTTGTAGGAGCTCCACAAAGAGAAGGCTACTCCACATAAACCAGAAAAGCAAGGAAGAGTAGTGTCTTGTATGTGGAAATTTGCGATCTTGTATGTGGAAATTTACGAAACCCTATTATTAATCTTTCATGAAGTCAATAGTCAAGTCTCCCGCGTGTCTTGTATGTGGAAATTTGCGATCTTGGAGCAGGACAAGTCAACATCGTACAGAAGCCAAATTTCCTCCCTGGAAAACTACTTGTGGTCTCATAGGAATCTCTTCTATGCGGAAATTTGTGATGTTGGAGCAGTACAAGTTAAAATTATTAGGAAAAATTGAATTAAGACTCGTAACAACAAGTCTCAACTACCAAGGCTTGCTCACATATTTAGTTTAGAGTTATACTTTAATTTTTTCTCAAAAAGATTATAATGCAAATTCTAGCATTTCAATTTTGTCATTCCTTATGTACCTTGGTAACGTAATTCATTGATTTAGAGCAATGGTGCTATGTTATATGTTAGAACCAAAGATTAGGGCGTGATTTTGATCAGTCAACTAGGCCATTGCCTAGGTCAAAATTAGCCCAAATCAATTTTGGTCACGCAAAGGGAATTAGAGGCGATCAAGTGGATGGCGGTGTTTGCTGGTGAGCGGCACTCGATCTCGGGCGTCAGGCGGCGGGCTCGACACGTGGATCATGCGGAGAGGAGGCATATTTGGAGTGATCCGACGCACACACGAAACAAGCAGGTGATGGCTCAATTTCTGCTAATGTTGGGAGAATCAGCGACGCGTGCCGGCGGGCGAGGAAAATGACATCTATGTTGCATGGTGCATCGACGGTGGGCATGTTCTCCACGTGGCTCGGGCACGATTGATGACGGCTTCGAGCAGCGAACCATCGTTCTCGGGAGCGAACAGGCATGCAGCTAGAAGCTTCTCGTCCAGGGCAACGACGGTTGCGTGGCAAGAGGCGGCTGGCAATAGTTTATCTAATTTATTAATGTTCATTCATAATATTCTTTATGAGAATATTGAAGCTGTCTATTGGACATCTCACAGATATGCCTTACTCGCCACCTTAAAAAAATCATTTCAAAAGTTATAATCGACGATTTTTTTATAGAAAAGATTTTGATATAAAAGTTCTCATACTGAAAGTATTTCTGCTTCTATCACGATGCACACACAGGCATTCCTAAAACGTGATGGATCAACAGCATTTTACAATCAAGTGTCAAATCACTTGTCCACCAAAATGGATATCAAGGAAAATGACTCTGCCCCGCTTGGTAAGGCTGCCTGCTAGTGTTTGCGTTTACGGGCAATCAAAAATAAAAGGCTTGACTCTTTGGCTAGCGTAAACAGTGTAGCTTCTTATTTGGGAAGTGAGAAGCTGCACTATTTACAATCCGGCTTCGGCTGCCTGCAAACAGTAGCAGAGCTTCTTCGTTGATCTCCTTCCCAATTTCTCATTCGCTCGAGCCGATTTCTCTCTGTCATGCCTCGATAATAACTTAATTTACCGAGGCACAACAATTTGGCATGTTAAACATGCATTACAAATCTATCTATAATTCACAAAACCATCATAAGAAGTTCAACATTATTAAACTACAAAATCCATATAACAAAACCTTAAAACAAAATTTAATAAGCTTAAACAAAACTATCAGAGTTCACAACTTAATATCAGACCGTCCAACTATAACAAAATAACCATAAAAACTACATCAACTCATATCAAGATAAAAGAGAAAATATTGAATATGCAAAACCACTAGACACTCTCCCAAGGAAGCCTCTAGTCTATCTATCCATCTCTAGACTGAAATTGATCAGTACCTGGAAGCAATAACAAGGGGGTTAGCCAAATAGCTAAGTAGAGATTTTCAAGAAGATGAATGCATGCTCAACAATGAAATCAACTTTATGATTTACATGAGTACCATATATGTATGTGCAAATATGAAGCAACATGAACATAAAGATCCTATCTCATCAAAATATGGAGCTGTTCATGGTCACAAAAATTGCATTACGCCTCGTACTCTAACAAGAGTGGTTCCACCTCCAAGCTCCAAAAGTGAAACGACTGCCATCAGACAGCCCGATAGTGTTGCGTCCAACACTTGGAAACCCCAGCATTGTCCAAAGGACAATCTGGCAGTAACCCTGACCGGCAACTAACATCTAGACTAGATGCTCTCGAGGCCCACAATAAGGTGTTGGAAACCCAATTGGCTAATCAAGCTAGCACCTCTATAAGAGCCTCTAGTAAACTCACATCTCAACCTGAGATAAACCCGAGTGGATGTTGTAATACAATTATAACTTGCAATGAGAAACAACTTGAGGAGCCTAGGATGCCTGCACATAGCACTGAGATTAGATCTCCTGAGACATTTCAACCTGAAAATTGAATTGAGGAGATGGAACATGAGAAATCACCTGAAGATATAACTTCTTTTGTAGGGTCTTGTCATAATATTGATGTTGTTAAGGAAGTGGTTAACCAAGATGTGATTAGTGAATTGCTTGTGGATCCTATAGATATTTGTTTTACAGCTGAAGAGAAGGTGAAGGACAATGAAGAAGCTCAATCTTTTGCTATACTCCTTGATTCAACTGAACTGGTCATCCTAAAGAAGGTACAATTTGAAAATTTGCATAGGGAAGCAACCAAGGTAACTAATGAAGGAAAAATAGACTTGAAATCATTTTCTGATGCTTTAAGGTATGAACCTTTGGTACTTACATCTACATTTTGATCTGTGAATAACACTACGGTCGAGCTAATGACCTTAAACAAGCGCTTCTTGGGAGGCAACCCAAGTCTTTTCTACTTTATTTACTTTTGCATTGTGTGTTTTATTTATTTAATCTTTTGATTATGAAGTTTGATAGTTTATTTTGTTTTGTATTAGAACGTTGATGATCTTGTCCGTGACCGATGCTACAGCCAAGATGAAAATTTTTACAATTGCCACATTTTGCAACAAGAAGTTCACAACTGACCCCTGACTGATTTCACAGCCATGATAGGACTTTTAAAGGAAGAGTAAAGGTGCCATAGTGAACTTCATGAAGAGATGATGAGATTTGGGGAGATGGTGCTGATGATGAAGACGATCCCCAAATTACTCTGCTGATGACTTCATCATACATGCTGATGATTTTGGGATATGCGGATGTGCTGAAAATCTGATGATATGGATATACTACTCTGCTAATGATTTTGGTAATCTCTGTTGCAATACTTTTTTTTAGGTTGTTATTTACTGCTATGGTGTTCTATTTTGCTACTGATACTCTTTTGTACTGATACTGTGGTGGTTTCATGACATTTTTATGATATTTTATTCATGTTGTGATGCTATGGTATATTTTTATGCGTGGATGAGACATTTTTAATGACACCTTTGTGATTTGGTTATATGATGCTATTGTGTTATGATGCGCATTTTTCATGCTGAGGATTTATAATGATAAGTTATCTGGATATTCTTGCTTGGATTATGATGTATTTGTGATTCTGTGATTCAGGTATTTTGTATGATAGATATTGTATTACTCTTGATGACATGCTCTTTCTGTGATGAATTGTTGATTCCATGATACACCCTGATATCTATGATAATGTTGAGATCCTATGATAGCCATGTGTAAACTAAGCCTGGCAAAAAATTATACGACCCGCCAACACGACACGACACGACACGAGTTTTCGCGGGTTTGGGTTTAACATAATCGTGTTTCGTGTCATTATCATGTCGACCCGTTTATGACACGCTAAAATTTGTGTCGTGTCGTGTCGTGTCGCGGGTTGACCCGTCTAACCCATATATAATATATATTATATAAAATTAATAATTTATAGATAATTTTAATATAGGGAGTTAAACAGGTTATTCATGTCGTGTCGTGTCAATCGTGTCGTGTTGTGTCATCTAATAACTTTATATTATAAATCGTGTCAATCGTGTCGTGTCGTGTCGTGTCGTGTTATGTGACACGACCTATTTATTAAACGTGTTAATCGTGTCGTGTCATGTCACCTGTGAAATAAGCGGGTCGTGTCTGTGTTTCGTATATTGACACGTATACATAAACGGGTCGTGTTCGTGTCAAGCACAATCGTGTCACGTGTCAAGTATGACACGGCACGTTATGACACGTGAAACACGAATTGCCACCCCTAGTGTAAACTTTAAGATTGAATCCATGCATAGTAGGAAGTGGTTATGATATGTTGAATGCACCATCCAATTAGAATATATTCTATGATCATATCTATTTGATCTATGATTCTGAAATCTTTTGATTGGAATGATTGAAACTGTTGATTAGTGGGTTACACATTTCTGTGAATGTTCAAGGATGGTAATCTAGTAGTTTACATATGATTTCATATTGAGGTACATATTTATTTATTCATTCCATGATTCTATGCTACTTATTGGGAAATGATCATAAGTGTGATCTGTAGAGCATGATATTAAAAAAAAAGAAAGAAAAAAAAACACAAAAAAAAAATAAAGACTCCTCTACTTGGCACTACGAAAAATTGGCAGTAGTACCTAAGACATGAGTTGAAGTCTAATATCATATTCTATTTTGAAAACTCCTCAACTTCACACTGCAAAAAATTGACAGTGGTACCTAAGACATGATTTGAAGTCTACTATCACCTTCTATTTTAAAAGCTTGTGTTAATATTTGAATACAATGAGAGGTGATCATGCTTGTTCTTCAATAATACATTTGTGTCTAACCCAACAAGTTGATTTTGGATGAATTGGATTTGCATAAGTAGGTTGTGTGCTAAATTGAGTTATTTGTATGCCCCTAACTGAATGTCTTGACTTCTAGAGATTGTGGGATCTATATGCAAAACTTTTTGATCAATATCTCATCATTTGATTTCTCATATCTGGATCATGGATTTCTTATAGATATTCTCTAACTTGGATGTTTGTTTTCAGTTAGTATAACTTCTTTCATACTTGTCATGTGTTTCATCTTATTTTATTGCTTGAGGACAAGCAAAGATTTAAATCTGGGAGTATTATAAAGGATTACCATCAGTTTTGGTAGCTTGTCTTGCTACCTAACTAAAATGAGAGTGATAAAGTTTGTCTTGCAATAACACATTTGTGTCTGACCTCAATATTTGATTTTGGATTAATTGAATTGGTGAATGTAGTATGTATGCTAGATTGGATTCTTTTTCAACTCATAGCCGAATGTCTTATCATTTAATGATTGTGGGACCTGCTTGATTCAATTCTTATTAATAGACTCATATACTGATTTCTCATTTTAGATCATGGTTAGCTCATGGAAATATCTAACTTGGTTGCATGCTTTTAACTTGAATAACTTCTTTCATTTCTGATATATGTTTCATCTTAGTTTATTGCTTAAGGACAAGCAAAGATTTAAGTTTGGGAGTATTTGATGCCTTACATTTTGGTAGTATTTTCTGATATCATTTTATCTGAAAACAAGGCATATTCTGATGCTTTTATGTAATATTCAGGCTTATTTACTTGCTTTGTTCGGAATCTTCACTTTTCCTTGTGTTTGTGCAATTTCAGGTAAAATTACTCATTTTTGAAGCTTTTTTGAAGATTCTAAGGTCATGGGGTGATTCCTCACTAGAAGACGAAGTTGCCCGCCAAATTTGGGCTCAATCGAAGTTATTTTTGGACTTCACGGCCAGATGAACCCTGTGGGGTTCACCGGTGCTTTCGTGACTTCACCGTCTGGTGAACCCCACGGGGTTCACCCGTGATTCTCTCTGAGACAATTCACCCAAAAACATACAGAAGGCTTCACTGGCAGGTGAACCCAATGGGGTTCACCGGTGCTTCTCTCTGAACTGCAACTGCACAGCAAACTTCATTGGCTGGTGAACCCCACGGGGTTCACCCGTGATTATAACCCAGCAACCTGACTTACACGTGATCAAAATTGGGCTGACTGATCCCCACTGAGTTTTTCTTCGATTTCGGGCCCAATAAAAATAAAAAAAATATGGAAAAATATGTTTTGAAAAGCAAACAGAGAGGCGAATCTTTTGGATTTAAAAGCCCTCTTTTTCGTGTCATATTTGGGGAGCAATCGAGGAAAATGCGAGTTAGGGCGAGTTGACAGACACCCATTTAGAATTTTGGCGATTTTGAACCCGATTGATGTCCAAATTTGGCAAGAGATGACTTTTTAGAAAGCTTATTCGAAGGAGAACACAAGAGATATAAAAACCCTAATTTTTATACCCTAATGGAGGAGCAATAGGCAAACGAACATGAGAGGGCGAGTGGAACGGCGACAAGGGCTTCCAGAGAGGATTTTGGGGCGATTTCGCAACGGATCTTCACCAAACTTTGAGGAAACATTCGCATTATCTTCTCCTACCTCTTCTTTATCTTTGTTTCTAGTTTTCTTTGTCAATTTGAGAGATTTTTGTGGATTTGTATGGATTTTCTAGCTTAAACTTTTATTTGGGGCTTGGATGAAGCCTTTGACTTGATCTATTGTATGAACTAAACTTTCTTGATTTTTTGAGTCTTATCTGAGCAAATTTTATCTAGTTGTATTTATTTTATAATATTGCTTTAATCAAGTAGTATTGTGTTTTAGCCGACGCGATCCATACCGAGAGGAGGGTCGAGGAGGTAGAACTCCTAGGTAAAACTTGTGAATCCATGACACGAGAGTGCTTGGTTTTCACTCGAGGGTAATATAATTTTCCATAGAACTCATTGGGTTTATCTGGAATGATCCACCGCAAGAGTAGGAGACCGTTCCGGATAAGCACCGGGGTGTACCACCGAGAGAGGGCATCCTGTAACTTAGGGAAGATTTCTTTTGCAAAATGATAAACTCATGTATCAAATAAATTACAGTTAAAATAGATCAGTCAATGTGGTGAATTCTGTAATCGTGATATCTCTCAATTAGACACCCTCCATATTTCTATCATTGCTTTTTCTATTTTATTTATAGTTGAGTTAGTTTACTTTATTCTCAAAACATAAAAAAATCGGATTGCTTAGCTTATAAATATCAGAATAGTTGGTACTTGACCTAGCTCCCTATGGGATCGACAATCTTTTATATTACTTCGATAATACCGTGCGCTTGCGGTGCGTATCAACAGTCGGCACTATGGTCTAAAAGGTGACCTCGCCGATGGATCTCCAACTCCACATACGGCGTGCACGCTCGAAGCGTACAACAATGAATCTCAACACACCACAAAATATCATATCTGAAACGCGTATATAGCAACAATAAACTGTTCATAAAGGTATGCTCAAACCAAATAAAATATGCAGTTCTATTCTCTTTCATGATAATAAGTAAAAAGAACATTCACACCTCTATATGCACCAATGAAAGTAATACGAGTACAACATGTATAAGATTTAAATCAAAGCAGATAGAAGCAAGAGGTTTAGTGTTTAAGCCCAAGGCTTAGCACTGGACAAGAAAGTGAAGGTAGGATCCCTACCTGAAAGCCAAGTGCTCTGACACAAGAATAAACCACTGATATTCACACCTCAGGCACGTCTAGTCCCAAATCCAAGTTACCTTCTATGTACATGCCAAGAGAAAATAACATCAATTACTATATAATTCTAACCATCAACACATCTATAAAAATACTATACTTTTACCATGAATGTCTCTAACCTTGATTTCACCAATTATGTTATACATATACTTAACCCCAAATTATCACATAAATACTTTTATCATAACCAACATGCATAATACCTTAAGATGTTTAACTCTATCCTCGATCATCATATAGTTAGGGCAAAAATATTAGATAACCCATCTAAATTTACCAACAATACATCTAGCGTTATTCCCCAAAGCATACTAAAAACACTAAGGTTAAAACCTTACCTTGCCTTAGATAACAAAAATCAACGTAGAAGAAGAGGAGAGGGGCGCCAATACTGCACGTCGCCGGAATCTTGCTCACCGCCGTCAATCACCGCTGCCGCCGGCAAGGGAAGAGCGCTAGGACGACAGGGAAGAGGAAAGGAGGAAGGATCAAGGCCACTGCCGCCGCTCGTCGCAGCTACGACGAGATCCGCCGCCGCCTGCACGCTCGCCGCTGAACTCACCGAAAGCCGCCACCTGCCACCGAACGTCACTGGAAAGAGGGAAGGAAGGCCGGCGCAAGTCTTCTGATGTCGTCGCCGGCTCTGATCATCGCCGCCGGAGGAGGAAACGAGGGAGAAAGGGAATCGGGTGAGCGGCGCACGCAGGGAAGAGAAACAGTAATAGGGTTTTGATTTTTTTATCTATTTATACTTATTATTAATTAATTGATTATTTATTTTATTAATTTTTTAAATATAACACTCCCGTGTTGCATCCTTCTGTCGCCGGTGCCGCCCGTTGCCACCGCCCAACATACGCCGTTGCCCTAATTTTCCCTAAGTTTCGTTGAGTTTTCGGGCTAACCTACCTTTGCATCTTCGTTGATCTCCTCGCCGCTTCGCATCTCACCGATCTCACATCTCCTTGACTTCTTGCCAGTGTCGACGCGCCTCGAGTGTTCGCCGATCTCCTTGCCACTTTTCGTCGCTGAAGCAGCTCCAGCCGCCGCCCGATGCCCAAACCAGCCGCCTCAGCTCCACCATCAACCAAGCAACTTCAGCCGCCGCTGAATCCTGAGTGCCACCACTAGCCGACGCTTTAAAATCAACTCCAGTCGCCGAAGCCTTAGTGCCATCACCAGCCAATGCCGAAGCTCCATCACTAGCGGCCACCAAGCTTCACCGACGCCTGAATTGTTGAAGGTAACAAGTTTTGAGAAGGAACGAGACTTTCCAAAGTCGGTGAGAACGGAATGTACGTGAAGATGGAAGCTGCTAGAAGCAATATTCTAGAAACAAGTCAACAATCTGGTTGACATTTGTAGAAGTGTGTAAAAAATTTCTACACCGACTTAGTATGTTGGTTGTGTCTATAAATAGGACAGAGGGTCCTTTGTAAAAATATATAGAAAAAGCAATAAAGCTTTAGTCTTTCCACTGCTTCCTTCCATAGCAACAATCTCCTTCTAATCTCCTGCATCTCCTTCCCATTACGCTTCCCAAATCTAACTCTAGTATCAGAGCCAAAGTAAAATTTTCAATGACCAATATAAGTGGCACCATGCTGTCCAATCCTTATGGTTTCCAGAGTTCAGTCATAATTTTGATTGGAGAAAATTATGACTTCTGGAAAATCAAGATGAGGACCATTCTCCAATCACAAGGATTATGGTCTATTGTAATGGAAGGCTACGAAGCCTGTGAAGATAAAAGCCGTCTGTCCGTGCAGGAAAAAGAGAAATTAGAAATGAAGCACACGAAGGATGCTCGTGCATTATGTATTATTCAGCAAGCAGTAGCTGAAAATTTTTTTCCGAGGATTATGGCGACAAAAACAGCAAAGGACGCATGGGATATTCTACAACAAGAATTTAAAGGAGATCACAAGGTACGCAATATTAAACTTCAATCTTTTCGAAGAGAATTAGAAATATTAAAAATGAAAGAAGGAGAGCAAATGAAGGATTTTTTTGGTAAAATAATCGAAATCGTTAATCATATGCGAGCGCTTGGTGAAAATATTTCTGATCAGAGAATAGTTGAAAAAATTCTGATTAGTCTTTTAGGAAAATATGATTATATTGTTGCTGCTATCGAAGAATCCAAATATATTTCAAAATTATTAGTACAAGAATTAATGAGTTCTTTATTATCTCATGAACAAAGAAATTACGGAATTCTGAGTCATCTATAGAAAGTGCTTTCCAGTCTAAATTAAGTCTCAAGTCTCAAAAGAATAAGAGCATTGCAGAAGGCTCTCTCAGAAAAGGAGGAGGTTCAGCTTCAAGCAGCAAATATGGCGAAAGGAGTTTTATAAAGGTATGAATTCTCCCTCAAAAGCTCCTGTTCTATTTGCAAAAAGAATAATCATTCTACTTATAATTGTTGGTGGAAAGAAAGGCCTCCATGCAATGTATGCAACAAATTTGGACATAATACATATAATTGCATAAATAAGAATACTCATACAAATTTTTGCAGTAATGAAGAAGATAAATTATTCTATGCAAGTTCTTCAGTTTCTAATAAGGACAGTACTATGTGATATTTAGACAGTGGTTGTAGTAATCATATGACTGGAAACAAAAATATTTTTCAAAACATGGATACTACAATCAAGTCAAAAGTTCGTATGGGCAATGGGGCTCTAGCTGAAGTAAAAGGTAAAGGTACCATAGCAGTTCAAACTCATAAAGGAATAAAATATATTAATGATGTTTTTATTAGTATCTGATTTAACACAAAATCTTCTGAGTGTTGGACAATTAGTTGAACATGGATATAGTGTTCATTTTGCAAATGGAACTTGTTCAATATTTGATAATAAGCATCAGTTGATTGCGAAAATATATATGGAGGGAAATAGAAATTTTCCTTTGAAGCTCCAGATACCTCCTTATATTGCCAAGAGAATAGGCTTTGGCACAAAAGGTAATGTCATTTAAATTTTCGAGACCTGAAAATTTTAAAACAAAAAGATATGGTATATGGTCTTCCAAATATTTATGAGATTGATACTTGTGGAGGCTGCATTATGGGAAAACAACATCGGGCACCTTTTCCAGTTCAAGTAAGAAGAGCAAGGACACCATTAGAAATTGTGCATACTGATATATGTTGGCGAATGCAAACTCCTTCTCTAAGCAACAAAAGGTATTTTATTACTTTTATTGATGATTTTACTGGAATGACTTGGGTATATTTCTTATTTTAAAAATCTGAAGCTTTTGAAGTCTTCAAGAAATTTAAAGCTTCTGCAGAAAAACAAAGTGGGTTTCCTATTAAAATCTTAAGAAGTGATAGAAGAGGAGAATATACAGCAAGATATTTTGATAAATTCTGCCAAGATGAAGGTATTCATCGTCAATTAATTGCAGCATATACTCCTCAGCAGAATGAAGTTGCTGAAAGAAAAAACAAAACTATAGTAGAAATGGCTAGAGCTATCCTTAAAGATAAAGGTTTTCCTAATTACTTCTGGGCAAAAGTAGTTAATACTGCAGTTTATATTTTGAATAGGTGTCCAACAAAAGCTGTTTGGAATAAAACTCCTGTTGAAGCCTGGAGCGGTCATAAGCCAACAGTAAGTTATTTTAAAGTATTTGGCTCACTTTGCTATACTCATATCCCTGATGAAAAGAGATCAAAATGGGATGATAAAAGTGAAAAATGCATATTTCTTGGTTATGATTCAAATACAAAAGGCTAAAGGCTTTATAATATTCAGACAAAGAAGCTTATTATAAGCAGGGATGTGATATTCAATGAAAAGGATTCATGGGACTGGAAAGAAAAACAAGTGCTAGATATTCCTGTAATTATTCAAGTACAGCAGCAACAACCAATAAGTCAAGAAATTAATCAACTAATAAGTCCAAGCTCAAGTTCAAGCATCGAGGAACCATTATCAGAAACTCCTCCAAGACGAGTTAGAAGCTTACAAGAAATTTATAAAACCATAAATTTCATCACATTAGAGCCAGAAAATTTTGAAGAAACTTCAAAACAAGAAGTATGGATTAAGGCAATGGAAGAAGAAATCAACATGGTTGAAAAAAAATAAAACATGGGAGTTATCTGATGGACCAAAGAATAAAGAAATTATTGGAGTTAAGTGGATTTATAAGACAAAGCTTAATCCAGATGGTTCCATCCAAAAATATAAAGAGAGACTTGTTGCAAAAGGGTATTCTCAAATACCAGGAATTGATTACAATGAGACATTTGCTCCAGTAGCTCGTTATGATACAATACGAGCTCTTATTACACTTACAGCACAGAAGAAATGGAAGATTCATCAATTAGATGTTAAGTCAGCTTTTCTTAATGGAGAAATAGAAGAAGAAATATATGTAGAATAGCCACAAGGATTTCAAGATCCAGATAATAAAGATAAATTCTTAAAATTGAAGAAGGCTTTATATGGCTTAAAACAATCACCTCATGCATGGTATAGTAAAATTGACAACTATTTTAATAGTCATGGATTCAGGAGGAGCAAGAGTGAACCAACACTCTACACAAAGACTGAAGGTAACAACATTCTTATTGTCTCTATTTATATGGATGATTTAATCTACACAGGAATGATGATAAAGGAATTCAAAGAAGACATGCTAAAGACATTTGAGATGAGTGATCTTGGCTTACTCCACTATATTCTTGGAATAGAAGTCAGTTAAGAAGAAGTTAAGATATTCATCTCACAACATAAGTATGCAGATGCTCTCCTGAAGAAATTTAAGATGAAAAAATTGCAAGGCTGTCTCTACACCCTCAGTTCAAAATGAAAAGCTGCAAAAAGAAGAGGGTTTTCCTAAAGCAAATGCTTCACAATATAGGAGTATGATTGGAAGTCTGCTTTATCTCACAACGACAAGACCAGATATTTTATATGCAGTAAGCCTACTATCACGCTTTATGACTGATCCAAGCCAATTGCATCTCAGTGCAGCCAAAAGGATTCTCAAATACATACAAGGTACTAAAGAATATGATATCTTATATGAAGCAACTGAAAATCCAAAACTATTGGGTTACACTGACAGTGATTGGGCTAGTTCAGTCAATGATAGAAAGAGCACATCAGGATATGCTTTTATGTTTGGATTAGGTATATTCTCATGGTCTTCAATGAAACAAGAGACAGTGGCTCAATCAACAGCTGAAGCTGAATATATAGCAGCCGCAACAGCTACAAGCCAAACTATTTGGCTAAGAAGAATCTTATCAGATATGGGTCAAGATCAAAAAGAACCCACTATTATTCATTGTGATAATAAATCAACTATAGCCATTGTCAAAAATCCAATACATCACTGCAGGACAAAACATATTGCAATCAAATATCATTTTATACGAGAAGTTGAATCAGAAGGAGTTATACAACTGCAATATTGCAAGACAGAAGAGCAACTAGCAGATATATTTACAAAAGCTTTACCAAGAGCAAGGTTTGAAACTCTAAGAACATTACATGGTGTTTGTATCAAAACTCATTAAGGAGGAGTGTTGAAGGTAACGAGTTTTGAGAAGGAACGAGACTTTCCAAAGTCGGTGAGAACGGAATGTACGTGAAGATGGAAGCTGCTAGAAGCAATATTCTAGAAACAAGTCAACAGTCTGGTTGACATTTGTAGAAGTGTGTAAGAAATTTCTACACCTGACTTAGTATGCCGGTTGTGTGCCTATAAATAGGACAGAGGGTCCTTTGTAAAAATATATAGAAAATGCAATAAAGCTTTAGTCTTTCCACTGCTTCAATCTCCTTCTAATCTCCTGCATCTCCTTCCCATTACGCTTCCCAAATCTAACAGGTAGCAAACATTTTGCATAGAAGGGAACAAAATCAAAACAGTAGCAATATTAGGAAAACCAATTGCCTTCTTACACTATGAGTTTATTCAATGTTTATGAGTGTATTCAATCCTTCTTAAGCTAATTTTGAGTTGATTGTATATGTAGAGAGCTTAATGCGCCAGCTAACTGGTTGGCAAAATATGCTAAAAGCTCTAAATCTTGTCTCCTTTTGAAAGGAAATTGGCCATCCGAGTTGGCTAATCTATTGTATGCAGACACTTTAATATAGTAATTTTTTAGTTTTTTTTAAAAAAGCTAATTTTGAGTTGCAAATTGCTGGCAAACAATGAGTTACTAGCAAACTTGAGAAAATTTTATATGAAAGGGCGTTGATCATGCCACCTTATGAAAATTAGACATATAATAGAATTTGGAAATCATAGCTTTGTTTATTATGCTTACAGTGAACATTACTTTGACAGCATTAGTTTCTCTAAATAGAAATTTACATAGAAACATCAAACATTTAATATGACCACTGTCCTTCTCATCTTAGCTTTAGTTATCTAATCATATAATTTGCTTAGTTTTAGTTTGACAGCAATTTGTCTTGTCTTTTTTGCATTCCTTCTTTGTTCCCTTTCTCCCTGTTATCCAATATATACTGATGTGTTTGAATGTATATGAACATATCAATTTAGTTCACATATTATAATTTGTATATTTGCTTAGTTGTAATCTGGCATCCACACTATGCATTTCTATATCTCTTCATTGAGATCATCTATTTAACAAACAAGTACCTGTTCTTTAATCATACATGGACTAGCTTTAGCAAGTATCATTATGCTCAATTTTGTCAAGTGTTCGGCAACTGCAAAGCAAAGGCAGTTCCTTTCTATTTGGATCTGGAACAGTTCTCTTTTGTTTCATATCTAGTTTTAGCCATGTGTACAACTCAGCATTCTATCAATCTGATCAGCATAAGTGATGTCATCAACTATTTAGAGTTTAAATCATTAAGTAATTTTCTTAATTAGTGCACAATTGTTATTTTGGGCTAATAAAATTCTTCAACAAGTGCATAATTTATTATATTGTCAAAAGAATTATAGTTCGACGATCCGACCGTTCAGATTGTAGATCACTGAGTCACGAATCTGCTCCTAATATTTCAGCTCGATCCAACGGTGAACTTCTTTCCGGCAGCCAATATACGCAGGCCGCCCTAAGTTCACAGCTTCCCCTGAACTTTCTCCTCTCTGCCTTTTTCTTCACGTTAACTGGTACAGACCTTGCGGCGCTCTTATGCTCTCTTGGCTTGCGCACGGCACGCAGCACGCAGCACCTCTCACTTCTCCACAGTGGAATATATACGTATGCCAGTTAGAAACCCTAATTGCAACAATACGTGTCATTATTTCACTTATCCATCCACGGTAGTGTGCTGCAATCCACGTTAGCTGTGTCCACCATAAGTGTGCAGCAATCCACCATAGGTTGTATCCACCATATGTGTGCAGCAATCCACTTTAGGTTGTATTCACCATACGTGTGCAGCAATCCACTATAGGATGTATCATATCCACCATAGCTGCAGTGTGTCCATGATGTTCTGACATCGTGGACAGAGTGTCCACGATCTTCTGCAGCATATCCACCATGTTTTGAGGTGTGTCCATGATAGCTGTATGTGTGTCCATGATCTTCGGCAGCATATCCACCATGTTCTGAGATGTGTCCATGATAGCTGCAGGTGTGTTCATGATCTTCTGCAGCATATCCACCATGTTCTGAGGTATGTCCATGATAGCTGCAAGTGTGTCCACCATCTTCTGCAAATTCCACCATGTTGCAGGCTATGTCCACCAAAATCTGGACTGTGTCCACGATGTTGGCAGGTGTATCCACGATGTTGGCAGCATATCCATGATCTTCCAGGTGTGTCCACGATCTTGGTAAACCCAATAAAACAAGAAGTCGCCACCTGGAGCTTAAGACACTAATCCCACATGTGGAGTCAAAATCCAATCTCGGTCAACCCTCCACATTGCAACCGAGCTGCTTCAAAAGTGCCATAAATTACCAAGCTGCCACTAAGGAATAAATGTCAACTTTAATATCCGTGCAAACACACCATAGAAATTCTTCATCCACGATGGACCCATCCTCCACGTGGGTATAAACAGAGTCATCCTCCACATAGAAGGGAAACCACCCAACAATCTCCCCATTCACTACTATGTGGAGGGATTTAGCAATCCATGATCTGGACTACTTCATCCATGATGTGAACTAGTCACAATATAGGTTATTGATGTAGTCAGGCGCCACGATCTAAGGAGGTACAAGTGGAGTTTAAGGTTACCCTAAACTCCTAACACTCCATTTACCTTGCATTGCATAGCATGGCATTTTAGATTAGATAATTTTTAAATTAGCATGCATCTCATTTTATGCATTGTAAACATTATTAATGTAATCATGCATCATGGTAGTTTAGGACAAATTTGCATCTTATTTTGGTAAGCTCAAGCTAGTTCAAGTCAAAGAAAATTCAGCTCAAGCTCAACTTAAGCTCAAGCCAAGACTTCATCTAGCCCAAAGATGAAGCTTATATTCAGCAGGCAAAAAGAGTTGAAGAACAGCCCAAAGAAGAAGCCCAATGGAGCCTTCAAGACATCAAGAGTGACAAGTTGATTCCAGCTTGTTTACGTGCCTAGCTCAAAGAAGAATTTTTTGGTCAATCTCTTCGCTTTCAGTCATTGAAGCAAATGCAGGAAGCTTCTAATTTGAAAGCATGGAGACAGAAGTTGCAGCTTGCCAGAAAGAGAAGTAAACGTTGGGGACTTGCAACCAACGGCTAGAAGGTTTAGAGATTCACAGCAACAAGACTTGCCTATAAAGATGTATTCTCCCATGTAATCGAGGGACCAGATTTTGAAAATGAAATTGATGCTTTAGCTTCTTGTTCTCCCATGGATTTGGGATCTTCTCTCCTCTAATCTCCCATGGATTTGGTTGTTCTCTAAACTTACATGGATTTGGAAGTTCTATCCTGCTGAATCAATTCTTCACGAACACCTCTTGTCACCACCGCTTCGCCACCATCGTGCCGCCGATCTAGGAGGCGGATCGAGCTGAAACCTTAGCCACGCCTTCTCCTCATCCGGACGAACCCACAACCGGGAGTACAGCCCCATCGGCTGGTTGGATCGCCGGAATTGGGAGATTTCCGGTGACGCCCAGCCTTCTGCCCCTGTTTTCGCCTCCTCCAACTGTTTGACGTCGATCGCCTCCGACCGGCCACCGCTTGCTCCCAAACTTTGGCCACGAGTTCGCCCTGACCTGAGGAGCCTTCAGTTGTAGCAGATCGGGCATTCGTGCAGCGTACGATGAACGCCGGCCACCCCTGTTCCTAGCCGCATTTCCCCTGCTTCCGCCAGAAGCAGTGCAGTGCTATCGCCGCCTGTCTTCCAACGCCCAAGCGCAGCCTCTGACCATCAAAACTCGTCGGAAAGCGTCGACGACGAAGCTCCTCGCACCCTACAAGGACCGCCAGACGATGGTGCCTTTGGAGAGTGTTTTCCATTCCCAGTGACCCCGCGCCTGCTCCCCTTTGTTCGTTGTCAGCTCGTAACCACCTTCCTGAAACCTCGAGATCGTCTGGTCACTCTTCCCCTCGCCTCTACAACCACCAACAACGCGAGAGCTGCAGCCGAAATTACTATTCCGGTGATCCCCTCCCAGCCGACGGGAGCCGAGGATTCACACCAACTCTCAGCCTGCTTGCTTGCCAACTCAGCTAAGTCCTTCCTTCCCTATTTTGTTCCTATGCATAATGAAGAACACGTCCCTACACTCTTACTTGATTATTATAGGATTATGGCGTATGGAATGGAGTTTCATCTTGGTGCAAGTTCCCCCTCTCTCTAAATCGTTTAGTCTATTCTTTGTTAGGCAAGAGAAGTAGGAGGCCTAACCTCCCTCTTGAAGTTTTGCTTGTAAAGACATTTAACCTTTTATCACTCACTCACCCACACATGTGTGGGATGCTGTAATGCCATGGATGTAAGCTCATAGGGCCCTACTTCGTGTTGTTCCACCATTGGACCGGTGAAGAACGGGAAGGTCGGCCCTTCCATTCTCAAGGGCCGCGAGGTGAGCACTCTTTACAATTTCGTCATTTATCGCATTTCTAGAATTGCATGTATAGATTTACCGCTTTCCTAGAATAGCATGTTTAATTTCGATTTTCTTATTATAAAATTACAAAAAAATATTACTTTGCAAAGGCGTTAGTTTAAATGTGTTTTCATAGCTATATCCTAACTAGCAAATGTTTTCAATACACATTATTTGCATATTTCATGGTTGCCCACCCCATCAGTTATCCTCCATATGGGCATATCATCCTCCATATGAGCAAAACTTGAATCATCCTCTATGCAAGAGGGAAACTGAGCCATCCTCCACATAGGAGGGAAACTCACTCAACAATCTCCCCCGTCACTACTATGTGGAGGGGTTTGCCCCGGCAATCCACCGGCAGCCTTCAAGCTTTTCTCTGGCCACAACTTTAATCTTCATACCTGAACCTTTCTGATCAGTATGGTTTTTCTCACTTGGCCACTACTTGGAATTCTCATCCTGCTTCAGCTTGTACATCCACCGATTTCTCTTACCCTTAGGCAGCTTCATCAAATCAGTCTTTTGATTTCTTTGATGAGATCTCATCTCATCAGCAATGGCTTCCAGCCATTTCTTCTTGTGCTCATCTTCCACAGCTTCACTGGAGCATTCAGATTCTCCCCCGTCAGTGAGCAGCATAGACTCATTTGTGGATAACCTGGTGGAAGGTAGTCTTTCTCTAGTGGATCTCCTGAGTGTTATCTCAGGCTTCTTTGAAGAGGGCTGAATTTTGATGGAGACTTTGGTTTGCTTCCCCTTCTCACTCACATGACACAACCTCTTGTGCCGCACTTCAATTCCATCATTATTTACAGCATTAATGATGGCCTTGGAAAGCTTAGCCTGCAGGACATATAAAGAAGACAACTTCTTTCCCTTTGCTATAACTATAGCACCTTTGCTAAGCTTCCAGGTATCATCCTTGAATGTACTGTTGAAGCCTTCCTCATCCAGCTTGCTCACGGAAATCAAATTCAGGCAAATGCTGGGAACATGCTTCACATTCTTCAGGGTCAGCTTGGTGCCATTAGCTGTTTCTAAACAAACATCACCACAGCCTGCAACTTCAATGGTGGTATTGTCACTCATCTTCACTGTTCCACACTTGGCAGGTGTGTAGGTGACAAAATAATCCCTATTAGAGGTAGCATGGGTAGTGGCACCACTATCAACTACCCAGCTCATATCACAGGTGGCAACATTAACTGCAATCATTGTCATTAACAAACAAAAAGCAATCAGTAGTGATACCAACGCGGTCATCATCACTACTATCCTCATCCTCGGGCCTCTTAGTGCTCTTCCCAGCACTCTTTTCAATGCCCTTTCCTTTCTTGTTGTCCCTCTTCAATGCTCGGCAGTATCTTTTAATGTGCCCCTTCTTGCCACAATAATAGCATTCAATGTTGGCAGATTTATTTGAGCTACCTCTGCTGCTCTCTCTTCCTTTTGGACCTCTGCTCAGGCTTCTCCCAGGCCTTTGGACTGCCAGCATATCTGAATGAGAGGAAGATTCTTGTACTCTCATTCTTTCCTCGTCATTCATAAAACCATTCTTGGCCAAGTCCATTGTCATGACACCTTCTGGGGCTGAGTTAAACAGAGTCATCTTGAATGTTTCCTAAGTGTCTGGTAGAGTACAAAGGAGCAGCAATCCTTGTATCTCATCATCAAATTTAATACCCATTTCTCCAAGCTGATTTAGAATTCCTTGGAAAGTATTCAAGTGGTCTTTAACTGAACCACTGTCAAGTCTCAAGGACATGATGAGCTTCATTAAATACAACTTGTTATTGCCGGTCTTTCGAGCGTACAAGTGCTCGAGCTTTGCCCATAATGTTTTGGCATTAGTCTCTCCACAGACATGGTTCAAAACATTATCATCCAACCATTGCCTTATGTAGCCACACACTTGCCGATGAGCAATAGCCCACTGCTCTTCGGTCTTACCTTCGGGCTTCTCATTAAGGAAGACTAGCTGGTAATAATCCTTCACATAGAGAAGATCTTCCATCTTTCCTCTCTATTTGTGGTAGTTTGAACCATTCAAGAGAATCATTCTGTTTGTATTCACCTCCATTGTATAATGCAAGCTGATTCCCACTAGCAACAAAAATAACTCTCATAGTTCTGTTCTCTGGATGCACTGAGGGAAACTAAGTCAAAATCTGGTTTGAAACTGAACGATTAGCACAAAGGCTGAGAGACTACGCCCCGGCGACTAGCACCGATGTACGCACCCTCCAAACAGCGTGAGCTAACATCTATATCTCGAATGCAACAGATTACCACGAACCTCCCTCTGATACCACTTGTTGGGATCAGCCTCAGCTTTGATACCACTTGTTGGGAGACGACAGCACAAAAACCCGTTGCTAGATTTAACACTAAAAGACCATCGGCAATTAAAACACCAGAAATGGCAGCGGAAACAGATACCAAACAACCAGACAATAAACACCAGGGATTTTTTACGTGGAAAACCTCAATGAGGAAAAACCACGGGACCGGAGTCCGCTCAAACCTTTCACTAGATCAATTTAATGGGTATTACAACTTATTCCTAGAACATCTAGGAGCATAACCACATCATCAAGTATAAACTTGGATCACAGAAAATCATCAACATAAAGTTGGAAGTAGATACAAGAGAGGAGGAAAGTTCATATTTCACCAAGATAAACTGTCTCGGTTCTGGGCTGACTGCGAGTGATAGAAACCTCAATTCGACGATCCGACCGTTCAGATTGTAGATTACTAAGTCACAAATCTTCTCCTAAACTTTCAGCCCGATCCAACGGTGAACTTCTTTCCGGCGGCCAACATACGCAGGCTGCCCTAAGTTCACAGCTTCCCCTGAACTTTCTCCTCTCTACCTTTTTCTTCACGTTAAGTGGTACAGACCTTGCAGCGCTCTTCTACTCTCTTGGCTTGTGCATGGCACACAGCACCTCTCACTTCTCCACAGTGGAATATATACATATGCTAATTAGAAACCCTAATTGCAACAATACGTGTCATTATTTCACTTATCCATCCACAGTAGTGTGCTGCAATCCACGTTAGCTGTGTCCACCATAAGTGTGCAGCAATCCACCATAGGTTGTATCCACCATATATGTGCAGCAATCCACTTTAGGTTGTATTCATCATATGTGTGCAGCCATCCACTATAGGATGTATCATATCCACCATCTTTGCAGCATATCCACCATAGCTGTAGTGTGTCCATGATGTTCTGACATCGTGGACAGAGTGTCCATGATCTTCTGCAGCATATCCACCATGTTCTAAGGTGTGTTCATGATAGCTGCAGGTGTGTCCATGATCTTCTGCAGCATATCCACCATGTTCTGAGGTGTGTCCATGATAGCTGCAGGTGTGTCCACCATCTTCTGCAAATTCCACCATGTTGCAGGCTGTGTCCACCAAAATCTAGACTGTGTCCACGATGTTCTGGACTGTGTCCACGATGTTGGCAGGTGTGTCCACGATGTTGGCAGGTGTGTCCACGATGTTGGCAGCATATCCATAATCTTCCAGGTGTGTCCACGATCTTGGTAAACCCAATAAAACAAGGAGTCGCCACTTGGAGCTTAAGACACAAATCCCACATGTTGAGTCAAAATCCAATCTCGGTCAACCCTCCACATTGCAACCGAGCTGCTTCAAAAGTGTCATAAATTACCAAGCTGCCACTAAGGAATAAATGTCTAACTTTAATATCCGTGCAAACACACCAATAGCCAATTCTTTATCTACAATGGACCCATCCTCCAAGTGGATATAAACAGAGTCATCCTCCACATAGGAGGGAAACCACCCAACACAATGTACTCTAGCTTGGATAGCTTATTGATTTCTAGAGGTATGGAGCTAGTTAGTAAATTATTACGAAGCTCGAGTATTTCTAGACTAGTCAAATTCCCAATCTCAATCGGCATGGGACCAAAAAATGAGCAGTTGTTTAAAAATAATGTTGATAGACTAGAGAGGTTCCCTATGTCATTTGGTACGTGACCTCCAAAGAAACCTCCAAGACCAAGCCATTCTAGGCGGGCTAAACTCCAAAGCTCAGCAGGTAGGGGCCCAGAGAGTGATTCACCCAGAAAAAGGTTCTTTAGATTAGCTAAATTAGCTATTCCAACAGGAATTGTGCCATGAATTTGTGAGTTGCCATTCAAGTTAAGGGTTGAGAGAGTTGTGAGGTTCCATAGCCAGTTGGGCAAGGTGGAGTTGAAGTTATTTTCACGAAGAGAAAGAGAGTTGAGACCCGTGAGGTTTAGATGGGAGAGAGAAAAGGATAAATGATTGAGGGCGCAACCAATCAACGTTAACTCTTGCAAAGAAGGCAACGTGTTTATCGCTGTCAACCAATGTTGGGAAACTATACTAAGGTCCACATAGCTCATGTCGAGATAGGTCAAGTAAGAGAGACCCGAGAGCCAATCCAAGCTATCGGCATAAGACCTATGATAGGGAAGATTATAGCCAAGATCCAGTTCTAATTGCAGATCAAGATAGCGAAGACTGGACAGGTTACCCAGGTAGTGAGGGATTTTTCCACCAAAGTTGGACAAGCGAAGATCAAGATACATCAGTTTACGAAGAGAACCAACTAAATCTGGGATTTGGGCGACACCAAAGTCATTCCAGCTAAGATTTAAGCCTTCCAAGTGTGTTAGAGACAAAAACGATGAGCTCAGCATCTCGCCCATCAAAATGCCATATCCGAAAGCAAATTCACGATCATCATTAGGGGTTTGAAAGTGTGTTAGAGACAAAAACGATGAGCTCAGCATCTCGCCCATCAAAATGCCATATCCGAAAGCAAATTCACGATCATCATTAGGGGTTTGAAGGTTGAGTTGCACAACATGCACCTGACCACTTGTCGTCTGATTGTAGCACACCACGCCACTCCATCTGCAGCAATCTTGGTCGATAGTCCAGGATAACAAATGGCCATAGGTATCATTGATGCCGGCATTGTAGTCAACAAGTGCATCCCTCTCTGATGTCATGCACCCGATCATCGTCCTCCTCCTCCTTGCTTCAGCTATGGTGGATAAGAAGAGAAGACCACTCAACATAAACCAGCAAAGCAAGGGAGAGGAGAGGTACCTGTGTGCGCTCATCTTGTTGGTTGAATTAGCATGCTTTGCCCCTTGTATCGTATATATGGAAGAGAAGACTACAAACATAGCAAGTGAGAGGTGGTGGAAATCCCATTGCTAGTTTTGTATACATTTTTTTCTCGAAAACATTATAATGTAAATTCTAGCATTTCAATTTTATCTGTCCTTACGTAGCTTGATATGCAATTCATTGATTTAGAGCAAATGGTGGTATGCTATATATGGTACTTTTGCACAATTGATTTTTTTTTTTCTGATTTAGCAAGTCATTAAGGTTGCATATCTAAAACCAAAAAAAAAATTAGAAGGGGTAAAAAATAGTACTTAAATATGTATCTTAATTTGTCTTATTTATAAATATAATTTAAAATAAATTTTATTTATCTTTCTAGATATATATATATATATATATATTACTTATTTGTTACAATATTTATTCATGCATAGATTATATATAATGCATGTTTATTTTTTATATTGTTGTAAATTAAATAAATTATGTAGGTCAGTGCTAATTTAATCCATTTACCAATGAGTCATATTTGTATTGAATTACTCTCACATAATTATTAAATGCATCGAGTTTTAGTTTTGCTTCGTATAATTTCTTGGCAAAATTTAGCTTCAAAGTAAGAATTTGTGTATTATAATTCTCATCGTATAACTTCTTTAATTAATTTCAAATTTTAATGCACTTGTATGTTACAATCGTTGCGAATTAATACGTGGCTATTATGAGCTTTTGTGTATTAATGTGTTGTTGGCAATTAAGAGCCTAACTACTGCACTACTTGTATAGAGAATTTACTTCTAGGCATTGGGTCTCACATATAAATAGCTGTCTAACCCCATTGGGTCTCACATATAAATAGCTGTCTAACCCTTAGCCGAAGATATTGTGAGAATTTTTTTTTTACTTTTCTTTAATTTTGGTTTTTGTTGCTCATCGCAAAAAGGATATCTAATCAATCTCTCCATAATCATGTCTCATAAGAGGTATTTAATCTGGATTTAACTTGCACGAGTTTGGATTTTCAATGCCCCGAGCAAGCTTCAATGCCCTTCTAATTTTATTTTCTTAATCTCTTTTATTTATTTATTCACATTTTAAAATAATAATTTTAATGATATTTATTTTCTATTTAGATAAAAGTTTAAATAAAATATTAGACTAACATTATATTCATTTGTGAGATGCAGTTTAGTCACACGATAACAAATATGAATAAATCTAGTAATGTATCATTAGCAACATTTTTAGGAATAAATAGAAATAGGACTCGATTTATTGCTAATATTCTGTATACAACTTCGACATATATTTAATGGTAGGGCTTACATGCATAAATATGAAAATTAAACCGCTCCAACTTTATAGATAGTAAACATTGTACATTAGCTTATTTTCTCTTCATTCTTACATTGATCACCATATAAGCTTTATCATAGACTTTGTCAATCACCCCAAAATAAAAGTGCCTCCAATCCTTTTTAAATAAAATGATAACAAATACACTCCATAGTCCTACCAAAAATCCAAGTATGGCAGGAAGATAATTTGACATCATATTAGAAGCTGCTTCATCCATCACATCATTGTTGTTGATAGGAAAACAACTATTAATTGTAGGAGCTCCACAAAGATAAGGATTACCTATATAAATAGACCCATCTTGTAGTGTTTGAAGTTGATTTCCAGTTGGGATAGTGCCTGATAAATTATTGTATGATAAATTCAAATGGTTTAGAGAACTCAACATTGTCAAGCCTTGAGGTATAGCTCCTGATAAATTATTGAATGATAGATCTAGAGTTTCCAATGACTTCATTCCACCAATAGTATTTGGAATCTTACTTGTGAAGTAGTTTCTTGATAGGTTCAAAGTTTGGAGTCCTACAAGAGATCCAAGCTCTCGAGGAATCTCGCCGCTGAGTCTATTGTTGGAGAGATCTATACTTTTGAAAAGATACAAAGTTATTGAAATACTAACTTCCTGCCCCTTTATGTCTAAAGTTACTGCTTCATGTACTTCATTCCTATCCATTGTTGTTGAGGTGGAAATTATCGCCCTAAGATTGCCAAGAGTGTATGGAATTGGCCCTACCAGATGGTTATTTGCCAAGTCAATGATTTGTAGCTTTCTAAGTTGTCCAAGCTGTGGAGGAATCTTTCCATAGAACATGTTTGAGTGTAATCGGAGAATAGCCAATTCCTGCCACCTTTGCCCAATCCAAGCAGGGATTTGTCCTGAGAACTTGTTATCACCAAGATCAAAGACAAGTAATCCGTTGCAATTCTGTAATGAAGACGGAATACGCCCATGGAGATTGTTATTATTTAAGTGCAAGGACCATATTGCAGTCAAGCTTCCTAGGGAGCTTGGAATTTCCCCTGTGAGCTTATTGTTTCCCAAATGAATGAAGCGAAGATATTCTGCCTCCTGCCAATTACACGGAGGAATTTGTCCAGAAATTTGGTTGTTGGATAAATCTATGGTATAGAGTTGATTCGAAAGGCATATGGACGATGGAATGCTCCCAACAATGTGATTGTTTGAGAGGACTAATGTATTTGGGAAATTTAATGGTATTAGGGGCCCTGATAAGAGATTATTTGATAGATCCACTACATTCATATTAGGCAGCAATTGAGGAACTGATCCCTGGAGTAAATTATTGTGTAAATCAAGAAAGTCCAACCTTTCCATATTTTCAAAGGATGATGGTAAAGCACCTGTTATTTTATTTTGGGAGAGATCCACCACGCTTAAGTATGAAGAGAAGTTCCAAAACCAATCAGGCAAAGCGTCCTCAATGCTTCCATTTGATAAAACCAAATAAAAAATAGTTTGCTGCGAACGAATCCATCTTGGAAATGAAGGACCCAACTTGCAAGAGTCCAGTAAAATGTCATGCAATTGAAAAGGAGGTACCCAAGTTTCGTCAATTGCAATGTTGAGTAAGTGGTTATCACTCAAGAGCAACGTTTGTAATCTGGTTGAGTTGGTGAAGTGGAGCTGGGAGAGAACACCTTCTAGGGAATTGCCTGAGAGATCAAAGAACTCTAGGTTGGATAGCTTGTTGATCTCTAGAGGTATGGAGCTAGTTAGCAAATTACCATGAAGGTCGACTATTCTTAGACTAGTCAAATTCCCAATCTCAGCAGGTATAGGACCAAAAAATGAGCAGTTGTATAAGAATATTATTGATAGACTAGAGAGGTTCCCTATCTCATTTGGTATGTGACCTCCAAACATATAATTACCTCCAAGATCAAGCGTTTCTAGTCGAGCTAAACTCCAAAGCTCAGCAGGCAAGGGCCTATAGAGTGAATTGCCAAGATAAAGGTGCATTAGATTAGCTAAATTACCGATTGCAATAGGAATTGTGCCATGAATTTGTGAGTTGCTCAAGAAGTCAAGGGTGGAGAGAGTTGTGAGGTTCCATAGCCAGTTGGGCAAGGTAGAGTTGAAGTTATTGTCTCTAAGAATAAGAGAGTTGAGAGCCGTAAGGTTTAGATGGGAGAGAGAAGAGGGTAAATGATTGAGGTCACAATCACTCAACGCTAGCTCTTGCAAAGAAGGCAACGTGTTCATCACTGTCAACCAATGTTGCGAAACTGCATTGAGGTTCACATAGCTCATGTCGAGGTAGGTCAAGTAAGAGAGACCCGATAGCCAATCTAGGTTATCAGCATGAGGGCCAGGAATATTCTTCTCTGAATTTAGATCGAGATAGCGAAGGTTGGACAAGTTACCCAAATGGTGAGGGATTTTTCCACCGAAGTTGGACCAGTGAAGATCAAGATACCTCAGTTTATGAAGAGAACCAACCAGATCTGGGATTTGTACGCCACCCAAGTCATTCCAGGTAAGATTTAAGCCTTCCAAGTGTGTTAGAGACAACAACGACGAGCTCAGCATCTCGCCGTTCAAAATGGCATTTTGGAAAGCCGGATCATCATCATCGTAAGGGTTTTGAAGGTTGAGTTGCACAATGTGCACCTGACCATTTGTCGTCTGATTGTAGCACACCACGCCGCTCCATCTGCAGCAATCTTGGTCGATAGTCCAGGATGACAAACGGTCATAGGTATCAATGATGCCGGCTTTGTAGTTAACGAGTGCATCCCTCTCTGATGTCGTGCACCCGATCATCGTCCTCCTTGCCCCAACTACGGTGGAGAGGAAGAGAAGACCACTCAACGTAAAGCAGCAAAGCAAGGAAGAGGAGAGGTACCTGTGTGCGCTCATGTTGTTGGTTGAATTAGCATGCTTTGCCCCTCGCATTGTATATAAGGAAGAGAAGACTACGAACATAGCAAGTGGGAAATGGAATCTGGAAATCCCATTGCTAGTTTTTTATAAAGTCAATAGTCGAGTCTCCCACGGGTCCCAAGTGTTGTGGAAATTTGTGATCCTGGACCACGATAAGTCAATAGTCGAGTCTCCCACGGGTGTTAATCGAGTCTCCTTCCTAGAAGCAACTTTCATCATCAAAGCATGTCAAATCCATATTATTTAATTTAGAAAGTAATTCTGAAAATAACTCGTGACTTTGATGATGGAAGATTGTGATCTTGGAGCAGGATAAGTCAACATTTGTACGGAAGTCAAAGCATTGTCATGGCGAAATTTCCTTCATGGAAAACTTACTTGCATCCTTTAATCATATGTCACATCATTTTAAAATTAGATAGGTAGCGGATCTGAATTCTGGGTAAAATTACATAAATTAGATAAATTAGATACCTTTTATAAAATATATTTATATTTATATTGGTTAGGGAAAATTTATATCTTTTAGTCCGGTTTTTATATTATATAAATTAGATACCTTTTATAAAATATATGTGTTTTATAAATTCTGATAGAGGTAATTGCCCATGCTAGAGGCAACTACATCCACCTTTGATGTCATCGACTATTTAGAGTTTAAATCATTCACTAATTTTCTTAATTGCCGGACAGTAGTTGTTTTGGACCAATAAAACCCTTTAACAAGTGCATAATTTATTATATTTGCAAAAGAATATATTCATTCATATGCTTCTATAAGTATATAACCAACGCGCACCTGACCATTTGTCGTTTGATTGTAGCACACCACGCCACTCCATCTGCAGCAATCTTGGTAGTTAGTCTAGGATAACAAACGGATAGAGGTATCAATGATGCCGGATTTGTAGTCAACGAGTGCATCCCTCTCTGCTGTCGTGCACCCGATCTTCGTCCTCCTCCTTGCCCCAACTACGGTGGAGAAGAAGAAAAGACCACTCAACATAAACCAGCAAAGCAAAGGAGAGGAGAGGTACCTGTGTGCGCCCATGTTGTTGGTTGAATTAGCATGCTTTGCCCCTTGCATCGTATATATGGAAGAGGAGACTACGAACGAGCATAAAAACTTTTTTCTTAGGGGCCATACTCAAGAATTTCCTAAGTAGGTTCTTTCGTTTTCATAGTAAAAATATTTTTTTAAAAAAATAAATTATAAATAAATAATTTATACATTCTAAGCTATCTAATGGTATCAATATTACCGTGAAAAAAATTACGCACAATGAGAAATTATGTAAAATATTATCGTAGAAAAAATTGTGTATAATTTTTTATACGATAATATTGTGCATAATTTTTAATCGTGCGTAATTTTTTTTCATGATGATATTAGTACCATTAAATAATTTAGAATGTGTAGATTATTTTTTTATAATTTATTTTTTAAAAAAAATATTTTTACTATAAAAACGAAAGGCCCTGTTTAAAAAGTTCTTGGGTATGACCCTATACAGAAATTTCACTCCGAGCATAAAAACTTTTAGCAGGAGGTGGAATCTCAAAATCCCATTGCTAGTTTTTCATAAAGTCAATAGTCAAATCTCGGACTGCTATGAGGGTTGGGGAAATTTATGAGGGTTGGGGAAATTTGTGATCTTGGAGCAGGATAAGTCAACATTATTATTTAAATTGAAGCATGTGAAATCACTTTAGTTAATTCTATATTAATTCTGGAAACAAATCCTGATTTCGATGGCATGAGACATATTGTTCACTTCCTATATGCATGATAATGTAATTCATTGATTTAGACCAAATGACACCATGCTTATGCTTATGTAACTCAAACATATCTATATCTATTATTTTTTTTTTCATAAAGTCGACTGCCAGGTCTCATAGCATAGGTGTCACGCCCTAGTTGAATCGATTTCCGGTCAATTTTTTTTTTCAAATCAGCCCTCGGTCTCATAAAGTCGACTGCCAGATCTATTATTATTATTTTTTTTTTCATAAAGTCGACTGCCAGGTCTCATAGGGGTCACTTCGATGTGGAAATTTGTGATGTTGGAGTCGGACAAGTTAACATTATTAGGAAAATTTGAATTAAGACTCATAACAACAAGACTCAACTTGCTCATATATTTAGTTTAGAGTTATACAATTTTTTTTCTCAAAAAGATTGTTATGTAAATTCTAGCATTTCAATTTTATCCGTCCTTGCGTAGCTTGATAATCCAATTCGTTCACTTCCTATTTGCATGATAACGTAATTTTATCCCTACTTTTACACAATTGATTATTTTTTTCTGATTTAGCAGGTGATTTAAGGTTGCATATCTAAACCAAAAAAAAAAAAAGAAGGGAGTAAAAAATAGAACTTAAATGTGTATCTTAATTTGTCTTATTTATAAATATAATTTAAAATAAATATTATTTATCTTCTAGATATATATTATTTATTGTTAAAATATTTATTCATATGTAGATTATATAGTGCATATTTATTTTTTATAATATTGTGAATTAAATAAATTATGTAGTGCATATTTAGAAGATGGTGAGATATTAAAAAAAAAAAATCTATACTTAGAGAAAAATTTAAAAATTTTGTAATTAATTTTAAGTGTTAATGCATTCGAACATTATAACAATTATGAATTAACGAACAACTATTATAAGTCGTCGCTTATTAATATATTGTCAGCCGATACAAATCCATAACTAGGCATTTAACCCTCGGCTAAACATATCTCTCATGACTTTTCTTTGTTTTTTTAATTTCTTATTCTAATTTTTATTGCTCGTTGTTAAGAGTCTAGATTTTCATGAAGAACAAACTTCAACATTCTTTTGAGTTTTATTTTCCTGATCTCTTCTTTTATTTATTCATATTTTAAAATAATAATCATACATAATATTTATTTTCTATTTAAATAAAAGTTTAAATAAAATATTAGATTAACATTATATTCATTTGAGAGAATTGCAGTTTAGTCACAGGATAACAAATATGTTTCAATGAGTATATATATATATAAAAGCTAAATCTAGTAATATATCATTTGCAATATGTTTAGAAATAAATAAAAATAGGACTAAATTTATTGTCAAAATTCTTTATACTACTTTATCATTAGAAGTTGCTTCATCCATCACATCCAGTGGCGGAGCCACATAGAGGTCAGTGTGGGCAAATGCCCCCACTGACCCTAGATAATAACACTAATTATGTATATAAATTTATAATATCATCCATTTAAAAACCTACCTTGCCCCCACTATAAATCATTGTTAACGCTATTTTGCTAAACATTGCCCCCTTTAATTTTTATTTTTTAATTAATATATTATGTGTTCAATAATTACATATTTGAAAATAATAGTGTGTGGTTGCAAATTAAAATTAATGAACTGTACATAGTGTTCAACATAAACTTGCAACCTACAATTGTGTTTCTTTCTACAATAAATAAAAAAATATTATTTAAATTAAATACTTACCATGACATCACTGTATTAATACATATTATTAGTGCATTGTGTATTATCTCATAGCTAACATGGCAAGCTACAAGTAGCTCTTCCCTCCCTGCACTACCTTAGTTCGAGAGGAGGGCAGGGGTTAACGTTGAATCAACTCATATGTACCCCTTTCTTCCCAAGTCCTTAGATGATTAGCAACAAGCTAATTCACACAAGATTACTCTTTTCTTCTAATGCGACATCACTGCCTTCCTTAGAACCCATTGTAACTACAACACTATTACCCCTCCCCCAATTTGGGCGGCGACTAGCCGATTACTCAATAAACAATAACTACTTTACAACTTAGTTGATCCTTTAATATTATGATTTATGATTTTTCTTGTTAATATTCTATGATTATTTTTAGTATGTCAATAAAATATTTATTATTATTATATATAATTTTTATTATTTAATTATAAAATTTTTACTCCAATTATATATTTTTATACGAGAGTTTAAATATATTAATATTATATATATTTTAATTAATTAATTATTATATAATTATTTTTTTAATATTACCCCATTTATCTTCGGTCCTAGCTCCGTCACTGATCACATCATCCATATTGACAGGAAAACCACTCTTATTTGTAGGAGCTCCACGTAGAGAAGGCTACTCCACATAAACCAGAAAAGCAAGGAAGAGTAGCAGTAGTTGTGTGTACTCATTATATATATATATATATATATATATATATATATATATATATATATATATATATATATATATATATATATATAATGAGTATATATATATATATAAAAGACAAGAGATGCATGAGAGATGGAATTACGAAACCCTATTATTAATCTTTCATGAAGTCAATAGTCAAGTCTCCCGCGTGTCTTGTATGTGGAAATTTGCGATCTTGGAGGAGGACAAGTCAACATCGTACAGAAGCCAAATTTCCTCCCTGGAAAAGTACTTGTGGTCTCATAGGAAACTCTTCTATGCAGAAATTTGTGATGTTGGAGCAGTACAAGTTAAAATTATTAGGAAAAATTGAATTAAGACTCGTAACAACAAGTCTCAACTACCAAGGCTTGCTCACATATTTAGTTTAGAGTTATACTTTATTTTTTTCTCAAAAAGATTATAATGCAAATTCTAGCATTTCAATTTTGTCATTCCTTATGTACCTTGGTAACGTAATTCATTGATTTAGAGCAATGGTGCTATGTTATATGTTAGAACCAAAGATTAGGGCATGATTTTGACCTGTCAACTAGGCCATTGCCTAGGTCAAAATTAGCCCAAATCAATTTTGGTCACGCAAAGGGAATTAGAGGCGATCAAGTGGATGGCGGTGTTCGCTGGTGAGCGGCACTCGATCTCGGACGTCAGGCGACGGGCTCGACACGTGGATCATGCGGAGAGGAGGCATATTTGGAGTGATCTGACGCACGCACGAAACAAGCAGGTGACAGCTCAATTTCTGCTAATGTTGGGAGAATCAGCGACGCGTGCCGGCGGGCGAGGAAAATGACATCTATGTTGCATGGTGCATCGACGGCGGGCATGTTCTCCACGTGGCTCGGGCACGATTGATGACGACTTTGAGCAGCGAACCATCGTCCTCGGGAGTGAACAGGCATGCAGCTAGAAGCTTCTCGTCCAGGGCAACGACGATTGCGTGGCAAGAGGCGGCTGGTAATAGTTTATCTAATTTATTAATGTTCATTCATAATATTCTTTCTGAGAATATTGAAGCTGTCTATTGGACATCTCACAGATATGCCTTACTCGCCACCTTAAAAAAATCATTTCAAAAGTTATAATCGACGATTTTTTTATAGAAAAGATTTTGATATAAAAGTTCTCATACTGAAAGTATTTCTGCTTCTATCACGAGGCACACACAGGCATTCCTAAAACGTGATGGATCAACAGCATTTTACAATCAAGTGTCAAATCACTTGTCCACCAAAATGGATATCAAGGAAAATGACTCTGCCCCGCTTGGTAGGGCTGCTTGCCAGTGTTTGCGTTTACGGGTAGTCAAAAATAAAAAGCTTGACTCTTTGGCTAGCGTAAACAGTGTAGCTTCTTATTTGGGAAGTGAGAAGCTGCACTATTTACAATCCGGCTTCGGCTGCGGCTGCCTACAAAACAGTAGCAGAGCTTCTTCGTTGATCTCCTTCCCGATTTCTCATTCGCTCGAGCCGATTTCTCTCTGTCATGCCTTGATAATAACTTAATTTACCGAGGCACAACAATTTGGCATGTTAAACATGCATTACAAATCTATCTATAATTCATAAAACCATCATAAGAAGTTCAACATTATTAAACTACAAAATCCATATAACAAAACCTTAAAACAAAATTTAATAAGCTTAAACAAAACTATCAGAGTTCACAACTTAATATCAGACCGTCCAACTATAACAAAATAACCATAAAAACTACATCAACTCATATCAAGATAAAAGAGAAAATATTGAATATGCAAAACCACTAGACACTCTCCCAAGAAAGCCTCTAGTCTATCTATCCATCTCTAAACTGCAATTGATCAGTACCTGGAAGCAATAACAAGGGGGTTAGCCAAACAGCTAAGTAGAGATTTTCAAGAAGATGAATGCATGCTCAACAATGAAATCAACTTTATGATTTACATGAGTACCATATATATATGTGCAAATATGAAGCAACATGAACATAAAGATCCTATCTCATCAAAATATGGAGCTGTTCATGGTCACAAAAATTGCATTACGCCTCGCACTCTAACAAGAGTGGTTCCACCCCCCAACTCCAAAAGTGAAACGACTGCCATCAGACAGCCCGATAGTGTTGCGTCCAACATTTGGAAACCCCAGCATTGTCCAAAGGACAATCTGACGATAACCCTGACCGGCAACTAACATCTAGACTAGATGCTCTCGAGGCCCACAATAAGGTGTTGGAAACCCAATTGGCTAATCAAGCTAACACCTCTATAAGAGCCTCTAGTAAACTCACATCTCAACCTGAGATAAACCCGAGTGGATGTTGTAATACAATTATAACTTGCAATGGGAAACAACTTGAGGAGCCTAGGATGCATGCACATAGCACTGAGATTAGATCTCCTGAGACATTTCAACCTGAAAATTGAATTGAGGAGATGGAACATAAGAAATCACCTGAAGATATAACTTCTTTTGTAGGGAATTGTCATAATATTGATGTTGTTGAGGAAGTGGTTAACCAAGATGTGATTAGTGAATTGCTTGTGGATCCTATAGATATTTGTTTTACAGCTGAAGAGAAGGTGAAGGACAATGAAGAAGCTCAATCTTTTGCTATACTCCTTGATTCAACTGAACCGGTCATCCTAAAGAAGGTACAATTTGAAAATTTTGCATAGGGAAGCAACCAAGGTAACTAATGAAGGAAAAATAGACTTGAAATCATTTTCTGATGCTTTAAGGTATGAGCCCCTTGGTACTTACATCTACATTTTGATCTATGAATAACACTACGGTCGAGCTAATGACCTTAAACAAGCGCTTCTTGGGAGGCAACCCAAGTCTTTTCTACTTTATTTACTTTTGCATTGTGTGTTTTATTTATTTAATCTTTTGATTATGAAGTTTGATAGTTTATTTTGTTTTGTATTAGAACGTTGATGATCTTGTCCGTGACCGATGCTACAGCCAAGATGAAAATTTTTACAATTGACGCATTCTGCAACAAGAAGTTCACAACTGACCCCTGACTGATTTCATAGCCATGATAGGACTTTTAAAGGAAGAGTAAAGGTGCCATAGTGAACTTCGTGAAGAGATGATGAGATTTGGGGAGATGGTGCTGATGATGAAGACGATCCCCAGATTACTCTACTGATGACTTCATCATACATGCTGATGATTTTGGGATATGCAGATGTGCTGAAAATCTGATGATATGGATATACTACTCTGCTAATGATTTTGGTAATCTATGTTGCAATACTTTTTTTTAGGTTGTTATTTACTGCTATGGTGTTCTATTTTGCTACTGATACTCTTTTGTACTGATACTCTTTTGTAGTGATACTGTGGTGGTTTCATGACATTTTTATGATATTTTATTCATGTTGTGATGCTATGGTATATTTTTATGCGTGGATGAGACATTTTTAATGACACCTTTGTGATTTGGTTATACGATGCTATTGTGTTATGATGCGCATTTTTCATGCTGAGGATTTATAATGACAAGTTATCTGGATATTCTTGCTTGGATTATGATGTATTTGTGATTCTGTGATTCAGGTATTTTGTATGATAGATATTGTATTACTCTTGATGACATGCTCTTTCTGTGATGAATTGTTGATTCCATGATACACCCTGATATCTATGATAATGTTGTGATCCTATGATAGCCATGTGTAAAGTGTAAACTTTAAGATTGAATCCATGCATAGTAGGAAGTGGTTATGATATGTTGAATGCACCATCCAATTAGAATATATTCTATGATCATATCTATTTGCTCTATGATTCTGAAATCTTTTGATTGGAATGATTGAAACTGTTGATTAGTGGGTTACACATTTCTGTGAATGTTCAAGGATGGCAATCTAGTAGTTTACATATGATTTCATATTGAGGTACATATTTATTTATTCATTCCATGATTCTATGCTACTTATTGGGAAATGATCATAAGTGTGATCTGTAGAGCATGATATTAAAAAAAAAAGAAAGAAAGAAAAAAAAACACAAAAAAAAAAATAAAGACTCCTCTACTTGGCACTGCGAAAAATTGACAGTAGTACCTAAGACATGAGTTGAAGTCTAATATCATATTCTGTTTTGAAGACTCCTCTACTTGACACTGCAAAAAATTGGCAGTGGTATCTAAGACATGAGTTGAAGTCTAATATCATCTTATATTTTAAAAGCTTGTGTTAATATTTGAATACAATGAGAGGTGATCATGCTTGTTCTTCAATAATACATTTGTGTCTAACCCAACAAGTTGATTTTGGATGAATTGGATTTGCATAAGTAGGTTGTGTGCTAAATTGAGTTATTTGTATGCCCCTAACTAAATGCCTTGACTTCTAGAGATTGTGGGATCTATATGCAAAATTTTTTTATCAATATCTCATCATTTGATTTCTCATATCTGGATCATGGATTTCTTATAGATATTCTCTAACTTGGATGTATGTTTTCAGCTAGTATAACTTCTTTCATACTTGTCATGCGCTTCATCTTATTTTATTGCTTGAGGACAAGCAAAGATTTAAATCTGGGAGTATTATAAAGGATTACCATCAGTTTTGGTAGCTTGTCTTGCTACCTAACTAAAATGAGAGTGATAAAGTTTCTTCCAATAACACATTTTTGTCTGACCTCAATATTTGATTTTGGATTAATTGAATTGGTGAATGTAGTATGTATGCTAGATTGGATTCTTTGTCAACTCATAGCCGAATGTCTTATCATTTAATGATTGTGGGACCTGCTTGATTCAATTTTTATTAATAGACTCATTATCTGATTTCTCATTTTAGATCATGGTTAGCTCATGGAAATATCTAACTTGGTTGCATGCTTTTAACTTGAATAACTTCTTTCATTCCTGATATATGTTTCATCTTAGTTTATTGCTTGACGACAAGCAAAGATTTAAGTCTGGGAGTATTTGATGTCTTACATTTTGGTAGTATTTTCTGATATCATTTTATCTGAAAACAAGGCATATTCTAATGCTTTTAGGTAATATTCAGGCTTATTTACTTGCTTTGTTCGGAATCTTCAATTTTCCTTGTGTTTGTGCAATTTCAGGTAAAATCACTCATTTTTTAAGCTTTTTTGAAGATTCTAAGGTCATGGGGTGATTCCTCACTAGAAGACGAAGTTGCCCGCCAAATTTGGGCTCAATCGGAGTTATTTTTGGACTTCACGGCCAGATGAACCACATGGGGTTCACCGGTGCTTTCGCGACTTCACCGTCTGGTGAACCCCACAGGGTTCACCCGTGATTCTCTCTGAGACAACTCAGCCAAAAACATACATAAGGCTTCACTAGCAGGTGAACCCGATGGGGTTCACCGGTGCTTCTCTCTGAACTGAAACTGCACAGCAAACTTCACTGGCTGGTGAACCCCACGGGGTTCACCCGTGATTATAACCCAGCAACCCGACTTACACGTGATCCAAACTGGGCTGACCGATCCCCACTCAGTTTTTCTTCGATTTCGGGCTCAATAAAAATCAGAAAAATATGGAAAAATATGTTTTCAAAAGAAAACAGAGAGGCGAATCTTTTGGATTTAAAATCCCTCTTTTTCGTGTCATATTTGGGGAGAAATCGAGGAAAATGCGAGTTAGGGCGAGTTGACCGTCACCCATTCAGAATTTTGGCGATTTTGAACCCGATTGATGTCCAAATTTGGCAAGAGATGACTTTTTGGAAAGCTTATTTGAAGGAGAACACAAGAGATATAAAAACCCCAATTTTTATACCCTAATGGAGGAGCAATAGGCAAACGAACATGAGAGGGCGAGTGGAACGGCGACAAGGGCTTCCATAGAGGATTTTGGGGCGATTTCGCAACGGATCTTCACCAAACTTGAGGAAGCGTTCGCATTATCTTCTCCTACCTCTTCTTTATCTTTGTTTCTACTTTTCTTTGTCGATTTGAGAGATTTGTGTGGATTTGTATGGATTTTCTAGCTTAAACTTTTATTTGGGGCTTGGATGAAGCCTTTGACTTGATCTATTGTATGAACTAAATTTTCTTGATTTTTTGAGTCTTATCTGAGCAAATTTTATCTAGTTGTATTTATTTCATAATATTGCTTTAATCAAGTAGTATTGTGTTTTAGCCGACGCGATCCATACCGAGAGGAGGATCGAGGAGGTAGAACTCCTAGGTAAAACTTGTGAATCCATGACACGAGAGTGCTTGGTTTTCGCTCGAGGGTAATATAATTTTCCATAGAACTCATTGGGTTTATCTGGAATGATCCACCGCAAGAGTAGGAGACCGTTCCGGATAAGCACCGGGGTGTACCACCGAGAGGGGGCATCCTGTAATTTAGGGAAGATTCCTTTTGCAAAATGATAAACTCATGTATCAAATAAATTACAGTTCAAATAGATCAGTCAATGTGGTGAATTATGTAGTCCTGACATCTCTCAATTAGACACCCTCCATATTTCTATCATTGCTTTTCCTATTTTATTTATAGTTGAGTTAGTTTACTTTATTCTCAAAACATAAAAAAATCGGATTGCTTAGCTTCTAAATATCAGAATAGTTGGTACTTGACCTAGCTCCCTGTGGGATCGACAATCTTTTATATTACTTCGATAATACCGTGCGCTTGCGGTGCGTATCAACAGTCGGCACTATGGTCTAAAAGGTGACCTCGCCGATGAATCTCCAACTCCACATACGGCGCGCACGCTCGAAGCGTACAACAATGAATCTCAACACACCATAAAATATCATATCTCAAACGCGTATATAGCAACAATAAACTGTTCATAAAGGTATGCTCAAACCAAATAAAATATGCAGTTCTATTCTCTTTCATGATAATAAGTAAAAAGAACATTCACACCTCTATATGCACCAATGAAAGTAATACGAGTACAACATGTATAAGATTTAAATCAAAGCAGATAGAAGCAAGAGGTTTGGTGTCTAAGCCCAAGGCTTAGCACTGGACAAAAAAGTGAAGGTAGGATCCCTACCTGAAAGCAAAGTGCTCTGACACAAGAATAAACCACTGATATTCACACCTCAGGCACGTCTAGTCCCAAATCCAAGTTACCTTCTATGTACATGCCAAGAGAAAATAACATCAATTACTATATAATTCTAACCATCAACACATCTATAAAAATACTATACTTTTACCATGAATGTCTCTAACCTTAATTTCACCAATTATGTTATACATATACTTAACCCCAAATTATCACATAAATACTTTTATCATTACCAACATGCATAATACCTTAAGATGTTTAACTCTATCCTCGATCATCATATAGTTAGGGCAAAAATATTAGATAACCCATCTGAATTTACCAACAATACATCTAGCGTTATTTCCCAAAGCATACTAAAAACACTAAGGTTAAAACCTTACCTTGCCTTAGATAACAAAAATCAACGTAGAAGAAGAGGAGAGGGGCGCCAATACTGCACGTCGCCGGAACCCTGCTCACCGCCGTCAATCACCGCTGCCGCCGGCAAGGGAAGAGCGCTGGGACGACAGGGAAGAGGAAAGGAGGAAGGATCAAGGCCACCGCCGCCGCTCGTCGCTGCTACGACGAGATCCGCCGCCGCCTGCACGCTCGCCACTGAACTCACCGAAAGACGCCGCCTGCCACCGAACGTCACTAGAAAGAGGGAAGGAAGGCCGGCGCAAGTCTTCTGATGTCGTCGCCGGCTCTGATCGTCGCCGCCGGAGGAGGAAACGAGGGAGAAAGGGAATCAGGTGAGCGGCGCACGCAGGGAAGAGAAACAGTAATAGGGTTTTGATTTTTTTTATCTATTTATACTTATTACTAATTAATTATTTATTTATTTTATTAATTTTTTTAAATATAACACTCCCGTGTTGCAGCCTTCTGTCGCCGGCGCCGCCCGTTGCCACCGCCCAACATACGCCGTTGCCCTAATTTTCCCTAAGTTTTCATTGAGTTTTAGGGCTAACCTACCTTTGCATCTTCGTTGATCTCCTCGCCGCTTCGCATCTCACCGATCTCACATCTCCTTGACTTCTTGCCGGTGTCGACGCACCTCGAGTGTTCGCCGATCTCCTTGCCGCTTTTCGTCATGAAGCAGCTCCAGTCGCCGCCCGACGCCCAAACCAGCCGCCTCAGCTCCACCATCGACCAAGCAACTTCAGCCGCCGTTGAAT
Organism: Costus lasius; assembly: GCA_027563935.2. NCBI lineage: Eukaryota > Viridiplantae > Streptophyta > Magnoliopsida > Zingiberales > Costaceae > Costus > Costus lasius. The sequence continues at coordinate 105,703,791 of CM050453.2, forward strand.
CCTGAGTGCCACCACTAGCCGACGCTTTAAAATCAGCTCCAGTCGCCGATGCCTTAGTGCCATCACCAGCCAATGCCGAAGCTCCAGCACTAGCGGCCACCAAGCTTCACCGATGCCTGAATTGTTGAAGGTAACAAGTTTTGAGAAGGAACGAGACTTTCCAAAGTCGGTGAGAACGGAATGTACGTGAAGATGGAAGCTGCTAGAAGCAATATTCTAGAAACAAGTCAACAATCTGGTTGACATTTGTAGAAGTGTGTAAAAAATTTCTACACCGACTTAGTATGTTGGTTGTGTGTCTATAAATAGGACAGAGGTCCTTTGTAAAAATATATAGAAAAAGCAATAAAGCTTTAGTCTTTTCACTACTTCCTTCCAAGCAACAATCTCCTTCTAATCTCCTGCATCTCCTTCCCATTACGCTTCCCAAATCTACTCTGGTATCAGAGCCAAAGTAAAATTTTAAATGGCCAATATAAGTGGCACCATGCTGTCCAATCCTTATGGTTTCCAGAGTTCAGTCATAATTTTTATTGGAGAAAATTATGACTCCTGGAAAATCAAGATGAGGACCATTCTCCAATCACAAGGATTATGGTCTATTGTAATGGAAGGCTACAAAGCCTGTGAAGATAAAAGTCGTCTGTCCGTGGAGGAAAAAGAGAAATTAGAAATGAAGCGCACGAAGGATGCTCGTGCATTATGTATTATTCAGCAAGTAGTAGCTGAAAAAATTTTTCCGAGGATTATGGCGACAAAAACAGCAAAGGACGCATGGGATATTCTACAACAAGAATTTGAAGGAGATCACAAGGTACGCAATATTAAACTTCAATCTTTTCGAAGAGAATTAGAAATATTAAAAATGAAAGAAGGAGAGCAAATGAAGGATTTTTTTGGTAAAATAATCGAAATCGTTAATCATATGCGAGCGCTTGGTGAAAATATTTCTGATCAGAGAATAGTTGAAAAAATTCTGATTAGTCTTCCAGGAAAATATGATTATATTGTTGCTGCAATCGAAGAATCCAAATATATTTCAAAATTATCAGTACAAGAATTAATGAGTTCTTTATTATCTCATGAACAAAGAAATTACGGAATTCTGAGTCATCTATAGAAAGTGCTTTCCAGTCTAAATTAAGTCTCAGGTCTCAAAAGAATAAGAGCATTGCAGAAGGCTCTCTCAGAAAAGGAGGAGGTTCAGCTTCAAGCAGCAAATATGGCGAAAGGAGTTTTATAAAGGTATGAATTCTCGCTCAAAAGCTCCATGTTCTATTTGCAAAAAGAATAATCATTCTACTTATAATTGTTGGTGGAAAGAAAGGCCTCCATGCAATGTATGCAACAAATTTGGACATAATACATATAATTGCATAAATAAGAATACTCATACAAATTTTTGCAGTAATGAAGAAGATAAATTATTCTATGCAAGTTCTTCAGTTTCTAATAAGGACAGTACTATGTGATATTTAGACAGTGGTTATAGTAATCATATGACTGGAAACAAAAATATTTTTCAAAACATTGATACTACAATCAAGTCAAAAGTTCGTATGGGCAATGGGGCTCTTGCTGAAGTAAAAGGTAAAGGTACCATAGCAGTTCAAACTCATAAAGGAATAACATATATTCATGATGTTTTTATTAGTATCTGATTTAACACAAAATCTTCTGAGTGTTGGGCAATTAGTTGAACATGGATATAGTGTTCATTTTGCAAATGGAACTTGTTCAATATTTGATAATAAGCATCAGTTGATTGCAAAAATATATATGGAGGGAAATAGAAATTTTCCTTTGAAGCTCCAGATACCTCCTTATATTGCCATGAGAATAGGCTCTGGCACAAAAGGTAATGTCATTTAAATTTTAGAGACCTGAAAATATTAAAACAAAAAGATATGGTATATGGTCTTCCAAATATTTATGAGATTATTGATACTTGTGAAGGCTGCATTATGGGAAAACAACATCGGGCACCTTTTCCCGTTCAAGTAAGAAGAGCAAGGATACCATTAGAAATTGTGCATACTGATATATGTTGGCGAATGCAAACTCCTTCTCTAAGCAACAAAAGGTATTTTATTACTTTTATTGATGATTTTACCGGAATGACTTGGGTATATTTCTTATTTGAAAAATCAGAAGCTTTTGAAGTCTTCAAGAAATTTAAAGCTTCTGCAGAAAAACAAAGTGGGTTTTCTATTAAAATCTTAAGAAGTGATAGAAGAGGAGAATATACAGCAAGATATTTTGATAAATTCTGCCAAGATGAAGGTATTCATCGTCAATTAATTGCAGCATATACCCCTCAGTAGAATGGAGTTGCTGAAAGAAAAAACAGAACTATAGTAGAAATGGCTAGAGCTATGCTTAAAGATAAAGGTCTTCCTAATTACTTCTGGGCAGAAGTAGTTAATACTGCAGTTTATATTTTGAATAGGTGTCCAACAAAAGCTGTTTGGAATAAAACTCCTATTGAAGCCTAGAGCGGTCATAAGCCAACAGTAAGTTATTTTAAAGTATTTGGCTCACTTTGCTGTACTCATATCCCTGATGAAAAGAGATCAAAATGGGATGATAAAAGTGAAAAATGCATATTTCTTGGTTATGATTCAAATACAAAAGGCTAAAGACTTTATAATATTCAGACAAAGAAGCTTATTATAAGCAGGGATGTGATATTCAATGAAAAGGATTCATGGGACTGGAAAAAAAAAACAAGTGCTAGATATTCCTGTAATTATTCAAGTACAGCAGCAACAACCAATAAGTCAAGAAATTAGTCAACTAATAAGTCCAAGCTCAAGCCCAAGGTCAAGTTCAAGCATCGAGGAACCATTATCAGAAACTCCTCCAAGACGAGTTAGAAGCTTACGTGAAATTTATAAAACCACAAATTTCATCACATTAGAGCCAGAAAATTTTGAAGAAACTTCAAAACAAGAAGTATGGATTAAGGCAATGGAAGAAGAAATCAACATGGTTGAAAAAAAATAAAACATGGGAGTTATCTGATGGACCAAAGAATAAAGAAATTATTGGAGTTAAGTGGATTTATAAGACAAAGCTTAATCCAGATGGTTCCATCCAAAAATATAAAGCGAGACTTGTTGCAAAAGGGTATTCTCAAATACCAGGAATTGATTACAATGAGACATTTGCTCCAGTAGCTCGTTATGATACAATACGAGCTCTTATTGCACTTACAGCACAGAAGAAATGGAAGATTCATCAATTAGATGTTAAGTCAGTTTTTCTTAATGGAGAAATAGAAGAAGAAATATATGTAGAATAGCCACAAGGATTTCAAGATCCAGATAATAAAGATAAATTCTTAAAATTGAAGAAGGCTTTATATGGCTTAAAACAATCACCTCATGCATGGTATAGTAAAATTGACAACTATTTTAATAGTCATGGATTCAGGAGGAGCAAGAGTGAACCAACACTCTACACAAAGACTGAAGGTAACAACATTCTCATTGTCTCTATTTATATGGATGATTTAATCCACACAGGAATGATGATAAAGGAATTCAAAGAAGACATGCTAAAGACATTTGAGATGAGTGATCTTGGCTTACTCCACTATATTCTTGGAATAGAAGTCAGTTAAGAAGAAGTTAAGATATTCATCTCACAACATAAGTATGCAGATGCTCTCCTGAAGAAATTTAAGATGTAAAAAATTGCAAGGCTGTCTCTACACCCTCAGTTCAAAATGAAAAGCTGCAAAAAGAAGAGGGTTTTCCTAAAGCAAATGCTTCACAATATAGGAGTATGATTGGAAGTCTGCTTTATCTCACAACGACAAGACCAGATATTTTATATGCAGTAAGCCTACTATCACGCTTTATGACTGATCCAAGCCAATTGCATCTCAGTGCAGCCAAAAGGATTCTCAAATACATACAAGGGACTAAAGAATATGGTATCTTATATGAAGCAACTGAAAATCCAAAACTATTGGATTACACTGACAGTGATTGGGCTAGTTCAGTCGATGATAGAAAGAGCACATCAGGACATGCTTTTATGTTTGGATTAGGTATATTCTCATGGTCTTCAACGAAACAAGAGACAGTGGCTCAATCAACAGCTGAAGCTGAATATATAGCAGCCGCAACAGCTACAAGCCAAACTATTTGGCTAAGAAGAATCTTATCAGATATGGGTCAAGATCAAAAAGAACCCACTATTATTCATTGTGATAATAAATCAACTATAGCCATTGTCAAAAATCCAATACATCACTGCAGGACAAAACATATTGCAATCAAATATCATTTTATACGAGAAGTTGAATCAGAAGGAGTTATACAACTGCAATATTGCAAGACAGAAGAGCAACTAGCAGATATATTTACAAAAGCTTTACCAAGAGCAAGGTTTGAAACTCTAAGAACATTACTTGGTGTTTGTATCAAAACTCATTAAGGAGGAGTGTTGAAGGTAACGAGTTTTGAGAAGGAACGAGACTTTCCAAAGTCGGTGAGAACGGAATGTACGTGAAGATGGAAGCTGCTAGAAGCAATATTCTAGAAACAAGTCAACAGTCTGGTTGACATTTGTAGAAGTGTGTAAGAAATTTCTACACCTGACTTAGTATGCCGGTTGTGTGCCTATAAATAGGACAGAGGGTCCTTTGCAAAAGTATATAGAAAAAGCAATAAAGCTTTAGTCTTTCCACTGCTTCCTTCTGCAGCAACAATCTCCTTCTAATCTCCTGCATCTCCTTCCCATTACGCTTCCCAAATCTAACAGGTAGCAAACATTTTGCATAGAAGGGTACAAAATCAAAACAGTAGCAATATTAGGAAAACCAATTGCCTTCTTGCACTATGAGTTTATTCAATGTTTATGAGTGTATTCAATCCTTCTTAAGCTAATTTTGAGTTGATTGTATATGTAGAGAGCTTAATGCGCCAGCTAACTGGTTGGCAAAATATGCTAAAAGCTCTAAATCTTGTCTCCTTTTGAAAGGAAATTGGCCATCTGAGTTGGCTAATCTATTGTATGCAGACACTTTAATATAGTAATTTTTTAGTTTTTTTAAAAAAAGCTAATTTTGAGTTGCAAATTGCTGGCAAACAATGAGTTACTAGCAAACTTGAGAAAATTTTATATGAAAGGGCGTTGATCATGCCACCTTATGAAATCTAGACATATAATAGAATTTGGAAATCATAGCTTTGTTTATTCTGCTTACAGTGAACATTACTTTGACAGCATTAGTTTCTCTAAATAGAAATTTACATAGAAACATCAAACATTTAATATGACCACTGTCCTTCTCATCTTAGCTTTAGTTATCTAATCATATAATTTGCTTAGTTTTAGTTTGACAGCAATTTTTCTTGTCTTTTTTGCATTCCTTCTTTGTTCCCTTTCTCCCTGTTATCCAATATATACTGATGTGTTTGAATGTATATGAACATATCAATTTAGTTCACATATTATAATTTGTATATTTGCTTAGTTGTAATCTGGCATCCACACTATGCATTTCTATATCTCTTCATTGAGATCATCTATTTAACAAACAAGTACCTGTTCTTTAATCATACATGGACTAGCTTTAGCAAGTATCATTATGCTCAATTTTGTCAAGTGTTCGGCAACTGCAAAGCAAAGGCAGTTCCTTTCTATTTGGATCTGGAACAGTTCTCTTTTGTTTCATATCTAGTTTTAGCCATGTGTACAACTCAGCATTCTATCAATCTGATCAGCATAAGTGATCTCTGTTTTTCTATTCCAATACGTAAAGAATTGATCCATAGCAGGATTGATGCCCATGTATATAGTAGAATTTTAAATGCAAATCAAATTGGGCAGAGTCATTTTATCTTCTACGTATACTATGCGGTGCACCTGGAATCCAAGAACAGGTTCAAGAAGGCTGATGAAGTCTTCAATCTTGGTTTAGCTAGGTAAGAGACTTTTGAATTCTGAAGGATTGTTATTTTTTAGTATGTAATGGGAAATCTTCAGTGTATAATGCAGAATTTTTAGTGATAAGTGGACTTCACAAGTGCACTCTTTCCTTTGATGTAGGCAGTTGTGACCTTTTGATCACGATGAAAAGTTCTTCATCTGCGAAAAGATGGAAGCGAGATGGATTGCCCTATTTCAAAGTTTTAGCTTCTTTAGGCTTAACTGTAAACACCCCTTACAAGCTACGATCTCTTCCCTGAACCTACTGTGTGAGAACACATACATGCCGAAGAGAAAGCAAAAATGTGGCTGGTTGTTCTTGACTGAGGATCTGGTGATGCTTGCTTTGGAATTGAAGTGAAGCTGAAAGTTTGTGTTGTCTCTGTCAGCTGAGGGAGGAGTTTTTTTGTGGTTGATATGAATTTTGTGATGTATTATGGTATTATGACACTTTATATTAAATGAATATGGTTTTTCTCTCATTTGTACTTGTTTCTGTGTATGGTTACTAAATACTTGCGATGACTTAAATACATTTGAATGGTTTGTTATTAGTATGAATGTTTGTTATTGTAATGTACAATTCATATTGATTTTGGTTAGATGACATAGTTATAAAATATATATGAGTTTGATTTTATTTTTCAATTTTATAGATTTGCAAATTCATATTATTCTATATTTGTCATGTATTATGGTTACTCTATATTACGCCATGATATATATGTTATGTATGCAGGATTTTACATCTAAAATATAGAGGGAATTCTTGCAAAAAAAATTTTAGGATTAGTCATCGAGATGAAAAACACACAGGTAATAACTCACAAAAATATGTATTGTTGTATTAGATATTTTTAAAATTTATATATTAGAAAAGTTTATTTTTATTGTAATTTATAAAATTTTATATGTACTTATAAATTTTTCACTAAATAAAATCAAACAGCACAGCACAATATTTCTAAGCTGCTATCCAGATCAGCTGTTTTACCCAAACAGCCTCAATTTTTTCAACCAGCTCCAGTCAAATCAGCTCTGGTTAAATCAGCCAAAAGCCAGAAGCTTCAGCCTTACCAAACTGCCCCTATCAAAAAAAGGTTCACAAACAGGGCAATCTATCACCTTGCCTACTTATCCTCGTGGCAGAAGTCTTTGCAAAGTCATTTATTGTCTTTGCAAATTTATATCTTTTAGTTAGGTTTTTATATTATATATATATTAGATACCTTTTATAATATATATATATATATATATATATATATATATATTAATAGAGGTAATTGCCCATGCTAGAGGCAACTACATCCACCTTTGATATCATCAACTATTTAGAGTTTAAATCATTAAGTAATTTTCTTAATTAGTGCACAATTGTTGTTTTGGGCTAATAAAATTCTTCAACAAGTGCATAATTTATTATATTGTCAAAAGAATTTATTTATTCATATGCTTCTATAAGTTTTCTTATCTAATTCTATTAGTAGATGATATATTAACCCAATTATATTTTGGATTTTTGGCTCCACATGAGTTTTATTACCTTAATTTTCCCATAACTTTTATCTCATTCTAAATTTTATCACACCTTATATTAGTTAACAATGTAATTCATTGATAACAGGCAAATGACAGAATTTTGAGTAGAACTTTTAAGAAGACTCTCTCTCGTTTTTAAGAAATAAATTTTGAACGGTTGAATCACCTGCCATGTCTTTCTAAATGAGAGGCCGAATAAGTGAACATGATTATTAAAATTGAAGAACAAGTTAACATTATTCCTGGAATACAAATTTTCTCTTTCAAGTCAACTGCCAGGTCTCATAGGAATCTCTTCGATGTGGAAATTTGTGATCTTGAAGCAGTACAAGTTAACATTATTAGGAGAATTTGAATTAAGACTCGTAACAAGTCTCAACTACCCAGACTTGCTCATATATTTAGTTTAGAGTTATATACTTTTTTTCACAAAAAAAGATTATAATGTAAATTCTTGCATTTCAATTTTATCATTCCTTATGTAGCTTGATAGTGTAATTCATTGATTTAGAGAAAATGGTGGTATGCTATATGATACTTTTGCACAATTGATTTTTTTTTTTTCTGATTTAGCAAGTTGCATATCTAAAACCAAAATAAAAATTTAGAAGCGAGTAAAAAAGAGAACTTAAATGAGTATCTTAATTTATCTTATTTATAAATATAATTTAAAATAAATATTATTTTCCTTCTAGATATATATTATTTATTTGTTAAAATATTTATTCATATGTAGATTATATATAGTGCATATTTATTTTTTATATTATTGTGAATTAAATAAATTATGTAGTCCATGCTAGATTAATCCATTGGCTAAAAAAATTATGTAGTCCATGCTAGATTATTTTCCTTCTGGCGATTGGGTCTCACCAATAAATAGTTATCCAACCCTTGGTAAAAAAAAAAAAAAAAAAAAAAACCATTGGCTAAAAGATTAGACTACTATTATATTCATTTCATAGAATGCAGTTTAGTCACAGATAACGAATGACTCAATGAGTATATATATATACATGCCAAATCGTCATTAGCAACATTTGTAGCTTACTAAGTTGTCGAAGCTGTGGAGGAATCTTTCCATAGAACATGTTTGAGTGTAATCGGAGAATAGCCAATTCCTGCCACCTTTGCCCAATCCAAGCAGGGATTTGTCCTGAGAATTTGTTATCACCAAGATCAAAGACAAGTAATCCGTTGCAATTCTGTAATGAAGATAGAATACGCCCATGGAGATTGTTATTATTTAATTGTATGGACTTTATGTTGGTCAAGCTTCCCAAGGAGCTTGGAATTTTCCCAGTGAGCTTATTGTTTCCCAAGTGAATGACATAAAGGTGTTTTGCATCTTGCCAGTTACAATAAGGAATTTGTCCAGAAATTTGGTTGTTGGATAAATCTATGACTTCAAGCATATTCCAAAGGCATATGGATAGTGGTATGCTTCCAACAATATGATTGTTTGAGAGGACTAAGTAATTTGGGAAGTTTACTGATATTAGAGGCCCTGACAAATAATTATTTGATAGATCTACTGTACTCATATTAGGCCGCAATTGAGGAACTGATCCCTCGAGTAGATTATAATGTAAATCAAGATCATGCAACCTTACCAAGCTTTCTAAGGATGATGGTAAAACTCCTGTATTTTATTTTGGGAGAGTTCCACCACATATAAGGTTGAAGAGGAGAAGTTCCAAAACCAATCAGGCAGAGCGTCCTCAATGCTTCCATTTGACAAAAATAAATATTCAATAATTAGTTGCGAACGAATCCATCTTGGAAATGAAGGACCCAACTTGCAAGAGTCCAATTCAATTACTTGCAATTGAAAGGGAGTAACCCAAGCTTCATCAATAGCAATGTTGAGTAAGTGGTTATTCCTCAAGAGCAACACTTGTAATCTGGTTGAGTTGGTGAAGTGGAGTTGGGAGAGAACACCTTCCAGGGAATTGCCACTAAGATCAATGTGGCAAAAAACCCAGTTGCTAGATTTTAAAACCAAATAACCAGACAAGGAACACCAGGGATTTTTACGTGGAAAACTTCAATGAGGAAAAACCACGGGACCGGAGTCCGCTCAAACCTTCCACTAAATCAATTTAATGGGTATTACAACTCATTCCTAGAACATCTAGGAGCATAACCACATCATCAAGTATAAACTTGGATCACAGACAATCATCAGCATAAAGTTGGAAGCAGATACAAGAGAGGAGGAAAGTTCAGATTTCACCAAGATAAACTGTCTCGGTTCTGGGCTGACTGCGAGCGATAGAAATCTCAGTTTGACGGTCCGACCGTTCGGATTGTAGATCACTGAGTCACGAATCTGCTCCTAAAATTTCAGCCCAATCCAACGGTGAACTTCTTTCCGGCGGCCAATATACGCAGGCTGCCCTAAGTTCACAGCTTCCCTCTCCTCTCTGCCTTTTTCTTCACGTTAAGTGGTACAGACCTTGCGGCGCTCTTCTGCTCTCTTGGCTTACGCATTGCACGCAGCACGCAACACCTCTCACTTCTCCACAGTGGAATATATACGTATGCCAATTAGAAACCCTAATTGCAATAATACGTGTCATTATTTCACTTATCCATCCACGGTAGTGTGCTGCAATCCACGTTAGTTGTGTCCACCATAAGTGTGCAGCAATCCACCATAGGTTGTATCCACCGTATGTGTGCAGCAATCCACTTTAGGTTGTATTCACCATACGTGTGCAACAATCCACTATAGGATGTATCATATCCACCATCTTTGCAGCATATCCACCATAGCTACAATGTGTCCATGATGTTCTGACATCGTGGACAGAGTGTCCACGATCTTCTGCAGCATATCCACCTTGTTCTGAGGTGTGTCCATGATAGCTGCAGGTGTGTCCAAACTTACAAGACTTGGGATCTTCTCCATGTTCTGCAGGTGTGTCCATGATAGCTGCAGCATATCCCTCACTGAGGTGTATCCACCATGTTCACAGCAACAAGACTTGCCTATAAAGATGTATTCTCCCATGTAATCGAGGGACCAGATTTTGAAAATGAAATTGATGCTTTAGCTTCTTGTTCTCCCATGGATTTGGGATCTTCTCTCCTCTAATCTCCCATGGATTTGGGATCTCCTCTTGTTCTCTAAACTTCCATGGATTTGGAAGTTCTATCCTACTGAATCAATTCTTCACGCACACCTCTTGTCACCACCGCTTCACCACCATCGTGCCGCCGATCCACCGATCCAGGAGGCGGATCGAGCTGAAACCTTAGCCACGCCTTCTCCTCATCCGGACGAACCCACAGCCGGGAGGATAGCCCCATCGGCCGATTGGATCACCGAAATTGGGAGATTTTCGGTGACGCCCAGCCTTCCGCCCCTGTTTTCGCCTCCTCCAACTATTCGACGTCGATCTCCTCCGACCGGCCACCGCTTGCTCCCAAACTTCGGCCACGAGTTCGCCTTGACCTGAGGAGCCTTCAGTTGTAGCAGATCGGGCATTCGTGCAGCGTACGATGAACGCCGGCCACCCCTGTTCCTAGCCGCATTTCCCCTGCTTCCGCCAGAAGCAGTGCAGCGCTATCGCTGCCTGTCTTCCAACGCCCAGGCGCAGTCTCTGACCATCAAAACTCGTCGGAAAGCGTCGACGACGAAGCTCCTCGCACCCTATAAGGACCGCAAGATGATGGTGCCTTTGGAGAGTGTTTTCCGTTCCCGGTGACCCCGCGCCTGCTCCCCTTTGTTCGTTGTCAGCTCGTAACCACCTTCCTGAAACCTCGAGATCATCTGGTCACTCTTCCCCTCGCCTCTATAACCACCAATGACGCGAGAGCTGCAGCCGGAATTACTGTTCCGGTGATCCCCTCCCAGCCGACGGGAGCCGAGGATTCACGCCAACTCTCAGCCTGCTTGCTTGCCAACTCAGCTAAGTCCTTCCTTCCCTATTTTGTTCCTATGCATAATGAAGAACACATCCCTACACTCTTGCTTGATTATTGTAGGATTATGGCGTATGGAATGGAGGTTCATCTTGGTGCAAGTTCCCCCTCTCACTAAATCGTTTAGTCTATTCTTTGTTAGGCAAGAGAAGTAGGAGGCCTAACCTCCCTCTTGAAGTTTTGCTTGTAAAGACATTTAACCTTTTATCACTCACTCACCCATACATGTGTGGGATGCTGTAATGCCATGGATGTAAGCTCATAGGGTCCTACTTTGTGTTGTTCCACCATTGGACCGGTGAAGAACGGGAAGGTCGGCCCTTCCATTCTCAAGGGCCGCGAGGTGAGCACTCTTTACAATTTCGTCATTTATCGCATTTCTAGAATTGCATGTATAGATTTACCGCTTTCCTATAATAGCATGTTTAATTTCAATTTTCTTATTATAAAATTACAAAAAAAAATTACTTTGCAAAGGCGTTAGTTTAAATGTGTTTTCATAGCTATATCCTAACTAGCAAATGTTTTCAAAACACATTATTTGCATATTTCATGGTTGCCCACCCCATCAGTTATCCTCCATATGGGCATATCATCCTCCATGTGGGCAAAACTTGAATCATCCTCTATGCAAGAGGGAAACTGAGCCATCCTCCACATAGGAGTGAAACTCACTCAACAATCTCCCCCGTCACTACTATGTGGAGGGGTTTGCCCTGGCAATCCACCGACAGCCTTCAAGCTTTTCTTTAGCCATAACTTTAATTTTCATACCTGAACCTTTCTGATCAGTATGGTTTTTCTCACTTGGCCACTGCTTGGAATTCTCATCCTACTTCAGCTTGTACATCCACCAATTTCTCTTGCCCTTAGGCAGCTTCATCAAATCAGTCTTTTGATTTCTTTGATGAGATCCCATCTCATCAGCAATGGCTTCCAGCCATTTCTTCTTGTGCTCATCTTCCACAGCTTCACTGGAGCATTCAGATTCTCCCCCGTCAGTGAGCAGCACATACTCATTTGTGGATAACCTGGTGGAAGGTAGTCTTTCTCTAGTGGATCTCCTGAGTGTTATCTCAGGCTTCTTTCAAGAGGGCTGAAATTTGAAGGAGACTTTGGTTTGCTTCCCCTTCTCACTCACATGACACAACCTCTTGTGCCGCACTTCAATTCCATCATTATTTACAGCATTAATGATGACCTTGGAAAGCTTAGCCTGCAGGACATATAAAGAAGACAATTTCTTTCTCTTTGCTATAACCATAGCACCTTTGCTAAGCTTCCAGGTATCATCCTTGAATGTACTGTTGAAGCCTTCCTCATCCAGCTTGCTCACGGAAATCAAATTCAGGCAAATGTTGGGAACATGCTTCACATTCTCCAGGGTCAGCTTGGTGCCATTAGCTGTTTCTAAACAAACATCACCATAGCCTGCAACTTCAATGGTGGTATTGTCACCCATCTTCACTGTTCCACACTTGGCAGGTGTGTAGGTGACAAAATAATCCCTATTAGAGGTAGCATGGGTAGTGGCACCACTATCAACTACCCAACTCATATCACAGGTGGCAACATTAACTGCAATCATTGTCATTAACAAACAAGAAGCAATCAGTAGTGATACCAACGCGGTCATCATCACTACTATCCTCATCCTCGGGCCTCTTAGTGCTCTTCCTAGCACTCTTTTTAATGCCCTTTCCTTTTTTGTTGTCCCTCTTCATTGCTCGGCAGTATCTTTTAATGTGCCCCATTTTTGCCACAATAATAACATTCAATGTTGGCAGATTTATTTGAGCTACCTCTGTTGCTCTCTCTTCCTTTTGGACCTCTGCTCAGGCTTCTCCCAGGCCTTTGGACTGCCAACATATCTGAATGAGAGGAAGATTCTTGTACTCTCATTCTTTCCTCGTCATTCATAATACCATTCTTGGCCAAGTCCTTTGTCATGACACCTTCTGGGGCTTAGTTAAACAGAGTCATCCTGAATGTTTCCCAAGTGTCTGGTACAGTACAAAGGAACAGCAATCCTTGTATCTCATCATCAAATTTAATGCTCATTTCTCCAAGCTGATTTAGAATTCCTTGGAAAGTATTCAAGTGGTCTTTAACTGAACCACTGTCAAGTTTCAAGGACATGATGAGCTTCATTAAATACAGCTTGTTATTGCCGGTCTTTCGAGCGTACAAGTGCTCGAGCTTTGCCCATAATGTTTTTGCATTAGTCTCTCCACAGACATGGTTCAAAACATTATCATCCAGCCTTTGCCTTATGTAACCACACACTTGCCGATGAGCAATAGCCTACTGCTCTTCGGTCTTACCTTTGGGCTTCTCATTAAGGAAGACTGGCTGGTAATAATCCTTCACATAGAGGAGATCTTCCATCTTTCCTCTCCATTTGTGGTAGTTTGAACCATTCAAGAGAATCATTCTGCTTGTATTCACCTCCATTGTATAATTCAAGCTAATTCCCACTAGCAACAAAAATAACTCTCAGAGTTCTGTTCTCTGGATGCACTGAGGGAAATTAGGTCAAAATCTGGTTCGAAACTGAACGATTTGCACAAAGGCTGAGAGACTACGCCCCGGCGACTAGCACCGACGTACGCACCCTCCAAACAGCGTGAGCTAACGTCTATATCTCGAATGCAACAGATTACCACGAACCTCCCTCTGATACCACTTGTTGGGATTAGCCTCAGCTTTGATACCACTTGTTGGGAGACGACAACACAAAAACCCGTTGCTAGATTTAACACTAAAAGACCATCAATAATAAAAACACCAGAAATGGCAGCGAAAACAGATACCAAACAACCAGACAATAAACACCAGGGATTTTTACGTGGAAAACCTCAATGAGGAAAAACCACGGGACCGGAGTCCGCTCAAACCTTCCACTAAATCAATTTAATGGGTATTACAACTTATTCCTAGAATATCTAGGAGCATAACCACATCATCAAGTATAAACTTGGATCACAGACAATCATCAACATAAAGTTGGAGGCAGATACAAGAGAGGAGGAAAGTTCAGATTTCACCAAGATAAACTGTCTCGGTTCTGGGCTGACTGCGAGCGATAGAAACATCAATTCGACGATCCGACCGTTCAGATTGTAGATCATTGAGTCATGAATCTGCTCCTAAAATTTCAGCCCGATCCAACAGTGAACTTCTTTCCGGCGGCCAATATACACAGGCTGCCTTAAGTTCACAGCTTCCCCTGAACTTTCTCCTCTCTGCCTTTTTCTTCACGTTAAGTGGTACAGACCTTGCGGCGCTCTTCTGTTCTCTTGGCTTGCGCATGGCACGCAGCACGCAGCACCTCTCACTTCTCCACAGTGGAATATATATGTATGCCAATTAGAAACCCTAATTGCAACAATACGTGTCATTATTTCACTTATCCATCCACGGTAGTGTGCTGCAATCCACGTTAGCTGTGTCCACCATAAGTGTGCAGCAATCCACCATAGGTTGTATCCACCATATATGTGCAGCAATCCACTTTAGGTTGTATTCACCATACGTGTGCAGCAATCCACTATAGGATGTATCATATCCACCATCTTTGCAGCATATCCACCATAGCTGTAGTGTGTCCATGATGTTCTGACATCGTGGACAGAGTGTCCACGATCTTCTGCAGCATATCCACCATGTTCTGAGCTGTGTCTATGATAGCTGCAGGTGTGTCCATGATCTTCTGCAGCATATCCACCATGTTCTAAGGTGTGTCCATGATAGCTGCAGGTGTGTCCATGATCTTCTGCAGCATATCCACCATGTTCTGAGGTGTGTCCATGATAGCTGCAGGTGTATCCACCATCTTCTGCAAATTCCACCATGTTGCAGGCTGTGTCCACCAAAATCTGGACTGTGTCCACGATGTTCTGGACTATGTCCATGATGTTGGCAGGTGTGTCCACGATGTTGGCAGCATATCCATGATCTTCTAGGTGTGTCCACGATCTTGGTAAACCCAATAAAACAAGGAGTCGCCACTTGGAGCTTAAGACACAAATCCCACATGTGGAGTCAAAATCCAATCTCGGTCAACCCTCTACATTGCAACCGAGCTGCTTCAAAAGTGCCATAAATTACCAAGCTGCCACTAAGGAATAAATGCCAACTTTAATATCCGTGCAAACACACCAATAGCCAATTCTTCATCCACGATGGACTCATCCTCCACGTGGGTATAAACAAAGTCATCTTTCACATAGGAGGGAAACCACCCAACACAATGTACTCTAGCTTGGATAGCTTATTGATTTCTAGAGGTATGGAGCTAGTCAGTAAATTATTACGAAGCTCGAGTATTTCTAGACTAGTCAAATTCCCAATCTCAGTCGGCATGGGACCAAAAAATGAGCAGTTGTTGAAAAATAATGTTGATAGACTAGAGAGGTTCCCTATGTCATTTGGTACGTGACCTCCAAAGAAACCTCCAAGACCAAGCCATTCTAGGCGGGCTAAACTCCAAAGTTCAGCAGGTAGGGGCCCAGAGAGTGATTCACCCAGAAAAAGGTTCTTTAGATTAGCTAAATTAGATATTCCAACAGGAATTGTGCCATGAATTTGTGAGTTGCCATTCAAGTTAAGGGTTGAGAGAGTTGTGAGGTTCCATAGCCAGTTGGGCAAGGTGGAGTTGAAGTTATTTTCACGAAGAGAAAGAGAGTTGAGACCCGTGAGGTTTAGATGGGAGAGAGAAAAGGATAAATGATTGAGGGCGCAACCAATCAATGTTAACTCTTGCAAAGAAGGCAACGTGTTTATCGCTGTCAACCAATGTTGGGAAACTATACTAAGGTCCACATAGCTCATGTCGAGATAGGTCAAGTAAGAGAGACCCGAGAGCCAATCCAAGCTATCGGCATAAGACCTATGATAGGGAAGATTATAGCCAAGATCCAGTTCTAATTGCAGATCAAGATAGCGAAGACTGGACAGGTTACCCAGGTAGTGAGGGATTTTTCCACCAAAGTTGGACAAGCGAAGATCAAGATACATCAGTTTACGAAGAGAACCAACTAAATCTGGGATTTGGGCGACACCAAAGTCATTCCAGCTAAGATTTAAGCCTTCCAAGTGTGTTAGAGACAAAAACAATGAGCTCAGCATCTCGCCCATCAAAATGCCATATCCGAAAGCAAATTCACGATCATCATTAGGGGTTTGAAGGTTGAGTTGCACAACATGCACCTGACCACTTGTCGTCTGATTGTAGCACACCACGCCACTCCATCTGCAGCAATCTTGGTCGATAGTCCAGGATAACAAATGGCATCATTGATGCCGGCTTTGTAGTCAACAAGTGCATCCCTCTCTGATGTCATGCACCCGATCATCGTCCTCCTCCTCCTTGCTTCAGCTACGGTGGATAAGAAGAGAAGACCACTCAACATAAACCAGCAAAGCAAGGGAGAGGAGAGGTACCTGTGTGCGCTCATCTTGTTGGTTGAATTAGCATGCTTTGCCCCTCGTATCGTATATATGGAAGAGAAGACTACAAACATAGCAAGTGAGAGGTGGAATCTGGAAATCCCATTGCTAGTTTTGTATAAAGTCAATAGTCAAGTCTCCGACGGGTCATGAGGGTGGTGGAAATCCCATTGCTAGTTTTGTATACATTTTTTTCTCGAAAACATTATAATGTAAATTCTAGCATTTCAATTTTATCTGTCCTTACGTAGCTTTATATGCAATTCATTGATTTAGAGCAAATGGTGGTATGCTATATATGGTACTTTTGCACAATTGATTTTTTTTTCTGATTTAGCAAGTCATTAAGGTTGCATATCTAAAACCAAAAAAAAATTAGAAGGGACTAAAAAATAGAACTTAAATGTGTATCTTAATTTGTCTTATTTATAAATATTATTTATCTTCTAGATATATATATTATTTATTTGTTACAATATTTATTCATATGTAGATGATATATAGTGCATATTTATTTTTTATATTATTGTGAATTAAATAAATTATGTAGGCCACGCTAGATTAATCTATTTACAAATGATTCATATTTGTATTAAATTATTCTAACATAATTATTTACAAATGAGTCATATTTGTATCTTATTCTATTAGTTCATGATATTTTTAACCCAATTATATTTTGGATTTTTCCCTCCCCATAAGTTTTATCTCATTCTAAATTTTATCATACCTTATATAAGTTAATAATGCAATTCATTGATAATATCAATATGGGCAAATGATAGAAATTTGAGTAGAATTTCTAGAAAGATTACCTCTTTTAAAATTTTAAGAAATAAATTTTAAACTTTTGGATCACCTGCATAATATAATCTCTTTTGTGATTAAAAGAGGTAGAGATGTGATCGCATCGTTTTTCATGAAGTCAAGCATCTGCGGGGTCCTGAGGGTTGTGGAAATTTGTGATCCAGGAGCAGCAGGATAAGTCAACATTAGTATTTAAATTGAAGACTCGAGAACATCGTAGTTTTTAATGCAGTCAATAGTCAAGTCAATAGTCAAGTCTTGACTAATACTCCTTCCTTGAAACAACTTTCATCTTTAGACTCTGTTTACCGGGAGGGATATAGGAGGGAAAAGGATGGAAACTTGATATGTTTGGATAGTTGTTGTTGATTGTCATTTTGATAGTTGTTGTTGTTTGGATACTTCCACTTGATATGTTTGGATAGTTCAATATGATCCTTATGAAGTGAAAACTTTTTGTAAACATGGAATGATATGTTAGTTGTGTTAACAATGTGTTAGTTGTGTTATTGTGGTGTTAGATGTGTTATTATTCTGTTAGAATTGATTAGTGGTGCTAGTGATGTTTGTTGTTTTATTATAGGTGTTAGTTGTTTTTATTGTGATATTAGATGTGTTATTATTATGTTAACAATTATATTTTCAACGGTTTACTAAATGAGTGATGCTTTTGTTGTTGTTGTACAAATTGGAATTAATATATAATTATATTTAATGGTACATTAATATTTAATTATATTTTAAAAAATCAATTATAATTTTAATAATTTTAAGTTAATTATTTTACTAGTATTTAATTATATTTTTAAATATGGGTATAAAATTATAAAAGGAGAGTGAACATATCAAATGTATTCCTTCTTTCAAACTTTCCATCCTTCCCGATAAACACAATGAGGGAAACTTTAGTTCTTTTCCATCCATCCTTATATCCTTTCCATCTAACTATCCATCCCCTTCTATTTTCCATCCGTGCTAGTAAACATAGTGTTAAAGACGGATAAGTCAACATTGTACGGACGTCAAAGCACTGTCATGGCCAAATTTCCTTCCTGGAAAACTTGCATCCTTCGATCATTAAAATTAAATAGGTAGTGTAATCATGTCATCCAGTGGCGGATCTGAATCTAGAGACAAGAGTAAAATTATATTTATATAAGAAAATTAACTATTTAAAATTTAAATCATTGAATAATTTTTTTAATTAGTGCACAATAGTTGTTTTGGGCCAATAAAATTATTTAACAAGTGCCTAATTTATTATATTTGCAGAAGAAGTCAATATCGTACGGAAGTCAAATTTCCTCTCTGGAAAACTACTTGCATTCTTCAATCATATGTCACATCAATTTTATTAAATTTTGTAATTAATTCTATGTTTGTTCATCATTCAATCACACGCTTTCTTAATTAGACAGCTAGTCTAATCAAATCATCAACCATTTAGAGCTTAAATCGGCCGTTAATTTACTTGATTAGGGCGCACTAGTTCTTGCAAACCAATAAAACCCTTGAACAAGCTTAAAATGTATTGTATTTTACATTAGAATACATCTCTTCATATGCATCTATAAATTTTCATATCTTATTTCCATTTTGAATTATTGCTGCACTTGAGGTTTCTTATTCTAATTTTCTCATAACTTTTATCTTATTCTAAATTTTAGCATTTAAATTTAATCATAACTTATATAGCTTGCTAATGCGATTCATTGATTTTGGGCAATTGATTCCATGCAATTCTTTTGCACAATTGTTTATTTCTTTTGCTGATTTAGCAAGTAATTAAGGCTGCATATTTTAGACTAGAAAAAATTACAAGGGGTAAAAAATAGTACTTAGATATGTATCTTAATTTGTCTTATTTATAAATATAATTTAAAATAAATTTTATTTATCTTTCTAGATATATATATATATATATATTACTTATTTGTTACAATATTTATTCATGCATAGATTATATATAATGCATGTTTATTTTTTATATTGTTGTAAATTAAATAAATTATGTAGGTCAGTGCTAATTTAATCCATTTACCAATGAGTCATATTTGTATTGAATTACCCTCACATAATTATTAAATGCATCGAGTTTTAGTTTAGCTTCGTATAATTTCTTGGCTAAATTTAGCTTCAAAGTAAGAATTTGTGTATTATAATTCTCATCGTATAACTTCTTTAATTAATTTCAAATTTTAATGCACTTGTATGTTACAATCGTTGCGAATTAATACGTGGCTATTATGAGCTTTTGTGTATTAATGTGTTGTTGGCAATTAAGAGCCTAACTACTGCACTACTTGTATAGAGAATTTACTTCTAGACATTGGGTCTCACATATAAATAGCTGTCTAACCCTTAGCCGAAGATATTGTGAGAATTTTTTTTTACTTTTCTTTAATTTTGGTTTTTGTTGCTCATTGCAAAAAGATATCTAATCAATCTCTCCATAATCATGTCTCGTAAGAGGTATTTAATCTGGATTTAACTTGCACGAGTTTAGATTTTCAATGCCCCGAGCAAGCTTCAATGCCCTTCTAATTTTATTTTCTTAATCTCTTTTATTTATTTATTCACATTTTAAAATAATAATTTTAATGATATTTATTTTCTATTTAGATAAAAGTTTAAATAAAATATTAGAGTAACATTATATTCATTTGTGAGATGCAGTTTAGTCACACGATAACAAATATGAATAAATCTAGTAATGTATCATTAGCAACATTTTTAGGAATAAATAGAAATAGGACTCGATTTATTGCTAATATTCTGTATACAACTTCGACATATATTTAATGGTAGGGCTTACATGCATAAATATGAAAATTAAACCGCTCCAACTTTATAGATAGTAAACATTGTACATTAGCTTATTTTCTCTTCATTCTTACATTGATCACCACATAAGCTTTATCATAGACTTTGTCAATCACCCCAAAATAAAAGTGCCTCCAATCCTTTTTAAATAAAATGATAACAAATACACTCCATAGTCCTACCAAAAATCCAAGTGTGGCAGGAAGATAATTTGACATCAGATTAGAAGCTGCTTCATCCATCACATCATTGTTGTTGATAGGAAAACAACTATTAATTGTAGGAGCTTCGCAAAGATAAGGATTACCTATATAAATAGACCTATCTTGTAGTGTTTGAAGTTGATTTCCAGTTGGGATAGTGCCTGATAAATTATTGTATGATAAATTCAAATGGTTTAGAGAACTCAACATTGTCAAGCCTTGAGGTATAGCTCCTGATAAATTATTGAATGATAGATCTAGAGTTTCCAATGACTTCATTCCACCAATAGTATTTGGAATCTTACTTGTGAAGTAGTTTCTTGATAGGTTTTATCATTAGGTAAAACCTCTAGAAATAAAGTTGTTTGTGATCCGATGCATGCGCAGAACGAGCAGACGGTAGCTCAATTTCCGCTGGCGTTGGCAGAGTCCCGTGCGGGCGAGGAAAATGACGTCGATGCTGCATGGTGCATCGACGGCAGGCATGTTCTCCACGTGGCTCGGGCACGATTGATGACGGCTTCGAGCAGCGAACCGTCGTCCTCGGGAGCGAACGGGCCGGCAGGCTTCTCGTCCATGGCAATGACAGCCGCATGGCAAGAGGCGGCTAGCGATAGTTTATCTAATTTGTTAATGTTGATTCCTAATATTCTTTATGAGAATATTGAAGCTGTCTATTCGACATCCCACAGATATGCCTCACTCGCCACCTTATAAAAATCATTTCAAAAGTTCTAATCGACGATCTTTTTATAGAATAGATTTTGATATAAAAGTTCTCATACTGAAAAGTATTTCTTCTTCTATCACGAGGAACACACAGGCATTCCTAAAACGTGATGGATCGACAGCATTTTACAATCAAGTGTCAAATCACTTGTACACCAAAAATGACTCTATCTAAAAGGGGTCATAAACAGGGCAAAATCCAGTATCACCTTACCTACTTATCGTCGTGGCAGATGTCTTTGCAAAGTCATTAATCATACTACATATGATGGTTAGTATTCACCTGGACAAGTCCATGAGAAACACAAATGTATTATTAGTTGAAGACTTCACGTCGTTTCCTGAGGCAAGTATTGAAGAAGTCAACAATTTGAAAAGCCTTCTTTCCCCCTTAAATTGTGCACGATATCCACTCTAGTTCCATCTGATATGGATCAGTGGTTCCTATTGATTGTTCCCAACATCTGCCGACATTGCTTTGTGCATAGCGGTCAAACATCCCTTAATTCAATTTCTTTGCCGAGCACCAAGCACTTGCCTCTTTTTCTTTCCTGTTTTATCTGTGAAGTTTCTTTCGGTTTTGCTCAAAGTAACAGTATCGATTCTATCGAAGATGCTTCCTTTCTCGATTCACTTGGCTTTCGACTGAAAATTGAGCTATAAATCCATTTCTTCACTTATCCTCTTCCGTTTGCCTCATCCTATTTGGCCCTAATTCTTCCTGAAATGTGAAGGAAAGTTGAAATTCGACATACTTAAGAAAATTAGAAAAAAGAATAGTGTCTCTTATAACTGTCACGTATCACTGTGTGACAAAGCATTGAACTTTGTGTGCATAATGTTGATTTTGTTGCTTCTACCTGATTGGATTTGCCGGTTCAGTACATGTATAGTGACGTACCCGTAAATCTTTTGGTTTGGATCAATGATTGGACACAAGCTATCTAGGCATGCAGCCAAATAGATACATTTGTAGTTTGGAACTTACCTTGAGCTGTAGGTCAATATGCTCTTAGATGGTTATAACGTGGAAATTCTGATTGTCCAGCTCTTGTATGTTCACAATGTCCTTTGCATGTGAATCCAATATAGTCCGAACTATTATAAATATACCCTTTTGGGCAAATTATAAAATATACCCTTTCATGTATCTAAGTTTATGTATTCAGCCCCATGTTTCCATTATTTGTAGCTAAGACCTCGTTTAAGCTAGAATTCACCCTAAATATGTGCACAATTTGATGTTATCCAATTTGGTCACTCATTTGTTTATTCTGTTCCGATTCACCCTCAAAAATAAAATTAAATATTCTAGGCCAAAATGTCTCACAAGGTTCATAAACACTTGCAATTTGCAAAAACACTTTCCTTTGGTGTATAAAATTATTCAAATAACATAATAATTAATAAAGACTAATACACATATGTTAGAATGTTTAACGCTGGGTGATTTGAATAAACATAAAAATGCCTTGGGTCAAACAAGATTGAATGGATGAGTTCACGGATCAAATTAGAGTAGTATACGTATTTCACAACACTGCAACAGTTCGGCATTATAATTTTTTAGAAAAAAACTTTATATCTGTGTTATTAAAGGAAACTCGGAAAGAGCTTATAAAGGCTGCAATTGAGCTATTATACGATTTGGTTAAATATGTTTGAAAAATATAGTGTTATTAGAGAGTTCCTCATTAAATCATCAATAATGATAGAGGCTCTAGATTCCTTAAAAAAATCTTAATTTATTAATCAAATTATTAGGCTTTAGGTTATACTTAAGTCAGTTTTAAGCACTTAAATGAAAATAATCCCCTATTATATATAAATGATTAAAAATCATTTTGAGTTCATTTGTAGAAGACAACTAAAAGAATAAAGAAACAAGTCTATGAGACCTTGAAAGATTTTTCAAGCTTTATATTTTCTTAAAAATACATGAAAATGATGGTTTAGCTAGACCAAGTGCTTAAGAGCAAGCACAATATATTTTTCTATCCCGGTAAAAATATGAGAAATCCTAAAAATTATTTTCGGGAAAAAAAAAATTGAAATTCGTTAGATAATAGTTATGACAATATGAGGAATAGTAGTTATTTTTTTGTTGATATGGTTGGTGACCTAATGTGATGCAAGATAATTATGGCTGTGACTTCGAAGGTATCCCTTTTGCTAATTAATATACTTGTATATTTTGTGCGAAAAAATCTTATGCTAATTGGGATAAATAGCAAGATTTTTAAAGTATATATATTAGATATCCTTTATAAGACATATATATATATATATATATATATATATATATATATATGTTATAAATTATAATATGGTAATTGCCTAGAGGCAACATACATCCACTCTTACTATGTGTTTCCTTGAACGAAAAATTGGGAGAAAAAAAATAAAAAATAGATTAAATCTAGTAATATTTTGCATCTAGATAAAATGTGTTTTTCATTTTGAACAATTGAATCACCTGCCGTGTCTCCATAAATCAGATTTTAAAGAAATAAAATTTATATTATATATATTAGATACCTTTTATAAAATATATAAGTTTTATAAATTTGAACTGTTGAGTCAATGCCGTGTCTTCCTAAATCAGATTTTAAGGCCGAATAAGTCAAGATGATTATTAAAATTCAAGACTCGAGAGCAACGATGCCGTCCTGACTAAACACCCAGGTTCCTGGCTTCCTGCTAAACAAATTTTCTCTTTCAAGCATGTCAAATCACTTATTTAATTGTGAAAACAAGACCTGATTTTGATGGCATGAGATATATTGTTCACCTCCTAAATCTTCCCGTTAACTACTGTCATTCTATGTTAACTACTGTCATTCTATGAATATGAACTACATCTAATAATTTATTTTATATCTCTCTAATATTAAGAATTCTATTAAAATACGCATAATATAATACAACAATAAACTAATTCAGTGTCTCAAGTCTAAATAATTTTTAAATGATAGAATCCGATGAGAACAAAATAAGAAGCCGGTTTAGTAAACATGTGATAATGATGAATACCTCATCATACTTCCCGAGTTTTATTTTTTTTAATCTATTTTTTTATTGGTTCACTTTTGAGAATAATAATTTTATATTATATTTATTTTATATTCAAATAAAAATTTAAATAAGATATTAGACTAACATTGTATTCATTTGAGAGATGCAGTTTAGTCACACAATAACAAATATCATTCTATGAGTATGTATATATACATGCTAAATCTACTAATGCATCATTAGCAACATTTTTAGGAATAAACAGAAATAGGACTAGATTTATTGCTAAAATTCTTTATACAACTTCAGCATATATTTAATGGTAGAACTTACATGCATAAATGTGAAAATTAAACAGCTCCAACTTTAAAGATAGTAAACCTTGTGCATTAGCTTATTTTCTCTTCGTACCTTGATCACCGCATAAGCTTTATCATAGACTCTGTCAATCACCCCAAAATAAAAGTGCCTCCAATCCTTTTTGAATAAAATGACAACAAACACACTCCATATTCCTACCAAAAATCCAAGTGTGATAGGAAGATAATTTGACATCGGATTAGAAGCTGCTTTATCCATCACATCATTGTTGTTGATAGGAAAACAACTATTAATTGTAGGAGCTCCGCAAAGATGAGGATTGCCTATATAAATAGACCCATCTTCTAGTGTTTGAAGTTGATTTCCAGTTGGGATAGTGCCAGATAAATTGTTGTATGATAAATTCAAATGGTTTAGAGAACTCAACATTGTCAAGCCTTGAGGTATAGCTCCTGATAAGTTGTTAAATGATAGATCTAGAGTTTCCAAAGACTCCATTCCCCCAATAGTTTTTGGAATCTTACCAGTGAAGAAGTTCCGTGAAAGGTTCAAAGTCTGGAGTCCTACAAGAGATCCTAGTTTTTGAGGGATCTCACCACTTAGTCTATTATTAGACAGATCTATACTCTTGAAAAGATAAAGAATGATTGAAATACTAAATTCATCTCCCTTTATATTCAAAGTTATTTCGTCGGTCACCATAATACTATTATCGATTGGGCTTATAACTTGAACAATGGAGTCCATTGTTGTTGATGTGGAAATTATCGCACTGAGATTGCTTAAAGAGGATGGTATTGGCCCTACCAAACGGTTGTTTGCAAGATCAATAACTTGTAACTTGCAAAGTTGTCCAAGTTGAGGGGGAATGTTTCCATAGAACATGTTTGAATGTAGTCGGAGAATAGTCAATTCCTGCCAACTTTGCCCAATCCATGCAGGGATTTGTTCTGAGAAGTTATTATCACCGAGATCAATGACACGTAACCCGCTGCAATTTTGTAATGAAGATGGAATACGCCCATGCAAATTGTTATTATTTAAGTGCAAGGACATTATGCTGGTTAAGCTTCCGAGGGAGCTTGGAATTTCCCCTATGAGCTTATTGTTTCCCAAATGAATGAAGCGAAGATATTCTGCCTCCTGCCAATTACACGGAGGAATTTGTCCAGAAATTTGGTTGTTGGATAAATCTATGGTATAGAGTTGATTCGAAAGGCATATGGACGGTGGAATGCTCCCAATAATGTGATTGTTTGAGAGGACTAATGTATTTGGGAAGTTTAATGAAATTAGGAGCCCAGATAAGAGATTATTTGATAGATCCACTGCACCCATATTTGGCGGCAATTGAGGAACTGATCCCTGGAGTAAATTATTGTGTAAATCAAGAGCGTACAACGTTTCCATATTTTCAAAGGATGATGGTAAAGCACCTGTTATTTTATTTTGGGAGAGATCCACCACGAGTAAGTATGAAGAGAAGTTCCAAAACCAATCAGGCAGAGCATCCTCAATGCTTCCATTTGATAAAGCCAAATGAAAAATAGTTTGCTGCGAACGAATCCATCTTGGAAATGAAGGACCCACCTTGCAAGAGTCCAATACAATGTCTTGCAATTGAAAAGGAGGTACCCAAGTTTCGTCAATTGCAATGTTGAGTAAGTGGTTATCCCTCAAGAACAAATATTGTAATCTAGTTGAGTTGGTGAAGTGGAGCTGGGAGAGAACACCCTCTAGGGAATTCCATGAGAGATCAATGAACACTAGGTTGGATAGCTTGTTGATTTCTAGAGGTATGGAACTAGTAAGCGAATTCTCACCAAGGTCGAGTATTTCTAGACTAGTCAAATTTCCAATCTCAGTAGGTATGGGACCAGAAAATGAGCAGTTGTATAAGGATATTATTGACAGACTAGAGAGGTTCCCTATCTCATTTGGTATGTGACCTCCAAACAAATAATTTCCTTCGAGATCAAGCCATTCTAGGCGAGCTAAACTCCAAAGCTCAGCAGGCAGGGGCCTAGAGAGTGAATTGCCGCCAAGATAAAGGTTCATTACATTAGCTAAATTACCAATTCCAATAGGAATTGTGCCATGAATTTGTGAGTAGCTCAAGTCAAGGGTGGAGAGAGTTGTGAGGTTCCATAGCCAGTTGGGCAAGGTGGAGTTGAAGTTATTGGAACCAAGAATAAGAGAGTTGAGAGCCGTAAGGTTTAGATGGGAGAGAGAAGAGGGTAAATGATTGAGGTCACAACGCCTCAACGCTAGCTCTTGCAAAGAAGGCATCGTGTTCATCACTGTCAACCAATGTTGCGAAACTGCACTGAGGTTCACATTGCTCATGTCAAGGTAGACCAAGTAAGAGAGACTCGAGAGCCAATCCAGGCTATCAGCATGAGAGCTAGATTTCCCTACTGATGCTAGATCGAGATACCTAAGATTGGACAAGTTACCCAAATGCTGAGGGATTTTTCCACCGAAGTTGGACCAGTGAAGATCAAGATACCTCAGTTTATGAAGAGAACCAACCAGATCTGGGATTTGTACGCCACCCAAGTCATTCCAGGTAAGATTTAAGCCTTCCAAGTGTGTTAGAGACAACAACGATGAGCTTAGCATCTCGCCCTGCAAAAGGGAATTTTGAAGGTTGAGTTGCACAACGTGCACCTGACCATTTGTCGTCTGATTGTAGCACACCACGCCGCTCCATCTGCAGCAATCTTGGTCGATAGTCCAGGATGACAAACGGCCATGGGTATCAGTGATGCCGGCTTTGTAGTCAACGGGTGCATCCCTCTATGATGTCGTGCACCCGATCATCGTCCTCCTTGCCCCAACTATGGTGGAGAAGAAGAGAAGAGCACTCAACGTAAAGCTGCAAAGCAAGGAAGAGGAGAGGTACCTGTGTGCGCTCATGTTGTTGGTTGAATTAGCATGCTTTGCCCCTCGCATTGTATATAAGGGAGAGAAGACTACGAACATAGCAAGTGGGAAATGGAATCTGGAAATCCCATTGCTAGTTTTTCAAAAAGTCAATAGTCGAGTCTCCCACGGGTCCTAAAGTGTTGTGGAAATTTGTGATCCTGGACCACGATAAGTCAATAGTCGAGTCTCCCACGGGTCTTAATCGAGTCTCCTTCCTAGAAGCAACTTTCATCATCAAAGCATGTCGAATCCATATTATTTAATTTAGAAAGTAATTCTGAAAATAACTCGTGACTTTGATGATGGAAGATTGTGATCTTAGAGCAGGATAAGTCAACATTTGTACGGAAGTCAAAGCATTGTGAAAAGACGTGCTGGCCAAATTCCCTTCCTGGAAAACTTACTTGCATCCTTCAATCTTTAAATCATGTCATCCAGTTGATATAAAATTATATTTATTTATGTGTTCTTATCCTAGTTGAGATAAATTTATGTCTTTTAGCCAAAATTTTATAGTATATATATAAGATATATATACCTTATAAATTGTAATATAGGCAATTGCCTACGCTAGGGGCAACATACATCCACCCTTGATATCATTAACTACTTAGAATTTAAATCATTCAGTAATTTTCTTAATTAGTGCACAATAGTTGTTTTGGGCCAATAAAATCCTTTAACAAGTGCATAATTTATTATATCTGCAAAAGAATATATTTATTCATATGCTTCTATAAGTTTTCCTATCTTATTCTATTAGTTCATGATATTTTTAACTCAATTATATTTTAGATTTTTGCCTCCATATAAGTTTTATTACCATTATTTTCCCATAACTTTTACTTCATTCTAAATTTTATCATACCTTATATAAGTTAATAATGCAATTCATTAATAATGAATGTTGAGTGGAATTTATAAAAATACCATTTCTTTAAAAATTTTAAGAAATAAATTTTGATCACCTTGCATAATAAATAAATATCTTGGATCAAAAGGGAGAGAGATTTCTTATTGGAACAAATAAACAAGCCAGTTTAGTAAACATGTGATAAAGATGAATAGTTTTCCTTCCTTTGCTTTTTCTTTCATTCCAAGAAAAAAATGGAAAACGAGTCTTTCCTTCCATGTGATGATGATGAATGATCTTACAAAGTGTGAGCAAATACATATATATATATATATATACATATAAAAGACGTCCATCTGAACACAGATTGCAAGCAAGCAACACAGAGAGCAAGAAAACATGAATAAGGACATTGAAATCACAGATTGCTTGAAATTAAAATGAGTGAATCTTTCACACCACCATTCCTTGGACTAAAACTGACAAGGCATCTTGTAAGCAAGTTATAAAAGAACTTGTTTAGCACTATGTGGCGAGAAATTACCCAAGGAATTCAGATACATCTCCAATTCCTGCAAGTATGAAAGGTTGGGGGACCTTCCCGTGCAAAATCCTGAAACAAAGAGGTACAATACTGATGTAGTGTATTTGAATTCATTGATTTAGAGTTATGCATTATTTTTTCTCAAAAAGATTGTAATGTAAAGTCTAGCATTTCAATTTTATCAGTCCTTACGTAGCTTGATAATGCAATTCATTGATTAAATGGTGGTATGCTATATATGGTACTTTTGCACAATTGATTTTTTTTTTCTAATTTAGCAAGTCATTAAGGTTGCATATCTAAAACCAAAAAAAAAATTAGGAGGGAGTAAAAAATAGAACTTAAATGTGTATATTAATTTGTCTTATTTATAAATATAATTTAAAATAAATTTTATTTATCTTCTAGATACATATTATTTATTTGTTACAATATTTATTCATATGTAGATTATATATAGTGCATATTTATTTTTTATATTATTGTGAATTAAATAAATTATGTAGGGCATGCTATATTAATCTATTTACAAATGAGTCATATTTGTATTGAATTTTTTTAACATAATTATTTACAAATGAGTCATATTTGTATCTTATTCTATTAGTTCATGATATTTTTAACCCAATTATATTTTGGATTTTTGCCACCACATAAGTTTTATCTCATTCTAAATTTTATCATACCTTATATATGTTAATAATGCAATTCATTCATAATGGGCAAATGATAGAATTTTGTGTAGAATTTCTAGAAAGATTGTCTATTTTAAAATTTTAAGAAATAAATTTGAAACTTTTGGATCACCTGCATAATATAATCTCTTTTGTGATTAAAAGAAGTAGAGATTTGATTGCATCGTTTTCATGAAGTCAAGTCTCCTGCGGGTCCTCAGGGTTGTGGACATTTGTGATCTTGAGTAGGATTAGTCAACGTTAGTATTTAAATTGAAGACTCGAGAACATCGACGACTTGACTAATCCTCCTTCCTCGAAACAACTTTGATCTTTAAGGCATGTTAAATCCCCATTATTTAATTCAGCGTGTAATTCTGAATTGACTCGAGAACTCGAGAAGTAGCTGTGTGTGCTCATAGTGTTGGTTGAATTGGCTCTCTTTTCTCCTATATATATCGAAGACAATAGATGCATGAACTGGGAGATGGAATTCGGAAACCCTATTATTAGTCTTTCATGAGGTCAATAGTCAAGCCTCCCGCGGGTCTTCTATGTCGGAATTTGTGATGTTGGAGAGGTACAAGTCAACATTATTAGTAAAATTTGAATTAAGACTCACAACTATTTAGTTTAGAGTAATACATTTTTTTTTCTCAAAAAGATTATAATGTAAATTCTAGCATTTCAATTTTATCATTCCTCATGTAGCTTGGTAACGTAATTCACTGATTTAGAGCAAATGGTGGTATGCTATTATATATGGTACTTTTGCACAATTGATTATTTGTTTTGCTGATTTAGCAAGTCATTAAGGTTGCATATCTTAAAAAAAAATATTAGAAGGAGATAAAAAATAGAACTTAAATTTGTATGACTGTATCTTAATTTGTCTTATTTATCAATATAATTTAAAATAAATATTATTTATCATCTAGATGTATATTATTTATTGTTAAATTATATAATCCATTATTTTTTATATTATTGTGAATTAAATAAATTATGTAGGTCATGGTTGATTAATCCATTTACAAATGAGTTATATTTGTATTGAATTATTCCCACATAATTATTAAATGCATTCAGTTTTAGTTTTGCTTATAAGAATATATAATCTGTATGATTATAATTCTCATCGTATAATTTTTCGGCTAAATTTAGCTTCAAAGTAAAAACACCCAAACAAACTTGCCCTCTCTGTATATTAAAAAAAAGTCTTATATGTTGGAAAAAAAATTAAAATTTCTTTAATTAATTTCAAATTTTAATGCACTTGGATGTTACAATCGTTGTGAATTAATACGTGGCTATTATGAGCTTTTTTGTGTATTAATGTGTTAAGTGAGCCCAACTACTGCACTACATGTATAGAGAATTTACTTCTAGCCATTGCGTCTCACATATAAATAGAATAGCTGTCTAACCCTTGGCTGATGATATTCTGAGAAATTTTTTTCTTTTTCTTCTTTTCTTTAATTCTGGTTTGTGTTGCTCATCTCTAAAAGGACATCTTATCTGCATCTCCACAATCTTGTCTCATAAAATATCTGGATTTAACTTGCACTGAGTTTGGATTTTCACCCAAGGAGGGCAAGGTTCAATGCCCTCTTAGTTTTATTTTCTTAATCTCTTTTATTTATTTATTCACATTTTAAAATAATAATTTTAATGATATTTATTTTCTATTTAGATAAAAGTTTAAATAAAATATTAGACTAACATTATATTCATTTGAGAGATGCAATTTAGTCACACGATAACAAAAATAACTAAATCTAGTGATGTATTATTAGCAATATTTTTAGGAATAAATAGAAATAGGACTAGATTTATTGCTAAAATTCTTTATACAACTTCGGCATATATTTAATGGTAGGGCTTACATGCATAAATATGAAAATTAAGCAGTTACAACTTTAAAGATAGTAAACATTGTACATTAGTTTATTTTCTCTTCATTCTTATCTAGATCGCCATGTAAGTTTTATAATATACTTTGTCAATCACTCCAAAATAAAAGTGCCTCCAATCCTTTTTAAATAAAATGATAACAAATACACTCCATAGTCCTACCAAAAATCCAAGTGTGGCGGAAGATAATTTGACATCGGATTAGAAGCTGCTTCATCCATCACATCATTGTTGTTGATAGGAAAATAATTATTAATTGTAGGAGCTCCACAAAGATGAGGATTGCCTATATAAATAAACCCATCTTCTAGTGTTTGAAATTGATTTCTAGTTGGAATAGTGCCCAATAAATTATTGTATGATAAATTCAAATGATTCAGAGAACTCAACATTGTCCAGCCTTGAGGTATAGCTCCTGATAAGTTGTTAAATGATAAATCTAGAGTTTCCAAAGCCTTCATTCCATCAATAGTTTTTGGAATCTTACCAGTGAAGTAGTTTCGCAAAAGGTTCAAAGTCTGGAGTCCTCCAAGAGATCCTAGTTCTTCAGGGATCTCACCACTTAGTCTATTATTAGAGAGATCTATACTCTTGAAAAGACAAAGAATTATTGAAATACCAATTTCTATCTCCCTTTATATTCAAAGTTACTTCTTCAGTCACCATAATGTTTCTTCTAATTGGTCTCATAACTTGAAAAGTGTCCATTGTTGTTGATGTGGAAAGTACTGCACTAAGATTGCCTAAAGAGTGTGGTATTGACGCTACCAAACGGTTGTTTGCAAGATCAATAACTTGTAACTTGCAAAGTTGTCCGAGTTGAGGGGGGATGTTTCTATAGAACATGTTTGTATGCAGTCGGAGAATAGTCAATTCCTACCAACTTTGCCCAATCCATGCAGGAATTTGTTCTGACAAGTTATTATCACCGAGATCAACAACATGTAATCTACTGCAATTTTGTAGCAAAGATGGAATAGGCCCATGGAGATTGTTATTATTTAAGTGCAAGGACCTTATGCTAATCAAGCTTCCAAGGGAGCTTGGAATTTTCCCTGTGAGCGTATTGTTTCCCAAATGAATGAAGTGAAGATGTTTTTCCTTCTGCCAATTACAAGAAGAAATTTGTCTAGAAATTAGGTTGTTGGATAAATCTATGATCTCGAGTTGATTCGAAAGGCATATGGACGGTGGTATGCTCCCAACAATGTGATTGTTTGAGAGGAGAAAGATATTTGGGAAGTTTAATGGTATTAGGGGCCCTGATAAGAGATTATTTGATAGATCCACTGCCCTGATATTAGGCGGCAATTGAAGAATTAATCCCTCGAGTAAATTATTGTGTAAATCAAGAATGTCCAACCCTTCCAGATTTTTAAAGGATGATGGTAAAACACCTGTTATTTTATTTAGGGAGAGATCCACCATAAATAAGGATGAAGAAAAGTTCCAAAACCAATTAGGCAAAGTGTCCTCAATGCTTGTGTTTGAAAAATACAAAAATTCAATAGTTTGCTGCAAACGAATCCATCTTGGAAATGAAGGACCCAACTTGCAAGAGTTCAATATAATTAATCTCAACTGAAAAGGAGGTACCCAAGTTTCATCAATTGCAATGTTGATTAGGTGGTTATGGTTATCACTCAACCACAACGCTGTTAATTTGGTTGAGTTGGTGAAGTGGAGCTGGGAGAGAACACCTTCTAGGGAATTTCTTGAGAGATCAAAGCCCTTTAGGTTGGATAGCTTGTTGATTTCTAGAGGTATGGAGCTAGTTAGCGAATTATCAGGAAGGAAGAGTGTTGCTAGATGAGTCAAATTTCCAATCTCAGCAGGTATCATATTACTAATATTACTAATAGACTAGAGAGGTTCCCTATCTCATTTGGTATGTGACCTCCAAACAAATAATTTTCTCCGAGATTAAGCCATTCTAGGCGAGCCAAACTCTAAAACTCAGCAGGCAGAGGCCCAGAGAGTGAATTGCGGCCAAGCTGAAGGAACATTAGATTAGCTAAATTACCAATTCCTGTAGAAATTGTGCCATAAATTTGTGCGTTGTCTAAGTCAAGGGTGGATAGAGTTGTCAGGTTCCATAGCCGGTTGGGCAAGGTGGAGTTGAAGTTATTGTCAAGAGAAAGAGAGTTGAGAGTCGTGAGGTTTAGATGGGAGAGAGAAGAGGGTAAATGATTGAGGTTGCAACCACTCAACGCTAACTCTTGCAAAGAAGGCAATGGCGTTCATCACTGTCAACCAATGTTGGGAAACTGCACTGAGGTCCCAAATTCCAGGCTATCAGCATAAGAGCCAAGAGCCAAGAGCCAATCCAGGCTATTAGCATAAGAGCCAAATTCCAGGCCATAAGCATAAGAGCCAAATTCCCATTCTGATCCTAGATTGAGATAGCGAAGATTGGACAAGTTACCCAAATGGTGAAGGATTTTTCCACCGACGCTAGACGAGCCAAGATCAAGATACCTCAGTTTATGAAGAGAACCAACCAAATCTGGGATTTGGACGCCACGCAAGTCACTTCGTCTAAGATTTAACCTTTCCAAGTGTGTAAGAGACAACAACGACGAGCTCAGCATCTCGCCCTTCAAAATGCCATATTGGAAAGCCAACTTATAATCTTCGTAAGGGTTTTGAAGGTTGAGTTGCACAACGTGCACCTCGCCATTTGTCGTCTGATTGTAGCACACCACGCCGCTCCATCTGCAGCAATCTTGGTCGATAGTCCAGGATGACAAACGACCAGTGGCATCAATGATGCCGGATTTGTAGTCCTCTCTGATGTCGTGCACCCAATCATCGTCCTCCTCCTTGCTCCGGCTACCGTGGAGAAGAAGAGAAGACCACTCAACATAAACCAGCAAAGCAAGGAAGAGGAAAGGTACTTGTGTGTGCTCATGTTGTTGGTTGAATTAGTATGCTTTGCCCCTCGCATCGTTTATATGGAAGAGAAGACATATACCATGTGGGGAAATCCCGTTATTAGTTTTTCACAAAGTCAATAGTGAAATCCTCGTAACAACAATTCTCAACCACCAAGGCTTGCTCATATATTTAGTTTAGAGTTATAAATTTTTTTTCTCAAAAAGATTGTAATGTAAACTCTAGCATTTCAATTTTATCCGTCCTTGCGCCACTTGATAATGCAATTCGTTCACTTCCTATATGCATGATAATGTAATTTTATCCGTACTTTTGCGCAATTGATTTTTTTTTTCTGATTTTCCAAGTCATTAAGGTTGCATATCTAAAACCAAAAAAAAATTAGGAGTAGTAAAAAATAGGACTAAAATGTGTATCTTAATTTGTCTTATTTATAAATATAATTTGAAATAAATATTATTTATCTTCTAGATATATATTTTTTATTTGTTACAATATTTATTCATATGTAGATTATATATAGTGCATATTTATTTTTATATTATTATGAATTAAATAAATTATGTAGGCAATGCTAGATTAATCTATTTACAAATGAGTCATATTTGTATTAAATTATTCTAACATAATTATGTAGGCCATGCTAGATTATCTCTTTTAAAATTTTAAGAAATAAAAATTTAAACTTTTGTATCACGTGCATAATATAATCTCTTTTGTGATTAAAAGAGGTAGAGATGTGATTGCATTGTTTTTCATGAAGTCAAGTCTCCTGCGGGTCTTGAGGGTTGTAGGAATTTGTGATCCTCCAGCAGGATAAGTCAACATTACTATTTAAATTGAAGACGCGAGAACATCGACGATTTGACTAATCCTCTTGCCTGGAAATAATTTTCGACATCAAAGCATGTCAAAGCTCTATTACTTAATTCAGTAATTAATTCTGAAAATAACTCCTAACTTTGATGATGGAAGTTTGTGACCTTGGATAGAGGTGGCCAACGGTGCGGGCCGCCCTCTATCCAACAGGGGCGGCTTGCACGGCCCGTTGACCAAGTCAACATGATATGGGCGGTTCGTAGACCAAGTCAATGTGCCGCGGGTGGCCCATAGCCTGGCTCGGATCGTGCTAGGCCGAAGGATCACAGCACGAGGGCCGAGCCGGGCATGGCCCACAAGCGAGCTGGGCTCGGCATGGCACACGGGCCGGGCTAGGCACAACACGCGTAATTAATATTTTTTTATTATTTGGCGCTAAAATTTAAATTTTTACGTATGTTATTTTACATTTATACCCTCTTAAAGTATCTAAAAAATTTAAATTTAAAGGTATAATTGTCTTTTAGCTCTAAAATTATTATTTTATTTTCTTTTAATAATATAAAATAGAGGATAAATTTGTAAATTTACACTCATTTCATCTCTATAAATTCTAGATAGTTCCTTATATTTTCACACACAAAATTTTAGTTTGAATTATTTTTTTATTACATTCCTCTTAATCATGTGAGTTTCAATTACTTTGTTAATTGTGTTTGCAGTTTGGCAGGTGAGCACGAGGCATAGAGAAAAATGGCAGATAATAGAAGAGTGAAGATAATTATTATTCTGTCAAATTCTCAACGTTTGATCTTCCTTACGTTAACCTTAAATTTCTTCAATGCTGAACAATGGAGAATCACTATTTTAAGTGTTATCGGACGTGTTGCTCAAATCATACAAATTGATGTATTCAGGTTTGAAGAACACTTTATCCATTTATCTGATCATGCAAGACAAGAATTTTTGGCTTCTCCCTCCCCTTCTGGGGCTGAGATTGAGATAGAGGTTGAGGACTTTGAAATAAATGATAGTGAGGAGGATAGTGATAATATCAACGATGAGCCGGAGCAATATATCGAAACAAACCAAGCACAAGAGTCACTTGAGTTTTTTAATATTGAAAAAGGAGATAGAGCTGAAAACATGGAGTGCACAATATACATAAAGAAGATGGAGCACGGAGAGCAAGTATGCTTAACACAATGCTCGCACATCTTCTATAGTAGCTGCTTGCGTCGCTGGCTATTGGTCAATTGTTTATGCCCATTATGTCGGAAATTGATTTAAGATTAAATGTATAATTTATGAATATGAAATTTAATTGAGTTAGTTTTTTTACTTTAGTCATGTGTTGTTAATAAATAAATAAATATTAATTTAATAAAATATATTAAAATTAAAATTATATATTTTTAAAAATTTGTGCAACATACATAATTTTTAATTTCTTATTTTTTTAATTTTTTCTTATTTTATATATTTTAATTAATTAATAATTTGTATATTTTTAAAATTTATTTTAATTAAAATTTTATATTATTTTTATATTCAGCACGCGGGCCAAAGTCAGCTCGTGGGCCAAATTCGAGTCGGGCCAGGCACGGCGCGCCTGCCGAATCCTGACCCGTTGGGCCGGATTAAACCCGCGTGCCGGATCTGGGCCGAGTGAATGCTTGAGCCATGCCTAGACCGACACGACTAATTGTGCCACGGGCCGTGCTGAGCCTAGAGATTTTTCCACCGTGCCGTGCACAGCACGATTGTAAACAGGCACCGCTCGTTTAGGAGGCAAGCCCGGGCCCGGGCTGGCCCGAGCACGACCCATGGCCACCACTAACCTTGAACAGGATACGTCAACACTGTATGAAAGTGAAAGCATTGTCATGGTCAAATTTTCTTCCTGGAAAACTTACTTGTATCCTTTAATCATATGTCACATCATTTTAAAATTCGATAGGCAGTGTAATCATCTGATCTAGCGGCGGATCTGAATTCTGGGCAAAATTATATTTATATATTTTTTTTGTGTAAGTTGGGATAAATTTATATCTTTTAGTCATATTTTTTTGTTATATATATTAGGTACCTTTATAAAATACATGTAATTGCCCATCCTAGAGGTAGCATGCATCCACCTTTGATGTGATCAACTATTTAGAGTTTAAATCATTCACTAATTTTCTTAATTAGTGGACAATAGTTGTTTTGAGCCAATAAAACCCTTTAACAATTGCATAATTTGTTATATTTGTAAAATAATATATTTATTCTTATGCTTCTAAAAGTTTTCGTATCTTATTCTATTAGTAGATGATATTTTAACCCAATTATATTTTGGATTTTTGCCTCCACATGAGTTTTATTACCTTAATCTTCCCATAACTTTTATCTCATTCAAAAGTTTATCATACCTTATATAAGTTAATAATGTAATTCATTCATAACGTGCAATAACTTTTTTCTCATTCAAATGTTTATCATACATTATATTAATTAATAATGTAATTCATTGATAACGGGCAAATGATAGAATTTTGTGTAGAATTTTTAAGAAGATTATCTCTCCAAATTTAAAAAATAAATTTTGAACTGTTGAGTCAATGCCGTGTCTTCCTAAATCAGATTTTAAGGTCGAATAAGTGAACATGATTTTTAAAATTGAAGACTCGAGAGCAACGACGCCGTGCTGAGATTTTACTCATATTTCCTGGATCACGATGAACATCCTTCCTGCAAAACAATTTCTGTTTCAAGCATGAAAAATCACTTTACTGAATTCTCACCGCTTAGTGTTGGGTTTTACTCATATTTCCTGGATCGTGATGAACATCGGCAATTATTTATCAAAGTAGAATCTTTTGTTTTTCAACGCCTGTCTGTCAGTTTAATAAGGTAAATTAAAGAATTTTCTTTCTTCTGTATAGATTTTGATCTTTTATAGAATTCTTTCTTTTACCAATTGACTTATCTGCAACTCAATTTTTACTATAGCAATAACAACCACTCGACTTACTCGGAACTCAAGTTTTACTACAGCGAAAATAAATTATAAATTTCGTATCTTGCTTAAGCAGTACAGCCAGTGGCGAAATAAGGCTTTGGAGTTTTACCAGGTAACAAGCCTATTGGCTAAATAAGTCTTTGGAGTTTTACCAGGTAACAAGCCTTTCACTTTCTTCTGATTTTTTTACACACAAATTCTGTATTTACTCTTGTGAGTTTTTTTTAACAAGACTCTTTACTTCTTCCCTCTTTCTCTCTCTCTTTTTTGTAGAATCTCCTTCACCACCTAACTTACTCAGAGCTTAATTTTTATTCTAGCGGTTTTGTATCTTGTGATCGCTTGCAACAACACAGCAAAAGGGAAGACAAGGCTTTGGAATTTCATCCTGTGATAAGTCTTTCACTTTTTGCTGATTTTTATTTCTCTTTTCGCGGATAAATTCTGTTTTATGCAATTTGACGAGCTTCTTCCTCTTGTGAGTTTTTTTTTTTTAAATTAGATTTTTTGCTTCTTCTCTTATTTATAATTGATTTCATTGCTGCTTAGTCTTTTTCGATAATCAATTTCACCGCATATAGGCTTTGAAATTAACCTCGGTGCGTGAGTGTAATTAGCATACTCATAAGGCCTAAAATAAAGAAAAAATTAACATAAAAATAATCATGGTCCTGAGTATAATTAGCACACTCATAAAACCTAAAATAAAAAAATTATCACACTTTTTCTTTTTAGCTTTTATTTGCTTATGTCCTCTTTTTCGCAGCCTCTCGGTTTTCTCTTCCTTTTGGCCAAAGTCAGCTCGTGGCCAAATATATGTATATATATTAGTTTTTTTTTTCATAAAGTCGATTTCCTTGTCTCATAGGGGTCACTTCGATGTGGAAATTTGTGATGTTGGAGCAGGACAAGTTAACATTATTAGAAAAATTTGAATTAAGACGCATAACAAGTCTCAACCACCAAGCTTTGCTCATATATTTAGTTTAGAGTTACATTTTTTTTTCTCAAAAAGATTGTAATGTAAATTCTAGCATTTCAATTTTATCGGTCCTTGTGTAGCTTGATAATGCAATTCGTTCACTTACTATATGCATGATAATGTAATTTTATCTGTACTTCTGCATAATTGATTTTTTTTTCTGATTTAGCAAGTCATTAAGATTGCATATCTAAAACAAAAAAAAAATAGAAGGGAGTAAAAAATAGAACTTGAATGTGTATCTTAATTTGTCTTATTTATAAATATAATTTAAAATAAATATTATTTATCTGCTAGATATATTTTATTTATTTGTTACAATGTTTATTCATATGTAGATTATATATAATGCATATTTATTTTTTATATTATTGTGAATAAAATAAATTATATAGGTAATGCTAGATTAATCTATTTACAAATGAGTCATATCTATATTAAATTATTCTAACATAATTATTTACAAATAAGTCATATTTGTATCTTATTCTACTAGTTCATGATATTTTTAACCCAATTATATTTTGGATTTTCCCCTCCACTTAAGTTTTATCTCATTCTAAATTTTAGCATACCTTATATAAGTTAATAATGCAATTCATTGATAATGGGCAAATGATAGAATTTTGAGTAGAATTTCTAGAAAGATGATCTCTTTTAAAATTTTAAGACATAAATTTTAAACTTTTGGATGACCTGTTTAATATAATCTCTTTTGTGATTAAAAGAGGTAGAGATGTGATTGCATCGTTTTTCATGAAGTCAAGTCTCCTGCGGGTCCTGAGGGTTGTGGAAACTTGTGATCCTTGAGCAGCAGGATAAGTCAACATTACTATTTAAATTGAAGACACGAGAACATCGACGACTTGACTAATCCTCCTTCCTCGAAACAATTTTCAACATCCAAGCATGTCAAATCCTTATTACTAAGTTTAAATCATTTACTAAGTTTCACCACCTTTGATGTCATCAACTATTTAGAGTTTAAATCATTTACTAAGTTTCTTAACTAGTGGACAGTAGTTGTTTTGATGTCATCATCAACTATTTAGAGTTTAAATCATTCACCATCAACTATTTAGAGTTTAATTCTGTAATTAAGTCTGAAAACAAGACTAGATTTTGATGGCGTGAGATACATTGTTCACTTCTTATATGCATGATAAATCACCCAGTTAATCACTTTCATTTTATGAATATGAACTACAACTAATAATTTTTTTTTATCTCTCTAATACTAAGAATACTATTAAAGTCCACATAATATAACATTGCAATAAACTAATTCAGTGTCTCAAACTCTAAAGAATTTTTAAATGATAGAATCTGATTAGAAGAAATTAAGAAGCCAGTTTTGTAAACACGTGATAATGATGAATACCTCATCATTCTCGTATTCCCCATAATTATAAACACAAATCTAGATTTAATCTCTAAAGTATGATAGTTTATCTAATTTGTTAATGTTGATTCCTAATAAACCTTTTATTAAAAATACTTGAGATCATATCGTAAATACCAATCATGTCATGTGCCAGTGTGGTCATTTTTGGTCATTTGAAAATATGGTTTGACCTTTTTTTTAAATTCATCTTATAAAAATAAGATTTTTATTTAAATGGGTTCTGACTTTCAATGAACACAAAAATTCATTGTTAATTACCACTGAAAGTCGAGTATCTTTGATTGAGAGATCTATGTCATGAAATAAAATAAAAATAAAATGATTGAACAATATGATTCATTAAACATTAAAACAAAAAAAATACATCATGATTTCAAAAAGAAAAATGACAAAAGAAAAAAGTCTTCGTCAACTTGGATGATTCGTGTCTGCCAAATACCCGAACTTGCAATGGCT
Source organism: Costus lasius (assembly GCA_027563935.2). Lineage (NCBI taxonomy): Eukaryota > Viridiplantae > Streptophyta > Magnoliopsida > Zingiberales > Costaceae > Costus > Costus lasius. The sequence goes on from CM050453.2 coordinate 105,745,026, forward strand.
TATTAGATATTTTAGATTTAAAAGGGATCCAGTCTCAATGACTTGTCAGATGTTCATTTTGAGAAATATCCGGCCTCAATGGCTTGTTTTCGAATATATTTCTTCTGCAGCGGGATTCGACCTCTGGACATAACCCTCATGAGTCATGACCTTTAACCATTTGAGCTGCAATTAATTAACCATTTGAGCTTGACCAACGAGTTAAGCGATCATTTCATAACATTGTATACCATACATTTCATTTATATATTGGATTCAACGCACTGTTACTTATTTTAATTCATGGTATTAGTCAATTTTATTTATTGTGAAAATATATATTGACTGCTTATTGAAAATCCATTACTTGCATATTTTACAGTTTTATTCCTTATAGACATTGTCTAAACTTAAATATTCTTTTGACTCCATGAGAAACTAGAAAAAATCATTTGAAATTCTTTCGAATGTGGGGGTGGTTGACTAAGGGCAATACACTAGAACTCAAAAGGAAAGAATTTAGACTTAAACCTGTTGATCTAGAATTTTCCCTAGACTCTAATACATATAAATGTCTAAGTAAAGTGTGATAATAAATTGAGTAGACATGTTAAGATTAGAAAGGAAAAAAAAAACTATTTGATGATTGGTATTACATGATGATGATAATATTGTTGATTGCCTCACTAAAGGTTTGTTTCAAACCTAAGTGGTGGCCTCATCAAGGGGAATGAGGGTTTGTCCATAATGGGCCCTCTTACAATGGCAACCCAACCTCCGTGATAGGTAGACCCTGGAAAGAGGTTCAATGGGTAATAACAAGCTGACTGGTTGGCCAAGGAGTATCAACTAAAATTTGTTAAAACACTATTGTGTTTATTGGAGTTTTGTAAAACTTTAATACCCTATTCCTAAGGTGATTCTGTACTCCTATGTAGATGTAAGGTTGAGTATAACTCTTAAAGAAACCCAAAGGTATATCCTAGGAAGTGCCTTTACACACTTCCTCATAGGGTTCTCCTATATGTAACCTCTCCGTATACGGCCGCGGAATAGAGACTGGACCTCTCTAGCTAAGTGGAGGTTACATGAAAAGAAGATTATGCGTATGGCCAAAAATGCGCAACACCGCGACACAAGGTTGCTGTATCGTGTGTGCACCGTTCAACGTTGGGTCAAAGGGAATGTAGTTCAAGACCTGGTTCACTATATTTCTTCCAATGGAGTTCCGTGTACTAAGTGTGAAAAGCATGACTTTTCCCTGACCGTGTGATATAGGCATTTGACATCTCTTTTTCTTTAATTTGAACTTTTTGTGTTTTGTGGGGGATTGTTGAAACTTTTAGGGAAAACCCAAAAAGCCCAAACCCATTAAGGGCCCCGTAATGTTTGTTTATTTATTTTATCGGGCACTAATTTACTGATTATTAATTTTTGCCCAAATATTATTTATTTGCTATTTTTGGTAAATAATTAAGACATATTAAACTTGTCTTAATTATGGCAGAACGCCTACTCATTTAGGGGCAGGTGTGCGTCACGTAGCCAACCAGAAATAGCCTCTACCCGATGGCACCTCTCACTATATATGGAGATGTGCCTCGCCGGTCTAGAGTATATATTCTCATTCGCTCTTCTCTCTCGCGCTTCTCTTTTTTGCTGTCAGCCAAAAGCTCCTTGTGTTAAACTGCTACACCGATGCGCCGGTAGTAGCAGCATCCTGGTTGAATCTTCGAGGCTACAGTTCCGGACGACACCCGCGCGAGGGACGGAATCTGCCTAAAGACAGATTCGCAAGAATCGCCTCCAGGTTTTTTCATTTCAGTTATTTACTATTATTTTTACAGGATTAGGAACAACACATCTGTCATAGGTCATGGAGAAAAATCTGAGTTGTGTTGTAACAACATTGAGGAACTACGCCCCGATACGAAATATCGACGTACGCACTTCCCAAACAACGTTATTAACAATACACATCAGGCATTTATCATTCACGACTATGTTTGAATGAGTTGAGTGCATGAGTTGGGTGAACGAGCCGTGGGGTTAAACGTTCGAAGTTTGGATGAACAGGGCGAGGAGCCAAAGTGTTCGAAATTTGATAGCTGATTTGTAAATCTGCTTAGATCCAGATTTCTGATTGATAATTCGAAATCAATTTCAGAAAGATCTGACTCAATTTGGTAAGAGTCGATGTTCGGATCATTTTGAGAGTTATTCGATTGACTTAGATATGCTCAAATCAATTTCAGCCTTTGATCAAACTCATCAAGACTGTTCAGTTAGATTCGCATATCCGTTTCAATTCAAGTCTTAGATCGAAAATCCGATATCATATTCGGAAAGACCAAATTCTATTTGATAGGGATCGACTCCTTGATCATGTCAAAAGTCAACTGATTGACCTAAATATGCTCCGATCAATTTCGGCCGTTGATTTAGATTCAAATATGATTTATCACAACCGTCAATATAAATTCACATATTTCTATTGATTCAAGTCTTAGATCGAAGATCTGATACCAAAATTGGAAAGCTCAGGTTCGATATAGTACGAATCAATACCTTGATCATGTCAAAAGTCAACTGATTGATCTTGATATGCTTAGATCAATTTCAGCCGTTGATGTAGATTTAAATTTAATTTATCACGACCTTTCATTTAAATTCGCAGATCCGTTTCAATCCAAGTCTCAGATCGAAAATCTAATATAATATTTGGAACGATCTGGTTCGATATAGAAGGAATAGACACTTTGATCATGTCTAAAGTCAACCGATTGATGGAGATATGCTTTGATCATTCTCAGCCGTTCATTTATTTTATATTCAGATCTGAATCATTGATGAAATCTGAATCTAGACCGTTGATCTGATTTGAATCTGGACCGTCGATTTTATTTAAATCTGGACCGTCCGATTAAAGTCTGATTTAATCTGATCCACTCGATTTCGAAATTAAATTGGATTGGTCCGAACCGTTCGATTAAACTTTAATTAATCTGGTTCGTTAGTTCTGATGCATATCTGGACTATCGGTTTTAAGTAAACGAATTCTAGCCGTTGGATTAAAATGATTTGATCAGGTTGATTTAGACCGTCCGATTTCAAGTGGAACGATCTGAAGCGTCAATCTAATTCGGATCTGGACCGTTGGTTTAACTTAGACGAATCTCAGCCATTGGATTCATTTTTTATCTCAACAATTGGATATTAGTTGGAGTAATCTGGACCATTAGATTTGGGAGGATGGTGACCGTCGATTGTAGAGAATGAATCATAGTCGTCCAATGTTTTAAATCGTCTCTCTCGACGAAGGCAGCGGCGGACGAAACTAGGGTTCGTCGCCGCCGGCAGCTTGCTGCGTCTTTGATCAATCGACTCTAGTAATACGTTCTCTATGTCGAGAAGAACTTATGGCCGGAGTTTAAAGCCGTCCGGTGAAGTATTGGCGGCGAATCGACGATTTTAGCATAAACACAGTCGTCGGCATAAAAACTTCCGAATCCGGTGATCAGACCGTCAGATCGTTTGGTCTGTCGGTACGCATACTCAAGGAGAGGGTATGGCCGAAGTTTGATCTTGATCGGCTGGCTGGATTTGACGGAAGATTCATCCGAATATTCTGAGTCGCGACGGTTGTGCGATGAACAGTATTTTTTTTTAATTGATATTTTTTTACTAGAATATCATTCTCTAGGATTTAGTCCGGAGTTTACTCTCCATAAAAGCCATTTTCGTAGGGGTATCCTCTCCGATTTAATATGGAGTTCACTCTCCGAGTCTCAGTAAAAGTGATTTTTGTAGAAGTATCCTCTCCGATTTATTATAGAGTTCACTCTCCATATAAATAATTTTCATAGGAATATCCTCTCCGATTTGGTATGGAGTTCACTTTCCGTAAAAGTATTTTCATAGAAATATCCTCTCCTATTTGATATGGAGTTCACTCTCCATGAGAATAAAGTGAAGAAGAAGAAGAGAGATAAAAAGATATACCTACGAAAAAAAATCTCTCTCTAGTTGAAGCAGAGGGTTTCTGGGATGGTTTTCCAGGAGTTCGATCTCTCTGTGGAGGAGATCAAGGTGTGCAGACGTCTGTATCGACGGTAGGTCGAGCAGGGGAAGGGAGGCAGGATGGCTGTCAGTATGCGATTGCTTAATGGAGACCTCGGAGGGAAACAGTGGGTGCAGGTGTCCGTAGCTATGGTGGAACGAGCTGGGGAAGAAGATGCGGGATGGCTTTTGGTATTCGACGATTTGATGGAGATCACGGAGGGGAACAGCGAGCGCAGGTGTCCGTAACTATGGTGCAGGTGAGGTGAGACGCAGGTATCAGACGTGGATATGTAGGGAAATGCTTCGGGGTTCGATAACTATGCGCAGCGGGTCTGAGGGAAGGCTTCTGGAATTTAATCTCTTAGAGGAGGAGATCAGAGCGGGCAGAGGGTTTCTGGTATCCAGCTTCTCAGTGGAAGATACGGGGAAGGACTGGGGTACCAGGGCAGTAGCTACGGGGAAATGGAGCAGGGGTTGATGCAGCAAGTTATGGGAAGTTTCTGGTGTACAGCCGCTCGGTGGTGGTCGCGACAATGGTAGGGGTGCAGGGAGCTGTAGCTACGTTGCAGCGTGGTAATGGAATGGCAGCGGAGATCAACTTGTAGGGGAAGGCAGCGGAGAACAGCAGGGGTCTGCAGTTACGGGAAAGGGAGCAGGGGAGTGATGCAGCATGGTTAGGGGATGGCAGCGGATGTTCAGCTGGTAGGTGGAGGCTGCGGAGACAGCAGGGGTCTGCAGGTACGGGAACGGGAGCAGGGGAGTGAGGCAGCGTATGGATGGGATGGATTCCGATATTCGGCGTCTCGATGGAGGGGAAGCAGCAAGTTTATGGGATGATATATGGTATTCTACGTCTGGGTGGAGGTTACGGGGCAAGTAGGGTTCGGACGTCTATGACTGCGTTCTGTAACATCCCACATTCTTAACCCCAAACAAATGGCACAATTCACAAATGATACAGGATGTTTCATATAAGATCGATCATATGCTAGGTAAAACCGAGTTCAAGAAAACACGATCTGAAAAATTTCCATAAATCCATACACACAAATTCACAAAACTCAAATCTCATAAGGGTACCTGCCACCACGCAATCCTTGCACTAGACATATGCAAGGCAATAGTTATATCAAAACCGATTCAAATTCATAAAATCCATAAAGGTACCTGCCACCAGGCAATACTTGCACTAGACATATGCAAGTTACAGGGTATATCAAAACCGATTGCATCGAATATACAACAAGCCGAAATTCAAAACAAAATCACAAAATCGATTTTATAAACTCATACCAAACACCGAAACCAGGCTGAAGCCCGCGGTGACACAAAAATCAAACTCATAAGACTGCCATAACTGGCAACATACTTCACATAGTTCACATGGTTCACATAGTTCATAAAATTCATATTCGGCCACAGCCGGCCTCAAATTAATTAAGCATAAACATAGGGCCACAACCGGCATTATAAGCATAAATCACAACATCAATATCATGCTAACTGCGCCCCTGCTCTATACCTGAAAATAATGAGGGGTGAGCTACACAGCCCAGTGAGTGGATAGTCTAATTGACCATCCATAACATACACTCAAAAAAATATATGCAGATTGTTTTAAAAATCTTTAACAGGAATATAATGTCGAACATAATGTCAACATATAACCAGATTAAATAACAAGATTAAGTACAGAAGTAACATAAACAGTCAGATGTACACACCCACATATAACAAACTCAGGGTACTAGAGTTATACTCTAAACCAACTAAACACATATATTTTAAACCAACTAAACACATATAACTTAGGTTCACAAACTCAGGTTCTAGAGTCATACTCTAAACCACTAAACACACCAACACATAATCAACCTAGTTGTCCAGCATATTCAGTAGTGACCAATATGGTCTAACCCGGCTTGGCCAAAGCACTGGGAGCCGCATGCAACACATAAACATGGATAGTGAGTAGAATCAAGAGGTGGCCCCCGCCAGGTCACGACGTGGCACTTTGGTCCCTCACCCCATAACACATCAGAGTGACGACATCAAGAGGTGGCCCCTGTCTGATCAAGACATGGCACTTTGCGTCTTATATCACCCCATCACATAAAGAGTAATGACATCAAGAGGTGGCCCCTGTCTGATCAAGACATGGCACTTTGGGTCTTATATTACTCCATCACAAAAAGAGTAGTGACATCAAGAGGTGGCCCCTGTCTGACCAAGACATGGCACTTTGGGTCAAAACCCGTTCTCCCAAAAGGTTCCTACTGGACAACAGACACATCTTAATTCATATTTCACATAGGTGAACATATTTCACAAAGGTGGACTCCTAAGTGTCAACTAGACTCTAGGATAGTCATCACAAAAATCATATCGGGCAGGCTGAACATCAACCCCCATCACAATAATCATAATAGGCAGGCTGAACATCAACCTCCTCACATATCACAATACAGGGCTGAAATTCAAACCCTTAACATAACACATAAGGACTATCCCCTTGAGTTCATAGTTACACCTAGCCTTAGTCCTAACCATCACATAATCACATAATTTTTCCAAATTCACATAACCCATAATTTTCCAAATTCACAAGATCACACTTATTGCTCAAAATCATATAACATAACACATAATATTTTATATTCGAATATCATCGAATATAGTGTAGTCCTTAAATTTCAGGCTGATTAGTTTAGTCAAATTTTTGCTATGTTATCACCCAAACTTCTCAAACAAGAATACAAGTTACACCCACAAAGAAACATAAAATTAAAACAAGCATTCATAAAATCAACATAAAATGTAAAACATGTATTCTTATAATTTACTTTACAAATTACCACAATTACCACAATTTACCACATGTAAACATGTTAACTACAATCATCAAATTTCGGTTTAACTACAATTAACAATATTTCGGCTACAAAAATCATTGGTTTAATATTACCAAAATTCTTTATAAAATATCTAATTAACAAGAAATTCATGCTCAATGTTCAATGATTTAATGCTACCAAAATACCTTAAATTTCATACAAATTTCGGTTAAACAATCACCAATACTAATTCGGTTTTTACAACAATTTTCAAGATTATTTCGGTTCTCATAGTTAACACCAAAATTCGGTTTTCATAACAATTTTCATGATATATACATTCTTGCAATTTTCGGTTTTTCACATGAAGAAATAACTAATGCCTTAAATTCGGTTTTCATCATATAATCATCTTTACCAAATTCGGTTTTCATCATAGTGAAGTCTTGAATTTCGGTTTTAGCATGATAGGGTTTCCAACAAGCAAATGTCTCATCTTAACACATCAATTAACACAAACAAATAGATAGCAATCAATTAAACACTCCACTCACCTCTTAACCGTGAACACCAATAAGAAAACCCTTCCAAAAATCCGTCTAAGGTTTTGAAAAACGCCACCAAACACCAAGGAATGCCGGCCAAAGGAAGAAGGAAGAGGAAGAAAGAAAAATTCCTCCAAGCCTTCAAGAATCGTCCAAGAAATCGCCAAGCTCCTCAAGCCGTCGCCAAGGTTTTTCTCAAGACCCAAAAATCGCCACTAATTTCACCCTAGCCGAAATTACCTCTTACAAATTTCGGTTTTTAAGGTTTTAACCCTCTAACCCATTAATTCAAAAAGGTTTAACCCATTAACCCAATAATTCAAATTTTAAAAACCCAATAATCCCTTAGTTTAAGTGAAAGTCCAATAAGAGTTAAACTAACATACAATAAGCTTAGTTAACTAATTAATTTAATTAACTTACAAATAACCAAGCACTTAACCGAAATCCAATAAGGATTTAATTAACCAATAAACTCTAATTAATTAACTTAAAATTAATTAATTCACTTAAACTAACATCCAATAATAATTTATCATAAATCAGCCAACAATCAAATAAATAATCTCTAATTTATTTACAATAAATTAACAACCAAAATCTCTAGTTAAATAACTATAATTTGACAACCAATACATAAAATTATCATAGTTAATAATTTTATTTGAATCAAAATAATGCTTACCAGGACTTAAGATCCTTGGATCTTACACGTTCGGACTGGCCGGGAGGGAACGCGATATCGAGGTTGACACAGCGTGTTTATAGAAGAGGAGCTACGTCTCGGAGGAGGCTACAGAGGCGAGCTGGGATCAAGTGTCAGTGGCAGCGGTTCTGAAGCACAGGGGAGGGGTGGATGCCACAGCTTCGTTTACTATCGGAAAATGAGGCATGAAAGCGGTAAACTACGGAACAGGGGAACGATACGGTAGGAAACGGTTGCAATGTGTGTGAGGAGCGGCTTCTGGATATGGACCTCTCTGTGACGGTTACTGAGTAGATCTGGGGAGGCGGACATCCGTGGCTGCAGGTCAGAGGGGAGGGGTGGTTTCGTTCGCTATCGGAAAATGAGGCATGCAGGTGGTAAATCTATGAAACAGGGGCGGGGCGATCACGTCGAGCAGTGAATGGGAAAACGAAAAAAAAAACAAAAGAAACAGAGAGCAGGGGAGAGGAACAGTCGGTCGAAAAACACGCAGGCGTCAGAAATAACGAAGCAGCAGTTAAACGCATTTGGAGCAACAACAAACTGGCATGATCATCAGCGATGTAAATAGCAATTAACCAGCACTCAGTTACGTTACTCACCGGAGGTGGAAGGGGCCTCCTCGAAGCTTTTGCCAAGAACAAGGTTCGCCGACCATCTCGCACGTCCTCGTCGAGCAACGCCGTGGGTTCTCACAGCACACGTTCATTTTTTTAGCGTACAAGCAGAGATTTACACGAAAGATTACAGGGGACGGTTTATACCGAGATCTGCCACAGGACAGTCTCGATGGGGAAGAGGAACAGGCGAGGCCGCCTGATCTTACACGGTGACCGTAGACACGAGAGGATCGGCGAACACGAGCGATCTCTACGAGGAAGAGGGGCTCGTATCCGGATCAAATCGCTACGGGGGAAAGAAAGGGGACGGCGGGACACTTCACCACCGAGTTGCCGGAGCGGGGACGATTCACCCGACGACGAACGAAGAACTAAGAAAACAATGAAAACTTCATTGAAACTGGAAAAAAAGAACATTACATGTCGTCTGCCCCGCCTCGTGAGGTGGGAGCTTTATTTATAGGCAAAACAGATCGAGGTGTTAGCGCAAGTGGTGAGTCGCTAAACACCTGATTAGTTACATCTGAGAAGCTTCTTCCAGCTGTGTCACGAATGGTCCCCAGCGCAGAGGATTGTTCGAGAAGGTGGGCTGGAGCATTTCTTCTGCAGGCCGGTTACAGATCGAGCCGCTTCGGAGGCCGTCGAGCGCGTTTGGATCGGCGTGGGCTGGCGTTGTGGGCTGCGTCTACATCACTAGTATTTTTCGTGACGTTAGCATCTCAATGTAAAAATCTCCTATAAGACGCTGCTGATCCGTCCATCTGAACACAGATTGCAAGCAAGCAACACAGAGAACAAGAAAACATGAGTTAGGACATTGAAATCACAGATTGCCTGAAAATTAAAATGATTGAATCTTTCACACCACCATTCCTTGGACTAAAAATGACAAGGCATCTTGTAAGCAAGTTATAAAAGAACTTGTTTAGCACTATGTGGTGAGATATTACCCAAGGAATTCTGATACTCCTCCAATTCCTGCAAGGTTGAAAGGTTGGGGACCTTCCCGTGTAAAATCCTGAAACAAAGTGGTACCATACTGATGTAGTGTTCTGCCTAAATTTATTCAGCACAAAGAAGATAATTCTTCATACAGAAATTATGCGAGCCATACATAGCAAATATACTCAAGTGAACAGGAATAAGTTCTTTTTTATTTGTGCAAATCCAAACAAAGAGATCATCTACATTCATCAACTCAAAATAGAGCAAAACACTGACGTGCACAACTTGTGGTCACAATGTCACAAGTTACCTCTTCTTCAGCAGCTTCAAGACCTCCTTGTACCCAGAATACGTTTGTGTATCCTGCATTATAAAGTAGTTCACAAGCAGCAAGAGATTTGCATAATTGAGTAGATTCAGATGTCAAATTTATATGAGATTGATGAGTATCTATGCTACAATTAGAATCCACATTAGAAAAGAAGTGTTAAATGGAAGTGACAAAATGACCAGAAATGTTTTCCGTCATTCAGTGATTAGATCTTTAATAATTAATTTTGTTGTTGAAGATCTCAACTTTCACCACTTATGCCGGTAGAAGTAATATTTAATCGGGATGCAGGCAGTTTACATAGTCAAACGGTCATGATATTGAACCTCCTTAATCTTTATAGTACGCTTGCTTGGATAATTGGCGATCCTCTGCTGGACAAAGAAATCCTCACCCATTCACATGCCTAGGCCATGGATTCTAACTCAAAAGAAGTTTCATTTATGCAGAAATAATCAGAACAGAAACAAATTGCTAGTTGAGGAAAAAAATAGCAATTACACTTAAGAGGAAAAAAAAAGAATGATCATATTATCACTACAGAATCAAGAGCTCATTCCCCCAAGGAAGCTGGGTGCTTCAGATCTTTAAAGGGTGGATTTAAATAGGATCTTTGAGGCTAATTTGTGTTGTCAAAATGAAGAGGGCAAAAGTATAAAATTTTTTCATGCTATTGCAAATGATAAGCAGCATAAAAACTGGATTAGCTCACGAGATTTCGACGTGACTATTTTAGACAATCAGATTGACACTGCTGCAGTGCCCCACTTTCACTTCAAGCAGTTTTTTAGTCACACTTTCACTTATGGTCTTACTCCGGCTTGCATTCTTTTTATCCCTTCAAAACTGGATCTTAGGCCATGCTTTCTTGGATGGAATCCACAATGGAAAGGATGAGAAATACATTGAATCTAGATGACCATCATTTCTACTGTAGATTCCATCTAAGAAAACATAGCCTTAATGAGTGATTAAGCCACTCTCCTTTCATGAAATATAAAGGTAAATCTAAGTTGGGTAAAGATAATCATCTGGGTCTGATGGGCTGATCAGAGAGTTCTTATCAAAACCTCAATTTATTTGGCAAGGACTCATCGCTAAGATTCAACAATTCCATATTTGAAGCTTGTGTTATCCATACTCAACGGAAATTCCATCGTTCTTTTTGAGAATATTGAAGCTGTCTATTGGATATGCCTCACTCGCCACCTTTATAAAATCATTTCAAAAGATCTAATTGAAGAATTTTTATGGAAAAGATTTTGATATAGAAGTATTCTGTACTGTACGTATTTCTTCTTCTGTCAGGTGGAACATAGGTTTTCCTCAAACATGATTGATCTTGTTAGATATTTTAATTTGAAAAATATTCAGTCTTAGTCGCATATTGGATGTTTTAATTTAAAAAATTATCAAACTTTTATGGTATCAATGATGTGAGTTGCACAAGAAGTCAAGGGTGGAGAGAGTTGTGAGGTTCCATAGCCAATTGGGCAAGGTGGAGTTGAAGTTATTGTCACGGAGAGAAAGAGAGTTGAGAGTCGTGAGGTTTAGATGGGAGAGCGAAGAGGGTAAATGATTGAGGTCGCAACGACTCAACGCTAACTCTTGCAAAGAAGGCAATGGCGTTCATCACTGTCAACCAATGTTGGGAAACTGCACAGAGGTCCACATAGCTCATGTCGAGGTAGGTCAAGTAAGAGAGACCCAAGAGCCAATCCAGGCTATCAGCATAAGAGCCAAATTCCAGGCCATAAGCATAAGAGCCAAATTCCCATTCTGATCCTAGATTGAGATAGACGAGCCATAAGCATAAGATCCAAATGGTGAGGGATTTTTCCACCGACGTTAGACGAGCCAAGATCAAGATACCTCAGTTTATGAAGAGAACCAACCAGATCTGGGATTTGGACACCACGCAAGTCACTTCGTCTAAGATTTAACCTTTCCAAGTGTGTAAGAGACAACAACGACGAGCTCAGCATCTCGCCCTTCAAAATGCCATATTGGAAAGCCAACTTATAATGTTCGTAAGGGTTTTCAAGGTTGAGTTGCACAACGTGCACCTGACCATTTGTCGTCTGATTGTAGCACATCACGCCGCTCCATCTGCAGCAATCCTGGTCGAGAGTCCAGGATGACAAATGGCCATAGGTGTCAATGATGCCGGCTTTGTAGTCAACGAGTGCATCCCTCTCTGATGTCGTGCACCCGATCAGCGTCCTTCTCCTCCTTGCTCCAGCTACGGTGGAGAAGAAGAGAAAAGACCACTCAACATAAACCAGCAAAGCAAGGGAGAGGAGAGGTACCTGTGTGCGCTCATGTTGTTGGTTGAATTAGCATGCTTTGCCCCTCATATCGTATATATGGAAGAGAAGGCTACAAACATAGCAAGTGGGAGGTGGAATCTGGAAATCCCATTGCTAGTTTTTTATAAAGTCAATAGTCAAGTCTCCGATGGGTCCTGAGGGTGGTGGAAATTTGTGATCTTGGAGCAGCATAAGTCAATAGTCAAGTATTTAAATTGTAGCATGTCAAATCACTTTAGTTAATTCTATAATTAATTCGGAAAATAAGACCTGATTTTGATGGCATGAGACATATTGTCCCCTTCCTATATGCATGATAATGTAATTAATTGATTTAGAGCAAATGACACCATGCTTATGCTTATGTAACTCAAACATATGTATATATATTAGTTTTTTTTTTTTTCATAAAATCGATTTCCTTGTCTCATAGGGGTCACTTCGATGTGGAAATTTGTGATGTTGGAGCAGGACAAGTTAACATTATTAGGAAAAATTGAATAAAGACTCATAACAACAAGTCTCAACCACCAAGGCTTGCTCATATATTTAGTTTACAGTTATGCATTTTGTTTTCTCAAAAAGATTGTAATGTACATTCTAGCATTTCAATTTTATCAGTCCCTGCGTAGTTTGATAATGCAATTCATTGATTTAGGGCCAATGGTGGTATGCTATATATGGTACTATTGCACAATTGATTTTTTCTTTTGTTGATTTAGCAAGTCATTAAGGTTGCATATCTTAAACGAAAAAAATAGAAGGGGTAAAAAATAGTACTTAAATATGTATCTTAATTTGTCTTATTTATAAATATAATTTAAAATAAATATTATTTATCATCTAGATATGTATTATTTATTTTTTAAACTATTTATTCATATATAGATTATACATAATGCATATTTATTTTTTTATATTATTATAAATTAAATAAATTATGTAGGTTGTGCTAGATTAATCCATTTACAAATGATTATTCTCACATAATTATTAAATGCATTGAGTTTTAGTTTTGCTTATAGGAAGCTATATACTGTATCATTATAATTCTCATCCTATAAGTTCCCTCGCTAAATTTAGCTTCAAAATAAGAACACTTAAACAAACTTACTCCTTCTTTGTAAATGATTTTCTCTACATCTTATGTGAAATATTGTAACTGTTTTGTAAATGTTTTTCGCTATGTGAAATAATGTAACTTAGTAGAAGATGATTTTAATATTACAAGAAAGTCTTATACATTAAAATTTTAAAACTTCTTCAATTAATTTCATATTTTAATCCACTTGGACATTATAATCATCATCAATTAAGGCATAATTATAAGAGCCGTCACGTATTAACGCATTTATTGAAGATTCAGTTACGAATCATCATTCATTAACACACAACGGATACGAGTTATTGACAATAATTTACAGTCATTATGTCTCACGCATAAATAGGAGACCAACCCTCAACTAAAGGTGTCTATGAGGACTTTTCTTTTATTTTCTTCTTTTCTGTTATTCTAGTTTTTAATGCTAATTGTTGAAAGCATGTCGAATCATCCTCTTCATAGTCATATTTCGTAGAAAAAGAATCCGAATCCTAGTTGTATCCTCTGGTGTTCAATTTAGATTTAACTAGTACGAGAATAAAGATTTTGGTACTATCCTCCGGTGTTCAATTTAGATTTAACTAGTACGAGAATAAAGATTTTTACCAAAAGACAAACACCAATGTGTCCTGAGTTTTATTTCTCTAATCTCTTTTTTTATATATATTTTTATAATAATAATTTCACATTATATTTAAATTTTTATATTAGGCTAAGGAGAGAATGCAATTTAGTCACACGATAACAAATATGACTCAATGAGCATGTATATATACATGCTAAATCTAGTAATGTATCATTAGCAACATTTTTAGGAATAAATAAAAATAGGACTAGAATTATTGCTAAAATTCTGTATACAACTCAGCATATATTTAACAATAGAGCTTACAAGCATAAATGTGAAAATTAAACAGTGCCAACTCCGAAGATAGTAAATATTGTACATTAGCTTATTTTCTTTTCATTCTTAGCTTGATCACCACGTAAGCTTTATTATATACCTTGTCAATCACTCTAAAATAAAAGTGCCTCCAATCCCTTTTAAATAAAATGATAACAAACACACTCCATAGTCCTACCAAAAATCCAAGTGTGATAGGAAGATAATTTGACATCTCATTAGAAGTTGCTTCATCCATCACATCATTGTTGTTGATAGGAAAACAACTATTAATTGTAAGAGCTCCGCAAAGATAAGGATTACCTATATAAATAGACCCATCTTGTAGTGTTTGAAGTTGATTTCCAGTTGGGATAGTGCCTGATAAATTATTGTATGATAAATTCAAATGGTTTAGATAACTCAACATTGTCAAGCCTTGAGGTATAGCTCCTGATAAATTATTGAATGATAGATCTAGAGTTTCCAATGACTTCATTCCACCAATAGTATCTGGAATCTTACTTGTGAAGTAGTTTCTTGATAGGTTCAAAGTTTGGAGTCCTACAAGAGATCCAAGCTCTCGAGGAATCTCGCCGCTGAGTCTATTGTTGGAGAGATCTATACTTTTGAAAAGATACAAAGTTATTGAAATACTAACTTCATGTCCCTTTATGTCTAAAGTTACTGCTTCACGTACTTCATTCCTATCCATTGTTGTTGAGGTGGAAATTATCGCACTAAGATTGCCAAGAGTGTATGGAATTGGCCCTACCAGATGGTTATTTGCCAAGTCAATGATTTGTAGCTTACTAAGTTGTCCAAGCTGTGGAGGAATCTTTCCATAGAACATGTTTGAGTGTAATCGGAGAATAGCCAATTCCTGCCACCTTTGCCCAATCCAAGCAGGGATTTGTCCTGAGAATTTGTTATCACCAAGATCAAAGACAAGTAATCCGTTGCAATTATGTAATGAAGATAGAATACGCCCATGGAGATTGTTATTATTTAATTGTATGGACTTTATGTTGGTCAAGCTTCCCAAGGAGCTTGGAATTTTCCCAGTGAGCTTATTGTTTCCCAAGTGAATGACATAAAGGTGTTTTGTATTTTGCCAGTTACAATAAGGAATTTGTCCAGAAATTTGGTTGTTGGATAAATCTATGGTATAGAGTTGATTCGAAAGGCATATGGACGGTGGAATGCTCCCAACAATGTGATTGTTTGAGAGGACTAATGTATTTGGGAAGTTTAATGATATTAGGGGCCCAGATAAGAGATTATTTGATAGATCCACTGCACTCATATTAGGCGGCAATTGAGGAACTGATCCCTGGAGTAAATTATTGTGTAAATCAAGATAGTCCAACCTTTCCATATTTTCAAAGGATGATGGTAAAGCACATGTTATTTTATTTTGGGAGAGATCCACCTCGCTTAAATATGAAGAGAAGTTCCAAAACCAATCAGGCAAAGCGTCCTCAATGCTTCCATTTGATAAAACCAAATATTCAATAGTTTGCTGCGAACGAATCCATCTTGGAAATGAAGGACCCAACTTGCAAGAGTCCAGAGAAATTTCATACAATTGAAAAGGAGGTACCCAAGTTTCGTCAATTGCAATGTTGAGTAAGTGGTTATCACTCAATCGCAATGATTGTAATCTAGTTGAGTTGGTGAAGTGGAGCTGGGAGAGAACACCTTCTAGGGAATTCCATGAGAGATCAATGAACTCTAGGTTGGATAGCTTGTTGATTTCTAGAGGTATGGAGCTAGTTAGCGAATTATCATAAAGCTCGAGTATTTCTAGACTAGTCAAATTTCCAATCTCTGCAGGTATGGGACCAAAAAATGAGCAGTTGTATAAGAATATTATTGATAGACTAGAGAGGTTCCCTATCTCATTTGGTATGTGACCTCCAAAAGAACCTCCAAGACAAAGATATTCTAGGCGAGCTAAACTCCAAAGCTCAGCAGGCAGGGGCCCAGAGAGTGATTCGCCAAGATAAATCTTCATTAGATTAGCTAAATTACCAATTCCAATAGAAATTGTGCCATAAATTTGTGCGCTGCTCAAGTAAAGGGTGGATAGAGTTGTCAGGTTCCATAGCCAGTTGGGCAAGGTGGAGTTGAAGTTATTGTCAGTAAGAGAAAGATAGTTGAGAGTCGTGAGGTTTAGATGGGAGAGAGAAGAGGGTAAATGATTGAGGTCGCAACCACTCAATGCTAACTCTTGCAAAGAAGGCAATGCGTTCATCACTGTCAACCAATGTTGGGAAATTGCACTAAGGTTCACATGGCTCATGTCGAGGTAGGTTAAGTAAGAGAGACCCGAGAGCCAATCTAGGTTATCAGCATGAGGGCCAGGAGTATTCCTCTCATACTCCTCTGAATGTAGATCGAGATAGCGAAGGTTGGACAAGTTACCCAAATGGTGAGGGATTTTTCCACTGAAGTTGGACCAGTAAAGATCAAGATACCTCAGTTTACGAAGAGAACCAACCAGATCTGGGACTTGTACACCACCCAAGTCATTCCAGGTAAGATTTAAGCCTTCCAAGTGTGTTAGAAACAACAACGACGAGCTCAGCATCTCGCCCTTCAAAATGCCATATTGGAAAGCCGATGCATAATAGTCGTAAGGGTTTTGAAGGTTGAGTTGCACAACATGCACCTGGCCATTTGTCGTCTGATTGTAGCACACCACGCCGCTCCATCTGCAGCAATCTTGGTCGATAGTCCAGGATGACAAACGGCCATAGATATCAATGATGCCGGATTTGTAGTCAACGAGGGCATCCCTCTCGGATGTCGTGCACCCGATCATTGTCCTCCTCCTCCTTGCTCCAGCTACGGTGGAGAAGAAGAGAAGACCACTCAACATAAACCAGCAAAGCAAGGAAGAGGAGAGGTACTTGTGTGCGCTCATGTTGTTGGTTGGATTAGCATGCTTTGCCCCTCGCATCGTATATATGAAAGAGAAGGCTACGAACATAGCAAGTGGGAGGTGGAATCTCGAAATCCCATTGCTCGTTTTTCATGAAGTCAATACTAAAGTCTCCTGCGGTCCTCGTTGTGGAAATTTGTGATCCAGGATAATTTATTATATTTGCAAAAGAATATATTTAATCATATGCTTTTATAAGTTTTCGTATCTTATTCTATTAGTTCATGATATGTTTAACTCAATTATATTTTGGATTTTTGCCCCCACATAAGTTTTATTATCTTAATTTTTCCATAACTTTTGTCTCATTCTAAATTTTATCATAATTTATGTAAGTTAATAATGCAATTCAATGATAATGGGCAAATGATAGAATTTTAAGTAGAATTTCTACGAAAACCATCTTTCTAAAATTTTAAGAAGACAATCTTCCTGGAAAACAAGCCTGATTTTGATGGTACGAGATATATTGTTCACTTCCTGCATACAGGATAAATCTCCCCGTTAACTACTACCATTCTATGAATATGAACTACATCTAATAATTTCTATTATTTGTCACATCAACTTAATTAGTGCGCACTACTTCTTCCATTTTGAATTATTGCCTGCGCTTGAATTATGTCGCATCAACTTCAATCATATGTCGCACTAGTTCTTCCAAACTAATACTTCTTCCAAGTGCGCACTGGTTCTTCCATTAGTGCGCACTAGATCATATCATGAACCATTTAGAGTTTAAATCATTCAGTTAATTTGCTTAATTAGTGCACACTAGTTCTTCCAAACCAATAAAGCATGCTAATTCTTCAAAATAAGAACACTCAAAACAAACTTGCCCCTTCTTTGTAAATGTGTTTCTCTACATCTTATGTGAAATATTGTAACTTAGTAGAAGATGATGTTGATATTAAAAAATTCTTATATATTAGAGAAAATTTTAAAACCTTTTCAATTAATTTCAAGTTTTAATGCACTCAGATGTTACGATCGTCACAAATTAATACGTGGATATACGGGCTGTCGTGCATTAATGTCTTCTCGACAATTACGAGCCAACTACCACACTACACGTATCCATAATTTATTTCTGGCCAGTGGGTCTCACTTATAAATAGGTATCTAACAAGATATCTCCAATGATTTTTCTTTTTTTTTTATATATATTTTATTCTGATTTTTATTATCTATTGCTAAAAGATATCTGAATCAATCTCTCTACACTTATATCATGTAAAAGAGGAATTATAGTTGTATCCTCTGATATCCAATTCAGATTTAAATTGCATGAGTTCGAATTTTCATTTAAGGAGGATAAGCTTCAATGTGCTTTCAAGTTTTATTTCCCTAATCTTTTATTTTTTATTTGCCCCTCATATCGTATATATGGAAGAGAAGGCTACAAACATAGCAAGTGGGAGGTGGAATCTGAAAATCCCATTGCTAGTTTTTTATAAAGTCAATAATCAAGTCTCCGATGGGTCCTGAGGGTGGTGGAAATTTGTGATCTTGGAGCAGCATAAGTCAATAGTCAAGTATTTAAATTGTAGCATGTCAAATCACTTTAGTTAATTCTATAATTAATTCAGAAAATAAGACCTGATTTTGATGGCATGAGACATATTGTCCCCTTCATATATGCATGATAATGTAATTAATTGATTTAGAGCAAATGACACCATGCTTATGCTTATGTAACTCAAATATATGTATATATATTAGTTTTTTTTTTCATAAAGTCGATTTCCTGGTCTGATAGGGGTCACTTCGATGTGGAAATTTGTGATGTTGGAGCAGGACAAGTTAACATTATTAGGAAAATTTGAATTAAGACTCGTAACAACAAGTCTCAACTACCAAGCCTTGCTCATATATTTAGTCTAGAGTTATACTTTATTTTTTTATCAAAAAGATTATAATGTAAATTCTAGCATTTCAATTTTATCATTCCTTATGTAGCATGATAATTCATTGATTTAGAGCAAATGGTACTATGCTATATATGGTACTTTTGCACAATTAATTATTTCTTTTGCTGATTTAGAAAGTCATTAAGGTTGCATATCTTAAACGAAAAAAAATATTAGAAGGGGATAAAAAATAGAACTTAAATTTGTATGATTGTATCTTAATTTGTTTTATTTATAAATATAATTTAAAATAAATACTATTTATATTCTAGATATATATTATTTATTTGTTACAATTTTTATTCATATATAGATTATATATTTTTATTTTTTATATTATTGTAATTTAAATAAATTATGTAGGTCATGCTAGATTAATCCATTTACAAATGAGTCATATTTGTATTGAATTATTCTCACTTATGTATTAAATGCATTGAGTTTTAGCTTTGCTTATAGGAACCTATATTCTGTATCATTATAATTCCCGTCCTATAATTTCCCTGGCTAAATTTAACTTCAAAATAAGAACACTCAAATAAACTTGCCCCTTCTTTGAGTTTTAGTTTTGCTTGTAAGAATCTATAATCTGTATGATTATAATTCTCGTCGTATAATTTCTTGGCTAAATTTAGCTTCAAAGTAAGAACACCCAAACAAACTTGCCCCCTCTTTGTATATGTTTTTTTGCTACATCTTATGTGAAATATTGTAATTTAGTGGAAGACGATGTTGATATTAAAAAAAAGTCTTATATGTTTGGAAAAAAAAATTTAAAATTTCTTTAATTAATTTCAAATTTTAATGCACTTGGATGTTACAATAGTTGAGAATTAATACGTGGCTATTATGAGCTTTTGTGTATTAATGTGTTGTTGGCCGAAGATGGAGGGGCACGTGAGCGGGGTGAGGTCACTGGTGGCGGTTCGGCATGCGACTGGTTCGGATGCAGATGCGGGTGCTAAGGAGTATCGGGTGTGCAGTGGGAGCTTGGACGGAGAAGTCAGAATCTGGCGGGTTCGGATTTGGAATGCTGAATAAAAGGTCCGAATGGAAATAAGGTATTATTTGTAAAGTGGTGATTTTATTCTCCTCTTCGATAACTTAATGATTTTTTGGGCGCTTTCTAGTAGCCCTTTACCAGGAATAAAAGTAAAGAAAATTCTTTTTTTTTTTGTTTTATGAACCGTGATAAAATAATATGACATATTATAAATGAGGTTATTAAAATATGATTGTGTACGTGCTTATATTCTTTTTCCATAAGTTCATGCTATGTTTTACTCCATTACAATTCATATTATTTCAAAATTTATCACATCATATTCCTTTATTCATAGGATTTTATTGATAAAGTTCTTCATGCCACTTTACTATAGTTTTAATAACAGAGGTTACGTGCATAACGTGAAAAGCAAGCAGTTCCAACTTTAAAGGTAGTAAAAGCTTACATTAGGGTACTCTTCTCTTCATCTTTATCATGATTACCACATAAGTTTTATCATAGATTTTGTCAATCATCTTAAAGTAAAAGTACCTCATGTCCTTTTTAACTAGAATGAGAACAAACACACTCCATAGTCCTACCAAAAATCCAAGAGTAGAGGAAGATAATTTGACATCACAGGAGAGGGAGCTTCATCCATCTCATTGTTGTTGTGAATCGCAAAACAACTCTTATTTGTAGGAGCTCCACAGAGATAGAGATTGCCTTATAAATAGACTCATCGCCTAGTGTTTGAAGTTGATTTCCAAATGGTATAATCCCTGAGAGATTGTTATACGATAAATTCAAATGATTTAGAAAACTTAACATTGTCATGCTGTGAGGTATAGCTCCTGATAAGTTATTGAATGACAGATCTAGAGTTTCCAATGACTTTAGTCCACTAATAGTATTTGGAATCTTACAATTACGGATAGATTTAAAGTTTGAAGTCCTTCAAGATATCCTAGTTCTTAAGGGATCTCATCACTCAACTTTT
Source organism: Costus lasius (assembly GCA_027563935.2). Taxonomy (NCBI): domain Eukaryota; kingdom Viridiplantae; phylum Streptophyta; class Magnoliopsida; order Zingiberales; family Costaceae; genus Costus; species Costus lasius. Next base: position 105,766,184 of record CM050453.2, read on the forward strand.
TACCGGAGAGATCTATACTTTTGAATATATAAAGTGTTTTTGAAACAATAAATTCATGGCCCTTTATGTCCACAATTAGACTATCAATTACCTTAATATCATCTTTCAATGGGTTTAAAAGTTGAACAACAGAATACATGGTTGATGATGTGGAAGTCATCGCACTAATATTCCCCTGAGAGTGTGGCATTGGCCCCACCAAATGATTATTTGCAAGATCAATGACATGCAGCTTCCCAAGTTGTCCAAGCTGTAGAGGGATATTTCCATAAAACATGTTTGAGTGCAGCCGGAGTTTAATAACTCCGGCCAACTTTGTCCACAGGGATTTGTCCTGAGAACTTGTTATCACCAAGGTCAAAAACAAATAGTGTATTGTAACTTTGGTAGTGAGGAGGGAATGGACCCATGGAGGTTGTTATTGTTTAAATGCAAGGACAGTATGCGAGTCAAGCTTCCAAGGGAGCTTGGAATGTTTCCTGTGAGCTTATTGTTTCCCCACTCAACAAAGTGAAGATTTATTGAGTCCTTCCAATTACACCAAGAAATTTGTCCAGAAATTTGATCGTTGGATAAATCTATGACCTTGAGTTGGTCCTAAAGGCATATGGACGGTGGTATGCTCCTAATAATGTGATTGTTTGAGAGGAACAAGGCATGTGGGAAGTTTAACGGTATTAAGGGGCCTAACAAGAGATTATGTGATAGATCTAATTCATACATATCATGTGGCAATTGAGGAACCGATCCCTGGATTGGACTACCTTGTAGATTGAGAACTTTCAACCATACCATGTTTTCCAAGGATGATGGTAAAACACCTATTATTTCATTTTGAGAGAGATTCACTACGTAGAGGACAAGTTCCAAAGCCAATCAGGTATTTGAGTTCAGTTGCAAAGAATTGGAATTCCAAAGATTAAACAATTATCTTCCCATCAGCCGGGATATTAGCAATGCTCTTACTGCTCCTTTTCAGCTTGCTGAATTAAATGTTGTTATCCAAGCCATGCCTAGGGGTAAAAGTCCTGGACCGGACGATTTTACTGGGGAGTTTTATAAATTTTTCTGGGAGATGCTTGAACCTAATTTTATGTGTCTCTTGAACATATTTCATGATACTAATCATATCCCTGATTCTTGGGGTCGTACTAATATTACTTTCATTCGAAAGACTTCAAATCCTAGAGTTGTTAAGGATTTTCGCCCGATTTCCTAATGTCTCCTATTGGATTTTGGCCAAAATTTTAGCTAACCAGATCAAGTTTGTTCTTCCTAATGTTATCAACTTTGAGCAATCCGTGTTTGTTCAGGGAAGAAATATTCATGACAACATTCTTACTTTACAAGAGATTACTCACACCATGTATTCCACTAAAGGCAAGTTTCCCCTTGTTATTCTCAAGCTGGATTTGGAAAAAGCCTTTGATAAAGTTTCTTGGAAAGGTATTTTTGATGGGTTTGCCATTTTAAATTTCCCTCAACATTTTATTAATTGGATCCATACTTGTGTGTCCTCTCCAAAGTTTTCTTATGTTGTGAATTGTCTTCAATCCCCTTATTTCACTACAAAGAGAGGTATTAGCAGGGGATCCTCTTTCCCCGTATCTTTTTGTCATTGTCACTAATATTCTTAGTATCTTGCTTAAAGAGAAAGTGGATCATAATCTTATCACTTCTTTCAAAATTAGGGGAGGGGAGAAAATTTCTCATTTGATGTATGCCGATAATGTTATTCTTGCCTTCCGTGCTAACCCTAAGACTTGTCGGAACATTAAGAAATGTCTTGCTGATTTCTTACAGATTTCTAGGCTTAATATAAACATGGCTAAATCTAGAATGTTTTTTTCCTAAGTATTGCTCTTCTCAGCTTAAGAGGGAGCTGCTGTTGTGTTCCTTCCAAGTGCAGGAAGGGCAATTTCCTTTTAAATATTTGGGGGCCTTTATCTCCCCTAAGCCTTCCTATAATACTACCTTTTAGCATTGTTTGTCTACTCTGCATTCTCATTTAAGTACTTGGAAAGGACCGCTCCTTTCTCAAGCTGGCAGGGCTGTGTTAATCAATCCAACTATCATCTCTATTCCTATTTTTGCTTTAACTACCACTTGGTTACCGAAGAACCTCACTGACAAATTTAATCAAGTTACTCGCCACTTTCTTTGGGCGGGTCATTCCTCTTCTAGGAAAATTAATCTTGTTGATTGGAACCAAGTTACTCAGCCTAGAGGATTGGGTGGTTTAGGAATTAAAGATTTCACTATCCTTCATCCTGCTACACAGTGTAAAAGGTTGCTAAATTTACTTAATTGTAAGGACTCTATTTGGACTAGAATTGTTCTATCTAAATATGGGATGCCGAATCTATGGCAAATTAATTGGAAAGTTAACATGAGTTGGGCCTGGAGGGGGTTCATGCGTGACCTAGATACTTTGAAGGTTGGGTTTACTAGATGCATTGGGAATGGTCGAGATAGTAGTTTTGCTTTGCATAGCTGGTGTCTTGATATTCTTATTGCTCATAAACCTACTTTCATTGTATCTAGCCCTTCTCTTTTTAACTTAACTATTGCTGATCTTCTGCAGGGTAGTGGCTGGAAGGAAAGTTTAGTCCACACTTTGGGCAGTGTTAGAGCTAGTCTCAGCAATTCTTAGTTTCAAGGTGCCCTCTATCCCCTATGATGATTATTGGTTTTAGAGAGGGGCTGCAAACGGTTTCTCCCTAACTAAGTTTGCTTATCGTACTTTGTTAGAAAATCATTTGAGCCTCAATGATCCGTGGAGAGGTTGGAAACTGCTTTGGAGTTTGCATGTTACCCCAAAGAGCTTGGGTTAGAAGATGCTACTCAATAGACTTCCAACTTCTTTTTTCCATGCGAGCATTGGACTTAATAGAACCCAGGAATGCTATTTTTGTTTTATTGATTTGGATGATGCTAGGCATTTTTTCTTTCAATGCTCCTCCACTGATTTCGTTTGGAATTTCTTAGCTGATAAACTCAAGCTAAAATTCAATTTTTGTGATCGCTGGTTTTATGGGGATTGGATTTTTGAACCGAAGCATATTTCATCATTGATTTTAATTTCTTGCTAGTTTTTATGGAAAGCTCGCAATGCTAATTTCTTTGAAGGTAAACAACCGGTTCTAACTGAAATTATTAGATTGGCTCTTATTGAGTTCAATGATATGCTTAGAATTATTTTCACTAAGAGGAAGGATATATTTTTGGATAGAAGTTTATGCCGATGGATGAAACCGCCAAAAGGATTTATTAAGATAAATGTGGATGGTTCTTGGCACCCAGATACACAAGCAACAAGTGTGGGATATTTGATCCCGGATGAAAATGATGTCTGCAGTCTTACTGTCTCAGCTTCTGTTCAAACAACCTCTGCCCAACTTTCTGAACTTTTGGCGATTAAATCTTCTTTGAGCTATTTATACAACCGACCAAATTATGCAAACATGAAGGTACTACTTGAAACTGATTGCAAAAGATCATTGGCTCTCATTGAAGGACAACAAGATTTTGATGAGCGGAACCTCAACAATATGCTTTTGGAAATTCGTTTTCTTCTTACTAGGTTATATGTATGTAAGCTGCAATTTGCTCCTAGAGAAACTAATCGAGCAGCAAATTGGCTTGCCCATCATGCTGCTTTAACTGCTTCTTGTACACGTTGGTTGAATAGCTGGCCCAACGAGCTATACTGTATTTTGGTCTCCGACTCCGGAGACACTTTTGGTGAATAAAATTCTCTTTCTTTGAAAAAAAAAGCCAATCAGGTAAGGCATTCTCAATGCTTGCATTTGCAGAACTCAAAATTTTAATTATTTGCTGTGAACGAATCCATCTTGGCAATGAAGGACCCATCTTGCAAGAATCCAACATAATTGCTCTCAATTGAGGAGGAGGTACCCAAGTTTTGTCAATTGCAATGTCAAAGAAGTAATTGCCTGATAAGAACAGGCATGAAGGTAGAAAGCATGCCTATCTCCAAAGGCATGAAGGCAGAAAGTGAATTATCATCAAGGGGGAGCACTTCTAGACTAGTCAAATTCCCAATCTCAGCATGTATGGGACCAAAAAATGAGCAGTTATCTAAGTACAAAATTGATAGACTAGAGAGGTTCCCTATTGCATTTGGTATGTGATCTCCAAATGAATTATATCCCAGAAAAAGACTATCTAGGTGCTGATGGGTATTGTTTCATAAAATTGTGAGTCGTAGAGGTCAAGTGTGGACAAAATTGTGAGGTTCCATAGCCAATTGGGTAAGGTTGACTTGAAGTCATTACAACTGAGACTAAGATAGTTGAGAGTTGTGAGGTTTAGATGGAAGACAGAAGAGGGTATATGGTTGAGGTAACAATTAAACAATGACTAGCACTTGCAAAGAAGGCGATGTGTTTATCGCTGATAGCCAGTGCTTGGAGACAGCACTATGGTCCATGATGACTCTAAATTTTATAGTATATTTCTTGCTAAATTCACTATATTTTTGTGTCATAATCATACTATGTTGCTTATTTTTATGCCTTATTTTTCAAATGTTTCGGAATCTACACCTTTCTTGGTTTTTGATCCATTTCAGGTAAAAAGACATCATTATCATGAGTTTTCGAGTAATTTCGATGCATGAACGAATTCTAATCATCAAGAAGAGTTTACACATCAAATTTCAAATCAAACCGAGTTCTCTAGCGAAATTACGGCAGTGCCGTAATTCATTTTACGGTCGTAATTTGGGAATATGGCACTACCATAATGAATTTCACGGCCGCAACCCGCAGAAGATTTTTTGGAAATTACGGCACTACCGTAATGAATTTTACGGTGCTGTGATTTCAGTCCAGATTCAGGCAGAGACTTCAAAGGATTGCGGAAGAATTACGGCACTGCCTTAAGGATTTTTATGGTGCCTAATTTTGGACAAATTTCCTACATAAACTTTCGGGTACAATCAAGGAGATTACGGCACTACCGTGATGAATTTTATGGTGCCATAATTATGGGCCATATACCTACAGAAACTTCAGAAGTAATTACGGCAGTACCGTAATAATCGTCACGGTACCATAATTGTGCGCCTAGTTGCCCGATTCTTCCGCCAAAAACTTAAAAAAATGATTTCTAGAGATTTAGGGCACCAATTGAATATCCAAAAAAAGGGGAACACTCAAGATTAGCAAGCGAAGATTTCAAAGCAAAAGGAACAATTTTTATTCACGTTCGAGGGAGAATTTCAGGGAATCGCCGCCACACTAGGGTTCATCGCCGTTCATCGTACAGACCACCTCCAGCCACGAAATTTGAAAGGAAGCTTCGCCTGAGGAAGGAGAACACACCACAGAAGTTTCAGAGTGAAAGCAGATCGATCAAGGGAGAAATCAACAAAAATGTGGTCGCCTGCACTATTCATCACGACTCTGCTGCAAATTACGGGCTGTAATTTTTATTACAGCCCTATTTTATAACTTTTACTCTTCCCTTTCGATTTCTGATCAATCTAAAACTATGTTTTATTGTAATACTTCAATCATGCTAGCTTAAACCTTCTTTTGGGACCCCTTTGATATTTCAATGACTAGATGGTCATTATTCCATCAAAATATTTTTGGTATGATAATTTTACTTAAGAGATTAATGCCTTTAATCTTTTCTAGTTTCGGTCATTAACATGTATTAGAGTTTTGTGTTATGGACTGAGAAGATGATACTCAAAACTTGGAACCCTAGAATTTATGGTAGAAGCTCATCGTAAGAGATTAGTTGTGTTCTTATCTTTAGATTTTAGAAGTTTAACTCTTGTTGATGTTCTGATCTAGAAATTATTATTGTTTTAGATATGAAAATATGCTAGAGATAGATATTGGATTGTTTGAAAACCTTAAGTAAAACCTGTGAAACTAAGGTATGAGAATACTTAGTTTTGCTTGAGATCTTGACATGGAGATGGAATGCACGAGAGTGATTCTTAATCTCTCTGTTAAAGTTTACTTATATTAAACATTGAATAGATCTTGCATGAGAGTAAGGATTATTCTTTGTAAATTGATTGCGCGAGAGTGAGTTAATTTCTTTATTAAGTAAACTATATCTTTACCATAACGAAAATAGATTGATGACCATATAATTATATCTAGTCATAAATATTAAGGTGGATGAACCCCTAGTCACAATTCTTTCTCTCTGATTTTTCGTATACCGTTCGATCATTTATTTTCATCATTCTCAATGTTTAGCTAGTGAGAATTCAATTCGTCGATACTCAACAATGAGGTCTGTGTGGTTCGATATCTTAAATATTATTTCGAGTATCTGTGCACTTGCGGACACAACAAGTTTTTGGCGTCGTTGCCTTGCTAGACTAAGCTTTTTTGTTTTTATTATTTTCTGTGATATATTCTGATTTTCTAATATTTTCTGCAAATTCTGAACTTATTTGATCTTCTACTTGTTTATGTGCAGGACTCTTAGTTCCTTTCGATCATGAAATTAATAAAACTCTTAGATTGCGCAGGAAATTGACGTTTGCAGAAGAGAGAGAAGAAGAAGAAATCATGGCAGAGAGAAGAACACTTAGAGATTATGTAGCCCCGAATACATTGAGAATTCGTTCCAGTATTACTAGACCTGCAATTGATGCAAATAATTTTGAGATTAAACCAGCTTTCCTGTCAATGATCCAACAGAATCAGTTTGGAGGATCTCATCTAGAAGATCCTAATCAACAGTTATCTCTTTTCCTTGAATTTTGTGATACTATGAAAATTAATGGTATATCTGATAATGCTCTTAGACTGAGATTATTTCCTTTTTCCCTCAGGGACCGAACAAAAGCCTGGCTACATTCTCATCCGACAGGAACATTCACCACTTGGGATCAATTGTCAAGTGCTTTCTTGCTGAAATACTTTCCACCCAGTAAGATGATTCAATTGAGAAATCAGATCACAAGCTTTGCACAAAGGGATAGAGATACCTTGTCGTATGTTGCATTTCCTGATATATTTATTTCACGAATTAAGGCCTATTTTGTTACTTTTATATCTCTTTCAGCATTTATTTCCTTGTTATTTTCGGAATCTACACATTTCTTTGTCTTTCATGTGTTTCAGGTTAAATCGCTTATCTATGGAGCTTAAAACTGGAAATTAAAGTTATATGATGGTTAAGGATGAAAAGATGAAGCTTCCCAGCAATTTTCAGCTCGGACGGACATTGTTACCGAAAATACGGCCTGCCCTAGAAGGTGTTCACGGCCGTATTTCTGAGGACGAATATTTCATATCATTTTCGAGCCGTAATCGAAGACACGACCGTGAAACGCGGGAATGAAATTTTTGGAATCATGTTTACCGAGAAGAATACGACCAGCCTGTGAAACATAATACACCCATGAATTCAATTGCAGGGATAACACAGAATTTGGCCGAGAACTTCACGGGACAGCCCAAGAAACGCTTCACGCTCGTATTTTTATACGCAGATCGCGACTCTTGGCATTTCTCCCTCGTTTCAAGTCAGATTTGGGCGATCTTGGTGTCAAAACGATGGGGATTAGAAGGGCTACACGTCAGAAACAAGAGGAAGTCGACCAGACATATAAAAGGAAACATTTTGGGGGGGGGGGAATACGGATCGACTCCGAGAGGACAACGAGGAGAAGGAGAACAAGGAAGAAGACAATGCTTGGAACCAGATCTAGGGGGAAAGTTAGCATTTTCTCCTCTATTTTCATCTTGTAACTCTTCTGCCTTGTGTATTCCTTCATCTGAAAGAGATTTTAACCGAAACTATGCAAGTTGTAGCATAAACACTCAATCGAATTTTTGGGCGTAGCCCACTTTTCAATCTATGAACTGATTGTGTTACTTTTATGAGATTTTCTTGACTCTACTCGATCTTCACTGTGTTTAATCCGTAATCTTCGACTTGATCAATCAAATTTTACTCTAGTCGTCACGAGAAGTACTGAAAGGGAAAATTGTGATGACTGATCTGTTTTGATTGGGCTGGTGGGTTTTGTCACGAAAATAGGTAAAACGTGTCTGCGGAATTTATATTCTCCTGCACCCATTGGATCGACCCGGTTCGTTCTATCACGAAAGTAGAAGGACGGTCGAATTTGGTACCAAGTTACACCGCCGAAAGGGGGTAACTTGTAAACTCGAGAATTTTCGTGGTTTCAGATTATCTCTAGCAACGCTTTTCATTTAGTTCTTGATTGTTGGTGTGGTGAACCCCTTAAATCTAATTTTTCTCATAACAACTATCTTTCTTCTGTTTTCGCTGTCAATTGGAGTTGTTTTAGTTGTTTACTTGATTTTGAACATTAAACCGATAGCACTCTCAGTTACGATTTCGTTTAGCTATTGAAATTAAGAATTATTGGTACTTGACTCAACCGTCCTCGTGGGAATGATACTATATACCACCGCGATAAAGCTGTTACGCTTGCGGCGGGTATCAAGTTTTGGCGCCGTTGCCGGGGACGGCGATAGTCAATATTGATTGTCTTCTTAAGATTGATAGACTAAGTTTTTTTGTTTTTTGTTTATTTTCGTTACTGATAATAAATTGTTGCTTCTGAATTACTGTGGAACATTTGCTGCTTACCTTTCTTTTATGCGTCAAGGTCTTAGATCAGGTGGAATCAACGACCTATACGACCAAATCGACGAAATCGAACAGACGCTCCACCGACGAAGGAGGTTAATAGAGCAAAGAAACAAAAAGCAATCAGGTAGGACAAAGGCGATTCCTTTAGATCTTCTAATGGAGCCAGAACCAAAGCTGGCACCCTTGAACATACAAGCTCCAGATGATAACCGAACCTTAAGGGATTTTGCTTCCCCGAATGTGCAAGGACTGCAAACTGGAATTGTACGACCTCCAGTGAATGCTAACAACTTTGAGATCAAGCCGGCTGATACGCACCGCAAGCGCACGGTGTTATCGAAGTAATATAAAAGATTGTCGATCTCATAGGGAGCTAGGTCAAGTACCAACTATTCTGTTATTTAGAAGCTAAGCAATCCAATTTTAGTGTGTTTTGAGAATAAAGTAAACTAACTCAACTATCAATAAAATAGGAAAAGCAATGATAAAAACATAAAGGGCGTCTGATTGAGAGATATCAGGACTACGGAGTTCACCAAATTGGCTGATCTATCTGAACTAGAATTTAGTTGATGCATGAGTTTATCATTTTGCATAAGGAATCTTTCCTAAGTTACAGGATGCCCCCTCTCGGTGGTACACCCCGGTGCTTATCTAGAACGGTCTCCTACTCTCGCGGTGGATCGTTCTAGATAAACCCAATGAGTTCTATGAAAAATTATGTTGCCCTCGAGTGAAAACCAAGAACTCTCGTGTCATGGATTCACAAGTTTTACCTAGGGGTTCCACCGCCACGATCCTCCTCTCGTATGAATCGCGTCGGCTAAAACACACTACGTGATCAAGGTAATATTATGAAATCAATTTTACTAAGTAAAATATGCTCAGATAATACTCAAAACATCAAGAGAGTTTAGTTCATACAATAGATCAAGTCAAAGGGCTTCATCCGAGCCCCAAATAAAGGATTACGCTACAAAAGCCATACAAATTCGCATAGATCTCTCAAATCGACAAAGAAAACTAAAAACATAGACTAAGGAGAGGTAGGAGAAGATGATTCAAATGTTTCCTCCAAGTTTGGTGAAGATCCGTCGCGAAATCACCCCAAAATCCTCTCCGGAAGCCCTTGTCGCCGGTCCACTCGCCCTTTCCTCTTCGAGCACCGATTTCTCCCCCTATAAGGCACGAAAAAGAGGGATTTTATACCCAAAAGATTCGTCTCTCTGTTAGCATTTCAGAACCTATTTTTCCATATTTTTCTGAATTTTATTCGGCCCAGAATCGAAGAAAAACCGAGAGTGGGTCGGTCTACTCGCCCTAACTCGCCTTTCCCTTGATTGCTCTCCGATTTGGCAATAACAATTGGGCCTTTTATTCTTTGTGTTCTCCTTCGAATGAGCTTTGCAAAAAGTCCTCACTTGCCAAATTTGGACATCAAACGGGCTCAAAATCGCCAAAAATCCGATTGGATGTCGGCTGTTTGGTAAGAATCACCGGTGAACCACGTGGGGTTCACCTGGCTGTGATGTGTTCTGTGAAGTTTGGCTGAAAGAAGCGCGGTGAACCCCGCCGGGGTTCACCGGCTGTGCTTTGTTTTGTGCAGTTCTCGGCCTAAAGGGATACTGGTGAACCCCGCGGGGTTCACCCGGCCGTGCTTCTCTCTGTGAGGTTTCTGCTGGCTGCCGACTGGTTTGGTGAACCCCCACGAGGTTTACCTGGCCGTATTTTTCAGGCTAACTCTGTTTTGGTCCAAATTTGACATTTAGCTTCGTTTTCGCATAAGAAATCGTCTCATGGTCTTAGAATCTTTAAATACGTAGAAAAAGGGGTCATTTTATCTGAAATTCCATAAAGCACCAAAAAGTGAAGATTCCGAAGATATAAAGGAAATAAGCCTATAAAGAGTATAAAAGTGTCAAAATAAGCCTGGATTTAGCATGAAATGACCATCAAAATGCAAGGCATCAAAATACTCCAGACTTAAATCTTTGCTTGTCCTCAAGCAATAAAATAAGATGAGATACACGATTGGTATAAGAGCAATCTTTTGTGCTAAGATATACATCCAAGTTAGAGAAATATTCAATAACAATCCAAAATCTAATCAGGAGAAATTAAGTAAATGGTCGTTTCAAGTGTTCAACAGTTTGATCCCACAATAACTAGATGCCAAACAACCTAGTAAGCAACAAACATAGGAATCAATCGAGCTTACACACAACACTCATGCAATTCAGATCCTTCCTAAACATATCGTTGGGGTTAACTTAAATGTTTCATTAGGGTATAATATACTGATTATTGCAATAGACTTCAACTCATAACCTTATGTACCACTGCCAATTTTTCGCAGTGCCAAGTAGAGGAGTCTCTTCATTGATTTCAATTTCACATCCCTTAGATTTCAACTCATATCCTTTGGTACCACTGCCAATTTTGCGCAGTGCCAAGTAGAGGAATCTAAGGGTGTTTTTTTTCCTTTTTTTTAATTTCTTATTTCTTATTTCATGCTCAGCAGTTGATAACATATCCTTTTGGACAAATGCAGTGTTTCCCCAACAAAAGAAAGGAGTTAAAAGAATAACTAAGTGAATATGTATCTCAATATGATTCTCATGTAAGTCGCAAGCTTTAGTTGATTTAACAATCATAGAAATGTTTGACCCACTAATTAATAACTCAAAATGAATCCAAATCACAAAATTTCAAAATCATAGAATAAATGGACATGATAAAAAAGAATCTCTAACAAGGAGGTATTATCAACAATATTAGATTATTCCTAACCAATTATGCATTCACATCAAAATTTTGAAATGGCTTTCATAGGACAAGACTCATGCACATGCAAATTCATGGAAAGATTTGAAAAGTATCACTCAACATAAATGAAAAGCATAGTCATCATAACAAAGTATGGACACAAGCAAGAAAGTAATGTCATACAGTCACAAGGTGGGGTCTGGAGATGTGGACTAGTCCCACGAATATAATGGCATATAAGATACAATGCCACATATCATGACATCCTAGCAAGCAAAAAATAGTAGAGCACAACTATAGCAAGTCAAATGATCAAAGACAAACAAGGATAATCAACCGAAATAAAGATAGCTCATCCACTCTAAATATCGCGTAGTCCTCTATGCGAAGCCATATATGTGAGAGGAGCGGGTATCAACAGAGGGCCACCTGGACGTTCTTCCTTTTATGCTTAATGTCCCCATCATTAGAGTTCATTTCAGTACTTTCCTTCTAGGGTCGTCTTCATCTTCATCACCATCTCCCCAAATCTCATCATCTCTTCATAAAGTTTAGCTTGACACCTTTACTCTTCCTCTAAAAGTCCATGATGAGTCAAAAAGCTCCAAAACTTTGATTTTTTTTTTGGGTTTTCCTACAATGATAAGAAAGCAAGATCATAAGCATTCTAACACAAAACAAAATAAACTATCAAACTTTAAAATAAAAAAACTAATTAAATAAAACACACAAAGTAAAGGAAAGCAGAAAAGACTTGGGTCCCAAGAAGCGCTTGTTTAAGGTCATCAGCTCGACCATAGTGTTATTGATAGATCAGAATGAAGATGTAATTACCAAGGGGTTCATACCTTGAAGGGTCAGAAAATGATTTCAAGCCTATTTTACCTTCATCAGTTACCTTGGTTGCTTCCTTATACAGATTTTCAGATTGTACCTTGCTCAAGTTGATTGGTTCAGTTGAATCAAAGAGTTTCACAAAAGCTTCAGTTTCCTCATTATCCTTCACCTCATCTTCAGCTGCAAAATAGATTTTTATAGGATCCACAAACAATTCACTAATCACTTCTTGGTTAACCACTTCCTCAACAACATCAACATTATGACAAGACCCTACAAAAGAAGTCATATCTTCAGGTGATTTCTCATGTTTTATCTCCTCAATTGATTTTTTAGGTTGAAATGTCTCAGGAGATCTAATCTCAATGTCATGTTCAAGCATCCTAGGTTCCTTAAATTGTTTCCCATTGCAAGTTATAATTGCATCACTTGGGTCTATTTCAAGTTGGGATGAGAGTTTACCAGAGGCTGTTGTAGAGGTGCTAGCTTGATTAGCCAATTAGGTTTTCAGCATCCTATTGTGGGCCTCGAGAGCATCCACTTTAGATGTTAGTTGCCTAATGACTTCACAAACACTCTCATTTTCCTTATTTTGTGCTGCCACAATAGTCTCTAGTAGTGACTCAAGGTTAGACTTTTGAGGTGACACAAATTACCTCGGTTGAAATTCAGGAGGTTGCCTATAGCTACATTGGGAAATTGTGTTGGGATTGTTCTCATAGGAAAAATTTTCATAGCCCTGCCAACTTGGATTGTATGTATTGGAATATGGGTCTAACTGTGGTCTAGGGTTGAGATTCCAAAATGTGTTGGCTTGCTCTCCAAAAGGTTCAGGTTGTGAAATTCCTAATTGGCATTCAGCGAAATTATGTCATGAAATTCCACAAAATTCACAATAAGCATTAGTAGCTTCAACTGAATTGACAATAAAAGAATCTAACTTTCGTGACAAATTATCTACCTTCACAGCTAACAAGCTCAATTCATGCAAATCATACTTACCTGGAGTTGCAGCTCTATATAAGTTAATGCTATCACCTGACCTTTGACTCTGATTGAGGGTCATATCCTCCAGCAGGTTCATAGCATCATCCACAGTCTTATTCATCAAAGCCCCGCCAGCAGCTGCATCAACAATACACCTCGTGTTATAATTTAGACCATTATAAAAAGTGTGAACAATTACCCATTTTTGAAGTCCATGATGTGGGCATATTCTTTGAAGTTCTTTAAATTTGTCTCAAGCTTCATGGAGTGATTCTCTATCTTTCTGAGTAAAGCTTATAATCTGGTTACGAAACCACACAGTCTTGCTCTGAGGGAAGTATTTGGAAAGGAAAACTTGGGAGAGTTGGTCCCATGTAGTGATTGATCCTGGTGGTAAGGAGTGTAGCCATATCCTCGCTTGATCCCTAAGAGAAAAAGGAAAAAGTCTTAGTCGAATTGCATCATTAGAGACATCATTTAATTTCAAAGTATCACAATATTCCAGAAATATAGCTAAATGCATGTAAGGGTCTTCAAGTGAAGAGCCTCCAAACTGGTTCTGTTGAACCAACGATAGAAGTGCAGGCTTTATCTCAAAATTGTTGGCTTTCACATTCGGGTGAGCAATGCCTGATTGTAAGTGTTGTATAGATGGAGTAGCATAATCTCTCAAAGTCCTATTGTTGTTGTTCCTTGTAGCCAGAGGTACTTGGGCATTTTCCATGTTCAAAGGTGAAGTTTTCAAGATCTTGATCATACAAATCACCTGTTCTTAAGCTTCTTTGCATAAAAAAAATTATCAGAGACAGTGATAAAGCTTAAGAAAGGGAATAGAAAAAATAAAAATCAAAAATAAGAAAAAAAATGCTTAGTCTCCTAACTTTCAGAAATTTGTTAATATTGACCGAAGCTCCCCGGCAACGGCGCCAAAAACATGATACGCACCGCAAGCGCACGGTGTTACCGAAGTAATATAAAAGATTGTCGCTCCCACAGGGAGCTAGGTCAAGTACCAACTATTCTGTTATTTAGAAGCTAAGCAATCCAATTTTGGTGTGTTTTGAGAATAAAGTAAACTAACTCAACTATCAATAAAATAGGAAAAGCAATGATAAAAACATAAATGGCGTCTGATTGAGAGATATCAGGACTACGGAGTTCACCAAATTGACTGATCTATCTGAACTAGAATTTAGTTGATGCATGAGTTTATCATTTTGCATAAGGAATCTTTCCTAAGTTACAGGATGCCCCCTCTTGGTGGTACACCCCGGTGCTTATTTGGAACGGTCTCCTACTCTCGCGGTGGATCGTTCTAGATAAACCCAATGAGTTCTATGAAAAATTATGTTGCCCTCGAGTGAAAACCAAGCACTCTCGTGTCATGGATTCACAAGTTTTACCTAGGGGTTCCACCGCCACGATCCTCCTCTTGGTATGAATTGCGTCGGCTAAAACACAATATTACGTGATCAAGGTAATATTATGAAATCAATGCTACTAATTAAAATATGCTCAGATAATACTCAAAACATCAAGAGAGTTTAGTTCATACAATAGATCAAGTCAAAGGGCTTCATCCGAGCCCCAAATAAAGGATTACGCTACAAAAGCCATACAAATTCGCATAGATCTCTCAAATCGACAAAGAAAACTAAAAACACAGACTAAGGAGAGGTAGGAGAAGATGATGCAAAAGTTTCCTCCAAGTTTGGTGAAGATCCGTCGCGAAATCGCCCCAAAATCCTCTCCGGAAGCCCTTGTCGCCGGTCCACTCGCCCTTTCCTCTTTGAGCGCTGATTTCTCCCCCTATAAGGCACGAAAAAGAGGGCTTTTATACCCAAAAGATTCATCTCTCTGTTAGCATTTCAAAACCTATTTTTCCATATTTTTCTGAATTTTATTTGGCCTAGAATCGAAGAAAAACCGAGAGTGGGTCGGTCTACTCGCCCTAACTCGCCTTTCCCTCGATTGCTCTCCGATTTGGCAATAACAATTGGGCCTTTTATTCTTTGTGTTCTTCAAATAAGCTTTCCAAAAAGTCCTCACTTGCCAAATTTGGACATCAAACGGGCTCAAAATCGCCAAAAATCCGATTGGATGTCGGCTGTTTGGTAAGAATCACCGGTGAACCCCGTGGGGTTCACCTGGCTGTGATGTGTTCTGTGAAGTTTGGCTGAAAGAAGCGCGGTGAACCCCGCCGGGGTTCACCTGGCTGTGCTTTGTTCTGTGCAATTCTCGGCCTAAAGGGATATTGGTGAACCCCGCGGGGTTCACCCGGCCGTGCTTCTCTCTGTGAGGTTTCTGTTGGCTGGCGACTGGTTTGGTGAACTGGCCGTATTTTTCAGGCTAACTCCGTTTTGGTCCAAATTTGACATGTAGCTTCGTTTTCGCATAAGAAATCGTCCCATGGTCTTAGAATCTTTAAAATACATCGAAAAAGGGGTCATTTTATCTGAAATTCCATAAAAGCACCAAAAAGTGAAGATTCCGAAGATATGAAGGAAATAAGCCTATAAAGAGTATAAAAGTGTCAAATAAGCCTGGATTTAGCATGAAATGACCATCAAAATTACTATCAAAATGCAAGGCATCACCGGCCTTACTAGGCATGATCCAGCAACATCAATTTGGAGGCACACACTTGGAGGATCCTCACCAACATCTATCTTTATTTCTAGAGTTCTGCGACACGTTGAAGATCAACGGAGTTTCCTCAGATGCTATACGATTAAGGCTTTTCCCATTTTCTTTACGCGATAGAGCACATGGCTGGCTACAGTCTTTGCAGCCAGGATCGATTAACTCATGGGATCAGCTATCCCAGGCCTTTCTGTCTAAATACTTTCCACCGTCAAAAACTGTTTAACTGCGAAACTAGATCACTGGTTTCACGCAAAGAGACAGAGAATCTTTATATGAAGCGTGGGAGAGATTCAAGGATCTTCAGTGTCTCTGCCCACATCACGGCTTAGAACCATGGGTAATAGTACATACCTTCTACCATGGTCTTAATTATAACACCCGTCTTACTGTCAATGCAGCAGTCGGAGACGCAATAATGAATAAGCGTGTAGAAGAGGCGATGAATCTTCTAGAGGACATGGCGCTAAACCACAATCAGTGGTCTGCAGGAGAACGAGGTACTACATCTTCTAAAACCATAGCGCCCGGTAAGTATGAACTTGACTCAATGAGCTCACTAGCAGCGAAAGTAGATTCTCTAGCACGTAAACTTGATTCTTTTCATGTTCACTCTGTTGATACTAACTCTACTCTTTGTGAAATTTTTGGGGTTGCAGGCCATAGTTTTGCTGAATGCCAATTGGGGATTGCCCAAACTTCTAAACCCAACCGAGAGAATATCAATGCCATAGGGAACCTTAACCCTAATCCTAGACCCCAACTGGACCCATACTCAAGTACCTATAATCCGGGGTGGAGGAACCATCCAAATTTTTCATATAGAAACAATCCAAACCTAGTTCCTCAACAGACGTATAGACAACCCCCCGGATTTCAACCCCAACCTCGACCTTATGCACAGCAACAACCACAACAGCCACAGAAATCCCAACTGGAAGCAATCATGGAGACTTTCATTTCTTCTCAGACGAAGACAAATGAAACAATCAATGATATGATGAGACACGTCACTACAAGACTTGAAGCCATAGAAAGCCATAACAAACAAATAGACACCCAGTTAGCAAACTTAGCCACTTCCATAGCTAGAGCTCCAGGAAAGTTACCCTCCCAACCTGAACCAAACCCGAGGGAGCACATCAATGCTATTACCACTCGAAGTGGTAAACAACTAGAGGAGCCTAGGGTGCCTAATTCTGAAGTAGAAGTTGAGCTGCCCTCCCAATCTGAATCTGTCAAA
Source organism: Costus lasius (assembly GCA_027563935.2). NCBI lineage: Eukaryota > Viridiplantae > Streptophyta > Magnoliopsida > Zingiberales > Costaceae > Costus > Costus lasius. The sequence continues at coordinate 105,783,285 of CM050453.2, forward strand.
AAGGGAGAAGAAAAAGAACCTGAAGTGAAAGAACCAACTTATATCCCTCCCCCTGCCTACAAGCCACCTGTCCCATTTCCCCAAAGATTGGCTAAGGCAAAGTTGGATAAACAGTTTGGAAAGTTTTTGGATATTTTGAATAAAATGTATATTAACATTCTGTTTACTGAAGCAATTTTGCAGATGCCCACATATGTTAAGTTTCTAAAGGACATCCTTTCGAATAGGCGGAAGCTGGAAGAACCGGGGACCGTTGCACTCACTGAGGAGTGCAGCGCCATAATCCAGAACAAGCTTCCGCAAAAGATGAAAGATCCGGGCAGCTTATCGATCCCTTGCCAAATCGGGGATCTCTCTTTTGATCACGCTCTATGCGACTTGGGAGCAAGCGTCAGTCTTATGCCTTCTTCCCTTTTCAAGTGACTTGACATTGGTGACGTGAAGGCGACACCGATTTCCTTACAGCTAGCTGACCGCTCGGTGCGGAAACCTATGGGAATTCTAGAAGATGTCTCGATCAATGGCGGTGACTTCTTCATCCCAGTGGACTTTGTTGTTCTTGAAATGGAAGAGGATGTTAAGCTACCGATAATTCTGGGATGACCGTTCCTTGCCACAGCCGGAGCAGTCATTGATGTGAAAAAGGAAAAACTAGCATTGAATATCGGTAATGACGCTATTGAGTTTGATTTATCTTCGAGTCTGAAAAAGCCTTTTGTTACCGGATCTTGCTGCAGTGTGGACATCATAGATGATGTATTAGAAGAAGTTGCGCATATTAGCTCCAGCACTGACCCGCTAGAGGTCACTCTTTTGGAGAGTCCACATACCGAAGACAATAAGGAAGCCATAAGATATGCACAATTGATGGATACGACTGGAACATTTCATTCGGAGAAGGTGAATTCTGAAAATCTCCATGATAAAACACCAATCGAGAGTAAGGAAAAGAAGATTGAACTGAAATCACTTCCTGAGAATCTTAAATATCAATTTCTTGGTGCAAATTCGACTTTACCCGTTATAGTGAATGCTAACTTGTCTGAAGAGCAGATTGAACTTTTACTTGCTAAACTGAGACTTCATAGGAAAGTCATAGGCTATTCGTTGGATGATATTCAAGGACTAAATCCATCTGTGTGTATGCATAGAATACTTTTGGAAGAGGGGAGTAAGCCCTCAGTGGAGTTTCAGAGAAGGTTGAACCCGAGTATGAAAGAAGTCGTTAAAAAGGAAATCCTCAAGCTTCTGGATGCGGGAGTCATTTACCCCATCTCTGACAGTCAATGGGTTAGTCTCATTCATGTAGTTTCAAAGAAAGGAGGGGTCACTGTAGTTAAGAACGATCAGAATGAGCTCATTCCGGTACGCACCGTAAGTGGATGGAGAATGTGTATAGATTACCAGAAATTGAACAAAGCAACGCAGAAGGACCATTTCCCTTTGCCATTCATCGATCAAATGCTTGAGCGTCTGGCTCATAATTCTTATTTCTGTTTTCTTGACGGTTTTTCTGGTTTTCTGCAGATACCTATCCACCCGGAAGATCAAGAGAAGACCACATTACCTGTCCATACGGCACTTTTGCATACCGACGGATGCCATTCGGATTATGCAACGCTCCAGCTACATTCCAGCGTTGCATGATGGAGATTTTCTCTGACTATAACGAGGACTTTATGGACATTTTTATGGACGATTTTTTTGTTTATGGTCGTTCTTTTGAAAAATGTTTATCTAACTTGGTGAAAGTTTTACAGCGATGCGAGGAAGTGAACCTCGTCCTCAATTGGGAAAAGTGCCATTTTATGGCACAAGAGGGCATTGTACTAGGACACCTGATTTCTGAACGCGGGATCGAAGTCGATCAAGCGAAGGTCCAAGTTATTGAGAAGATGAAGCCACCCAACTCAGTAAAAGGAATCCGCTGCTTCCTTGGGCACGCGGGTTTCTATAGAAGATTTATCAAAGACTTCTCGAAGATTGCCCGACCACTCATGAACTTGCTTTCAAAAGATTCTGAATTTTGCTTTGATAATGATTGTTTATTAGCATTTGAAAAACTAAAGTTGGCTCTAATTTCTGCTCCTGTTATGCAGCCTCCAGACTGGAATCTTCCTTTTGAATTAATGTGTGATGCAAGCGACTTCGCTGTGGGAGCTGTACTAGGACAAAGAAAGGACAACAAGCTCCATGCCATCTATTACGCGAGCCGCACTTTAGACGAGGTGCAGATTAATTATGCTACGACGGAGAAGGAGCTGCTTGCCATCGTCTTCGCTTTTGATAAGTTTAGGTCCTATTTGATTAATTCTAAAATAATCGTTTTCACTGACCATGCAGTGATTAGATATCTGATGAGCAAGAAAGATACAAAGCCTAGACTTATTAGATGGATCCTTCTCTTACAAGAGTTCGATCTGGAGATTCGGGATAAGAAAGGAGCAGAAAACTCGGTGGCAGATCACCTATCCCGACTGATTCATGAGAAAGAAGAATAGACCGGAGATGGTCTTGAGATCAATGATAATTTTCCTGAAGAGCAGCTGCTCGCCATTATGGCGCAAGCTATGCCATGGTACGTGGACTTTGTAAATTTTTTGGCTACTGATATTTTTCCACATGATTTGACATTTCAGATGAAAAAGAAATTCTTATTTGATGTACGACACTACTATTGGGACGATCCCTACCTCTACCAACGATGTGCTGACGGGCTTTTTAGAAGATGTATACCAGATTCAGAAATTTTCGATGTACTTTTGCAATGTCATTCTTCACCCTATGGTGGACATGCTAGCGCTGAAAAGACAACATTCAAAGTTCTACAGTCAGGACTATATTGGCCCACTATTTTCAGAGATGCTCGAAATTTTATTCAAAGATGTGATAGTTGCCAAAGGAGTGACAACATTTCTAAACGAGACGAATTCCCCCTCAACTACATTTTGGAAGTTGAAATATTCGATGTCTGAGGTATAGACTTTATGGGGCCATTTCCATCATCGTGCGGCAACAAGTATATTCTAGTAGCTGTGGATTACATCTCGAAATGGGTTGAAGCTGCTGCTATTGCAACTTGTGATTCTCGAGTGGTATCAAGGATGCTAAAGAAGACAATATTTCCACGATTTGGGGTCCCGAGGGTATTGATAAGCGATGGGGGATCCCACTTTATTGAACATAAGTTTGAGGCTTTATTGAGAAAGTATGGGGTGATGCATAAACTTGCAACACCATATCACCCCCAAACTAGCGGACAGGTCGAAGTCTCGAACCGTGAGATTAAACGTATACTTGAGAGAACGGTTTCTACATCGAGAAAGGATTGGGCCCTTAAATTGGATGATGCTTTATGGGCCTATAGGACGGCATTTAAGACTCCATTGGGAATGTCACCATTTCAGCTTATCTATGGCAAATCTTGCCATCTGCCAGTGGAGATAGAGCATAGAGCATATTGGGCTGTTAAATTGCTGAACTATGATTTGAAATCTGCAGAAGAGAGGAGAAAATTGCGGCTGAATGAGTTAGATGAAGTGAGAATGTTTGCTTATGAGAACTCTAAATTGTACAAGGAAAGAACAAAATTTTGGCATGACCAGCGTATTAGGAAGAAAGAATTTAAAGAAGGAGACCAGGTTCTCCTATTCAATTCACGTCTCAGGCTCTTCTCTGGAAAGCTAAGGACACGTTGGTCAGGACCCTTTGTAATTCAAAAGGTTTATCCTCATGGAGCTATAGTGATATGGAGTGAAAATTCTGGGAGTTTCACTGTAAATGGACAAAGGCTGAAGATTTACTATGAATCTGAACCGGTTGAAAAGGGGAGTACTCAAACTCTCCTAGAACCTCCATCCTCTACTTGATAAACTTATTGGTCGAGCTACCGACCTAAAAGTAGCGCTTCTTAGGAGGCAGCCCAAGTATCTAATGCTTAGTGTAGTTTGTTGTTTATAGCTTTTGTCTATCTCCTTGTGTTTCTTTGTAATATAGTTTACTATGCTTAGTGAGCATTTTTTGTTCATTTCTTTGCTTCATTCTGATGAACTTTATCTCATGGTGAATGTAGGAATGATATACAGGAAGCTGGGAGCAGAAAAATTTTATTTCTGGGATTTTTGGACAAATACGGGCTGGCCGTGTAATGCTACACGACCGTATTTTAGAATTTTCGTATATGGGAGTTTTCTGCCGAGAAGAGCACAGCTGCGCCCGTGACGTGATTTCTCGCCGTTCTTTGACAACTTGATTTTTCCCGAGAAAAATATGGTCTGGGCCGTGCTACACTATACGGGCGTAATTTGAGTGACTGTTTTCTCCCGAGGATAACACAACCGCACCTGTGCTTCATTTCATGGGCGTATTCTTTCTGAGCCTACTTTTTGCCGAGAACAATACGGCTGGTGCCGTATAATGGTATACGCTCATATCTTCAAAGTTCCGAACTTCACACCTGCAGTTGTATTTTCTTTCTTGGGCATTCTTCTTCAACCAAGTTTTTCACCGAGAGAAATACAGGCATAGGTGTATTATGGTATACGCCCGTAACTTCATCACTTTTGCTGGTCAAAGCTGGTCAACACTCTTTCATTTAAATTCACCGCCTAGGGTTTTCACAACTTCCCCCGTGCCCTAAACCACACCAGCGACCGCCGCGGCCCCTCTTCCTATTTTCTCCGTCGCCGATCGGCGTCTCTAGCCTTCCAGCGAGTTCGCCGGAGTTCCTACTGCTACCGTTGCCATTATTGTTCCCCCTCTCTGCACAAACAGCTTTCGGCGTGCGACATTGAAGGGATTAGTGTCCATTGCCATCCTCTCCGCTCTGCGACGTTTCTCCCCTCAGGCAACACTCTGATTTCTTCTTTCTTAAAACGTTTTGAAATCGGTTCTCGCTTGAGGATTATTGAAAGCATTCTATCTATCGTCCATTTTCGACCGAGATTTATCTAAAATTCTGCTATCTGGTTTTCTGGAATACCCTGTTTCTGGGCTTCTCTGTTTTTGTTCTTCCGCTCCGCGACGTTTCTCCCCTCAGCATTCTTCGTTCATACCATGGCACCCAGACGGAAAGTTATAGCAAAGAAGCACACCTCCCATGCTGGCACTTCCTCATCAAAGGGTCCTTCTTCATCTGGTTCAGGCCAACAATGGAAACCGCCTGCAGAAGCTCAACCAGCTGCCACACCATATGGTTTTCCACTTCGTAATGCTGCCCAAGAGTCTACTTGCGCTCTTATTCTACAACGCCATATCACCAACACGCGCTATCTTGATACAGAAGCAATGCATATGTTGGGACTTTATGAAGATGTTCAGTGGATGTATGAAAATATCGGATGACAGCAGTTCTTTGGATTACATCATGCCACATATATACCACTGACTTTGGAATTCTTTAGTTCCTTAACTGTCAAAGTGAGTACATATGATGATGCAGATAAAGGCCGAGTTGCATTCCGGTTACAGGGGAAGGAATTCTCACTAACTCTCCAGCATATCAACCAAATTTTTGGTTTTCCAGAGGATAGCACGCGACGGGCACCTCGGGATTATAACGAGAGTGAATTTTGGAAGATCATTAGTCATCACCTCTACTATGCCTCCAAGACAGCTCGTGTCAGTTCCATAAGTAACCCCGTACTCCGATACGTACATAGGGTGTTGGCACACACCATCTTCGGTAGAGGTGAAAGTGACAGCATGGTACGCTCCACCGAGGTCCTCTTCATCTGGGCAATGCTGCATGGATTTAAATTGAACTCTGCTTACTTTCTGGTCAAGCAACTATATAAGGTAGCACGAGCCTAGAAAGGAATGGTCGTCATGGGTGGACTCGTTACACACATTGCCTTAGCTTTAGGGATCGACCCTACTGTTATGCCAAAAGCCAAAGGGCGTAACCGCATTGATTTGGACTCTTGTATTTCTATGAAGCTGATAGTGAAAGAGGGTGATGATTATTGTCTGATTTTCAAGGGCAGTGATACTACTATGCCACTCCCTAATCAAAGGCGCACCACTATACATGATAAACAAAATTGGAACTTAGGGCCTGAGGTAGTTGAGGAGATCCCTACTCCTATTTCTACAGCTGCACCGATACCACCACCAGGCAGATCATTTGGTTTTGGAGCCTCCTCTTCCTCCTTTGCTCCAGAAGCGGAGGCAAGATGGAGTCGTATTGAAGAGAAGTTAGACCGCCTGCTGACTATCACCGAGGGTATTGATGACACCTTGTCACAGATGCGCTTTGATATATCTAGCCTCCATGACGAAAATAGCGGGCTCAACGATGAACTAAAATGCTAAGCAAAATTTATGAGTTCTTTCTGGAAGTCATTCAGTGATCTCAAGACGAAATTGCTGCCCGGTGATGATGATTCTGATGATATCCGGGGTGACGGTGATGACGATGACGACGGTGATGATGATGATGACGATGGAGACGACGATGATGATGGTGATGACACCTCTTAGTTTTTGTGAGTATCACACCCATATTTTCCAAATTTTGTGCAATTCTTCTTTATAGCATAGAGGACTATGCTAAATTTCAGTCTGGGAGATATGTAGGGTATTTTGAGTATTTTGATGTTGTGATGCTTTTGACACAATGTTGTGATGATACTTTAAGATGCTATTTGGTTGCCTCCGATGATGAATCTATGGATGTTGATAGGATGCTGTGATGAAAATTTTTGATTTTGTGATGATGCTGTGATGGTAATTTTTGAATATTTTCTTGCGATTGCGATTTCACATGATGAATATTCAGGATGCTATGGTATGAATGACATTATTCTATGTTTAACCTTGTCTTCTTGGATGCCAACTGTGATTAAGATAGATAGGTTCTTGTAATTAGTTTATTTGATGGATGACAATTGATGGGGAACATGTTCAATTTTATTAAGGCTTTCAAAACTTATGTGATGTTTTTGTTCTTCTGGTTAAGTGGATTGCTTTATCTATCTATGCGGTTTACCTGATTGCTTGTTGGTATGGAAACTCAATGCATAACCCTTGCCACTTCACTATACAATTATCATTTGCCCTCCACACTTCAATTTAGGGCCATCATTTTGAAAAAAAAAAACAAACACAAAAGGGGTAAAAGCCTTTATTGGAAAAGATTCTCTAACAACAGTTTAGAGACACACAAAAAAAAAACAAAAACAAAAACAAAAAAACAAAAGAAAACAAAAGGGGTTTCTTTCATCACGTTTTCTATTACATCATGCTTTCCACGTCAGCATTGAATTTTTCATCCCCATTAGTAATCTTGGTAAGCTTCAATGGGTGGATGAAGTTTATTTATAAGATCGGAGTTCATTGCCTTGCATAGATTGCGAGTCCTTTTTGATCTTGGATTGTGGGACCTTCTCAATTTGACTTTTGACAATTTGCTAATTATTTTGAATTTTGAATCTTAGCATGGTTACTCTTTCCTTAGAGACAAGTCATAAGCTAAGATCATTTTCTATCATATCTGGTTTTTCTGTTTTCTGATTCTCGTTGCTTGAGGGCAAGCAAAGATTTTAGTCTAGGAGAATTTGATACCTTGTCGTATGTTGCATTTCCTGATATATTTATTTCATGAATTAAGGCCTATTTTGTTACCCTTATATCTCTTTCAGCACTTATTTCCTTGTTATTTTCGGAATCTACACATTTCTTTGTCTTTCATGTGTTTCAGGTTAAATCGCTTATCTATGGAGCTTAAAACTGGAAATTAAAGTTATATGATGGTTAAGGATGAAAAGACGAAGCTTCCCAGCAATTTTCAGCTCGGACGGACATTGTTACCGAAAATATGGCCTGCCCTAGAAGGTGTTCACGGCCGTATTTCTGAGGACGAATATTTCATATCATTTTCGAGCCGTAATCGAAGACACGACCGTGAAACGCGGGAATGAAATTTTGGAATCATGTTTACCGAGAAGAATACGACCAGCCTGTGAAACAGAATATACCCGTGAATTCAACTGCAGGCACAATGCAGAATTTGGCCAAGAACTTCACGGGACAGCCCAAGAAACTCTTCACGCCCGTATTTTTATACGCAGATCGTGACTCTTGGCATTTCTCCCTCGTTTCAAGTCAGATTTGGGCGATCTTGGTGTCAAAACGACGGGGATTAGAAGGGCTACACGTCAGAAACAAGAGGAAGTCGACCAGACATATAAAAGGAAATATTTTGGGGGAAAAACGGATCGACTCCGAGAGGACAGCGAGGAGAAGGAGAACAAGGAAGAAGACAGCGCTTGGAACCAGATCTAGGGGGAAAGTTAGCATTTTCTCCTCTATTTTCATCTTGTAACTCTTCTACCTTGTGTATTCCTTCATCTGAAAGAGATTTTAACCGAAACTATGCAAGTTGTAGCGTAAACACTCAATCGGATTTTTGGGCGTAACCCACTTTTCAATCTATGAACTGATTGTATTGCTTTTATGAGATTTTCTTGACTCTACTCGATCTTCACTGTGTTTAATCTGTAATCTTCGACTTGATCAATCAAATTTTACTCTAGTCGTCACGAGAAGTACTGAAAGGAAAACTTGTGACGACTGATCTGTTTTGATTGGGCTGGTGGGTTTTGCCACGAAAGTAGGTAAAACGTGTCTGCAGAATTTATATTCTCCTGCACTCATTGGATCGACCCGGTTCGTTCTATCTCAAAAGTAGAAGGACGGTCGGGTTTGGTGCCAAGTTACACCGCCGAAAGGGGGTAACTTGTAAACTCGAGAATTTCCGTGGTTTCAGATTATCTCTAGCAACACTTTTCATTTAGTTCTTGATTGTTGGTGTGGTGAACCCATTAAATCTGATTTTTCTCATAACAACTGTCTTTCTTTTGTTTTCGCTATCAATTGGAGTTGTTTTAGTTGTTTACTTGATTTTGAACATTAAACCGATAACACTCTCAGTTACGATTTCGTTTAGCTATTGAAATTAAGAATTATTGGTACTTGACTCAACCGTCCTCGTGGGAACGATACTATATACCACCGCGATAAAGCCATTACACTTGCGGCGGGTAGCAGATAGCGAATCACTTAGTGAAGCATGTGAACTCTTCAATGAGTTACAACGGAAGTGCCCTCACCATGGATTAGAAGATTGAGTTTTAATTCAAACTTTTTATAATGGTTTACTTTATAATACTCGTTTAACTGTTGATACTGCTGCAGGAGGAGCACTGATGAAGAAGACCGTTGAAGATGCCTATGCGCTGATTGAAGAGATGGCTTTAAATCACAACCAATGGACTACTGAAAAAGGAGTGTTGTATCGTCTTCCTCATGGTAAGAATGATAATGATGGTTGGCATTATGTGGCAGAAAAGGTAGATTCTTTGTGTAATCGCTTTGATTCTTTTCAGATGCAAACTGCTGTAGTTTCTTCTGTTACTTGTGAAGTATGTGGGAATTCTAGGCATCATGCTGAAGAGTGTAAGGTTATAGTTGATCAGGGGAATGAGCAAGTTAATACAGTAGGGGGTTATAATCAGGATAGAAACAATGACCCTTATTCTAAGACCTACAACCCTAGATGGAGGAATCATCCTAACCTATCTTGGAAGAGCAACAATTACCAAGGGGCACAAGCTGAAAATAGAGGGTACCAGCAGAGACAACAAAATTAAAATCAGCCAAGAACAATAGTTTTGAATCCATGTTTGAAAAATTGATGTCTAGTCAAGACCAAAAATTTGAAAAAATTATGGACCGAATGAATCAGCAAAGAGAAGAGTTTAATGATAAGATTAGCCAGCTTACCTCCCAAGTCGGGTCTTTGACAGCACATAATAAGATTTTAGAGATACAGATAGCACAACAAGCTAGTACTTCTTATAGACCCCTAGGAAAATTACCTGCCAAACCTAAACCTAACCCTAGGGAACTTTGTAATGCTATCACAACTAGGAGTGGAAAACAGTTAGAGGACCCAAGGGGATCATTGGATCATAATGAGGAAGAGCCTAATGTTAGACCTAGCAGTGAACCAGTTTTGGAATCACAACCTGCACATGTGCAGTCCCATCCTAGCTCGCCACCTTCTAAGGAGGATGAACCTTCACAGAATGGTGACTTGCCTTGTGAAGTTGATATTCCTAGGCCTAGTTCACCATCACCATATAGGCCACCTATACCTTTTCCCCAGAGGATTGTGCAAGCTAAGTTAGATATGTAGTTTGGAAAATTTCTTGATGTTCTTAAAAAGCTTTACATTAATATTCCTTTTACTGATGCTTTAGCTCAAATGCCTACATATGTTAAATTTTTGAAAGAGATTTTATCCAATAAAAGAAAAATAGAGGACTATGGTACCGTGACACTAACTGAGGAATGCAGTGTTATTATTCAAAATAAGTTGCCACCGAAATTAATAGATCCAGGTAGTTTCTTCATCCCTTGTTTGATTGAGAGTGTTGTTTTTGACCGAGCCTTATGTGATTTGGGAGCTAGTGTGAGTCTAATGCCTTTGTCTGTGTGCAGGAAACTGGATATGGGAGCTCCTAAACCTACTTCAATATCTTTGCAGCTCGCTGATCGCTCAGTGAAGTATCCTGTAGGTATCCTTGAGGATGTTCCCATCCAAGTTGGTAAGTATTTTGTACCTATTGATTTTGTGGTACTTGAGATGGAAGAAGATGCGAAAATTCCTATTATTCTTGGTAGACCGTTCTTAGCCACTGCAGGAGCAATTATTGATGTAAAGAACGGTAAACTCACTCTAAATATTGGCGATAAAAAGATTGAGTTTGATTTGAATGATTCATTGAAAAAACCTTCATATACTAGTTCACGTTGTAGTGTTCATGCTGTTGATGATGTGGTTTATGATCTTGGTTTTTTATTTGATGATCCTTCTGATTTTGATTCTGATTCTTGTGATGATTCATGTGCTGAAATTGATAATTCTGATTTTGATTTTGATTTTTGTGATGATTCATGTGCTGAAATTGATAATTCTGATTTTGATTCTGATTCTTGTGATGAAACTTCTGGGGTATCTTCTCCTCCTCCGGCGAAGCTTCCTTGTGAATTTCGTGGCCAGAGATGGCCTCTACGCCTCTCGGCGTGAGGCCGGTGCCCTAGAAATGCCCTTTCTGATTTCTCCCTCGACAGTGGATGAAATTCCCTTCCCCCTATGCCCCGTCTTCTCCTCCTTATAATGAGTAACACCCTTCTTCCAGATTTGAAATTGATGGCTTGGATCGTCCGAAATTGATCGCGCAAAAATCGGGCTTCAAATTGACCGTGGAAGTCGCGATTTTTAATTGTAATTACGACCGTGAAAAACATTACGGCGGTGCCGTAATTGCAGCTGGAACTCTCGGTATAGGAATCTTCTGGAAATACGGTACCGTGGAATAATTTACAGCCACGCCGTAATTTCTTGAAATCTCTCGGGTAAAAACGGCATCAAAATACGGCCCGTGAAATCCATTAGGGCAGTGTCGTACTATCTCCAAACTTTCTGTATAAAAATCGTCCAAAAATACGGTAGCACTCAAAAATTACTGTAGTGCCGTGATTCGCAGTGAAACCACGGTACTGTAATCTGGATTACGGCACTACCGTATTTTGCTGTGAAGCTCCGATCTTCGTGAAATTTGACATGTAATCTTCTCTTGATGGTGAGAATTCATCCATGCATTTGAATTTGCTTGAAAACGCCTAAAAATAGTGCATTTTACCTGAAAATCATCAAAAACTAGAAAATGTGTAGGTTCCATAATAATTGATAAAGAGGGCATAAAAATAAAAAAAAGAGCATGAATTTGACATGAAAATACCCATCAAATGGCACAAAATTTATTATAAATTTTGGTGTCAACAAACACAAAAGGCTCAAACTTTGCATGTCCACAAGCAAATAAATAAAGAACAATACTAGGTAAGGAAAATATGCTCTTTTATGAAAAATAAATTTCTAAAATATAATCACTCATGAAATATTCCACCAAAAGCTACATAAAATTTCTAATAAATACATCGTCTTCTGAAATTAATCTTTAAGATTCACAACTTTAATCAAATAAAATTTCACAACTTGTATAATAAAAAGAATCTCAATCTCATGATGTCACCTAGTTTCAGTTCAAATCTATCATACTTTTGTTTACAGGAATAAAGTCTCCAAGATCCTTTTTCACACGGAATTTTTCTTTTCTTCCCCCAATTTTTTTTATATTTTTACATAGATGGCATATACCCACATAGATACATACTTTTTATTTTAGACTTCAACTTTTGTCTTCGGTACCACTGTCAATTTTACACAGTGCCAAGTAGAGGAGTCATTATTATTATTTTTCCTCTCTTTTTTTTAAAGACTTCAATTCATCTCTTTGGTACCACTGTCAATTTTGCACAGTGCCAAGTAGAGGAGTCTCACTATTTTTGTGGATCATGGATCCTTCCTTCCCAACAAATAGTAAGATAAACTAAACATCAACTAGGTTAATCAATTGACATCAATTTAAAAATTACACCCATATGCTCATTTTATTTAAGAAAAAAGTTGCACTCTTAGATTGCATTCATCAAACAACATACCTACCCAAAACCTTATTCATCAATCAATGAAGAATTTCAGCAAGTAGATATATATTGAAGAAATAAATTCAGCATAATAGGTATATTTCCATTCACAGGTATTAACATGCATAATCATTCATCATCATAGAAAAATCAACACACCTCTTATCACATTGATTCAAGTCATAAAAAAAAATTTTAAACATAAAAAAATGTCCAACTCAATGCAAAAGTACGAAGCATCAAACTTATATAGTCAAAAGATGTAAAGTGATGAATTCGTAGGAGAAGAAAAGTGTAGATAATCATATCAAATCACAAGAAAGTGCAAACAATACTCATAAAACTATATAGCAAGCTCAATCATCGTCCGGGGTGTAGCGTCAGGGCAGATGCAACTAGGTTCAAAGATGCGACTTTTGAAAATTTACCTGCGCAATTTTAAGTACATAAGGCTCAGATCAAAAAAATAGTCCCTTACATAGCAAAAATAAAATTTTTCTCAAGAGATAATCAGAGATATCGCTGGAGGTCCGAAGAGGGTGCCGGTGGAAAGAGCTGATGTGGAATAGATGCTGATGGTGGTACAGATGCTAGCTGAAGAGCTGCTAGCAATGATGGTGATGGTGCCGACAGTAGAGTGATGATGAGTAGTCTCCAGTGGCCTGCTATAGACTACAATCCTGGAGGCAAAAAAAGCAATAACAGGTTGAAAGCAAACAGAGCAGCCACTGATTTATTTATGAAAAGTAGCTATACCCAAGAATGAGATTTAATGATCCATGAAGAAAATAGACAGAACCATGTGGAGGAACAAAACTTGTTCTTTCCAGACGTATGAAAAATAAAGGATCAAAATCTATCAGGAATTTAGGGTATTAATAGAAAGAGGGCTAATAAGATTACAAAATTAAAAACTACTGCAAAAGTTAATCGGTTACCAAAAGTTGCCATGCTTCCTAGAATGTTCAGAAAATATTTTAATGAAAACAACTAATCCACAAGATAGAACAAAACATGTACTTCCTATTTCATGTAAAAGATCAGTGTTAAAACTCATTAAAGCATCTTAAAAACCTGTAGCAAAAGAGCTAATCAGATTAGTAAAAAAAAAACTACTGTAGAAATTAATCAAGTACCAAAAGATACTATGTGTTATAGAATGATCTATGAACTTTAAAATTCAATAAAAATATCCAAATAATAGACAAAGATGAGTAGTTCCATGCTATGCCAAAGATCAAAAATTTTCCCACCCCAATTTCTTAAAATCACTGCGAGAAAACACCTAATTGAATAAGCATAATACAGTTTTAACATTACGGGCGTAATATTCCTTACGGCAGTGCCGTAAAATACATAAAACTCTTGGGTCAGAAATATGCAGGAATTACGGCACCGTAAAAATGGTTACGGTACTGCCGTAAAATATGAAAAACTGACGGGTCAAAAATCAGCCGAAATTACGATACTGTGAAAAAGATTACGGTACCGCCGTATTTTGCACAAAACTTCAGAAAACTCTCGGGTAAGAAATCGACCAAAATTACTGCACCGTGAACCAGATTATGGCAGTGCCGTATTTTGCACAAAGTTTGATTTTTCTTGCAAAAAGAGAAAAAAATTAATTCTAAAAATAAACTAAAATAAAAGAAACTAAGCTAAGTAAGAGTGCTTGGGTTGCCTCCCAAGAAGCGCTAATTTTTAGGTCATAAGCTTGACCAAAACTCAAATATCATGGTGAAGCAGGTGGATCGGTACCATAGTAAATAACATACAATTTTTTGCATTTCCGTTGTCCAAAATGTTTATCCACTAATCCAAACATCCAAAATTTCATATAAATCAAGATCGACAAGACTTTCTTAAATATGCAGAAATCAAAATCAAAATTTTCAATTCCACTCAAAGGATATTCAATGATCTTCCTATATTTATCAGTAAGTAAAATCATTAGTCCTTTCTTTGAAATTATATCTTCAATTACAATAGGACTTTGATCAAAAGATACAAGCATTGGATCATTAAAATAGTCTTTCTGTCTCAAATTTGGTTCCTCAATAAAGCATAATTTTTAAAATAAATTAAAAGATCGAACAGTAGATATGGGCAAAACATCAGAGTGAGATTCATCAATATTCATAACATTCAAATCCTTTTCAAATTCTTCATGCCCTGCATCAAATAATTTATCAATTTCAAAATTATCAACAAAATTAGAGTAAGACTTTTCAAAATCAATTTCCTCATGCTTTTCCACAAATAATTCATCATCAAAAGAATCCAAAGAATCAATCTCAGAATTACAAGAATTAGATTTAACCATAAATAATATATCTTCAAAAGAATCAATTTCATCATTATCACTAGAATCAAGAGGGGATTTTTCAAAATCAATTTCCTCAAACTTTTCCATAAAATTATCAAATGAATCAATTTTACAATTATCAAAATCAGAGTGAGATTCATTAATGTTCACAAAAGAATCAATTTCAAAACAATCAAAATCAGAGGGGGAATTTTCTAAATCAATTTTCTCAGTTTCCAAATCAAACTCAAATAAACAAGCTTGTTGTGTTATTCGAGTTTCTAAAATTTTCTTATGAGCTGTTAAAAATCCTACTTGAGAAGCAAGCTGACTAACTATCCCCTTGAGATCTTTGATTTCCTTACTTCGATTTGTCGTGACTTGAATTTGATTTATCATGAATTTTTCAAGCATGGATTTTAACCTAGATTTTTCAGTATCCTCAAAGTATGGTTCAGAAACATGATTTGGAGGAGTTAAAAATTAGCAATCAGAAGCATAATGATCAAAACATTCACACATATCACATCTAATAGGAGAATAAGATATCCTAGAAGGATGCATATAAGAGTGTAATTTCAATTTATCTACAAGAATGTACAATGAATCATCTTCATACTTACCTTGTGGCATGTATACCTCACCTCTTTCAGTTGCCCGGGAGTTGTGATTAAAAGACATATCTTCAAATCTATTAAGAACAGAAAGATTATCCAACACGAATCAAATAAAAATTATATTATTTTTTTTTATTTTTGTCAAAATATATAAAAAAACACAAAACCAAAAAACACAAGTAAATTCAAAATTTTCAGAAATCATAATTTTGTCACAACTTGTGAAAATCCAAAACCTGCAAAAAAAAAAAGAAAATAAAGTTAAATCTAAAAAAATAAAACTTAGTCTAGCAATACTAACAAATATTTTGATATTAACAAAACTAAGATCCCCGGCAACGGCGCCAAAAACTTGTTGTGTCCACAAGTGCACGAATACTCGAAGTAATAAAAAAAGACATCGAACCACAGAGACCTACGTGTTAAGTACCAAATAGCTGTTTTCTCACTATCTAAGAAAACCGAATATGATGCAAGTAAACAATAGGAAAGTGCACAAAATATCTAAGAGAAAACTGGGACTAGGGTTTCATTCACTTTAATTTCCATGACTAGATATAAATAGATGTTTGTCAGTCTAATTTCATTATGATAAAGACATAATTCACTTAATAAGGAAATCATCTCGCTTTCACGCAGACAATTTACAAGAACTAATCCTCACTTTCATGCAGGATTTATTCGATTGTAAAATAAAAGTGAATCATCAACAAAGAACTCAAGGATCACTTTCATGCATCCGAATTCTAAGTTAATAATCTCAAGTGGAAACTCAAGTATCACTCTCGTACATCCGAATCTCAACACAGGTTATGTTTAAGGTTCTCCAACAATCTAATATTCAATTTCTTGCAATATCGCCATATTTGTTTAATTAACTCAATCCTAGATCAGATTATCAATCATGACATTGAACTTCTAAAATTAAGAAATAAAAACAAACCTAATTTCTTACGGTGAGTTCATAACATTCAATTTTAGGGTTCCAAGTTCTCAAGCAAATCACCTTTCGGTCCTTATTACGAAAACTCTAAAACATGCTTGATAATATGAATCTATGGAGAATTAAAGAGCAATCATCACAGAAGCAGAATTATCATAGTAAAATTATACAAGATGAAATAATAAAAGATTCATCTAATCATTAAGAAATCAAAGGGAATTACTCCCCCATGTCCCAAAAGATATCTAAGCTAACATAGAAGAAGAATTATAATAATCCATAGTTTAGAGCGATCAGAAATTGAAAAGAAGGAGAAATAAACTTTACAGCACGGCTGTAATGGAAATTACAGTCGTAATCTTGCGAGTGAACAGTGCATGCGCCCGCAATTTTATTGATTTCTCCTCCAATTGATCTCCTTTCGCTCTGAAACTTCTAGAGTATCTTCTCCTCCTCCAGGTGAAGCTTGCTTGTGAAGTTCGTGGATGGAGATGGGCTCTACGCCTCTCGGCGTGAGGTCGTGCCCTAGAAACGCACTTTCTGATTTCTCCCTCGACAGTGTATGAAATTCCCCTCCCCTTGTGCCCCGTCTTCTCCTCCTTATAACGAGTAAAACCCTTCTTCCAGATTTGAAATTGATGGTCTGGATCGTCCGAAATTGATTGCGCAAAAATCGGGCTTCAAATTGACCGTGGAAGTCACGATTTTTAATTGTAATTACGGCCGTGAAAAACATTACGGCGGTGCCGTAATTGCAGCTGGAACTCTCGGTACAAGAATCTTCTGGAAATATGGTACCGTGCAATAATTTAAGGCCACACCATAATTTCTTGAAATCTCTCGGGTGAAAAATGGCCTCAAAATACGGCCTGTGAAATCCGTTACGGCAGTGCCGTAATATCTCCAAAATTTCTATATAAAAATCGTTGCAAAATACGACAGCACTCGAAAATTACGGTAATGCCGTGATTCGCAGTGAAACCACGGTACAGTAATTTGGATTACAGCACTACCGTATTTTGCTGTGAAGCTCTGATCTTCGTGAAATTTGACATGTAATCTTGTCTTGATGGTGGGAATTCATCCATACATTTGAATTTGTTTGAAAATGCCTAAAATAATGCCTTTTTACCTGAAAATTATCAAAAACTAGAAAATGTGTAGATTCCGCAATAATTGATAAAAAAAGGCATAAAAATAAGAAAAAGAGCATGAATTTGACATGAAAATACCCATCAAATGGCACAAAATTTACTATAAATTTTGGTGTCAACAACAAACGATTTGGCTTCGAGGATACCCGGAGAGGTGGTATTTATGGAGATGCAGGAGAGGCAGGTTCTCAGGATCCAATGGACGCCACTCAGGCTGAGGGAGACGACGAAGAAACGGACTCTGATGAGTAGACCTTTGTGAGTATCATTTTTCCTTACCTATCTATTACTTATGGTTTATTGATTAATCGTGATTTTGTACTCTTGTAGGGAAGGATGACTCTGTCATGCTTCTTATGTCTGCCGCTTCTGATCCTCGATTAGTTTTCACTGCTACATACTTTTGATTGGGTTGTATAAGATGATTGATAACTGCTGAATTTTCTTCGATATGGTTGTACTAAGATTTTTATGATACTAGATTTATTAGTGATACGATATGGCTGTACATGGTAATTTGATATTTGGGATTGATATTCTGTGTTGGTATGATATGTGATTTGGTAGTGATGATTTTTGTTATGATTTGGTAAAGATGTGATATATGTCTTTGTGGTTTGTTCTAACCATGAAAACACTGCTGTTATCATGCCGAAATTTTTCTTGATGATAAATTACTGTTCATGAAAATACTTGAGAATTGGAAATGAATTTAATATGCTGAATTTATTTCTTTGATATAATTAATCTGTTGGAATTTTTCATTAATTAATACATGAAGTTTTGGGTGAAAATGTTGTTTGATGAATGAAATTTGAAAGTGAAATAACTCCTTTAAATAAAATGAGCATATGTTGTATAATTTTTGGATTGATATCAATTGATTAAACCTAGTAAATCCTTAGAGTCCATCTTGTTATTTGTTGGGAAGAGAGAATCCAAAATCCAAAAGAAAAGTGACTCCCCTATTTGGCACTGCAAAAAATTAGCAGTGGTACCTAAAGTCATGGGTTGAAGTTCAAATAAATAAATAAATAAATATATATATATATATCTATGTGAGTACATGCCATTAGAGAGATTCTTTGACATTAACTCCGCTATCTCAAAAAGAATTCTTTCTACTTAAAGAGATATGAGTTTTATTATGTTGGTTATGTGACCAATGTATTCTAAATTTGTCACCAGAAGAAATGTGGTATTCATTTTAAAAAATGTCAAAGATACATAAAAAGAAGAGAGAAAATTTAAGTGGAAAAAGATTTTGTGGTTCCTATTCCTGTAAACAAAGACATCATGGACTCAAAACTTAAACTAGGTGAATCAGGAGATTGAAATTCTATTTATTCACATTGCAAAATTTTATTTG
This sequence comes from Costus lasius, assembly GCA_027563935.2. Taxonomy (NCBI): domain Eukaryota; kingdom Viridiplantae; phylum Streptophyta; class Magnoliopsida; order Zingiberales; family Costaceae; genus Costus; species Costus lasius. Next base: position 105,802,228 of record CM050453.2, read on the forward strand.
ATTGAGTCATGGATCTTAAAAATTGAATTCGGAGGACGATATATTTATTTGAAATTTTGAGTTATTATTTGATGTGAATTTTTCATATGTAATTGTATCTTAGAAATTTATTCATCATCTGAAGGTTTATTTTCATAATCAGTATTGATTTTCTTTATTTGCTTGAGGACAAGCAACGTTTGAGCCTTATGTATTTTGATGACTCTAAATTTCATACTATATTTCTTACTAAATTCACTATATTTTTGGGTCATAATCATGCTCTGTTGCTTATTTTTATGCCTTATTTGTCAAATGTTTCGAAATCTACACCTTTCTTGGTTTTTGATCAATTTCATGTAAAAAGGCATCATTATCATGAGTTTTCGAGCAATTTCGATGCATGGACGAATTCTAATCATCAAGAGGAGATTTCACATCAAATTTCAAATCAAACCGAGTTCCCTAGCGAAATTATGGTAGTGCCATAATTCATTTTACGGCCGTAATCTGGGAATATGACACTACCATAATGAATTTCACGGCCGCAACCCGCAGAAGATTTTTTGGAAATTACGGCACTACCGTAATGAATTTTACGATGCCGTGATTTCGGTCCAGATTCAGGCAGAGACTTCAAAGGATTGCCGAAGAATTACGGCATTGCCGTAAGGATTTTTATAGTGCCGTAATTTTGGACAAATTTCCTACAGAAACTTTTGGGCACAATCAAGGAGATTACGGCACTACCGTGACGAATTTTATGGTGCCATAATTATGGGCCATATACCTATAGAAACTTCAGATGTAATTACGGCAGTACCGTAATGATCGTCACGATACCGTAATTGTGTGCCCAGTTGCCCAATTCTTCCGCCGAAAACTTAAAAAGATGATTTCTCGAGATTTAGGACATCAATTGAAGATCCAAAAAAAGGGGAACACTCAGGATTAGCAAGCGAAGATTTTCGAAGCAAAAGGAACAATTTTCATTCACGTTCGAGGGAGAATTTCAGGGAATTGCCACCGCACTAGGGTTCATCGCCGTTCATCGTACAGACCACCTCTGGCCACGAAATTTGAAAGGAATCTTGACCTGAGGAAGGAGGACACACCACAGAAGTTTCAGAGTGAAAGGAGATCGATCAAGGGAGAAATCAACAAAAATGTGGTCGCCTACACTATTCATCGTGCCGATTACAGCCCTGTTTTGTAACTTTTACTCTTCTCTTTCGATTTCCGATCAATCTAAAAATATGTTTTATTGTAATCCTTCAATCATGCTAGCTTAAACCTTCTTTTGGGACTAAGGGTGTGATCCCCTTGATATTTCAATGACTAGATAATCTTTATTCCATCAAAATATTTTTGGTATGGTAATTTTACTTAAGAGATTAATGCCTTTAATCTTTTCTAGTTTCGATCATTAACTTGTATTAGAGTTTTGTGTTATAGACTGAGAAGATGATACTCAAAATTTGGAACCCTAGAATTTATGGTAGGAGCTCATCATAAGAAATTAGTTGTGTTCTTATCTTTAGGTTTTAGAAGTTTAACTCTTGTTGATGTTCTGATCTAGAAATTATTATTGTTTTAGATATGAAAATATGCTAGAGATAGATATTGGATTGTTTGAAAACCTTAAGTAAAACCTGTGAAACTAAGGTATGAGAATACTTAGTTTTGCTTGAGATCTTGACATTGAGATGGAATGCACGAGAGTGATTATTAATCTCTCTGTTAAAGTTTACTTATATTAAACATTGAATAGATCTCGTACGAGAGTGAGGATCGTTATTTGTAAATTGATTGCGCGAGAGCGAGTTAATTTATTTATTAAGTAAGTTATATCTTTACCATAACAAAAATAGATTGATGAACATTTAATTATATCTAGTCATAGATATTAAGGTGGATGAACCCCTAGTGTCAATTCTTTCTCTTTGATTTTCCTTATACCGTTCGATCATTTGTTTTCATCATTCTCGATTTGTTTAGCTAGTGAGAATTCAATTCGTTGGTACTTAACAATGAGGTCTCTGTGGTTCGATATCTTAAATATTACTTCGAGTATTCGTGCACTTATGGACACAACAGTCCACATAGCTCATATCAAGGTAAGTCAAACTAGAGAGATCTAAGAGCCAATCCTAGTTATTGACATAAGGATTAACATCCCATTTTGAATGTAGATTGAGATAGCGAAGACTAGACAAGTTACCGAGTTGGCGAGGGATGTTTCCAAAAAAAGTTGGACATGTTGAGATGAAGATATATCAATTTTTGAAGAGAACCGACCAAGTCTGGGATATGAGCGAAAGTGAAGTTATTCGAACTAAGATTTAAGCCTTCTAGGTGAGTTAGAGACAATAATAAAGAGCTCAGCAAATTGCCTTCCAAACTGAAATATTCCACAGATGAATAGATGTTATGTTAGCAAATGGGTTTTGTAGATTGAGTTGCACAACATGTACTTGGGCATTTGTCATCTCGTTGTAGCACACCACACTGCTCCATCCGCAATAGTCTTGGTCAATATTCCGACAAACGACGGAAAGGATCAGAGATAGAGGTGGCCAACGGGCCGGGCTGGCCTGCGGCCCGCACGGCCCGGCACGACACGGGCTGGGCACGGCACGGCCCGTTGACCAAGTCAACGGGCCGCGGGCGGCCCGTGGCCCGTCACGGGTCGTGTTGGGCCGAACCTTCGCGGCCCACGGGCCGGGCCGGGCCAGGCATGGCCCGTGGTCGGGCCGGGCCAGGCATGGCCCGTGGTCGGGCCGGGCCAGGCACGGCACGGGCCCGTGCTCGGCACGGCACGCGGGCCGGCACGGGCACGACACGGCTGGAATGGGCGACAAAGTTCGAAAATTTGAATTGGGCATGCGTTTTTACCCAAATAGCCCGATAACGGTTTGAAAAAATTTAAAAGTTAGGGATATAATTGTCTTTATGTTATAAAATTACCATTTTAGCCCCTTTTAATAATTAAAAATAGGGGATAAATATGTAAATTTACACCCAATTCATCCCTATAAATTGACCCCCCAACCCACTCATTTCTTCACACAAGTTTCCAATTAACTTTGGATTACTTTCTCATTCTCTCTTAATACTTTCTTAATCTCTTTTCTAAAGTTTCAATTAGACAACAAGATTTCAAAGCTCCCTCAGTCTAGTCACGTGGAGAAGATCAAGTAAGTAGTATATTAATTTACTTTTAGTCTTTTATAATGTAATTGTACTTAAATTTAAATTATTCTAATATAAATATTTTTTCATAATTATGATTAAATTAAGGTTGTTGAAGGCTGAAACCTCAACTTCTTAGTTCTTACTTACTAAGCGATCTTCAAACACGTGATAAAGTAATTTTTTAATGTATAATTTATTATTAGTAAGTATTTAATCTTATTTTATAAATTTTTTTGGCTAACTTTTAATATTATATGTAGAATTAATGGCGGGATTTAACAATACATGGGATCTTTTGCCATGGGAGATTGAGGCATTAGAGCAGGAGCTAATGGAAACAACTAACCCCGTTATGCCACCCGATCAAGATGCCAACCCTCCGCCTTACGACCCAAATCAACAACAGCAAGATCATGTTGAATTTGAGCCTACTAACATTATGCAGGGAGAGGAGGGATGCAGTGCAAACCCTCACGAGTCTACTGTGTCGGGCTCCAGAAAACGCACGAGCGACGTTTGGAAGAGCTTCGATGTGGTGATAATTAACGGCGAAGAAAAAGCCAGCTGCAAGAAGTGCAAAAAAGTCATGACTTGCAAATCATCGGGTGGAACTGGTCATTTGTCTCGCCACATCAGAAGCCATCAAACTCAAATCGATCGTGCACAGGCTACTCTCAACCTTTCCTCTAGTTCTTTTGAACTTTTTAATTATTCTAATGACGTTCTTAGAAAAGAATTAGCTAAATTTATTGTTTGGGATGAACAACCATTTTCTTTAGCAGAAAATTATAAATTTGAAAAATTTATACATAAATCACTACAACCTAAATATAAAAAAGTGAGTAGACAAACCATGCGTAGGGATGCTATAAAAATTTTTTCTGAATATAAAACTAATCTTTTACAAGCTTTAATTACATTAACTTCTTGTATTTCTTTAACATCTGATATTTGGACCAGTAATCATTCTGATCAGTCATACATGTGTATTACGGCACATTGGATAGATAGTGAATTTTTTATACAAAAAAGAATTATTGCATTTAAAATTTTTGAATATCCTCATACTGCAAATGCTATAGTTAGACAATTTCATAGCATCTTACATTCATATAATATAATTAATAAAAATTTTTCAATTAGTTTTGATAATGCAAGTAATAATGATAGTGTAATTGATAAATTAAAAAGATTGTTAAATCCAATATTTAATGGTGCTTTTTTTCATATACGATGTGCATGCCATATTCTAAACTTATGTGTTCAAGATGGAATAAGAGAAGTAGATGAACATGTAACTAAATTAAGAAATGCTGTTAGATTTGTTACTTCTTCTACTTCTAGAAATCAAGAATTTAGACAAATATGTAAATCTTATGGTTTGTCATATAAAAAATTTAAACTTGATATTAAAACACGATGGAATTCTACTTATGATATGCTAACAACATGTTTTCCATTTAAGGATCCTCTTACATTATTTTATAATGAAAGAATGCCTGATGGAAATATTGAAGAAAATGATTGGGATAAAGCAAAGTTACTACATAATATTTTAGAAATTTTTTATAATGCTAGCACTCATTTATCTAGTGCTTATTATTCTACATCATGTTTAATTTTAGAACATTTAGTTTTAATTAGTGAAATTTTTTCTCAATATAGACATGATGAAAATGTTTTTCAAGTAATTTTTAAAATGGAAACAAAATTTAAAAAATATTGGAAAAATATATCTCCTTTATATTGTTTAGCTTCAATTATGGATCCTAGATTAAAATTAGAAGGTGTTCATATTTTATTAGATGAATATTATAAAAATATGGAACTTGAAGGATTAGATGAGAAAAAAAATGAAGTTTCTACCTTATTAGATGAAATGTATAATGTTTATAATTTAAAATTTGGAAATACAATGAATCCAACATCCTCTCAAACTAATGTATCTACTAGTAGTAAAAATATTACAGGAAGAATACGCTCAATTTTAAATAGAAAAGGAACATCAACAAGTCGATCTAGTAATTTTAATGAATTAACATTTTTTTTAGAAAATAATCACACATCTTTACTCACAGAAGAACAAATAGATAATTTTGATATTTTATCATGGTGGAGATTACAAGGAAAATCATATCCTGTGGTTTTTGCCATGGCACGTGATCTACTAACTCCTCTGGTGTCTACTGTAGCATCGGAGTCTTGTTTTAGTGCAGGCGGCAGGGTGCTGGACGAGAAGCGAAGCCGAATGAACGAAGAAAGCGTGGAAATGTGTATTTGTCTTAAAGATTGGCTAGATGCTGAAGATCGTCTTCAAGATAAAGGTGGTCATTCAACTTCATCGGATGATGATGAACAAAGTCTTGGAAGTGCAAGCGGAAGCAACAATGTCTAAACGTTGTAATAAATAATTATAAAATAAGTTATAAAAGAGTTGTAGAAAGAGTTGTAAAAAGAGAACTACGTAGACCTGATTCCTCCTTTGAGTGAGGTACGTAGGCAGCCTGTAATGGGTCCGGTCTAAAATATATAAAATTTTAACATTTTTTCAAAAATTTATGCAATAAACATTCTCAATTTCTCAATTTTTTTTATTTATTCATATTTTATATATTTTAATTAAGTAATAATTTACTTATTAAATTATTTTAATTTTTTTTTAAATTTGGCACGCAGGCCAAAGTCGGCCCGTGGGCCAACTTTGGCCCATGGGCCACAATCGGGCCGGGCCAAACCCGGCCCGAGTCCCCTCATTTGGCCCGTTGGGCCGTATTCGGCCCGCGTGCCGAACTCAGCCCGTGGGCCGTGCCTGGCCCGCGTGCCGGATCCGTGCTCACGGTCCAACCGAACCGTGCCTGGGCCGGCACGGTTAATCGGGCCGCGGGCCGTGCCGGGCCCAGCAATTTTCCTGCCGTGCCGTGCCTGGCACGGCACGATTTCAAACGGGCCGTGCTAGGCACGGCACGACTGGAACCGGGCCGGGCCGGCCCGGGCACGGCCCATGGCCACCTCTAATCAGAGATACCAAATTTATAGGAGGGCATTCCTCTCTGATAATATGCACCTAGACATCGTCCTTCTCCATACTGCAGTTATGGTGGAGAAGAAGAGAAGGCTACTCCACATAAGCCAGAAAAGCAGGGAAGAGCAGAGGTAGTTGTGTGTGCTCATGGTGTTGGTTGAATTGGCCCTCTTTGCTCTTCCTATAATTGTTCATCATGCAATCATACACTTTTTTAATTAGATAGCTAGTGTAATCAAACCATCAACCATTTAGAGTTTAAATCATTCTTTAATTTACTTAATTACTGCACACTAGTTCTTGCAAACCAATAAAACCCTTTAACAAGCTTAAAATGCATTGTATTTTACATTAGAATATATCTCTTCATATGCATCTATAAATTTTCATATCTTATTTCGATTTTGAATTATTGCCTGCACTTGAGATTTACTATTCTAATTTTCTAATAACTTTTATCTCATTCTAAATTTTAGCATTTAAATTTCATCATACCTTATATAGCTTGCTAATGTAATTCATTGATTTAGGGCAAATGATACCATGCATGCACTCAGACATTAAAAAAAATATGCTTAGAGAAAAATTTAAAACGTATCCAATTAATTTTAAGTATTGATGCACTAAGACATTACAACCATCATGAATTAATGAACCACTATTTGTGTATTAACGTATTATTGGCAATTACGAATTGTTTAGCATTAATGCACGATGGTTACTAGTTGTTAGAATTAATTTTTAAGCATGAGGTGATATCTTGGCTTTTCTTTTTTTTTTCTTCTGTTTTTTAGTTTTTGTTGCTCATTGCTACAAGACATCCAATCAACCTCTCCACATTCGTAGGAGAAGAGTTATAATTATATTCTCGGGTATTTAATCTGGATTTAACTTGAATGTCCCAATTTTTACCAAATGACATGCATCAAGTGTTTTTTGAGTTTTTTTCTAATCTCTTTTTTTAATATATTTTTATAATAATAATTTTCCATGATATTTATTTTTTATTTAAATAAAATATTAGATTAACTGAGAGAATGCAGTTTAGTCACACGATAACAAATATGACTCAATGAGTATGTATATGTACATGCTAAATCTACTAATATATTATTAGCAACATTTTTAGGAATAAATAAAACTAGAACAAGAATTATTGCTAAAATTCTTTATACAACTTCAGCATATATTTAACTATAGAGCTTACAAGCATAAATGTGAAAATTACAATAATAAATGTGAAAATTAAACAGTTCAAAGGAAAATAAATATTGTACATTAGCTTATTTTCTCTTCATCTTATCTTGATCACCACATAAGCTTTATCATAGACTTTGTCAATCACCCCAAAATAAAAGTGCCTCCAATCCCTTTTAAGTAAAATGATAACAAACACACTCCATAGTCCTACCAAAAATCCAAGTGTGATAGGAAGATAATTTAACATCGGATTAGAAGTTGATTCATCCATTATGTCATTGTTGTTGATAGGAAAACAACTATTAATTGTAGGAGCTCCGCAAAGATGAGGATTGCCTATATAAATAGACCCATCTTCTAGTGTTTGAAGTTGATTTCCAGTTGGGATAGTGCCAGATAAATTGTTGTATGATAAATTCAAATGGTTTAGAGAACTCAACATTGTCAAGCCTTGAGGTATAGCTCCTGATAAGTTGTTAAATGATAGATCTAGAGTTTCCAAAGACTTCATTCCACCAATAGTTTTTGGAATCTTACCGGTGAAGAAATTCCGTGAAAGGTTCAAAGTCTGGAGTCCTACAAGAGATGCTAGTTTTTGAGGGATCTCACCACTTAGTCTATTATTAGACAGATCTATACTCTTGAAAAGATAAAGAATGATTGAAATACTAAATTCATCTCCCTTTATATTCAAAGTTATTTCGTCAGTCACCATAATATTATTATCGATTGGGTTTATAACTTGAACAATGGAGTCCATTGTTGTTGATGTCGAAATTATCGCACTGAGATTGCTTAAAGAGGATGGTATTGGCCCTACCAAACGGTTGTTTGCAAGATCAATAACTTGTAACTTGCAAAGTTGTCCAAGTTGAGGGGGAATGTTTCCATAGAACATGTTTGAATGTAGTCGGAGAATAGTCAATTCCTGCCAACTTTGCCCAATCCATGCAGGGATTTGTTCTGAGAAGTTATTATCACCGAGATCAATGACACGTAACCCGCTGCAATTTTGTAATGAAGATGGAATACGCCCATGCAAATTGTTATTATTTAAGTGCAAGGACATTATGTTGGTTAAGCTTCCGAGGGAGCTTGGAATTTCCCCTTTGAGCTTATTGTTTCCCAAATGAATGAAGCGAAGATTCTGCCTCCTGCCAATTACACGGAGGAATTTGTCCAAAAATTTGGTTGTTGGATAAATCTATGGTATAGAGTTGATTCGAAAGACATATGGACGGTGGAATGCTCCCAACAATGTGATTGTTTGATAGGACTAATGTATTTGGGAAGTTTAATGATATTAGGGGCCCAGATAAGAGATTATTTGATAGATCCACTGCACCCATATTTGGCGGCAATTGAGGAACTGATCCCTCGAGTAAATTATTGTGTAAATCAAGCAAGTCCAACCTTTCCATATTTTCAATGGATGATGGTAAAACTCCTGTTATTTTATTTTTGGAGAGATCCACCTGGTATAAGGTTGAAGAGGACAAGTTCCAAAACCAATCAGGCAAAGCGTCCTCAATGCTTGTGTTTGAAAAATACAAATATTCAATAGTTTGCTGCAAACAAATCCATCTTGGAAATGAAGGACCCAACTTGCAAGAGTCCAATAAAATGTGATGCAATTGAAAAGGAGGTACCCAAGTTTCGTCAATTGCAATGTTGAGTAAGTGGTTATCACTCAATTGCAATGATTGTAATCTAGTTGAGTTGGTGAAGTGGAGCTAGGAGAGAACACCTTCTAGGGAATTGCCTCTGAGATCAAAGACCTCAAGGTTGGATAGCTTGTTGATTTCTAGAGGTATGGAGCTAGTTAGCGAATTATCACCAAGCTCGAGTATTTCTAGACTAGTCAAATTTCCAATCTCAGCAGGTATGGGACCACATAATGAGCAGCTATATAAGGATATTTCTGATAGACTAGAGAGGTTCCCTATCTCATATGGTATGTGACCTCCAAACAAATGATTGCCTCCAAGATCAAGCTTTTCTAGCCGAGCTAAACTCCAAAGCTCAGTAGGCAAGGGCCCAGAGAGTGAATTGCTGCGAAGATAAAGGTGCATGAGATAAGCTAAATTACCGATTCCAACAGGAATTGTGCCATGAATTTGTGAGTTGCTCAAGTCAAGGGTGGAGAGAGTTGTGAGGTTCCATAGCCAGTTGGGCAAGGTGGAGTTGAAGTTATTGGAACCAAGAATAAGAGAGTTGAGAGCCGTAAGGTTTAGATGGGAGAGAGAAGAGGGTAAATGATTGAGGTCACAACGCCTCAACGCTAGCTCTTGCAAAGAAGGCAACGTGTTCATCACTGTCAACCAATGTTGCGAAACTGCATTGAGGTTCACATAGCTCATGTCGAGGTAGGTCAAGTAAGAGAGACCCGATAGCCAATCTAGGTTATCAGCATGAGGGCCAGGAGTATTCCCCTCTGAAGTTTGATCGAGATAGCGAAGGTTGGACAAGTTACCCAAATGGTGAGGGATTTTTCCACTAAAGTTGGACGAGCGAAGATCAAGATACCTCAGTTTAAGCCTTCCAAGTGTGTTAGAGACAACAACGACGAGCTTAGCATCTCGCCCTGCAAACGGGCGTCTTGAAGGTTAAGTTGCACAACGTGCACCTGACCATTTGTTGTCTGATTGTAGCACACCACGCCGCTCCATCTGCAGCAATCTTGATCGATAGTCCATGATGGCAAATGGCGAGAGGTATCAATGATGCCGGATTTGTAGGCAAGGAGGGCATCCCTCTCTGACGTCGTACACCCGATCATCGTCCTCCTTCTCCTTGCTGCAGCTATGGTGGAGAAGAATACAAGACCACTCAACGTAAGCCAGCAAAGCAAGGAAGAGGAGAGGTACCTGTGTGCGCCCATGTTGTTTGTTGAATTAGCTTGCTTTCCCCCTCGTATGGTATATATGGAAGAGAAGACTGCGAATATTCCTGGTGGGAGGTGGAATATGGAAATTCCATTGCTAGCGTTTTCATGAAGTCAATAGTCATGTCTCCCGCGAGTCCTGAGGGTTGTGGACATTTGTAATCTTGGAGCAGGATTAGTCAACGTTAGTATTTAAATTGAAGACTCGAGAACATCGACGACTTGACTAATCATCCTTCCGGGAAACATTCTTGTATTTGTAAAGTGGTGATTTTATTCTCCTCTTCGATCACATAATGATTTTATCCTTCCAGGAGCTCCACAAAGAGAAGGCTACTCCACATAAACCAGAAAAGCAAGGAAAAGTAGCAGTAGTTGTGTGTACTCATTATATATATATATATATATAAAAGACGAGAGATGCAAGAGAGATGGAATTACGAAACCCTATTATTAATCTTTCATGAAGTCAATAGTCAAGTCTCCCGCGTGTCTTGTATGTGGAAATTTGCGATCTTGGAGGAGGACAAGTCAACATCGTACAGAAGCCAAATTTCCTCCCTGGAAAACTACTTGTGGTCTCATAGGAATCTCTTCTATGCGGAAATTTGTGATGTTGGAGCAGTACAAGTTAAAATTATTAGGAAAAATTGAATAAAGACTCGTAACAGCAAGTCTCAACTACCAAGGCTTGCTCACATATTTAGTTTAGAGTTATACTTTATTTTTTTCTCAAAAAGATTATAATGCAAATTCTAGCATTTCAATTTTGTCACTCCTTATGTTAGGCCCTGGACTCCCCGATTCAGCCCAGAGGGGGAGGCCTAAGCTCAGGCTCAGGATCAGGCCCAAAGCAAACACACACGCACGCATCCTCGCGTGCGAAGCAAGCGGACAACGCATGCGGCGACCGCTTCGTGCGGATGTCGAGGGGATGCTGCGACTGAAGCGAGATTGGCGAAGCGGACGCGTCGGAGACGGACGCGGGAGCTCGTGATGAGAAGTCTTCAGGCGGCTTTGTCCACAGCGAGAAGCTTCGGACGCGCAGGAATCGGACGGCGGACGCCCGAAATAGATGAGGTGATGAGGACGCGGCTTCAAGCAAACGCGAGCAGGCGGCTTCGCGTCTCCCGGCGGAAGACTCGGACACGGGGAAGGCGGACGGAGCGTGAAGTTTAAAGGGAGCAGCGTCTCGTATCGGCGGACGATCGGCGAGTGACCGAACGACAGAGGAGATCACCTTCGAGCGGCGAGTGTCTTCGAGAGGAAAGAACCGGAGAGCGTGTAACGGCGGCGACCTTCGCCGCCGATGTGAGAGGTTGAGAGAAGGGTTTTGTAACTTTGATTTACGAAGGAATAAAGTGAAGTTTTCCCTTTCCCCTGTGCTTCTTCTCCGGCGGCGGTATCTCCCTGCTTCCCCTGCTTCCGGTGGTTCGGCGACGCGTCCTGTGGCAGGTGGCTACCGAGCGACGTCGGGGCGGTTCGGGCAAAGCGCAGGCGGCGCGTCGGTCCGTTCCTCTTTGACGAACTAGCAAACGCGGCAGCGTTCGCGTGAAGACGGCGGCGCTCTGCTTCGTTCGCACTGCGGAGACGAAGGTTGAAGACGACGAAGCGCGGCTGACGCAAGCAGACGTCAGCGAGGGCGAAATCAAAATTGGCGGCGGAAATCGAATTCGAATTCGATTTCGGCACGCTGACGCAAGCAGACGTCAGCCAGGGAACGATTTCGCGGCGAACGAATTAATCGTCGGCTGACGTCAGCGTGACGTCAGCAAGGGCGATTCGGCGGCGAGTTCAAACAGTGAAGTTCGAAGAAAAAAGAGGTATTTTGATTTAGGGTTTTGGTTTTAATCGGTTTTTCGGATCTTCTCGAATTAGGGTTAGGGTTTTTCAATCCCTTCCGTGTGAATTGTAATTTGGGAAGAAAAAGTGAGCGGGGAACTAGGGTTTTGAAATTGGGGACGAAATTCGGTCCGGAAACCCTAGCGCAGTTGCGTTCCGGTGTTCCGCCGGACGGCTCTAAGACAACAGATAAGGGTTGTTTTTAGACCGTTCCGACCGGGGCGTGACAACAGGTATCAGAGGTTAAACTGATCCAACAGCATGGTGAATCAAGGAGATCGCATTGCCCGGATCGAGCAAGTGCTCGGTTTTACGGGGAACAGCAGAGATGCAGTAGTTCCTCATGTGGAGGAACTTCATCGCACGGTTGAAGAGTAAAGATTGCAGATTCTTGCCCTGCAACAAACTTTGGCTGGGATGGCTGAAGTCCAGCAAAACTTTGAAGGGATGGCGGCACTACAGCAGCAGGTGGCCACCTTGACAGCACAAACTCAGCAGGTGACTGCGTTGCAAGGTCAGGTAGCAACCTTGACAACACAGTTGACCAACTCCACGGCTGTGCAACAACAGATATTGGCTGATCTGGCGGTGACGCGCATGGCACTGGCGCAGGCACAAGGGGGTGGTTCTACAGCAACCAGGGCAGAGTATGGGGCTCCCAATGGCAACAGGAAGGTTCGCACCCCAGAACCTGCAATGTTCAAAGGGGCCAGATCTGCAAAAGTACTGGGTAATTTTCTATGGGACATGCAACAATATTTTGAAGCTAACCATGTCACAGATGAGGAGAAAGTGAGAGTGTGCACAGCATATCTCTCAGATGATGCGAAGCTCTGGTGGAGAACCAAAGTTGATTCTACATCAGAGGCATCTAGTTGGACTTGGGAGGTGTTCCGAGAGGAACTACGACAACAGTTCCTTCCCGGAAACTCGGTAGACCAAGCGCGAGAGGCGGTGGATCGGCTAAAGCATACAAGGACGATCCAGGAGTATGTCAGGGCATTCTCCGCGCTGATGTTGGAGCTACCTGAGATGGCAGAGGGAGATAGGAGGTACTTCTTCCTCCGGAATCTCCAACCCTGGGCGGCAACGGAGGTACGACGACATGCGCCGCAGGACTGGAGGACGGCTGCTACTATAGCCGAGTCTCTGGTGGACCAGAGGACTTTAGGGACGACCTTTCAGAGAGCACAGAGGTCGCCTCCGAAGCGACCATCTCCACCCAGACCCAGAGAGAGAGAGGCTCTCTCCCCGACGAAACGGAGGGCAACCAGCATGGCAAGGGAACACCCGACCTGCAGAGCGAGGGCAAGGTCAACTGAGACCGATTGCCTGCTTTTTGTGTAAGGGACCGCACCGGATACGCGACTGTCCGGATCGACAGAGGGTGAACACGATTGCAGCGATTGTGCATCGCGAGCTTGCTGAGAAACCGGCGAAGGTGCATGACGAGGAACCAGTAGATGCTCACATCGGAGTTGTGCGCATTGCCTCAGTGGTCGCAGGAGGATCATCACCGATCCCCGCAGAAGCAAAGCCAAAAGACACAGTCGACAAGGGCAACGTCGAGCAAAAGACGAACCCTCCAGAGGAGAAAAAGATATATAAGCAGGCAGTGGAGGAAAAGACTTCACTAAAGTCTTGGGAGGAGATAGAAGCAGAAGAAAACGCAAAGATACGTGCGAACCATGAGAAGCTCTAGCGAAAGAGGGAACAGACCTGGAAAGAGTGCTACGAGAAGAACTGCGCCGAGCAGGAGCGGTGGCTCGCCAGCCGGCGTTGAGCGGGCCGCCCGCGCCGGACATCGAGGGCGATGTCCAAATTGGGCCGGGGAGAATTGTTAGGCCCTGGACACCCCGGTTCAGCCCAGAGGGGGAGGCCCAAGCTCAGGCTCGGGATCAGGCCCAAAGCAAACACACACGCACGCATCCTCGCGTGCGAAGCAAGCGGACAACGCATGCGGCGACCGCTTCGTGCGGATGTCGAGGGGATGCTGCGACTGAAGCGAGATTGGCGAAGCGGACGCGTCGGAGACGGATGCAGGAGCTCGTGATGAGAAGTCTTCAGGCGGCTTTGTCCACAGCGAGAAGCTTCGGACGCGCAGGAATCGGACGGCGGACGCCCGAAATAGATGAAGTGATGAGGACGCGGCTTCAAGCAAACGCGAGCAGGCGGCTTCGCGTCTCCCGGCGGAAGACTCGGACACGGGGAACGCGGACGGAGCATGAAGTTTAAAGGGAGCAGCGTCTCGTATCGGCGGACGATCGGCGAGTGACCGAACGACAGAGGAGATCACCTTCGAGCGGCGAGTGTCTTCGAGAGGAAAGAACCGGAGAGCGTGTAACGGCGGCGACCTTCGCCGCCGATGTGAGAGGTTGAGAGAAGGGTTTTGTAACTTTGATTTACGAAGGAATAAAGTGAAGTTTTCCCTTTCCCCTGTGCTTCTTCTCCGGCGGCGGTATCTCCCTGCTTCCCCTGCTTCCGGTGGTTCGGCGACGCGTCCGGTGGCAGGTGGCTACCGAGCGAGTCGGGGCGGTTCGGGCAAAGCGCAGGCGGCGCGTCGGTCCGTTCCTCTTTGACGAACTAGCGAACGCGGTAGCGTTCGCGTGAAGACGGCGGCGCTCTGCTTCGTTCGCACTGCGGAGACGAAGGTTGAAGACGACGAAGCACGGCTGACGCAAGCAGACGTCAGCGAGGGCGAAGTCAAAATTGGCGGCAGAAATCGAATTCGAATTCGATTTCGGCACGCTGACGCAAGCAGACGTCAGCCAGGGAACGATTTCGCGGCGAACGAATTAATCGTCGGCTGACGTCAGCAAGGGCGATTCGGCGGCGAGTTCAAACAGTGAAGTTCGAAGAAAAAAGAGGTATTTTGATTTAGGGTTTTGGTTTTAATCGGTTTTTCGGATCTTCTCGAATTAGGGTTAGGGTTTTTCAATCCCTTCCGTGTGAATTGTAATTTGGGAAGAAAAAGTGAGCGGGGAACTAGGGTTTTGAAATTGGGGACGAAATTCGGTCCGGAAACCCTAGCGCAGTTGCGTTCCGGTGTTCCGCCGGACGGCTCTAAGACAACAGATAAGGGTTGTTTTTAGACCGTTCCGACCGGGGCGTGACACCTTATGTACCTTGGTAACGTAATTCATTAATTTAGAGCAATGGTGCTATGTTATATGTTAGAACCAAAGATTAGGGCATGATTTTGACCAGTCAACTAGGCCATTGCCTAGGTCAAAATTAGCCCAAATCAATTTTGGTCACGCAAAGGGAATTAGAGGCGATCAAGTGGATGGCAGTGTTCGCTGGTGAGCGGCACTCGATCTCGGACGTCAGGCGACGGGCTCGACACGTGGATCATGCGGAGAGGAGGCATATTTGGAGTGATCTGACGCACGCACGAAACAAGCAGGTGACAGCTCAATTTCTGCTAATGTTGGGAGAATCAGCGACGCGTGCCGGCGGGCGAGGAAAATGACATCTATGTTGCATGGTGCATCGACGGCGGGCATGTTCTCCACGTGGCTCGGGCACGATTGATGACGACTTTGAGCAGCGAACCATCGTCCTCGGGAGCGAACAGGCATTCAGCTAGAAGCTTCTCGTCCAGGGCAACGACGGTTGCGTGGCAAGAGGCGGCTGGCAATAGTTTATCTAATTTATTAATGTTCATTCATAATATTCTTTCTGAGAATATTGAAGCTGTCTATTGGACATCTCATAGATATGCCTTACTCGCCACCTTAAAAAAATCATTTCAAAAGTTATAATTGACGATTTTTTTATAGAAAAGATTTTGATATAAAAGTTCTCATACTAAAAGTATTTCTGCTTCTATCACGAGGCACACACAGGCATTCCTAAAACGTGATGGATCAACAGCATTTTACAACCAAGTGTCAAATCACTTGTCCACCAAAATGGATATCAAGGAAAATGACTCTGCCCCGCTTGGTAAGGCTGCCTGCCAGTGTTTGCGTTTACGGGCAGTCAAAAATAAAAAGCTTGACTCTTTGGCTAGCGTAAACAGTGTAGCTTCTTATTTGGGAAGTGAGAAGCTGCACTATTTACAATCCGGCTTCGGCTGCCTGCAAACAGTAGCAGAGCTTCTTCGTTGATCTCCTTCCCGATTTCTCATTCGCTTGAGCCGATTTCTCTCTGTCATGCCTCGATAATAACTTAATTTACCGAGGCACAACAATTTGGCATGTTAAACATGCATTACAAATCTATCTATAATTCATAAAACCATCATAAGAAGTTCAACATTATTAAACTACAAAATCCATATAACAAAACCTTAAAACAAAATTTAATAAGCTTAAACAAAACTATCAGAGTTCACAACTTAATATCAGACCGTCCAACTATAACAAAATAACCATAAAAACTACATCAACTCATATCAAGATAAAAGAGAAAATATTGAATATGCAAAACCACTAGACACTCTCCCAAGGAAGCCTCTAGTCTATCTATCCATCTCTAGACTGCAATTGATCAGTACCTGGAAGCAATAACAAGGGGGTTAGCCAAATAGCTAAGTAGGGATTTTCAAGAAGATGAATGCATGCTCAACAATGAAATCAACTTTATGATTTACATGAGTACCATATATATATGTGCAAATATGAAGCAACATGAACATAAAGATCCTATCTCATCAAAATATGGAGCTGTTCATGGTCACAAAAATTGCATTATGCCTCGCACTCTAACAAGAGTGGTTCCACCCCCAAGCTCCAAAAGTGAAACGACTGCCATCAGACAGCCCGATGGTGTTGCGTCCAACACTTGGAAACCCCAGCATTGTCCAAAGGACAATCTGGCAGTAACCCTGACCGGCAACTAACATCTAGACTAGATGCTCTCGAGGCCCACAATAAGGTGTTGGAAACCCAATTGGCTAATCAAGCTAGCACCTCTATAAGAGCCTCTAGTAAACTCACATCTCAACCTGAGATAAACCCGAGTGGATGTTGTAATACAATTATAACTTGCAATGAGAAACAACTTGAGGAGCCTAGGATGCCCGCACATAGCACTGAGATTAGATCTCCTGAGACATTTCAACCTGAAAATTGAATTGAGGAGATGGAACATGAGAAATCACCTGAAGATATAACTTCTTTTGTCGGGTCTTGTCATAATATTGATGTTGTTGAGGAAGTGGTTAACCAAGATGTGATTAGTGAATTGCTTGTGGATCCTATAGATATTTATTTTACAGCTGAAGAGAAGGTGAAGGACAATGAAGAAGCTCAATCTTTTGATATACTCCTTGATTCAACTGAACCGGTCATCCTAAAGAAGGTACAATTTGAAAATTTGCATAGGGAAGCAACCAAGGTAACTAATGAAGGAAAAATAGACTTGAAATCATTTTCTGATGCTTTAAGGTATGAGCCCCTTGGTACTTACATCTACATTTTGATATGTGAATAACACTACGATCGACCTAATGACCTTAAACAAGCGCTTCTTGGGAGGCAACCCAAGTCTTTTCTACTTTATTTACTTTTACATTGTGTGTTTTATTTATTTAATCTTTTGATTATGAAGTTTGATAGTTTATTTTGTTTTGTATTAGAATGTTGATGATCTTGTCCATGACCGATGCTACAGCCAAGATGAAAATTTTTACAATTGCCGCATTCTGCAACAAGAAGTTCACAACTGACCCCTGACTGATTTCACAGCCATGATAGGACTTTTAAAGGAAGAGTAAAGGTGCCATAGTGAACTTAGTGAAGAGATGATGAGATTTGGGGAGATGGTGCTGATGATGAAGACGATCCCTAGATTACTCTGCTGATGACTTCATCATACATGCTGATAATTTTGGGATATGCGGATATGCTGAAAATCTGATAATATGGATATACTACTCTGCTAATGATTTTGGTAATCTCTGTTGCAATACTTTTTTTTTAGGTTGTTATTTACTGCTATGGTGTTCTATTTTGCTACTGATACTCTTTTGTACTGATACCCTTTTGTACTGATACTGTGGTGGTTTCATGATATTTTTATGATATTTTATTCATGTTGTGATGCTATGGTATATTTTTATGCGTGGATGAGACATTTTTAATGGCACCTTTGTGATTTGGTTATATGATGCTATTGTGTTATGATGCGCATTTTTCATGCTGAGGATTTATAATGACAAGTTATCTGGATATTCTTGCTTGGATTATGATGTATTTGTGATTCTGTGATTCAGGTATTTTGTATGACAGATATTTTATTACTCTTGATGACATGCTCTTTCTGTGATGAATTGTTGATTCCATGATACACCCTGATATCTATGATAATGTTGTGATCCTATGATAGCCATGTGTAAACTAGGCCTGGCAAAAAATTATACGACCCGCCAACACGACACGACACGACACGAGTTTTCGCGGGTTTGGGTTTAACATAATCGTGTTTCGTGTCATTATCGTGTCGACCCGTTTATGACACGCTAAAATTCGTGTCGTGTCGTGTCGTGTCGCGGGTTGACCCGTCTAACCCATATATAATATATATTATATAAAATTAATAATTTATAGATAATTTTAATATAGTGAGTTAAACAGGTTATTCATGTCGTGTCGTGTCAATCGTGTCGTGTTGTGTCATCTAATAACTTTATATTATAAATCGTGTCAATCGTGCCGTGTCGTGTCGTGTCGTGTTATGTGACACGACCTATTTATTAAACGTGTTAATCGTGTTCACCTGTGAAATAAGCGGGTCATGTCTGTGTTTCGTATATTGACACGTATACATAAACGAGTCGTGTTCGTGTCAAGCACAATTGTGTCACGTGTCAAGTATGACACGACACGTTATGACACGTGAAACACGAATTGCCACCCCTAGTGTAAACTTTAAGATTGAATCCATGCATAGTAGGAAGTGGTTATGATATGTTGAATGCACCATCCAATTAGAATATATTCTATGATCATATCTATTTGCTCTATGATTCTGAAATCTTTTGATTGGAATGATTGAAACTGTTGATTAGTGGGTTAAACATTTCTGTGAATGTTCAAGGATGGCAATCTAGTAGTTTACATATGATTTCATAATGAGGTACATATTTATTTATTCATTCCATGATTCTATGCTACTTACTGGGAAATGATCATAAGTGTGATCTGTAGAGCATGATATTCAAAAAAAAGAAAGAAAAAAAACACAAAAAAAATAAAGACTCCTCTACTTGGCACTGCAAAAAATTGGCAGTAGTACCTAAGACATGAGTTGAAGTCTAATATCATATTTTGTTTTGAAGACTCCTCTACTTGACACTGCAAAAAATTGGTAGTGGTACCTAAGACATGAGTTGAAGTCTAATATCACCTTCTATTTTTAAAAGCTTGTGTTAATATTTGAATACAATGAGAGGTGATCATGCTTGTTCTTCAATAATACATTTGTGTCTAACCCAACAAGTTGATTTTTGGATGAATTGGATTTGCATAAGTAGGTTGTGTGCTAAATTGAGTTATTTGTATGCCCCTAACTGAATGCCTTGACTTCTAGAGATTGTGGGATCTATATGCAAAACTTTTTGATCAATATCTCATCATTTGATTTCACATATCTAGATCATGGATTTCTTATAGATATTCTCTAACTTGGATGTATGTTTTCAGCTAGTATAACTTCTTTCATACTTGTCATGCGTTTCATCTTATTTTATTGCTTGAGGACAAGCAAAGATTTAAATCTGGGAGTATTATAAAGGATTACCATCAGTTTTGGTAGCTTGTCTTGCTACCTAACTAAAATGAGAGTGTAAAGTTTGTCTTGCAATAACACATTTGTGTCTGACCTCAATATTTGATTTTGGATTAATTGAATTGGTGAATGTAGTATGTATGCTAGATTGGATTCTTTGTCAACTCATAGCCGAATGTCTTATCATTTAATGATTGTGGGACCTGCTTGATTCAATTCTTATTAATAGACTCATTATCTGATTTCTCATTTTAGATCATGGTTAGCTCATGGAAATATCTAACTTGGTTGCATGCTTTTAACTTGAATAACTTCTTTCATTCCTGATATATGTTTCATCTTAGTTTATTGCTTGAGGACAAGCAAAGATTTAAGTCTGGGAGTATTTGATGCCTTACATTTTGGTAGTATTTTCTGATATCATTTTATCTGAAAATAAGGCATATTCTGATGCTTTTATGTAATATTCAGGCTTATTTACTTGCTTTGTTCGGAATCTTCACTTTTCCTTGTGTTTGTGCAATTTCAGGTAAAATCACTCATTTTTGAAGCTTTTTTTGAAGATTCTAAGGTCATGGGATGATTCCTCACTAGAAGACGAAGTTGCGCGCCAAATTTGGGCTCAATCGGAGTTATTTTTGGACTTCACGGCCAGATGAACCCCATGGGGTTCACCGGTGCTTTCGCGACTTCACCGTCACGGGGTTCACCCGTGATTCTCTCTGAGACAACTCACCCAAAAATATACAGAAGGCTTCACTGGCAGGTGAACCCGATGAGGTTCACCGATGCTTCTCTCTGAACTGAAACTGCACAGCAAACTTCACTGGCTGGTGAACCCCACGGGGTTCACCCGTGATTATAACCCAGCAACCCGACTTACACGTGATCAAAACTGGGCTGACCGATCCCCACTCAGTTTTTCTTCGATTTCGGGCCCAATAAAAATCAGAAAAATATGAAAAAATATGTTTTGAAAAGCAAACAGAGAGATGAATCTTTTGGATTTAAAAGCCCTCTTTTTCGTGTCATATTTGGGGAGCAATCGAGGAAAATGCGAGTTAGGGCCAGTTGACCGACACCCATTCAGAATGTTGGCGATTTTGAACCCGATTGATGTCCAAATTTGGCAAGAGATGACTTTTTAGAAAGCTTATTCGAAGGAGAACACAAGAGATATAAAAACCCCAATTTTTATACCCTAATGGAGGAGAAATAGGCAAACGAACATGAGAGGGCGAGTGGAACGGCGACAAGGGCATCCAGAGAGGATTTTGGGGCGATTTCGCAACGGATCTTCACCAAACTTTGAGGAAACGTTCGCATTATCTTCTCCTAACTCTTCTTTATCTTTGTTTCTAGTTTTCTTTGTCGATTTGAGAGATTTGTATGGATTTGTATGGATTTTCCAGCTTAAACTTTTATTTGGGGCTTGGATGAAGCCTTTGACTTGATCTATTGTATGAACTAAACTTTCTTGATTTTTTGAGTCTTATCTGAGCAAATTTTATCTAGTTGTATTTATTTCATAATATTGCTTTAATCAAGTAGTATTGTGTTTTAGCCGACGCGATCCATACCGAGAGGAGGGTCGAGGAGGTAGAACTCCTAGGTAAAACTTGTGAATCCATGACACGAGAGTGCTTGGTTTTCGCTTGAGGGTAATATAATTTTCCATAGAACTCATTGGGTTTATCTGGAATGATCCACCGCAAGAGTAGGAGACCGTTCCGGATAAGCACCGGGGTGTACCACCGAGAGGGGGCATCCTGTAACTTAGGGAAGATTCCTTTTGCAAAATGATAAACTCATGTATCAAATAAATTACAGTTCAAATAGATCAGTCAATGTGGTGAATTATGTAGTCCTGATATCTCTCAATTAGACACCCTCCATATTTCTATCATTGCTTTTCCTATTTTATTTATAGTTGAGTTAGTTTACTTTATTCTCAAAACATAAAAAAAATCGGATTGCTTAGCTTCTAAATATCAGAATAGTTGGTACTTGACCTAGCTCCCTGTGGGATCGACAATCTTTTATATTACTTCGATAATACCGTGCGCTTGCGGTGCGTATCAACAGTCAGCACTATGGTCTAAAAGGTGACCTCGCCGATGGATCTCCAACTCCACATACGGCGCGCACGCTCGAAGCGTACAACAATGAATCTCAACACACCACAAAATATCATATCTCAAACGTGTATATAGCAACAATAAACTGTTCATAAAGGTATGCTCAAACCAAATAAAATATGCAGTTCTATTCTCTTTCATGATAATAAGTAAAAAGAACATTCACACCTCTATATGCATCAATGAAAGTAATACGAGTACAACATGTATAAGATTTAAATCAAAGCAGATAGAAGCAAGAGGTTTGGTGTCTAAGCCCAAGGCTTAGCACTGGACAAGAAAGTGAAGGTAGGATCCCTACCTGAAAGCAAAGTGCTCTGACACAAGAATAAACCACTGATATTCTCACCTCAGGCACGTCTAGTCCCAAATCCAAGTTACCTTCTATGTACATGCCAAGAGAAAATAACATCAATTACTATATAATTCTAACCATCAACACATCTATAAAAATACTATACTTTTACCATGAATGTCTCTAACCTTGATTTCACCAATTATGTTATACATATACTTAACCCCAAATTATCACATAAATACTTTTATCATAACCAACATGCATAATACCTTAAGATGTTTAACTCTATCCTCGATCATCATATAGTTAGGGCAAAAATATTAGATAACCCATCTGAATTTACCAACAATACATCTAGCGTTATTCCCCAAAGCATACTAAAAACACTAAGGTTAAAACCTTACCTTGCCTTAGATAACAAAAATCAACGTAGAAGAAGAGGAGAGGGGCGCCAATACTGCACGTCGTCGGAACCCTGCTCACCGCCGTCAATCACCGCTGCCGCCGGCAAGGGAAGAGCGCTAGGACGATAGGGAAGAGGAAAGGAGGAAGGATCAAGGCCACCGCCGCCGCTCGTCGCTGCTACGACGAGATCCGCCACCGCCGGCACGCTCGCCGCTGAACTCACCGAAAGCCGCCGCCTGCCACCGAACGTCACTGGAAAGAGGGAAGGAAGGCCGGCGCAAGTCTTTTGATGTCGTCGCCGGCACTGATCGTCGCCGCCGGAGGAGGAAACGAGGGAGAAAGGGAATCGGGTGGGCGGCGCACGCAGGGAAGAGAAACAGTAATAGGGTTTTGATTTTTTTTTTATCTATTTATACTTATTATTAATTAATTGATTATTTATTTTATTAATTTTTTAAAATATAACACTCCCGTGTTGCAGCCTTCTGTCGCCGGCGCCGCCCGTTGCCAACGCCCAACATATGCCGTTGCCCTAATTTTCCCTAAGTTTTCGTTGAGTTTTAGGGCTAACCTACCTTTGCATCTTCGTTGATCTCCTCGCCGCTTCGCATCTCACCGATCTCACATCTCCTTGACTTCTTGCCGGTGTCGATGCGCCTCGAGTGTTCACCGATCTCCTTGCCGCTTTTCGTCACTGAAGCAGCTCCAGCCGCCGCCCGACGCCCAAACCAGCCCCCTCAGCTCCACCATCAACCAAGCAACTTCAGTCGCCGTTGAATCCTTAGTGCCACCACTAGCCGACGCTTTAAAATCAGCTCCAGTCGCCAATGCCTTAGTGCCATCACCAGCCAATGCCGAAGCTCCATCACTAGCGGCCACCAAGCTTCACCGACGCCTGAATTGTTGAAGGTAACAAGTTTTGAGAAGGAACGAGACTTTCCAAAGTCGGCGAGAACGGAATGTACGTGAAGATGGAAGCTGCTAGAAGCAATATTCTAGAAACAAGTCAACAATTTGGTTGACATTTGTAGAAGTGTGTAAAAAATTTCTACACCGACTTAGTATGTTGGTTGTGTGTCTATAAATAGGACAGAGGGTGCTTTGTAAAAATATATAGAAAAAGCAATAAAGCTTTAGTCTTTCCACTGCTTCCTTCCACAGCAACAATCTCCTTCTAATCTCCTTCCCATTACGCTTCCCAAATCTAACTCTGGTATCAGAGCCAAAGTAAAATTTTCAATGGCCAATATAAGTGGCACCATGCTGTCCAATCCTTATGGTTTCCAGAGTTCAGTCATAATTTTTATTGGAGAAAATTATGACTTCTGGAAAATCAAGATGAGGACCATTCTCCAATCACAAGGATTATGGTCTATTGTAATGGAAGGCTATGAAGCCTATGAAGATAAAAGCCGTCTGTCCATGGAGGAAAAAGAGAAATTAGAAATGAAGCGCACGAAGGATGCTCGTGCATTATGTATTATTCAGCAAGCAGTAGCTGAAAAATTTTTTCCGAGGATTATGGCGACAAAAACAGCAAAGGACGCATGGGATATTCTACAACAAGAATTTGAAGGAGATCACAAGGTACGCAATATTAAACTTCAATCTTTTCGAAGAGAATTAGAAATATTAAAAATGAAAGAAGGAGAGCAAATGAAGGATTTTTTTGGTAAAATAATCGAAATCGTTAATCATATGCGAGCGCTTGGTGAAAATATTTCTGATCAGAGAATAATTGAAAAAATTCTGATTAGTCTTCCAGGAAAATATGATTATATTGTTGCTGCTATCGAAGAATCCAAATATATTTCAAAATTATCAGTACAAGAATTAATGAGTTCTTTATTATCTCATGAACAAAGAAATTACGGAATTCTGAGTCATCTATAGAAAGTGCTTTCCAGTCTAAATTAAGTCTCAGGTCTCAAAAGAATAAGAGCATTGCAGAAGGCACTCTCAGAGAAGGAGGAGGTTCAGCTTCAAACAGCAAATATGACGAAAGGAGTTTTATAAAGGTATGAATTCTCCCTCAAAAGCTCCATGTTCTATTTGCAAAAAGAATAATCATTCTACTTATAATTGTTGGTGGAAAGAAAGGCCTCCATGCAATGTATGCAACAAATTTGGACATAATACATATAATTGCATAAATAAGAATACTCATACAAATTTTTGCAGTAATGAAGAAGATAAATTATTCTATGCAAGTTCTTCAATTTCTAATAAGGACAGTACTATGTGATATTTAGATAGTGGTTGTAGTAATCATATGACTGGAAACAAAAATATTATTCAAAACATTGATACTACAATCAAGTCAAAAGTTCGTATGGGCAATGGGGCTCTAGCTGAAGTAAAAGGTAAAGGTACCATAGCAGTTCAAACTCATAAAGGAATAAAATATATTAATGATGTTTTTATTAGTATCTGATTTAATACAAAATCTTCTTAGTGTTGGACAATTAGTTGAACATGGATATAGTGTTCATTTTGCAAATGGAACTTGTTCAATATTTGATAATAAGCATCAGTTGATTGTGAAAATATATATGGAGGGAAATAGAAATTTTCCTTTGAAGCTCCAGATACCTCCTTATATTGCCATGAGAATAGGCTCTGGCACAAAAGGTAATGTCATTTAAATTTTAGAGACCTGAAAATATTAAAACAAAAAGATATGGTATATGGTCTTCCAAATATTTATGAGATTATTGATACTTGTGAAGGTTGCATTATGGGAAAACAACATCGGGCACCTTTTCCAGTTCAAGTAAGAAGAGCAAGGACACCATTAGAAATTGTGCATACTGATATATGTTGGCGAATGCAAACTCCTTCTCTAAGCAACAAAAGGTATTTTATTACTTTTATTGATGATTTTACCGGAATGACTTGGGTATATTTCTTATTTGAAAAATCAGAAGCTTTTGAAGTCTTCAAGAAATTTAAAGCTTCTGCAGAAAAACAAAGTGGGTTTTCTATTAAAATCTTAAGAAGTGATAGAAGAGGAGAATATACAGCAAGATATTTTGATAAATTCTACCAAGATGAAGGTATTCATCGTCAATTAATTGTAGCATATACTCCTCAGCAGAATGGAGTTGCTGAAAGAAAAAACAGAACTATAGTAGAAATGGCTAGAGCTATGCTTAAAGATAAAGGTCTTCCTAATTACTTCTGGGTAGAAGTAGTTAATACTGCAGTTTATATTTTGAATAGGTGTTCAACAAAAGCTATTTGGAATAAAACTCCTGTTGAAGCCTGGAGCGGTCATAAGCCAATAGTAAGTTATTTTAAAGTATTTGGCTCACTTTGCTATACTCATATCCCTGATGAAAAGAGATCAAAATGGGATGATAAAAGTGAAAAATGCATATTTCTTGGTTATGATTCAAATACAAAAGGCTAAAGGCTTTATAATATTCAGACAAAGAAGCTTATTATAAGCAGGGATGTGATATTCAATGAAAAGGATTCATGGGACTGGAAAAAAAACAAGTGCTAGATATTCCTGTAATTATTCAAGTACAGCAGCAACAACCAATAAGTCAAGAAATTAATCAACTAATAAGTCCAAGCTCAAGCCCAAGCTCAAGTTCAAGCATCGAGGAACTATTATCAGAAACTCCTCTAAGACGAGTTAGAAGCTTACGAGAAATTTATAAAACCACAAACATTTAATATGACCACTGTCCTTCTCATCTTAGCTTTAGTTATCTAATCATATAATTTGCTTAGTTTTAGTTTGACAGCAATTTGTCTTGTCTTTTTTGCATTCCTTCTTTGTTACCTTTCTCCCTGTTATCCAATATATACTGATGTGTTTGAATGTATATGAACATATCAATTTAGTTCACATATTATAATTTGTATATTTGCTTAGTTGTAATCTGGCATCCACACTATGCATTTCTATATCTCTTCATTGAGATCATCTATTTAACAAACAAGTACCTGTTCTTTAATCATACATGGACTAGCTTTAGCAAGTATCATTATGCTCAATTTTGTCAAGTGTTCGGCAACTGCAAAGCAAAGGCAGTTCCTTTCTATTTGGATCTGGAACAGTTCTCTTTTGTTTCATATCTAGTTTTAGCCATGTGTACAACTCAGCATTCTATCAATCTGATCAGCATAAGTGATCTCTGTGTTTCTATTCCAATACGTAAAGAATTGATCCATAGCAGGATTGATGCCCATGTATATAGTAGAATTTTAAATGCAAATCAAATTGGGCAGAGTCATTTTATCTTCTACGTACCCTATGCGGTGCACCTGGAATCCAAGAACAGGTTCAAGAAGGCTGATGAAGTCTTCAATCTTGGTTTAGCTAGGTAAGAGATTTTTGAATTCTGAAGGATTGTTATTTTTTAGTATGTAATGGGAAATCTTCAGTGTATAATGCAGAATTTTTAGTGATAAGTGGACTTCACAAGTAATAACTCACAAAAATATAGAGGGAATTCTTGCTAAAAAAATTTTAGAATTAGTCATCGAGATGAAAAACACACATGTAATAACTCACAAAAATATGTATTGTTGTATTAGATATTTTTAAAATTTATATATTAGAAAAGTTTATTTTTATTGTAATTTATAAAATTTTATATGTACTTATAAATTTTTCACTAAATAAAATCAAACAGCACAACACAACATTTCTAAGCTGCTATCCAGATCAGCTATTTTACCCAAACAGCCTCAGTTTTTTCAACCAGCTCTAGTCAAATCATCTCTGATCAAACCAGCCAAAAGCCAGAAGCTTCAGCCTTACCAAAATGGCCCCTATCAAAAAAGAGTCACAAATAGGGCAATCTATCACCTTGCCTACTTATCCTCGTGGCAGAAGTCTTTGCAAAGTCATTTATTGTCTTTGCAAATTTATATCTTTTAGTTAGGTTTTTATATTATATATATATTAGATACCTTTTATAATATATATATATATATATATATATATATATATATATATATATATATTAATAAAGGAAATTGCCCATGCTAGAGGCAACTACATCCACCTTTGATGTCATCAACTATTTAGAGTTTAAATCACTAAGTAATTTTCTTAATTAGTGCACAATTGTTGTTTTGGGCTAATAAAATTCTTCAACAAGTGCATAATTTATTATATTGTCAAAAGAATTTATTTATTCATATGCTTCTATAAGTTTTCTTATCTAATTCTATTAGTAGATGATATATTAACCCAATTATATTTTGGATTTTTGGCTCCACATGAGTTTTATTACCTTAATTTTCCCATAACTTTTATCTCATTCTAAATTTTATCACACCTTATATTAGTTAACAATGTAATTCATTGATAACAGGCAAATGACAGAATTTTGAGTAGAACTTTTAAGAAGACTCTCTCTCGTTTTTAAGAAATAAATTTTGAACGGTTGAATCACCTGCCATGTCTTTCTAAATCAGAGGCCGAATAAGTGAACATGATTATTAAAATTGAAGAACAAGTTAACATTATTCCTGGAATACAAATTTTCTCTTTCAAGTCAACTGCCAGGTCTCATAGGAATCTCTTCGATGTGGAAATTTGTGATCTTGGAGCAGTACAAGTTAACATTATTAGGAGAATTTGAATTAAGACTCGTAACAACAAGTCTCAACTACCCAGACTTGCTCATATATTTAGTTTAGAGTTATATACTTTTTTTCACAAAAAAAGATTATAATGTAAATTCTTGCATTTCAATTTTATCATTCCTTATGTAGCTTGATAGTGTAATTCATTGATTTAGAGAAAATGGTGGTATGCTATATATGATACTTTTGCACAATTGATTTTTTTTTTCTGATTTAGCAAGTTGCATATCTAAAACCAAAATAAAAATTTAGAAGCAAGTAAAAAAGAGAACTTAAATGAGTATCTTAATTTATCTTATTTATAAATATAATTTAAAATAAATATTATTTTCCTTCTAGATATATATTATTTATTTGTTAAAATATTTATTCATATGTAGATTATATATAGTGCATATTTATTTTTTATATTATTATGAATTAAATAAATTATGTAGGCCATGCTAGATTAATCCATTTACAAATGAGTCATATTTGTATTAAATTATTCTTACATAATTATTAAATGCATTGAGTTTTAGTATTGCTTATACGAACCTATAATCTAATCATTATAATTCTCATCCTATAATTTCCCTGAG
Source organism: Costus lasius (assembly GCA_027563935.2). Lineage (NCBI taxonomy): Eukaryota > Viridiplantae > Streptophyta > Magnoliopsida > Zingiberales > Costaceae > Costus > Costus lasius. The sequence goes on from CM050453.2 coordinate 105,831,116, forward strand.
CTAAATTTAGCTTCAAAGTAAGAACATTCAAACAAACTTGCCCCTTCTGGTAAATGTTTTTCGCTACATCTTACATGAAATATTTTAACTTAGTAGAAGATGATTTTAATATTAAAAAACTCTTATACATTCGAGAAAATTTTAAAATTTTTTAAATTAATTTCATATTTTAATGCACTTGGATATTACAATTATCGCAAATTAATATGCGGTTATTATGAGATGTCGTGTATTAATATGTTGTTGGGAATTACGAGCCCAACTACCACACTACAAGTATCGAGAATTTATTTCTGGCGATTGGGTCTCACCAATAAATAGTCACAGATAACGAATGACTCAATGAGTATATATATATACATGCCAAATCGTCATTAGCAACATTTGTAGCTTACAAAGTTGTCCAAACTGTGGAGGAATCTTTCCATAGAACATGTTTGAGTGTAATCGGAGAATAGCTAATTCCTGCCACCTTTGCCCAATCCAAGCAGGGATTTGTCCTGAGAATTTGTTATCACCAAGATCAAAGACAAGTAATCCGTTGCAATTATGTAATGAAGATAGAATACGCCCATGGAGATTGTTATTATTTAATTGTATGGACTTTATGTTGGTCAAGCTTCCCAAGGAGCTTGGAATTTTCCCAGTGAGCTTATTGTTTCCCAATTGAATGACATAAAGGTGTTTTGTATCTTGCCAGTTACAATAAGGAATTTGTCCAGAAATTTGGTTGTTGGATAAATCTATGACTTCAAGCATATTCCAAAGGCATATGGATAGTGGTATGCTTCCAACAATATGATTGTTTGAGAGGACTAAGTAATTTGGGAAGTTTACTATATTAGAGGCCCTGACAAATGATTATCTGATAGATCTACTGTACCCATATTATGCCGCAATTGAGGAACTGATCCCTCGAGTAGATTATAATGTAAATCAAGATCATGCAACCTTACCAAGCTTTCTAAGGATGATGGTAAAACTCCTGTTATTTTATTTTGGGAGAGTTCCACCACATATAAGGTTGAAGAGGGGAAGTTCCCAAACCAATCAGGTAGAGCGTCCTCAATGCTTCCATTTGACAAAAATAAATATTCAATAATTAGTTGCAAACGAATCCATCTTGGAAATGAAGGACCCAACTTGCAAGAGTCCAATTCAATTACTTGCAATTGAAAAGGAGTAACCCAAGCTTCATCAATAGCAATGTTGAGTAAGTGGTTATTACTCAAGAGCAACACTTGTAATCTGGTTGAGTTGGTGAAGTGGAGTTGGGAGAGAACACCTTCCAGGGAATTGCCACTAAGATCAATGTGTTGGGAGGGATGGCGCAAAAACCCAGTTGCTAGATTTTAAAACCAAATAAGCACACAAGGAACACCAGGGATTTTTACGTGGAAAACCTCAATGAGGAAAAACCACGGGACCGGAGTCCGCTCAAACCTTCCACTAAATCAATTTAATGGGTATTACAACTCATTCCTATAACATCTAGGAGTATAACCACATCATCAAGTATAAACTTGGATCACAGACAATCACCAACATAAAGTTGGAAGCAGATACAAGAGAGGAGGAAAGTTCAGATTTCACCAAGATAAACTGTCTCGATTCTGGGCTGACTGCGAGCGATAGAAATCTCAGTTTGACGATCCGACCGTTCAGATTATAGATCACTGAGTCACGAATCTGCGCCTAAAATTTCAGCCTGATCCAACGGTGAACTTCTTTCCGGAAGCTAATATACGCAGGCTGCCCTAAGTTCACTACTTCCCCTGAACTTTCTCCTCTCTGCCTTTTTCTTCACGTTAAGTGGTACAGACCTTGCGGCGCTCTTCTGCTCTCTTGGCTTGCACACGGCACGCAGCACGCAGCACCTCTCACTTCTCCACAGTGGAATATATACGTATGCCAGTTAGAAACCTAATTGCAACAATACGTGTCATTATTTCACTTATCCATCCATGGTAGTGTGCTGCAATCCATGTTAGCTGTGTCCACCATAAGTATGCAGCAATCCACCATAGGTTGTATCCACCATATGTGTGCAGCAATCCACTTTAGGTTGTATTCACCATACGTGTGCAGCAATCCACTATAGGATGTATCATATCCACCATCTTTGCAGCATATCCACCATAGCTGCAGTGTGTCCATGATGTTCTGACATCGTGGACAGAGTGTCCACGATCTTCTGCAGCATATCCACCATGTTCTGAGGTGTGTCCATGATAGCTGCATGTGTGTCCATGATCTTCTACAGCATATCCACCATGTTCTGAGATGTGTCCATGATAGCTGCAGGTGTGTCCATGATCTTCTGCAGCATATTCATCATGTTCTGAGGTATGTCCATGATAGGTGTAGGTGTGTCCACCATCTTCTGCAAATTCCACCATGTTGCATGCTGTGTCCACCAAAATCTGGACTGTGTCCACGATGTTCTGGACTGTGTCCACGATGTTGGCAGGTGTGTCCACGATGTTGGCAGCATATGCATGATCTTCCAGGTCTGTCCACGATCTTGGTAAACCCAATAAAACAAGGAGTCGCCACTTGGAGCTTAAGACACAAATCCTACATGTGGAGTCAAAATCCAATCTCGGTCAACCCTCCACATTGCAACCGAGCTGCTTCAAAAGTGCCATAAATTACCAAGCTGCCACTAAGGAATAAATGTCAACTTTAATATCCGTGCAAACACACCAATAGCCAATTCTTCATCCACGATAGACCATCCTCCACGTGGGTATAAACAGAGTCATCCTCCACATAGAAGGGAAACCACCCAACACAATGTACTCTAGCTTGGATAGCTTATTGATTTCTAGAGGTATGGAGCTAGTCAGTAAATTATTACGAAGCTCGAGTATTTCTAGACTAGTCAAATTCCCAATCTCAGTCGGCATGGGACCAAAAAATGAGCAGTTGTTTAAAAATAATGTTGATAGACTAGAGAGGTTCCCTATGTCATTTGGTACGTGACCTCCAAAGAAACCTCCAAGACCAAGCCATTCTAGGCGGGATAAACTCCAAAGCTCAGCAGGTAGGGGCCCAGAGTAGGGCTGAGCATTCGGTAAAAACCGAAAAAACCGAAAACCGATTTACCGAAACCGAAAAACCTATTACCGAAATCGATATCGAATTTGGTATTTACCGATCGGTAAATCGGTAAATTACCGATTTATCGATTAAAAAATATTAAAATATTATATAATTAATCTATTAAAAAAATTATTAAAATATTAAAATATTACCTAATTAAAATATTACCGATTGGTAAAAACCGATCGGTAAATCGGTAAATTACCGATAAAAAATTAAAGATTAATAAATAAAAATTTATTTTTTATATATTAATATATATATCGGTAAATCGGTAAATTACCGAACCGAAATTTTATTTACCGAACCGAAAACCGAAAACCGAATTACATAAAAATAAATACCAACCGAAAATCGAAACCGAAATTACCGAACCGATTTACCGATTTACTGATCGGTAAATTCGATAAAAACCAAATTATGCTCACCCCTAGCCCAGAGAGTGATTCACCCAAAAAGGTTCTTTAGATTAGCTAAATTAGCTATTCCAACAGGAATTGTGCCATGAATTTGTGAGTTGCCATTCAAGTTAAGGGTTGAGAGAGTTGTGAGGTTCCATAGCCAGTTGGGCAAGGTGGAGTTGAAGTTATTTTCACGAAGAGAAAGAGAGTTGAGACCCGTGAGGTTTAGATGGGAGAGAGAAAAGGATAAATGATTGAGGGCGCAACCAATCAACGTTAACTCTTGCAAAGAAGGCAACGTGTTTATCGCTGTCAACCAACGTTGGGAAACTATACTAAGGTCCACATAGCTCATGTCGAGATAGGTCAAGTAAGAGAGACCCGAGAGCCAATGCAAGCTATCGGCATAAGACCTATGATAGGGCAGATTATAGCCAAGATCCAATTCTAATTGCAGATCAAGATAGCGAAGACTGGACAGGTTACCCATGTAGTGAGGGATTTTTCCACCAAAGTTGGACAAGCGAAGATCAAGATACATCAGTTTACGAAGAGAACCAACTAAATTTGGGATTTGGGCGACACCAAAGTCATTCCAGCTAAGATTTAAGCCTTCCAAGTGTGTTAGAGACAAAAACGATGAGCTCAGCATCTCGCCCATCAAAATGCCATATCCGAAAGCAAATTCACCATCATCATTAGGGGTTTGAAGGTTGAGTTGCACAACATGCACCTGACCACTTGTCGTCTGATTGTAGCACACCACGCCACTCCATCTGCAGCAATTTTGGTCGATAGTCCAGGATAACAAATGGCCATAGGTATCATTGATGCCAGCTTTGTAGTCAACAAGTGCATCCCTCTCTGATGTCATGCACCCGATCATCGTCCTCCTCCTCCTTGCTTCAGCTACGGTGGATAAGAAGAGAAGACCACTCAACATAAACCAGCAAAGCAAGGAAGAGGAGAGGTACCTGTGTGCGCTCATCTTGTTGGTTGAATTAGCATGCTTTGCCCCTCGTATCGTATATATGGAAGAGAAGACTACAAACATAGCAAGTGAGAGGTGGAATCTGAAAATCCCATTGCTAGTTTTGTATACATTTTTTTCTCGAAAACATTATAATGTAAATTCTAGCATTTCAATTTTATCTGTCCTTACGTAGCTTGATATGCAATTCATTGATTTAGAGCAAATGGTGGTATGCTATATATGGTACTTTTGCACAATTGATTTTTTTTTTTCTGATTTAGCAAGTCATTAAGGTTGCATATCTAAAACCAAAAAAAAATTAGAAGGGACTAAAAAATAGAACTTAAATGTGTATCTTAATTTGTCTTATTTATAAATATTATTTATCTTCTAGATATATATATTATTTATTTGTTACAATATTTATTCATATGTAGATGATATATAGTGCATATTTATTTTTTATATTATTGTGAATTAAATAAATTATGTAGGCCACGCTAGATTAATCTATTTACAAATGATTCATATTTGTATTAAATTATTCTAACATAATTATTTACAAATGAGTCATATTTGTATCTTATTCTATTAGTTCATGATATTTTTAACCCAATTATATTTTGGATTTTTCCCTCCACATAAATTTTATCTCATTCTAAATTTTATCATACCTTATATAAGTTAATAATGCCAATTCATTGATAATATCAATATGGGCAAATGATAGATATTTGAGTAGAATTTCTAGAAAGATTACCTCTTTTAAAATTTTAAGAAATAAATTTTAAACTTTTGGATCACCTGCATAATATAATCTCTTTTGTGATTAAAAGAGGTAGAGATGTGATCGCATCGTTTTTCATGAAGTCAAGCATCTGCGGGTCCTGAGGGTTGTGGAAATTTGTGATCCAGGAGCAGCAGGATAAGTCAACATTAGTATTTAAATTGAAGACTCGAGAACATCGTAGTTTTTAATGAAGTCAATAGTCAAGTCTCGTGCGGGTCCTGAGCGTTGTGGAAATTTGTGATCCTGGAGCAAGATAAGTCAACATTAGTATGTAAATTGAAGACTCGAGAACATCGACGACTTGACTAATACTCCTTCCTTGAAACAACTTTCATCTTTAAAGACGGATAAGTCAACATTGTACGGACGTCAAAGCACTGTCATGGCCAAATTTCCTTCCTGGAAAACTTGCATCCTTCGATCATTAAAATTAAATAGGTAGTGTAATCATGTCATCCAGTGGCGGATCTGAATCTAGAGACAAGAGTAAAATTATATTTATATAAGAAAATTAACTATTTAAAATTTAAATCACTGAATAATTTTTTTAATTAGTGCACAATAGTTGTTTTGGGCCAATAAAATTATTTAACAAGTGCCTAATTTATTATATTTGCAGAAGAAGTCAATATCGTACGGAAGTCAAATTTCCTCTCTGGAAAACTACTTGCATTCTTCAATCATATGTCACATCAATTTTATTAAATTTTGTAATTAATTCTATGTTTGTTCATCATTCAATCACACGCTTTCTTAATTAGACAGCTAGTCTAATCAAATCATCAACCATTTAGAGCTTTAATCGGTCGTTAATTTACTTGATTAGGGCGCACTAGTTCTTGCAAACCAATAAAACCCTTGAACAAGCTTAAAATGTATTGTATTTTACATTAGAATACATCTCTTCATATGCATCTATAAATTTTCATATCTTATTTCCATTTTGAATTATTGCTGCACTTGAGGTTTCTTATTCTAATTTTCTCATAACTTTTATCTTATTCTAAATTTTATCATTTAAATTTAATCATAACTTATATAGCTTGCTAATGCAATTCATTGATTTTGGGCAATTGATTCCATGCAATTCTTTTGCACAATTGTTTATTTCTTTTGCTGATTTAGCAAGTAATTAAGGCTGCATATTTTAGACTAGAAAAAATTACAAGGGGTAAAAAATAGTACTTAAATATGTATCTTAATTTGTCTTTTTTATAAATATAATTTAAAATAAATTTTATTTATCTTTCTAGATATATATTACTTATTTGTTACAATATTTATTCATGCATAGATTATATATAATGCATGTTTATTTTTTATATTGTTGTAAATTAAATAAATTATGTAGGTCAATGCTAATTTAATCCATTTACCAATGAGTCATATTTGTATTGAATTACTCTCACATAATTATTAAATGCATCGAGTTTTAGTTTTGCTTCGTATAATTTCTTGGCTAAATTTAGCTTCAAAGTAAGAATTTGTGTATTATAATTCTCATCGTATAACTTCTTTAATTAATTTCAAATTTTAATGCACTTGTATGTTACAATCGTTGCGAATTAATACGTGGCTATTATGAGCTTTTGTGTATTAATGTGTTGTTGGCAATTAAGAGCCTAACTACTGCACTACTTGTATAGAGAATTTACTTCTAGACATTGGGTCTCACATATAAATAGCTGTCTAACCCTTAGCCGAAGATATTGTGAGAATTTTTTTTTTACTTTTTTTTTAATTTTGGTTTTTGTTGCTCATGGCAAAAAGAATATCTAATCAATCTCTCCACAATCATGTCTCATAAGAGGTATTTAATCTGGATTTAACTTGCACGAGTTTGGATTTTTAATGCCCCGAGCAAGCTTCAATGCCCTTCTAATTTTATTTTCTTAATTTCTTTTATTTATTTATTCACATTTAAAATAATAATTTTAATGATATTTATTTTCTATTTAGATAAAAGTTTAAATAAATATTCATTTGAGAGATGCAGTTTAGTCACATGATAACAAATATGACTAAATCTAGTAATGTATCATTAGCAACATTTTTAGGAATAAATAGAAATAGGACTCGATTTATTGCTAATATTCTGTATACAACTTCGACATATATTTAATGGTAGGGCTTACATGCATAAATATGAAAATTAAACCGCTCCACTTTAAAGATAGTAAACATTGTACATTAGCTTATTTTCTCTTCATTCTTACATTGATCACCACATAAGCTTTATCATAGACTTTGTCAATCACCCCAAAATAAAAGTGCCTCCAATCCTTTTTAAATAAAATGATAACAAATACACTCCATAGTCCTACCAAAAATCCAAATGTGGCAGGAAGATAATTTGACATCATATTAGAAGCTGCTTCATCCATCACATCATTGTTGTTGATAGAAAAACAACTATTAATTGTAGGAGCTCCGCAAAGATAAGGATTACCTATATAAATATACCCATCTTGTAGTGTTTGAAGTTGATTTCCAGTTGGGATAGTGCCTGATAAATTATTGTATGATAAATTCAAATAGTTTAGAGAACTCAACATTGTCAAGCCTTGAGGTATAGCTCCTGATAAATTATTGAATGATAGATCTAGAGTTTCCAATGACTTCATTCCACCAATAGTATTTGGAATCTTACTTGTGAAGTAGTTTCTTGATAGGTTCAAAGTTTGGAGTCCTACAAGAGATCCAAGCTCTCGAGGAATCTCGCCGCTGAGCCTATTGTTGGCGAGATCTATACTTTTGAAAAGATACAAAGTTATTGAAATACTAACTTCATGCCCCTTTATGTCTAAAGTTATTGCTTCTTCACTTACTTGCCCCTTGTCCATTGTTGTTGAGGTGGAAATTATCGCATTAAGATTGCCCAGAGTGTATGGTATCGGCCCTACCAAATGGTTATTTGCTAAGTCAATGATTTGTAGCTTGCTAAGTTGTCCAAGTTGTGGAGGAATCTTTCCATAGAACATGTTTGAGTGTAATCGGAGAATAGCCAATTCCTGCCACCTTTGCCCAATCCAAGCAGGGATTTGTCCTGAGAACTTGTTATCACCAAGATCAAAGACAAGTAATCCGTTGCAATTCTGTAATGAAGACGGAATACGCCCATGGAGATTGTTATTATTTAAATGCATGAACATTATGTTGGTCAAGCTTCCCAGGGAGCTTGGAATTTTCCCAGTGAGTTTATTGTTTCCCAAATGAATGAAGTAAAGGTATTTAGCATCTTGCCAGTTACAATAAGGAATTTGTCCAGAAATTTGGTTGTTAGATAAATCTATGGTATAGAGTTGATTCGAAAGGCATATGGACGGTGGAATGCTCCCAACAATGTGATTGTTTGAGAGGACTAATGTATTTGGGAAATTTAATGGTATTAGAGGCCCTGATAAGAGATTATTTGATAGATCCACTACATTCATATTAGGCGGCAATTGAGGAACTGATCCCTCGAGTAAATTATTGTGTAAATCAAGAAATTCCAACCTTTCCAGATTAGCTAAATTACCAATTCCAATAGGAATTGTGCCATGAATTTGTGAGTTGCTCAAGTCAAGGGTGGAGAGAGTTGTGAGGTTCCATAGCCAGTTGGGCAAGGTGGAGACGAAGTTATTGAAACTAAGAGATAGAGAGTTGAGAGCCGTGAGGTTTAGATGGGAGAGAGAAGAGGGTAAATGATTGAGGTCACAACCACTCAACGCTAGCTCTTGCAAAGAAGGTAACGTGTTCATCACTGTCAACCAATATTGCAAAACTGCACTGAGGTTCACATTGCTCATGTCAAGGTAGGTCAAGTAAGAGAGACCCGATAGCCAATCTAGGTTATCAGCATGAGGGCCAGGAGTATTCCCCTCTGAATTTAGATCGAGATAGCGAAGGTTGGACAAGTTACCCAAATGGTGAGGGATTTTTCCACCGAAGTTGGACCAGTGAAGATCAAGATACCTCAGTTTACGAAGAGAACCAACCAGATCTGGGATTTGTACACCACCTAAGTCATTCCCGTTAAGATTTAAGCCTTCCAAGTGTGTTAGAGACAACAACGATGAGCTTAGCATCTCGCCCTGCAAAAGGGAATTTTGAAGGTTAAGTTGCACAACGTGCACCTGACCATTTGTTGTCTGATTGTAACACACCACGCCGCTCCATCTGCAACAATCTTGATCGATAGTCCATGATGGAAAATGGCGAGAGGTATCAATGATGCCGGATTTGTAGTCAAGGAGGGCATCCCTCTCTGACGTCGTACACCCGATCATCGTCCTCCTTCTCCTTGCTGCAGCTATGGTGGAGAAGAATACAAGACCACTAAACGTAAGCCACCAAAGCAAGGAAGAGGAGAGGTACCTGTGTGCGCCCATGTTGTTTGTTGAATTAGCTTGCTTTCCCCCTCGTATGGTATATATGGAAGAGAAGACTGCGAATATTCCTGGTGGGAGGTGGAATATGGAAATTCCATTGCTAGCGTTTTCATGAAGTCAATAGTCATGTCTCCCGCGAGTCCTGAGGGTTGTGGACATTTGTAATCTTGGAGCAGGATTAGTCAACGTTAGTATTTAAATTGAAGACTCGAGAACATCGACGACTTGACTAATCATCCTTCCGGGAAACATTCTTGTATTTGTAAAGTGGTGATTTTATTCTCCTCTTCGATCACATAATGATTTTGTGCTCTTTCTAGTAGCCCTTCACCAGGAATAAAAGTAAAGAAATTTCTTTTTTTTTAATTAAAATATGATTATTGACGTGCTTATCTATATATATATATATAGATATATATATATATATATATATCCATTAGTTCAGTTTTTTTAACAGTTCTTGCTATGTTTTACTCCATTACAATTTATATTATTTTAAAATTTGTCATATCATATTCCATTATTTTAAAATTCTTCATGCCACTTTACTATCCTAAATGTGAAAGTAACTCAAGTCCTTTTTAACTATTGAATGAGAACAAACACATTATAGTCCTACCAAAACTCCAAGTGACTGGAACATAATTTGACATTGCAGCAGAGGTAGCTTCATCCATCTCATCGTTGTTGTGAATAGCAAAACAACTATTATTATTTGTGGGAGCTCCACGAGATATCCTATATAAATAGACTCATCCTATAGTGTTTATTTCCTATGGGTATAATCCATTATGGTATGTTTCGATGGAAAGAATTCATTTAGAAAGAAGAAAAAATGCAATGAATCTAAATGCAAAAGCTACCAGATTAATTATATTTTTTTCTTCTCCTCCTATATAAATTTTCTCCTCTATTATTAATCTTTCATGAAGTCAATAGTCAAGTCTCCCGCGTGTCTTGTATGTGGAAATTTGCGATCTTGGAGCAGGACAAGTCAACATCGTACAAAAGCCAAATTTCCTCCCTGGAAAACTACTTGTGGTCTCATAGGAATCTCTTCTATGCGGAAATTTGTGATGTTGGAGCAGTACAAGTTAAAATTATTAGGAAAAATTGAATTAAGACACGTAACAACAAGTCTCAACTACCAAGGCTTGCTCACATATTTAGTTTAGAGTTATACTTTATTTTTTTCTCAAAAAGATTATAATGCAAATTCTAGCATTTCAATTTTGTCATTCCTTATGTACCTTGGTAACGTAATTCATTGATTTAGAGCAATGGTGCTATGTTATATGTTAGAACCAAAGATTAGGGCGTGATTTTGATCAGTCAACTAGGCCATTGCCTAGGTCAAAATTAGCCCAAATCAATTTTGGTCACGCAAAGGGAATTAGAGGCGATCAAGTGGATGGCTGTGTTCGCTGGTGAGCGGCACTCGATCTCGGGCGTCAGGTGGCAGGTGGCGGGCTCGACACATGGATCTTGCGAAGAGGAGGCATATTTGGAGTGATCCGACGCACGCACGAAACAAGCAGGTGACGGCTCAATTTTTGCTAATGTTGGGAGAATCAGCGACGCGTGCCGGCGGGCGAGGAAAATGACATCTATGTTGCATGGTGCATTGACGGCGGGCATGTTCTCCACGTTGCTCGGGCACGATTGATGACGGCTTTGAGCAGCGAACCATCGTCCTCGGGAGCGAACAGGCATGCAGCTAGAATCTTCTCGTCCAGGGCAACGACGGTTGCGTGGCAAGAGGCGGCTGGCAATAGTTTATCTAATTTATTAATGTTCATTCATAATATTTTTTATGAGAATATTGAAGCTGTCTATTGGACATCTCACAGATATGCCTTACTCGCCACCTTAAAAAAATCATTTCAAAAGTTATAATCGACGATTTTTTTATAGAAAAGATTTTGATATAAAAGTTCTCATACTGAAAGTATTTCTGCTTCTATCACGAGGCACACACAGGCATTCCTAAAACGTGATGGATCAACAGCATTTTACAATCAAGTGTCAAATCACTTGTCCACCAAAATGGATATCAAGGAAAATGACTCTGCCCCGCTTGGTAAGGTTGTCTGCCAGTGTTTGCGTTTATGGGCAGTCAAAAATAAAAAGCTTGACTCTTTGGCTAGCATAAACAGTATAGCTTCTTATTTGGGAAGTGAGAAACTGCACTATTTACAATCCGGCTTCGGCTGCCTGCAAACAGTAGCAGAGCTTCTTCGTTGATCTCCTTCCCGATTTCTCATTCGTCACCGAGGCACAACAATTTGGCATGTTAAACATGCATTACAAATCTATCTATAATTCATAAAACCATCATAAGAAGTTCAACATTATTAAACTACAAAATCCATATAACAAAACCTTAAAACAAAATTTAATAAGCTTAAACAAAACTATCAGAGTTCACAACTTAATATCAGACCGTCCAACTATAACAAAATAACCATAAAAACTACATCAACTCATATCAAGATAAAAGAGAAAATATTGAATATGCAAAACCACTAGACACTCTCCCAAGGAAGCCTCTAGTCTATCTATCCATCTCTAGACTGCAATTGATCAGTACCTGGAAGCAATAACAAGGGGGTTAGCCAAATAGCTAAGTAGAGATTTTCAAGAAGATGAATGCATGCTCAACAATGAAATCAACTTTATGATTTACATGAGTACCATATATGTATGTGCAAATATGAAGCAACATGAACATAAAGATCCTATCTCATCAAAATATGGAGCTATTCATGGTCACAAAAATTGCATTACGCCTCGTACTCTAACAAGAGTGGTTCCACCTCCAAGCTCCAAAAGTGAAACGACTGCCATCAGACAGCCCGATAGTGTTGCGTCCAACACTTGGAAACCCCAGCATTGTCCAAAGGACAATCTGGCAATAACCCTGACCGGCAACTAACATCTAGACTAGATGCTCTCGAGGCCCACAATAAGGTGTTGGAAACCCAATTGGCTAATCAAGCTAGCACCTCTATAAGAGCCTCTAGTAAACTCACATCTCAACCTGAGATAAACCTGAGTGGATGTTGTAATACAATTATAACTTGCAATGAGAAACAACTTGAGGAGCCTAGGATGCCTGCACATAGCACTGAGATTAGATCTCCTGAGACATTTCAACCTGAAAATTGAATTGAGGAGATGGAACATGAGAAATCACCTGAAGATATAACTTCTTTTGTAGGGTCTTGTCATAATATTGATGTTGTTGAGGAAGTGGTTAACCAAGATGTGATTAGTGAATTGCTTGTGGATCCTATAGATATTTGTTTTATAGCTGAAGTGAAGGTGAAGGACAATGAAGAAGCTCAATCTTTTGCTATACTCCTTGATTCAACTAAACAGGTCATCCTAAAGAAGGTACAATTTGAAAATTTGCATAGGGAAGCAACCAAGGTAACTAATGAAGGAAAAATAGACTTGAAACCATTTTCATATGCTTTAAGGTATGAGCCCCTTGGTACTTACATCTACATTTTGATCTGTGAATAACACTACGGTCGAGCTAATGACCTTAAACAAGCGCTTCTTGGGAGGCAACCCAAGTATTTTCTACTTTATTTACTTTTGCATTGTGTGTTTTATTTATTTAATCTTTTGATTATGAAGTTTGATAGTTTATTTTGTTTTGTACTAGAACGTTGATGATCTTGTCCGTGACCGATGCTACAGCCAAGATGAAAATTTTTACAATTGCCGCATTCTGCAACAAGAAGTTCACAACTGACCCCTGACTGATTTCACAGCCATGATAGGACTTTTAAAGGAAAAGTAAAGGTTCCATAGTGAACTTCGTGAAGAGATGATGAGATTTGGGGAGATGGTGCTGATGATGAAGATGATCCCCAGATTACTCTGCCGATGACTTCATCATACATGCTGATGATTTTGGGATATGCGGATGTGCTGAAAATCTGATGATATGGATATACTACTCTGCTAATGATTTTGGTAATCTCTGTTGCAATACTTTTTTTTAGGTTGTTATTTATTGCTATGGTGTTCTATTTTGCTACTGATACTCTTTTGTACTGATACTGTGGTGGTTTCATGACATTTTTATGATATTTTATTCATGTTGTGATGCTATGGTATATTTTTATGTGTGGATGAGACATTTTTAATGACACCTTTGTGATTTGGTTATATGATGCTATTGTGTTATGATGCGCATTTTTCATGCTGAGGATTTATAATGACAAGTTATCTGGATATTCTTGCTTGGATTATGATGTATTTGTGATTCTGTGATTCAGGTAATTTGTATGACAGATATTGTATTACTCTTGATGACATGCTCTTTTTGTGATGAATTGTTGATTCTATGATACACCCTGATATCTATGATAATGTTGTGATCCTATGATAGCCATGTGTAAACTAGGCCTGGCAAAAAATTATACGACCCGCCAACAAGACACGACACGACACGAGTTTTCGCGGGTTTGGGTTTAACATAATCGTGTTTCGTGTCATTATCGTGTCGACCCGTTTATGACACGCTAAAATTCGTGTCGTGTCGCGGGTTGACCCGTCTAACCCATATATAATATATATTATATAAAATTAATAATTTATAGATAATTTTAATATAGTGAGTTAAACAGGTTATTCATGTCGTGTCGTGTTGTGTCATCTAATAACTTTATATTATAAATCGTGTCAATCGTGCCGTGTCGTATCGTGTTATGTGACAACTTATTTATTAAACGTGTTAATCGTGTCGTGTCGTGTCACCTGCGAAATAAGCGGGTCGTGTCTGTGTTTCGTATATTGACACGTATACATAAATGGGTCGTGTTCGTGTCAAGCACAATCGTGTCACGTGTCAAGTATGACACGACACGTTATGACACGTGAAACATGAATTGCCACCCCTAGTGTAAACTTTAAGATTGAATCCATGCATAGTAGGAAGTGGTTATGATATGTTGAATGCAGCATCCAATTAGAATATATTCTATGATCATATCTATTTGCTCTATGATTCTGAAATCTTTTGATTGGAATGATTGAAACTGTTGATTAGTGGGTTACACATTTCTGTGAATGTTCAAGGATGGCAATCTAGTAGTTTACATATGATTTCATATTGAGGTACATATTTATATATTCATTCCATGATTCTATGCTACTTATTGGGAAATGATCATAAGTGTGATCTGTAGAGCATGATATTAAAAAAAGAAAGAAAGAAAAAAAAACACAAAAAAAAAATAAATATTCCTCTACTTGGCACTGCGAAAAATTGGCAGTAGTACCTAAGACATGAGTTGAAGTCTAATATCATATTCTGTTTTGAAGACTCCTCTACTTGACACTGCAAAAAATTGGCAGTGGTACCTAAGACATGAGTTGAAGTCTAATATCACCTTCTATTTTAAAAGCTTGTGTTAATATTTGAATACAATGAGAGGTGATTATGCTTGTTCTTCAATAATACATTTGTGTCTAACCCAACAAGTTGATTTTGGATGAATTGGATTTGCATAAGTAGGTTGTGTGCTAAATTGAGTTATTTGTATGCCCCTAACTGAATGCCTTGACTTCTAGAGATTGTGGGATCTATATGCAAAACTTTTTGATCAATATCTCATCATTTGATTTCTCATATCTGGATCATGGATTTCTTATAGATATTCTCTAACTTGGATGTATGTTTTCAGCTAGTATAACTTCTTTCATACTTGTCATGCGTTTCATCTTATTTTATTGCTTGAGGACAAGCAAGGATTTAAATCTGGGAGTATTATAAAGGATTACCATCAGTTTTGGTAGCTTGTCTTGCAACCTAACTAAAATGAGAGTGATAAAGTTTGTCTTGCAATAACACATTTGTGTCTGACCTCAATATTTGATTTTGGATAATTGAATTGGTGAATGTAGTATGTATGCTAGATTGGATTCTTTGTCAACTCATAGCCGAATGTCTTATCATTTAATGATTGTGGGACCTGCTTAATTCAATTCTTATTAATAGACTCATTATCTGATTTCTCATTTTAGATCATGGTTAGCTCATGGAAATATCTAACTTGGTTGTATGCTTTTAACTTGAATAACTTCTTTCATTCCTGATATATGTTTTCATCTTAGTTTATTGCTTGAGGACAAGCAAAGATTTAAGTCTGGGAGTATTTGATGCCTTACATTTTGGTAGTATTTTCTGATGTCATTTTATCTGAAAACAAGGCATATTCTGATGCTTTTATGTAATATTCAGGCTTATTTACTTGCTTTGTTCGGAATCTTCACTTTTCCTTGTGTTTGTGCAATTTCAGGTAAAATCACTCATTTTTGAAGGTTTTTTGAAGATTCTAAGGTCATGGGGTGATTTCTCACTAGAAGTCGAAGTTGCCCGCCAAATTTGGGCTCAATCGGAATTATTTTTGGACTTCACGGCCAGATGAACCCCGTGGGGTTCATCGGTGCTTTCGCGACTTCACCGTCTGCTAAACCCCACGGGGTTCACCCGTGATTCTCTCTGAGACAACTCACCCAAAAACATACAGAAGGCTTCACTAGCAGGTGAACCCGATGGGGTTCACCGGTGCTTCTCTCTGAACTAAAACTACACAGCAAACTTCACTGGCTGGTGAACCCCACGGGGTTCACCCGTGATTATAACCCAGCAACCCAACTTACACGTGATCAAAACTGGGCTGACCGATCCCCACTCAGTTTTTCTTCGATTTCGGGCCCAATAAAAATCAGAAAAATATGGAAAAATATGTTTTGAAAAGCAAACAGAGAGGCGAATCTTTTGGATTTAAAAGCCCTCTTTTCGTGTCATATTTGGGGAGAAATCGAGGAAAATGCGAGTTAGGGCGAGTTGACCGACACCCATTCAGAATTTTGGCGATTTTGAACCGATTGATGTCCAAATTTGGCAAGAGATGACTTTTTGGAAAGCTTATTCGAAGGAGAACACAAGAGATATAAAAACCCCAATTTTTATACCCTAATGGATGAGCAATAGGCAAACGAACATGAGAGGGCGAGTGGAACGGCGACAAGGGCTTCCAGAGAGGATTTTGGGGAGATTTCACAACGGATCTTCACCAAACTTTGAGGAAACGTTCGCATTATCTTCTCCTACCTCTTCTTTATCTTTGTTTCTAGCTTTCTTTGTCGATTTGAGAGATTTGTGTGGATTTGTATGGATTTTCTAGCTTAAACTTTTATTTGGGGCTTGGATGAAGCCTTTGACTTGATCTATTGTATGAACTAAACTTTCTTGATTTTTTGAGTCTTATCTGAGCAAATTTTATCTAGTTGTATTTATTTCATAATATTGCTTTAATCAAGTAGTATTGTGTTTTAGCCGACGCGATCCATACCGAGAGGAGGGTCGAGGAGGTAGAACTCCTAGGTAAAACTCGTGAATCCATGACACGAGAGTGCTTGGTTTTCGCTCGAGGGTAATATAATTTTCCATAGAACTTATTGGGTTTATCTGGAATGATCCACCGCAAGAGTAGGAAACCGTTCCGGATAAGCACCGGGGTGTACCACCGAGAGGGGGCATCTTGTAACTTAGGGAAGATTCCTTTTGCAAAATGATAAACTTATGTATCAAATAAATTACAGTTCAAATAGATCAGTCAATGTGGTGAATTCTGTAGTCTTGATATCTCTCAATTAGACACCCTCCATATTTCTATCATTGCTTTTCCTATTTTATTTATAGTTGAGTTAGTTTACTTTATTCTCAAAATATAAAAAAATCGGATTTCTTAGCTTCTAAATATCAGAATAGTTGGTACTTGACCTAGCTCCCTGTGGGATCGACAATCTTTTATATTACTTCGATAATACCGTGCGCTTGCGGTGCGTATCAACAGTCGGCACTATGGTCTAAAAGGTGACCTCGCCGATGGATCTCCAACTCCACATACGGCGCGCACGCTCGAAGCGTACAACAATGAATCTCAACACACCACAAAATATCATATCTCAAACGCGTATATAGCAACAATAAACTGTTCATAAAGGTATGCTCAAACCAAATAAAATATGCAGTTCTATTCTCTTTCATGATAATAAGTAAAAAGAACATTCACACCTCTATATGCACCAATGAAAGTAATACGAGTACAACATGTATAAGATTTAAATCAAAGCAGATAGAAGCAAGAGGTTTGGTGTCTAAGCCCAAGGCTTAGCACTGGACAAGAAAGTGAAGGTAGGATCCCTACCTGAAAGCAAAGTGCTCTGACACAAGAATAAACCACTGATATTCACACCTCAGGCACGTCTAGTCCCAAATCCAAATTACCTTCTATGTACATGCCAAGAGAAAATAACATCAATTACTATATAATTCTAACCATCAACACATCTATAAAAATACTATACTTTTACCATGAATGTCTCTAACCTTGATTTCACCAATTTGTTATACATATACTTAACCCCAAATTATCACATAAATACTTTTATCATAACCAACATGCATAATACCTTAAGATGTTTAACTCTATCGTTGATCATCATATAGTTAGGGCAAAAAATATTAGATAACCCATCTGAATTTACCAACAATACATCTAGCGTTATTCCCCAAAGCATACTAAAAACACTAAGGTTAAAACCTTACCTTGCCTTAGATAACAAAAATCAACGTAGAAGAAGAGGAGAGGGGAGCCAATACTGCACGTCGCCGGAACCCTGCTCACCGCCGTCAATCACCGCTGCCGCCGGCAAGGGAAGAGCGCTGGGATGACAGGGAAGAGGAAAGGAGGAAGGATCAAGGCCACCGCCGCCGCTCGTCGCTACTACGACGAGATCCGCCGCGGCCAGCACGCTCGCCGCTGAACTCACCGAAAGCCGCCGCCTGCCACCGAACGTCACTGGAAAGAGGGAAGGAAGGCCGGCGCAAGTCTTCTGATGTCGTCGCCGGCTCTGATCGTCGCCATCGAAGGAGGAAACGAGGGAGAAAGGGAATCGGGTGAGCGGCGCACGCAGGGAAGAGAAACAGTAATAGGGTTTTGATTTTTTTAATCTATTTATACTTATTATTAATTAATTGATTATTTATTTTATTAATTTTTTTAAGTATAACACTCCCGTGTTGCAGCCTTCTGTCGCCGGCGCCGCCCGTTGCCACCGCCCAACATACGCCGTTGCCCTAATTTTCCCTAAGTTTTCGTTGAGTTTTAGGGCTAACCTACCTTTGCATCTTCGTTGATCTCCTCGCCGCTTCGCATCCCACCGATCTCACATCTCCTTGACTTCTTGCCGGTGTCGACGCGCCTCGAGTGTTCACCGATCTCCTTGCCGCTTTTCGTCGCTGAAGCAGCTCCAGCCGCCGCCCGACGCCCAAACCAGCCGCCTCAGCTCCACCATCAACCAAGCAACTTCAGCCGCCACTGAATCCTGAGTGCCACCACTAGCCGACGCTTTAAAATCAGCTCCAGTCGCCGATGCCTTAGTGCCATCACCAGCCAATGCCGAAGCTCCATCACTAGCGGCCACCAAGCTTCACCGACGCCTGAATTGTTGAAGGTAACAAGTTTTGAGAAGGAACGAGACTTTCCAAAGTCGGTGAGAACGGAATGTACGTGAAGATGGAAGCTGCTAGAAGCAATATTCTAGAAACAAGTCAACAATCTGGTTGACATTTGTAGAAGTGTGTAAAAAATTTCTACACCGACTTAGTATGTTGGTTGTGTGTCTATAAATAGGACAGAGGGTCCTTTGTAAAAATATATAGAAAATGCAATAAAGCTTTAGTCTTTCCACTGCTTCCTTCCACAGCAACAATCTCCTTCTAATATCCTACATCTCCTTCCCATTACGCTTCCCAAATCTAACTCTGGTATCAGAACCAAAGTAAAATTTTCAATGGCCAATATAAGTGGCACCATGCTGTCCAATCCTTATGGTTTCCAGAGTTCAGTCATAATTTTTATTGGAGAAAATTATGACTTCTGGAAAATCAAGATGGGGACCATTCTCCAATCACAAGGATTATGGTCTATTGTAATGGAAGGCTACGAAGCCTGTGAAGATAAAAGTCGTCTGTCCGTGGAGGAAAAAGAGAAATTAGAAATGAAGCGCACGAAGGATGCTCGTGCATTATGTATTATTCAGCAAGCAGTAGTTGAAAATTTTTTTCCGAGGATTATGGCGACAAAAACAGCAAAGGACGCATGGGATATTCTACAACAAGAATTTGAAGGAGATCACAAGGTACGCAATATTAAACTTCAATCTTTTCCAAGAGAATTAGAAATATTAAAAATGAAAGAAGGAGAGCAAATGAAGGATTTTTTTGGTAAAATAATCGAAATCGTTAATCATATGCGAGCGCTTGGTGAAAATATTTCTGATCAGAGAATAGTTGAAAAAATTCTGATTAGTCTTCCAGGAAAATATGATTATATTGTTGCTGCTATCGAAGAATCCAAATATATTTCAAAATTATCAATACAAGAATTAATGAGTTCTTTATTATCTCATGAACAAAGAAATTATGGAATTCTGAGTCATCTATAGAAAGTGCTTTCCAGTCTAAATTAAGTCTCAGGTCTCAAAAGAATAAGAGCATTGCAGAAGGCTCTCTCAGAAAAGGAGGAGGTTCAGCTTCAAGTAGCAAATATGGCGAAAGGAGTTTTATAAAGGTATGAATTCTCCCTCAAAAGCTCCATGTTCTATTTGCAAAAAGAATAATCATTCTACTTATAATTGTTGGTGGAAAGAAAGGCCTCCATGCAATGTATGCAACAAATTTGGACATAATACATATAATTGCATAAATAAGAATACTCATACAAATTTTTGCAGTAATGAAGAAGATAAATTATTCTATGCAAGTTCTTTAGTTTCTAATAAGGATAGTACTATGTGATATTTAGACAGTGGTTGTAGTAATCATATGACTGGAAACAAAAATATTTTTCAAAACATTGATACTACAATCAAGTCAAAAGTTCGTATGGGCAATGGGGCTCTAGCTGAAGTAAAAGGTAAAGGTACCATAGCAGTTCAAACTCATAAAGGAATAAAATATATTAATGATGTTTTTATTAGTATCTGATTTAACACAAAATCTTCTGAGTGTTGGACAATTAGTTGAACATGGATATAGTGTTCATTTTGCAAATGGAACTTGTTCGCTATTTGATAATAAGCATCAGTTGATTGCGAAAATATATATGGAGGGAAATAGAAATTTTCCTTTGAAGCTCCATATACCTCCTTATATTGCCATGAGAATAGGCTCTGGCACAAAAGGTAATGTCATTTAAATTTTAGAGACTTGAAAATATTAAAACAAAAAGATATGGTATATGGTCTTCCAAATATTTATGAGATTATTGATACTTGTGAAGGCTGCATTATGGGAAAACAACATCGGCCACCTTTTCCAGTTCAAGTAAGAAGAGCAAGGACATCAGTAGAAATTGTGCATACTGATATATGTTGGTGAATGCAAACTCATTCTCTAAGCAACAAAATGTATTTTATTACTTTTATTGATGATTTTACCGGAATGACTTGGGTATATTTCTTATTTGAAAAATCAGAAGCTTTTGAAGTCTTCAAGAAATTTAAAGCTTCTGCAGAAAAACAAAGTGGGTTTACTATTAAAATCTTAAGAAGTGATAGAAGAGGAGAATATACAGCAAGATATTTTGATAAATTCTGCCAAGATGAAGGTATTCATCGTCAATTAATTGCAGCATATACTCCTCAGCAGAATGGAGTTGCTGAAAGAAAAAACTAAACTATAGAATAAATGGCTAGAGCTATGCTTAAAGATAAAGGTCTTCCTAATTACTTCTGGGTAGAAGTAGTTAATACTGCAGTTTATATTTTGAATAGGTGTCCAACAAAAGCTGTTTGGAATAAAACTCCTGTTGAAGCCTGGAGCGGTCATAAGCCAACAGTAAGTTATTTTAAAGTATTTGGCTCACTTTGTTATACTCATATCCCTGATGAAAAAGAGATCAAAATGGGATGATAAAAGTGAAAAATGCATATTTCTTGGCTATGATTCAAATACAAAAGGCTAAAGGCTTTATAATATTCGGACAAAGAAGCTTATTATAAGCAGGGATGTGATATTCAATGAAAAGGATTCATGGGACTGGAAAGAAAAACAAGTGCTAGATATTCCTGTAATTATTCAAGTACAGCAACAACAACCAATAAGTCAAGAAATTAATCAACTAATAAGTCCAAGCTCAAGCCCAAGCTCAAGTTCAAGCATCGAGGAACCATTATCAGAAACTCCTCCAAGACGAGTTAGAAGCTTACGAGAAATTTATAAAACCACAAATTTCATCACATTAGAGCTAGAAAATTTTGAAGAAACTTCAAAACAAGAAGTATGGATTAAGGCAATGGAAGAAGAAATCAACATGGTTGAAAAAAAATAAAACATGGGAGTTATCTGATGGACCAAAGAATAAAGAAATTATTGGAGTTAAGTGGATTTATAAGACAAAGCTTAATCCAGATGGTTCCATCCAAAAATATAAAGTGAGACTTGTTGCAAAAGGGTATTCTCAAATACCAGGAATTGATTACAATGAGACATTTGCTCCAGTAGCTCGTTATGATACAATACGAGCTCTTATTGCACTTACAGCACAGAAGAAATGGAAGATTCATCAATTAGATGTTAAGTCAGCTTTTCTTAATGGAGAAATAGAAGAAGAAATATATGTAGAATAGCCACAAGGATTTCAAGATCCAGATAATAAAGATAAATTCTTAAAATTGAAGAAGGCTTTATATGGCTTAAAACAATCACCTCATGCATGGTATAGTAAAATTGACAACTATTTTAATAGTCATGGATTCAGGAGGAGCAAGAGTGAACCAACACTCTACACAAAGACTGAAGGTAACAACATTCTCATTGTCTCTATTTATATGGATGATTTAATCTACACAGGAATGATGATAAAGGAATTCAAAGAAGACATGCTAAAGACATTTGAGATGAGTGATCTTGGCTTACTCCACTATATTCTTGGAATAGAAGTCAGTTAAGAAGAAGTTAAGATATTCATCTCACAACATAAGTATGCAGATGCTCTCCTGAAGAAATTTAAGATGAAAAAATTGCAAGGCTGTCTCTACATCCTCAGTTCAAAATGAAAAGCTGCAAAAAGAAGAGGGTTTTCCTAAAGCAAATGCTTCACAATATAGGAGTATGATTGGAAGTCTGCTTTATCTCACAACGACAAGACCAGATATTTTATATGCAGTAAGCCTACTATCACGCTTTATGACTGAACCAAGCCAATTGCATCTCAGTGCAGCCAAAAGGATTCTCAAATACATACAAGGTACTAAAGAATATGGTATCTTATATGAAGCAACTGAAAATCCAAAACTATTGGGTTACACTGACAGTGATTGGGCTAGTTCAGTCGATGATAGAAAGAGCACATCAGGATATGCTTTTATGTTTGGATTAGGTATATTCTCATGGTCTTCAACGAAACAAGAGACAGTGGCTCAATCAACAGCTGAAGCTGAATATATAGCAGCCGCAACAGCTACAAGCCAAACTATTTGGCTAAGAAGAATCTTATCAGATATGGGTCAAGATCAAAAAGAACCCACTATTATTCATTGTGATAATAAATCAACTATAGCCATTGTCAAAAATCCAATACATCACTGCAGGACAACATATTGCAATCAAATATCATTTTATACGAGAAGTTGAATCAGAAGGAGTTATACAACTGCAATATTGCAAGACTGAAGAGCAACTAGCAGATATATTTACAAAAGCTTTACCAAGAGCAAGGTTTGAAACTCTAAGAACATTACTTGGTGTTTGTATCAAAACTCGTTAAGGAGGAGTGTTGAAGGTAACGAGTTTTGAGAAGGAACGAGACTTTCCAAAGTCGGTGAGAACGGAATGTACGGGAAGATGGAAGCTGCTAGAAGCAATATTCTAGAAACAAGTCAACAGTCTGGTTGACATTTGTAGAAGTGGGTAAGAAATTTCTACACCTGACAGAGGGTCCTTTGTAAAAATATATAGAAAAAGCAATAAAGCTTTAGTCTTTCCACTGCTTCCTTCTGCAGCAACAATCTCCTTCTAATCTCCTGCATCTCCTTCCCATTACGCTTCCCAAATCTAACAGGTAGCAAACATTTTGCATAGAAGGGTACAAAATCAAAACAGTAGCAATATTAGGAAAACCAATTGCCTTCTTACACTATGAGTTTATTCAATGTTTATGAGTGTATTCAATCCTTGTTAAGCTAATTTTGAGTTGATTGTATATGTAGAGAGCTTAACGCGCTAGCTAACTGGTTGGCAAAATATGCTAAAAGCTCTAAATCTTGTCTCCTTTTGAAAGGAAATTGGCCATCTGAGTTGGCTAATCTATTGTATGCAGACACTTTAATATAGTAATTTTTTAGTTTTTTTTAAAAAAGCTAATTTTGAGTTGCAAATTGCTGGCAAACAATGAGTTACTAGCAAACTTGAGAAAATTTTATATGAAAGGGCGTTGATCATGCCACCTATGAAATCTAGACATATAATAGAATTTGGAAATCATAGCTTTGTTTATTCTGCTTACAGTGAACATTACTTTGACAGCATTAGTTTCTCTAAATAGAAATTTACATAGAAACATCAAACATTTAATATGACCACTCTCCTTCTCATCTTAGCTTTAGTTATCTAATCATATAATTTGCTTAGTTTTAGTTTGACAGCAATTTGTCTTGTCTTTTTTGCATTCGTTCTTTGTTCCCTTTCTCCCTGTTATCCAATATATACTGATGTGTTTGAATGTATATGAACATATCAATTTAGTTCACATATTATAATTTGTATATTTGCTTAGTTGTAATCTGGCATCCACACTATGCATTTCTATATCTCTTCATTGAGATCATCTATTTAACAAACAAGTACCTGTTCTTTAATCATACATGGACTAGCTTTAGCAAGTATCATTATGCTCAATTTTGTCAAGTGTTCGGCAACTGCAAAGCAAAGGCAGTTCCTTTCTATTTGGATCTGGAACAGTTCTCTTTTGTTTCATATCTAGTTTTAGCCATGTGTACAACTCAGCATTCTATCAATCTGATCAGCATAAGTGATCTCTGTTTTTCTATTCCAATACGTAAAGAATTGATCCATAGCAGGATTGATGCCCATGTATATAGTAGAATTTTAAATGCAAATCAAATTGGGCAGAGTCATTTTATCTTCTACGTATCCTATGCGGTGCACCTGGAATCCAAGAACAGGTTCAAGAAGGCTGATGAAGTCTTCAATCTTGGTTTAGCTAGGTAAGAGACTTTTGAATTCTGAAGGATTGTTATTTTTTAGTATGTAATGGGAAATCTTCAGTGTATAATGCAGAATTTTTAGTGATAAGTGGACTTCACAAGGGCACTCTTTCCTTTGATGTAGGCAGTTGTGACCTTTTGATCACGATGAAAAGTTCTTCATCTGCGAAAAGATGGAAGCGAGATGGATTGCCCTATTTCAAAGTTTTAGCTTCTTTAGGCTTAACTGTAAACACCCCTTACAAGCTACGATCTCTTCCCTGAGCCTACTGTGTGAGAACACATACATGCCGAAGAGAAAGCAAAAATGTGGCTGGTTGTTCTTGACTGAGGATCTGGTGATGCTTGCTTTGGAATTGAAGTGAAGCTGAAAGTTTGTGTTGTCTCTGTCAGCTGAGGGAGGAGTTTTTTTGTGGTTGATATGAATTTTGTGATGTATTATGGTATTATGACACTTTATATTAAATGAATGTGGTTTTTCTCTCATTTGTACTTGTTTCTGTGTATGGTTACTAAATACTTGTGATGACTTAAATACATTTGAATGGTTTGTTATTAGTATGAATGTTTGTTATTGTAATGTACAATTCATATTGATTTTGGTTAGATGACACAGTTATAAAATATATATGAGTTTGATTTTATTTTTCAATTTTATAGATTTGCAAATTCATATTATTTTACATTTGTCATGTATTATGGTTACTCTATATTACGCCATGATATATATGTTATGTATGCAGGATTTTACATCTAAAATATAGAGGGAATTCTTGCAAAAAAAAATTTAGAATTAGTCATCGAGATGAAAAACACACATGTAATAACTCACAAAAATATGTATTGTTGTATTAGATATTTTTAAAATTTATATATTAGAAAAATTTATTTTTATTGTAATTTATAAAATTTTATATATACTTATAAATTTTTCACTAAATAAAATCAAACAGCACAGTACAACATTTCTAAGCTGCTATCCAGATTAGCTGTTTTACCCAAACAGCCTCAGTTTTTTCAACCAGCTTCAGTCAAATCAGCTCTGGTCAAACCAGCCAGAAGCTTCAGCCTTACCAAACTGGCCCCTATCAAAAAAGGGTCACAAACAGGGCAATCTATCACCTTGCCTACTTATCCTCGTGGCAGAAGTCTTTGCAAAGTCATTTATTGTCTTTGCAAATTTATATCTTTTAGTTAGGTTTTTATATTATATATATATTAGATACCTTTTATAATATATATATATATATATTAATAGAGGTAATTGCCCATGCTAGAGGCAACTACATCCACCTTTGATGTCATCAACTATTTAGAGTTTAAATCATTAAGTAATTTTCTTAATTAGTGCACAATTGTTGTTTTGGGCTAATAAAATTCTTCAACAAGTGCATAATTTATTATATTGTCAAAAGAATTTATTTATTCATATGCTTCTATAAGTTTTCTTATCTAATTCTATTAGTAGATGATATATTAACCCAATTATATTTTGGATTTTTGGCTCCACATGAGTTTTATTACCTTAATTTTCCCATAACTTTTATCTCATTCTAAATTTTATCACACCTTATATTAGTTAACAATGTAATTCATTGATAACAGGCAAATGACAGAATTTTGAGTAGAACTTTTAAGAAGACTCTCTCTCGTTTTTAAGAAATAAATTTTGAACGGTTGAATCACCTGCCATGTCTTTCTAAATCAGAGGCCGAATAAGTGAACATGATTATTAAAATTGAAGAACAAGTTAACATTATTCCTGGAATACAAATTTTCTCTTTCAAGTCAACTACCAGGTCTCATAGGAATCTCTTCGATGTGGAAATTTGTGATCTTGGAGCAGTACAAGTTAACATTATTAGGAGAATTTGAATTAAGACTCGTAACAACAAGTCTCAACTACCCAGACTTGCTCATATATTTAGTTTAGAGTTATATACTTTTTTTCACAAAAAAAGATTATAATGTAAATTCTTGCATTTCAATTTTATCATTCCTTATGTAGCTTGATAGTGTAATTCATTGATTTAGAGAAAATGGTGGTATGCTATATATGATACTTTTGCACAATTGATTTTTTTTTCTGATTTAGCAAGTTGCATATCTAAAACCAAAATAAAAATTTAGAAGGTAAAAAAGAGAACTTAAATGAGTATCTTAATTTATCTTATTTATAAATATAATTTAAAATAAATATTATTTTCCTTCTAGATATATATTATTTATTTGTTAAAATATTTATTCATATGTAGATTATATATAGTGCATATTTATTTTTTATATTATTGTGAATTAAATAAATTATGTAGGCCATGCTAGATTAATCCATTTACAAATGAGTCATATTTGTATTAAATTATTCTTACATAATTATTAAATGCATTGAGTTTTAGTATTGCTTATACGAACCTATAATCTAATCATTATAATTCTCATCCTATAATTTCCCTGAGCTAAATTTAGCTTCAAAGTAAGAACATTCAAACAAACTTGCCCCTTCTGGTAAATGTTTTTCGCTACATCTTACATGAAATATTTTAACTTAGTAGAAGATGATTTTAATATTAAAAAAGTCTTATACATTCGAGAAAATTTTAAAATTTTTTAAATTAATTTCATATTTTAATGCACTTGGATATTACAATTAATCGCAAATTAATATGCGGTTATTATGATATGTCGTGTATTAATATGTTGTTGGGAATTACGAGCCCAACTACCACACTACAAGTATCGAGAATATACGCAGGCTGATCCGACCGTTCAGATTGTAGATCACTGAGTCATGAATCTGCTTCTAAAATTTCAGCTCGATCCAACGATGAACTTCTTTCCGGCAGCCAATATACGCAGGCTGCCCTAAGTTCACAGCTTCCCCTGAACTTTCTCCTCTCTGCCTTTTTCTTCACGTTAAGTGGTACAGACCTTGCGGCGCTCTTCTGCTCTCTTGGCTTGCGCACGGCACGCAGCACGGAGCACCTCTCACTTCTCCACAGTGGAATATATACGTATGCCAGTTAGAAACCCTAATTGCAACAATACGTGTCATTATTTTACTTATCCATCCACGGTAGTGTGCTGCAATCCACGTTAGCTGTGTCCACCATAAGTGTGCAACAATCCACCATAGGTTGTATCCACCATATGTGTGCAGCAATCCACTTTAGGTTGTATTCACCATACGTGTGCAGCAATCCACTATAGGATGTATCATATCCACCATCTTTGCAGCATATCCACCATAGCTGCAGTGTGTCCATGATGTTCTGACATCGTGGACAGAGTGTCCACGATCTTCTACAGCATATCCACCATGTTCTGAGGTGTGTCCATGATAGCTGCATGTGTGTCCATGATCTTCTGCAGCATATCCACCATGTTCTGAGATGTGTCCATGATAGCTGCAGGTGTGTCCATGATCTTCTGCAGCATATCCACCATGTTCTGAGGTATGTCCATGATAGCTGCAAGTGTGTCCACCATCTTCTGCAAATTCCACCATGTTGTAGGCTATGTCCACCAAAATCTGGACTGTGTCCACGATGTTGGCAGGTGTGTCCACGATGTTGGCAGCATATCCATGATCTTTCAGGTGTGTCCACGATCTTGGTAATCCCAATAAAACAAGCAGTCGCCACTTGGAGCTTAAGACACAAATCCCACATGTGGAGTCAAAATCCAATCTCGGTCAACCCTCCACATTGCAACCGAGCTGCTTTAAAAGTGACATAAATTACCAAGCTGTCACTAAGGAATAAATGCCAACTTTAATATCCGTGCAAACACACCAATAGCCAATTCTTCATCCACGATGGACCCATCCTCCACGTGGGTATAAACAGAGTCATCCTCCACATAGAAGGGAAACTACCCAACAATCTCCCCATTCACTACTATGTGGAGGGATTTAGCAATCCACGATCTGGACTACTTCATCCATGATGTGAACTAGTCACAATCTAGGTTATTGATGTAGTCAGGCGCCACGATCCAAGGAGGTACAAGTGGAGTTTAAGGTTACCCTAAACTCCTAACACTCCATTTACCTTGCATTGCATAGCATGGCATTTTAGATTAGATAATTTTTAAATTAGCATGCATCTCATTTTATGCATTGTAAACATTATTAATGTAATCATGCATCATGGTAGTTTAGGACAAATTTGCATCTTATTTTGGTAAGCTCAAGCTAGTTCAAGTCAAAGAAAATTCAGCTCAAGCTCAACTTAAGCTCAAGCCAAGACTTCATCTAGCCCAAAGATGAAGCTTAAATTCAGCAGGCAAAAAGAGTTGAAGACCAGCCCAATGGAGCCTTCAAGACATCAAGAGTGACAAGTTGATTCCAGCTTGTTTACGTGCCTAGCTCAAAGAAGAATTTTTTGGTCAATCTCTCCGCTTTCAGTCATTGAAGCAAATGCAGGAAGCTACTAATTTGAAAGCATGGAAGACAGAAGTTGCAGTTTGCCAGAAAGAGAAGTAAACGTTGGGGACTTGCAACCAACGGCTAGAAGGTTTAGAGATTCACAGCAACAAGACTTGCCTATAAAGATGTATTCTCCCATGTAATCGAGGGACCAGATTTTGAAAATGAAATTGATGCTTTAGCTTCTTGTTCTCCCATGGATTTGGGATCTTCTCTCCTCTAATCTCCCATGGATTTGGTTGTTCTCTAAACTTCCATGGATTTGGAAGTTCTATCCTGCTGAATCAATTCTTCACGCACACCTCTTGTCACCACCGCTTCGCCACCATCGTGCTGCCGATCCAGGAGGCGGATCGAGCTGAAACCTTAGCCACGCCTTCTCCTCGTCCGGACGAACCCACAACCAGGAGTACAGCCCCATCGGCCGGTTGGATCGCCGGAATTGGGAGATTTCCGGTGACGCCCAGCCTTCCGCCCCTGTTTTCGCCTCCTCCAACTGTTTGACATCGATCGCCTCCGACCGGCCACCGCTTGCTCCCAAACTTCGGCCACGAGTTCACCCTGATCTGAGGAGCCTTCAGTTGTAGCAGATCGGGCATTCGTGTAGCATACGATGAACGCCAGCCACCCCTGTTCCTAGCCGCATTTCCCCTGCTTCCGCCAGAAGTAGTGCAGCGCTATCACCGCCTGTCTTCCAACGCCCAGGCGCAGCCTCTGACCATCAAAACTCATCGGAAAGCGTCGACGACGAAGCTCCTCGCACCCTACAAGGACCGCCAGACGATGGTGCCTTTGGAGAGTGTTTTCCGTTCCCAATGACCCCGCGCCTGCTCCCCTTTGTTCGTTGTCAGCTTGTAACCACCTTCCTGAAACCTCGAGATCGTCTGGTCACTCTTCCCCTCGCCTCTACAACCACCAACGACGCGAGAGCTACAGCCGGAATTACTATTCCGGTGATCCCCTCCCAGCCGACGGGAGCCGAGGATTCACTCCAACTCTCAGCCTGCTTGCTTGCCAACTCAGCTAAGTCCTTCCTTCCCTATTTTGTTCCTATGCATAATGAAGAACATGTCCCTACACTCTTGCTTGATTATTGTAGGATTATGGCGTATGGAATGGAGTTTCATCTTGGTGCAAGTTCCCCCTCTCTCTAAATCGTTTAGTCTATTCTTTGTTAGGCAAGAGAAGTAGGAGGCCTAACCTCCCTCTTGAAGTTTTGCTTGTAAAGACATTTAACCTTTTATCACTCACTCACCCACACATGTGTGGGATGCTGTAATGCCATGGATGTAAGCACATAGGGCCCTACTTCGTGTTGTTCCACCATTGGACCGGTGAAGAACGGGAAGGTCGGCCCTTCCATTCTCAAGGGCCGCGAGGTGAGCACTCTTTACAATTTCGTCATTTATCGCATTTCTAGAATTGCATGTATAGATTTACCGCTTTCCCAGAATAGCAGGTTTAATTTCGATTTTCTTATTATAAAATTACAAAAAAAAATTACTTTGCAAAGGCGTTAGTTTAAATGTGTTTTCATAGCTATATCCTAACTAGCAAATGTTTTCAATACACATTATTTGCATAGTTCATGGTTGCCCACCCCATCAGTTATCCTCCATATGGTCATATCATCCTCCATATGAGCAAAACTTGAATCATCCTCTATGCAAGAGGGAAACTGAGCCATCCTCCACATAGGAGGGAAACTCACTCAACAATCTCCCCCGTCACTACTATGTGGAGGGGTTTGCCCCGGCAATCCATCGGCAGCCTTCAAGCTTTTCTCTGGCCACAACTTTAATCTTCATACCTGAACCTTTCTGATCAGTATGATTTTTCTCACTTGGCCATTGCTTGGAATTCTCATCCTGCTTCAGCTTGTACATCCACCGATTTCTCTTGCCCTTAGGCAGCTTCATCAAATCAGTCTTTTGATTTCTTTGATGAGATCTCATCTCATCAGCAATGGCTTCCAGCCATTTCTTCTTGTGCTCATCTTCCACAGCTTCACTGGAGCATTCAGATTCTCCCCCGTCAGTGAGCAGCACATACTCATTTGTGGATAACCTGGTGGAAGGTAGTCTTTCTCTAGTGGATCTCCTGAGTGTTATCTCAGGCTTCTTTGAAGAGGGCTGAATTTTGATGGAGACTTTGGTTTGCTTCCCCTTCTCACTCACATGACACAACCTCTTGTGCCGCACTTCAATTCCATCATTATTTATAGCATTAATGATGGACTTGGAAAGCTTAGCCTGCAGGACATATAAAGAAGACAACTTCTTTCCCTTTGCTATAACTATAGCACCTTTGCTAAGCTTCCAGGTATT
This sequence comes from Costus lasius, assembly GCA_027563935.2. Lineage (NCBI taxonomy): Eukaryota > Viridiplantae > Streptophyta > Magnoliopsida > Zingiberales > Costaceae > Costus > Costus lasius. The sequence continues at coordinate 105,862,829 of CM050453.2, forward strand.
ATCCTTGAATGTACTGTTGAATCCTTCCTCATCCAGCTTGCTCACGGAAATCAAATTCAGGCAAATGCTGGGAACATGCTTCACATTCTTCAGGGTCAGCTTGGTGTCATTAGCTGTTTCTAAACAAACATCACCAAAGCCTGCAACTTCAATGGTGGTATTGTCACCCATCTTCACTGTTCCACACTTGGCAGGTGTGTAGGTGACAAAATAATCCCTATTAGAGGTAGCATGGGTAGTGGCACCACTATCAACTACCCAACTCATATCACAGGTGGCAACATTAACTGCAATCATTGTCATTAACAAACAAGAAGCAATCAGTAGTGATACCAACGCGGTCATCATCACTACTATCCTCATCCTCGGGCCTCTTAGTGCTCTTCCCAGCACTCTTTTCAATGCCCTTTCCTTTCTTGTTGTCCCTCTTCAATGCTCGGCAGTATCTTTTAATGTGCCCTTTCTTGCCACAATAATAACATTCAATGTTGGCAGATTTATTTGAGCTACCTCTGCTGCTCTCTCTTCCTTTTGGACCTCTGCTCAGGCTTCTCCCAGGCCTTTGGACTGCCAGCATATCTGAATGAGAGGAAGATTCTTGTACTCTCATTCTTTCCTCGTCATTCATAATACCATTCTTGGCCAAGTCCATTGTCATGACACCTTCTGGGGCTGAGTTAAACAGAGTCATCTTGAATGTTTCCCAAGTGTCTGGTAGAGTACAAAGGAGCAGCAATCCTTGTATCTCATCATCAAATTTAATGCTCATTTCTCCAAGCTGATTTAGAATTCCTTGGAAAGTATTCAAGTGGTCTTTAACTGAACCACTGTCAAGTCTCAAGGACATGATGAGCGTCATTAAATACAACTTGTTATTGCCGGTCTTTCGAGCGTACAAGTGCTCGAGCTTTGCCCATAATGTTTTTGCATTAGTCTCTCCACAGACATGGTTCAAAACATTATCATCCAACCATTGCCTTATGTAGCCACACACTTGCCGATGAGCAATAGCCCACTGCTCTTCGGTCTTACCTTCGGGCTTCTCATTAAGGAAGACTGGCTGGTAATAATCCTTCACATAGAGGAGATCTTCCATCTTTCCTCTCCATTTGTGGTAGTTTGAACCATTCAAGAGAATCATTCTGCTTGTATTCACCTCCATTGTATAATACAAGCTGATTCCCACTAGCAACAAAAATAACTCTCAGAGTTCTGTTCTCTGGATGCACTGAGGGAAACTAGGTCAAAATCTGGTTCGAAACTGAACGATTAGCACAAAGGCTGAGAGACTACGCCCTAGTGACTAGCACCGATGTACGCACCCTCCAAACAGTGTGAGCTAACATCTATATCTCGAATGCAACAGATTACCACGAACCTCCCTCTGATACCACTTGTTTGGATCAGCCTCAGCTTTGATACCACTTGTTGGGAGACGACAGCACAAAAACCCGTTGCTAGATTTAACACTAAAAGATCATCGGCAATAAAAACACCAGAAATGGCAGCGGAAACAGATACCAAACAACCAGACAATAAACACCAGGGATTTTTACGTGGAAAACCTCAATGAGGAAAAACCACGGGACCGGAGTCCGCTCAAACCTTCCACTAGATCAATTTAATGGGTATTACAACTTATTCCTAGAACATCTAGGAGCATAACCACATCATCAAGTATAAACTTGGATCACAGAAAATCATCAACATAAAGTTGGAAGCAGATACAAGAGAGGAGGAAAGTTCAGATTTCACGAAGATAAACTGTCTCGGTTCTGGGCTGACTGCGAGCGATAGAAACCTCAATTCGACGATCCGACAGTTCAGATTGTAGATTACTGAGTCACGAATCTTCTCCTAAAATTTCAGCCCGATCCAACGGTGAACTTCTTTCCGGCGGCCAATATACGCAGGATGCCCTAAGTTCACAGCTTCCCCTGAACTTTCTCCTCTCTACCTTTTTCTTCACGTTAAGTGGTACAGACCTTGCGGCGCTCTTCTGCTCTCTTGGCTTGTGCATGGCACGCAGCACGCAGCACCTCTCACTTCTCCACAGTGGAATATATACGTATGCCAATTAGAAACCCTAATTGCAACAATACGTGTCATTATTTCACTTATCCATCCACGGTAGTGTGCTGCAATCCACGTTAGCTGTGTCCACCATAAGTGCGCAGCAATCCACCATAGGTTGTATCCACCATATATGTGCTGCAATCCACTTTAGGTTGTATTCATCATAATATCATATGTGTGCAGCAATCCATTATAGGATGTATCATATCCACCATCTTTGCAGCATATCCACCATAGCTGTAGTGTGTCCATGATGTTCTGACATCGTGGACAGAGCTTCTGCAGCATATCCACCATGTTCTGAGGTGTGTCCATGATAGCTGCAGGTGTGTCCATGATCTTCTGCAGCATATCCACCATGTTCTGAGGTGTGTCCATGATAGCTGCAGGTGTGTCCACCATCTTCTGCAAATTCCACCATGTTGCAGGCTGTGTCCACCAAAATCTGGACTGTGTCCACGATGTTGGCAGGTGTGTCCATGATGTTGGCAGCATATCCATGATCTTTCAGGTGTGTCCATGATCTTGGTAATCCCAATAAAACAAGCAGTCGCCACTTGGAGCTTAAGACACAAATCCCACATGTGGAGTCAAAATCCAATCTCGGTCAACCCTCCACATTGCAACCGAGCTACTTTAAAAGTGCCATAAATTACCAAGCTGTCACTAAGGAATAAATGCCAACTTTAATATCCGTGCAAACACACCAATAGCCAATTCTTCATCCACAATGGACCCATCCTCCACGTGGGTATAAACAGAATCATCCTCCACATAGGAGGGAAACAACCCAACACAATGTACTCTAGCTTGGATATCTTATTGATTTCTAGAGGTATGGAGCTAGTCAGTAAATTATTACGAAGCTCGAGTATTTCTAGACTAGTCAAATTCCCAATCTCAGTCGGCATGGGACCGAAAAATGAGCAGTTGTTTAAAAATAATGTTGATAGACTAGAGAGGTTCCCTATGTCATTTGGTATGTGACCTCCAAAGAAACCTCCAAGACCAAGCCATTCTAGGCGGGCTAAACTCCAAAGCTCAGCAGGTAGGGGCCCAGAGAGTGATTCACCCAGAAAAAGGTTCTTTAGATTAGCTAAATTAGCTATTCCAACAGGAATTGTGCCATGAATTTGTGAGTTGCCATTCAAGTTAAGGGTTGAGAGAGTTGTGAGGTTCCATAGCCAGTTGGGCAAGGTGGAGTTGAAGTTATTTTCACGAAGAGAAAGAGAGTTGAGACCCGTGAGGTTTAGATGGGAGAGAGAAAAGGATAAATGATTGAGGGCGCAACCAATCAACGTTAACTCTTGCAAAGAAGGCAACGTGTTTATCGCTGTCAACCAATGTTGGGAAACTATACTAAGGTCCACATAGCTCATGTCGAGATAGGTCAAGTAAGAGAGACCCGAGAGCCAATCCAAGCTATCGGCATAAGACCTATGATAGGGAAGATTATAGCCAAGATCCAGTTCTAATTGCAGATCAAGATAGCGAAGACTGGACAGGTTACCCAGGTAGTGAGGGATTTTTCCACCAAAGTTGGACAAGCGAAGATCAAGATACATCAGTTTACGAAGAGAACCAACTAAATCTGGGATTTGGGCGACACCAAAGTCATTCCAGCTAAGATTTAAGCCTTCCAAGTGTGTTAGAGACAAAAACGATGAGCTCAGCATCTCGCCCATCAAAATGCCATATCCGAAAGCAAATTCACGATCATCATTAGGGGTTTGAAGGTTGAGTTGCACAACATGCACCTGACCACTTGTCGTCTGATTGTAGCACACCACGCCACTCCATCTGCAGCAATCTTGGTCGATAGTCCAGGATAACAAATGGCCATAGGTATCATTGATGCCGGCTTTGTAGTCAACAAGTGCATCCCTCTCTGATGTCATGCACCCGATCATCGTCCTCCTCCTCCTTGCTTCAGCTACGGTGGATAAGAAGAGAAGACCACTCAACATAAACCAGCAAAGCAAGGGAGAGGAGAGGTACCTGTGTGCGCTCATCTTGTTGGTTGAATTAGCATGCTTTGCCCCTTGTATCGTATATATGGAAGAGAAGACTACAAACATAGCAAGTGAGAGGTGGTGGAAATCCCATTGCTAGTTTTGTATACATTTTTTTCTCGAAAACATTATAATGTAAATTCTAGCATTTCAATTTTATCTGTCCTTACGTAGCTTGATATGCAATTCATTGATTTAGAGCAAATGGTGGTATGCTATATATGGTACTTTTGCACAATTGATTTTTTTTTTTTCTGATTTAGCAAGTCATTAAGGTTGCATATCTAAAACCAAAAAAAAAATTAGAAGGGGTAAAAAATAGTACTTAAATATGTATCTTAATTTGTCTTATTTATAAATATAATTTAAAATAAATTTTATTTATCTTTCTAGATATATATATATATATATATATTACTTATTTGTTACAATATTTATTCATGCATAGATTATATATAATGCATGTTTATTTTTTATATTGTTGTAAATTAAATAAATTATGTAGGTCAGTGCTAATTTAATCCATTTACCAATGAGTCATATTTGTATTGAATTACTCTCACATAATTATTAAATGCATCGAGTTTTAGTTTTGCTTCGTATAATTTCTTGGCTAAATTTAGCTCCAAAGTAAGAATTTGTGTATTATAATTCTCATCGTATAACTTCTTTAATTAATTTCAAATTTTAATGCACTTGTATGTTACAATCGTTGCGAATTAATACGTGGCTATTATGAGCTTTTGTGTATTAATGTGTTGTTGGCAATTAAGAGCCTAACTACTGCACTACTTGTATAGAGAATTTACTTCTAGACATTGGGTCTCACATATAAATAGCTGTCTAACCCTTAGCCGAAGATATTGTGAGAATTTTTTTTTACTTTTCTTTAATTTTGGTTTTTGTTGCTCATTGCAAAAAGATATCTAATCAATCTCTCCATAATCATGTCTCGTAAGAGGTATTTAATCTGGATTTAACTTGCACGAGTTTAGATTTTCAATGCCCCGAGCAAGCTTCAATGCCCTTCTAATTTTATTTTCTTAATCTCTTTTATTTATTTATTCACATTTTAAAATAATAATTTTAATGATATTTATTTTCTATTTAGATAAAAATTTAAATAAAATATTAGACTAACATTATATTCATTTGAGAGATGCAGTTTAGTCACACGATAACAAATATGAATAAATCTAGTAATGTATCATTAGCAACATTTTTAGGAATAAATAGAAATAGGACTCGATTTATTGCTAATATTCTGTATACAACTTCGACATATATTTAATGGTAGGGCTTACATGCATAAATATGAAAATTAAATCGCTCCAACTTTAAAGATAGTAAACATTGTACATTAGCTTATTTTCTCTTCATTCTTACATTGATCACCACATAAGCTTTATCATAGACTTTGTCAATCACCCCAAAATAAAAGTGCCACCAATCTTTTTTAAATAAAATGATAACAAATACACTCCATAGTCCTACCAAAAATCCAAGTGTGGCAGGAAGATAATTTGACATCAGATTAGAAGCTGCTTCATCCATCACATCATTGTTGTTGATAGGAAAACAACTATTAATTGTAGGAGCTCCGCAAAGACAAGGATTACCTATATAAATAGACCTATCTTGTAGTGTTTGAAGTTGATTTCCAGTTGGGATAGTGCCTGATAAATTATTGTATGATAAATTCAAATGGTTTAGAGAACTCAACATTGTCAAGCCTTGAGGTATAGCTCCTGATAAATTATTGAATGATAGATTTAGAGTTTCCAATGACTTTATTCCACCAATAGTATTTGGAATCTTACTTGTGAAGTAGTTTCTTGATAGGTTTTATCATTAGGTAAAACCTCTAGAAATAAAGTTGTTTGTGATCCGATGCATGCGCAGAACGAGCAGACGATAGCTCGATTTCTGCTGGCGTTGGCAGAGTCCCGTGCCGGCGAGGAAAATGACGTCGATGCTGCATGGTGCATCGATGGCAGGCATGTTCTCCACATGGCTCGGGCACGATTGATGACGGCTTCGAGCAGCGAACCGTCGTCCTCGGGAGCGAATGGGCCGGCAGGCTTCTCGTCCATGGCGATGACAGCCGCGTGGCAAGAGGCGGCTAGCGATAGTTTATCTAATTTGTTAATGTTGATTCCTAATATTCTTTATGAGAATATTGAAGGTGTCTATTCGACATCCCACAGATATGCCTCACTCGCCACCTTATAAAAATCATTTCAAAAGTTCTAATCGACGATCTTTTTATAGAAAAGATTTTGATATAAAAGTTCTCATACTGAAAAGTATTTCTTCTTCTATCACGAGGAACACACAGGCATTCCTAAAACGTGATGGATCGACAGCATTTTACAATCAAGTGTCAAATCACTTGTCCACCAAAAATGACTCTATCTAAAAGGGGTCATAAACAGGGCAAAATCCAGTATCAACCTACCTACTTATCGTCGTGGCAGATGTCTTTGCAAAGTCATTAATCATACTACATATGATGGAACCTTATCTAGTATTCACCTAGACAAGTCCATGAGAAACACAAATGTATTATTAGTTGAAGACTTCACGTCGTTTCCTGAGGCAAGTATTGAAGAAGTCAACAATTTGAAAAGCCTTCTTTCCCCCTTAAATTGTGCACGATATCCACTCTAGTTCCATCTGATATGGATCAGTGGTTCCTATTGATTGTTCCCAAGATCTGCCGACATTGCTTTGTGCATAGCGGTCAAACATCCCTTAAATCAATTTCTTTGCCGAGCACCAAGCACTTGCCTCTTTTTCTTTCCTGTTTTATCTGTGAAGTTTCTTTCGGTTTTGCTCAAAGTAACAGTATCGATTCTATCGAAGATGCTTCCTTTCTCGATTCACTTGGCTTTCGACTGAAAATTGAGCTATAAATCCATTTCTTCACTTATCCTCTTCCGTTTGCCTCATCCTATTTGGCCCTAATTCTTCCTGAAATGTGAAGGAAAGTTGAAATTCGACATACTTAAGAAAATTAGAAAAAAGAATAGTGTCTCTTATAACTGTCACGTATCACTGTGTGACAAAGCATTGAACTTTGTGTGCATAATGTTGATTTTGTTGCTTCTACCTGATTGGATTTGCCCGTTCAGTACATGTATAGTGACGTACCCGTAAATCTTTTGGTTTGGATCAATGATTGGACACAAGCTATCTAGGCATGCAGCCAAATAGATACACTTGTAGTTTGGAACTTACCTTGAGCTGTAGGTCAATATGTTCTTAGATGGTTATAACGTGGAAATTCTGATTGTCCAGCTCTTGTATGTTCACAATGTCCTTTGCATGTGAATCCAATATAGTCCGAACTATTATAAATATACCCTTTCATGTATCTAAGTTTATGTATTCAGCCCCATGTTTCCATTATTTGTAGCTAAGACCTCGTTTAAGCTAGAATTCCTAAATGCGCCTCAATCTCACTTTCCTCCTAAATATGTGCACAATTTGATGTTATCCAATTTGGTCACTCATTTGTTTATTCTGTTCCGATTCACCCTCAAAAATAAAATTAAATATTCTAGGCCAAAATGTCTCACAAGGTTCATAAACACTTGCAATTTGCAAAAACACTTTCCTTTGGTGTATAAAATTATTCAAATAACATAATAATTAATAAAGACTAATACACATATGTTAGAATGTTTAACGCCGGGTGATTTGAATAAACATAAAAATGCCTTCGGTCAAACAAGATTGAATGGATGAGTTCACGGATCAAATTAGAGTAGTATACGTATTTCACAACACTGCAACAGTTCGGCATTATAATTTTTTAGAAAAAAACTTTATATCTGTGTTATTAAAGGAAACTCGGAAAGTGCCTATAAAGGCTGCAATTGAGCTATTATACTATTTGGTTAAATATGTTTGAAAAATATAGTGTTATTAGAGAGTTCCTCATTAAATCATCAATAATGATAGAGGCTCTAGATTCCTTAAAAAAATCTTGATTTATTAATCAAATTATTAGGCTTTAGGTTATACTTAAGTCGGTTTTAAGCACTTAAATGAAAATAATCCCCTATTATATATAAATGATTAAAAATCATTTTGAGTTCATTTGTAGAAGACAACTAAAAGAATAAAGAAACAAGTCTATGAGACCTTGAAAGATTTTTCAAGCTTTATATTTTCTTAAAAATACATGAAAATGATGGTTTAGCTAGACCACGTGCTTAAGAGCAAGCACAATATATTTTTCTATCCCGGTAAAAATATGAGAAATCCTAAAAATCATTTTCGGAAAAAAAAATTGAAATTCGTTAGATTATAGTTATGACAATATGAGGAATAGTAGTTATTTTTTTATTGGTATGGTTGGTGACCTAATGTGATGCAAGATAATTATGGCTGTGACTTCGAAGGTATCCCTTTTGCTAATTAATATACTTGTATATTTTGTGCGAAAAAATCTTATGCTAATTGGGATAAATAGCAAGATTTTTAAAGTATATATATTAGATATCCTTTATAAGACATATATATATATATATATATATATATATACACAATAACAAATATCATTCTATGAGTATGTATATATACATGCTAAATCTACTAATGCATCATTAGCAACATTTTTAGGAATAAATAGAAATAGGACTAGTTTTATTGCTAAAATTCTTTATACAACTTCAGCATATATTTAATGGTAGAACTTACCTGCATAAATGTGAAAATTAAACAGCTCCAACTTTAAAGATAGTAAACCTTGTGCATTAGCTTATTTTCTCTTCATTCTTACCTTGATCACCGCATAAGCTTTATCATAGACTCTGTCAATCACCCCAAAATAAAAGTGCCTCCAATCCTTTTTGAATAAAATGATAACAAACACACTCCATATTCCTACCAAAAATCCAAGTGTGATAGGAAGATAATTTGACATCGGATTAGAAGCTGTTTTATCCATCACATCATTGTTGTTGATAGGAAAACAACTATTAATTGTAGGAGCTCCGCAAAGATGAGGATTGCCTATATAAATAGACCCATCTTCTAATGTTTGAAGTTGATTTCCAGTTGGGATAGTGCCAGATAAATTGTTGTATGATAAATTCAAATGGTTTAGAGAACTCAACATTGTCAAGCCTTGAGGTATAGCTCCTGATAAGTTGTTAAATGATAGATCTAGAGTTTCCAAAGACTTCATTCCCGCAATAGTTTTTGGAATCTTACCAGTGAAGAAGTTCCGTGAAAGGTTCAAAGTCTGGAGTCCTACAAGAGATCCTAGTTTTTGAGGGATCTCACCACTTAGTCTATTATTAGACAGATCTATACTCTTGAAAAGATAAAGAATGATTGAAATACTAAATTCATCTCCCTTTATATTCAAAGTTATTTCGTCGGTCACCATAATACTATTATCGATTGGGCTTATAACTTGAACAATGGAGTCCATTGTTGTTGATGTGGAAATTATCGCACTGAGATTGCTTAAAGAGGATGGTATTGGCCCTACCAAACGGTTGTTTGCAAGATCAATAACTTGTAACTTGCAAAGTTGTCCAAGTTGAGGGGGAATGTTTCCATAGAACATGTTTGAATGTAGTCGGAGAATAGTCAATTCCTGCCAACTTTGCCCAATCCATGCAGGGATTTGTTCTGAGAAGTTATTATCACCGAGATCAATGACACGTAACCCGCTGCAATTTTGTAATGAAGATGGAATACGCCCATGCAAATTGTTATTATTTAAGTGCAAGGACATTATGCTGGTTAAGCTTCCGAGGGAGCTTGGAATTTCCCCTGTGAGCTTATTGTTTCCCAAATGAATGAAGTGAAGATATTCTGCCTCCTGCCAATTACACGGAGGAATTTGTCCAGAAATTTGGTTGTTGGATAAATCTATGGTATAGAGTTGATTCGAAAGGCATATGGACGGTGGAATGCTCCCAACAATGTGATTGTTTGAGAGGACTAATGTATTTGGGAAGTTTAATGAAATTAGGGGCCCAGATAAGAGATTATTTGATAGATCCACTGCACCCATATGTGGCGGCAATTGAGGAACTGATCCCTGGAGTAAATTATTGTGTAAATCAAGAGCGTACAACGTTTCCATATTTTCAAAGGATGATGGTAAAGCACCTGTTATTTTATTTTGGGAGAGATCCACCACGAGTAAGTATGAAGAGAAGTTCCAAAACCAATCAGGCAGAGCATCCTCAATGCTTCCATTTGATAAAGCCAAATGAAAAATAGTTTGCTGCGAACGAATCCATCTTGGAAATGAAGGACCCACCTTGCAAGAGTCCAATACAATGTCTTGCAATTGAAAAGGAGGTACCCAAGTTTCGTCAATTGCAATGTTGAGTAAGTGGTTATCCCTCAAGAACAAATATTGTAATCTAGTTGAGTTGGTGAAGTGGAGCTGGGAGAGAACACCCTCTAGGGAATTCCATGAGAGATCAATGAACACTAGGTTGGATAGCTTGTTGATTTCTAGAGGTATGGAACTAGTAAGCGAATTCTCACCAAGGTCGAGTATTTCTAGACTAGTCAAATTTCCAATCTCAGTAGGTATGGGACCAGAAAATGAGCAGTTGTATAAGGATATTATTGACAGACTAGAGAGGTTCCCTATCTCATTTGGTATGTGACCTCCAAACAAATAATTTCCTTCGAGATCAAGCCATTCTAGGCGAGCTAAACTCCAAAGCTCAGCAGGCAGGGGCCTAGAGAGTGAATTGCTGCCAAGATAAAGGTTCATTACATTAGCTAAATTACCAATTCCAATAGGAATTGTACCATGAATTTGTGAGTAGCTCAAGTCAAGGGTGGAGAGAGTTGTGAGGTTCCATAGCCAGTTGGGCAAGGTGGAGTTGAAGTTATTGGAACCAAGAATAAGAGAGTTGAGAGCCGTAAGGTTTAGATGGGAGAGAGAAGAGGGTAAATGATTGAGGTCACAACGCCTCAACGCTAGCTCTTGCAAAGAAGGCATCGTGTTCATCACTGTCAACCAATGTTGCGAAACTGCACTGAGGTTCACATTGCTCATGTCAAGGTAGACCAAGTAAGAGAGACTCGAGAGCCAATCCAGGCTATCAGCATGAGAGCTAGATTTCCCTACTGATGCTAGATCGAGATACCTAAGATTGGACAAGTTACCCAAATGCTGAGGGATTTTTCCACCGAAGTTGGACCAGTGAAGATCAAGATACCTCAGTTTATGAAGAGAACCAACCAGATCTGGGATTTGTACGCCACCCAAGTCATTCCAGGTAAGATTTAAGCCTTCCAAGTGTGTTAGAGACAACAACGATGAGCTTAGCATCTCGCCCTGCAAAAGGGAATTTTGAAGGTTGAGTTGCACAACGTGCACCTGACCATTTGTCGTCTGATTGTAGCACACCACGCCGCTCCATCTGCAGCAATCTTGGTCGATAGTCCAGGATGACAAACGGCCATGGGTATCAGTGATGCCGGCTTTGTAGTCAACGAGTGCATCCCTCTCTGATGTCGTGCACCCGATCATCGTCCTCCTTGCCCCAACTATGGTGGAGAAGAAGAGAAGAGCACTCAACGTAAAGCTGCAAAGCAAGGAAGAGGAGAGGTACCTGTGTGCGCTCATGTTGTTGGTTGAATTAGCATGCTTTGCCCCTCGCATTGTATATAAGGGAGAGAAGACTACGAACATAGCAAGTGGGAAATGGAATCTGGAAATCCCATTGCTAGTTTTTCAAAAAGTCAATAGTCGAGTCTCCCACGGGTCCTAAAGTGTTGTGGAAATTTGTGATCCTGGACCACGATAAGTCAATAGTCGAGTCTCCCACGGGTCTTAATCGAGTCTCCTTCCTAGAAGCAACTTTCATCATCAAAGCATGTCGAATCCATATTATTTAATTTAGAAAGTAATTCTGAAAATAACTCGTGACTTTGATGATGGAAGATTGTGATCTTAGAGCAGGATAAGTCAACATTTGTACGGAAGTCAAAGCATTGTGAAAAGACGTGCTGGCCAAATTCCCTTCCTGGAAAACTTACTTGCATCCTTCAATCTTTAAATCATGTCATCCAGTTGATATAAAATTATATTTATTTATGTGTTCTTATCCTAGTTGAGATAAATTTATGTCTTTTAGCCAAAATTTTATAGTATATATATTAGATATATATACCTTATAAATTGTAATATAGGCAATTGCCTACGCTAGGGGCAACATACATCCACCCTTGATATCCTTAACTACTTAGAATTTAAATCATTCAGTAATTTTCTTAATTAGTGCACAATAGTTGTTTTGGGCCAATAAAATCCTTTAACAAGTGCATAATTTATTATATCTGCAAAAGAATATATTTATTCATATGCTTCTATAAGTTTTCCTATCTTATTCTATTAGTTCATGATATTTTTAACTCAATTATATTTTAGATTTTTGCCTCCATATAAGTTTTATTACCATTATTTTCCCATAACTTTTACTTCATTCTAAATTTTATCATACCTTATATAAGTTAATAATGCAATTCATTAATAATGAATTTTGAGTGGAATTTCTAAAAATACCATTTCTTTAAAAATTTTAAGAAATAAATTTTGATCACCTTGCATAATAAATAAATATCTTGGATCAAAAGGGAGAGAGATTTCTTATTGGAACAAATAAACAAGCCAGTTTAGTAAACATGTGATAAAGATGAATAGTTTTCCTTCCTTTGCTTTTTCTTTCATTCCAAGAAAAAAATGGAAAACGAGTCTTTCCTTCCATGTGATGATGATGAATGATCTTACAAAGTGTGAGCAAATATATATATATATATATATATATAAAAGACGTCCATCTGAACACAGATTGCAAGCAAGCAACACAGAGAGCAAGAAAACATGAATAAGGACATTGAAATCACAGATTGCTTGAAATTAAAATGAGTGAATCTTTCACACCACCATTCCTTGGACTAAAACTGACAAGGAATCTTGTAAGCAAGTTATAAAAGAACTTGTTTAGCACTATGTGGCGAGAAATTACCCAAGGAATTCAGATACTTCTCCAATTCCTGCAAGTATGAAAGGTTGGGGGACCTTCCCGTGCAAAATCCTGAAACAAAGAGGTACAATACTGATGTAGTGTATTTGAATTCATTGATTTAGAGTTATGCATTATTTTTTTCTCAAAAAGATTGTAATGTAAAGTCTAGAATTTCAATTTTATCAATCCTTACGTAGCTTGATAATGCAATTCATTGATTAAATGGTGGTATGCTATATATGGAACTTTTGCACAATTGATTTTTTTTTCTAATTTAGCAAGTCATTAAGGTTGCATATCTAAAACCAAAAAAAAAATTAGGAGGGAGTAAAAAATAGAACTTAAATGTGTATATTAATTTGTCTTATTTATAAATATAATTTAAAATAAATTTTATTTATCTTCTAGATACATATTATTTATTTGTTACAATATTTATTCATATGTAGATTACATATAGTGCATATTTATTTTTTATATTATTGTGAATTAAATAAATTATGTAGGGCATGCTAGATTAATCTATTTACAAATGAGTCATATTTGTATTGAATTTTTTTAACATAATTATTTACAAATGAGTCATATTTGTATCTTATTCTATTAGTTCATGATATTTTTAACCCAATTATATTTTGGATTTTTGCCTCCACATAAGTTTTATCTCATTCTAAATTTTATCATACCTTATATAAGTTAATAATGCCAATTCATTGATAATATCAATGTGGGCAAATGATAGAAATTTGAGTAGAATTTCTAGAAAGATTACCTCTTTTAAAATTTTAAGAAATAAATTTGAAACTTTTGGATCACCTGAATAATATAATCTCTTTTGTGATTAAAAGAGGTAGAGATTTGATTGCATCGTTTTTCATGAAGTCAAGTCTCCTGCGGTTCCTCAGGGTTGTGGACATTTGTGATCTTGAGTAGGATTAGTCAACGTTAGTATTTAAATTGAAGACTCGAGAACATCGACGACTTGACTAATCATCCTTCCTCGAAACAACTTTGATCTTTAAAGCATGTTAAATCCCCATTATTTAATTCAGCGAGTAATTCTGAAAATAACTCCTGACTTTGATGATGGAAGTTTGTGTTCTTGGTAAGTCAACATTGTACGGACGTCAAAACATTATCATGGCCAAATTTCTTTCCTGGAGAACTTACTTGCATCCTTTAATCATATGTCACATCATTTTAAAATTAGATAGGTAGTGTAATCATCTCATCCAGCGGCGGATCTGAATTCTGGGCAAAATTATATTTATATATTTTTTTTGTGTAAGTTGGGATAAATTTATATCTTTTAGTCATATTTTTTTGTTATATATATTAGGTACCTTTATAAAATACATGTAATTGCCCATCCTAGAGGTAGCACGCATCCACCTTTGATGTGATCAACTATTTAGAGTTTAAATCATTCACTAATTTTCTTAATTAGTGGACAATAGTTGTTTTGAGCCAATAAAACCCTTTAACAATTGCATAATTTGTTATATTTGTAAAAGAATATATTTATTCTTATGCTTCTAAAAGTTTTCGTATCTTATTCTATTAGTAGATGATATTTTAACCCAATTATATTTTGGATTTTTGCCTCCACATGAGTTTTATTACCTTAATTTTTCCATAACTTTTATCTCATTCAAAAGTTTATCATACCTTATATAAGTTAATAATGTAATTCATTCATAACGTGCAATAAGGCTTTGGAGTACAGCCAGTGGCGAAATAAGGCTTTGGAGTTTTACCAGATAACAAGTACAGCCAGTGGCGAAATAAGGCTTTGGAGTTTTACCAGGTAACAAGCCTACTGGCTAAATAAGTCTTTGGAGTTTTACCAGGTAACAAGCCTTTCACTTTCTTCTGATTTTTTTACACACAAATTCTGTATTTACTCTTGTGAGATTTTTTTTAACAAGACTCTTTACTTCTTCCCTCTTTCTCTCTCTCTTTTTTGTAGAATCTCCTTCACCACCTAACTTACTCAGAGCTTAATTTTTATTCTAGCGGTTTTGTATCTTGTGATCGCTTGCAACAACACAGCAAAAGGGAAGACAAGGCTTTGGAATTTCATCCTGTGATAAGTCTTTCACTTTTTGCTGATTTTTATCTCTTTTCGCGGATAAATTCTGTTTTATGCAATTTGACGAGCTTCTTCCTCTTGTGAGTTTTTTTTAAAAATTAGATTTTTTGCTTCTTCTCTTATTTATAATTGATTTCATTGCTGCTTAGTCTTTTTCGATAATCAATTTCACCGCATATAGGCTTTGAAATTAACCTCGGTGCGTGAGTGTAATTAGCATACTCATAAGGCCTAAAATAAAGAAAAAATTAACATAAAAATAATCATGGTCCTGAGTATAATTAGCACACTCATAAAACCTAAAATAAAAAAATTATCACACTTTTTCTTTTTAGCTTTTATTTGCTTATGTCCTCTTTTTCGCAGCCTCTCGGTTTTCTCTTCCTTTTGGCCAATTATTTTTAGTAGCATGTGTTTTTTTATCAGCTTGATTTGATTTAATTTTTTTCTTTATTCGCTGCTGCCTTGCGCTCCCCTTCTTTTTTAATAAATTTTTTATTTTCTTTATTTTCTTCTCCCCTTGAAAATAAACAACTTGTTTAGCACTAAGTGGCGAGAAATTACCCAAGGAATTCAGATACTCCTCCAATTCCTGCAAGTTTGAAAGGTTGGGGAACTTCCCGTGTAAAATCCTGAAACAAAGAGGTACCATACTGATGTAGTGTTCTGCCTAAATTTATTCAGCACAAAGAAGATAATTCTTCATACAGGAATTATGCGAGCCATACATTGGAAATATACTCAGGTGAACATGAATAAGTTCTTTTTTATTTGTATAAATCCAAACAAAGAGATCATCTATATTCATCAACTCAAAATAGAACAAAAGTGATTTAGTTCGAAGGAGGGCATCCCTCTCTGGTAATATGCACCCAGGCACCCAGACATCGTCTTCCTCCTTATTGCAGTTATGGTGGAGAAGAAGTGAAGGCTTCTCCACATAAGCCAGAAAAGCAGAGAATAGCAGAAGTAGTTGTGTGTGCTTGGTTGAATTGGCTCTCTTTGCTCCTCCTATATATATCGAAGACAATAGATGCATGAACTGGGAGATGGAATTCGGAAACCCTATTATTAGTCTTTTATGAGGTCAATAGTCAAGCCTCCCGCAGGTCTTCTATGAGGGAATTTCTGATGTTGGAGAGGTACAAGTCGACATTATTAGGAAAAATTGAATTAAGACTCACAACTATTTAGTTTAGAGTTATACTTTTTTTTTTTTCTCAAAAAGATTATAATGTAATTCTAGCATTTCAAGTTTATCATTCCTTATGTAGCTTTGGTAAAATTTAGAGCAAATGGTAGTATGCTATATATGGTACTTTTGCACAATTGATTATTTCTTTTGCTGATTTAGCAAGTTATTAAGGTTGCATATAAATATTATTGATCATCTAGATATATATTATTTATTTGTTAAAATATTTATTCATATATAGATTATATACAATGCATTATTTTTTATATTATCGTAAATTAAATAAATTATGTAGGCCATTCTAGATTAATCCTTTTACAAATGAGTCATATTTGTATTGAATTATTCTCACATAATTATTAAATGCATTGAGTTTTAGTTTTGGTTGTAAGAATCTATGATTTGTATGATTATAATTCTCATCGTATAATTTCTTGGATAAATTTAGCTTCAAAGTAATTTAGTGAAATATTGTAATGTAGTGGAATATTGTAATTTAGTGGAAGATGATGTTGATATTAAAAAAAGTCTTATATGTTGGAAAAAAAAATTAAAACTTCTCTACTTAATTTCAAATTTTAATGCACTTGGATGTTACAATCTTTGCGAATTAATATGTGGCTATTATGAGCTTTTGTGTATTAATCTCTTAAGTTGGCAATTAAGAGCCCAACTACTGCACTACATGTATAGAGAATTTATTTCTAGCCGTTGCTTCTCACATATAAATAGGTGTCTAAGTTCTAACCCTTGGCTGAAGAAATTTTGAGAATTTTTTTTTTCTTCTTTTCTTTAATTCTGGTTTTTGTTGCTCCCCGCTAAAAGGACATTTGATTAGCCTCTTCATAATCATGTCTCATAAGAGGTATTTAATCTGAATTTAACTTGCACGAGTTTAGATTTTCACCCAAGGAGAGCAAGCTTCAATGCCCTCTAGTTTTATTTTCTTAATCTCTTTTATTTATTTATTCACATTTTAAAATAATAATTTTAATGATATTTATTTTCTATTTAGATAAAAGTTTAAATAAAATATTAGACTAACATTATATTCATTTGAGAGATGCAGTTTAGTCACACGATAACAAAAATGACTAAATCTAGTGATGTATCATTAACAACATTTTTAGGAATAAATAGAAATAGCACTAGATTTATTGCTAAAGTTTTTTACACAACTTCGGCATATATTTAATGGTAGGGATTACATGCATAAATATGAAAATTAAATAGCTCCAACTTTAAAGATAGTAAACATTGTACATTAGTTTATTTTCTCTTCATTCTTACCTTGATCGCCACATAAGTTTTATTATAGACTTTGTCAATCACCTCAAAATAAAAATGCCTCCAATCCTTTTTAAATAAAATGATAACAAATACACTCCATAATCCTACCCGAAATCCAAGTGTGATAGGAAGATGATTTGACATCGGATTAGAAGCTGCTTCATCCATCACATCATTGCTGTTGATAGGAAAACAACTCTTATTTGTAGGAGCTCCACAAAGATAGGGATTGTCTGTATAAATAGACCCATCTTGTAGTGTTTGAAGTTGATTTCCAATTGGGATACTACCAGATAAATTGTTGTATGATAAATTCAAATGGTTTAGAGAACTCAACATTGTCAAGCCTTGAGGTATAGCTCCTGATAAGTTGTTAAATGATAGATCTAGAGTTTCCAAATACTTCATTCCTCCAATAGTTTTTGGAATCTTACCTGTGAAGTAGTTTCTCGAAAGGTTTAAAGTCTAGATTCCCAAAAGAGATCCTATTTCTTCAGGGATCTCACCGCTTAGTCTATTATTAGAGAGATCTATATTCTTGAAAAGATAAAGAGTTGTTGAAATACTAAATCCATATCCCTTTATATTCAAAGTTACTTCATCCATCACCACAATAATATTATTGTTGTTTGGGTTTATAACTTGAACAATAGAGTCCGTTGTTGCTGATGTGGAAATTATTGCACTAAGATTGCTGAAAGAGTGTGGTATTGACCCTACCAAACGATTGTTTGCAAGATCAATAATCTGTAACTTGCAAAGTTGTCCAAGTTGAGGGGGATGTTTCCATAGAACATGTTTGAATGCAGTCGGAGAATAGTCAATTCCTGCCAACTTTGCCCAATCGATGTAGGGATTTGTTCTGAGAAGTTATTATCACCGAGATCAATGACACGTAACCTGCTGCAATTTTGTAGTGAAGATGGAATACCCCCATGGAGACTGTTATTATTTAAGTGCAAGGACATTATGCTGGTCCAGCTTCCCACGGAGCTTGGAATTTTTCCTGTGAGCTTGTTGTTTCCCAAATGAATGAAGTGAAGATGTTCTGCCTCCTACCAATTACACGGAGGAATTTGTCCAGAAATTTGGTTGTTGGATAAATCTATGACCTCGAGTTGATTCCACAGGCATATGGACGGTGGTATGTTCCCAACAATGTGATTGTTTGAGAGGAGAAAGATATTTGGGAAGTTTAATGGTCTTAGGGGCCCAGATAAAGATACCTCAGTTTATGAAGAGAACCAACCAGATCTGGGATTTGGACACCACGCAAGTCACTTCGTCTAAGATTTAACCTTTCCAAGTGTGTAAGAGACAACAACGACGAGCTCAGCATCTCGCCCTTCAAAATGCCATATTGGAAAGCCAACTTATAATGTTCGTAAGGGTTTTCAAGGTTGAGTTGCACAACGTGCACCTGGCCACTTCGTCTAAAATATATATGAGTTTGATTTTATTTTTCAATTTTATAGATTTGCAAATTCATATTATTCTATATTTGTCATGTATTATGGTTACTCTATATTACGCCATGATATATATGTTATGTATGCAGGATTTTACATCTAAAATATAGAGGGAATTCTTGCAAAATAAATTTTAGAATTAGTCATCGAGATGAAAAACACATGTAATAACTCAGCAGGTAGGGGCCCAGAGAGTGAATTGCGAGAGAGTAAATTGCGAAAGGGTAAATTGCCAAAGAATGAATTGAAAGAGAGTGAATTGCCAAGATAAAGGAGCATTAGATTAGCTAAATTACCAATTCCAATAGGAATTGTGCCATGAATTTGTGAGTGGCTCAAGTCAAGGGTGGAGAGAGTTGTGAGGTTCCATAGCCAGTTGGGCAAAGTGGAGTTGAAGTTATTGGAACCAAGAATAAGAGAGTTGAGAGCTGTAAGGTTTAGATGGGAGAGAGAAGAGGGTAAATGATTGAGGTCACAACGCCTCAACGCTAGCTCTTGCAAAGAAGGCAACGTGTTCATCACTGTCAACCAATGTTGTGAAACTGCACTGAGGTTCACATTGCTCATGTCAAGGTAGGTCAAGTAAGAGAGACCCGAGAGCCAATCCAGGCTATCAGCATAAGAGCCAAATTCCCATTCTGATCGTAGATTGAGATAGCGAAGATTGGACAAGTTACCCAAATGGTGAGGGATTTTTCCACCAACGTTAGATGAGCCAAGATCAAGATACCTCAGTTTACGAAGAGAACCAACCAGATCTGGGATTTGTACACCACCCAAGTCATTCCAGGTAAGATTTAAGCCTTCCAAGTGTGTTAGAGACAACAACGACGAGCTCAGCATCTCGCCCTTCAAAATGGCATGTTGGAAAGCCGGATCATAATCATCGTAAGGGTTTTGAAGGTTGAGTTGCACAACGTGCACCTGACCATTTGTCGTCTGATTGTAGCACACCACGCCGCTCCATCTGCAGCAATCTTGGTCGATAGTCCAGGATGACAAACGGTCATAGGTATCAATGATGCCGGCTTTGTAGTTAACGAGTGCATCCCTCTCTGATGTCGTGCACCCGATCATAGTCCTCCTTGCCCCAACTACGGTGGAGAAGAAGAGAAGACCACTCAACGTAAAGCAGCAAAGCAAGGAAGAGGAGAGGTACCTGTGTGCGCTCATGTTGTTGGTTGAATTAGCATGCTTTGCCCCTCGCATTGTATATAAGGGAGAGAAGACTACGAACATAGCAAGTGGGAAATGGAATCTGGAAATCCCATTGCTAGTTTTTCAAAAAGTCAATAGTCGAGTCTCCCACGGGTCCTAAAGTGTTGTGGAAATTTGTGATCCTGGACCACGATAAGTCAATAGTCGAGTCTCCCACGGGTCTTAATCGAGTCTCCTTCCTAAAGCAACTTTCATCATCAAAGCATGTCAAATCCATATTATTTAATTTAGGAAGTAATTCTGAAAATAACTCGTGACTTTGATGATGGAAGATTGTGATCTTGGAGCAGGATAAGTCAACATTTGTACGGAAGTCAAAGCATTTGTCAAAAGACGTGCTGGCCAAATTCCCTTCCTGGAAAACTTACTTGCATCCTTCAATCTTTAAATCATGTCATCCAGTTGATATAAAATTATATTTATTTATGTGTTCTTATCCTAGTTGAGATAAATTTATGTCTTTTAGCCAAAATTTTATAGTATATATATAAGATATATATACCTTATAAATTGTAATATAGGCAATTGCCTACGCTAGGGGCAACATACATCCACCCTTGATATCATTAACTACTTAGAATTTAAATCATTCAGTAATTTTCTTAATTAGTGCACAATAGTTGTTTTGGGCCAATAAAATCCTTTAACAAGTGCATAATTTATTCATCCTGAAGACCATGCAAACAAATGCTGTTCATTCCGTTTACCTGAAGACCATGCAAACAGTGCGTTGTTCATTGATTTAGAGTTATGCATTATTTTTTCTCAAAAAGGTTGTAATGTAAAGTCTAGCATTTCAATTTTATCAGTCCTTACGTAGCTTGATAATGCAATTCATTGATTAAATGGTGGTATGCTATATATGGTACTTTTGCACAATTGATTTTTTTTTTCTAATTTAGCAAGTCATTAAGGTTGCATATCTAAAACCAAAAAAAAAATTAGGAGGGAGTAAAAAATAGAACTTAAATGTGTATATTAATTTGTCTTATTTATAAATATAATTTAAAATAAATTTTATTTATCTTCTAGATACATATTATTTATTTGTTACAATATTTATTCATATGTAGATTATATATAGTGCATATTTATTTTTTATATTATTGTGAATTAAATAAATTATGTAGGGCATGCTAGATTAATCTATTTACAAATGAGTCATATTTGTATCTTATTCTATTAGTTCATGATATTTTTAACCCAATTATATTTTGGATTTTTGCCTCCACATAAGTTTTATCTCATTCAAAAGTTTATCATACCTTATATAAGTTAATAATGTAATTCATTCATAACGGCAAATGATAAAATTTTGTGTAGAATTTTTAAGAAGACTATCTCTCCAAAGTTAAAAAAATAAATTTTGAACTGTTGAGTCAATGCCGTGTGATAAGTCTTGTGATCGCTTACCACAACACAACAAAAGGGAAGACGAGGCTTTGGAATTTCATATTGTGATAAGTCTTTTACTTTTTTCTGATTTTTATTTCTCTTTTCGCGGTCAAATTCTGTTTTATGCAATTTGACAAGCTTCCTCTTGTGAGTTTGTTTTTAATCAGATTTTTTGTTTCTTCTCTCATTGATAATTGATTTCACTGCATATGCTTAGTCTTTTTGATAATCAATTTCACCGACTAGTTTTTTTTAAGAGAATTCTAACTAGAATTCTTCTCTCCATAAACTTACGAGAACCACAAGGAAGAGAAAAAAAAAAGCATAAAATTAACCTTAGTGCGTGAATGTAATTAGCACACTCATAAGGCTTAAAATAAAAAAAATTGCATAATTATGGTGCTGAGTGTAATTAGCACACTCATAAAACTTAAAATAACAAAAATTATCATACTTTTTCTTTTCACCTTTTATTTGCTTATGTCCTCTTTTACGCAGCCTCTCGGTTTTCTCTTCCTCTTGCCCAATTATTTTTAGTAGCAAGTGTTTTTTTTATCAGCTTGATATGATTTAATTTTTTTCTTTATTCGCTGCTGCCTTGCGCTCCCCTTCTTTTTTGAATAATTTTTTTTGTTTTCCTTATTTTCTTCTCCCCTGAAAATAAAGAACTTGTTTAGCACTGTGTGGCGAGAAATTACGCAAGGAATTTAGATACTCCTCCAAATCCTGCAAGTTTGAAAGGTTGGGGACCTTCTCGTGTAAAATCTTGAAACAAAGAGATACCATATTGACGTAGGCTATATTTGATATAGCTGAAATTTTTAATTTTTGCTAGTTGAAAAAGTGCTGATAAAAAAGTAGCTGATTAGAAAAGTTATAAAGTGTTTGGCTAAACTGCTTTGCTGATCAATTATTTTAAAATATAATATTTTAAAAATAAAAAAATTAAAAATATTTTTTTAAATAAAAAAATAATAGTAATAAATAAATTTTTATTTAAAATTAAATTTAATAATAATAATTTTAATAATTTTTATTAAAATAATATTAAGTTTTTTTAAAAGAGAAAATTTTAAATCATAATAGAATATAATTTTAGATGTAACAATTTTTATTAAAATTATAATTTTTAAAAATAATTTTATCATAAAAAAAGACACGAATGTAAGTGAGATATAAAAAGAAAAATAGTTAAAAAGCACCAAACCCATACTGCTTCTAAGTTCTATAAGCAACTTACCAAATACCCTAGCTTTTCAAAAATCTGCTATTTTGAGTAGCAAAAATAGCTGACCAACTGTGCCAAATAGGGCCATAGTTTTCTGCCTAAATTTATTCAGCACAAAGAAGATAATTTTTCATACGGGAATTATACAAGTCATACATAGCAAATATACTCAGGTAAACAGAAATAAGTTCTTTTTTGTTTGTACAAATCCAAACAAAGAGATCATCTATATTCATCAACTCAAAATAGAGCAAAAGTGATTTAGTTCAGAAATAAGTTCTTTTGTTTGTACAAATCCAAACAAAGAGATCATCTATATTCATCAACTCAAAATAGAGCAAAAGTGATTTAGTTCGAAGGAGGGCATCCCTCTCTAGTAATATGCACCCAAGGAAACGATATGTAAGAGATTGTTGTACGATAAATTTAAATGATTTAGAAAACTTAACATTGTCATGCCTTGAGGTATAGCTCGTGATAAGTTGTTGAATGACAGATCTAAAGTTTCTAATGACTTTAGTCCACTAATAGTATTTAGAGTCTTACTTGTTAAGTAACTTCTAGATTGGTTTAAAATTTGAAGTCCTTCAAGATATCCTAGTTGTTGAGGGATCTCACTGCTCAATTATTATAAAGATTAAGATAATGCAGGCTTGCTAAATTGCTAATGCCGATGGGTATTGTGCCATGAAATTGTGAGCTGTAGAGGTCTAAGTGCGGACAAAGCTGTGAGGTTCGATAGCCACTTGGGTAAGGTTGACTTTAAGTCATTATAACTGAGACTAAGATAGTTGAGAGTTGTGAGGTTTAGATGGAAGACAAAGGGGGTTATGGTTGAGGTAACAATTAAACAAGACTAGCACTTGAATATGTATTTTATATTGGACCACAAATGGGCTATAATAGCTCATTGCTCTGAGCGGCCTGGCCAACACGACTAGTTCACACTAGTCTAGCTGATGGCGATCGAAACTGGGCCTGACAGATAGACCGCTAGGCGCGCATGGAGTTAGGACCACTAGGTGTTGCCTCGTCCAGAAAGGCTGGGGCCCGGCTCCACTTGCCCATTCAGTGCAGTGCTATTAACCATTGGCTTCTAATAACTTTTATATCATTCTAAATTTTAGCATTTAAATTTGATCATACCTTATATAAGTTGCTAATGTAATTCATTGATTTAGGGCAAATGATACCATACTTATGCTTATGTAACTCAAACATATGTGTTAATGCACTCAGACATTAAAAAAAATTATGCTTAGAGAAAAATTTAAAACTTATCCAATTAATTTTAAGTATTAATGCACTAAGACATTACAACCATCATGAGTTAATGAACCACTATTATGGGTTGTGTATTAACGTATTATTGTCGTGCATTAATGCACAATGGTTACTAGTTATTAGAATTAATTTTTAGGCATGAGGTGATATCTTGGCTTTTCTTTTTTCTTTTCTTTTTTTTTTTTAATTTATACTGCTCATTGCTAAAAGACATCACATCCGATCAACCTCTCTACAAGAAGAATCCTTATTGTATTCTTGGGTATTTACTCTGAATTTAACTTGAACAAAAGTCTCAATTTTTACCAAAGGACCGTGCCTTTTGAGTTTTATTTCTAATCTCTTCTTTATATATTTATATAATAATAATTTTTCATGATATTTATATTTTATTAAATAAAATATTAGACTAACGGAGAGAATGCAATTTAGTCACACGATAACAAATATGACTCAATGAGTATATATATGTACATGCTAAATCTAGTAATATATCATTAGCAACATTTTTAGGAATAAATAAAAATAGGACTAGAATTATTGCTAAAATTCTGTATACAACTTCAGCATATATTTAACTATAGAGCTTACAAGCATAAATGTGAAAATTACAAGCATAAATGTGAAATTTAACAGTTCTAATGATAATAAATATTGTACATTAGCTTATTTTCTCTTCATTCTTATCTTGATAACCACATAAGCTTTATCATAGACTTTGTCAATCACCCCAAAATAAAAGTGCCTCCAATCCCTTTTAAATAAAATGATAACAAACACACTCCATAGTCCTACCAAAAATCCAAGTGTAATAGGAAGATAATTTGACATCACATTAGAAGTTGCTTCATCCATCAACTCGTTGTTATGGATAACAAAACAACTCTTATTTGTAGGAGCTCCACAAAGATAAGGATTGCCTATATAAATAGACCCATCTTCTAGTGTTCGAAGTTGATTTCCAGTTGGGATAGTGCCTGATAAATTATTGTATGATAAATTCAAATGGTTTAGGGAACTCAACATTGTTAAGCCTTGAGGTATAGCTCCTGATAAGTGGTTAAATGATAAATCCAGAGTTTCCAAATACTTTATTCCTCCAATAGTTTTTGGAATCTTACCTGTGAAGTAGTTTCTCGAAAGGTTTAAAGTCTGGAGTCCTGCCAGAGATCCTAGTTCTTGAGGAATCTCACCGCTTAGTCTATTATTAGAGAGATCTATACTCTTGAAAAGATAAAGAGTTATTGAAATACTAAATTCACTTCCTTTTATATTCAATGTTACTTCTTCAGTCACCATATTCGTACTTCTGGTTGAGCTGTCCATTGTTGCTGATGTGGAAATTATCGCACTAAGACTGCCAAAAGAGTGTGGTATTGGCCCTACCAAATCGTTGTTTGCAAGATCAATAATTTGTAACTTACAAAGTTGTCCAAGTTGAGGGGGGATGTTTCCATAGAACATGTTTGAGTGTAGTCGGAGAATAGTCAATTCCTGCCAACTTTGTCCAATCCATGTAGGGATTTGTTCTGAGAAGTTGTTATCACCGAGATCAAAGACACGTAATGTACTGCAATTTTGTAGTGCAGATGGAATACTCCCATGGAGATTGTTATTATTTAAGTGCAAGGACCTTATGCTAGTCAAGCTTCCCATGGAGCTTGGAATTTTCCCTGTGAGCTTATTGTTTCCCAGATGAATGAAGATAAGATTTTCTGCCTCCTGCCAATTACACGATGGAATTTGTCCAGAAATTAGGTTGTTGGATAAATCTATGGCCTCGAGTGTATGCGCAAGACATATGGACAGTGGAATGCTCCCAACAATGTGATTGTTTGAGAGGACTAATGTATTTGGGAAGTTTAATGGTATTAGGGGCCCTGATAAGAGATTATTTGATAGATCCACTGCACTCATATTAGGCGGCAATTGAGGAACTGATCCCTCGAGTAAATTATTGTGTAAATCAAGAACGTGCAACCTTTCCATATTTTCAAAGGATGATGGTAAAACTCCTGTTATTTTATTTTGGGAGAGATCCACCACGTATAAGGTTGAAGAGGAGAAGTTCCAAAACCAATCACGCAGAGCGTCCTCGATGCTTCCATTTGAAAACAACAAATATTCAATAGTTTGCTGCGAACGAATCCATGTAGGAAATGAAGGACCCAACTTGCAAGATTCCAATAAAATTACTTGCAATTGAAAAGGAGGTACCCAATTTTCGTCAATTGCAATGTTGAGTAAGTGGTTATCACTCAATCGCAATGATTGTAATCTAGTTGAGTTGGTGAAGTGGAGCTGGGAGAGAACACCTTCTAGGGATTGCCTGAGAGATCAAAGAACTCTAGGTTGGATAGCTTGTTGATCTCCAGAGGTATGGAGCTAGTTAGCAAATTACCATGAAGGTCGACTATTCTTAGACTAGTCAAATTCCCAATCTCAGCAGGTATGGGACCAAAAAATGAGCAGTTGTATAAGAATATTATTGATAGACTAGAGAGGTTCCCTATCTCATTTGGTATGTGACCTCCAAACAAATAATTACCTCCAAGACCAAGCGTTTCTAGTCGAGCTAAACTCCAAAGCTCAGCAGGCAGGGGTCCAGAGAGTGATTCGCCAAGATAAATCTTCATTAGATTAGCTAAATTACCAATTCCAATAGAAATTGTGCCATAAATTTGTGCGCTGCTCAAGTAAAGGGTGGATAGAGTTGTCAGGTTCCATAGCCAGTTGGGCAAGGTGGAGTTGAAGTTATTGTTAAAAAGAGAAAGAGAGTTGAGAGTCGTGAGATTTAGATGGGAGAGAGAAGAGGGTAAATGATTGAGGTCGCAACCACTCAATGCTAACTCTTGCAAAGAAGGCAACGTGTTTATTGCTGTCAACCAATGTTGGGACACTTCACTAAGGTCCACATAGCTCATGTCGAGGTAGGTCAAGTAAGAGAGACCCGATAGCCAATCTAGACTATCAGCATGAGAATTCCCATATGAGTGTAGATCAAGATAGTGAAGACTGGACAAGTTACCCAGGTGGTGAGGGATTTTTCCTCCAAAGTTGGACCAGCGAAGATCAAGATACCTCAGTTTATGAAGAGAACCAACCAAATCTGGGATTTGTACGCCACCCAAGTCATTGTTGGTAAGATTTAAGCCTTCCAAGTGTTTTAGAGACAACAACGACGAGCTCAGCATCTCGCCCTTCAAAATGGCATGTTGGAAAGCCAACTTATAATCTTCGTAAGGGTTTTGAAGGTTGAGTTGCACAACGTGCACCTGACCATTTGTCGTCTGATTGTAGCACACCACGCCGCTCCATCTGCAGCAATCTTGGTCAACAGTCCATGATGACAAACGGCCAGTGGCATCAATGATGCCGGATTTGTAGTCAACGAGGGCATTCCTCTCTAATGTCGTACACCCGATCATCGTCTTCCTCCTCCTTGCGGCAGCTATGGTGGAGAAGAAGAGAAGACCACTCAACATAAACCAGCAAAGCAAGGGAGAGGAGAGGTACCTGTGTGCGCTCATGTTGTTGGTTGAATTAGCATGCTTTGCCCCTCATATCGTATATATGGAAGAGAAGGCTACAAACATAGCAAGTGGGAGGTGGAATCTGAAAATCCCATTGCTAGTTTTTTATAAAGTCAATAGTCAAGTCTCCGATGGGTCCTAAGGGTGGTGGAAATTTGTGATCTTGGAGCAGGATAAGTCAACATTGTTATTTAAATTGAAGCATGTGAAATCACTTTAGTTAATTCTATATTAATTCTGGAAACAAATCCTGATTTTGTTGGCATGAGACATATTGTTCACTTCCTATATGCATGATAATGTAATTCATTGATTTAGAGCAAATGACACCATGCTTATGCTTATGTAACTCAAACATATCTATATCTATTAGTTTTTTTTTTTTTTTCATAAAGTCGACTGCCAGGTCTCATAGGGGTCACTTCGATGTGGAAATTTGTGATGTTGGAGTAGGACAAGTTAACATTATTAGGAAAATTTGAATTAAGACTCATAACAACAAGACTCAACTTGCTCAGATATTTAGTTTAGAGTTAACAATTTTTTTTCTCAAAAAGATTGTTATGTAAATTCTAGCATTTCAATTTTATCCGTCCTTGCGTAGCTTGATAATCCAATTCGTTCACTTCCTATTTGCATGATAATGTAATTTTATCCCTACTTTTACACAATTGATTATTTTTTCTGATTTAGCAGGTGATTTAAGGTTGCATATCTAAACCAAAAAAAAAAAGAAGGGAGTAAAAAATAGAACTTAAATGTGTATCTTAATTTGTCTTATTTATAAATATAATTTAAAATAAATATTATTTATCTTCTAGATATATATTATTTATTGTTAAAATATTTATTCATATGTAGATTATATAGTGCATATTTATTTTTTATAATATTGTGAATTAAATAAATTATGTAGGCCATGCTAGATTAATCTATTTACAAATGAGTCATATTTGTATTAAATTATTCTAACATAATTATTAAATTATTTTAACATAATTATTTACAAATGAGTCATATTTGTATCTTATTCTATTAGTTCATGATATTTTTAACCCAATTATATTTTGGATTTTTGCTTCCACGTAAGTTTTATCTCATTCTAAATTTTTATATAAGTTAATAATGCAATTCATTCATAATGGGCAAATGATAGAATTTTGAGTAGAATTTCTAGGAAGATTATCTCTTTTAATAGTTTGAGAAGTAAATTTTAAACTTTTGGATCACCTACATAATATAATCTCTTTTATGATTAAAAGAGGTAGAGATGTGATTGCATCGTTTTTCATGAAGTCAAGTCTCCTGCGGTCCTGAGGGTTGTGCAAATTTGTGATCCTGGAGCCGGATAAGTCAATATTACTATTTAAATTGAAGACATAAGAACATCGACGACTTGACTAATCCTCCTTCCTCGAAACAATTTACAACGTCAAAGCTTGTCAAATCCCTATTACTTTCAGTAATTAATTCTGAAAAGCATTGTCATGGAAGTGAAAGCATTGTCATGGCCAAATTTTCTTCCTGGAAAACTTACTTGCATCCTTTAATTAATCATATGTCACATCATTTGAAAATTAGATAGGTAGTATAATCATCTCATCCAGCGGCGAATCGGAATTCTGGGTAAATTTACATTTATATTTTTTTTATATTTGTTGAGGCAAATTTGTATCTTTTAGTTCGGTTTTTATATTATATATATTAGATACATTTTATAAAAGATATATATATTATAAATTTTAATAGAGGTAATTGCCCATGCTAAGGCAATTACAACCACCTTTGATGTCATCAACTATTTAGAGTTTAAATCATTCACTAAGTTTCTTAAGTAGTGGACAGTAGTTGTTTTGATGTCATCATCAACTATTTAGAGTTTAAATCATTCACCATCAACTATTTAGAGTTTAATTCTGTAATTAAGTCTGAAAACAAGACCAGATTTTGATGGCGTGAGATACATTGTTCACTTCTTATATGCATGATAAATCACCCAGTTAATCACTTTCATTTTATGAATATGAACTACATCTAATAATTTTTTTTTATCTCTCTAATACTAAGAATACTATTAAAGTCCACATAATATAACATTGCAATAAACTAATTCAGTGTCTCAAACTCTAAAGAATTTTTAAATGATAAAAATTAACCTTGAGGTGTGAGTGTAATTAGCACACCCATAAGGCTTAAAATAAAATTATATATATAAAAAAATAACTACAGCGCCTGAGTGTAATTAGCACACTCACAAATCAAAAAAATTATTTTTGATAGACTAGAGAGGTCACTAGCTCATTTGGTATGTGACCTCCAAACATATAATTTCCTCCAAGATATAGCAGCTCTAGGCGAGCCAAACTACAAAGCTCAGCAGGCAAGGGCCCAGAGAGTGAATCGCCAAGAGAAAGGTTCATTAGATTGACTAAATTACCAATTCCAATAGAAAGTGGGAGGTGGAACCTGGAAATCCCATGTTGTTGGTTGAATTAGCATGGTTTGCCCCTCACATCGTACATATGGAAGAGAAGACTACGAACATAGCAAGTGGGAGGTGGAATATGCAAATCCCATTGCTAGTTTTTCATAAAGTCAATAGTCAAATCTCTTGCGGGTCCCCGTTGTGAAAATTTATGATCTTGGAGCAGGATAAGTCAACATTACTATTTAAATTAAAGACTCGAGAACATCGACGACTTGACTAATCCTTCCTCCTGTAAAGAATTTTCATCTTTAAGGCCTTGTTTAGGGGAAAAGTAAAAAGGAAAGAAAAGAAAATAGGAAGAAAAGGAACATAGGCTTGTTTACTTGGGCGGATGAAAAGTTTAAAAGGAAAAGTAAGAGGGAAAGTTAGGTATTAATCCCTCCATTTGCTTTCCGCCTGAATCGGACGGAAAGCTGAAACTTTAACTTAACTTTTCTAACTTCACACCTTATCTTTGCTCATCCTCACTCACTATGAATTTTTCTCTGCTACTCGTCCTTCTGTCATTGCTCGAGCTCGCCGCCACTGCTAGTTCTTGTCGTCATTGCTCGTTCTTGCTGTCACTGCTTGTTCTCACCATCATTGCTCATATTTAATAGTTAATATTTAATAATTTTATGATATCAATTATATATATATATATATATATATATATATATATAATATGAGTGAAAAAAATAAAAATTAAAGTGTATATATCAATCCTTCAAACTTTCTTTCCTTCCAAGTAAACACAAAGATGAAAAACTTATAGCACATTCTATTCATCTATATTTTTTTTTTTTCCTTTCTTTTATATTTTTCATTCATCCAAGTAAACATGGCCTAAAGGATTTCAAATCCCCATTACATAATTCAGTAATTAATTCTGAAAATAACTCCTGACTTTGATGGTGTAAGTTTGTGATCTTGGAGCAGGATAAGTCAACATTGTACAGTAGTAGCAGGATTGTCAAAAGACGTGCTGGCCAAATTTCCGTCCTGCAAAATTTGCATCCTTCAATCATACGTCATATCATTTTAAAATTAGATAGTTAGTGCTCTTAAAATTATATTTATATATGTTTTATTAGGTTAGTTAGGACAAATTTATATTTTTTAGTCAGATTTTTATAATATATTTATATTAGATATCTTTTATAAGATATATATACCTTATAAATTATAATATAGGCAAATGTCTATGCTAGGACAACATACATCCACCCTTGATGTCATCAACTACTTAAAATTTAAATCATTCAGTAATTTTCTTAATTAGTGAACAATTGTTGTTTTGGGCCAATAAAATCCTTTAATAAGTGTATAATTTATTATATTTGATAAGAATATATCTATTCATATGCTTCTATAAGTTTTTTTTTTCTTATTCTATTAGTTCATGATATTTTTAACCCAATTATATTTTGGATTTTTGCCTCCACATAAGTTTTATTACCTTAATTTTCCCATAAAATTTATCTCATTCTAAATTTATCATACCTTATATAAGTTAATAATGTAATTCATTGATAATGGGCAAATAATGAAATTTTTAAGAAGACTATTCTTTAAAAATTTTAAAGAAATAAATTTTGAACGGTTGAATCACCTAAGTCAACATGATTATTAAAATTGAAGACTCGAGAGCAACGACGCCGTGCTATCTAAACATCCTTCCTGGAATATAATTTTTCCCTTTCAAGCATGTAAAATCATTTATTTAATTCTAAAATTAATTTTAAAAATAAGACCTGATTTTAATGGCATGAGATACATTGTTCAATCCCCCGTTAACTACCTTCATTCAATGAATATAACCTACATCTAAAAAAATTTCTCTGTCTAATATTAAGAATTCTATTAAAATAAGCATAATATAATATAGCAATAAACTAATTCAGTGCCTCTAAGTCTAAAGAATTTTTAAATGATTGAATTTGATTAGAAGAAATTAAGAAGCCAGTTTAGTAAACATGTGCTAATGATGAATACCTCATCATATTCGTATGCTTGTTTTTCCCCCTAATGATAAACACAAATCTCGATTTAATCTATAAACATGATAGTTTATCTAATTTGTTAACGTTCATTCCTAATAAACCTTTTATTAAAAATACTTGAGATCATATCATAAATACCAATCATGGTCTGACAGTAATTCCTAATTATGAGCATTGTTTATATAATTATGAGCAATGTTTATATATATATATATATATATATATATATATATATATATATATATATATATATATATATATATATATATCTTTGTGTGTGCGCGCGCGCATGTATGTATGCATGCTGAAGTCTGAACTACCTTGGAACATTTTACTGTATTTATTGTATCAACACCATCTGTCTAGGACTACAAAACTAAACAGAGCTGCAGGTAAAAACGATAACTTGATCTAGTTATAGAAGACAGAACAATGCATAGAAGTATACGCTAGCCTCTCAAAAAAAGATAACTCAAGAGTGATATTGGACAGCCATTTTCTTCTTAGAACTTGGATGGAGCTCAATGAGACCTCAATTCTTGAAGAAAAGGGCCGAGCTTTTGAGCACCAAGAAACAAGGCATCTGCTAGAACAATAAGTCCCAACTGCAAGAATTAAAATAAAGAATCAAAGAAATCTTCCACCAAGGCTTGCCCATATTTAGTTTAGAGTTGTTGTTTCGTTTACAAACTATCGTAGTGAACTGAAGTCATTACCAAACGGCCAGTGAAGACTAAACGATAACTCAAACCTTCTCTGGAAGCTATAAGACGCTGCTGATCCGTCCATCTGAACACAGATTGCAAGCAAGCAACACAGATAACAAGAAAACATGAATAAGGACATTGAAATCACAGATTGCCTGAAAATTAAAATGAGTGAATCTTTCACACCACCATTACTTGGACTAAAAATTACACGCCACCTTGTAAGCAAGCTATAAAAGAACTTGTTTAGCACTATGTGGCGAGAAATTACCCAAGGAATTCAGATACTCCTCCAATTCCTGCAAGTTTGAAAGGTTGGGGACCTTCCCGTGTAAAATCCTGAAACAAAGAGGTACCATACTGAAGTAGTGTTCTGCCTAAATTTATTCAGAACAAAGAACATAATTTTTCATACTGGAATTATGCAAGCCATACATAGCAAATATACTCAGGTGAACATAAGTTATTTTTTGTTTGTACAAATCCAAACAAAGAGATCATCTACATTCATCAACTCAAAATAGAGCAAAACAGTGACGTGCACAACTTAGGGGTCACAATGTCACAAGTTACCTCTTCTTCAGCAGCTTCAAGACCTCCTTGTACCCAGAATAGGTTTCTGTATCCTGCATTATAAAGTAGTTCACAAGCCGCAAGAGATCTGCATAATTGAGTAGATTCAGATGTCAAATTTATATAAGATTGATGAGTGTCTATGCTACAATTAGAATCCACATTAGAAAAGAAAGTGTAGAATGGATGTCACGAAATGACCACAAATGTTTTCCATCATTCAGTGATTAAATCTTAAACAATTAATTGTGTTATTGAAGATCTCAACTTTGACCACTTATGCCGGTAGAAGTAATATTTAATCGGGATGCAGGCAGTTTACATAGTCAAACGGTCATGATATTGGATCTCCTTAATCCTTATAGTAAGCTTGCTTGGATAATTGACGATCCTCTTCTGGACAAAGAAATCCTCACCCATTCACAGGTCTAGGCCATGGATTCTAACTTAAAAGATGTTTCATTTATGCAGAAATAATCAGAACAGAAACAAATTGCTAGTTGAGAGAAAAAATAGCAATTACACTTAGAGGAAGAAAAAAGAATGATCATATCATCACTACAAAATCAAGAGCTCTTTCCCCAAGGAAGCTGGGTTCCTCAGATCTTTAAAGGGTGGATTTAAATAGGATCTTTGAGGCTAATTTGTGTTGGCAAAATAAAGAGGGCAAAAGTATCAAATTTTTTCATGCTATTGCAAATGATAATCAGCATAAAAACTGGATTAGCTCTCCGGATTTCGACGTGACTATCTTAGACAATCAGATTGACACCGCTGCAGTGCTCCACTTTCACAACACACATTTTTTTGGTCACACTTTCACTTATGGTCGTACTCCGGCTTGCATTCTCTTTATCTCTCCAAAACTAGATCTTAATGAGTGATTAAACCGCTGTCCTTTGATGAAATCTAAAGGTAAATCTAAGTTGGGTAAGGATAATCATCTGGGTCTGATGGGCTGATCACTGAGTTCTTTATCAAAACCTCAATTTATTTGGCAACGACTCACCGCTGAGATTCAACAATTCCATATTTGAAGCTTGTGTTATCCATACTCAACGGAAATTCCATCTTTCTTTTTGTGAATATTGAAGCTTTCTATTGGACATCCCACAGATATGCCTCACTCGCCACCTTGTAAAATCATTTCAAAAGTTCTAATTGAAGAAGTTCTATGGAAAAGATTTTGATATAGAAGTTCTCTGTACTGTACGTATTTCTTCTTCTGTCACGTGGAACACAGGCTTTCCTCAAACATGATGGATCAACAGCATTTTACAATCAAGCAAATTATTTGTACACCAAAATGGATATCAAGGAAAATCATTCTATTACAAAGAAGTCACAAACAAGGCAATCCAGTACCGCCTTACCTATTTATCCTCGTGGCAGATGCCTTTGCAAAGTCATTAATCATACTACATATGATGGTACCTTGTCTAGTATTCACCTGGACAAGTCCATGAGAAACACAAATGTATAATTAGTTGAAGACTTAACGTTGTTTTCTGAGGCAAGTATTGAAGAACTCAACAATTTGAAAAGCCTTCTTTCCCCCTTAAATTGTGCACGAGACTTTGTATCAAATTCAACAAATCTTGTATGTCATATCCTTGGTGATGCAATCATACAAAGTAAACTTTTTGGCATCAGTTCTAGAATGCAAGGCAGCTAAGTTTGCTCTTCAATAGCGCAGTCTACCTCTCCAAATTGAAAAACTACTAAAAGCTTATTGGTATCTCATCCTTACTAAGATGGATGAATGACTTCTTCATTAGAGGCAAAGATTCTCTCTAAGGGTATAAGATTTACGTCATCGCGTATTATCCTTCTTGATCAGATACTTGTCCATTTTTCTAGCGCCAAAATGTGCTGTTACTAAATATTTCATGAGCCCCGGTTACCAAAGCTAGTGAAACACGAAGGAGCATTTTTTGTTCCACAATGGAGATAAGCAGTGTTATTGCTATAAATGTTAGGTTAGTTGGAGGCATACTCAAAGCAAATGGGATTTATGAGTGTTAAACATCAAGGCAACTAACATGCTTTCTTGCATATATATAGGTGGTTCCTTGCACTAAATTCTATTCTTGGAATTTGATGGTTTCACTCTGACACTAATCAAGAAGCTATATACTCTTGATATGCAGATGTATCAGTTTAGCAGAGGGAAACAACCAAAGGTTTCCACACAGATTTACTTGCTATCTCCTGGCATTCACTAGCTTCTAAAAAGAAGCATCTTCCATGCATTCTTGTATTTTTCTATCTTAAACCTATTATAATAATCTTGATCTACCTCACAATTTCAAGATAAAACACATTTATACTGCTAGAAAAGTCAATATCAAAGCACCTTTTTTTGTAAATTGCTTGGAATCTAGAAGTATACAAAAGAGATGCTACCTTAGTCCCTTTTGGCATACTACGATAAGGTCAGTTTCTTTTGGAAATTTTGCCTCTACTTTTGAAATGAACTCCCTGCATTAAATTTCCTGATTGGCCTTGAGCAATAACTGACTTTGTAGTTTCTCTTAATTAAGGAACATACTTATCATATGATAATGTAGGACTGCCACTCCACCAACCACCTGCATAAAAGAATACCATCAAATGAGAAATGATAAGAAATTCTTCAACGTTAGAGGACCCAGAATTTAACTTAAAGAAGATCTTCTTTTCCAGATGGATGGAGTTTCTTGTTTTGACTCTACTGGAAAAACTATTAATTATAGTAGAACAAGTTATGCTGAGATAATGTAGGATTGTCATTTGTCTAACTAAGTTTCAGTCCTATTATGGTAATGCTCAATGAAAGGATCTTTCAAAAACAATAGCTCAAGAATGATTAGATCCAATGTCATTGCAGTTATACTTTCTCGATCCCAGCATATTCCAAATTTCCAATTACCTCACGATTTTGTGTTTTCATATGGCAGATAGAAGCATAAGAACGGAAGATTTCTCCCTCAACTGTGCAAGTTTTTTCTTGGTGTCATGGAATCTTTGAAATAATACAGGACCTTTTTAAAATGCGTTGACATCATGGAAAGTTCTATACATCATTTCTTTGAGCAATAAAATTCACAACCATACCCATCAAGATCTCATTCTAATCCTTGGAGAAATTAATGAAGTAAATCTAGATAGATCATTCAGGATTCCACTTCAAGGCAACTTTGATTGACAGAAGACTAGAGCTTAAAAGATAAAAAAAAATAAATGATTTCAGCAGTTGCACCAGGTGCTTAAGAAAACATGAGGGAAAAACAGCTCTAAATCATAAAAACTAAGCTTTTGGATCTTACCCATGATGAAGTTTGTGAGTTTCCTAGAAAGAGTTCCTAAATCCGCCGCATTGTCGACATCAAATATTGGTATCCAAGTGGAGCCTTTAACTGACGCCTGCACTTGAATCACGACAATATTATACAAACAAAGATGATCAGTGTGGTTGGGACAAAATAATACAGATCCTCGATCAATTTAAAGACACACCTACCTTCTCATGCTCAGTTGAAGGACGTACATCAAGAAGCGCTTTACTTGAAAGTTGAATTGCATAGCCAGCTTCTCTAGGTGTAAGGACCTTCACTTTCTGTTCTCTAATCTTCAAAAAGAAGATATGGCAATTATTTAAGTACACCTTTGCATATCTCATTTACGCCGAAGTAGTTTCTCTATTCACCATTATACACAAAACAATTAATAAGATACAACTTAATAAGCCCATATTTTTAAGAAAAATTTTATGCTAAAATTGTCTTCTATTCTATATAAATATAAGCATGAAAATTAGCATTTCATACTTCTTTGAGTAGTCCTACTTCTAACAATACTCATCAAAATAGAAATAGAACACTATAAATCAATTAGCCAACCTTTTCTTTTGTTAAAAACAAGAGTAATTTCTTTTTCGATAGCATCAACCACATGGTTTCTTTTTTTTTTAATATATCCATTATAATATCTTGGTTAGCTATTATGTTTTATGCATTGTTAATCAAACAAGGGCAGGTATAAAGGACTACTTAGTGGCAGATTGTATTACTCCTTGAGTTAATTGCTAAAAGTGAAAAAAAAATGAAGCATACTAAAGCGTCCCATCTTCTCCGAGCTGCAGCCATTTCTTTGGCCTGCC
Organism: Costus lasius; assembly: GCA_027563935.2. Classification (NCBI taxonomy): domain Eukaryota; kingdom Viridiplantae; phylum Streptophyta; class Magnoliopsida; order Zingiberales; family Costaceae; genus Costus; species Costus lasius. The sequence goes on from CM050453.2 coordinate 105,900,532, forward strand.
TCATCTCCTCCTCCTCCCCACCAACAGCCGCATCCATCCTCACGTTGGCGCTCAACTTCTGCCAATAGAAACAAACAAAACCCCCATAATTGAAAGAAATCTTCTCGACAGGAGGTCAAAGAAAGCAAAGAAAAAAGTCAAGAAACAAACTCTGGAACGGTATGAACGGATTCCTCTACTCCCAGGAAAGAGTGGCTTCGGAAAACGAATCTTCCTCCTCAATTCCGCTCGGTTCCTCTGAGGGCCTCCACACGGAGCGAGCGTGGTGGTGAAGCTGTACCCTAGAGTTCCCATTTTTTCCCACGAATTTGCAAGCGACCGGAAAAGGGGATGACTCAGAAGAGAAAGAGAACGACGGCAAACCCAGTCGCAGCGTGCCGCTTTATCTCCCCCCGAGTCCTGGAAGGGGATAGAGCGCAATCCCAAGATAGCATGGTGGGGTCAACCCATGTTTTTAAGTTTTTGCGGATTGGTCCGAGTACCATTGGCAATTCTGAATCAAGTCCCTTGAATGGTAATGCTAAACACCCATTTCTCTATTAACCTTTGGTGTATTATTATTCAAATCATCGAACATATCAATACAATTTACAATTTAGATTTACATGCATCTTTTCTCTTACTTCTTTATAGTTTACAAAAAGAGTTCTTTTTGTCCCGAACCGAAAAAAATATTAATTTTTTTATTAACTATTAATTTTATATAATCACCTAAGTAACTTATATGTATAATAAAAATAAGTTTGTTTTGTTAACTCTTGCACAATTGTTCTTCCCAAGTTTTCTGCGTTGCAATTGGATTCATTGGTTATTTTACATGTGCTCTGTGACTGTAACGGCCTGTTTGAGAAGAAGAGGGAAACAAAGAGAGAAAGAAAAGAAATAGAATTCTTTTCTTCTATTTTCTTGGTATCAGAGGAAGGAAATAGACAAAGGAAAGGAAATGTTTCCTTTCCTTTCTCTCCAAAATGGTTCCCTCAAAAAGAGACGAAAATTTCATTTCCGTCCCTCGCTCCAAAAACAAAATCGCCCTCTTCCACGAGTCGCCTCTCCCTTTCGTCCAATCCGCCCCCTCACTGATTGCCGCCCCCTCGACTCCGACTGGCGCGGACGCCCTCTCGCTCGTTGGAAGCTTGCCAACCAAGCTGCTCAAGCTGGCAGCCCGAGCTCGTAGCCTTCGCCGCTCGTTTGAAGCAGCCGCCCTCTCGCTCAGCCTCTGTCCGAGCTCGCACGCAGCCGCCCCCTCCGTTTGAGCTCACTCGCAACCGCAACCTTCGAGCTCGCCCTTCCGCGTGCTGCCCGATCTCGCCCAAGCTCGCCCTTCTGACATCGCTCTTCTCGCCCTTCAGACCTCTCGCCCTCCCTTGCCAGAAGAAGCGGACGAGGTCGAAGGGACGCGGGCTGCGAGCTTGCCAACCAAGCTACTCGAGTTGGCAGCCCGAGCTCGCAGCCTTCGCCGCTCGTTTGAAGCAGTCGCCCTCTCGTTCAGCCTCTGTCTGAGCTCGCACGCAGCCACCCCCTCCGTCCGAGCTCGCTCGCAACCGCAGCCTTCAAGCTCGCCCTCCAGCGCGCCGCCCGATATCCCCCTCCCGATCTCGCCCAAGCTTGCCCTTCTGACATCGCCCTTCTCGCCCTCCCTTGCCAGAAGAAGCAGACGAGGTCGAAGGGACGCGGGCTGCGAGCTCGTGCCACTGAACGAGGCCGAGGTCAGGGGTGCAGAAGAAGAGGGATGCGAGGGTGATGATGGTGATGGAAAACCGTGGCGAGAGACGAGTAGTTCGGCGAGCTCGGGGAGGGAAACGGTTCCTTTCTTCTCACTGAAACAGGAGATATGAAAAGGAAAGAAATAGTTTCTTTCCTTTTTTATTTCCTTTCTACAGTCATTTCTTTTTCTTTGTTATTTCTATCCTTCTACCGAAACAGGCCGTAAAGGATATTTAAAAATATCTTTTTAGTCCCCACATGAAATTTCCAATCATAACACGTAACTTTTCGCTTAATCCTACTAGTTCGCCGTTCAGTGTTCACTGACCGCCTGCAATCGATACTACTTTAGGCACTGATGGCTCACAGGTACCGCAAAACAAAATGAATTAGTATTAATTAACACTAGATTATTCATAATTCTAATTAATAATCTACTCGTTAACACGAGTGTAAGGCTTGGCCACCAACCGCAGAGGTTCCTTCTTGTGCGCCGTGATCCCGATCGCCGCCTCCATATCCAGCGCCTCCTCCGCCCCCGCTCCGCTCGGCAGTTCCCAGTCAAAGCAATGCAAGAGATTAGCCAAAGCGAGCTCCACCACCGGCACCGCAAACCCGGCCCCCGGGCAACTCCTCCGCCCAACTCCAAACGGGATGAAGTCGAAGCAACTCCCCCCAAAATCGACCTCCCTGTTCGAGAACCTCTCGGGCCGGAACTCCTCCGGGTCGCTCCAGCTTGCTGGATCCTGGCCGATTGCTAGCGCATTGACGAAAACTCTGGTGCCGGTGGGGATCTCGTAGCCGTCGATGGTGAAGGGCTCGGTGGTCTCGCGGGGGACTAGCAGGGGCGCCGGAGGGTGTACCCGGAAGCTCTCGTTGATGACGAGCTTGAGGTAGGGAAGGTTCTGGAGGTCGGGTTCGTCGACCTTGCCTCTGTTGCCCACCACGCCGCGGACTTCGTTCTGGGCTAGGTTCATTACTCTAGGGTTCCGCATCAGCTCCGTCATCGTCCATACGATGGTCGCCGCAGAGGTGTCGGTTCCGGCGATAAATATGTCCTGCATTTTTGCCGGTAGATTGACCTAATTACTTTTCTTGAATATTCAAATTGAAATTTGAATTTAATTAGAATGTAAATATGCACCGTTAGAAGAGCCTTGACGTGATCCTTGCTGTTGAACGTCTTCCCCTGCGCCGGATCCTCAAGCAGCCGAAGCAACACGTCCACCACATCCTCGCTCTCCGACAGCCGATCTGGGCTATCTCGACGGTGCTCTTCAATCACCTGCTCGTAGAACCCATCCAATTCGTTGAACACCCGGTCCACCCTCGCCCGCAGCCCGTCGAACTCATGAATCCACCTCAGCCACGGGAAGAAATCCGCCGCGCAGAACCCACCCAACAGCTCCTGCGCCTCCGCCAGCACCCGCCGCAGGCCGATGCCGCCGGCGTACCCCTCGCCGAACGCCGTCCGGCACACCACGCCGTTCGCCAGCGCGAGCGCCGTCTCGCTCAGATCGACCAACGGAAGCTGGCGTCTCACGGAAGCGCAGGCGCGGTCGACCTCGTCTTCCCTGATGGCGCGAAACGACCTCACTTTCACCCCGCTCAGCAGTTCGAGCGCGTAGACTTTTCGCGCCCGCCTCCAGTACTCGCCGTGGGGAGCGAAGACGACGTCGACGAGGCCGTAGGAGAGCTTGGCGCCCACGAACAGGGGCGGGCGGCCCGAAAGGGCCTTGTCGTGGCGGGAGAAGGCGGCGTGGGCAGCGGCTGAGGAGGAGATGACGAGGGTGGGGATGGAGCCGAGGCGGAGGAACATGAGCGGGCCGTGTTCGGCGGCGAGGCGGGAGAGGGAGAGATGTGGCGCACCGGCGCTGAGTTGGTGGAGATTTCCGATGATCGGGAGCGGCTTAGGCCCTGGCGGGAGTCTACAGCGGTGGCGGCGAGAAAGGAGGAGTAGGAGGAGGAGAGGGATCGAGCCGATAAGAAACGTGAGAAGCGCTAAAGCCATTGATAGGAAGGAGTTGAGCGTGCAACTTCACTTGAATGGTCTAATTTAAATAGGGCATTTTTAAGAAGATAAGGGAAACGAGTCCGATTAAACATTTTATTTATTGCGACCTGCACGGGATTTTGGTGAACCATACGTCCATACCATCAACGAATTCCGCACCCATTGTTTGTTTCCTCTTGCCAATTTAGCCCCTTCAACGAGTTCTTTTTTTTTATAATGTATTTAATATAATAGAATGCGTAAGTCTAAAAGATAATTGAACGAACCAAATTCAGTTTGTCGATTTTGATTTGTGTTGACCGATTCAGATAAGTTTTGACTTTGCTTCTCTTACTAATTTGACTAATTGGTCAGCTCAGCTGTGATTTGGACGAAGCATATGATGAACAACGTGTGGAGGTTCCTTCATTCGAAGATCATGTCTCCGGAGAGCTTCCTTTATTCGAAGACCTACCTATCAAAGCTTCATTTGTATGCTCATTCATCGCCATAAATGCGGTCAAGGGAGGCAGGGTAAAAAGTTCCTAAGCTGGTAAAAAGTCCCTAAACCCTATTTTCTATCAAAAAAAATTTTAAAATTTTTTTAAAAATAATCTATGTATCCTAAGCGATCTAATAATACCAATATTAATATAAAAAAAATTACATATAACAAATAATTAACCAATAGGATGACCTGTATAAAAGTCAACTAAACCGACTGTTGGAGAAGAGATGAGGGTTAGTATTGTTCTATCTACTTGCATAATGAAACCAATAGCTATATTAAATATGATATGGATTGTTTGTTTGTGTATAGGACCAGACTCAATAGCTTCAATAAATGTTGTGTGTGTGGTTTGATTGTTTGTCTACTAGTCCGCACAATTGCATTACATCCAATGAGGTTAATATCTAATATATCTAATATTGGTGTGAGTGTTGATATTAAAGGATATAAAGCAATGTCTCCGCTGCCACAACCATGTCTAGAGTGCACAAAATGCTGTAACAAAAGGAGTCAGATATTGTGCTGGCCGCTAAGTGAGCAGAGCACCACGTGCTAAGACCATGAGAGTTTGATACTAACTATAACTTAGTCATTAGAGATAGCAGCGAATTAGAGATAGCAGCGAATAGTGTACTCATATTTTTTGTGCTATCCATATTATAACCTGAATAACTATTATATTATTCGGGTACAAATAATTATCCATTTATTTTTTGGAATCTCTAACTATATCCTATTCTATTAAAAATTTAACTACTCATTGATTACCCGAACTCTATAAATACTGGACTTAAATATCTACCCTATTAAATTTTAACTTAGATATATGGTTACCTTATTAATACTAATCAAATTATCGACCCTATAATACCCTAATACTAATCAAATTTCGGGTAGGATAAAATGGGTACCCGCAACCTGAATAATATATTACAAAAATATAGTACACAAATAAAAAAAATATAATAACAAGAAATAAATACAATAATATCACATGAAACCCTATATTATTGCATATAAATACCCTGCATTAGTAATTTAATCTTGCATGTAACAAAATAACAAGAAATTAATACAATAATATCTCAGAAAACCCTATACTGTTTAAGAAGGTTTAAACCCTAATTAGGAAGATTGAAAACTTACCTATTGATCTTGGCGAAGCGAAGCAACGAACGCTGGAAAATGTTCACTTTTTCAGCGTCGAAGCAGCGAACACTAGAAAATGTTGGTGAAGTGATAATTCTAAATTTCATAGGATATTTCTTGCTAAATCCACTGCATTTTTGGGTCAAAATCATGCTCTGTTGCTTATTTTTATGTCTTATTTATCAAATATTTTAGAATCTACAGCTTTCTTGGTTTTTGACCAATTTCAGGTAAAAAGGCATCATTATCATGAATTTTCAAGCAATTTCGATGCGTGGACGAATTCTAATCATCAAGAGGAGTTTGCACACAAAATTTCAAGTCAAATCGGATTTTCCTGTGAAATTACGGTAATGCCGTAATTAATATTACGGCTGTAATTTGGGAATATGGCACTACCGTAATTAATTTCACGGCCGCAACCCGCAGAAGTTTTTTTGGAAATTACGGCACTGCCGTAATGAATTTTACGGTTTGGTGATTTCGGTCCAGAATCAGGTAGAGACTTCAGAGGATTTGGGCAGAATTACGGTACTGTCGTAATTATTTTTATGGCACCGTAATTTTGGCAAAATTCATACAGAAACTTTCAAAGACAAATGAGAAGATTACGGCACTACCGTGGCGAATTTTATGGTACCATAATTCCAGGCCGTTTCCTTACAGAAACTTCCGAAGCAATTATGGCAGTACCGTAACGTTCATCACGGTAACGTAATTCTGCGCCCAGTTGCCCGATTCTTCCGTCGAAAACTTAAAAAGATGATTTCTCGAGATTTAGGGCACCAATTGAAGATCCGAAAAAAGGGGGACACTCAGCATTAGCAAGGAAAGATTTTTGAAGCAAAAGGATCAATTTTCATTCACGATTCGCGAAGAATTTTAGAGAATCGCCACCGTGTTAGGGTTCGTCGCCGTTCACCGTACAGACCACCTCCGGCCACAAAATTTGAAAGGAAGCTTCGACTGAGGAAGGAGAACACACCACAATAGGTTCAGAGTGAAAGGAGGCCAATCAAGGGAGAAATCAACAAAAACGTGGTCGCGTGCACTGTTCATCACGACTCTACAATAAATTACGGGCTGTAATTTTGATTACAACCCTGTTTTGTAACTTTTACTCCTCCCTTTCGATTTCTAATTATTCTAAAACCATGTTTTGCTGTAATTCTTCAATCATGCTAGCTTAAACTTTCTTTTGGGACATGGGTGTGTAATCCCCTTGATATTTCAATGACTAGATAATCCTTATTCCATCGATATATTTTTGGTATGGTAATTTTACTTAAGAGATTTATGTCTTTAATCTTTTCTAGTTTCATTCATTAACATGTGTTAGAGTTATGTGATATGGACTGAAAAGATGATACACATAACTTGGAACCCTAGAATTTATGGTAGGAGCTCATCGTAAGAGATTAGTTGTGTTCTTATCTTTATATTTTAGAAGCTTATTGACTTGTTGATGTTTTAATTTAGAAATATTATTATTTTAGACATGAAAATATGCTAGAGATAGATATTGGATTGTTTGAAAATTTTAAGTAAAACCTGTGAAATTAAGGTATGAGAATACTTAGTTTTGCTTGAGATCTTGACATTGAGATAGAATGCATGAGAGTGATTCTTAATCTCTCTGTTGAAGTTTACTTATATTAAACATTGAATAGATCTTGCATGAGAGTGATAATCGTTCTTTGTAAATTGACTGCGCGAGAGCGAGTTAATTTCTTTACTAAGTCATATCTTTACCATAACAAAAATAGATTGATGAACATTTAATTATATCTAATCATAAATATTAAGGTGGATGAACCCCTAGTTCCAATTCTTTCTCTCTGATTTTCCGTATACTGTTCGACAGTTTATTTTCGGCATTCTCGATTCGTTTAGCTAGTGAGAATTCAATTCGTCGGTACTTAACAACGAGGTCTCTATGGTTCGATATCTTAAATATTACTTCGAGTATCCGTACATTTGCGGACTATAACATGAAGCAACGAACACTGAAAAAATTTGGCTAAGCGAAGCAGGGACTAGCGGCAGCCGGTGAAGTAGGGACTAGTGGCGATGGAAGAAGGGAAGAGAGAGTTTTGAGAAGAGGCGACTAGCGGCAACGCGCCGGCAACGAAAGACAGGAAGACTGAAAGAGAGAGCCAAGACTTGAGAGGGGCGGTGGCTACTCGAGTATCAGCTACTCAACAGAAGTTATAGAAGTCAAAACTAGGGTTTCATTATTAGGATTAGTTATTTGGTTTTGGTAAATGGTAATAGGGTTAGTGGGTATAGGGTTAGAGGGATAGTATGTATTATGTAATAGTTAATTAATTATGTTATATATATATATATATCCGGGTTCGGGTAGTATTGGGTATCCATCCTGTACTACCCAAACCCTACCCGAACCCAACTTGGGTAATATATATACTATCCATACCCTACCCAAACTTAAATAATAGGTGCCCATTTAGCTTTAAATGGGTTGGGATGGTACCCGCTAATAATTACCCATATTGTCATCCCTATTCGAGCCACAAACTGTTGAGCATTTTAGAGATTTGATTACTCATACGAATCTTAGAAAACCAAGTGTTTCAACTGCACAATTATATCATGAATTCACCATGTGTCATACGACATCTATAAGCCACTCTTGAAGATAGGGTTATATATATATATATATATATATATATATATATATATATATATATATATATATAAAAGATTTTGGCAAGGACATTAATTATTAAATAAAAAAATTATGATGCTCCAATTAGTTCAACATAAAAAGAGAAAAAAGATTATTAGTGCATAAAATTTACTTGAGTTTAATAATTTTAAATTTTAAATTATGACAAACTGATCTAGATTCACCAAATTAATCAATTATCTTACTCATTAAATAAATCATAGCAAAACATAATAAACGTGGAACAAGAATAGGTAATGAATAAAATAGATAATTAAATGTTATCTTAATTTTTATAAGAATAAATAATTAATACAATAATCATTCTTTTTTATTGACTAGAATATTATCTTAATTTTTATAAAAGTAGAAACTCAACCTATTCTCTCTATATAATAAATGTACATTCCTTAGTTTCTTGATGACAATAGTAATTTCAATACATTCTTGATGACAATAGTAATTTCCATACATTAAGAGCTTGTTACTTGGGAAAAATTTAGAAAAAAAAGTGTATATATTTGTTTATTTAGGCAGATGGATAGTTTAGAAAATAATAAAAAAAAAAACTCATGCATTAATCTCTTCATTTGTTTTTCATTTGAATTGAGTAAAAAGCTAAAACTATGCCCTAAGTTTACACCTCTCTTTTCACCGCACCGCTGCTCATCCTCGCTTACTATGAACTTTCCTCAACTGCTCATCCTCTTCGTTGCTGCTCAATTTCACTGTCACTACTCATTCTCATCACTGCTGCTTGTCCTCATCACTGGTACTTGTATTTAATATTTAATAATTTTATGATATTAATAATATTTATATAGTATAAGTAAAAAAATAAAAATTATGCATATAATCCTTTAAACTTTTTTTTCCTTCTAAGTAAATACAAGAAAAAAAACCTATAACTAATTATATTCATCTTTTTTTTTTCTTTTCTTTCTTTTGCACTCTTCATGAGTCATGTAAACGCAGTAGCTATTTCTAGTCTATATTTATCTTGAATAAAAATATTATTTTACAAGAATATTAAACGAAGGGGAAGTCCACCTACAATTCCCTGAACACCCTCTCACTTGCCTTCAACACGTCAACCCGTGAATCTAATTTTCTTTGTAACGCTAAAGAATGATGACACCAAATCTACTATTTGATTCTTTGGATGAATAAGAAAATATAATCATAGATTACACCAACTCGTTCGACAACAAGGACGAGTGGAGACGCCAACCCTCGGGATCTTTTAGGAACACTTGGTCTTCCAAATATTGCTCCAACTTTTCGATGATTTCGTTCATTTTTATGTCACCGCTTTCCTTGAGTGCAGGCAAAAAGCGACGAGAAACAATGTTAAGCAACTTCCTGAACTCGTATTTATATCGTCCATGGAGTGCGAAGCCTGCCATCTAAATATCAGAAAGATTAATCTTGTCATCCAATGTGAACAAGATATAACATAGAAAGCTTTTAGGTCCCACCAACCTTCAAGAATGCTTCTAAAGCATAAGCAGTAGATCTATTGGCAGGCAACGCATTTAGAAACGTAGCAAGCCATGTCCACCCTTCTCCCAAGCCGTGAGGATTTATTACACCCAACTGCTCCGCCTGCCAAATACAGTATTATCAGGTAAGATCTACAGTAGCTATAACAACCGGAAAAGGTAATAACTTGTTCTCAATATTCTTTGTTGTAATTGACATTTGAGTGATGAGAAGTCTTCAAGAACAAAAAACATGCAACCAACGTCTTGGTTAATATGATGTATACCCTAAACAAAATGTTTTCACCAGTGTTCCTACGAGTACAAATTTAGAACACCTTCAATCTCTGATTGGACATAGAAACTAAATTGAAGTCAATGATCAAGCTGAAAAACAATGTTTCATACAAAACGATGAACTGTTTCTTCCACGTGATTAACCGATGTACTATAAGCTAAAGTTCATATTCACAAAAACAGCGTACAGAAAAAGCAACCAAATTAAACGAAGATGTAAGCATGGAGAGCGCAAGAAAATCACCAAAAATGAAAAGCAACCAGATTAAGGAAACAAATATAATACCTGAACTATGGCAGCATAAAGTTTCATGTAAGAGTGAACTCGATGAAGATAGTTCTCAGAGCTTTCCATTTTTCCATCTTCTTCGTGGTAACCCACCATCTTCCAGTACTCTTTGTCTTGTAAAGCTTGCTAGAAGCAATCATAAAGAGAACAAATTATTTAAGGAAAAAAGTTTCTTTTACCAGAACACCTCCTAGTGATTATTTGCACAAGCTTATGAAAGTTAAAGAAATGTTTCTGCCGACCAAAACATCTATTTACATCTACTTCAGAAGAAAATTTGCGCATGAAATAATTGCAAATATTTCTTGGCTCACTTCAACTCTTGACAATTTCATCAAATTGATAATCAAAATTACACATGTTATTGTATAGTCTTTGTATGAAAGGACCAAACTAGCCTAAGCATAAAAAGGATTAAAAACATGTTTCTGTTATTTATGCTTGGAAACTTTGGCGTGTGTGTATATATATATAGTTATTACACTGGTATCAACCAGCTCCGTATCTAGAATTCTGACTGCATAATTAATTTATTATCTAATAGAAGTTTTAAGCAGCCAGAATGCATCATGAAATGAAAAAGAAATGACAATTCAATCACAAGCTTCCTCATGAGAGAATAATCTATACAAAATCAAAGAAACTAATGGCCATCCTAACCAGAAAAAATAACAAGATAGAATCACATAGATACAACATAATATTTTGTAGACCACAAGACTTACATCTGAAGGTTGCAGATGTTTTGGAACGGTATAGATGCAAGCATTATGGAACTCAGCCAGGACAAAATCCATCAAATGTGGAACCTGGGAGAAACATCAAGACAAATAGACAAAACATGAATGAATTCTATTGACAATCCTACAAAATATAAATGAATTCCTGTGACAATTTCACTATATGAAAGCAACAATTCTAAGAGAAATACAGTATACCAGCATCAGATTTAGTTTGTCAATACTAACAAAAAGTTACCCACCACAACTTTACAGTTCACACATGGTCACATGCACATCTAAAACATGACTCTAGAATTACAATTTTTGGAATTATGCCAAGCCAGCATGAATAAGCAGTTTTAAATCTGCGTCTCTGCATGCAAATTAGATTGCACATGAAATCTACATAAGCATGAACGTGAAGTTAAATGAATGACTCCTTACAAGCATAAAAAAAGCCATCACATGCCAATAAAAGTAGTTCATGGCATGATCAGCCAAAACTATTTAACTGGAAAGTTAGATATATGCAAAATCGTCGGTGAGGTATAAATGATAGTTGGAAATATAGCCACCAAAACATGAACATAGTGAACCACAAAGATTGTTGCAAATAACTCTTTTTTCAAAAGGAAAAGTTGGTAATCACCTGTGAAGTAACTAGAAGAATGACGTGGCCAAAGGCGAATGCAATACTGTCAAAAATTCCAGCGGGGTCTTCACACAAGTGGACAATCTAAACATGAAAATAATGAGCACACAGCCAGAATCAACTACTACATACAAAGTAGAAGATAAAAAGAATATAATATATATGCCATATTATTGACATTGAGTTTGCATCAACATAGGTAAATATATGGAAGTTTCAAAGAAAAAGTAAATGAGCAAGAAATTACCACAATTCATAGCTTCATATATCATTCAAAGCCAATAGGTTCAATTAATATCAAGAACAATTTGACGAATGATAGTGGTAAAATTTTATTGACCAAGTACTGCAACAGTAGCAAATGCAGGGAAGACTAATAGCCCTAAACAACTATCAGCTAGATGAATATTAAAGTAGAACAATTTAGGCTACATTTGGTAAAGCAGCTTTTCACCTTCTACTGGTACGCCCGAGAAGCTACACTGTCCCAGCAAGCTATCCTAACTAGCTTTTCCAGATTCTCCCAACGTTCATGCTTCTCCTGTTCACGCATCCACAGCCTCCCTCTCGTCTCCTACCCTCGTTGCAGATCGACGAGCAGACTCCTCCTAGGCGAAGGCAAGACTCCTTTCAGCTCCCCTCCCGAAAGCTCCAGGCAGCAATTGGTGGCCGTCTATCTCTTGGCGATGAGCACGGTGACATGTGAAGATGATCGAGGGCGGCATTTCCAATGCTCTACTAACTCTCGGCCATTCCTCCTTTTGTCATTGCAAATCAACGAAGCTACTGCAACTCTCTCCTTCAGGGACCCCTCCCAAACTCTCCTGGCAGCAATCGGCGGCTGCAGATCTCCTAGCGGTGAGTCCAGTGAATTGTGAACAAGATCAGCAATTCTGGTGTTCTGCTCTCTTTTGGCGTTCATCTCTTGGCATGGTCTCTTGCTTGGATGAACAAGCTCGCCCGAAGTCAACATCCTAAAAGGTAACAACTAGTCTCGTGCTCAGCAACATCCCTCACTTGGACGAAGCTACGTTTGCGACGTCCATCACTTGGACGAAGTTGTGTTTGCAGCGTCCATCGCTTGGACAAAGATATCGGCAACATCCCTCGCTTTGACACAAAAGCAGCTTAGATGAAGTCTTGGATGAAGCTGTTGGCAGCATCCCACAATTGGACACAGCTGCTCAGCGGCATCCCTTAGACGAGAAGCTGCTTGATAGTCTCCCCTCTCAATCTTCTTAGATCAACATTATAAATAGGATCTTTAAGGATTTGATGCATGTTAATTGAAGCCTCTTAGAATTTTGATGCTTGCTATTTAAGGATTTGATGCCAAATTGTTTAGGCTGTGATGCGACCATATATTGATGTCAAATGTCATTTAAAGAATTGAATTTGAGTGTCTAGCTTCCATTGCTCTTGGCTTCCTTCAGTGCGTCCCTTGATCGTGGGCTTACCAGAAATTCAAGAAGATCTACAACAATCTTCTAATTGATTGGTATTTTCTTCACCCTTTTAGATAACAAAAATTTTGATTTGATGAATTTGAGTATATTGTTGTTTATCCTTGCATGTTTCATTTTAACATTCATATGTTAGATAAAGAATTAATTATGACTTATTTAATTGTACTTGTTTATGTTGAAGTATGCAAACAAAAATCCTAAAATTGAATAAAATTTCAAACAACTTTAATCTTTTGTGATGTTTATATTGCTGCAATTGAGAAGAATTTTCGGCCTAGTACACATTTTACTGCACAAGGATGAAAAATTATCATAGAAAGTTTTCAATAACTTCCTGGACTACAGTATGATAGAGTGAAATTAAAAAATAAATGGGATCAACTAAAAATGGATTGAAAAATATTTACTCTGATATCGAGAAGAAGAACGATCTTATATTAGCTACTGGTGTAATATTATCCTTCTAACAAAACCTTCAGCCATAGTCTCTTGTGCATTTGCTACAGTTGATAAGAATAATGAAGACTTAGTTCCCCTGAATAATTATTATGTGTCAAAGGATGTAGAAGATAATCTTCATACTATATACTGTGGAGAGTCATCTCAACAAAGCAGCAAGAGTAGTAAACGAAAGTTCGAGAGTAAAGTGGCAGACGGGATGAGAGTATAAACTCCACTGTGCAGAATTTGGAAGCCTCATCCAACTCAAGGTCCGCAAGAAAGATGAGGGTTATTGAGAAGGTTGGCATCTTCATCTATACATTAGCCCAAGATGCATTCAACAAACAAGTACAAAAAAGATTTCAACATTCAAGTGAAACCTTAATCATGAATTGTTGAAATCTGTAAAGCTTGCAAAAGTTTAGCCTCTGATAAAGAGTTTGAGCAGATTCCAAGTTAGATGTTAAATAATAACTGTTAGATGCCTCATTTTAAGATTGTTAGAAGAAATGAGAGAGAGAAAAGAAAGGGGGAAAACCCTAATGACTACATTGTAATAGCTTGGAATTAACTTACACAATAGAAACCACCTCTATATATAGAGGTTAGTACATGAAACCCTAATAGACTAATATGACCAAATTAACCCTAATAACTATTACATATTCTAACACTCCCCCTCAAGCTGGAACATACTCCAACTTGCACAGAATAAAGAAACAACAACCTAATTCAAAAGACAAGTACAAGAAGAAGACAATAACACAGGTCACAAGTAAGCTGTCGTAGAGAGCAACATAAGACGTCATAAAGAGCGATCAGCTGTCGTAGAGAGCGACGTAAGGCGTCGTAAAGAGCGATCAGCTGTCGTAGAGAGCGACGTAAGGTGTTGTAGAGAGCGATCAGCTTGTAGAAGACCTGTATAAAAGCTTGTTCCAGCTTGTAGAGATAATTTGTAGAGATACTGCACGCAGGCAGTAGAAAATAACAAGCAGCCTATAATAAGCATAGGAAGTGGCGCGCCTCGTCCATCTGCGGTCAAGACGCTGCAGGTAGAGGCAACGAAAACCCAGAGCTGCGATGACGAGGAGAGGAGAGCTTCGGCAGTGAAGGGGTGGTATGCGAAGCGTCGTCAGGAGAAGTCCTTTTGTAGCAGCATAAGGCGGCAGCGTAAGGCGGCCAGAAGAAAAAAGGCGGCGAATAGAAATCAAGCGCCGCTTGAGACTGAGGCTAGAGCAATAGACCACCACAGCAGCAATCGATGAGGCATCATCGGGCGGAGCGCGCGTTCAACCATTTCATTTCGCGTCCCGATTTTGCGTTGACTTGGTCAACTCCACTGCATCGAAACGAACGCCACGCGAGGCGTCCTCTTCACGCAGCTGCAAACGACGCCGCCTGCGTCCGGAGCCTCAGCCATCGCCGCCGGAAAACACAGAGACTCCGGAAGAACCAAGGTTCGTCGGAGCCGGAGAAGATGACAAGAGGAAGGCGGCAGAGGCGGCAAACGGGAGGCGCTGCTCTGGAAGAGAGCGTTGAAGAGGCGGCGGCTGGTAGCGAAGCGGAAGCGGGAACGGACAAAGAGCGAGCGCTGGTGAGGAGTTGGAGAAGCGCGCGTCGATGGTCTGTCGGCCGAACGGGAGAAGGAACAAAGCTTTGAGATGACGCATGAGGGAGAAGATGCGAAGGAGAAGAAGGCGGCGGAAGAGCCCGACCACCAGCAGCGATGGAGAGTCGCTAGCACAGCAGCGATGAGGAGATGCTAGGGCAGCGGGCAAGGTGAGCGGGTTAGGTTTTGCAGGTGGCGGCTGCCTCTGATATGAGCGATGGAGGCGGAAGCGTGAAGGAGAAGATGCGAACATAGCGTTCGCAGGGAAGAAACAGGGAAGCGGCGGCGCAACCTGCTCTGATACCATGTTAGAAGAAATGAGAGAGAGAAAAGAAAGGGGGAAAACCCTAATGAC
This sequence comes from Costus lasius, assembly GCA_027563935.2. Taxonomy (NCBI): domain Eukaryota; kingdom Viridiplantae; phylum Streptophyta; class Magnoliopsida; order Zingiberales; family Costaceae; genus Costus; species Costus lasius. Next base: position 105,915,890 of record CM050453.2, read on the forward strand.
TACATTGTAATAGCTTGGAATTAACTTACACAATAGAAACCACCTCTATATATAGAGGTTAGTACATGAAACCCTAATAGACTAATATGACCAAATTAACCCTAATAACTATTACATATTCTAACAAAGATAATTTATTATTATTTATGAAAATTCTATATTTATATTGGTTATTATTATTTGTGAAAATGATACATTTATATTGATTATTATTTTCTTAAGATTGTATTGGTGCTATTAATGACATGCATATAGATGCAATTATACCATCTTATGATCAACTATAATTTATAGGAAGAAAAGGTCGGCCAACCCAAAATATCTTAGTTGTATGTAATTTTAATATGCAATTCACATTTGTTTTAGCTGGATATGAAGAATCTGCTCATGATGCTCGTGTTTTGTCAAAAGCAATAAATACACCAAATTTATAATTTCCAAAACCTCCTCCATATATTCTCTAAATTTTTAAATGAATTCTCGTATGAGATCATTGCAATAATTAATTAGATTTACCTATTCAATTTGAAGGGAAGTACTATTTAGTAGATGTTGGATACTCATAAATGAGTGGGTACCTTGGCCCTTATAAAGGAGTGAGGTATTATTTGCAAGAATATCAACAAGGTCATCCACCACAAGGACTTAAAGAAGTATTTAATAAGGCATACTCCTTTCTTAAATGTGTAATTAAGAGATGTTTTGATGTGGAAGAAAAGGTGAGATGTATTACGTGATATACCCTCATTTGTACTTAAAACAAGGGTTAAGATTGTAATTGCTAAGGGTTAAAATTGTAATTGCTACAATGGCATTGTATAATTATATTAGGCAAACTACAAGCACTTATCAGATTTTTCAGGAAGGAGAGAATAATTCTACTATCATTGTGGAAAATACCTTTAAAGACCCTGAAAAAAAGAAGTTATAGGAGGGGATGCAGTGCATACTACTAATATTGATATGCTTTGCAATCAGATTGTCTGAGTTTAATGACTTGAAATGTGTAGTAAAAATACTTTGTAATATGTATGAAATCATATTTTTCCTTGTGTCGGATCAAATACATTTGATTAGTCAAAAACTTTATTTTCATTGTGAATCCGTTTATATTTTCAATACATATATAAACTTCTACTTGACAGTTGAAACTATAAGCTACTTTACCTAAACAGCTTAAAATTTTTCCTCTGGTCAAACTAGCTCCAGCCGCAATCTATCCCTTAATCAGCTTGAATCACTTACGAGGCTATGCCTCTTGCACGAGAAGCCAGCAAACAATCGTGGAAGTAGGAATCAAGGAGTTTATATGCAGAATTTATGAAAAATAAGATTACCTACAATTAGTTGAGAGATTACTTAGTAGTTTACTAAAACCCACAGTTGGTGATAATACTGCTACTGATGCATACCTAAGAAAATTATTAGCAATGCCTACAAGAAACTACTTGAACTTTTGACAATCTAAGAAAAAGTTTAACAGTAAGAACACGAAAACTAATCAACTTCATCTACTATTAGATTGTTAACTTGGTATTGCTGTACATTACGCATCACATCATTTTTGTCATTTAGTTTAACCATTATAATCCCCACTGATGCTAATTTATTATTATCATCAAACTTTATGGATTGTCAACTTAAACATGTAAGCTACTGAATAGTTTTTATACCTTGCTTGGACGTGAAAAAGAATATTCTTTCTCAGAATTCACCGTTCAATTAGAATTCACCGTTCAATTTTATTATTCAGTGGTTAACCCAATAGATGAATTATAAAACATAGATATGAGATGCATAGTCAATCTAGAACCTGCCTATGCTGCTTTCTTGTTGGACTAGACCATTAGTTATTCTCCTACTGAATATGTGAGGCTACGCATAATCTGGAGAAATCAAGTCTGTCAATTTAAATTCAGATTATATAGATATTGGGATATTTAGGGCCAAACACCGTCCAATCAAACCTAACAAAAGGTCAGGAACCACAGAAGATTAGAAGACGATCCAGAACAATAACTATACCTGATCTACTTAACAGTCTTGTCTTGTTAACAGCTGTTGACGAGTGATATCATCCATATAAAAAAGATACAAAACCGCCACTACAAATTTTTAAATGTATAATATAAGCATATTCATGAGATAAGCATGATATTATTGTTTGAAATTTTTAACGAAATAAATACTTGTAAGCATGCTAGTGTTTATATTTGTGCAAGGTAATGGAAAGAGCAAGGGAAGAGCAGGAAATAGAGAGTAATATATATCAAAGAATTAACAAGGAAAAGATGCAACTGAGATGAGAAAATATGGTGTTTAGTGCGAAGAAGGATCAGGAGATTGGTTTGGTAAATGGTTGATACAAGGGATAAGACCTTATGGTTCTGATTGCAAGAAAGGAACCCAACTTCAAATTATTTTTCTACAAACAATTATTTTGTGGCATGATCATATTCTCATTTGTTAAAACAATAATTCTGACTTTGATTAAGGTGAATATTGACAGAAGTTAGGCCTCTCAAAATTATGAGCATTAATTTCATTACTCACACCTAAAATTTTGTTGATAAATTATTCAAATTATGAATTGTCATATTTCTTTTGTCGAGAAATTCAATATGAGAAGAATAGGTTCAATTGAGTGAATCTGCTAAGAATGTTCCATAAATACATTGACAATTAGCATATAACACGACTATCAAATGCTTAAGAACAGGACCTAATGTATGAGAAAGCAAAAAAGGATAAAAACTCCAGAATTAAGAACTACAAATTGAGATTTTTATAGAAATTCTCAGGAATCAGGATAAGCAAGTGAATTACCTTCTTTGCAAACAAAATCTGTGAGATGGGGCTGGGACAGGAAGGATCATTCAGAATTTTGACGAGTGCTTGTGCTTTTGCTCTGTATGGAGTAAAAAGAAACAAAATCTGTAAAGAATTACAACAACATATAATTATAAAAGGAAACACAACAAAAAAAGTTTATCAATGAGAAACAGTAGCATCCCAACTAAGTAAAATAAATGTGTGAAAGCAATCAAAGCACTCATCCGTGACAAGGATGCCAAACATATATACTACATAAGTGAAAAGGAACATAAAACTGCATCCAAATAGTACCGTTGAGGTAAAAGCAAGTGAACGGAAAGTTTTCTATGGAAAAAACAAAATCAGTTCGTGATCAGATATAATGCACGCATGGTATTCATATTTTTGCAAAATAATTCAATAATATTCGCCTATTGTATAATAATTTAATGTGCGACTATAAATTCATTTAGCATAGGTTACGTGTTGGAATTACTTCTAATATATATTGGTTATTTCATAATTCAATTATTCCTGTTTTGTCTCTATTGTACCATTTCTCATCTCAATATATATTTAAGAGATTAGGTAAAGAGATTTCAACTCTTTCACTTCCCACAGAAGCATCATAGCTTGGAACATCCTTCCTGTGATAAATCTTGTCTTCTGGTCTGTCAACTTGTCTGAGAGGATGCAAATTAGGCAAGCGTCATGATATTTAACTTTTCTTATGGTTCTCATAGTCCATAATATGAATCCTTTTCGTTCATTCTAATATTTGTGGGTTTTAATCCTTTGGTTAGTCATTTAGCACAATGGAATTTTTTTCAATAACGTCAATCTAGTTGTTTGAAAAGGATGACAGTAGAAATAAGTTTCATTATTAGTAAATATAAAATAAAAAATAATTGTATATGATAATATTATTCAATTTATATTATTGTTAAAAAAACTATTTCCTTTTTCTTTTTCTTAAGTTTTTTCTTCCATGAGTTTGATACTACCAATTTTATACAACGAATATCATATAGTAACTTAATTTTGATATTGAAACCTCGAATTAAGGACATTAAATGGTAACTCAGCTACGCAAGCTATATTAGACTCATATTTCACTAACTTCATCATTCACCGACCACTTTCTCTAATTCAATACTATCATAAACAAGGCACTTTTGTTTCCTTGATTACATTAGGACATTCATTATATAATACAAACAAATAGGGAGCAAATATATTGTGATATAAGCATATTAAACTTACATTATGCATTAAGTGCATAATATCTTATGAAACATTCAAATATTGTATGAATCATAGAGTTAACACTCGAAAAAAAATTAAGTTAAACCAATTTAACACATGTAACTAATTTTTACTAATTAATTAGGTTGTGGAAACTTATAATCGCCCCTAACCATTCTTAGCTAGAAAAACAAATCTAATATTCTTGACTATACATCTTTACTTCTCTATGAAAAAGGTCACATTATATATGGCACAGGTTTTATACCTTCCTACTCATTTTCTGCCTCTGAGAAAATTCAAATTTTCCAATTAAAACAATTAGTAATAATAAAATTACGAATTCAACTTAAACATTTTCGATGACTGTTAAAGAAAACATGGAAATGCAAACGAAACTGTAAAAAACAAATGATAGAAGCAAAAGAGGCAAGTAACGAACTTAATAAACGATAAGTAGCGTCCATCACCTGACATTCTCTACAGTTCCAGTTATTTGCTTTAGATTTTTAATGATCTGCCTCCCACATCTATCAAGTTCCTGCCCATGAGGAATGAATTAAATAATTTGCTGCTAAACCATACTTCTCAAGGAAAATATTGCATGGGATCCTTCTGAGAGATAAGATTGAGGAATAACTAAGTCAACTAGTAAAATGTAATTAAAATATAGCATCAGACAGTGAAACCAGGTAAATTTATATTGTCAATGATTGACTACCTTCTGAGAGATAAGATTGAACGTCTTAGATACTTCATTGTATAGTTTTTTTCTATTAGCCTCCGCTTTCAAAGCACCATGAGCTGCCAAAACTTTGATCCCTGCCATCTCATTTAGTCATATATAGAATTGAGTATAGAATCGTTGAAAAGTAAACTGTAGTCTTTTCACTTTTAAAAAACAATGCAGTTTACAGCAGAAATAATAAACCAATTCTTGCGCTAAAACAAGAAAGAACTCTGTTGTAGAAGTGAAGCATAAAGATACGACAAACATCCAGTTGCAAGCAGTCAAACTTTTCTCTTGACAACAGGTGGAGGAAAATTTTCCTTACATCAATATTTAATAGTGCAGTTATCAAGGGCACAGACACTGGTAATTTACGAATACAACAAATTAAACAAACTAGCCATGCAGTCTACCGGTCTACCCAACCACACCGAAGCAGAACTTCTAATTCATATCTTAGCATAAGCAATGTAATTTACCCAACAGGCTTAACCTCACTTCACTTGAAACTCTTTGATTCTGCCCTATTGGAATGCCGTATCACTGTGGCAACAGAACGAAATCTTCTCACTTGGTTGATATTTTTATTGGTTTCACACATGGTTAGCTTGTTTTAATAAGTGTGACTAAGGTTTCATACTCCATAATTCGCATATTCAGTATCAATTTCAAGTATCCAGAGGCTAAAAAGGCAATAAAAGGAATCTTTCCAAACAACTTCAACTGAGTAGCAGTGTATTCTAGCTCTCCCCAGTCTCCTCTCCTCTCCCGTCACCACTACCTTTCTTTTCCTCTAAGCACTGCCTTCTTTACATCTCTTCTCCCTGCTCTCATTTCTCACCCGCCACACCCTTCTCCCACAACTGCACCTCCCTTCAGTCATCTTCACACACCGACCGCCCATCCTGAATCTTTCCAAACAGTTTCAACAGAGAGAGTATCAGTGTATTCGAGTTCTCTCTAGTCTCCTCTCCTCTCCCATCACCACTACCTTTCTTTTCCTCTAAGCATTGCTTTCTTTACATCTCTTCTCCCTACTCTCATTTCTCACCCACGACACCCTTCTCCCATAACTGCACCTCCCTTCAGTCATCTTCACACAACGACCACCCATCCCTCTTCTCTACAAGCATTGCCACCTGCACAAGGCTTACTCTCCTTGTGACGGTCACTTTTTACATAGGCGCCTTTTTCTTTGGAATATGTAATTTTACATTCAAAACCTAACTGTAGATCTCTCAACATCTCCTCGTGGATCTAGTAAATATCTCCAATGAGGGACCCTCTCTCTAGCTCTCTACTACTTTTGATACCGTATTCAAGTTCAACAATATAAAATTAAGTCTCTTTGCTACTTTATTGATTCCCATGAGAATCAGTCCGGTTCACTAACAATGCCCCCGGATGAATAACAGGCTTGTCCCCAAGGCTAGGGACAAGGCTATCCACAAACTCTGGAAATTGCTCTTGAACAACTTCCACGTCCTCCAAAGTAGCTTCCTCCTTCCCTTTTATGGTCCAATGTATTAGCCATTGCGCCACAGATTCGTCGCCACGAAGAATGCTTCTAGATGCGATAACTACCTCAGGAACAACTTCTTGTTCCTTGTTCGGGTAGCTCAGCTTCTAAATCATCAGGTAGTTCAGATTCAGCCTCCTTGAACCCCCATGCTCTTTTTAATTAAGCCACATGGAACACAGGATGGATCCGAGAGTGAACTGGTAGAACTAAACGATAAGCCATGCTTCCCACTCTTTGATAAATGCGATAAGGTCCTCCACCCACGCAATTTAACATACACTAGTTCTCCTGTCGCAAAGGTTATATTCTTTCGATGTACATTAGCGAATGTAACCATCCTTTGTTGAGCCCTCCACAGATTGTATTTGAGCTGTCGTATAATTTCATCCCTATCCACCAACTCCCGTTCTACCGCTTCCATGATTGTCTCTCCCAAAATATAACGATGAAGCGTCGGAAGAGGACAACCATAGATTATCTCAAAGGGAGTTTGGAAACTGGTATTATACCAATGCTCTGTCTAATGCAGCCACCTCGCTCATTCCTTGCCTATTCTGATGCAAAGTAGCGAAGGTAGGTTTCAAAACATCTATTTAACACTTCTGATTGCCCATTTGTTTCTGAATGATAGAAAGAACTCATTGCCCATTTGTTTCTGAATGATAGAAAGAACTCATTTTAAGTATCGTGTCTTGCATCTTGAAGATTTTTGACCAAAAATGGCTAATGAAGACCGGATCCCTATCACTAGTAATCGAATGTGGAACCCCATGCAATCTCACAATTTCCTTCACAAACAATTCACTACTATCCTAGCCAAAAAGGAATGCTTGAGAGCTAGGAAATTCTCATATTTAGATAACCTGTCTACCACTATTAAAATGGCATCCACCCCTTTCGATTTTGGAAGCCTAGTAATGAAATCTATGGCAATATCATCTCATACCCATGTTGGAATAGGAATAGGCTGCAAAAGACCAGCAAATGAAGATGTTTGATATTTTTGTTTCTGACAGTTCTGAAACCAATTTGTACACATCTCTCTTCATCCTAATCAAATAAACATTATCTGCTAGCCTCCTATAAGTGTGATACGCCCCTGAATGACCTCCTATAGGAGTGTAATCACACTCCTTGAGTTGTGTTGTTACCCATGTAGATTTGGCCAGTAGTACCACCTAAGGTTGTCAAGATTGAAATCCTGTAAGGATTGAAATCCTACCTAGGAACGATAAAGACTTTATAGGATCGGATCATAAGATCCTACCAAATCACTTAACATATATTTATCTAATTAGACTTGAAAGTATAAAAAATATTCTAAAAAATAATAAGAAATAAAAAAATAAATATATATCAATCTATATATATATATATATATATATATACATATATATATATACAGATATATATATATACATATATATATATACACATGTATATGTATATGTATACACATGTATATGTATATGTATACACATGTATATGTATATGTATACACATGTATATGTATAGTATATGTATGTATATGTATATGTATATGTATGTATATGTATATATATATATATATATATATATATATATGTATATGTATATACACGCTATTATTCAAATGTATTAATTGTATAGTATAAAATAATGAAATTGAATATTTGTAAGATGATGAAAGAGACAAGTTTATAAAAGATGGATATAATAAAGGTGTACAATGAAACTAGAAACAACAAAGGCAAAATAAAGACAATAAATAAAAGTATAAAAAATGATGAAGATAAAGGTATACATTATAATGACAATGACAAAGATTACAAAGTTTATTCTAATAAATAATTAAAGTAGACAAATATAGTTGTAGATGTTAACAAGTTTTAAGTTGACGAATGTTGGTTAACGAAAGAACAAATGTTGATAATTAAAGATGAGAAATTGCATCCCATCAATTAAAAACATTTGACATAATAGATTATTGATTTTTAGTATAATATGAACTTATTTTACCTATTAATTTTGGATCGAGTATACTCAGATTTTGAGATCATAAGATCCTACATTCGTTCTGGAATAGTTTGTCTAATTTGGGTCATAGGATCGGAAGACCCTAAGACCCGCAATACATTTTTGACAACATTGGTACCACCTGACCTTTGTAGAACAATCTATCCTTGACCATTTCAAATGGGGTTGGTTTATGTGGTTGCTACCCCAAATTTGTGATAATTCTTTGCAAAGTCGGGTCTCCTTGTACTTCCGCATGAATAGCCTTTGAGTCTAACTATATAGGTTTGGAAATTGTGCAACGCTCTGATTGTTCAAGAAGTCTGGACAATGCATTGGCTGCCGATTGTCTTACCCTGGTTTGTAAATCACTTTCATATCATATCCCAACAGTTTAGCTAACTAATTTACTGTTAGGGGTGGTGATGTGTTGTTCAAACAAATGGCGTCAGGCTTTTTGATCTATAAGCACCTTGAATTTGCACCCTAGCAAGTAGGGCAGTCAATGCTGATTGCCAAGACTAGTGTCATTAGTTCCTTCTCATAGGTAAATTTGGCCAAATTTCCTTCTGATAAAACCTTGCTAAAATAGGCTATTGGTTCCCCTTTTTGCATGAGAATCACGCCGATACCCCTTCCTAATGCATCGCATTCAATAATAAAATCCTCATTAAAGTTGGGTAACCCAAGCACCGGTGTTGTTGTTATTACCTCCTTCAGTCCATCAAAAGCAACTTGAGCCGTGGGACCCTATTGAAATGCTTCCTTTTTTAGGAGCTTGGTTAAAGGCTGAGCAATCTTCCCATAATCTTGGATGAATCTCCTATAGTATACGAATAGGCCCAAAAACCCACGCACCTCTCGGACTGATTTGGGGACCGGCCACTGTCTCACACAAAAAACTTTTTTGGGGTCCATAGCAACTCCTCCAAGATGAATGATACAACCCAGAATGAATGATACAACTGAGATACTCCACCTATCTTTGTCCAAAATTACATGTCTTTGTTTGCAACCAACTGATTGTCTTGTAGGATACTTAAAGCAATTTTAAGATGGTCCAAGTGACATTCCCAAGATGGAGTATACACTATTATATCATCAAAGAACACTAAAATGAATCTTCGTTAGGACGAAAAATATTATTCATTACCGCCTGAAATATGGCCAGAGCATCATCACCTGGAACTCAGTGTCCCGAACAAGTTTTGAATGTTGTCTCGTAGATATCTTCTCGGTTTACTCTTATCTGACGATACCCTACACGCAAATCAATTTTTGAGAAATATTTCGCACCAAACTCCTCGTCAATTAGTTCCTCAATAACCAGGACAAGGAATGGTTATATGATTAAGGGCCCTATAATCGACATAGAATCTCTAACTATCATCTTTCTTGTGCAACACTCTGATTGTTCAAGAAGTCTGGACAATGCATCGGCTGCCCGATTGTCTTACCCTGGTTTGTAAATCACTTTCATATCATATCCCAACAGTTTAGCTAACTAATTTACTGCTAGGGGTGGTGATGTGTTGTTCAAACAAATGGCGTCAGGCTTTTTGATCTATAAGCACCTTGAATTTGCGCCCTAGCAAGTAGGGTAGTCAATGCTGATTGCCAAGACTAGTGTCATTAGTTCCTTCTCATAGGTAAATTTGGCCAAATTTCCTTCTGATAAAATCTTGCTAAAATAGGCTATTGGTTCCCCTTTTTGCATGAGAATCACGCCGATACCCCTTCCTAATGCATCGCATTCAATAATAAAATCCTCATTAAAGTTGGGTAACCCAAGCACCGGTGTTGTTGTTATTACCTCCTTCAGTCCATCAAAAGCAACTTGAGCCGTGGGACCCTATTGAAATGCTTCCTTTTTTAGGAGCTTGGTTAAAGGCTGAGCAATCTTCTCATAATCTTGGATGAATCTCCTATAGTATACGAATAGGCCCAAAAACCCACACACCTCTCGGACTGATTTGGGGACCGGCCACTGTCTCACACAAAAAACTTTTTTGGGGTCCATAGCAACTCCTCCAAGATGAATGATACAACCCAGAATGAATGATACAACCGAAATACTCCACCTATCTTTGTCCAAAATTACATGTCTTTGTTTGCAACCAACTGATTGTCTTGTAGGATACTTAAAAGCAATTTTAAGATGGTCCAAGTGACATTCCCAAGATGGAGTATACACTATTATATCATCAAAGAACACTAAAATGAATCTTCATTAGGACGGAAAATATTATTCATTACCGCCTGAAATATGGCCAGAGCATCATCACCTGGAACTCAATGTCCCGAACAAGTTTTGAATGTTGTCTCGTAGATATCTTCTCGGTTTACTCTTATCTGATGATACCCTACACGCAAATCAATTTTTGAAAAATATTTCGCACCAAACTCCTCGTCAATTAGTTCCTCAATAACCAGGACAAGGAATGGTTATACGATTAAGGGTCCTATAATCGACATAGAATCTCTAACTATCATCTTTCTTGTGCAACACTCTGATTGTTCAAGAAGTCTGGACAATGCATCGGCTGCCCGATTGTCTTACCCTGGTTTGTAAATCACTTTCATATCATATCCCAACAGTTTAGCTAACTAATTTACTGCTAGGGGTGGTGATGTGTTGTTCAAACAAATGGCGTCAGGCTTTTTGATCTATAAGCACCTTGAATTTGCACCCTAGCAAGTAGGGTAGTCAATGCTGATTACCAAGACTAGTGTCATTAGTTCCTTCTCATAGGTAAATTTGGCCAAATTTCCTTCTGATAAAACCTTGCTAAAATAGGCTATTGGTTCCCCTTTTTGCATGAGAATCACGCCGATACCCCTTCCTAATGCATCGCATTCAATAATAAAATCCTCATTAAAGTTGGGTAACCCAAGCACCGGTGTTGTTGTTATTACCTCCTTCAGTCCATCAAAAGCAACTTGAGCCGTGGGACCCTATTGAAATGCTTCCTTTTTTAGGAGCTTGGTTAAAGGCTGAGCAATCTTCCCATAATCTTGGATGAATCTCCTATAGTATACGAATAGGCCCAAAAACCCACGCACCTCTCGGACTGATTTGGGGACCGGCCACTGTCTCACACAAAAAACTTTTTTGGGGTCCATAGCAACTCCTCCAAGATGAATGATACAACCGAGATACTCAACCTATCTTTGTCCAAAATTACATGTCTAACTGATTGTCTTGTAGGATACTTAAAGCAATTTTAAGATGGTCCAAGTGACATTCCTAAGATGGAGTATACACTATTATATCATCAAAGAACACTAAAATGAATCTTTGTGAGGACGAAAAATATTATTCATTACCGCCTGAAATATGGCCAGAGCATCATCACCTGGAACTCAGTGTCCCGAACAAGTTTTGAATGTTGTCTCATAGATATCTTCTCGGTTTACTCTTATCTGATGATACCCTACATGCAAATCAATTTTTGAGAAATATTTCGCACCAAACTCCTCGTCAATTAGTTCCTCAATAACCTGGACAAGGAATGGTTATACGATTAAGGGCCCTATAATCGACACAGAATCTCTAACTATCATCTTTCTTATGCACCAAAATAACCGGACTAGAATAAGGACTTAAGCTTGGCTGAATGACACCTGCTATTAGCATATCTTGTATTAGCCGTTCCATCTCATCTTTTTGGTGGGAACAAGGCTCACTCAACAAATACCTATGTATCCAAATTCAAATGCTTTTGTAGTTGGGATATTTGAAGTGCCGATACTTCATGATTTAGGTCCCTCTCTTGATAGGTACTGTCGACTGCTCATAAGACCCCCCAAAACTCCACAGTGCCTTCTTGCTCCAAGGTCTTTAATGGTGCTGGACAGCGAACTAGGGATGGATCTCCACTGATAATCAATATTCGACTTTCTCTGTCACATCTAAAAACACCCCTATTAATTTTTTTTCTTATTTCGGGGTTCTAGGATTGTCTACCTAGAGCGGGTAGGACTAAGCGGTGCTATCTCAAGGCGCAGAAGGAAAAACTAACCCACTCCCTAAACCTGGCTGAGCGAATCAGCCTCACAGTAGTGTCACACACCCAAACCAAATTCTCTTTTTGTTTCTTTTTTTTTCTTTTATTTCTTTTTGTGATTAACCCCTTTTCTTTCCTTTACATCCCTTCACACATAAATATAAGTTCTCACAAACTCTCTTCCCAATACAAGCCACTAGGAGATAACAAGTGTGAGTTAAGGGTATTAAAGTACCCCAAAGCAATAGCTAACTTGGCAAGCAAGCAGCACAACACAACCAATTCTCAGCATGCATCTCACACAGCATTTAACCATCACAGCACAGGTATAATTCAGCATCGCATAACTATATATCACAACAAAGGAAATCAGAGTAGAAACCATAAAAAACATAGGGAATCCGGGGCACGACCACAATATATCAACAATAATCGAGGCTCGACTTGACCAAAAACTATCAACAACTTGGCAAGCAAGCAGCACAACACAACCAATTCACAGCATGCATCTCACAGTATAATTCAGCATCACACAACTATATATCACAACCAAGAAAATCATAGTAGAAACCATGAAAACCATAGGGAATCCGAGGCACGACCTGGCCACAATATATCAACAATAATCGAGGCTTAACCTGGCCAAAAACTATCAACAACTTAGGCAAGCAAGCAGCACAACACAACCAATTCACAGCATGCATCTCACACGGCATTCAACCATCACAGCACAGGTATAATTCAGCATCTCATAACTATATATCACAACCAAGGAAATCAGAGTAGAAACCATGAAAACTATAGGAAATCTGAGGCACGACCTAGCCACAATATATCAACAATAATCGAGGCTCAACCTGCCAAAAACTATCAACAAGAGGCAAGGCGCGACATGGCCACAGACATGAACATCAAAGGGGGGCGACCTGGCCCAAATGGCAGCATACATCTATTAAATAACAAGGAAAATCAGCTCCCCAAAATCCAATAAAACCAACCAGATATAAGCTAGAAATGAGCAACTCAGTTGAACACCAACATCAGCCAACTCTCGGCTAGAAAATAGGCAGCATGTGAAGAAGACCAATGTAGCAATATAAGACCAATGGCCACGCTTCCATGTGCCAGGCTCGATCTCACGTGTTGGCATGCTTCCGCACACCAAGACCCGTAATCCCTAGCCCACGCACATCAGATCGTGGTTTAGACCACAGACCGGCCATCGGAACTCGACCACCATGTCCTACTCAAAAAGAGACACCCGGTAGACGTGCAACATAATCTCATCATCAGGCGGCTTATTGCGTCAGTCTGCTCAATCCCACTCTCGAGAGAGCCAACTCACTAATGGAGCTATGTAGAAGAGGCTCGTTCATAGCATCCAGCTGTCGTGTCAATCGGTGACTAAATAAGTGGAAGGATCTCCAACATGATAGATCGGTCTATCCATGGACTCAGCCACATCCCAGACAGGCCCAGTGCTAGTCACGGACAATCACATGTATGAAATCTATATGTCAAAACGAGCCCATATCCGTATGATCTCCGTCCAAGGGCGGGACGTGATCATCTGATACGATCCTAACAAGATCTGGGGTCGCTCATGCATCGGGTGCATCTTCATATACTTATACTTTTGGCCCCAGTCAACATGGTTCGCTCCCAAAGTTTCAAGCCAAGTCATGCCTAAAATCAAATCAACTCCTAAATAGAAAAGATATCCCTCAAGTGTAGTCGTGTACTCTCCCAAGGAAACTATTAGTTTTGCCGGTGCTTGAACCTTCCCCCAATCACCAAAACAAACCCCATAGGTTGGGGTAGGTGCCAGTGTCCATCCTTGCTCTCGCACCAACCGATCTGAAACGAAATTATGTGATAGGATTCAAAGATTGAATCCTCCCTCAAGCCGCCTCAGCGACGAGTTACTCTCTGTATAGACCAAAACAAGATAAAAACCTAGCTTCCCTCTCTTTCTCTCACCCCCCTTACAAAAACCTCTCAACTTCCCCCCGGGCTTGGGCTAAGACCCAGTCTTTATTCCACTCCTAATGTAGATATGCGGCCCAGTCTATAACAGATGTCTCCTTCTTTAAGAAGTCTTGTCTGCAAGACTTGTGTCAAAGGCTGGCAATCGCCTGCGTCCGCCCTCCGCAACCAAACTAGTATCCTCCATCGCTCTTCTCTCATCAGCAAGGTCACCGTCCTCATCCTATGCCAAAATCATGAGTTGCAAGTTCTTGTTGGCGCAGCGATGCATCGGGTGGTAGGGCTGATAAATCCTTTTCTTGTTTGGTCTTAAAATCTTTGTAAGAAAGGTATCTTCCTCCTCGGTTCTTATTGGTTGTATGACTTCCCTCCGAAGCCCTACGACTGATATCATCGCTAATTGGTGGTTGAGGTCGGCTGTCCACAACTATACTAGCCTTGGGCGAAGTGGTGTTCCCAAACTTGTCTTTCACAGTCATGTTAGCTCCCCCTAAATAATTCCACTCTATCCTTGGGGCCGTCGGTTGTGGAAATATACCTGGCGTGTAATGAAATTCTCATCCTCTCTTCTACTGTTCCTTTGGTGGGTCTACTAATACTTTCCTTGCCAGTTAGAACACCTTCAAAATTTCTCGCCATTTGTATCGCTTTCCTCACCGTGGGCGAGCTAAAAGTACGCACCCACCTCCTAATCTCCTCCTGCAATCCAATGAGAAAGTAGCTCATATACTACGACGGGGGCAGTCTGGGGAGTTTAGCTGCCAACCCTTCGAAAGTTTCTACAAATTTATCTACCGACTTATTGCCTTGTTCCAACGATGCCAACATCTCATAGGGATTCGCTGCACTGCACTCGCTGAACCATTCAATCATTTCATCCTTCAAGGCTTCCCACGTAATATCCGGTTTCATTTTGCGAATCCAACTAAACCAATGCACTGCCGCTCCTTCCATGCTCACAAAAGCCCAAGAGATATGCTGTGCGTTGAGGATTCCTTGCACATTGAAGTATTGCTCAGCACTCAAGATCAAACCAAGAGAGTCCATCCCATTAAAAGTGGGTAACTCCACTTTGTGACACATCAATCGCCGCTCGTTGTTAGGTATTCCCTAGTCATCAAAGGTCATCGCCCCTTGTTCCTCTTCCGACCTCCTCATAATTTCTTCCCCATGGTTATTCCACCCATCCCTTCCAGTCCCCGCTACCGGCTCCCATCGTGGCCATGAACCACCCTCCTCCGGTACTAGTATGGGCTCATCCCTCTAATCACTCGTTAAAACTTGAATGGGAGTAGACCTCCTGTGCTCTCATAGAGGTGGGGTAAAAAGGTCAATGTTCCCCTCAGCCATTTTCCCTTTCATGAATGTGGCAAACATCTCTTTCAACTCTCGCATGTTTTCTTTTAATATCCTTCTATCCTCTTTGGTTGCTCGCATCCTCTCTTCATTCGTCGTCATCTCCGTCCGCCATTTCTCTTCACCGGCCAGAAACTCCGCCAAGTATTTCTTCAAGACTTCACAACACGCTTCTGACCGAGTCGCTGCCATCTCCTTCAATCCCCCGTTTCATGCCCGAGAGTGTGTGCCTGCTCTCTGACAGCAAATCCTGCTTCCGCGTCACACGGCCAACTCCAGCCGCTTCCCACTTCTGTGTCGCATAGCCACCAGCCTTCTCCCGCTTCCGTGTCACACAGTGAACTCCATCCGCCTCCCAGTTCCGTCGATGCTAGTCCCTTATGCTCGCCAAGACCTTAGAAGCTATTACCGCTAGCTGCTGCCACCGGCAGAAAGGAAGCCCACACCAAAACCTATCATCGCCTTCCTCCTTACACGACCGATTACGCGCTCCAATGTTGCTGCCGGCGGAAGAACTTCTTCCACAAGGTGTCACTGCCGGCTGAAAAGGACCCAAAATCTACAATCGCCACTTCTTTCTTCCCGACGCAACTTCTTCTGCCTACTGTCGTAACTTCTCCCGCAAGGGTCGCTGCTTGCTAAAAAGAACCTCGCTCCAAATGCCGCCAACACCTTCTCCTACGCGAACGAGAGCATACGATCGACGCCGCTCTCTTTCGCTGTCGTCTTCCGCCAGTGCATGATGCAGCCGTCTGTCGCACAAACAGTGCCACGCGAATAGAGCTACATGTGCGCTGCTCCGTGGTTCTCCGCCAGATGCCCCCTCGCCAAATATGCTGCCGCCGCCGACGAAGCTGCGACGTCATCTCCTTACCGCACTCTATCCTCCTCCCCTCGTTTTGTTCCGCCGAAATCTTCTGTCACTTGCCTCGATCGAACACCGCCCAGTATCTAGCGGCAATCAAGGTAAGTCTCCTCTATGCGAAAACATCTACCCGCCCACGTGGATCCAGTAGGTCAGACCACTGATAAGATTCAAAGATTGAATCCTCCCTCAAACTGCCTCAGTGACGAGTTCCTTTCCGTAGAGACCAAAACAATATAAAACCATAGCTTCCCTCTCTTTCTCTCACCCTCCCCCTCCTAATGTAGATATCTGGCTACTCACTCCACTATCAATTAAGATGACCGATGGCACCCCATTAATGTGACCTTTAAGCCTCATTGTACGAGGGCCCAATATGCCTCCGACCGAATATAATGATAGCTTCATTACATGGCACTCTAGAGCCCATTGATCTGGACTTGCAGTAACCTCCTCTAGACCTACGTCCACTCCATCACCCCTATCTGCCTCCTCATCTTTGATTACAAGTATAAGACGAAAGCTCTTATTGCCGCATTGATGCATTGGAGTGTATGGTTGATCACAGCGAAAATATAAGCCTTTTTTCCTCTTGTTAATATAGTCTTAGTATGACATTGTCCGTCCATTCCTTGTGCAATCTGCTGAATTCGAACTGACAGCCGAAGGTCTCTGGGTGTTTCCATCTTTTGTGTTAAGTTTGTGTTGAAGCATAGCACGCTTGACCCCTCCTAGAGACTGATGTGGTGGGGTGACATATAATGGGCTTAGTAGTAAAAAGATAAATATGTATGTGCTTCAAGATAAAAACCAAAACTACCATGCACTAGAAACAAGTTATGAGGCCATTTTAACAAGAAGTGCAAGATGTTGCAAGAAGGGATTTCACCTTGCGTCTTTTGAGGGTCCTTTCCCATTGAAGGTTTAGAGGGGCTAAGCATTACAAACAATCATACATTTGGATCCATAGAAGCCATGGATTCATACTACAATTTCAAATGTCAAGGGGGAGGCTAGTCCTCACAAGTTCCCTTGCTAATAGTGTGCATGGGGAGAGGGAGAGGGTTGGCTTCCTTGCTAATAGTCCTCACAAGTTCCCTTGCTAATAGCGGCACAAGCACCTAAGAGAAGAGTTGATGGCACAATGATAGGTCTCACAAGTGCACGGTTTCTATTGCAGTAGTCAAATATCGTCCCAAGGGAACGAGGTGTCAAATACCGACTTCTAGTGTCATTGATAGCTAGACAATCTAAAGTAAGAATTGAAAAATCTAAACTAAGCTAGAAGTATCGACTCAAGAAATCAACTAGTAGGGAAAATTACAGTTTTACAAATATTCGGGACCACAGGTTTCGCCACGTTGAATGAATAATGTAAAACATTGAATCATAATTTAGGAAATAGAAAACAGACTAACTTCTCTCGAAGCATAATCTGACAGTAAATCACTTAAGGTGATCAATCCTATTGTACGGATTACCTTCTCGCGAAGCGTAATCCGGTGCTTACTTAAGCTAATTTCCTACTCTGGTAGCAAAACTAACTTAAGAAAGACTCAATGGGCTCTATGATAATCGTAAGTCCTCGAGTGACTTTGAACGACTCTCGTAATTCAAGTCACAAGTTCAAATGGGCAGTCGAGTGTTACGATTCACCTCTCGGTTCTTCTCGTAACACTTAACACATATTAATGTTTGGTTAAAACATAAATACGCAATAAACACACCACATTTAAATAAGTCAATTTACTAAAAGGTATCACTGAGATTCATAAAAGATGTTTACATGTCATAATTTGTCCAACGAGCTACGCCCAAGTCCCGAACTAGGGTTTTACGATAAAAAATACATCGTTTATCAACTAAAACCCAAGAAAATGTATTCGAAAAGAGGGGAAATTACAAATCAAGGGTAGGAGACGATGAATCTTCAGTATTCTTTCGAAAGCCCCAAAGAAATCCGTCAAATCAAGCCTCGAACAAGCAAAATCACTACTTTTCTCCCTAGGTCGTCTCTCTCCAAAGTTTGACCCCTATAACCGCCCAAAAATCCTCTTTTTATAGTTCATTCTCTTCCCTAGGCAGTTAGAAAGTTTCCCTTAAAATTTCAGCAAATTCCGACTTCAGAATCATCCAAATCGGGCGAAAAACTATCGAAAGGTTGAATCTGGCGGCAACTGTCACGGGTGTGATGGCCATCACGGCCTGGCCGTGATGGGTTCTGGAACTTGCGACGAAGTAAGCACAGCCGTGATGGGAGGAACGGGTAGGCTGTCATGCTACGTTACCGTCATGCTACCTTGTTATTCAACAAGATCAAGGATCTAGGAAACAATTTCTTCATAAGCTATAATATATTACGTTACCGTCATGCTACCTTGTTCGAGAGCTGCTAAATGTTCGTAAGCGGACGTAGCAGGAAATTCACTATATCACTGCACTATCTTCTCCTTAAACACCAGCCAAGATAAGCTAGGTCTCCTTCTCTTCAGTCATCTAAACCAATGGCTAGTTTGGCCTTCCATCCTAAAGAAGGCCATGGGGATTTTATATTCATCTAGTGTGCCCTCGATTTCAAAATGAGCTCTACGCATGCTAACCACCTAACTGAGTCGGTTCCATCAAATCCCGGTAACTCGATCCTCCTGTGTATTCATCTCCCGTCATTCCACCCCATAGTCTCTGTCCAGATCTCCTGAGCGAAAGTTACCTCCTCGTCTGCCATCACCCTGGGAATTAGGACCATGATGACCTAAGCCAAAGTCCTGGGGAGACCACTGCTCCTCATGAGCTGGAGGTGGCCAGCAAGGTTCATTCCATGTTTTGAGGAACCCATAAGCTTCCTCGATTCTACCGCCACTGTGCGAAGAGCCACCAACCACAAACGAAAAGGTGGTAGATCAGGTCTCTTCTCCTTAGTCATCTCAGTCAATAAAGATCTCATACCATCTAGTGCACTATGATCCATCTCCGCTTGGTGTCGATTGATCCATAATAGATCCTCTATATGACGTCAACCCAACTCAGACAATTCATCGCATTGTTGTCTGCGCTCTTCTACTGCCAATAGCTCTAAACACTTGTCCTCGCTAGCTGATTGTAGATCTGCTTGAATGGTGGCAACTGTGCTTTGCACTTCCCCCATCGATTTTTTCAACATCTCCAATCGCGCTTCAGTCCTCCTCGTCGTCATGGTGAATAGCTTAGCTCGGAGAGACCCGCCCACTAGGAAATTGTTTGCAATGCTCGGGATGCCTGCCACTTACATCCCGCGCGAGCGAAAGAGCTACCCACCCTCTTTGTGCACGACGCTGCCCGCCTTCACGCTGCATCGACGTCACACCTTCAATCGAATCGTCTGTGCAGCGAGCAAAAGAATTCAGTTGCCAACTCCTTCGATCCACCAAAAAGTAACCCCCCCCCCAAGTTAACGAAATATGCTTTCGTCAAGGACTATCCGCGCCGGTGAACCCCTCCTTAATCCAACAGGTCGGACCACTTGTTAGAGAACGACAGTACAGTTCTTCCTCAGCCCTCACGGCGAGATGGAAATATTAACAAAAAAGCATCCACACCCTCTCTTTCCTCCCCTCCCTAGCCCTAAAGGGGTTCCCCTTCTCCGTTACTCCTGAACCGGGCTTGAACCGCCTGTGGTTCGGCGTGTGTAGACCCTCCATATCGGAGGATAGTTCGGTTTACTAACATAATCAAACTCCAATCTTGCATCACATTCCTCGTGGCAATGTTTTAACACCATGTGGACATAAAATGTCTCCTCAACAATATGGAATTCAATAGCACTTAGCATAACAATAGCTGAAAACAACTATATCAAATAGGACGTTTAATAGGAAAAAGGAATTACCATTAGGCAGCTGCCCCTGTTTTGGCTCCAAGACTGAAATTCTTTCATTCGATTCTTTATTATTATGGTCCACGGATTTCTTTTTTGCCTCTTCAGAAGCAGCAACTTCTGCAATTCGGGCAGCTTCCTTTTCAACAAATTTTTTAGCTCTTCTTTGAGCAGCTTCTAGAGCTGCCCTTTCTACTTCTACAGCCAATTTTGCATTTCTGAGCTTTGCCTACGCATTAACCGAGCCAATGATGGGAGTTAAAGAAGAATAAATACAAAGTAGAGAAGATCAAAATAATCCATCTACTAGAAAATGCATAAGAGAAGTATTTTAGTTGACAAGAAGGCCACAATAGCATCACCTTGCACTAAAAAATATTAACAAAAGCTTGCAATATAACAAAGACGAGTTCTATGCCACAACAAATACTAAAATAGAGATGTTCTTGTATCAATCAGAAAACATTTTTGATGTACTAGTCAAATGATGGTTGAAAGTGCTGAGTCATACATGCTACAAGGTGTTCATTAGTTACTGGCTCCTTTGCCTACGGAAAGTAGAATCAAAGCATGTTTTGCGGTGGCATGATTTCCACGCAATTGCAGATAGCCAGATATAAGATTACAGCCTCGCTCCATTGGAAAAGGCATAACAGTGTGACAGGTCATTAGGCACCTATGCTATGACGACTACCAATCGCATGTTAGTATTGACCTGATCAGATTCATGTGTTAGCAGTTGGCAATTGGCACATCAATATCATGAAACTAAGTGTTTGGTTGAAATTTTGAAAATCTGAACCAGATCAGCGTTTGGAACCATGATTGCAGCAATAATTGAAATAAAGCATATCTTTTGTCCATTAACCTATGAAGGATATACTAGTATTTGCAACTTGGCTGGTGCATTGACATAGGAGGAGAAAAGTTCATCTATAGATGAGAAGACAGGAGTATATAGAAATCATAGTGGATATAAACCCAATAAGATGGTTATTCAATAAGGCCTCAAACACATAATAATGATGTTATAAACAGTAAGTCACACTTTCCCTCAAGCTAGAGCATAAATGAAGTATGTCTATCATATTACATAATGTGTAAAAACATGTAAAATTAAGATAAATACATTTGCAAGTTGTTCTTATAACTTAGTGTAGGAAGTATAAATTTGCTTACTAGTCATAGCTTCTCTTCTCGAACAAAGTGATTATCAACTTTCTGTATGATTGGTTCTTTTGTGAAATATCACATTACTAACAATACAAATAGCTAATAGATTATTGCATACTATGGTCATCAGACTTCTCCAAGGTTTAAAAAATCTAGCAAAAAATTATTAAGACATATCATCTCACATATCATAGCTTCTTAATGACTTTGTCTAGGTTCTTGCATGAACCAACAAATAAGACTCATAGCAAAAGAAATGTCAAGTCCAGTGCCAAAGGTTGAGGTGTGGTTGGATCTACACAATTATAACCATTAGTGCATCTATATTATTAAGTGTATCCATGGTCAGGAGTACGGCCAATTTGTTCTGGGTGGTACACTCGGGACTGATACACAGACTATGGTTTATTAAAGCATAGCGAAGCGGAGGACGAAGAAGGAGAAAGTGTGCAAGCTTTCGCTCACCATAACACATCAATAGGCGGAGGAAGGAGGACATATTGCGAGAACTAGGCGAAGGCATCCGGGAGAGGCAAGCCATGAGGGTGAGCATCTAGTACCTAGTTGCTATAACAATTTGAGATAATTTGAGCCAAGACCGGCACATTAATCCGAACCAAGATTCTAAACTTTGGGCCAAATTTGGTTGTTACATGGTGTTAACTTACTGTCCATTCACTGAGATCTATTCTACAACTAACTTAGTTTTGTAGTTGTTAAATGATATTAATTTACAAAGTTATACTCAATTTTCTTTCATGCATTAATTTTGTAAATGAGAGGAGACTATTTAAGTATCCTGTGATTTTCCATAATGTCACGCGGAAATAAGATGCATATGTTGAAGAAATAAGATAAAAGCCTCCAAGGAAAAAACAATAATATATGATGTTTTTGGATCATACCTATTTACTAGATAACAAAAAAAGACATACATGAGAAATTAAGAAAGCCAACAGTAAAATTGAGTAAAAATGTCAACACACACTCACGATATAAATAGTAAAAGTTGCACACATTGTTCGTGGCCAACTAAAGATTGCACAAAGTAATAGATAGTAGATCACTAGATCCTACTATATTTTAGTCTGTCAATTGCCTTGTGACTAATGTATCTATGGTAATGCATCATAATACACAATCTCAATAACCTGATCAAAAAAGAAACCCAGTGCATTTGCAAAAAAAAATATTTAATATTTTGATTTTCAAATAATAATCTCATGTCATGTCGTTATTCTATTCTATGAAACAATATTATGCTCTTTACAAACCAACCTCTGCTTCTGCTTGCTCTTTTTCTTGGCGTAGTTTTTCCTCAAGAACAGCCCTCTTCTTTGCTTCTTCAAGTGCTGCGTCATCTCTTATTCTTTGTTCTTCAATTTGGGATATTTGTTCGTGATCTTTTTGGATAGCTAATAAGTGATTATCAAGCACTTTAGCACTGCAATAAATTTAATTAACCAGATGAGGACAGGAACCGCTGAGTGATAGCTCAATTCTAAAAGCCCTCACAAGTCCAGCAAAAAAAAAAAAACTCTGTATATTAAAAGCATGGTAATGAAATCAAGCAAAGAGGGTTGCAAATCAAATTTGAATAACACATAATCCTGGCTTCAACATTCAAAATTAAAAAAATAAACCAAATAAGAATTGTGGCGTTTACATCAGTAAATTATTTAGATAATTTACTCTCATATTACCTAAATAATTACATAAAGGTCATATTAAGAATATGACATGATGTAAAGATTATATTTCAATTTAGTGAGAAGTTCAAAGGCACTTAGCAAGATCTAGGGTGTAGCCTTGGTCTTTGGATGAATAGTTTCATATCAATAGCATTGATTTGTGAAACACCTATTTAAAGACTCAAACAAGGAAGCATCCTGTTCCTGAACCGGTTCACCCTCCTATATGGAGGATTTATTCCCGCCGAACCAGGTCTTGATCCGGTCCAGGTAACATTTCGGATAGGGGGAAGGGAACGAGTGAGACTGTACTAGGGCATGGAGGAAGAGAGGGAAGGGAACTATGATGTTTTGTCGTTTTCTTTGACGTTGGAGATGTCATTCTCGTCGGATGATCTCCGGTTGAGGTTGTTGTGAGTTTTTCTACCTCTCTTCTATCAGTAATTTCGTTATGCTCTACGTGTCCCATATCAGCTGGTCTGACCTGCCAGATCCGGGGTAATCTCGGTGGCAAAACGAGGAGAGCTGGAGTTTCTCGCCGCCGCATCCCTCTTCGCACGCGACGGAAAATAGGGAAACGAGGTTCGAACACAATCAGCAATGCATCTGAGTGCTCATGAGGGTGCGATTCTTGAGGCGTTGATGGCGGGCACTAAGGCAGACGGGAGGAGTCGAGTACGCTCGACACGGGCGAGAGTTCTTCGTCCACACTTGGTGAAGCGGAGGATGATCGTCACAAGTTATTCGCCAGCGAGCACACGCAGAGCTAGCAAAGGGGCTGTCGGCGACTGTCCACTCGATCGAGCAACTCCCCAAAACTGTTGTGAGGACGGGAGCGCTGCTGCTAAAGCTGGGCAGCCGCAATTGGTGGGAACGGGGATCGGGCACTCTCCCAAGTTTGACAATTCTTCTTGCTGCCGATGGCGACCATGCGAAGTGAAACACAGCTGGACCATCTGGAGAAATCCTTGGCGGAATTACAAGCCACTTTGGCTGCTGTACAAGCAGATCTACAATCGGCCATAGAGGATCGAACACTGGAGGTCTTGGCGTTAGCTGAGGAGCGGCGGCAAGTTGTGGATGAGCACCGCCACTATCGGGAAGAAATTTCGGAACTACACCGTCGTCATAAAGAGATGGACTGTCGTCTCGATACTTTGGATGAAATACGTAACTTGCTGGCAGATATGGCGAAGGAAAGAAGAACGGAACACCCGGTGATCCATTCTGTTGCAGGGGGATCACGGGGTGAGTGGTCTTGAGGAGGGGCTGGATGCTCCAGACGGCCAAATTGAACCTTATCGTCCTCCCCGCATCCGGGAGGAACTTTGGTAGCGGGTTGAGTCAGGCCTAGGCCAACAGGCACCGGGACCCTACAACGAGGCGAGGCGCGGCGCTACAACGAAGGTCGATCAGGTGGCGACACTGCCCGTGACTCAATGGGAAATGATGACCGTACCGCCGCTTATTACATAGACGTGTGGAATTGTGTGCTTTCGATGGTATCGATCCGATTAGTTGGATAGCAAAAGCAGAGCAATACTTCAATATTCAAGGTACATTTGAGGACTATAAAATACCTTTAGCCTTTATCAGCATGGAAGGCCCTGCAAGTGATTGGTTTCGGTGGCTAAGAAGAAGAATCCTAATATAACTTGTGAGGGGTTGAAGGTAGAGTTGGTGCAATGGTACAGTGATTGCCCAGCCACTAATGCTTATGAGTGACTTGTGGCTCTTAAACAAGACAACAGGAGTGTGACAGAATATATAACGGCTTATGAAGAAATAATTTCACAAATTCCAGATCTGACTTGAGTAACAATATTTGGGGGTTTTCTTAAAGGGCTTAAGATCTGAAATTCGAGAGCGCGTGCAAGCCTTCTTCCTTAGCACCATCTTAAGAGCTATGACCCTAGCTCAAGTCATTGAAAAGAAGTTTTTTTGAAGGAGGGGCACAAATCTCGCATCACCTCTGGTGTTTCTTCGGGGAATGGCTTTTCTGGAACTGTAGGACTTACATCTAGCAAACCTTCCTGGATATCCTCCACTTCACCGACCACTACACATACCCAGTACGCTCCCAGAGCTGGAGGCAGCAATCAATCCGGGTTACAAGGGGGAGCAAAGGGGGATGGAACTCAACGCACCTTCACCAAAGAAGGGAGTCAAGTTCACTCTTCGTTAGGCAGCGTGTCTCATGGTGATCGCATGAGAAGAGGGAGAGTCATGTCGTATCAAGATTACATCAACAGGAGGGAGAAGGGCTTATATTTTCGATGTGACCAGTCATATCATCTCATGCATTAGTGTGGCAATAAGAGTCTGCGTATCACCTTGCTAGCAGAAGACGATGAAGCCTTAGAGGGGGGTGACGACGAGGAAGAAATGGTATAGCGGACATGGCTAGAGGAGTAGGGGATCGAAGGGAACCAACTTGCAACATGATAGAACTTTCGTTACATTCAATCAGAGGCCTCTCAAGTCCTTGCACCATAAAGCTTAGAGGAACCATCAATGGCGTTTCGACCATCATACACATTAATAGTGGTGTCAGCCACAATTTCATTTCAGCTCGATTGGTCCAGGAATAGGGTTGGCAGATTACACCTACACCAACTTATAAGATTAGTTTGGGCGATGGTGGACGGGTCATGGCACAAGGCAAGTGTGCGCAGCTAGCAGTTATAATTAGCGAGTACAATACTGTGTAACAAGCGTATTTATTCAGTCTGGGAAGCGTTGATATGGTTGTTGGGATGGCGTGGTTGGAAACGTTGGGCGAAATCAGGGTGGATTGGGGGCAAAAATACATGAAGATTCCGCAGGAAGGGCAAGAGTGCATCATCCGTGGAATCCCTCCTTGACACGCTCTTCAATTTCATTCAAAAGCTTGTGCAGTGATGTAGATGCAGATTTTTAGGCCTTGGTGTGGGCAGCTAAAAATTTCTCGCTGGTAACAAGAGGGGTCAAGGGCGCTGACACCATCGCTGGTAACAGAGGGGTCTTAAATATGTTGCCAATACAGACATGGGGTACATGGCACATTTCCACTATGTTACTCCATTATTTCATTCCATCTCATGGAAAAATTACCAACATAAAAATACATGCATATTTTAGATAAAAATGTAAACGTAGCAAATTTACTATTTTTACCGTTTATCTCATTTCAAACTAAAAGAAATATGAAAATCAACTACTAAGATTCGTGTGCATACCTGACATCAGTGTCAGGAGAAGACATCCTCTACCCTCAGACTTCAATTCGTCTTTGATATGTATTTCTCTTCCTTGAGATGAAACCCTAAACCAAAGAAATAGCAACACGTTGGATCACCAAACACCTAACAATGGCTCGGAATAAAGCAATGTGCCAAGAATGAGGACCTTTCGGGTGGCTTCAGGGGCGACCTGACCCGCTGATGACCCGCCGCCGGGCCGAGAGACAGAGGGAGATACGGCGGCGGACGGGTGGGAGCAGAGAGAGAGAGAGAGAGGCGACGGATGGAGGGGGAGCCAAGAGGGGGAGGTAGAGAGAGCGACAGACCGCCGGGGGGGAGGTAGAGAGAGGGGGAGGGAGGGCAGCGGACGGGCGGAAACGAGAGAGGGAGGGACAGCGGCGGACCGGAAGGGGAGCCGAGAAAGAGAACGTGGATCTTGAAGCAGAGTCCAATGCACGAATCACAAAACACAAACAGTGAGAAAAAAAAGCTACCCGTGACGTTCGGGAATTGGGCCTAATTTTCAAAAAAAAAAAACTTTACTCACCTAATTATTTCTCTTAAATTTATCACTAAAACTTTAAAATAATTAAAATGCCTAGGTAAAATTTTTATAAAACATCACTAATATATAGGATATATATACCTACAAAAAATTTAACTATGTATAGTTATTGTAAAACTCATGTTAATTTTTTTAAAATTTATGTTAAACTTATGAGAAATGATATGGTATATATTACTAAAAATTTTAGTTTTTTTTTTTAAATTAATATTTTTATTTAAAATTTAACTAAGCATAATAATGGTCGAACTTAAAAGGGTTATTATAGAACTTGAGTTATTTTTTAAAAAAAATAATTATTGTAAAACTTGTGGAGATTACATAACATAAGTATATAAGAATTTTAATATTTTTTCTTCAATTTTAACAATATTTTTTAAAAATTTTAACCATATATAATTACGATTGAATTTATGATGGGTACAACTTAGTCATATACTTTATGCAATCAAATAAAACTAATGGAAATGATGCATGATATCTTTCTAAGAATTTTTTAAATAATAATAATAATTTTTTCTCAACTTTAACCATATTCAATTAAAGTAGAATTTAGGATGGTTATTATATAACTTCAATCAATTCTCTCTAAAATCATATAAAAATTATAAGAAATGATATACAATATCTACCCAAGAATTTGAATAATTTTTAAAAAAATTATGAATTTTTGTTAAGTATAAACATATACTTTAGAAAAATGACTATAAGTCTGTGTTTTTTTGGAGAGAATCCACATGGGAAAAAGAAAAAATACAATGAATCTAATAATTAGTCCCAATCTATTTGTTAATTAATTGGGCTAGTCCTGAGAGAGTTTAATACAAAGCATTCTAGCCCAGCCCAAAATGAACCTGAAATGAGTTTATTCTATGTGTCACGCACTGTTTCAAGTAAATATAATAAATCAGTTAATTAATTATTATAACAATTTTAAATAGTCACGCAGGCCTCAAATCAATTAAAATCTCATGCACGGGACTTATTTTAGCTGGTTTGTTCAAGTTAAGCGCAACCGATAGGAACACACCCACATATAAGTTCCCCAGCCTAGGAGAGAGAGAAAGGGGAAAAGAGGCAAAAACCACGTCAATACTAAAATGTTAACAGAAAATAAGGTTTATACCTCAGCCGACTACTGGATCCAAACCCGCTCGTCGCCGAGTCCGAAACCCAACGCCGCGTACACATCCAAGACTCGAAGCTCGCGTCGTTCGCGATGAAGCGCCCGCGTCAACGGCGGAATAATGAGCACAGGTGTGGCGTCCTTCCCCGACAAGCTCAGCAGCGGAGTTCCTCTTCGTCAGGTCACCAGATAGCCTAAGCTCAGTGTCCACCTGGGTTCGGCGACCAACACTCGTCGAAGTCACATGAAGAGGAGCGACGAGAGAAGAAGAAGAGACTGCGAAGAGAACTTGAGGCCGACAATGCTCAGAACCTCACCACCCACCCAACGGAGCGTACCGAGAGGGGGTTCAAAAGCCCTCGCTAGACGTTCATCGCCGAGTTCGAGGAAGGTTGACGTAGGGAAGGGCAAAAGCGCGGCTCACAGCGAGATTCAATCGCCTGGAGCTGTTCTCTACTCGCGAATCTGACGTTCATTTGTTCCTACAGCCGTTCGCACTTTCTGTTCCTCCATGTTTAGTTGTTCCACCCTCTTCTTATAGAGAGCTCGGACGACGCCTCGTTTCCATCCTGTGTTAGATTAATTAATGTGGACCGCATATGTATTAATTAATAATTGTATATGGCTATCTTAAATATTTTAGCCGTGCTAAAGTGATAATTAATTTATTAATAAATTAATTATCACTTTAGCACGGCTAAAAATATTTAAGATAGCCATATACAATTATCAGTGTTAGATGAGACTTATTATCAGTGTTTGATCACTACAATGAGAGTACCACTTATAAGTTAATATTTATGTCCAAAGATGAAATATTAACGTTGTGCTAGGTATCTTATTATGCACCCATCATTGTTTGAATTTATTATTAGTTAATATTTGAATTTTAATTTAAGTATGATTTAGAACTTATGTGAGCTTATTCTGTTTTTAATTCTGATTCCAACATTACTGCTAATATTAATTCCATTCATATGCTTTATGACACAAATTTTTAAGTATGACAAGAGAACGTTAACATTGTTCTCGGCGTCATGGATCTAGACCTTGCGCTAAGAGTCGAACATCCTACTATTCTACCACTATAAGTTCCTCTAATGATAAGAGGGAGTTAGAAAGATAGGACAGTTCAAATTGCATGAGTCTTATGATTATTAAGCATGTCATACTAGAAGCATTTAGGGGCATACTACTAACAAACCTTATCTCTCTAAGGTATAAGAGTAAAGGATACATAAAAGAGCACATTATGAATATGTCTAGTCTTGCTTCGAAGTTAAATGCACTTAAGTTAGAGCTGTCAGAAGATTTACTCGTGCATTTAGTTTTCATATCTCCTCCTACACAGTTTTATTATTTTAAGATCAGTTATAATTATTAAAGGGAGAAATAGACTCTTAATGAGTTAATTTCTCATTATGTATAAGAGGAAGAGAGATTGAAGCAAGATAAGTCAGTGAGTGTTCATTTGACCTCTACCTTAAAACATAATCAATAAATAAATAAAAGGATAAAGAAACTGCAATAAGTACACCACGAAATAAGTAAAAGAAGTAACAGACTCAGATATTCATATGTTTCTTCTATAAAGGTGGTGTGCATACCAAAAAGGGCTACACCAAGTATCATACTTGGTGTGCATAAAGAAATATACACTTCTCACTTTGGTTTGTTTTGAAGTTAATTTAGCTGATGTACCAAAACACACATAGTGGGTGGATTCGGTTGTCACTACTCACATAAGGGTCCAAGCAGGGTTACATGAATTCCTGAAAGCCAATTGATGCAGAAAGATTCATCTATGTGGGCAATCGCAAAACAGTTGAAGTTTATGCAATAAACATATTTGGGTTGTTATGTAAGACTAGTCACTATTTAGATTTGAATGAGACATTTGTTGTTTCGTCTCTTGGATAGAATTTAATTTTTATTCCAATTTTGAACAAATCGGGATATTATTGTTCATTTAGGAATAGTAAATTTACTTTGTCTAAAGATTCAAATCTTATTAGTACTGGTGTATTAAGTTTATATTTAATAATCTTTATATGCTAGATAGAGTTGCTTCATTTAATGAAACCTTGCATATATGTTGATGAAGCGTCTAATAGGAGGGAGGGTCCTTAAGCCGTACTCTAGGGATTTTACACAATGCACGTAAAACGGGAGAGGGTCGTGAGACGAGAGAAGGAAAATCACTTCGGAAAGTGCAGGAAATTCGGTAGAAAGCGCGACGAAAACAATGACGAACTCGATTAGGGCAATATTAATGCGAATGAAAAGCAACGGCACCCAACTATTAACGCAACACACTAACCTCGCAGCAATTTTTTTGCAATCCTCGCAGCTCTCTTGACACTTTTAAGCTGAGCCACACGGGGACGCAGCGATTGCGCAGGACGGGCTTGCCGGCCATGAAGCTGAAACAAAACCAAAGGAACACAAGGACTCCGACCACGCCTCTAATGGCGGATGGGAGGGGTTAAAGGAAGGAGAAAAGCACACCAAGAACTCGTAAAGAAACAGGCAAACCTGACCCACCAGAAGGGTGGGATTTACTCCAATCAGAAAGCTGAAACAACTTGGAATCGAGGCGTCCTCGACCCGAACAACGACGAAGGCAAGGCTCCGGCTCGACTTCTACAAACGCTGGCGACTCTAACTCACCAGGAGGTCTCTCCACTCCAAGAGAACTGAACTACACTATAGCCCAACCTCCTCTGTTATAGAATGGAGGGGTGGGAACAAACAAAACGCACAAGAGACGAACAACTTTAACAAACTACCTACTCTAGCAGGCCACTAAGTGGTCAACCTGCGACTAAAGACAAAACGTAACAAACTTCTTAACTAATATTCTTTGGGGCAGGAGGCATGATTCTGCGTCTTCGTACGGGCTGCGGTTTAGACGCGTTCCGAGCACATGAAGACGAAACAACAGAATTTCGATGTTGTGGGCTGGGCCACCACTGTTGCCGCTCGATCTTGGGCCGTGTTGTTAATGACGTTGAGTGGCCCGCTTTGGCTCAAGTCTTCAGGGGTCGAGCTTGTCGGGCCATTGGGCTTAACTTCTTCGGTGTGGATGGGAAGAGGGCTAATGACGCCCAAGAAGCGGTCCGGTGGCTTGCTTGGGGGTTGGGATCGCCGGATTTCCCCCTTGTTGGGCTCCATTGGATCATCATTGGATGGATCAACATGGTAGGGAGGGCGGTGTACATCGAAGCGGGGTCATCGGGGCTGTAACGAGTCATCAGGGGGGAACACGGCCTGGCCGTATTCTCCTTCACGGCCGTGTTCGCTGGTGCTGAAATCCACATAATGTTGTGCTGATTTCACAGCGGGGCCGTAACTGATTTTACGGGCCGTATTCTTCATCACGGCCTGGCCGTGTTCTCCATCACGGCCGTGTTTGCTGGGGTCGAAATCCACAGAATGTTGCGCTGATTTCACGGCGGGGCCGTAACTGATTTTACGGGCCGTATTCTTCATCACGGTCTGGCAGTGTTCTCCTTCACGGCCGTGTTCGCTGGGGCCGAAATCCACAAAATGTTGCGCTGATTTCACGGCGGGGCTGTAACTGATTTTACGGGCTGTATTCTTCATCACGGCCTGGCCATGTTCTCCTTCACGGCTGTGTTCGGAAGCAGACTTCGCGGTTGCGGCCGTGTCTGTGGCCGTGTTGACGTTCGCGTCCCGGAGCGACCGTGTCACGGCCGTGTCTGGGCGCACGGCCTGGCCGTGTCTGGGTCCTGTGAACTCCGATCGTGCTGAAATCCTGGCCGTCTTTTCCCCACGTCCTGGGGAGTCTTCCTCAGTGTCTTTTCAGGGGATTTGGGCCGTCTGGGCCATCCCCAAGTGTATCCATAGGCTCGTTTGCTCCTGCATCAGCTTCCGCTGCGTACTCTGAGTTCTCCCCTGGAGAACTAAGGGGCAGCAGCTCGTCGGTGTCAGACGGCTCCTCCAAGGAGCCGTGGAAGGGAAGGATGTCCGCCACGTTGAAGACAGGGTGGATCCCCATGTCCTCAGGCAAGTCAAGCTCATAGGCGTTGGAGCCAATCCTGCGTACCACCGCATAGGGTCCCATGTAGGGCTGGAGCTTAAAATGTGCCCTGCTCGACAAGCGCTCGGGGTGGATACGCACCCTCACCAGCTCACCTACAGTGAAATGTTGTGGCCTACGATGCTCATTGGCCTTCATTGCATTGCGAGAATTGCCCAAAAAGATACGACGTCAAACCTCGTCATGCAAACTAGCGATGTGCTGGGCAACAGAATATGCATGTGGGGAGAGGTGGGACTCGATGGGAAGGTCATGCAGATCGATGGGTTTACGTGGCTGGTAGCCCAAGACAATTTGGAAAGGACTAAGACCCGTAGTCCGATTGGAGGCACAATTGTACGCAAATTCGGCCATAGGTAGGATGGAATCCCAAGACCTCGGATGGTCGCCTACAAGGCAACGAAGTAGATTGCCCAAACTGCGGTTAACAACCTCGGTTTGACCGTCGGACTGAGGGTGGTAAGCCGTTGAAAATTTCAAAGTGGTATGCGAGATGGCCCAAAGTGAGCGCCAGAAGTGGCTCACAAAACGCGTGTCACAGTCGGACACGATGGAGGAGGGAAGACTGTGAAGACGCACAATTTCACGGACAAAAAGGGATGCAACGTATGATGCATCCGCAGTGCGCGCACAAGGGATGAAATGGGCCATCTTGGAGAACCGATCGACAACGACATAGATCGAGTCGAAGCGGGAGATGGTCCGCGGCAACCCGAGTACAAAATCCATGCTCAGGTCACGCCACGGGCCACTGGCCACTAGCCACCGACAAAGGGGTATAGAGGCCCGTGTTCGCAGGGCGGGGGTTTGGACAATTGACATGTATCGCAGTGGCGCACAATGCGCTCAACATCCTTTCGTAGGGAAGGCCAGAAGAGGCGTTCCTCCGCCATTTCAAGAGTTTTGTCGCGGCCATGATGGCCGGCGATGCCACCTGCGTGAAGCTCGAGTACGAGATGATCTCGAAGCGAAGTGCGGGGAATGCACAAGCGGTTCCCCAAGAACAAGTAACCCTCGCACAATTGATAAGGGGAATCGGGGTCAGCGAACTCGGTCAAAGCAGCGTAAATGGCACCGAAGTCAGAACAGGTGGCATATTCTTCTTTGACATGGTCAAAGGTATTGACACGGGTGCGCATGACACATAGAAGAGACCGGACGCGGCTCAAGGCGTCCGCAACGACATTTTCCCTACCCGCCTTGTGGTTGATCACAAAGGAGTACTGCTGGAGGTACTCGACCCACTTAGCATGGCGGGCGCCCAACCTCTTTTGGGCGTTAAGGAAGGAAAGGGCCTGGTGGTCGCTGTATAACACAAACTCGCGGTGGAGGAGGTATTGCCTCCACTGCCGAAGGGACTGCACAATCGCGTAAAACTCCTTGTCGTAAGTGGAGTAATGCTGCCGAACCGCGTTCAATTTCTCACTGAAGAAAGCTACGGGGTGGCCCTCCTGACTGAGGGAGCCACCAATGCCGGATCCGGAGGCATCACAGGCGACCTCGAAGACTTTCGAGAAGTCCGGGAGGCGCAAAATAGGAGCGGTGGTCAAGGCGTCCTTAAGCGCGTGAAAAGCTCGCTGAGTAGCAGGGGTCCACTCAAACTCGTCCTTAGAGAGACGCTGGGTCAAGGGGGTTGCAATCGTACTGAACCCATGGATGAACCGGCGGTAAAAGCCTGCAAGACCCAAAAAACTACGAACCTCAGTCATGGTACGAGGTTCAGGCCAATGCCGAATGACTTCAACTTTCGCGGGGTCAACGGACAGACCCTGGTCCGAGACGATGTACCCCATAAAGTACACACTAGGGGTCATGAAGGAGCACTTCTTCGTGTTAAGGAAGAGGCGCTCCTTGCGCAGGAGCTCAAAAGTGGAGTGAAGATGCTCCAAGTGTTCATCTCGGGTCTTACTAAAGATCAGGATGTCGTCGAAGTAGACGACCAAAAACTTGCCCATGTAGGTTCGGAGGACTTGACTCATCAAGCGCATAAAGGTGGACGGGGCATTGGACAGCCCGAATGGCATGACAAGCCACTCGAAGAGACCGTCCTTGGTCTTGAAAGCGGTCTTCCACTCATCACCTTCGCGAATGCGGACTTGGTGGTATCCGCTTCAGAGGTCGAGCTTGGAAAACCAAGACGCGCCGGAAATGAGATCCAACATATCGTCAAGCCGACGGATGGGAAAACGATACTTGACAGTAATCCTATTAATGGCCCTGCTATCGATACACATGCGCTATGACCCATCCTTCTTAGGTGTGAGAAGCGCGGGTACGGCGCAAGGCTGAGGATTTCACGGATGTACCCCTTAGTGAGGAGGTCATCCACTTGGCATTGCAACTCCGCATGTTCGGCGGGATTGAGGCGATGGTGGGGCAGATTAGGGAGGGGTGCTCCCGAGGCAAAGTCAATGGCGTATTGAATGCCCCTTTCCGGAGGGAGGCCGTGAGGCAAATCCTTAGGGCTGATATTGCTGAACTCGGCTAAGAGGGCGGACACCTCAGCAGGAGGCGTAGGTTCGGGGCGTGGGAAGGGATCCTGAACTTCACGAACCATTAGCGCAAAGACAGTCTTGGTCGCATGAGCCTCGCGAACCAACGCAGGGGTTCGCATGAGGGAGATCATAGGAGAAGGCGGCGGGACAGGGGTTGAGGGTGTGATCACACCCTTGGAAGTGGACGCTCGAAGCTCCTTAGGCGGAGCCGGAATCAACCGAATCTTCTGCTCGTCATGGTCGAACACATAAGTGTTCGACCGACCATAATGAACGACGTCCCTGTCGTATAGCCAGGGGCGGCCTAAGAGGACATGGGCGACATCCATCGTCGCGACGTCGCACAGGACCTTCTCACGATAGTTCCCAAAAGTAATGGGAACATGACACTGGTGTGTGACAGGAAGGCTCGTGGTATCAACCCACGCAATGGAGTAGGGTCTTGGGTGGGGTTCAAGGGGAAGGCCGAAGCGCGTGACCGCAGTCCGAGAGACCACGTTCAAGCTACTTCCGCTGTCTATGACGATCTTGCAAGAGTGCCCGTTGCACTTGATGTAAGTGGTGAAAATACCCGAACGCCTCCAATCCTCGGTAGGCGCGGGGTGGACTAAGTTGCAGCGAACGACAAGGGTAGACGGACCCGACTCCTCGCCACTAGTGTAACACTCCGCCTCGATGTCATGTTCGGCGGGGGTTATGGTAGCGACGCGAGCCGGACCTGCGTCAGCCCGGGCTTGTTTCTTGGGGCACTCACACGACATGTGACCCGGCTGAAGACAATTATAACACGTAATGCAGCCAGATGTGTCGTCCATCGGGGCCTTACCCCTCTCTTCCCTCGTGGGCTGAGAAGGTGATGCCTCTAAGGGTGGGCGCCTAGGGGTTGGATGGGCGAGGGGCGCGGGCCGCGGGTCCGGACGCTCGAATCGGGGGTGGGGCTGTGGGTGGCCACCCGGATGGGGGCGCCTCGGGGGACCTAGGTCGGTGCGCCTTGCAGCGGCGCGCTGGTCTTGCTCGATGTCCCGAGCGCGTTGGAAGGTTTGATCCAAAGTTTCGGTCCCATATGTGGGTAAGGTGCGACGGAAATCTGAGCGGAGGCCATTCTTAAATTTGGATAGCGACAGTTCGGGGTCCTCTTGTAGGTTGCAACGGAGTTGGAGTGTCTCGAAGGTGAGACGATACTCCTCGACGGTACTAGAACCCTGGTGAAGGCGACTATACTGATCAAGGAGTCGCTGCCTATACGATGTAGGGACGTAACGCTCGCGGAGGCGATAACGCATCTCCGCTCACTCGGTGACCGGGGGTAAACCCTGCAGACGTATATTTCCTTAATTAATTAATAAAGAGTTTTATCTCCTTTCTCCTATATATAGTGATTCCCATTACCAAGACAGGGTTTCTCCTCTTAATTACATAATCTTGCTATGGAGATTTCAGGTACGCTTCACTACATTCTCAATGATTAACATATAATTGTTATGTTGTGTTTTTCTATTCGCAACCTTTAGTTCGATCCAACATCCTGCTCGCTAGCGTCTGCGCACGCGATGTCGACCACCTCCTCAGTCCCAACCCAATGTCCACCAGATCATGCGTCTACCGCGTAACCACAATCCGGTTCGAGAGCTTGTTGACGACTTGCCGAGTGCCACACGGCGTTGTTGTTCCCTAGCTGCGCTCGTCAGTCCGGGAGTTCAATCGCCGCCTGCCCCTTCTCTTCCCCAAGTTCACCTGTAGCCGCTGCCCTCGTCTACAGAATCTTCTCCACGCGGCTGCCTTGCTTTGCCGATTCCATTGTAATGGCTCCACGTGGCTATGCGCATGCTAGTGGCGACGTAATCGGACGTTGGAACCGGACGAGACGCCGCCGTCGTCTGATGTCGACAGGATTCAGGCCCCGCATGCCATATCTCCAGAAGACGCTCGCGGATCTTGATCTTCGCATGCGTCGTTTCCAAGTCTGCTCGGAATCGACACCTGGTGGACGATCGCCGACCAGTGCCCATTCCGACGAATTTGCCAATATCTCCGACGGCCGACGTTGCTACACGAGGCGTCGATGTCGACAGATTCGATCGAGACGGCGTTTGATCTTTCCCGAAATCAGATTTTGGATTTCTTTTGGGTGGGTGGATTTTGATCTTTGGTCAACGGCTTAGTTTTATTGGGCTGAAATTATGGATTGGGCCTAATACTACGCTAGAAAAGGACTTTATGATTAATTTTTCTCAAACTTTAGAGTAACATAAATAACAACATATTTACACGACCACAAGAGGGTAAAGCCGACCGTTATGCTATCCATCCGCCCGCCACTACGGGCACGGCCGCAACCCCCGCCATGCCGCTGGCCGCGGCGCCCAATAATATCCGCCGCAGGATCCTCGGACGCGGCACCGGGGGATGCGCTCTCTGCTGGCAAGATCAGGCGCCTTGTTCTCCCGAACGAAGGCCGGACCAAGCTCAACGCTGCCCCCGACCGGGACTTCTACTCCTTCCCTCGCTTCGTGACCCACGTCGACGATTCCTTCATATCTTCGCTGACGGATCTCTACCGGGAGCGGATGGCAGCTGGCTGGGAGGTGCTAGATCTGATGAGCTCGTGGGTGAGCCACCTCCCGCCAGAGGTGTCGTACAATCGGGTGGTCGGCCTCGGTCTCAATGCCCAGGAGCTCGCGCGGAACCCTAGGCTGGACTATTTCTTTGTGAAGGATTTAAATCGGGAGCAAGATCTTCAGTTCCCGAGTTGCAGTTTTGATGCGGTGGTGTGTGCGGTCAGCGTGCAGTATCTGCAATGGCCGGAGAAGGTTGGTACTCTGTTTGTTAAATTTTCCCCATTATTGTGCTCGAGGGTCGTTTGGTATAAAATATCTTTGAAGAACTGTCATCATAATTTGATACCGAGCCAAAAAAAATTGCCGATTGCATCGCCCCAAGCACTAGATTGGATGTGATTGCTGTGTTATTATGCGTAACTTTAAACATTTACAAGCCCTAATTTCTATTTGGATCGAAATTTGGTTAAAAATTGACCCTTTTGAATGTCCGAGAGCATGTTAGTTCGCACTCTAGTCACAAGTTTATTTCTTGAATGAGATACTCGAACTTTTTTACTTTTTAGTTGTAATTGGAGAATTTTGAATGGAGCATCACAACTACGATGCTGCTGATTCCTTGTACGGAGACTAATTAAAATCATTTTTTTTTCTTTTGACTGATCTCTGTAAACTGATTGTAGACTATCTGCAGGTGTTTGCAGAGGTATTTAGAATTCTCAAACCGGGGGGAGTGTTTATTGTGAGTTTCAGCAATCGGCTGTTTTATGAGAAAGCAATTAGTGCATGGAGGGATGGGAGTGATTACAGCCGAATTCAGTTGGTAGTGCAATACTTCCAATCTGTCGATGGATTTACACAGCCTGAGATCATCAAGAAGTTGCCAGGAAAGATTGATAATTCGCTGCTTGGTGGGATCATGAGATTGATTGGAGCATCAGGTACAGACCCTTTCTACGCAGTCATTGCATATAGAAATTTCAAACCAGTGTATGAAGAATAGTTATATGATCCCTACTGTGTCAAAATGTACATAACATTATGTTTCCTACTTAAACTGAATAATTAGAATTAGTTGCAGAAAGAATTGCTATTTGAATTATTATTTTGGCATGTTTTAAAAATCTTTTAAATTTTTGTCAGGGATTATTAATATTGTCCATTAATATTGTCCATTGTGACTTTTAGGCTATGTTCGGTTGGATGGAATTCACCGTGGAAAGGACAGATTTATTGCATTTTTCATTTAAAATCATCTAGATTTATTGTACTTTTCATCCTTTTCACGATGAATTTCACCCACTTTATATTATTTTTTTTCATTTGAGAAATTAAAAATTGATAGTAGTTTAACTAGATGCACACGTTTAAAAGATAACTACATTCGAACTAAAGCTTAATCTGCGCGAGCATCATCCTCACCTCCCTACTATTCGGCCTGGCTTTCGGATCATCGTACGTGCAGAAGCACGCAATCTTGAGCACCAACAGCATCTGCTCCTCAAATCCGTGCCCCAACAGCCTCTGATCGATCACCGCCCACGGCTCCGGCGACGTCATTGCGCTCCGAATCCATCCCACCATCTCCATCTCCTCCGTATCCTGAAAGAACCGGTCGGTTGGAAACCTTCCTGTCACCAGTACCGCCAGGATCACCCCAAAACTGTACACATCGCACTTGTCGGTGCACACCAGAGTCCGGTGGTACTCCGGCGCGATGTACCCCACCGTCCCCACCACCCTCGAGTGCACATCCCCGCTGCCGCCCTCCGCCACCATCTTCGCCAGCCCGAAGTCCGAGATCCGCGCCCTGAGGCCCTCGTCGATCAGGATGTTCGCGGGCTTCAGATCGCGGTGGATCACCCGCGGGCGGCGCACCGCGTGCAGGAACTCCAAGCCGGCGGCGATGCCGAGCGCGATGCGGTGCCGTGCTAGCCACGGCAGTTTCCCTTCCAACAGGGCGTCGTGCAGAGACCCCCGCTCCATGAACTCGTAGATGAGGTAGTGGCAATTGGGGCGGGACACGTGAGCCAGCAGGGGGAGGAGGTTAGGGTGGTGCATCTGCCCGACGGTACGGATTTCCGATCGAATCTGGCGCATCTTATGGTTGAGGAGCTGCGACTCCTCCTCGACGAGCCGGGTGGTGCCGGCGGCCGGCTGCTTGATGCACTTGATGGCTACGGCGATCGAGGTCCTGCACTCGACATCGTCGTCGTCGCCGTCGCCGACGAGGAGCTCCGCCCTATAGACGTCGCCGCAACCGCCGCGGCCGATGATGGGGAGCGACGGGAGATGGGCGGCGCCGTCGTCGATCTGGGCGAAGAGTTCGTCGAGCTTCTTGGCGAGAGTCGGAACGGGGCTGAAGACTGTTATGTCGGATGAAACGATGGCTTGCTTCCTGGATTGGATAATTGCTCTGCTTAATTTGACGGCTAACCAGCAAAACAGAGTTGGGACTGCGCCCATCAGGAAGCCGATCACGAGCCAGAGAGGTGCAAGATGGAACTTAGCACTGGATGACTCTGGCGGAGGGGCGGTGGTGATGGTTAAGTTCATGTTGAGGTTGTAGGGGTGGGGGATTGCAGTGCCGACGGTGGAGTTGATCAAAGAAGAAGAGAGGAAGGGATCTGACAAGGGGCAATTGACGGATTCTTCTCGGAAGCACAATGTGAATAGTCAGGCGTATGACTGGTGAGTTGACTTTGACGCGTACGCATTGGTTCTTGACAATTGAAATTTTATAGGTAAGATTGCAACTTACAACCTCCTTCAATTTATAATATTCTCTTTTATCTCTGCTTCTGAATAATATTGATAACTACATTCAAGTTCATTCTCTGCATCCAGCACAATACCTTTTTTCTTGCACATTATTGTAAATTTGTTGATCCATATGACATAAGCTTCTCATATATTCAATAATAAAGAATGTTAGTGTGTTTTTAATTTTTAAGGAACATGATGTAATATAGTCTTCCACTTTGAACAAGAATTGATGTCCACCGTTACAAAGTAATCATAGAGCTAGGAAAAAAGCAACTTTTTTTCTCACTCGTGTATTGATTGTATTAGTGGGAACAGTACATCATCGTGAATTAATTGACTCTTATAAGCATGCTAATCGCGAGTTGTAGTGAATTGGCACTTCAACGAAAGTTGAATAGAATATATCTTAGAATAAACTGAAACAATACTAAAAATAAACAATAAAAGACAAATGATTCACTATATGCTCCTCACTATTCGATAAATGTGTGCCATACGCTACTGAACACGCAGGCTTTAGTCAAGCTGGATATATGTGTGCATTACACTACTGAACACACACAGTTATTAGACAAGCTGGATAATACAAGACGCTCGTGATACAACTCGACTTAAATACCTCTGAATGGATAGATTTTCTTGTATACAAATTATCAATTTGGCTAAGCAATAAAATTAGGAAAAAACAGATTAACTAATCAAGTTATAATTAAAAAAATATAGTGCTAGAAATAATAAAAAATGCTACAGAAATAATGGTGCATAAAAGTAATAAAACTAAAAGTATAATAGTATATATAGTAAAATTATATATAATAATTTTTAGAATTGAACATTTTATTTAACAAACATTTCTTAAAATATATACTGCTCTACTTTAAATGACTTCTAAAGATTAATACAATCAAAATCTCATGATCTACTTACATAATTACAGTAAACAAAAAATCTCTGTACTTCTAAATTAAATATTTAAAAAATTGAATTACAGTATACTTATCTATTTAATAATAGAGCAAACTAACAAATATGCAGTTGTGCTTTACCAGCTTCTTATGAACTCAAGCCTAAGGATACATTGAGCAAGGCAACCAGAAAATTAATACTTGGCGGGCGGTATATTAGAACTTAACCAATGAGAAAAGGACAATACCTGAACGACTTGAATACAGAGCAACAGAAGTGCACCATTAATTTTAGTACAAATTTTCAGATGTGACAATTGCATTTGCCTACTTCCATGCACTGCTGGCCAGCACGATCTCTTGACCCCTCGGTGCTTAAGTCTTGGTTCAACAAGCACATTTTTGCTCATGAAAGTGGAGACAGCACTCCTGCACTCTTCTCCCCGTAGAAGACAGTAACTCAGTTTCCGTGGCCTTTAACTTTGCACGACATTTGAGCAGTATTTGTAGCTTCAGTGATTTTTGCAAAGCTTGTTACATGCAGATTTAAGCTTCGCAAGGAAAAAAAATCAAATTGTAGACGGGAGTACAACAGAGAATTGTATAGTACTTCAGGTCGAATGAAGGAATAAATATCTAACAATTTAGCATAAACAAGACAGTATAAGAACGCAACAACTGAAAACATATTATAAAACCCAGTGAGAATAGGTTTTTTGACCAGGCAATGAAGGAACACGAAAAGTCAATTTACTGTAGCCAATTATTTCCAAATGAAACTGATATAATTTTTAAGTTCAATAACTAGATGTTACTGATCGACTAAAATGAATCATCAGCATAATCTTAATCTAGGCGTCAAGTAATAAAAAACAATTTCAGGGACTAAACCTCAATAAGAAAAGATAAAATATGCATTGAAAAAGAAGCCAATTACTAGAAGAATCTCTCCCTTGTTTTGCTATTATTTGCACTCAATGCAATTCAACAACTACTTATTTTTGGCTATCCATGAGATATAGAGTGTCAAACAAGAAAAATGTAAAACAGCCCTTGCCGTTTAGATAATAAAATAACTAAGATCATTTCTTGATCAATTTGGAGGTGAAAAAACTTACATTTTTTTTTTAGGAGTGAGCAAATGATACCAGAACTAAAATATGATACCAAAAATTTCGGTACTTCATATTTTTGTAGTGGTCCTGATTTTTTTTTTTTTTTGGATTACAGTACTGGTACTCAAATACGAGCACTGCCGTTTGCCACCTGCCATGTTTGCCGCGAGCGTGAGCAGGTTGGGTGTGCTCTTCTTCTTTGCCTCATCTTTTTCTTCCTCTTCTACCTCTTTCTCATTCTCTCCCCTTCTACTTCTTCTCTCTAATACTAAAATTAATTTTGAGATTTCAATATCAATACCTGAAAATTGTGGTTCAAGAGTTCAGCACCAATATTGATACCAAACTCCTGTATGCTTACTCCTATTAATTTTAGCCATTTATGCATAGCTTGAATCTGATACAAATATCCAAAAGTCATTGATTTAAATCTTAGGCAGATGCAAAGACTAGCATAACTCAAGAATATACCATACCCAATGTCTAAACTTGCCTCGAGAGTCTCAAATTAAAGAACGAAATACTAACAAAAGGTCTCACGAATTTTCTTTATTGTCTACCGAAGATGATTGCACCAACAAAATGTTTATGCAACTCGAAGGCTAGAAGTTTCAGAACTATAAAACAATTCCTTTTGTACATATTCTCTTACTATATATGAATAAATTATTGAAACCAGAGTTTTCAATTTAACTAAAATATAAGACAAATCAATAATCTACCTATTGCATTTTAGCCATGTAGCATCTTCTTAAAAGAATTATGATGTCTACAAATTAGGGGGTGTGCATGGTTCGATTAACTGAAGTAGTGGCTACAGTTCGACAAAATCAATATTCATTCCCAAATTGCATACTATATAGTTCTATTGGTTAACTGCATACTATATCGTTCTATTGGTTAATTGTTACATTCCTATATAATGTACTAATTCTTATTTCATTTAACTAGATTTCAATAACTTACTACTAAAAAATTCAATTATAAAAATATCTAAATACAATGAAAAAATATATTACATCACTAAAGTAAATTCCAAGTCTTAAAATGCAATAAAATAAAGAAAGAGACAATTAAAATTACAATGCTTCAATATCAAAAAAGCAAATACATCACCAAATAACAAACATAACACTTCCAAGTACCGCAAGTTCCGCCAAGTTCCGCCAAATATATATTTATAGGTTTGGTCCGTAACCACAGTTTAGAAAATTTCTAAACCATTTTCGAACCGTGAACCGTTACAATTAAAAAAAACTGACCATTTAAATAACCACTAGTAACTGAAATTTTAATTCAATTCAGTCGGTTATCCTTCATTTTTTTTTTGTTTTTCTTACCCCTTCTACTAATCAAGGTATATATTGATAGTGTCGTTTCTCACTCAATGATTAAGGCTTAGGTGATAACTTGGTTACCATGTTAGTATAAATGCAATAGATCAATTTGCTTGAAATATAAATACTATCCTTTAAATAAGTACAATTGTGACCTTTGGCAAGAAATACAATTCCATTGTTCTAAACTAGCTAACCAGTTAAACATGAGAGCGAGCAATCGTAACAACTCCTCAATGCTAGATTTCCATGTGCAAATCAACCAAAATCCTTTCTTATACTAAGGCTATGTTCGGTAGGATGGAATCTATCGTGGAAAGGATGGTCTAGATTCATTGAACAATCCACATCCTTTCCACGGTGGAACATAGCCTAAGGGTTCTAGCTTGAACAATCCTTCCTAGGTTGAGATCAAGGTTACTATGTCACCTTCGATCTTACTAGATATACACTCAACCTATTCATTTCTATCACTAAATCTGTCAATCTCAACAAGACTTTTTCAAAGGTTTTAGAAGTTTTTTTTGACATATTCTTCCATTGAGCCGTAAGCTGCATATTGATACAGATTCCAGAAGAGATTTTGAGCACAAAAAAACTAGAATGCTTGTTCAACGTTTCCTCCTAAACTTTCTGTTTCACTTCCAAAGCTCTTCTCAGGAAGAAGGATCACATTTTTATTT
This sequence comes from Costus lasius, assembly GCA_027563935.2. NCBI lineage: Eukaryota > Viridiplantae > Streptophyta > Magnoliopsida > Zingiberales > Costaceae > Costus > Costus lasius. The sequence continues at coordinate 105,959,961 of CM050453.2, forward strand.
CCTAAGAAAACAGGTGATCCCTTTTTTCTCAAGAAACCCTAAGATGCATCTCAACTAAGCAAGCAATTATTCATAACTAAACAAGCAAAGAAAAACATGATAGAACAAGGAGATTTCTTCTTTTAGGAAATCAGATAAAAACAAATGAAAATCATTTTCCAATGTATCAATGATAGATAAATAAGGAGCGACAAAGAAAATGCAGTAACAAACCTCAAAGCCGAAAATTACAGTCTTTGATGAACTCGGATCTTCTGCTCGAAACCAACTTGAAGACCAGATTAAGGTGCTGAAAAGATGGAAAGAGGCACTTCTGATGGTCCGAACAAGAACATTTGGAGGAAGAGATTAGGGCTCCCGGATTGGAAATGGCATTCATTTTGATCTCTAGGCACGAAAGAGCAAAACAAAGGAACGAAGAAAAATAATGCATATTAGATCTCAGTATCCAAGCATGGAACATTTGGAAGTAGGCGTTTACAGAAATCAAATTTGTCCAACATATATACAAAAAAGGACAATAATCCAAGTATAGTTCCAGTGCCCTTCGCCGCTCAGAAATAACTAGCTTCAAGAACTCAAGAAGTTAACGAAGCAAAAAATAACGAATCAACGATATGCAATATTTATTTTTCACCAAAAAACCAACTGCTTCTCAAACCCGCTGGTTGAGGCATATACACTCCACTCATAGATCATCATATAGAAACTTTAGGTCCCGCTATTTTCCGGCGCCCCTCAGCAGTCTCTCCAATTTGCTTGCCACGACCACCGGGTTGGCCTCGGCGATCGCCGCGCGGCCATGAGTCTTGAAATCGAAATCGCACGTGTGCGTCTCCGGCAGGCGATGCGCAGCGCAGAACTCGCCCCCGCACCGGCAAACGAATCGCGACAACAGCTTCAGCCTCTTCGGGCAATTCCCGCACCGCTCCACCGCCTTCGGAGCCTCCTCTCCCGCCATCTGCGGCGATGACGAACCCGATCCACCGGCCGCCGCCGCCCCAAGTTCCTCGCTCTTGGCCACCGCGGCCGAAGACGAAGTGGACGCCGCCGTATCGTCCTTCCTAAGCGACTCACGGTAACACTTGGAGCAGAGGCCGGAAGTAGGCTCAGGTTCTGGCCAAATCGGCTCTGTGGTGGTGTGCTTGACAGGAAGGGTGAAGAGAGGGTTAATTTATAGAATGATTGCCATGGAGTCTGTCACGGAGCATCCGCGAAAATTTCGATTAGGATTTAGGAACAAGGTTACCGATTTTGACTGCGAGAGGAAAAATAGGGTTTTAAGAAGGTTTATAAGGCTATAATTTATTCATGTGGGTGCAGGGACTTCTTTTTCCTTTTTTTTTTCACAGAAGAAACTAATTAAAATAAATCCCGGCGTTAAATTTTTGGTACCCGATGTAAAACAAAAACTTCTAAACCTTTTTCTTTATCAAATTGACAACAAAAGCATAAACTATAGGCTGTGTTTAAGGGAAAGAAAGAAAATTGAAACGAAAAGAAAGTAGAAAGAAAGGAAAAATAAAAAGATTTTTTTAACTATGTTTAACTAGAGGGAAAGTGAGAAAGATTGATATAGCCACTCTAATTTTTTATTTTTACACTCATATTATATAAATATTATTAATATTATTAAATATTATTATTAAATATTATAAAACTAATTAATTTACTATTAAATGCTATAAATTTAAGTAAATATTATTAAATACTATAAAATTAAATAAATATTATTAAATACTATAAAAATAATTAAATATTATTAAATACTATAAAATTATGAAAATATTATTAAATACTATAAAATTAAGTAAATATTATTAAATACTATAAAAATAATTAAATATTATTAAATACTATAAAATTATGAAAATATTATTAAATACTATAAAATTAATTAAATATTATTAAATACTATAAAAATAATTAAATAATAATATAATATTAATTAAATATTATTAATTAATATACCATAATAGACCTAACAATTCGGGTCAGCGGGTCATGTCAGCTGTAACCCGTGACCCTATTAAGCCAACCCGAACAAGACCCGTTTAATTAATTGAGTCAAACTGTCTAACACGAACACGACCGAATATAATCGGGTCAACTCGACACGATCCGAATAACCCGTTTATCATTTATATTTTAAGTATAAATAAAAAATTAATAAAAATTCTATAAAAAATAATAAAATTTTGAGCTTATGTATGGGCCGAAATCTGGGTTAAAAAATAATTAGAAGATATTTAGGCTTATGACTAGTAATGGGAGTTAGGTGACCCTATATTTAAATTTTGTATATATAAATATATAATGTAATCGGGTTAAGCGGGTCAACCCGTTTATGACACGACACGACCCGATTATTTTCGGGTCATAAACGGATTGACTTGTTTATGACCCGAACACGATTATGGTTGACCCGAACCCGCCTAACTTCATGTCGAGTCGAGTCGAGTTAGCGGGTCGGGTCATATTTTGCCAGGTCTAATACCATTAATTAAATATTATTAATTACTATAACATTAATGATATATTATTAAATACTATACCATTAATTAAATATTATTAAATAATATAATATTAATTAATATACCATTAATTAAATATTATTAATTACTATAATATTAATTAAATATTATAAAATTAATTAAATATTATAATATTATAATATTAATTAAATTAAATACTATAATATTAATTAAATATTATTAAATACTATAACATTAATTAAAATTAATTAAATATTATTAATTACTATAATATTAATTAAATACTACTAGATACATGTGAGAGGGGTGAGATTAGAGTGACATTTCAAGTTCCTCATTCCGTCCAATTCCATCCACTCTATTAAACAATCTAATTTTACGATCCTTCTATTTTTCTTTCCATTCCCTCCCTCTTTCCTCTCTATTAAACATAGCCTAAGTGCTTTTCATATTTTCCAACGTGGGATAATTTGTTTTCTCCCATTGTAATAATTATAATTAATTTAATAAATATTAAAGTTTTGTATTGGTTTCATAGCTTGTATCTCAATTTGTTATATATATGCCCATATGTTAATCCAAAGATAATTTTGAAATAGGTGCTGGTGTTTTTATTTATAAAAAATAAAATTTGTAAATTTATAATTTATAATCTCTAATTTGAAATAATATATTTCATTATATAGTTCGACTCTTTCCAAATAGTTGTGTCAAAGTTTTATTTCTTAATTTAATTTTAATTATAAAAATGTGTAGAGAAGTATAGTTGGGTTGGGCCACGTATTTAGCAACTTATGGGGTTACCTTATGGGGTTGCTCGCTAGCAGCACGCAATGCTAGCAACAAGCTCTTTGCTGCCTCCCTATTCCTATTTACCCTAATTATTTTAGATTTTTTAATAATTATTTTAATTATAATTTATTTATTTTAAATAATTTTAGTGATGTAATCTATAATATTTTTAAAATATTTTAAATTATTATTTAAAAAATTAATAGTATAAGTCATAATATTTTAATTATAATTAACTAAAAATTTAGTTATATCATTTTTATTTTAATAAAAAAATATTTATTATAAATAGAATAATTGAATTAAAAACAGCATATTCAAATATTTTCTGAACTTCTTCAACAATCATCTTGTCGGTGGAAGCTAGAAATAGAAGCGGGCCAAAAGCAACTTGTCTTTGCCTTATACTCAAAACTTAGAACTAAAATTCTGTTTTTTTTGGTTTTTATTCTCTTATATGACTCTAAATTCTCTTATTTTGCTATTTAAAGTTGAAAAGATGAAATTCTTCCCAATAACATTATGTTTACTGTGATGCACCTGGGATTTACCATGAATCCCGAGTCATACCGAGTACGACTAATGGCATTGATCCATGACCATTTGGCATGGTGGACAAGCACAGAGGGTACTTGAGCTTGGGTTTATTGATTGAGTTTATTTCCACCATGGGTTGACTCGACTAGTCACCCTAATTTTGGGGTTTAAGCGAAGAATGCGCAAGGGAGGCGCGGACGCTCACTCTAACACGTGCGTAGGATGTGCACATAATTATGAGTTTGGACCAAACATTCATATTGAACTTTTGGCGAGCCTATGGTCCGACTTATGAGTGGGCCTGGGTGGCACACACGTGGCGTGTGTGTGGGCGCATTCTAGGTTTTAAATAGACCTTAGGGACCACGGGTTGGCGTCAATGCATTGATGAATCTAGATTTTCCCTGGAACGTTTTGTGGTAATAGCTCAAGACCTAGGTGAGGAAGAGAGAAGTGGGGTGTGCTTCTCTAGTGCCACACACACGTGCACGCCATCGAGGCGTCGTACGACGATAGTAACAGCAGCGTCTCTCCATGCGTTCTTCCCAGGCAGCGTCGCTCGTCCTTGGTGATAGCAGGTTCGACAACCATCCTCAGATGGCGCTCCAGCAATCATCTGCAGCTAGCCTCAGCGCCGTTTGCAGCATCCAGGCGAGTTCACATAGATCCAGGCGGTAGTGACTCTTCCCTGTCGCAAGTAGCCTCGGCAAACTTTGCAAGGCACCTTGTCGTAGACTCCCGGCGATGGATGAGGCTCAGATTCAACCCGTTGACGGCTCCAGGTGGCTCAGTCTTCTCTGTTGATGCTTAGGTTTGCTGTGAACCTATGGCAGCTTCTTGATGCAAGGAGAGAGGGGGGTTTTAGGGTTTCGAGCGGTGACGGCATGATGACCATGGTTTTGCACCGGTTGGCGGCGTCCGACAAAGTGAGGCGAGGCGACAATCGGCAGTAGCCAGCAGGCACAGGTCCAATGAGTGATACGCTTACATGAAGAAGGAAGACTCGCGTGAACAAGGGGAACGCGCGTCAGCTATTCTCATCTGCTACTTCACGCGTGAACTTCTTCAATGATAGCGAGACAGACTACAAGGGTAAAATTTAATTTCTTTGAATTCAAAATTTAATTGTCGTACATGCATTGTCGGTCGAATTCTTTCTGGGCTTTCTTCTCGATCAGCCTCTTCTACTTAATGTGTGACCTGTATAGGACTGATTAATTTATTATCTACTATTATTCAACCCGGCCGCTTGAAGGATTGGTCTTGCTTGCTCTTTGTGCATAGGTACTACTATTGTTCGGTTGGCATGGGTGTGGAAAATTGAGTCTATAACAGGATAATTTACTCTAGATTATGATTTGGGGTTTAGAAAAAAGTTTTGCTGGTTTCGGTATAAAGTTCTAGTAAAAAAAAATTTGCTCGTGACACTTATTCTATTTACTCTATGTAATTGCGTTTTCAAATTTTTCATAGAATAAAGAAGAGAAAAGAACGAAGACTTATCAACTATGAAACTTCACATTGAAGATTAACACTCATCAATCTTGCTTGAACCACAAATTCCTGCATCCCTACTTGCTCTTAATTAAATATTAACTATGAATTTTATGGGGGCACAAACACAAAATATAAAACTTTGCACATAGATAGAAACTAAAAAATCCCGCTATTATCGGTCGCCCCTCCGCAATCTCTCCAATTTGCTTGCCACGACCACCGGGTTGGCCTCGGCGATCGCCGCGCGGCCGCGAGTCTTGAAGTCGAAATCGCACGCGTGAGTCTCCGGCAGGCGATGCGCGGTGCAGAACGCGCGCTCGCACCGGCAAACGAATCGCGACGACAGCTTCAGCCTCTTCGCGCAATTCCCGCACCGCTCCACCGCCTGCGGAGCCTCCTGTCCCGCCATCTGCAGCGATGACGAACCCAATCCACCGGCCTCCGCCGCCCCAACCTCCTCGATCTCGCCGGCCGCGGCCGAAGACGAAGAGGACGCCGCCGTCTCGTCCTTCTTGAGCGACTCACGGTAGCACTTGGAGCAGAGGCCGGAAGTCACCGGATTGCCGAAGAAGCCGCACCCGTTGGCGCAGAGTGGCGGGTTTTCGTAGCGCGATGTCGTATCCATGGCGAAGGATGGAGGATCAGGTTCTGGCCGGATTGCGCTGTGGTGTGATTGACAAGAAGGATGAGGAGGAGAAGAGAGGCGAGGTTAATTTATAGATCGATCGCCATGTAGTCGGTCACAGAGCTTCCGCGAAAATTTCGACAAGGAGAAGGATTCCGAATTTCTACTCGGAGAGGTAAAATAAGGTTTTAAAAAGGTTTTATACTTTTATTACTCGATATTTTCTATTCCTATATCAAATTGAATCGAAGGCTCTCATTATTTTAACCTAAAATAGTTAACTTTTATTTAATACACATAGTCATTAATTTTTAATTTTATCAATCTAAGTGTAATCCACTTTCAAATATAATATAATGTTTATAAAATTTAAGTTTTTATTTGTAAAATGATAATATGATATATTAATTAAATAATATAATAATTTAAATATTAACCAATATGTTAAAGTAATAAATTAAATTAAATTAAACTTAAGAACTCAAAACCTACTTTAACTTAATTTTGACAAGAAAAATCTAATTTAATTGGATATCAAGGCATCAAGTTGAGTTAGATTAAAATCTAACTTTTATAGGTTCTATTAAGATCGAAAAAAAAATTCCTAAACTCGCAGTTAACCTAAATTAATAATTTATTAAAATCCCTAAAAAATAGACATAAACATTTTCTTTATTTTCTAATTTTTCTCCTAGCAAACACAATCTAGATCCGGTCATCTCCAATTAAACATTGATTTCAAATTATGAAAATAATTTATCAAAAATAAAGCTCAGACATCAGTCCAAAATGAATCATCTCATTTTTAAAATACAATGTGAATCGAATAAAATATCATCTTAAACTTAAAAGGGAAGCATTAGAAATTTACTTTTAATTCCTCTGTATCTCTTCTTTTTTCCTTTTAAGCATTAGGTGCTTTTGAGAAATTTTTATTCTAATTTATCATTTCTTTTATAGTTTTCACTTATATAAGAAATTTGTTACGTATCCAATTAGATTCTCTCGGGATCTGATAAACTAGGGTTCTTGATCAAATCAAGAGGAAACACTCGAAAATTTAATTATTAAGCATTTAGTATCTGCCTATTATCACTCAGCAGTCTTGAAAAAGATAAACATTGTGTGATCATTAATTGTCAACCTAACAAAGACGCCATTAATTATCTCTCTGAATCCAATCATATTAAGCAATCCAATTTATTATCTACCTAATTAATAAAGGTGCCTTTTTTCTTTCTTTGCGTTCTTAATTTGGTCCAATAGGATGAAGAAAATGAGTGGATTTTGTTACTAATTCCATTGAAAGTTTGTATTTTTTTTGCACTCAATCGAAACATTCAAATTCCTGCTTTTTTTAAATTAATTCGAAAGTGTTTTTTAAAGACAAAAGATTCTGTCAAATTCCTGGATATATTATTAAATACACTGATCACACAATTTACAGTTTTTTGATCTCCGACAAAATCTGTCTTCGCTGCATCGGCAGCACTCCCACGTGCAGGGGAGCTGCGGCGGCGGCCGCCGGACGTGGATTGCTGCAGCGTTTGTCACGTAGCCGTCGCTTTAGAGATCATGAGGGCGCCTGCTTTGCTTCTCCTCTCCTGCCTCCTCTTTGTCCGCAGGTTTTCACCTCCGAACAATTTGATGTTAATTTGCTTGTTGAATCCAGCACTAGATTCGGAGGTGGCACCGCTTGACCCCAAAAATTCATCTCAGACAAGTTTCCGGCGCCGCCACTCCACCGACGGAGCTCACGAGTACGCCCCCCAGAGGCTGGAATTCCTATGACTCTTTTTCCTGGATTGTCGATGAGCAAGCTTTCCTAGATAATGCCGCCTTCTTGTCTAATCATCTGCACCAGTACGGATACGAGGTCGGATTCGTTTACATATTTAGTTATTACTCGATCCTATATCCCTTGATTGATCGATTCGTTGTTGCAGTATGCTGTGGTGGACTTCCTGTGGTTCCGGAAGAATGTGGATGGGGCGTGGGTTGATTCCTATGGATTCGACTGCATCGATCCATGGGGGCGGCCGTTTCCCGACCCTGAGAGGTGGCCGTCGTCAAGAGGCGGGAAGGGGTTCACGGAAGTGGCGCGCAGGGTTCATGACATGGGGTTGAAGTTTGGGATTCACGTCATGAGAGGAATAAACAAGCAGGCAGTTGATGTCGGCACTCCAATCTTAGACGTTCAAACGGTCTTCTCCTTCTTCTTCTTGCTCTTTGTAGAAATTTACAAAGCTATTGTTCAGATTCATTTGCTGATGCCTTCTAAATGTTGGAGAAATACCACTCTTAGAGAACATAGGTCTGCAAAAGTAGGTTTTGAAAGCACTAGGTTTCTATTTCCAAGTGTCTCACAAGAAATTGAACTGAAATATGGTGCCTTCTTTTTCCTTTTCCTTATTGCTCTTTCTAGCATTCTACTTGTTATTGTTCAGATTCTTTTGCTGTTATCTTTGCAAATGTTAGAGAAATACAACTGGCAAAAGTAGGTCTTCTAAGCACAAGGTTTCCATTTCGGGTGTCTCAGAGCAGTTGACCAGAAACATAATTCCTTCCTTTTCCCTATTGCTCCCGCACAAGGTTTTAAGTGTTGATCTATATTATAGACTTTAGATGGTACCGGTATCAAACATACTAACACTATATGTACCGATACCAATATTATCTTAGACTTGTATTTGCTGTTGTCTTTTAAATGTTAGAGAAATACAAGTTTAGAGAACATGGAACTGCAAATGTTTGTTTTCTGAGCACTACGTTTCTATTTCCAGTATCTCACAAAAAATGACCAGAAATAGATTACCTTTTATACTTCAGATTATGAATGTTCAGTTGAAAGGAGTTGCCTATGAGAATATCTGGCTTCAAGTTCTAATGTGTTACTAATTAGTGTTGCCAAATATTTCTTTAACTAGAATTCTGCATATTTGGTGGGCAATCGGACGTGGACCTCGAAAGATATAGGGATGACATGGATGACTTGTGGATGGATGCAGCATGGATTTATGAGTGTTAATACAGATATGGCAGCAGGGAAAGCATTCTTGAGATCTCTCTATCACCAGTACGCTGAATGGGGTGTTGATTTTGGTAAGTTTTCAGTAATGTCATTCACAATTGCCATTTTTCTTTTTTTTATTTGATTATGTGGATAAGATTCATATCAGTATGCTCGAAATTGTGCCTGTTTCAGTTTTTCTGCACCTATTCTTGATGAGAAGAATATAGGATATATATATGGTTGGATATATTGCTCCTTGCCATCAACAAGAACTTCTGCACTGATTCTTCTTATTCATTTTATGCAGTGAAACTTGACTGTATCTTTGGAGATGATCTAGATTCAAAAGAAATCATCACAGTATCTGAGGTACAAAGAAAATTTCCCTTTTAACTCGGATCGCTAGTCTGATTATCAACCACCTAAGGATGATGATCTTCTTTTTGTCATTTCTTGTAGCTTCTACAAGAGCTTGACCGCCCAATGGTCTTCTCCCTCTCTCCTGGGATGAGCGTGACACCGTCGATGGCCAGTCCGATCAGTTCTTATGTGGATATGTACAGAATAACAGCTGATGACTGGGACAAATGGCCGGATGTTACATCACATTTTGATATATCGAGGTAGCATTTTTCCTTTGTAGCCATTTCCAATTCTCTACTTCTTTTCCTCGTCTGCAAGATACTTATTCAATCTTATTCAGAGATTTTTCATCTGCCAATTTAATTGGTGCCAAAGGATTGCATGGAAGATCCTGGCCTGACTTAGATATGTTGCCACTTGGGTGGATTACAGATCCAGGTAATGCCATCATATTTCTCCTTTGACCTTTCTTGTGTCAAATGGCACTTAGTCTCGAATTCTAATGAGCATATCCTAAATGCAAAAGATCTCTTGTTTTTTCACCTAATGTATTATAGTAATTAGAGCCTAAACAAACTATGCTTGCTCCAAAAAAAACAGGTGTTAGGCAAGGTCCACACAGGAACTCAAACCTTACTCTTGACGAACAGCGAACCCAGGTAAGTAAGATCGAACATGTTCTTTACATTTGCATGCTTCTTGCTCGCGATACTGATACTGATACCGAATATCAGTGGATTATGAGGGAAGAAATTATCTTTGTTATTTTCTTAATTTGGTGAGATCAATTATATGAATTTTGTTTAATTTGAACTATTTTACTAAGACATAAGTTTTTTTTCTCCAAAAGCTTATGGAGGCAAATCTTCCACTGACTGATATTATGAAGTTTTATTAAGCAGGTCACTCTTTGGTCTATGGTTAAATCCCCTCTTATGTTTGGAGGAGATTTGAGAAATATTGATGAAACTACATTGAGTATCATCACTAATCCTACGCTTCTTGAGATAAACTCTTTCAGTGCCAACAACAAGGAGGTACTTTGCCCATTGTACCTCAAATAATTCTACAATCCTTGACTACATAAACTTCTCATTATAATGCTTAAGCCTGTTAATTTTATTGTTTGTTTGGGAAAGAAAAACCTATTGATTTATGCCCTGATATGCATCGAATTCAGTTTCCTTTTCTGTCTACAAACCGCGGTCTCAAACGAAGAAATCATGCTCTTAGCAAGAGATCAATGCGCCAAAAGCATCTTGAGGGTCCTGAGGTAAAGGTCCTGGGTCTTAGTAGTTGTGAAAGTGCAGAAGCAGTGGGGTGGTTCACCAAGAAAGATGATAGGCACTTAAACCAGATATGCTGGAGAAGTGATAGCAAAAGGCAGAACTCTCCTTTTTGCTTGCAAGATAGAATGCCCAATCTGACACCGTAAGTGTTTGTTTTTTTGAGACATTGACATAGTTTAAATTTACATGATTTAGTTTTCTTGAGAGTAATATCTGTATCACTGCAGGGATGAATGGATCATATATAAACAGGAGCACGGAGGAATGTTTCAATTGTTATCAAAACAAACTCCAGGTGACTGCCTGGATGCATCTTTGAGCAGAAAACGTAATGCACTGGAGACTGTAAGAGCTACTTCATCCAGATGCAAGTGGCATGCCTCCCAGGTAAATTAACATCTGCAATCTATATATGGCTCGCTTTGAAATCTCATGATTGATTAAAATTTTGGTATTGCACATTGCAGTATGTTATAAATTCAAAGCATGGATTCGAGTTACTAAATGTAATCGAAAAGAACTAAGAAGAACATCATATGCAAACAGCAAAGGACTATTTTATGAAATTTAGATCATGAATCCTTGTGATTCATGACTTAATTTTTGTCTGACTTGATTTTGATTTGGGGATTGTTGAAATTATGCATGTGTATAAAAGTGTAAACTGAAGGAATATTTTGACTATCCTGGTAGAATGCTTCATGAATAAAGATCTGCAACAATTTTTATATCAATCACATTGGGTTTCTTGCATTTGTGGATCAGAATGTCCTTTTATGTTTGTTTTAAATAATGATTGATCAAGGTTTTAAATATTTATTAGTCAAGGCAATCCCAGGCTTGAGTTTGAATTGGTTCCACTCAGGAAACCATAAAAAAAGAGAATAAAACGAATTAGTATTGAGATGTTTAGGGTTTATGCTTAAATTTTTAATCGGCCCACTTCTGTAGTTAAATCTCAATTGTCTTTGAAACTTGAAAAAATAAAATAAAACAGTTCTACGGTGTTTAGATACTAAATTGAGCAAAAGTAGATTATTATGAATAGTGATATTTTATCATTTTATCATGCCAGTCGGAGATCTCTACATAAGTCACTTAGTATGAGCTTCTACTGTATATCATAGAATCATTCTCGACTTAAGTCGCTTTCAATGTCCTCTAGATTTATTCTCTTTATTCTTTATATAATCAGTTTTACATCTTAATTTGCAGATGTGGGGATTAAATGATAATGGAACTCTAGTAAACAGCTACTCTGGTCTTTGTGCGACGATGGTTTCAGAGAAGAGTACCTTTATGTTACCTTTCTAGTTGCTACATCTTTTACATGACATTACAGCTAACTCATGGATTTCTACTGCAGATGTAATTTTAAGTGGAGTTCGTTCTTGGGTTGCAACTGGAAGATACGGTAAAAAGAAACATGAAAAACCTAAAGAACTTGCTCTGTTTTCTTGGTCTGAAAATCTTTCTGCTTTTGATGCTTGACATGAACATTGATACAATTAAATTGGCCAAACACAATGTGTCTTTGATTATTTCACTCTTATGTTTGCAGGAGAAGCTTATGTATCTTTCTTCAACCTCAACCCTAAAACAACAGTAATTTATGCAAGAACTTCTGATATTGGCAAAGTTCTTGGCGGCCAGTTCTTGGGCAATGGCACATGTACTGGCACTGAGGTTTGGAGTGGTCAGCATCTAGTCATCTCGAACTCTCAGATCTCGATAACCGTCGCGCCTCATGGATGCGCCCTGTTGACCCTCAAATGCACAGATCGAACTCATTGATTCATTCGAGGGCAACCCCAAAATTCTAGGGATTAGTAGCAAGTGGTCAAGCAGCAATGGTAGTGTGGTTTCTTCTGACTACTTCAAAGTGATTTGGGGCAAATAAAATTTGCATTTTTTTTTCAGTAACTTAGTGCTCCGTGCTTCAATGATTGTTCTTTGTAGATAGGTTTAATCCATGAACTTGTATGCACTTTGTTCAAGAATTGTATGTCCTGACAATACACTTGTATGCAATTGTATTAGAAAGAAACAAATGAGTAATCAAGCTTATCCTTGACAATAGTGCAATTGGTAGGAAGCACAAAAAGTAAACCCTATTATCCCTTGTAGATAGTGGAATTGGCGGCGAGGTGAGAAAAGTCGACGTTGACCTTCACCCTTGTAAATTGTGAGGTGCCTTCTCTCTTCCAAACGTACCTCACATGGTTCTTCAGAACGGCACGTTATTCCTTCATTATCCTACAAAAAGCATATTTTTTTAAAAAAAAAAATTATTTTTTTGTATTATAAGCATTATAATCCCACAAAGTAGGAAGCATGAACCGAACCATGAAACGTAAACTGATATTGATGGTTTTATTTTATCCTTTAAAAAAGTCATAGGCGAAATCGCAGCGAAATAGGAGAGCGGCCACTTGCCTTGAACGGTGCGACTATCATTACCGACCGCAAGTCAAAGTCAACAGGGAAAATAACCTAAATTAAATAAAAAGTACTGCAAATCATTTAGTTATGACGCATAAATCCAAAACATATTCATTCAACTTTGAAATATATTCAAGTAATAAATTAATAATTTGATCGTGCAGAGCAGAGCAGAGTTCTTCATATTCTTAGTTCACTAAAGAGGAAGAGCAGAGGCGGCGGTATCCAAAAAAAAAATTATGGAAGCAGCAGCTGCTGCTATTGCAGCTCCATGGCTTCTCAATTCGATCCATAACTTCAACAAATGCCAAGTCCCCTCCGCCCGCAGCCGCCCGCCGCGGCCCCGGCAGCAGCTACGCTGCCCCGCGCTGCGCTGCCTCCACTCCCCCAACCCCGCCGCGCCTCCCAACCTGGCGGACCCCGCCTGCGACCGCCTCCGCTGCCTCGCGGCCGAGTTCCGCTCCCTGCCGTCCCCCCTCGACCGCGTGAAGCGCCTCCTCGCGTACGCCGCGGCCCTCCCAGCCTTCCCCGACGCCCGCCGCGTGCCGGCCAACCGCGTCGCCGGCTGCACCGCCGAGGTGTGGCTCTCGGTGGAGCTGGACTGCGGCTGCGTGCGCTTTGCGGCCGACTCCGACTCCGAGATCGCCAAGGGATTCTGCGCCTGCCTCGTCGCCGTGCTCGACGGGGCGCGACCGGAGGAGGTGATGGCGATGAGGACGGAGGACTTTGGGGAGCTGGACGTAGTGGGGTCACCGGCTAGGGCGGTGCACTCGAGGGTCAACGCCTGGAACAATGTGTTGACCAGGATGCAGCGGAGGACGGAGGAGTTAGCCCGCGCGTGCTGAGCACGTGCTTTTTGATTTCTCATAAAAAATTTCCTTGTTTGCTTGAAGTATATTCCATGTACATTTGGTACATAAGTGAACAAGTGTTTCTTTTAATATGTAATAATAAAAATAATAAAATACATTTTTGCAGCAATTAATAATATATCTTTTGATGTTGTTATCCTTTGATTTCTAATGCCCTAACTTTTATGGGCCAATTGGGCTCAAATGAAAACTAGTTATGGCCTAATGGGCCGTGTGGCTTGATTGGGCTTGATGGGTCGATTAAAAAAAGTAATTGGTTTACATTCAATTTGCTTGATATAATCCAACCAGCTTCGTGATTAAATTTGGAGTAATATTTATGTTAACAATTTAATTAATTCATGAAGACGCCCATTTTGATTTTTTTTTAAATTTTTTTCTTTCCTTTTTGTGTGAAATTAATTAAATAATTACCTTATTTAGTATGAAGTATATCCATGCATGCGTGCGTGGACTAATTCCATGCGATAATATCTCATCTAACTCTCACTGATCGCGGTAAATGGGTAAGATGAAATTGTCAACCCATTTCCATCCACACATCACCTCAAATTCTCCCTTTTCAAATTTAGATCGTTGATAAACTTCGCCCAGTATAAATAAACCCTAATTGCTCGATCAGTTCCCAAGTTGCAGCAGTTACCAACCTCACTGTCTCACTACTTCCTTCTCCCTTAATGGCTTCTTCGATTCCGCTCTTGGCCTGTGGTCTCCTTCTCCACGTTCTCGCCGCCGCCGTCACCGCCGCAGCAGAACCAGATACTGTTTCTTGCAATTTCCCGGCTATCTTCAACTTCGGAGACTCGAATTCCGACACCGGTGGTCTCTCATCCGCCTTTGGCCCCGCTCCGCCGCCCAACGGAGAGTCCTTCTTCGGCAAGCCGGCCGGAAGGTACTGCGATGGCCGCCTCATTGTGGACTTCATTGGTACGTAGTGAGACTTTATGATTGAGATTAAGTAATTAAATTCGATCGAACAATCTGAGCGTGGATTGGATGGCATTTCAGCGGACAGCCTGGGGCTGCCTTATGTCAGCGCCTACCTTGATTCCATCGGTACAAACTACTCCCACGGAGCGAACTTTGCGACGGCCGGGTCGACCATCCGGCCGCAGAACACGACCCTGTCCCAGGGTGGCTTCAGTCCCTTCTCCCTCGACGTCCAGACCTGGCAGTTCGCGCAGTTCAAGTCCAGGTCTCAGGCCTTCCTGGAACAAGGTAAGCAACCCCACCTTGATCGTAGCCCCATTCTTCATTACCGCTGATTAATTGCTACATAAATGTACATGTGTCTGCGTGTTCAGGGCTGTTCAAGGATCGATTGCCCAAAGAGGAGTACTTCTCGCAGGCTCTCTACACTATTGACATTGGGCAGAATGATCTCACCGCCGCCTACTTCGAGAACCAGACGGCCGAGCAAGTCATAGCTTCAATACCAGATATTCTTGACAAATTCGTTTTGGCGATTCAGGTAAATGATTTATTAGTCAACTAGCGAGTGAAATTCATAAGAACTAGCTAGAAGAAGTAACGTATGCTTGCATGCATGCATGCAGAGCATCTACTGGCAAGGAGGGAGGTTCTTCTGGGTGCACAACACCGGACCTTTCGGCTGCCTCCCCTACGTCCTTGAGACCCTCACGCTCCGCGCGCCGGAGGTGGACCGAGCAGGCTGCGGGTCTCCGTTCAACGCGATCGCTCGCCTGTTCAACGAGCAGCTGAAGCAGACGGTGGACCGGCTGAGGAAGGAGCTCCCCCTCGCTGTCTTCACCTACGTCGACATTTACTCCCTCAAGTACAAGCTGATAAGCCAGGCGCACAAGTTCGGCTTCGTGCAGCCACTGGTTTCCTGCTGCGGGCACGGAGGGAAGTACAACTACAGCCGGAAGTTTGGGTGTGGATCGAAGGTGTTCGTCAACGGGACGGAGACTTTGGTGGGGAAGTCGTGCAAGGATCCGGGGAGGAGGATCGTGTGGGACGGCGTCCACTACACGGAGGCGGCGAACAAGTGGGTGTTCGACCGGATCGCCGGAGGGAGGTTCTCGGACCCGCCCACGCCGTTGAGGATGGCGTGCGTTGGGGACGCGCAGTAGGTCAACACACAGTGGCGGTGACTTGTTGATTAATTAGGTTTGCATGGACGCTGTGTAGCTAGCTAGGGTTTTTGTTTTTTTGATTAATTTTGATAGAGCTCTAGCTTTGTGTTGATTTCTTTGTTGTTCTTGATATGCCTATGCAAGTTCATGTGGCATATCAAGTTTGATAATGTAATAAGTTAGAATTAATAATGAGTATTAAGAGTAGCTCGGTTTAATTGATTGATGTTTGAACAATTCCACACTAACTTTTTGTATAATTTTTATAAAATTTTCGATTATCGAAATACAAATGGAAACAAAATTATATAGTAACTTTTCTATGTAAAAAGTAAAAACCAAGAAATTAAGATATTTATTTATTTATAAAAACAAATTTCACTTATTATATCTCACTAGCTACTATTTTAAGCTAGAAGGCAAATGATAAAGGTGGTATTTATTTATTAGATCAAATATTTGTTCATATTTTACATCAAAATTAATATGTTCCATAAAAATATAATTCCTTTTTATAAAGTGTAAACAATTATTTTAATTATTAGTAATTTTATTCAGCATTTTCTTTATATTAATTTTTCTTATGGTTGTTCATAAAATGCCAAATGAATTTTACTTTGTTTAAATGAATTTCTGATATACCTGAGTGACGTGCATTTCCAAATCTAAATTTATCTTCTTCTTTTTTTACATTTAACTATTTCCAATTTTAATAATAAAAGATTATTGATTTTATGTTTATAAATGGAGCAATGATATGTACAAATATACTACCAAACAAACTCGATATAGGACTATTGTATTTGTTGTTATTGTGTTATAAAAGAAAGCATTATTTTATAAAGTATTATACTGTTAAGGAAAGAGTTGTTTGGCAACTCATTAACAAAAATTATTGTTAATACAAAAACAATTTTAAAAAGTACTTAAACAAAAGCAAATTTAAAAACTACTTTTACACATTGTGATTGTCTTTTATCGAATTGGAATTTGTTAATTTCAATATTTTGTTGAGCATCTTATATTAATACTCTAAAAAATTTTAGTCTTGTGATTATAATGGTGATTGGGGGCAAAATGACTTACAACAACCGTGGTAGCAGTGGCAACAATAGTGAATTATAGGAGTGAAGGTGGCTAAGAATAGTATAGCACATATTAGTTAATTTTTATTTGTATACTATTGAAAATCAATAAACACAATTATAATTAGGGTTGGGGCTGCTATCGATTAAAAACCGCCTTTTGCCACTATGAATGTAAGCATATTTTTGTTGTGGCTTAAACGTGTAGGAACCACACCAAATACTAGATATTGTACTCTTGCAACCAAAGCAACTGTGCACCAATACCATGAAGACACTAAAACGGACTCTGAACTATTTGAAATTTGTGGACTTGTGCTCTCCTTTCATGAATAAATTTTCTCAAAAGAAAATTAAGACAATTTCAAATCCAAACTATCACATAGCTACTACTACTATGTACAAAGTATTGACACGAGAGATATAATTTCATATCATTTAGTAATTTTTAAAACAATTTATATATTTTTAAATAAAGTATAAATATGGCTAAGTTTTTTTTTGTTACGCTTTATATGTGCTCCTTTTTTTAAAAAAAATTCTGCATAACAATCATGTATGTTCCCCATTCAATCCAAAGCTACATGATTTACACTTAGAAATAGAAACAAATGTATATTATATGAAGAACATTGTATCTTACGTATTACAATTTATACTTCTGAATATTCATTAATATATATTCACTGCATTTCTGTACATGTATTCAGTTTTACCAACAATTTCTGCTTTGCGGGGTTATTCGTCTAGTTTATGGAAATTATAATACAAAACGTGCAAGTACTTACGCTGTTACGCAAGCACCAAAATCAGGGAAATATATATTTACTTACATGAAAAAAAAAAAGAAAGGTACTATCTAAACCAAAGCTTTCTACCGCAGCTAGAAAGCTTTGGTTTGTAGGCATAACAGCAGCATAATTTGATTTCATTGCCGATGCCCATCTGGGAGCTGCACAACTTTATAGAATGGCACACTTCGTTGAGGTAGTGATCCGTCTTCTTCGTCATCATCAAATTCCAGAATGTAACTGGCAAGAACAAGAAAGAAACAAAAATTCAGCCCGCAATCACGAGTTCAAGTCATAAGTCTGAGATCTCGAGTAATTCAGTTCTTACTAAAGCGGGGTAGGCATTCAAAAATACAAGTTGCAAGTCCTAAATCTTATATAAAACTACTATCTTGCACCTTGTCTTTAGAAAAACCCTATGGCAGATGACGTGCTCTAACTGAACAGCATGATAAAAGCATGAACAAGATCTGGAAGGGGGATAGTGTAACCAGGGGATTCAACAATATGCAGAAAGTGATGTCTGAAATACAATATCGAGCTAACTGTAACTAAACTGTCAAAATTAACAAGAAGAAGCGACTATTTACACTATTTAGGATGACCTACATGGAAATAGCTTTTTTCCCCTTGGTTTCTGTCAACAGCAAAGAAAAACAAATTCCTGCTGATGGTGATTAAAAAAGAATATAAAGAGTACATAGTGATTACATAGTAGACTCTCTGAAAGTTGATTACTCCTTGAAAATGCTAAATATGTGCCTGAGTTGCTTGTTATATCTCCTATTCAATCTTGTAATACAAACTAGCAAATTTGTAGGTTAAAAGCAAATAGCAGCTGTAACATTTAGAGAAAGAGGATAACTTACTCATCAGCGCTTCTCTGTAAGTATCCAGCAGCCAGAATGAACAAAACATGATAGAAGTTAGTACGTGGCTGTGTCTCAAAAATAATAAACAGAAAACATCTTTTTTCTACAAAGCATCATAAACTAGATGCAGCGTGTGAGAAAGCTGAATATGCTGTAATGTTATGTAGACTATGGTTTAAGATATTGGTATAGTACCAGCCAGTTTGTGATTTTACTGTAGCATAAAATGGTACAATTGATTTTACTGTAGCATAGTATCGTGAGTAAACTAGTACACAAACAGAAATAACAAGTATTCTTAACAAAAACTGAGCAAATAGTTTCATTCATTATAAAGGACTACATAGTACATATTGTCTTTCTTCAAAGTTTTGGTCATGAGAATACTAATATGAAATAATCTCACTAGTGTATAGTAGAAAATAGTTCCAGATAAGCTAAGAACAGAGTGCAATATGATAGCTAATACAAGTAGTAGCTAAGAGCAAAATGACATTTTCTGTAGAGTAATGGATTACTTTAGCTCTGATCCCTAGCAATTTAATATAAGTGCATCTTACATTTTTTTCTTGTTTGTTGGTGCATCATAACAGCAATTGGTGAGTAACCTTATGTCGGTATCGTGCTAGTAAGCACACCCCTATTAGCACAGGTTAATCAATGCTCCGCCCTCGAGCAAAATGCATATGCAAGCACTTTTACGTAGGGTATATAATGAAAAGCTTTTCATATATTTTTATAGGAGCAGCTACTAGGTTATTGGCAAAGCAGTTGCCTTGAAACTGGAACAGTTATTGTATTTTTACCTTGCGGTGAGAATTAACCACAGTTGCCTTGTACAATGCAGTAGTGCCAGGATAGACAGCCAATACATGCCTTCCCAGTGGAAATTCTGGTGCGCTAGATGGATCATTTTTCTTAGGAAATGGAATAATATGCGACACAGGCAGCTTGTACTTCCTGAAATTGGTGTAAAACAACATATGATCAGAAAGGCATTAGTCATTCATCGTTAATCAAGCACGAAAAGCAATCATTTGGAACATCAAATGGTAACTCTATTTGGTGTACAAGCTGTTTTCAGCTGAAGTATGTAAATGCAATAATGATTTGAATTACTTTAGGAAACAATGCGTGAGAAGGACTTTATTACCCTTACAGATATCTGAAAATGAAAAAAAGGCAGATGGCAACTCCACAGGAGCATCAGAAATGCAAGAAGACTACAATATGCCCTTAAAAATGGCAAATTTCCCAAAATATAGGACGCAAGTTAAATATTTAATTCCAACTCAAATATGAGCAGCAACAGGAGACAGAATCTGGATCAGAGAATGAAAAGGATTTCACATCAAAGCTGAGCTAGAACATCATAGTTCTAGCAGTCAAATCCAAGGTGGCTTTTATTGAAGGTTCAACTTGGACGTTGAAGAGAAAATATAAGGAGATAAGAAATCAAAGAGCGAGAAAAAAAGCACACAGAAATATATAGAACAACAAAGACAAAATCTGGAGTCCCGAAGAATATCGCTCATGTGCTCATATGCTGTCGTTATAATCGGCAAATATCTTCACAGTAGTCTGTAATTGTATGACATAAAATTGCACCTAGCTAGTCACGCAGAAAAGAAAAAATAGTAAATTGGACCAAACTAAAGCAAAATGAAAGCCACAAGCCTTTTGAACAAGGTACGAAGAGTCTTTTTGATGATCCAGTGGTTTATCCATAGCTCTCTTCCAGCTATATGAATTTACTTTCTTTTATTTTACAAAAGCATTTCAATAGAATATGAATGTGAAAGTAGAACTGTAAAGCAACTTCTATTTAGAACAAAGAAGAAAAGGGTTTCGATTTTCCATTTGGTGTATGTGTAGGAGTATATTACACAGATATTTTCAATTTATTTTTCATATTAAAAATTTAAAGATAACATATAGAGAAAAGTAAGACTACCTTTGTTGTGCACTTTCTTCATCCTCATCGGGTTCCTCATCAAGCACTTCAAATCTGCAAGTTTTTTGGATAAACAAATAAGGATCATTAAACAATGACATCCAGGATTTGTCTAGCACGATTTATGTGAAGCTGTACCATTTACTCTAGGGCAAAGCATGCTGATATCAGGTCGTTTAGATTCACCAACGTTGAACACCCTATATAGGCTTCTAATGTGTGTGTTGTTTAAAAGCACAAATTCGTAATACATAATAATAACTAGCAACACTTTTAGAGCCACAAAAACCTGTGAATTTATGAAGAAATCAAAGATATAATGAGGTAATCAAAGAAAAATGTGCCTTCATTTTTCACCATTTTTCACCAGTGAACTTTTTGAAGATAAACTCCAAGCAAGAGTTGCTAAGCATCCAAAAGTGCTTAGGTCTTCGCTTAAGAAAGGCAAATTTTCTGCAACAAATTCTTCATGGGTCTTGTTAAGTGGAAAATATGTAAGTTTAGGGTCAAGTACAAGTCAAAATCAAATGAAAACTGTTACGACCTCTCCGAGTCTTGTTAAGTGGAAAATATGTAAGTTTAGGGTCAAGTACAAGTCAAAATCAAATGAAAACTGTTACGACCTCTCCGATCGTCCCTCAAACCGTACTTCCGGCGAGCAGATACACAATCATAGAATACGCATAACCCCCCTCCGCTCGCCTTGCCCTACCCTAAATCTCCTCTCCCAGCTGGAAGCTGGGCTTGGGCTTGGGCCACATGGAGTAAACCTTCCATGGGTGTTGTTGGGCTAAAGTCGTCGGAGCCTGGTCCGCACGATCTCTAACAGCAGCCTCCTCCTCCAAAGCAGTCTTGTCCTCAAGACTGGTAACAAAGGCTGGGAACTGCCCAACTATCATCTCCTCATCTTCCCAAGTAGCCTCTTCCGGTCCCTTGCCATGCCACTTGATCAACCATTGCGGGATCCATGCATCACCTTTATTGATTTTGCGGTGGCCTAGAACGATCTCCGGACTTACAATCGGGCTGGAATCGACCTCCAACTCGGTGGGAAGTTGGGAGGGAATGTCGGAAACCCCCAGTGCTCTTTTTAGCTGGGACACATGAAAGACCGGGTGAACTCGGGACTCCACGGGAAGTTTCAGCTTGTAAGCCACCTCTCCAATCCTTTGTAGGACTTTGAAAGGACCATAGTATCAAGCTGCGAGTTTTGGATTGATTCTCCGAACTACTGACCGCTGTCGGTGGGGCCGCAATTTGACAAAAACATAATCTCCACAAGCGAAGGAAACCTGCCGACGTTTCAGGTTAGCATACTTACTCATTTGCTGCTATGCACGGTTCAAGTTGTACTTGAGTTGTCTTAGAAGTTCATCCCTATCCAACAACTCTTGGGAGGCCGCCTCTACGAGAGATTCACATGGAATAAACTTTATAAGCGTCGGTGGAAGTCGCCCATACACCGCTTCAAACGGAGTCTTGCCCACGGCGGATTGAAAACTGGTGTTGTACCAGTATTCTGCCCACGGTAACCATCGCGCCCAAGTCTTCGCTTGCTCGGATGCGAAACAACGCAAGTATGTCTCCAAGCATCTATTGAGTACTTCCATCTGACCATCGGTTTGCTGGTGATATGAAGAGCTCATTTCGAGAAGAGTACCCTGCAACTTGAAAAGCTCTTTCCAAAAATGACTTATGAACAACAGGTCTCGGTCGCTTACGATGGAACGGGGGACTCCATGCAAGTGCACCACTTCGCGCATAAAGATGTCTGCTACCGCGGGGGCTGAATAAGGGTGCCGAATTAAGATGAAATGAGCATACTTGGACAGTCGATCCACCACGACAAGTATAGCATCCATGCCTTGAGATTTGGGAAGCCCCAATATAAAATCCATGGCTATGTCCTCCCATACCGCCCTTGGTATGGGTAGCGGTTGCAGGAGGCCCGCCGGTGAACAAGCCTGATACTTCTGACGTTGGCAAACCTCACATTCCGCCACAAACTGGTAGATGTCCTTCTTCATTCCCTTCCAATATACATTGTATTCCGTCTAAAAGTCCTGAATGTCCCCCCGAGGCTGTATTGTGGAACTCTCGCAACAGTTGCGAAATCCACTGCGACTTGGCCGAGATTACCAACCTCCCTTGGTACAGTAATCGCTCCTTTTTCCAGCTGTATGGGGGGAGTGCTTGAGGGTCTGTGATTAACTTCTAAATGATCTGCTGCAAGTCCGAGTCGGCCTGCACCTCTAGCTGAATTTTGTGCGCGTCGACCCATTCCGCTCAAGAGAAAGCGCATAACTCCTTCTCTCTTGGTCGTCTGGACAAGGCATCAGCCGCTTGATTAGTATTTCCTGTCTTATAGCTGACTTCAAAGTCATACCCCAGCAGCTTGACAAGCCAATTTTGCTGATCCGGTGTCGAAATCCGTTGGTCTAGCAAATGTTTCAGCGCCTTCTGATCTGTGAGTATGTAAAAATGCCGACCCAACAAGTACGGCCGCCAATGTTGGACTGCTAAGACCAACGCCATTAATTCCTTTTCATAAGTAGACTTGGCCGCATTCTTCTCGGAAAAGGCCCGGCTGAAATAAGCAATGGGTCGCTTCTCTTACATCAACACGACTCCCACCCCACTTCCTGAAGCATCACACTCTATCATGAAGTCCTTGTTGAAATCCGGCAATGCCAATACTGGATCAGTGGTCATGGTGGTTCTTAGCTTATCAAAGGCCCTCTGGGCCTCGGCCCCCCATAGGAAGCCATCGGTCTTCAATAGGTGGGTTAGGGGTTGTGTCATCGCACCATAATTCTTAATGAACCTCCGGTAATATCCTATCAATCCCAAGAACCCCCTAATCTCCTTTATCGTGCGTGGAACATGCCATTGAAGAACTGCCTAGATCTTCCCTAGGTCCATGGCTACCCCGCCGGGTCTGATGATGTGTCCCAAATACTCCACTTGCTGTTTTCCAAAGTGGCATTTCCTCTTGTTGGGTATCGGCTTGTGTTCCACCAGTAGCTTTAGCACGCCGAGATGTTCCTCCCATGTGACACTATATATCAGAATATCATCAAAGAAAACCAGGACGAAGCGCCGGAGGTATGGTCGAAAAGTGTCATTCATGGTGGCCTAAAAAGTGGAGGGAGCATTCTTCAAGCCGAAGGGCATCACTAGAAATTCATAATGCCCATCATGCGTCCTGAATGCTGTTTTGGAAATATCCTCGTCCCTTACTCGAATCTGATGATACCCAGATCGCAAGTCAATTTTAGAGAAATATCTGGCTCCATATAACTCGTCTATTAATTCATCAATCACCGGAATTGGGTACTTATCTGGTATGGTGATTGCATTTAGGGCACGATAATCTACACAGAACCTCCAACCGCCATTCTTCTTTCTCACCAATATTATCGGGCTCGAGTATGGACTAGAGCTGGGCTGGATAATACCGGCGGTTAGCATCTCCTCTACCAACCGCTCCATGTCTCCCTTCTGGCTATGCGCATATCTATAGGGCCGAACACGAACTTGCCCTTCTCCCACCCTGATCACGATAGCATGATCAGTAGGCCGGTGGGGAGGTAGCTGCGTTGGATCCATAAAGACCCGGGAATATCCGCCTAGCACCTGTTGTAATTGTTGGTCCTGAAAGTTGGACAACACCTCCCTCGTCGGCTGATCTCCAGCTACCTGCACCGCCCATAACAGACCTTGGAACTCCACCTCATTCATTCTTGAGATCTCCTTGAGGGATGTTGCAGATTTGATCAAGGCGGGGCTGCCCCTTAAGATTACTTCCTTGCCATTTTGCTAGAACTTCAGGTATAGATGATCCCAATCCGCCCGTACCTCTCCTAGCGTCCGGAGCCACTCCACTCCCAATATGAGATCAACTCCCCCCAGCCCAAAAAGGTAGGCATCAACCACCTCTACATGTTCCCCCAGTCCAATCGATATTTGCGAACAACGTCCTTGTGAACTGACTTTAGCACCATCCCTCAGCTGAACCCCGAAGGATGGGGTTCGCTCCACTTGCAACCCCAAGCTCTTTACCAATTGCTCAGAAATAAAATTGTGTGTGGCCCCACTGTCGATTATGACCACTATGTCTTCACCCTTCAGTGTTCCAAGCAGCTTTAGGGTTTGAGGGCTTGAGAAGCCACTCACGGAGTGTAGTGATATCTCCATATAGCTATTGCTGGGTCTAAAGCTACCCTCTGGCCTTCCCCGCTTCCGGTCACTCCTCCCTCTACCTCATCCAATCCCCCTTCCTCGTCCTCCGCCATAATCATGAGTCGGAGATTTTTGTTAGCACAACGGTGCATGGGGTGATAAGGTTGATCACACCTGAAGCATAATCTCTTCTCCTGCTTGGACTTGAAGTCTTGATACGATAGGAATCTGTTCCCTCTAGCTCGGCCATCTGGCTTACTAACCTCACTCGACCTACGCGACATGTCTCCATCAGCCTGCGGCACGGTCCGAGTACTTCCTGCCCCACTAGCTACCGGGTTCACCCCTTCCCATCCCTTAAACTTGGTGTAACTGCTTCCTGACTCAGCCCGGCTTGTCTCCTGTCAGCCACCCCCCACGGAGGGTGCCGGGGGACGCCCCCTAGGAAAAGTGGGATCCCAACTGTTCGGACCTGGCCCCTTATTGTGTCGCGCGGGTAACTCTCATCCCATACGGACAACTTCAAAATTACGAGCCAAGTGTATAGCCTTTCTCACGGTGGGAGGATCAAAGGTGCAAACCCACGTCCTGATTTCTGGCCTCAACCCACTAAAGAAATATCCCATGTACTGTGAAGGGGGTAAGCGGGGAACTCTGGCCACCAAACCTTCGAACAATTCAATAAACTCCTCCACTGACTTTGTTCCCTGCTCCAAGGATGCTAGCAGCTCAAAAGGATTAGCTGCACTACATTCACTGAATCGCTCCACCAACTCCTTTTTCAAAGTCTCCCACGTCAAATTGGGTTCCATTCTGCGCAACCAACTAAACCAATGCAGTGCTGTTCCCTCTATGCTCACACAAGCCAAAGGTATACGTTGTTGGGGTGCAGTCGCGTTTACATTGAAGTATTCTTCAGCCCGGATAATCCATCCTAAGGGATCCGTGCCATCAAAGGTCGGCAGCTCGATTTTCCGACACAATGCGCGGCGTTCCTCCAGATCTCCAGATTGGGAATAGTAAGGGATCGGCCCACCACCCCTGTGCGGTTCGAGTGAAGGGGGCCGCAGGTCCTCCTCAGATCCACGAAGAGGCTCGTCTCGTTAGTCTCCGGCGTGAGCTCCCCCCTCCTTCTGATGTATAGGCGATCTGGTGGGAACTCGGGAGGGTTGGGAGGACTCCCCGCTGCCTTCCAGCCCTTTTCCCTTCATCATCACAACCATCATCTGTTTCAGCTCATCCATATCATTTCGCATACGTCGTCGATCCTCTTCCGCCACTTCTCGTTCTGCCCAGCGTTTCTCCTCGTTCGCGAGCATCTCCGCCATTATCTTCTCTAGCTGCTCGAATCGGGTTTCGGCGCGAGTGGTGTTGGTCATGGCGGCGAGCAGATACACAATCATAGAATACGCATAACCCTCCTCCGCTCGCCTTGCCCTACCCTAAATCTCCTCTCCCAGCTGGGAGCTGGGCTTGGGCTTGGACCGCCTGGAGTAAACCTTCCATGGGTGTTGTTGGGCTAAAGTCGTCTGAGCCTGGTCCGCACGAATTCATGTGTGTTGTTGTTTAAAAGCTTCTAATGTGTGTGTTGTTTAAAAGCACAAATTCGTAATACATAATAATAACTAGCAACACTTTTAGAGCCACAAAAACCTGTGAACTTATGAAGAAATCAAAGATGTAATGAGGTATCAAAGAAAAATGTGCCTTCATTTTTCACCAGTGAACTTTTTGAAGATAAACTCCAAGCAAGAGTTGCTAAGCATCCAAAAGTGCTTAGGTCTTCGCTTAAGAAAGGTAAATTTTCTGCAACAAATTCTTCATGGGTCTTGTTAAGTGGAAAATATGCAAGTTTAGGGTCAAGTACAAGTCAAAATCAAATGAAAACCATATTGGATTTTGCATTTGTTGATTTAAGATGAATTCCTGTATATTTTCAATGAACATATAATTATTTGTATTTGATATGAAAGGAGTGCTTTTATGACAAAAATATCAGTATTGGGCATGGCATTTCTAGGTATAGGAGGATTAAATTTCCTTTGAACCAGATGAAATAGACATCATTACCTATGAAAATCGAATCTCAATTTCTAAGAAACATGATTTGAGAATATATAGTCTTAACTCATAAGTAACATGGATCAATCAGAGAGGTTCTCTATAATGTTTTTTCAATAGTCTGGTTTGATATTGTTAGAAGAAAAGATAATATAAAGTAGAAAAGAGGAGATGAATGAGATAATAATAGTAGACTACATTGTGAATATATTGCTTAGATACACTAGATAAAGTTTTGAAGAAGCGTAAGAATAAGATGCTATTGCCTATCAAATTAAATGGTAGACATTGTGGGTTTTGGGAGAAACCACAATTGCACTTCAATTGACACCTAATTCTGGGCCTCACAAAATGTTTCACCCAACACTTAAATAGCATGTTGGAAGTATGTTACTCAAGAAAATGGATGGTATGGTGCAGTATTTATAATATAAGATCAACAAATCAAACACAAGCATGGTATTTAATTACTGTTGCTAGAATTCTCAAATATGCCTAACAGTTACAACCATTAGCTAAGCTAGTAGGAGTATTTTACACATTTCTATGGGACCAAAACACATGCAGCAGCTAATGCAGAAGATTTTGTAAACAAGCAAAGAAGGACTGTCATTATTTCATATAAAGAAACCAAAGGGGAAAGAACTAAAAGATGCAATAGATATCCAATGCCTCAAGGGCAGACCAAGTCGCTTTTCAATCTTCATTAAGAAAGCGATATTGCTTCATTTTCCATCACATAAAAAAAATATAAGATCACATCACATTCAAGGGCAGAAAGCTTTGGTATTCAACTTCTTTCTTTCCCACTATATTCTTTTTTGTAGGACTTCACTAATGCATAATACCCTCTCATCAAGAATACATAATATTATGGTTTCATAAACACTAATTAGCCAAAATGGTAACTAATTAAACCCAAAGTATATTTTAGATGCAAAAGGCTTACTCCTTTTTCTCCTTATCAAAGTTTACGACTTTCACAATAAACCACTCATCTTTATCAGCATCATCAGATGAGACTCTAGCTGCTACCTGAGATAGAAGAGAACTTGTAAAATGTTTAATAATTACTTGTGGTAATTAAACAAATTCACCAAGGTGCAATGGATTTTTTGGTCTATTAGTTGGTGCAAAAACATATCTTATTCCATGAAAAAAAAACTGGTTACATGTTTCTTAAGTGACCTTGAGATCTTCAAAACAAGAGGTTACAGAACAGACAACATATGTGAAGTAGATTTTTCCCAGAAAGTAGTCAGAAAAGATACAATAAAAGACTAAAGAGAGGTATTTTATAGGAACCTGTTCACCCTTCAGATTAGCAACATGCTCAAGTTGGCTTCTCATAGATGCAGCAGGAGAAAAACTGGCAATATCTGGATCTCTCATCCGCTTCTTTCGCTGCTCATTCACTTCTACAGTAAATAAACATCAACTTGATTTAAAAAAAAAATCTGTGGAGAAACAAGTTGCTTGAATGGTGTACGGTGTACCATCAGCATTCAGTATCAGAAAGGATTATAAAATAAGATCTTTAAATTTTCAATGACAATATTTTTTATTAAATTTTAAGGATAAGGTCACGACTCATGCACGAGGCTTATCTCCAAACAATGATAAACAAATTAGAATTATCATTTCCACATGATTTTACAGCATTATTTTCAATAACTTACATGTGCCAGTCTCTTTCTATACCGATGCAAGACAATGAGTGTACAGAACTAAGGTATACCAAAAACAGTAGCACCCAGTGAACATGACTAGTACAAACCAGATTGTACCAGATCCAAGCTAATACTGGTATATCAGCTCAAATCAATATTTAAACCTTGATTCACATTCTCGAGTCATAACAATGTTAAATTTATATAGCAATGAATGTCAACATTGTCTCGTCACTTTTGGAAATATAAAAACAAAATGTCAATAAAAAAAATTAAGTTACAATATTGAAATAAAAAAAAACTAATCATTCAAGCTCAATCTACTAAAAAGAAAGATAATTGATAACTTGAATATATTTGCAGCTACCAAAATAACCAGCAATTAATCAGTTGCATATGACAAGATAAATTAAAATTATAGTAGGACATTTTGTGAAGTTTTCATTATATGTCAGGAAACAAAGGTGGAAGTTTCAGGAATTTTAACTAAAAGTAAAGTGAGTAGGCACTTCACATTATGGTTCTCAAGCCAAAAAGATTGCAAACAAATCAAAATCTCAAGCTCGTCATCCTTTACCAATTTTTTTTCTCCGTGCAGCTGAAAGTCCAGATTGCAGCAAAGCATCAAGCTGACACATCAAAGCAGTTGAAGCACTATACACAAGGTCATGGAACAAAGAGAACCATGAGTAGAATAGCTAATTTGAAACATATGCAACATAGATAAACTGAAACACTCGAGTCCTTGACATAATGGATACGAAAATGATCATTGTTTTACAGTTGGAAGAAAAGAAAATGTCCAAATATAGATGATAGAAGTTACAATTATATGGAAATTCCTAACATATAATAAAATTATTATAAACTATAAGCTATAACACTCCATAATTTTGTAAAGCATGCATCGCTTATAATACATTAGAGATGTGACCCAAAAGGCATCCATGTTTAAAGGATATTAGTAAGTTGGGATTTTGAATTTGTTTCCTAGTTTTATGCAAAACTAAGAGCTCTCGTAAAGTTGTTTACCAGATTACTAGGCATATAAATTTCAATCTTATGATCAAATATGCGTAAGTTGCAGTGACTAGCAGTTCTTACACCGATAGTCCATTGCCCTATTTCTCCATCTCTCACTCTCCTTACTCTCACCAGATAATGTCCACAACTTTTGCATCAATTACTACACATTCAAACTAGGTCTTTTATTAAATCTTAAAAATTATCCCATATTGGAATTTATTTAGAAACAAGCAAATTTCATGACCTCCAATTCCCAAGTATTGCTCTAGGTAAAGCAGCTACGGTCTATTTGTACAAGGAAGCATATATATGATATCCAGAAAGAAACAAGGCATGCTGGAATTACATTTTGGCCAAGAGATGGAATTTAAATGTGTAAAGCATGAACATTCTGATGAACTTGCTAAGTTTACTTACAAAACATTAGCATTTTTCAGTCTTTCAACAATATCAACATATGCACAACAACAAAGCCCATCTGATTTGTTGTACTACCTGACTTCATTTTCAGATAATTCTTTGGCGTGACAGTACAAGTGTCTGAGCCTGCATAACAAGTTTTCCGGAGATTTCTCAACAGCCTCCGGAGCTAGATCTACATAGAATCACCATCAAAACAGTTGGAAACTAATCAGGTAACCACAAAAAAAAAAAGATTACAACACAGTATTCACGTGTTAGCATACAGTTTTAGTGCGAATGAGAAAGAAATGGACGCCGCGACGTATGTTCAAACCCTTGCTCTTAGGTGCTACCAAACTACAACTGCCTAGATTTTAGTACGCAAAAAAAATTCTATTATCAGCTAAAGGTATTTGCAGAATTGGAAATCATGTTAAAACCGTTGGTTAGGTTTGTTCCCCCAAATCATGAACAGTTTGTAATCGTTCCACATAAAACAAAAAAGAATAAATAATTGCCAGTTGTCGAATCGACTTTCACAAGATAAAAAAAAAGCACTATAAAAAAATGCAATTAGAAGCAAGGTCAACAGCAAAGACGACACAACCCAAACAATTCAGGAAGTAAATGGTAAAAGGATTATATAAATCTGGGGATAAATGGAAAGCCAGTTGCGTACTGGATTGGAGCTTCCGGTGGATCTTGTTGATCTCCTGGAGGACGTCCTCCTGATCCTTGCGGAGCTGGTCGAGCTCCTTTGATTTCTCAAGCAAAACGCAGATCTCGATCCCTGACATCGCTACCTCCTCCCCGGCCCAATCGGCAGGGAAATCGGGGTTCGAGGAGGGGAACAACAAGCTCAATGCACCGGCGATGGCCCGTCTTGTTCAGACGGAAACCGAGCAAGTGGGCGAAAGATCACCGAGGATGGAATGATCGACGAAGCGGGCTCGTTAGGGCGACTGTGCGGTGTACCGTCTACCGATCGCATGCGGGGGCAAGAGGGGGCCGAGAAGCCCAGTAGCTTTATTTGTAAGTTATCCTTTTAATTTGGAACGAAGAGGAAGTTTTTAGTTGGGCCCTAAAATTTGAAATCTATTTCTTTTACAATTGGGTCCCTAAATTTTACTATTACACTTCCCTCAGTGCTTTTTCAATAGTATTTTCTTACAATACATTTTTGAATAAAACATGGCGACTCTTCCATCTTCCTATTTGTTTTGCTATTATATAAAAAGGATAGAATATTCACTTATTTTCTCTCTTCAATTAGGATTAATTATCCATGAAAACTAAAT
Organism: Costus lasius; assembly: GCA_027563935.2. Lineage (NCBI taxonomy): Eukaryota > Viridiplantae > Streptophyta > Magnoliopsida > Zingiberales > Costaceae > Costus > Costus lasius. Next base: position 105,991,323 of record CM050453.2, read on the forward strand.
TAAATATAACAAGCAAAACACAAATTAACTTCCAGTATTGAAACTGTCTATACTGTAAAAAATCGTAAACTAAAGGGGGCAAAATGAAAGTACCCCTCGCGGTTGAGGCAAAACGGAAAATTTTTGATCGCCTTTCTCCCCTCGCTGTCTGCCTGTCTCGTCACCACGCCACTAGGGTTTCCTTCCTCGTCGAGCCTTCGCTGCTTCACCGTCGCACTGTGATCGATTCACGGATTCACGGCTTTTTATTCTTCACTTTGAGGTACGATCTCTGCGGCAACTCGTTGGACGCTGACGCCTTGTAATTGCACTCACTATGTTGACTAGGGTTTTGGTTTGATAAGCACGAAAAATGTTCTTTTTTTAAAATAAGTTGTAGGTGTTTTCTGGGGTTTCTTTATTTTACGCTTTTGGGTGAGAAGTGCACATTATCCGACCATTTTGATGGTAAATGACGAGCATAAGTACCTGTTCCATCACAAGTCAACTTTGATATGAAGTGTTCTGAAATTGCAGAAACCAATTTTGCTTACTGGAGCGAACTCTTGCTTATGACCTTTGGCGCAGCTCAGGTCCACTCTAGTATCTACTTCGACTACTTCAGTTTGTTTCCATTTTTCAGGAATTTCTGTATCTTACTCATTATATTGTGGCAACTTCGTGGACAATTATAGCTTCCGTTCACTTCATTGTATCATCTTTCTTTTTTTTTTTTCAACAAACAAGTACTTCCAAGTTCGTACTGGAAAGTTTAAGTTAACCTGTCATCTCCTAATGAAAATTATATTTGATAAAGTTTCAGCTGATCCCGGTGAACATTTTTGTTTATATATATGCTATAATGAAAGTTTACAATCTTTATCTTTTGAAGCGAGACATTACCGCTTGCCGTTGCTTATTGTAACTTCAGTACAATGATTGGAACCAATTTAACTTGCGGAACTGATGTTTTTTTGTTTGTTGGAATTAGAGAGTATCTCTGAGCTGTACATGGCCTTCTAGTTGGTCAAGAGTGTAATCCAGATAGTAACTAGTAAGAACATCTGATCCTACAATCCAAAATAGTTAGCAATTGTGTTCAATTTAATTTCCTGTTAGTGATATATTCTTAGGAATCATAATTTATAATATATCCAAAATTTTGTGATTAGTCATTTTTCTTATATCAACTAGGCTATGACATTGTCATATTATTGTATTGGAATATTCTCAATCAACTAAACTCAACATAATGCAAGAACAGTGAAACATGAATATGATAAACGGCCTGTAAATTGTGTTCAATGTGGTTTCTTCATGATAAAAGAAAATATGCCATTTTCACTTGTGCCGTATCTTTGGACAATTACAGTGGCTTACATCTCGTATTATATTAGAGAAAATTCCCATCTTCCTGCTAAATTCACAAAAGTAATATGCATGAGAACTTAATTTGTACCCAAGAGCAATTATTTTCATAGTTGTTTAACCAGCATGAGAGTTGTCGCCCATCAATCCATCAATCTTCTATGCATGGGCCTTATCATCTGATAATATGAAAGGTAATACATATCGTAGATGGAAAACTAACAGTGATTATGAAATACTATTATTTTAGTTTAGTTGTTGGATGTTATGATCCGAGTTTATGAAACTTGAATATTATTCCTGTCATAGATTCATGTAAGTGGAGGAAGGTATTATGCTAGGAGGTTCAACGCGTCTTCATCTCTATAATGACACGGTAGAGAAAATGTTAAATATTACATATCTTGGAAGTGAAATGGACAATATGTGCAAGCATGTAGGGTTTTTATTCTAAGCATACGTGGAGCTTGGTTCAAATAAAAAAGGACGTGTATGCATGATTAATCATATGTAACTTTCTCCATTGCTCCCACCATGAGCAGCTTCTCCTATGTTGCTTGCTCAGTTCTATTCGGTACAAACCAGTATGGTACAGTACTGGTTCGAGCTTGGATAGCTTGGATTGGTACAGGGTCTCGAACTGGGATTTTGAACCTTGTATGAAACATGTATGTGTAGAAAGGATACATTACTTAAGAAAGTTTACTTTTTCTTTGCTCCACTCCTATTTAGATCCTAGTTGAAACCCTCTTCCTTGTAATCTATATGGAAGGTGTCTACAATGAGCTCCATCTTCCTTGTAATCTATATGGAAGGTGCCTACCATGAGCTCTTAATAGATGTTTGTGGTGTGCTTGAAGAATGAAATAAAATTTCATTTTAGACTGGTACTAATTATGAGTACCAATCAGTACCATATCGGTCTAAACATGGACTCGTTCCATGTCTCGGATTGGTTTTTAAAATCTTGGCTTGAGGATGGAAGAAACCTCCACCACTTTTGCCCCTCCATCTTCTTCAATGATCATAGGAAATGGTTGTTGATAACCTTGATATGCTCGTATGTTACAGTTTAGGAGGTTCCAAGAGTCTAGGTGGTCAGCTGACTACTAGATCTCTCATTCACCAAAAGTGCTTTTAGAATGCACATGAGTTTTTCCATAATATTCTAATCAATGAGTTGATTTGCCTATAGTCATCTGTAATAGGGACTTCTTTGTGCTCAATATTTTGCTATGGTTGAAGAGACAGCTATTTTGTGAAGCAGTTGGTGCTATAGATGATGTCTTGAGGTGTATCCTTGTTGGAGTGTGAGGCATTGAGTGTAGAGGTTCGCGTTATGAGATTCCACCAAGTAGAGATCTGGGTCAAAGCTTTAGCTTAACTATGTGAGGATATTCACACAATTCCTTTTCTTTATTTTCTTTCATTTTGGTTATTTGATGCAACTAAAAGAGAAGGCAAGGAACATCACTGAAAGAGAGGCAATTAATATTGTTTTGTGTGTTCGCCGAGAGGAGGAGCCTTAAAGCACATGGATTTTCAGTCAACATTGGAGTAATTTTCATAAGGGTGTGAAGTAGCAAGAGGACATAATTGTGCTATATAGTTCGTGGATTGATTGAGGTGGCAGTTGCTACTTCACAGAGCTTGGAACTCTAATATACTTTGAGATTACCAAAAATGGCATTGTTATTGGAACGAGACAGGCTCTCAGAAAGTGGTTATGCTCTAGATTTGTATAGGCCCCAAAGATTATCAATTAAATCATGGATCAACAACTTGAACTATTTAGTAGTGTCATTGCTCTGGAAGTTGGGCACCATGTAAACGATGCAACAATAATAACAAGAGGAGTGATGGATCAATAATAGATTTTATAGGAGAACGTGACTTCAACCTCTTTGAATTATGCGTGAGCTTCAACAACATAATGGCATTGGATCATATGACATAGTAGTTCATATGGTTGCCCCACCACATCTGTTGCCTCACACTTTTCACACAAATCGAGTCATCAGTTGAGAAGAGGCAAACTAGTGAGATTGTGTCACCTCTACTGCAGCCGTATATTGGCTCAAGTCTGTCAGGTTGGAGCAAAAGTGAAATTTGCTAGATATAAATGCCGTGTGGTCCTTTCCTTGGGTGAAGAATAAAAATCGGTGCTATATCAAGGAGAAATAATTTTTAGAAATATCTCTTTTTGAAAAATATATGAGCATTTTGCATGTGCCTGCTCATGTTCTTTGGAAGATTGCGTGCAAGATGTTGATGAGAACACTTTGGACATGGACTCATAGAGAACTTTCTTTCATAAATTTACCACAACTTATTTAAAAGTTTATTCGTACATAACTTTATACTATATCGATTGAACTTATTTTGGACATACTTAATCTTCATTAGGAAATATGGATGCCCGTGGACACATTTCATCTGCTTATAGGGGACGAGTTATCCAAGCACCTGGAATGTTGCGCCATGGCCCTCCTTCAGGTTCAGCTCCAGCTCACACTGGTCATAGCCCTAGGGAGTTTCTTTTTCCACCGGACCAACTTGAAACGAAGATTTCAGATCAGGAAGCTGGTATGGAAAGACTTGCTCGAGAAAACCAGAGATTGGCAGAGCGTAACGTAGCCATGAGACAGGAGCTTGTTAATACTCAGAAAGAACTGCAAAGTCTGCAAGCTCATCTTGGAAGCATACGTACTGATACCGATATCCAAATTAGAGGATACCTGGGAAAGATTGGAAATTTTGAAGCTGATATGCGTGCTGGTGATGCGGTGAAGGAAGAGCTCCAACAAGCACATTTGGAAGCACAGAGACTGGTTACTGCTAGACAGGAACTGACTGCTGATATACAACTAGTGACAGAAGAACTACAGAAATTATCAAATGACTCCAAAAAATTGCCCGAGTCGCATGCTGAGTTAGAGGGTTTAATACAAGAGCACCAAAAACTACGGTAAGTATGTTATGGTTCTCATTCTCACTGGCACTCTGTTCACTAGTTCCGGACTACGTCACTAAAAACTACTTTGTTCTTCTTTCGGAAAAAAAGTGCTACTTTTGAGTATGAGAAGGGTTTGAATATCGAGCAAATAGAGAGGATGCAAGGCATGGAGAAGAACCTGACGTCTATGGCAAACGAAATTGAGAGGCTAAAAGCTGAAGTAACGAATGCCCAACAGATGATAAATGGTGATCATGTTTCCATGCTCCTTTGCACTTGTGCTTGTTACTTTCTATCCATATCTTCCTAAGAAAAACTGTGCTAATTTTTTATGTAGCACCGAACCGATACGGAGGTACATACCCACCTGCAAGCCAAGCTGTTACACATGCAGATAGCCTTAGCAACGGAGTTAGGCACGTCGATGGTAGCTATGATACCGGCTTAGGCTACGTTAATACTGGCTATTATTCTGAATCGTATGGAAGAACACACGCTCTTGTCAACAATGGGACAGTAGTCCAGGGATCTGATTTTTATCCTGCCATTGGTATTGTAAGCAGCATGAACACTTACGGAGTGCCTCATGCCCGCTGATTAATGATTAACGGATTAGCACTAGAAAGCGAAGCTTTGCGGTGGCATGAACTGTATTGAGTTGTCAGATGTGACAAGAGGAAAATGTATCATCGGCAAATGGGCCTAATTTGATGCTACATTGTGTAATGAGCAACCATTATCTTCAATGCCATTTGACTGACCACCTAGTTTGCTTATTTAAGCACATTGTGGTTAGTTGCTGTGATGCGTTCCAAACGAAAAGTACAATCTTAGATGAAATGATCAGTGAGATTGGAGCAGTGTTTGCTGGTGTTTCTTCTTACTAGAGATAAGCTAAAGATAGCTAAACTTTAAAGTAGATGCATCACATACTGTTGTTTGCTGGAATGTCGTAAAAGGTTAAACCGGCGTTATGAAAATTCGATCAGCTATATCATTGCTTGGTGGCTAAATGTTACAAAATAAATAAACAAAATATCTGAGATGCGACCGGTTCCGTGCTTAGCAGTCACAAAATACCACTGCAGCCCGGTGTTTTATTCACTCTATTCATCTGCATTGCCCTCCTCACCAGAAACACATCAGACCACCGGCCTGCATCAGCATATAAATTAGAGAGAAGAATTCTTGCAGCCCCGTGCCTTGGTTCCAACCTTGCCAAACTCTCAGCAGCCTTCTCCCCTATCTCAATATTCCCATGCGTTCTTGCAGAAGCCAGCATGCTCCCCCATATCATCACATCCGCCTCCATTGGCATTGACTCGATCAACCCTACCGCCTCCTCCAGACAGCCTGCCCGGGCTAGCAGATCAACCATGCAACCGTAGTGCTTAATCGTTGGTTCGATTTCATACTCCTTCCTCATCGACTCGAAATACTGCCTTCCTTTAGCTACCAAGCCATTGTGGCAGCAAGCACTGAGCACTCCTATAAATGTAATGGAATTGGGTTTAATTTTCCTTCTCTCCAAATCCGAGAATATTTGCAGGGACGTATCTGCATGCCCATGCATGGCTAGGCCGCATATGATGGCATTCCAAGCGGAGACAGATGCTGAGTCCTTCACAGTATCAAACATTTCAAGTGCACTCGTTATGCTCCCACGCTTTGCATACATATCGATCAGTCCAGCGCTCAAGTTATCGGTGAGCGGAATTCTTCTGCTCGTCATGTAGTCATGGATGGACTTCCCATATTCCAGTGTACCGACGTCGGCGACAGCCGAAAGAACGCTCACCAATGTGATTTCGTTCGGCTCGCAGCCTTCATGCTGCATTTGTTGGAAGAGCTCCAAGGCTAAATGGGAGGAGCCATTGTGGACATATCCGGCGATAATGGTGCTCCATGACACAATGTCTCTCTCGGGTATACTATCGAACAGGACAGCTGCTTCGTTCACCAAGTTGTTCCGCAGAAGCCCAGCCAAGAAGGCATTCCAAGACGAGATATGCGACTTGGAGCCTGTTTGGAACTGAAGACGAGCGCGATCAATAAGACCGCAGCTGCCGTAGAAATGAATCAGTGTTGACTGCACAAAAGTGTGGCAATCCAATCCCATCTTTGTGATCACTGCGTGCAGCTGCTGCCCTTCATTGGCCGCGGAGGATCGAGCGCAAGCTGACACCAAATCAACCAGTAACACCTCGTTCGGCCTCTCTTCCAAGTTCTGCAGCATCGCGCGGTACGTCTCCAAGGCTTCCAGCAATCTATCGACCCGCAAAAAGCCGTCCACCATTGTGCTCCAGGAAACCAAGTCCTTACTTGGCATTCCCTCAAACAAGTCCTCCGCATGGCCGATAAGACCGGCCTTGGCGTAGCCGTTGAGCATCGCGTTCCATGTCACGGTATTCCTCTCTGGCAAGGCATTGAAAATTGATCGAGCGTCGCCTAACCGTAAACAAGTCGCATAGAAGTGCACCAAATTAGTCCCTACGAAGATGAAATCCACGAGCCCACACTTGACGGCCGCAGCGTGGGCCATCGTCCCGGGTCGATGGGTGCGCAGGTAACCGCAGGCGTAGATGACGGTTGCCAAGGTGACCTCGTTCGGCCGGATTCCGGCGGCGAGCATATCTCGGAACACGGCGAGGGCCTCACCCGGGCAGCTCCCCCGGGAGAGGCCCATGATGAGAGTGGTGAAGGAGACGGTGTCTCGCTGGGGCATTTCCTCGAACAAGGCGCGGGCGTCAGGGAGCATGTCGGCCTTAACGTAGGCGGCGAGGACGATGTTACAGGAAGCGGTGTCAATCACGGGGGCGGAGAAGAAGAGGCGGAGCGCGGCGTCGAGGCGGCCGCATTTGGCGTAGTGATTGAGGAGGGCGTTTCGGGCGAAAAGGCTGGAGCTTTCGAGGCCTGACTTGAGGGCAAGGGCGTGGAGGCGCTGGCCCGCGGCGAGGACGAGGGCGGCCGCGGAGGACTTAAGGGCGGCGACGAGGGCGACTGCGGTCGTGAAGTCATCCACTTGTTGTTGTCGATGTCGAATGGAGGAGGAGACGAAGCGAGCACGAAAGAAGGCGGCGGCGACGGTGGTTGCTCTCGAAGCGTTAGCGTTGATCATCAGGTGCTGCTCCGCCCTTTCTAGACTCGTTCATATCGTGCATAATATCGGGAGTTTTTTTACAAGACTAATTCGAAGATAATCTCGCTTCATGATTTAAGCAACTGCCATGGTCGAATGAATCCACCACTAAAATTAGAACAAAACTTCGGCGTCGTATATGTACGAATCCCAAAGCATTTATACGGCGGATGGGACGCTGCTTTGAGCGGGGCCCGCTTAAATGTAGTGTTTATTAGGAGGGACGGATGGGTGGGAAAGATAAAATCCATCGTATACTCAGAAGGACGGACGTAAAATGACGGATTTTAGGGCGGACGAATGAGGGAAAAATCCCTCGTTTCACATCTGCCTGAATCGAGCGGATTCACGCCACGGACGTGTTCGCCGCTTGCCACGCTCGCTGCACACCGCTGAAGCTCCCTTCCTCGGCTCGCCCAAGCTCGCCGCACGCTGCTGTTTGCCGCTCACCCAAGTTTCCCGCCTCACCCTAGCTCCCCGCCTCCTTGCGAGCTTCTGCCTCGCCGCTGTTCGCAACTCGCAGACGCAGCAAATGCCAGAGACAACGCCGCTCGCAAACGCTAGAGATGCCATTGCTCGCAGATCCCAGAGACGACGCTGCACGCCGGTCATCCTCCCAGCAGCCGACGCTCTCATCCCCTTCTTATCCCTTTCCGGCACGCCGCTCGTCCACCGAACTGAACAAGCAGCAGGGTGAGCTTCCGCCAAACTAAGACGACGCCGCTCGTCCCCCTTTCGTCCCTCCTCTTCTTCGACGATAGCCCCAGCCGCCGCTCGCAGACGGCGCAGACGACGCCGGTTGCAGATGCTCGCAGACGCCGGAGACGATGCCGGAGATGACACAAATCGCAAGCGCCGTAGATGCCGCCGGTTCGATCGTTGGACACCGGAGTCACGTGTCCAACAATCCTCTCCCTCCTAAAATCCCTCCTCCCTAAAATCCCATCCCCTCTAGTATACACAGAGTTTTTCAACCAAATTAGTAGCAATTTCTATGATTCAATTGATCAAATTTTTTACTAATTAAATTAGTCCTTAATATAAAACATACTCATTTGTGTTGTTTGGACTGGATCGATCAATATGGATCCAATAAGATCAATGGATATGATATGGACTCTGAGCCTAGCTGTGGCCCAAGTCATGATTGTTTCTGTGGCTTGCAATTGGGCCAAATCAAACACTAGTATTGCTCCGGTTCATTAATGGGCCAAACACGCTTTTCAGTAGTGACAAATGATTTAAATTTTATATTGATAATGAGTGTGTATATAAAATATAATCAAAATAAAAAAATAAGTATTATTTTATAAAATTACTATTTATATTGTTATGGTATTTCTTAATATATCATAAAGGTATCATTTTAAATGTTTGTTTTGAAAATTTTAATATTTTTATCTATTAAGATTATAGCGACATATAATATTTTGTCATAAGAAAGTTAAAGGATGTGGCACCATCCCACCTTCCAACATCCTCCTTTTACCCAATGTTGCATAATACGAATCTTAAAGTAAAATTATTTAAATACTGTTTTAAAATTTATATTTTTATGTCATCTAAGGATAAATAAGTATGCTTGATTTTCCTAAACAATGTCTCTCTCTCTTTTTTTTTTTGCTGCTGTTTGGCAAGGTTTTTCGCCCTGCTTCGCCTGTTTGGCAGCTAAGCTGCTGAAGGCACCTAATTTTTAAAAGCTGAGATTTTCTATCAAAAGCATCCTAAGCAGGAATAAAATTCCTAGGAGTATAGGAAATTTCGGCACTGTTGATATATAGGAAAGTGCGAATCGTTAAGCTACTGAAAAAGGAGTCATTAGTCCAAAACCAACAATTCCTAAACAGTGCCTCGTTTAAGGTCAGCATACCTCAGTAGTTTACTTAGAGGTGGCCATGGGCCGTGCCCGGGCCCGCCAGAAGTGCATGGCCCGATTGCAACCGTGCCGGCACTACCGAATTTTATCTGGGCCTGGCACGGCCCGCGGCACGTTTAGCTGTGCCGGCCCAGGCACGACTCAGATTTTGGCCGGGCCCGGATCCGGCACGCGGGGCGATTCCGGCACGCGGGCCAGATGCGGCACACGGGCTGAAACGGGCCCGCGGGCTATAGTCGGCCCAGCGGGCCGTGCCTGGCACGACCCGAATGTGAATTATGTATTTGCAAATTTTTTTAAAAAATATTTAATTATTATTTTATTTTAAACATATATAATTTTAATTTTAATATATTTTATTAAATTAATATTTATTTATTTATTAATAATACTAACAACACATGACTAAAGTTAAAATCAACTCGATTAAATTTCATATTCATAAATTATACATTTAAGCTTAAATCAATTGTCGACATAATGAGCATACACAATTGACCCGTAGCCAACTACGCAAGCAGCTACTATGGAAGATATGCGAGCATTGTGTTAAGCATACTTGCGCTCCGTGCTCCATCTTCTCTATGCATATTGCGCACTCCATATTTTCAGCTCTACCTCCTTCTTCAATAATAAAAAACTCAAGTGACTCTTGTGCTTGGACCGTTTGGTTTGTTTCGATAGATTGCTCCGGCTCTTCGTTGATATTATCACTATCCTCCTCACTATCACTTATTTCAAAGTCCTCAACCTCTATCTCAATCTTAACCCCAGAAGGAGAGGGAGAAGCCAAAAATTCTTGTCTTGCATGATCAGATAAGTGGATAAAGTGTTCTTCAAACCTGAATACATCAATTCGTATAATTTGACTAACACGTTCGATAATACTTAAAATAGTGATTCTCCATTGATCAGCATTGAAGAAATTTAAGGTAGATGTAAGGAAGATTGAACGTTGAGAATTTGGCATAATGATAATTATCTTCACTCTTCTATTATCTGTCATTTTTCTCTATGCCTCGTGCTCGTGCTCACCACGTGATAATTATATTATAAAAGTAAATTAATTTAATACTTACTTGATCTTCTCCACGTCTAGTCACGTGGTGAGCACGAGGCATAGAAAAAAATGACTAGTCTAGACCGAGAGAGCATTGAATTCTTGATGGCTGAAAAGAAGCTTAAGTTTGAGTTCAATTAAGAAACTAATTGTAACTCAAGACTTAGAAAAGAGATTAAGAGGGTATTAAGAGAGAATAAGAAATTATTCCAAAGATAGTTGGAAACTTGTGCGAAGAAATGAGAGGGTTGGGGGGTCAATTTATAGGGATGAATTGGGTGTATAATTACATATTTATACCCCCTTTTTAATTATTAAAAGGGGATAAAATGGTAATTTTATACCATAAAGACAATTATATCCCTAACTTTTAAAATTTTTATAACTATTATGAGGGCATTTAGGTAAAAATGCGTGTCGTGCCCGTGCCGGCCCGCGGGCCGTGCCGAGCACGGGTCCGTGCCGTGCCCGGCCCGACACGCCAGCGGGCCGTGCCTAGCCCGGCCCACAGGCCGCGAATCTTCGGCCCAGCACGACCCGAGCCGGGCCACGGGCCGTGCCGTGCCCGGCCCGTGTCGTGCCGGGGGCCGGGCCACCTCTAAGTTTACTCAATCAAATCAGTCCTATCAATCACAAAAAACAATCCAACCTCACAAGTCACATCTGAAACCATGGCCTAGCCAATAATATTACACCTTAGTTGTCCATCAGATCTTATTTTGCCTTATTCATGTTCTCAACAAAACTAGTTTATAACATAACTTAATCCATTGGCAGCCTAACAAGAACAGAAAATGAATCATTTAAAAGAACTATGATCATAACAAGAAAAGCTTGGTTTAATTAGTATTTATTGACACTTGTTGTATCTGGAAAGAAAAAAATGAAAGATGTCTCCTCATAAACTGAGTAACTGACACAACTGAGTGGATAAATTAGCATATCATATTGAGACAATCAATGGAACAGAGAAACAAGATTAGCTGATATAACTGAGAAGAATACAAGAACAAAACAGTTCATCTAAAAATGAATTCCCAAGAATAACAAGTTTGGAAATGCCACTCAATTTTTAGCCCTACAACAGTGAGGTGTGTTATATCACACATATCAAGAACAGATTGACATTCTCCATAGTTGCAATAAGCCGAAGATCATTTAGAGGGCGGCATGAAGCCAAAAATACTTTCAGAGAAGTAGTATTGCACATGTAAACAGAACAAATCTCTGTCCTTGCTCTTCTCCATGTTCACCATCCACCACCGGAGTCAGACACATCTCCAACATCAGATCACAAAAGCAGTTCATGGATGGGAGTTCTCATTGCACCTCAACCATTCAGTAAATTCACTGTTTTACTCAGCCACTTTCTCGTTTGCAGTTCCCTGGCAGAAGGTATTTGTACTGCTCAGCATTCTGAATTAAATAACTTGGAAGATGTATGGCAGAGTATGAACTAGGAATTGGTCCCAACTTGGCAATAATCTTTTGGAATGTGTGCTCCTCAGGAAGCATGTCGAATAGGTCAGCTCCACGGCATATGACTTCCTGAATTCTCGAGGGATTTAAGTAGTAGGCAAATCTAATGCGATCGACATGGCTGTATGCCTTCATCTTGAAGATGAAGTCGCTAATGTGCCGGAAGCAGAAGCTGCAGTGCCACCCGGAATCAACTAACAGTTCATCACCTTGGCGGAAGTGGGCATATCTAGTCTTCCCTGCTCGGTAGCGGTGAACTGAAGCCCTCCAGCTATCGTCGTCGAGGTAGAATTCGAAGGAGTAGAGGTAATTCCGAAGCTGGAGATGAAGCTTCTCCGGAATGTCGTCGCACCACCTGAGCAGGTTGATTGTGTGACCACTAGGGATCTCATCAACATCAGACATGATTAGCAGATCATCATCGCTGATGCCGGCAATTCGTATAAGCTGATCCAGTGCCACTCTCTGGTAAGACTCTTCCACGAAAGGATTCTCTCCCTTCACAAATCTTCCCCCCACAGTCCCATAAGTCAACCGCGACTCGGCGAACTTGAAGGAGTGGCGGTTGCTCGCGAAGAAGAGGGGTTTCCTGATGGCAGTGAACGTTGAATTTGACTCGAGCAGAACGAACTCCGACACGTACGGGCTGAGCTCGTTCCACCGGATTTTGAGCATGTCGACCTCGTTGTTGAACAGCACGGCGTCGAAGACGCGCCTTGGAATCTCCCGAACGCCCCAGCCGTGGAGCTTGCACAGGTGCTCCATGGAGACATTCTCGCTGTTGTAATGGGGTATGACCCTAAAGGGTTGAGGGGGCGATTCCCACAGCGGGCGAAGGAAGTAGGTGATCTTTTGCCCGTGGACGTAGATGAAGAGAATGAGGCTGGGAACGCCGACGAGGAGAAGCAAAAATGCCCTGAGATCAAAGCTCCGGAGGACGCAACGGAGCCGGCGGGACATGCTCAGAGCTGCCTTTGAAGCCTGGACAAAAGAGCAAACACAAGTAAGGCTACAAGAACAGCTAAAAAAATTGATCGACAAAGAAACAAATAGCGGCTACATTGAAGAGTAGGCGGCCATTAGAGCTCTAATGGTCTTAATGGCTCAACAGATCCAAATTTCAAGACTGGGGGCAACAGAAACCGCAAAAGCAGTTCGAGCTCTTACAAATCCAATCTACAACTACAAGTTTTTCCCACAGAATCACAGGAATAGGCGATTGAACACCAGAAATTGCATAAAAACAGATCCAATTATGAACAAAAGGCAAAATTTGGATCTCAGAAAACCTAAAGAATAGGGATAGAGGATTACCCCGCTGCAAACATTCTCGCAGATGTCATCTCTCTTCTTCGAGCAACACTGACACCCGGACTCAGGCATAGTGAAGAAAGTCACTCCCAACCCAAAAAAATAATCAACTTTATTCTCGGAAAAGATGCGCCTTTATGTCTCCTCCGAGCAAAAATTAATCGGGCCGATAGCTTCCTTCCAACACGGATCGGATCCCGCCGCTGCTTCCGGAGTGCACGGTCAGTCCAATCTCCGGCCTCCCTCTCTCTATCTTCCTCCTCCCTCTTTGTGGTACGCTGCCTCGGTGCCTCGCTACTCGTCACTCCTCCCTGCCTGTCTCTCTCTCTAATAATAATCACAATAACTACTCAAACCCCTCTAATTATAGCCGTTTGGATGCTATGCGTGTTCTCTCTCCCCCACCACTTCGTCTTCCCCCAAAGATAAACCCCCCAAATCCAAACAAAAGAGGTCCTTTTTTACCTTTACCAAGCTAGCAGATATCCGAACAGTTCAGGGCACAAATCTTCCGAGCTTGTGGTTGTGGGAAGTAATGAGTAGTGATTCTTATAAAAGGTGAGGGCAACAGCCGCGTCGGGAGTTGGAATCCTGGGGGTTGACGATGACCGCGAGGGGGGCAGCGAAGCGTGGGCCGGGCGCAGAGGACTGAGGAGAGGTGGAGGGGCGGCTTCGTCGTTTGTTCCGAGGCCGGATCGAGTCGTCGAGATGGTGCGCCGGAGTGCGCCACATTTAATGGACCGAGCCACGTCGCACTCGCCCCCGCTGGACTCCGTCGCGTCCCGACCGGCCCCGTTGCTTTCAACACGTTATCTTTGGGATACGTTTTCTTCTATCAGATTTGGAGGAACTTGCTCTTGCGAGTTCTTCCAACCGAAGCAATTAACAAATCGAATAAGTAATTGATAATTTAAAATCTTAGGGTATATCTAATTGATCCGTATACTTGCGTAGTGAGCGTTATCACTTGATTTTGGATATTGCACAAAAAAAGGTTTCATTTATGCGTTGACTCGGCTTGCTCTCTCAATTCAACCGTTGAGGTGACTTCATGGTTTGACATTCTTATTAGTATATTTTTAGTTCTACAATGAACTTAAATTCACCTATAAAGATCATAATTATGTATGAATTTGTCCATTGGAGAATTGCTTCCTGCAAACAATTCATTGAGAGAACTTTGTAGCTAAGGAAAATCCCCAAAATCTTATTCGGAAGAAGGAAATTACAAAAGACAAAACATTGTGGAGTGATTGGAAATTTCGAGGAAGTGCCCGATACATAATGGAGTCGACGCGCTTTATTGATTTCCAAAGTCCATTCTATTTGAATCTACGACGACTCGGCCTAACGTTTACTTGGATTTTGATTAAAGAAAGTACTTTCTTATTATATCATATAAGGAAACAATAATAAACTATCAATAGAGCCATTTATCTTAATTAGTTAATTTGTGTTTAAAGAGTTATCAAAAACACAATTATTAGCTTGGATCAGCTGCAAATCACGGAGTGGGGAGGTGGTTTGAGAATTGAAAGTCAACCATAATCAATTTATTGACAAAGAGTGCTCACCTAAACTATAAGTCAGCTATTAATTTGGGAGGTTTAAACTAAAACTCAAACAGAAAAGATTTCTTACTCATCTTGTACTCTATCATAAACAAGAAAAACAAGACTTTGGATATGCTTTCAACGTATTAATGAAAGTCAACCACAATTAGCTTAAAATAAGCCTTCATCTTAGTTGATTAATTAGATAAATTTTAGTTAGTCCCAATTTAAATAATTCTAGTATCGAGGAGCAAATTTTGTTCGGTTGAACAAAACAATTGCTTGCACAGCTCAAATTGAGAGAATGAACAACATCCGATCGATCGATTAGTAATTTAACTTCTTTTCGTTGACTTTTTCTCAGTGCAGCTGTTTTGATTTAATTGCCACTTTCCGGAGCAAAAAGAAACTTTGAGCACGGGTGAACTGAATTTGACCAATTTTGGATTTTACATAAAGTGAAGGACAGATGGTGGTTGACCAAGTCCAACCATTTCCACTGGCGTCGAGCTCTATCCGCGTGCTCTAAATCTGCGGTTCAATTTGGTCAAGTCAACCTTTTCAGCTCATCACTGAAAAAAAAACAGAAAGGATAAATTCCATGCATTAGATCCAAATTAAACTATGCATTCAAGGAAAATTATGTATTATACAAATACATATGGTGTAATTATATAAACTATATAGGAAAAAAAGAAAAAAAAAATTTTTTTGATGTATCTATTTGACTTTAAGGTAAATCTTCTAAAGGAGTAATGTTGGGCATTCCTTAGCTCAATCCCCATGCACCTTCATAGGAAATCATTATTGATGTCAACTAAACCCTAGCTCAATCCCCTTAGCTCAATCTTCTAAAGTTAGTATTTGACTTTAAGGTAAATCATTATTGATGTCAACTAAACCCAAAGCGACTTTCTTTACACAATAGTCTTGACGTTTGGTGATCAATCAGAGGAAGAAATTAAGAGCACTCCTTTAACCAGTTCTTATCCCAGCTCAGCGTTGATTTTCTAATAATCCAGCCAGCGAACATGGGGCCAAGGGAAGTAGTAATTGGTAAACTTGACTCGGAAGAAAGATATTTTGGTTCATTGGTTGGGAACCGTTGGTCAACGACCGAGATTTTTTTTTTTCCTGCTTTATCGTTCATCAATGTTTGCCAACCATCCATTCACAGATCAAATTGATTTCTTTTTCAGTGATGTGAAGTTTTTTCTTTAAAGGAAACTTGAAAGTGGCTTGACTTGGTTATCCAATGAAAAGTTTTTTTAAAAAAATATCTTCAATGCTTCAAATATAGAGAGAATATTAGTCTTACATAACTATTAAGAGCCGAAATTTGAGTCAACTTAAAAAAATATCTAAATTGAACCAAAACTATTAGTTCAAATCAAATTTGTTCTTAAATATTTAATTTGGTTCGGTTTATATTCAAAATTTTAATACAAATTTAGATTAACACTAACTTTCTGAGTTAAACAAGACAACTAATTATTTATTTATTTATATAAATATTAATATCATAACACTATTTTTACCTAATAATAATCATAATATAATTAGATAAATTACTTTTACAAATATATATTTTATATCTTGTCTGTATTATATAAATAAAATAAAAAATAATTTGACTCAAACAAATTTAGGGCAAGAATTTTAGGAGAAACAAAGAATTCTAATAAAATCCTTTATTTACTAAAAAATGGAACAAAAATAAAAAAAATAAAAACGAGCAAAAATTCTCAGTTTCAATCCACTCAAATCGGATGAAAAGGGCAACAAACGCAGAAGCAAGAAAAGATATCATTCTTATTTAAATACAAGAAAGAATTTTACAAAACATTTTTTTTCCATCTAAATTTTTTTTCCTCTCAAATTTCTTATCCCCTAAAAATCTATCCCTCATATTAAACACAGCCTTAAGAGAAATTTTGTTCAGTTTAATAAGCCATTGAGCCCGTTTCATAGAGAAATAACTTACAAATTGTTGGGCTTTCTTTGCCACGTCAAGTGTCTGGTGAGATCCAATGCTCAGTTGCAGCTCTAATGCTCCGTTTCCTCTCCCCTCCCAGCAAGATCTAGCAAATTTTCAACCCCTCCCCCAACTATCATTCCCCCACGCCTACCTTGCCAACGAGCTCCCGCAAGTCTCTCCCCTCCCAATTGAGTTCCGAGTATATCAGACATTTTTATTTAGCTAAATAAAACAACAATTTACCTAAACACCTTTTTTTTTTTTGTACAAGAGCCTTTCCAACTAACACTTTTCTAACCCAAAACCCCAAAGAGACATGAAGATGTAACAATAGCAGGCTGACGTTTACTATCACATATATTCAAGAAATCTACACTACACTACAAATACATGAATCCTCATGTCATCCGGGTAGCTTGAATCGCTGTTAACAAGAAAAGAAAATAGATCAGAACAGATGCCCAAAAAATGTAAAATTCATGGCTGATGGAAGAAAAAGAATAATCAAAACAACTTACCAATATAGATAATCTTTTCTCCATTTTATAAAATATCAAGTCAGAATAACACAAGTCACATACAAGAAACATACTCCATTGATAGTTGTATCCTGCCTAGTGACTAGTTAACATGCCCAGGAGCGTGGGAGTGTGCTTTCGTTTATTAAGTTATCTAAATATTATTCTGAGAGCATCACTGAATCATAAGTATAGAAAACTGCTCAACCTCAGTAAGGACACAGCACGATCAATTCGATCAGAGAAGCAATTTTTTTCTGAATGGTTACTAACAAGGAGCTATGGTTATTGCCACATGTGAACAATCCTGCATCATGAGCTTTGACAAAACTGTGTGCTACCAAGTGCAACTAGGCAATGAACTTTGTAATCTGAAGTAGAGCCTGAATAAGATTTGAAGTCCGTTGGACCAAAAAAAATTGAAAGGGAGAAAATTAACCTCCAGTTCATTCGGAATAAATCTATCCATTCAAAGCGTGCTGACCACCAGTATCAACTTCGAAAAACATAATCCATGTTGTTTCTAATCTGTACGTTGATGTCAAATCAACAACGATAACCACTAAACAACTCATCCGCATAAATATATACCCTCAGCAAAATCTACTTGAGGGATTTTGCAACATGTATTGCATATTCAAGGACTAAAATATTAGTTTTCATACATGATCACATAAACATTTGTGGTGACAATTTACAATTATTATATATTTTAATACATTTTATTTAATTATATGTACTCATATAATTACTCTTGTTGTAGTCAACTTCTGTAATCATCCATTCTAATAGGGTGGGCAAAAATTAGCATGACCCACCAACATGGCATGACCCGAAGTTATGAAAAGTTCGGGTAAAAGCTAAATATGTTTAAGTCATAAATGGGTTGATGTATTATAACTTGACATGTAACCCAATTATATAACTATTGACCAATCAACTCATACTAACAAGTCATGTTTGGATAACAAGTAGAGCTAGTTGACCTTGGTTCATAGGCTATGAGTCTTGTTATGGTAAATTATCAATACATTTGAGCAGTTGCAATTTGATCCTTGTATATTTTAAGATAACAACATAAGTAATCAATCCTCTACTTAATTTGCATGACATTAAATTTTATATTTTAAAATTATGAATCTCATCTTCATCTTTGATTATATAACTTTGCTTTCTTTGAAACTAATGAATAGAGTTAATAGCATGAAAAGGAATGAATTATGAAAGAGTAACTATAAGAATTATAATTAATATGAGAATTATTTTAATGATATTAATAATGCTCAAAGTCATAATAATGAGATACGCAGACATCATTAAGTCATTTGAATATAATTTCCTTTACCTCCCAGAGCACCAAGTTCTCAGTTACTTATCAAATTTCATCAATGATTACATTAAAAAATAATAATTATATTTAAAAACAAAGATTACGATATAATTAATAAGTATTAAATAAGATATAAATGTCAAATTAATTTATAATATACTTAGCTCATGCCTACTTAAATTTCACGAATATCAAACTCAAAAGACTAAGATAATTTTTAACAAAATCAAGAAAAGAATATTTAAGTATAGAAAAACGATGACTAAGAAGTTAGAGGAGCAAACTAAAACTAATTTTACCAATCTATCTCAATGTTTTATTATTATAAAGTAGGATAAAAATAAAAACAAACAAAAAATTGTAAAATTCTGAATGATCGAGAGTAAACTTACCAAGATTAGACTACTGGGAGCATCCACATGACTCACCTTGACATGATGCAAGCTAAACATTATGTTAAGCACATGAATCAAGTTGTGCCCAGCAGAATCATGATGTGCATAGTACCACCTCAAATTCATGTCATGACAAGCTGCCACTGCAGTCTGCATGCAAAATTATGACATGCGAGGGAAAAATAACAAACTTGCACATTAGCAATAGCTTTATAAATGAATGGTTAGGACTGTCCAATTCTATTCAAATTGAATTGACCCTATGCAAACCAGTTCACACTAAATAAAAAATTATACAAAATTTTTAACTAAATTCAAATAATTTTTGTCAAAAGCCAAATTGAAACTATACCATTTTTATATAATATTTATTTTTAAATAAGAATAAATTTATTGCATAATTATATAATAAATAATTATTAAAATTTTGATGTTTTTAATTCAAATTTTAGTTCGGTTCAATTGATCAAATTAGATCTAAAATTTAAACAGCCTTAAGCGAAGTTGCAACATAACTCTGAGGTATGCATAATGCATAAAGTATGTAATGGTTACAGAACGAAGGAAAAAAACGTGATCAGAGGGGAGAGTATATAAAAGTGGGAAAGCAAACCGAAACTTATAGACGAGAGCGCAAACTAGAAACGTGCAGGTTTATCAACATTATCTTGTACCAATTAATGGCGTATAGCTGTGAACTTCATTCAAATCAACGAAGGTAATCAAATACTTGTTCTCTGAATTCAGAAGAACCATAAAACAACGACTAAATTATAGCGCCAAAGCAAAACAACTCAATCTCGATTAAAATGCAAAGTATAAAAAGGAGCAGAAAGGCAATAAAGTTATAACTCTGAACAACTAAATAATGGTTGTCGTTTGAGACTTGTTAAGTATCGTACCCTCATTTGAGCAGGAACCGGTGGCATCTTCCTTTTGGAAACTCTATGTTGAACTCTTGCATTGGTGGCGGCCTACACGGTAACTAGCCCACTCCAAGATCACATAGAATCCATGCCATAGATGCCAGCTGACGGGTCATATCTCAAAGAAACAAATAAAGGAAGGCAATTAAATGAATCATGGCTTTAGAAACCATTACATACTTCCGGTACAAATGATATATACCAGTTTGATAATAAACTAACCCTATCCACATTAGTATGACTGGTTTAATGTCAGTACACTCAATATATATCAGTTCAATATTAAACTGGTACACCAGTTCAATACAAAATTAAAAACCCTAAAATTAACAGCCAACTGTGAGTAATCAAATGTTAAAAGACATATATGGCTATTCATATAGATCAACAAAAATGTCAGCAAATTCATCAACGGGCTACATACTAATTTAGTACAGCTTTAGTTACACTAACACATTAAGGAATAAATTAAATATTAAAATATCATCTTGATCGAATCAATGAAACATTTTTCCTCCAGTATGTTTGATGAATACAATCCAGTCCAAGGACCTGATTGAACTCAATAGGGGAAGTTAAGAACAATCTAGTAATGGCTACAAGTTCAAATTGTTGTCCCATTTTTGCTGCATCGAGCAAGATAAATTGGTAACACTACATGCTCACTTTCCACTTAGACATAAGTAATTCTATTATACTCTCTCTCCAGTAAATAGTAAAGAATAACTAATTCTATTGTACGTGTCCAATTAATAGAATGTATATATATTAGAACATCCTTTGTTTTAATTCTGAGCTGATAATACCTTGACCTCAAGGTAATCTTTGAATATACACTTGTACCTTTTAAGTTGATCAAATAAATTATCTATCTGAGGCAATGGATACTTGTTCTTAATTGTTGCAGCATTCAAGTGCGGCACTATAATTAATAGACAACCTAAAGGTTACATCTTTCTTCTTAAAAAAAAAAAAAAGAAGAGGAACTCCCGAAGGAGAAATAGAGGCAAATAAATCCTTTATTCCAACAACTCTTGTAACTGGTCTTCCAGCTCTTCCAATTCTCTTAGGGTCATTCTGCATGATGCCTTGGAAATTAGAGCTATCCCAAGTTGTAACTCAATGCCAAACTCAATTTGTCTCCTAGGTGGTAAACCTAGTAATTCCTCTAGAAAGACATGTGAATTCCCTGACTACTAGGATCTGTTCAATAGGTACAAAAAACTACAAATTTGCCCCAATAATAGACAGCAAGTATCCTTGGCATCCATTATATAATAGGCGCCTAGCTTGTAAAGCAGAGATCACATAAGCATATAAAAGTCCAAGTGGCTAAACCAAGTGGACTGAAAGTTAATGTATGCCCAAAACAATCTATCAATGAATGATTGGTAAAAAGCCACCTCATCCCAAGATGATGTCGAAGTCTGAAAAGTCTAAAATCATCAAATCTATGTACATGATTGTGTTACCAAATTTTAAGGGGCACTGCCTAATTTCCCAGCAAAATTATAACACACCACCAGAAGGTGCACATACAGTCAAATCAAACAAAGATGTAGTTGGTTGTTTTCCTAACTTTTTAACAAAATCAGATATTATAAATGAATGTGTACTACAAATATCAAATGATAAATATGCAAGAACATCATATAAAGAAATGATTCCTCTAAGGACAGAGCCTAATGCCTTGCTAAGAGAGTACGAATACATGTGCTGGGTACCCTAACACTGAGCTGGTGGACGACATGGCTGTGTCGAGCCTCCTATTTAGATACTTGACTGAAAAAAATATTGACTAAAGAACAAGGCGGTCAAGTTAATCAAGATCAAATGGCAAAACCATCTGAAAAGTAAAGCAACTTAGGAATGTGAAGAAGACGTTAAAGCTCAGTACCCACATTTGTTCGAGGAGGGTAAGCTACTTTAGAGGACCAAATTTTTTTTTAAGGGGGAGAATGTTATAATTAAACTTAAAACTAACCTTTTAAATTTTTTTTATATGCCCTAATTGTGATTTTTGATAACATATGGAATCATATGCAAAAATTTCTTTAAAACCCTTCTTATTTAATGGACCCTTTTTTCCCTTCGTTAGCTAAGATCCCCTTTCTCCAAGATCCCCTTTCTCCTTCTCTCAAGAGACATTTTTTTTCTTTCCCTTCTTCCATATTTGATACAATTTCACCTTTCTCCTCCATTAGTAGCTTATTTTGTGCTAAAAAATTTGGTCGGTGAGTTTTTTCAACTTCTATTGTGAATTTTCTTTTTCCTGATGGTTTGATTCCGGAACTAGGTAAGCTCTTTTAATTATTCTATAATGTCATCAATAAACACTATCACAAATGATTTAACATTATGTGATAAGTATGACATGACTTGATAATTGTATTAGTTAATTTGTTAAATCATTTGTGATAGTGTTTATTAATGATATTCTGGTGATAGAATAACTAAAAGAGATTACCTAATTCCGGAATCAAACAAGCATGAAAAAAAATTCACAATAGAAGCTGATCCATTCCTCTTGATGCAAAATCCCAGGTGAAAGAAGCCCGCCAACCAAATTTTCCAGCATGCAACTAATGGAGGAGAAAAGTGAAATTATATCAAAATTGAAAGAAGAAAAAAAATATCATCGAAGATAAGGAGAAAGCGGATAGCAGCTAACAAAGGGAAAAGAAGAGTTTTTAAAAAATTTTGCATATGAACCCATAAATTTTCAAAAATCACAATTAGGTCCTGCATAAAAAATCCAAAAGGTTAGTTTTAAGTTTAATTATAACACTTAGGTATGTATATGTATATATATTAGCAGTGTGCACATATATAAATTATTTGTATATGCATATACATGTGTATATATGCATGTATATATAAAGTTTTAGGCAATACCATCTAGTGCTATAGATTAGTACATATTGGTCCAAAACTAGTGCGGAACACAAATAAAGAACAAAATTTGAAACCTGCATTAGTGGTGGTGCAGTAATCCCCTAGTGTCAACAATAAGCCTTCTTTTGTTTTTCCAATAAAACTGTCTTTTGCTAAAAAAAAAAGATCCAATAAAACATAGAATTGTTTCTCAATAGGTCCCTTCCCATGCCTTTTATTATTTGTGGTTCACAAAATGCACCAACTAATCTCTTTAGAAAAATATGTTCTTTCCTCGACTATTGCCGACAACACGAAGATTAGGCAAGGAAACTGCATAGTGAAGCATTATATATATATATATATATATATATATATGTAAAAATATTTACATATGTATATATACACATATATATAACAAAATATATATATGTACAAATATAACCACATATATGTATATATGCACATATATATGTATGTATATAAATACAAGTATACATATACACACACCTGCATTAGTGGTGGTGCAGTAATCCCCTAGTGTCAACAATAAGCCTTCTTTTGTTTTTCCAATAAAACTGTCTTTTGCTAAAAAAAAATCCAATAAAACATAGAATTGTTTCTCAATAGGTCCCTTCCCATGCCTTTTATTATTTGTGGTTCGTTCTTTCCTCCACTATTGCCGACAACACGACAAGACGAAGATTAGGCAAGGAAACTGCATAGTGAAGCATTATATATATATATATATATATATATATATATATATATATATATATATATATATATATATATATGTAAAAATATTATACACACATATATATATAACAAAATATATATATGTACAAATATAACCACATGCCGGCCGGCAGGCAGACCCACACACACATACATACATACATACATATACATATGAGTGCATTTATAGATATAATCACACACCTATATATATATATATATATATATATATATATATTATATATATATATATATATATATTAGGGGTGTGTTCATCTATATATATGTACAAATATAACCACATATATGTATATATGCACATATATATGTATGTATATAAATACAAGTATACATATACACACCTATATCAACATATATATATATTATATATATATATATATATATACATAAGTGTGTTTATAGATATAATCACACACCTATATATACAAATATGTATTTTTGTACACATACAAATACATATATACATACATACATACATATATATATTCACAATAATGCTACATATATATATTAGGGGTGTGTTCATCTATAATATATTTATATACATATATATACGAATACATACATACATGTGCATGCATATATCATGTATTAGGCAATACCAACTAATGTTATACATCAATATGTATTGATTTAACAGTAGATTGATATAGTGTGCAAACCAAATTTGAAGACCTATAGTTAGTGGTGCGGTAATCCCTTGTGTCAATTGACAATGAACATTCTCTTGTGCTTTCATTATGTTCGTCTTTTGCTAAACAATCCAACATAACATGGAATAGCTCCTCAATAGGTTCCTTATGCATTTTATTACTTATGCTTCACAAGATATACAAGCTAATCTCTTAAAAAAAAATGTTCTTTTCTTTACTACTAGCATTGCTAGGAACACCAATATTAGGCTAGGGAACTGGAAGGAGTGAGCGCGCGCGCACGCACGCACGCACGGACGGCGCGCGCACGGGCGGGCGGGCGGGCGGGCGGGGCGGGCGGGCGGGCGAGAACTGGAAGGAGTGAGCGCGCGCGCGACGCACGCACGGACGGCGCGCGCACGGGGCGCACGGGCGGGCGGGCGCACGGGCGGGCGGGCGGGCGGGCGGGCGGACGCACGGGCGGGCGGGCGGGCGGGCGGGCGAGAACTGGAAGGAGTGAGCGCGCGCGCACGCACGCACGGACGGCGCGCGGGCGGGCGGGCGCGGGCGGGCGGGCGGACGCATGGACGGACGGACGGACGGACGGACGGACGGACGGACGGACGCACGCATGGACGCACAGACGCACGCACGGACGCACATACATAGGGGTATACACACATAAATATATTCAAACACAAGAACATATACAAACATATACATAATGTTTATATACATATAACAAATATACATAGCATATTTATGCATAAATATACATATAAGTTGTCTATATGTACATATATATACACATATGTATAGATGTATGTATGTATTTAAATACATGTATACATACATATACACATGCACCTATACTCAGATTTATGCATAAATATAAATATAATGCGTGTATATATATAGATATATACACACATATATGCATAGATGTATTTATATATTTAAATACATGCATAAATATACATATAATGTGTCTATATATAGAGATATATATACACTATATGTATAAATGTATGTATCTATTTAAATACATGTATACATACATATACACACACACACACAAATATATACACAAATGGGTGCACACACAACACATACATATATAGTATTTTTATATATATGTATATATACATATTCATATGTATATGTACATGTATATGTACATGTACATATGTACATGTACATGTACATATGTACATGTACATATGTACATGTACATGTACATATGTATATGTACATGTACATATGTATGTACATGTACATATGTATGTACATGTACATATGTATATGTACATGTACATATGTATATGTACATGTACATATGTATGTACATGTACATATGTATATGTACATGTACATATACATATGTATATATACATATATATATACATGTACATATGTATATATACATATATATATACATATATATATACATATATATATACATATACATATGTATATATACATATATATATACATATATATATACAAATACATATATATATACATATATATATACATATATATATACATATACATATATATATACATATATATATACATATATATATACATATATATATACATATATATATATATATATATATATATATATATATATATATATATTCATATGTACATGTACATGTACATGTACATATGTACATGTACATGTACATGTACATGTACATATATACATGTACATATACATATATACATGTACATATACATATATATATATATATATATATATATGTATATGTATATATATATGCATATATGTACATATATATATATATATATAGATATATGCATATATGTATGTGTGTGTATGCATATATGTACATATATATGTATGTGTGTGTATGCATATATGTACATATATATGTATATATGCATATATGCATATATATATATATATGCATATATATATATATATGCATATATATATATATATATATATATAATATCATCTCATTCTCATATTGTTATATGTCATGATCATCTAAATGCAAACATTGAACGCTTTTGCTTTTGTAATGAAAATCACTTTATCAATTATTCAATTGTCATTCCTATAAATGGTATTAACTTTTTGTCCATAGGCAAGTAATTGATGAAGACAATTCAATTCCAAGACCTTGTTATCAACAACAAAGGTCCTTAGTAGTTTAACTAACACCTTATGGTATTAACTTCACTTAGATCAATAATCATTCAAGACTCACATATAAATACTAGCCCATGTTTTGATTATCAAAACACAACTACTAAAAGCATTTTTATAAAGTGTGTGCTTCATGTAACCCTTCAACAATATTATATCATTGTCATCTCGTTGTGCGCAATAATCTTTTGATTGTAAAGCTTACACCATACTCCTTTTGTAACAACTAGATAAGATAATACATCTTCATAATAGCGGTATCAAATTCTTAGCTATTTCCAAAATGTAGGTGGATTGAAGTAAATTTGACAGACTTCTAGCATCTAATTAAATGCGAATGGCCACATCTGTTTCAGACAGTACAGTTTTAATTGGCCATCCGTACAGGATAGGACATCATCATTTACCCTATTTTTGTAGCCAACAGTAGACAGGAACTTGAAAATTGTAATAATGTTTGCTTTTGAAAAATTCCATGGAAAAGTAAACACTGATTATAAATCACTTTCTTGATTTATTTGATACGGATTCAAATTAGTGTTATTAATAACGGATCGCAGAAAATAGCAAAAAGTAAAAAATTCACAATATGATAGCGGATTGCGTTGCAGACAAATAGCAGAAGTCACATAGTATTTGAAATATATATCATATACATAAAAAATTAAGTATAACATTTAAAATATATGTTATACATATAATAAATTAAGCCGCTATAGCGGTTCATAGCGGATTGCTCAAAAATGCTATAGCGCCACTATTACGGCTAATTTCTCAAATAATGACAACGATTAGTTAACTTTGATATGAGAAAGGTCAGATGGTTTCTTTCAACTACATGATTCAGAACAGACTAAATTGGTTAGAGTTAAAAGGCAATCTCATGTTGTACCAGAGAAGATTATACTTATGTTGATTAGGAACAATGATGATAATTTTAAGTCGGGCTTTTGGAAAGCATAATTGTAGATATAGGAGTTATAATAGAATTTGGAACTATAACTTACCCCTACTGAAAAGAATATTTTGATGGATTTTGATACACACAAAGCCAAACTAGAAAAGAGAGGGGTATGAACGCTGATGTTTGTGTTCTATCCAAATTGATAAATGAACATGTTATGCATGTTTCATGAATGCAATTATATGAAATCAGAAAGAAAAGAGATTTCTACAAAGAAAAAGTATCTTCCTATGTAGCTGTCCTTGAATATATGGGAGAAAGTCCCATTGTTAAATATTTATTTAGAAGACTTGGTCTAATTGTTTGAATATGGCGAATTTGGTTTGAATGGATTGTTGAGTATTTAAAAAGCAGGAAATCCAGTCCTATTTTTCCTAATAAAGTTAACTTCCCAATTTCAATGCAGAATACAATTAGTCATAATAACTTGTAGATCAGTAGGAATCCTATTCCCGGTCAGAAATATAGTGAAATCAGTCTTCCCCATTCTTTCCCGACCTTGCTACGAAGAAAAGGCGTTCACTTCTTAAAGTATCCCATATATGTAGGTGGGATCAGAGGAAGGGGTCAGATTTATCCTGATGGTAGCAAAAGTAACAATATAGTCTATAATGCTACATCAGCAGGTCTAGTAAGCAAAATAGTACATAAAGAAAAAGGGGGATAAGAAATAACCGGACAAGTTTAAGAGACTCGATTAAATAAGAAGAATGGACAATGTAAATAAAGCGGGCATTTTGCGGAAGTGATGCGGAAATTTCATTAAAAAGGATATAGAAGTGAAGTAATATAGGTGGAACAAAATGATGTGAAATAGTAAGTTAAAAATCAGCAAATAAAGGGAAAATAAGAACGGCATTCCAAAGGTATCAACTGATGGTAAATATATAAGCACTCTTGCAGCAGTTCTGGGCGCAAGTTAAAAGATAAATGTGGTATTCATAGCTAAAAGACAGACAATTGTATTAGATGTCTGTCGGCGCTTGAAACATATGTGGTGGTGAAAGGGAAGAAAGGATTATCACCATATAGGCAATGTTTAGATCATCTTCAGAAAGAGAAGTACAGCAAGGCTTCCATAACAAACAAATGAAACAAAAGATGGATGACTTTTAGTGCCAACACTTGATAAGATGCAATTAAACACAAAAAAATAAACAGAAAAGTGTGATACATGCAACACCGGAGCAACAGAAAATTTTCATCAATTTGATCACTGAATCGGGATACACACATCATCATATTTCGTACTTGGAAGGATTACCGAAGAACTTTCATTGCAAACTTTGTATGTCCATGAAGAACGATTTAACATAATCTATCCTTAGATAATAGGATTGTAAAATACAATCCGGGATAGATTAGGCAACGACCAAAAATACAGTAGCATAATTTCTACAAATAAATTGAAGTGCAGAAAGTCCTGCTGATTATTAAACGTAGCAACAATAGCACATATCTCGAAGCACCAAAACAACGAACTAGATTTCACTATCCAAAGCACAGATAGAAGCAAACTCATAAAAGCTACTATTAGGCCAGTCCGGCTAAGAGGATACCAATTTAGTTCCTGCGGCCGACATAACCACCAGGGCGGATTTGGTATGCAGGGGCCGCCGGCGCATCAGGCTGCTTTTCGACACCGGGGAGGTCGCGCATGCCGAGAGAGGTGAGCATCTCAATGGTCTCCTTGTCAACAACGATCTGGTCCACCTTGATGGCGGATTCGTCCGGGACGAAGTCCATGCGGCGCTCGCGCTCCTCCTCCTGCAGCTTGAGGGAGATGCCGCGGACGGGGCCGCGCTGGATCCGGCGCATGAGATGTGTGGAAAAGCCGGCGATCTTATTGCGGAGGCGCTTTGACGGGATGATGGCGACCTCTTGGAGGATCTTCTTGTTGGTGTGGAAGTCGAGGGTCATCTGCGAATAGTACCGCTCAATCACCTGGCGGGAGGACTTC
This sequence comes from Costus lasius, assembly GCA_027563935.2. Taxonomy (NCBI): domain Eukaryota; kingdom Viridiplantae; phylum Streptophyta; class Magnoliopsida; order Zingiberales; family Costaceae; genus Costus; species Costus lasius. The sequence goes on from CM050453.2 coordinate 106,020,562, forward strand.
TTCACGGTCTTGGTCCGGACGCGACCCATCACTTGGGCAGCGGCGGCGACGAGGACGACCCTATCTACTCTCTTCGAACGATGGTGAAATTACTTGAGGGCCTCGGTTTCGGACTCGGAGTGACGCCGGCACTATGACGTTCCTCTGGGAGGAGACGGTTTAAGTAGGGAGGGAGCAATCGCACTAGGGTTACAAACTTAGCTTTGAGATTGTCAAACGTAGAATCCAACGGTGATAAGATATCGTTATTTTTGTCCACAAGGGTTACAAACTAGTTCAAACTAAATAAAAAATTATACAAATTTTTAACTAAATTCAAATTATTTTTGTCAAAAGCAAAATTGAAACTAAATCATTTTTTATATAACATTTATTTTTTAATAAGAAAAAACTTATAGTATAATTATTTAATAAAGTTATAAATCTGAACTAAATAATGGTTGTCGCTTGAGATTTGTTAAGTATCGTACCCTCATTTGAGGAGGGAGGAACCGATGGCATCTTCCTTTTGGTAACTCTACGTTGAACTCCAACACGTGATTTGCATTGGTGGCGGCCTACACGATAACTAGTGGGCCTGTTCATAGTTCGGTTAATCGAATCGTTGACCATGGTCAACCGGTTAATCGAACTAATCAGTTCGGAAAAATCATGAACTGTTCTCGAACCGTTGGACCGGTTAATCGGCCAAACGGTTAACCAGTACCGATTAACCATGGTTAACCAATTATAATTTATTTACTAAAATTTATTTTAAAAAGTTGACTTTGACTATTAAATATTTTAAAAAATTAATTTTTAAACTAATTTTAATTATTAAATATTATTATTTGATAATTATATATGTAAAATAATTAATTTTTAAGTTGTAGTGAATGAGTTTTGAACCCATGACTTACTAAGTTACAAAATAACTTTTAACTATTACACTAGATATACAATCAAAAATATTTTGAGATATATATATATCAGTTGGTTCGGTTAACCGGTGAAATTTTTTTCCCCGAACCGTAACCAAACCGAACCGATCCATTCGGTTAACCGTCCATTCGATTCGATTCGATTTGGTTCGGTCGGTTTTTCGGTTCAATTGATTTTTTGAACCGCCCTAATAACTAGCCCGCTCCAAGACCATAGAGAATCCATGCCATAGATGCCAGCTGAGGGGTCATATCTCAAAGAAACAAATAAAGGAAAGCAATTAAATGAATCATGGCTTTAGAAACCATTTCAGTACGCTCAATATGTATCAATTCAATATTAAACTGGAACACCAGTTCAAATCAAAATTAAAAGCCTACTGTGAGTAATCAAAGGTTAAAAGACATATATGGCTATTCATATAGATCAACAAAAATGTTCAGCAAATTCATCAACTGGTTACATACTAATTTAGTACAGTTTTAGTTACACTAACACATTAAGGAATAAATTAAAGGTTAACGTATAATCTTGATGAAATGAATGAAACATTTTTCCTCCAGTATGTTTGATGAATACAATCCAGTCAAAGGACCTGATTGAACCCAATAAGGGAAGTTAAGAAAAATCTAGTAATCGCTAAAAGTTCAAATTGTTGTCCGATTCTCGCTGGATCGAGCAATATAAATTGGTAACACTAAATAGATCTTGTGTTTAGTTGGGAGGAAAGAAAATAGAATAAATTTATTTTTAAAATCATATATATTATGCTTAATAAATAAATAATTAGTGACTATATAAATAATATAATTTACTAATTAAATAAAATATTAAAATTTTTTTTATTAAATATTATTTTTATTATCTAGTACATTATTTATTTATCTGTATTTAATATTATAATTATATTAATATAATATAATATATATTATATTATATTATATATAATAGAGCAAGATCGGGTAAGCACAAGGAAGGAAACGTTGTTTCCGCCTGATTCGGAGAGAAAATTTTAAAGGGAAAAGAAATAACTTTTTTCTTTCCCTTCCGTCTATTCCCTCAAGCGAAACAAGGGAAAGCAAGAGAAAAAAATCCATTTCTTTCTTTTCTCTCCAGATTTCTCTCTACAGAAACATAGTGTAAGGCCTTGTTTACTAACAAAGATGGAAAATAGAAGGGAAAAGAAAGTTATATGGAAAGGATAAAAGGATGAAAAGAAAAGTGATAAAATTTTTCCTCATTGTGTTTCTTTGGAAGGATGAAAAGTTTGAAGAAAGAAACAAATTTGGTAAGTTCATCACCCTACTTTTATAATTTTATACTCATAGTTAAAAAATTATTATTAAATACTAATAAAATTACTAAGTATTATTAAAATTAACTAATATTAAATACAATTAAATAGCAATTAACTAAGTTCTATATCTTGCTTTCTTATTGTACTTGCACTGCATAACTAATACCCATTCCTTTGCCGGTCCATAAACAAAATAATGTTTGTCATATTGTTGTTCATCTGCAGCAACAAATGCAATAGACTTTGTAGTGTCAGCAATGGGAATTTCTGGATAAACATTTTAGAGGATTGTCCTGCAATAATTATCTAGCAAGTCAACATCTCGACCTTCTTGAAAGGTGGAAAGATTATTCTTATTATTCTTTGGTAATGCAAGAAGTGGAACAGGAAGTACTGGACAACAAGCATCACTTTTCACCAAGAGGTGAAAATTTTGCATCAAGGGTGGAAAGCTTTTGTTGGAAGAGCAAGGATTTTTCAAGAATTCAAATGAGAAGCAACCATGCATTGTAAACAAATCCGAGTACTTTGAAAAAACTAATAGCAAAATATTCAATTGGAGACAATGTAATGCCTTGTACTATATTGCAAAATATTCAATTGGAAACATGCATTGTAAACAAATCTGAGTTTGTCCACTTCAAAATGGATAAAGAACCCTGGCAAATTTCACCAATACTAGTTATCTTGTCACACTTACGCAAAGAAAACCCACAAATCTGGCAAAACATTCGATGATGCATGATATTGTTGCATCTCTAACTTTCTGGACAATATGAGTCTAAGTAAAGAAAAACCACAAGGCAGTGAATCATAATCAAAGAAATCATTTGAGACCATGCAAAAACCCACAACCAAGTTTAACTTCCACATCTATAACATATGCCCCAATCCACATTCTTGGGGCATAATGTTCACTATTTTAAACACAATTTACCCTAGCAACTGTCAATTACAATGAAATAGAGGATAATGAACCGGCGAATACCAAACAAATAACGTAATGGCATAAATCTCTAAAAAAGCAGATGGATGATATAAACAATGGTTACGAAAATTATCACATATCTGGGGACTGGTACACGCTGGTAATGACATTTACCACCAGTAGTTAAACTGCCATCAGAGAGCTCACTCTCCATGCAATAACGTGCATGAAATGCAGCTAGATGGGCATAGTAAGATGAGGAACTGCCAAATAAACACATCATTCCATCAGAATATAAATTCAGCATATGAACTTACAAAAGTCCAAAATTCATTTCACAAACACATCATTCCATCTGCAAGTTAGTTTTCACTTCATAAGCTAGAAATACAAATATCCAAATATCGATAAACATCCATAATTAACATCCAAACATATCAAATAGAAGTATCAAAATAAGTGAGCTTACATCAACCATAATAACAAGACATGCAACATCCAAATCGGCCAACCAATCAAGAAGAGAGGCCATCCATCAATGCATTAAGGACTTCCAATCTTAATTCTTCAGGAGCTGAGTAAAATAATTTAGTCTTCTCTTTGTTGCTTCCAAGAGCCACATAAGCATTAGCTAATCTATGACGTGACACTCCACATTGCTTCAGCTCCTCCAATAGATTCATGTATGCATTGTCGTTCATTTCAATATCACCCCTTAAGTATGAATCCATAGATTGGTTTGAATGTTTCATACAATTGACTATGTCATCCAACTTGTTAGTACTATTCACCAACATTGACACAGCCATTTCTTCAAACTTTGGCAGCTTTCTCTTACTACAACTCTTGATGCTTGTTCTCTCATCAAAGGCTACTCTATCCGGATGAGGGCTCGGTTGGTTTACTGGATTACTTTCATTCATTTCTTCATGTGATGTCTCTTGGTGTGATGTCTCCTGCTCAGTTGTAGGTTCAATATCATCTTGGTCTTTAGCTTCTTTCCTCCTCATGAATCCATTACAAGTGCTAGACATGCTGCCAGTGGCTCGTTCCTTAGAAAAGAGCTCTTGTAATATAAGTAGAATTTGTTGCAATTGTGTAACATAATAAGCAGCTATAGCTGCTAGATGAGAGGTCCTTGTGTGGAAGATGTACATTATAATAAATCTCTTCTCTTTGTCACTTCTTGGAGCCATTATAGTAAAACCTATAAATAAAGGATATTACATACTTGTCAATTAAAGCATTCAACAACAATTTAAATAAAAATGCTTTACAAATAAAAGCCTATATGTAATGAGAAAACAATTTTAAGCATTCAATTTGAATATGAACTCAATTGTCTTAAAAATAAAATCAAGTTCATAACGTGTGGCTAAAGTGGATCTAGAGTTACTTGAGCTAAATAAAGTTGAATCCTAAACATTCTTAATCAAGCTAGTGACAATTGTTGTTATCTTCCTATTGACGATGAGATTGATTCCCAAGCAAAAATTAATATGATCAACAGCCAATCACAGAACTTGATATTTTTAACGATTGAACTTCTAATTTTCCTCTTCTAAAACTTACTAGTTATTAACTAGGTGAAGACCCGAAGGTTCTTTTTAAGTAGCTTATGCATCTCATTCAGTTTTAATCCCATGATTCATCAATTGAATCTTACTTTTGGTAAATCATATATAATCGGCCAAAGTTATACTAATGACAAATTGCAGCTTATAATTGATTGAAGCTTGCAATAAACAATATGACAAGGTAATGCTAGTAATTTCCTTAGCATTTTCACGAGACTTACAACTTTTCTAGCAAGGCTAGCACACTAAGAATCCTGATATCAAGTGAATGTTGGTAGCACATATAGGATAATTATTTATTCATACATTTTCTCTCGTAGGTGCCAAATAAACAAAATAGCTTGATGAAAACTAGTGCAGAACAATAAGGAGATGCCAAATAAACCAAAGTTCAGTCTAGCTCCACATCAGAGTGACCAAGGAAAGCAAAATGATAAGAAAGCATAATACCCATTTGCCACTACGAAAGACCAAATAAGAATGGAAGAAAAATATCTTGCGGCAGTGGATAAATGCAGCTCCAAATGTCAATTTGGTAAGATTAAAATAATGTGAACAATGGTAATTGCAGTGTGCTTATCCTTCCCTGAAACAAAGAAACTCATGGTTCTCCAACGACGTTACAAATCCAGAACAATCCAAAGTCTAATAAGAGCATTTGACAAATGAAAATCACCATGCTGGAGCTTGGAGCTTGAAGACAGGGGGATGTAGGTTGGGCCATCTGCAAGCGACACCATGTGGGTTGTGGATGTGGGTTTGGAGAAGGAAGAGGGGGTCACTGGTGATGCTAGTCTAGGGTTTGGGTGTGGGATGCCAGTGAAGGAAGAGGGAGTCGGTGGGAAAGAAGAAAAGCGAGAATGGTGGAGTGGAAGAAGGTGGCGAAGGTGGAGTTGATGCAAGCTTGACATGTTCCAAAGGAAGACGTGGCGAAAAATAGAGATAATGCATGGAAACTAACCTCTTTGTTGCCCGTGTGGAAGACAACGGCCGAGGTAGGTAGGTCGTCCAGGAAAGAAGACAGCAGCTGTCGAGCGGCGAAGAGGCATAAAAATAGGGCGAGAGGTGTTTCCGCCCGATCACAAAACAACAAAAAAGTTGGCTTAAATCCTTCCTCTAAAAAGTTAGCTCAAATCCTTCCTCTAATCCGTCCACTCATTTCCATCCGCTGTAGTAAACCGTGGAAAATTATCTTTTCCATCCTTTCCGCCCTGATTTCCGTCCGGGTAAACAAGGTGTAATTGTTCACTTTCCACTTAGACATTGATAAAAACAAGTGTGAGGAATAACTGTTTACACGCATATATACACATATTATATATATATATATATAATTTGAAACCTGCAGTTAGTGGTGCAGTAATCTCTTACATTGTGTTTTTTTTGGTATTTTTGGGGAGAAAGGTGGGGAGAAAGGAAAGAAGCACTAATTTTCTTTTGTTTTATTGGAGGGGCAGATTTGAGGGGAAAAAAAGTAGAGAGAAAAAGGGGTTATTTTCTCTCATCGGGGAGAAAACTCTTCCACTCTCTCATGCGTACGCTATATCTTTCTCCTGTTAGGTTATTTTTATTCCTCCAGCCATGGCAACCATCTCTTCCCTGTTGTCATCAGCATCTTGGGCCACAAGGACCATCTCGTCAATGCTGCCGCTCCTATCCAGTCCCTCCAGGACCAGAGCTCGTGTGTCGATATCTACACATACACCTCGCTCATCGCCGCCTATGCTCACAAGGAGAGGTACCAAGAGGCACTCGCCGTGTTCCGCCGGATGGAGGGCAATGGCTGCAAGGCCACCATCATTACCTCCTAGCATTGTAACCTAAAACCCTTTAATCTCTTCATTTGCGAAAGATGGGATTTTGGACGAAGCAACAGATCACAAGGAGAAGATGGAGGGCAGATGGATGTTTTCACATACACCACTTTGATTTCTGGGTTTGAGAAGGCAGGTAAGGATGAGCTTGCAGTGAGCATCTTTGACGAAATGGAGAGGAAGGGGTGCAAGCCAAACCTGTGCACATTCAATGCTTTGATCAAGATGCATGGTAACCAGGGAAGATTCATGGAAGTGACGAAGATATTTGAGGAGATCACATCAAATGGATTCAAGTCAGATATTGTAACGTGGAACTCGGTGTTGGCTGTATTTGGGCAAAATGGAATGGATTAAGGGAAAATAATAATCATCTTTATTTTCTTTCCTCCCAATAAAACACATGGGGAGAAAATAGAACCTATATTTCTATCCTTCTATTTTTCTTTTTCACCCTAGTTTTTTTCCTTTCCTGTTTTCTTCCCTCCCAAAAAAACACAGCCTTACACTGTGTTTCCCTGGAAGGAAAGGAAACAAGGAGGAAAAAAAAAAGAGGTGGAGGAAAAAATGAAAAGGAGAGAAAAATTTAATCACGTGACTAAATTTTTTCTCCCCATCGAGGGCAACGGTGAGCGACTAAAGGGAGAGTAGGTTGAGGGCGATGGGCGAGCAGGCTGAGGGCAAGGGCAACAGTGAGCAACTGGAGAGCAGAGAGCGACGGGCAAGTAGGCTGAGGGTGAGGGCAACAGCGAGGGTGAGTGGCTTGGAAGGCGACAACAAAGGGAAGCGGCTAGGACGGCATAGATGCGAGCAGCTGGAGAGGACGCGAGGGCTTCATTTTTTCCCTTAGATTTCTGCCCGATTTGAGCGGAAGCCAAAACTCCAATTTTCCTTTCCCTCCTTGTTTCACTCCAAGGAAACAAAGGAAAAAAAATATTTTCCCTTCCTTCCACTTTTCCCTCCAAGGAAATACAGTGTTAGTGTCAACAATAACCCTTCTTTTGGTGTTTCAATAAAACTGTCTTCTGCTAAAAAAAATACAATAAAACATATAATTGTTTCTCAATAGATACCTTCCCATGCCTTTTATTGCTTGTGGTTCACAAAATGCAGTCACTAATCACTTTATAAAAATATGTTTCTTTCCTCGACTATTGATGGCAACACGAAGATTAGGCAAGGAAACAAAGAGTAGTGAAGCATTGGCTACAATTAATAGGAGGTTGTTTAAAGACAAGTCAACAATAAGTATATATGCATGAGTGTATATATATATATGTATACAAACATATTTACATTTGTATATATATATATATATACACACACATACACACATATATATAAATATATGTATACACATAAAGGTGTGTGTGAGTTGATAATGTATTTGTATATGTATATATATGTATTGATTTCAATACATATCCATTATATATATATATATATTAAATATTATGTTCGTTTATAATGTATTGCATATGTATAATATATGTGTATTGTTTTCAATACATATCCACACATATGTGTATGTTTGTATTCATATATATATATATATATATATATATATATATATATATATATATATATACATACATGTGTATGCATACATACACACACATATATATATATATGTTTGTGGTGTATGTAACGTATGAAGTTATATCATGTGTGCATATATATTTATACATATATATACACATGCGAGCATATACACATATATATATATATATATAAATATATACATACATACAGGCATATACACACCACAAAAACACACACATATATATATCTATCCATATATATAATGTATATAATGTATACTTAATATAACAAATATGCAAAGGAAAATTTATGCATAAGTATACATATAATGTGTCTATATGTATACTTATGCATAAATATATATACACAGATATGTATGTATTTAAGTACATATATGTGTGTATGTATACATATACATATATACATATACACACGTACATATACATATACATGTACGTCTATGTATGTTTATATTTGATATATAAATATAATGTGTTTGTATATATATACATATACACATATATATAATGCATACAACAAGTATCCATAGGCATATTAATGCATAAATATACATATAATGTGTCTATATGTACAGATATATATACACAAACGCACAGAGACATATGTATAGATATACACACATATGTATAGATATACACGCACACGCACACAGACATATATGTACACAAATAACATATGTATGTATATTTATATATTGTTTATAAATATAATGTATGTTTATATTTGATATAATAATGTATTTTATATGTATATATACACACATATATATAATGCATACATATGCATATAACAAGTATCCATAGGCATATTAATGCATAAATATACATATAATGTGTCTATATGTACAGTATATATATGTGTGTCTATATATACATATACATATAAATCAACACGTCCTTGTACACCCAGACATATATACACACATTGATATATGCATATAATGTGTCTATATAAACAAACATATGATATATATATATAAACATATGTATAGATATACACGCACATGCACACAGACATATATGTACACATATAACATATGTAAATTTATGTGTATACACATATATATACATATGTAAATTTATATGTGTGTACACACATACATATACATATAAACGATTGTGTGTGTGGATAATGTATTTGTATATAATGCTTTAGGCAATACCAACTAGTACCACACATCAGCACATATTGACATTGATACTAAAGGTGAAAATCCTCATCTCTATTTTTTCTTTACTGCTCCTTTTTGTGTTTTGAAAAGTGGCCGTGTGAGAAGCTATGAATAATCCTATTGACTTGGTAGTCGATGCTATTGGCTCTAATCCATGGTGGGCTACGGTGCTGGCATAAACAAGAGTTGCATTCAAGGAAAACCAACAAATAATTTAGTTCTGATACCATGTGAAACATGGCATAATCAATTGATATAAAGGGAGAAAATAGTAAAAGAGAGAATATTATTGTAAACCAAAAAGAGAAAGAGATACCGGATAGAGAAATACTCAATAATTTACTAAAAAAATACTATTATAATAGACCAAAGTCATATATATAGACAAATACAAACCACAAATTAGACTTATCGTTAACTCATAATTTAATCACTCCTCCGCTAAAACCTAACCTAGTAAATGTACTAATATAATTAAAGAACAAGAAAAAAAATACCACATTAATGGTAGAATTGTTGAGTAGACTATAGCATTATGCTAAAAGGGGCACCAAACGGCTGTGAATATACGTATAAATGTTTCTATAGTCTATACTTTGATTGTAAACCAACACAACATGATACACCTTAAATTCAGGTATTTTCAAGCTAAAAATCAATTTAACTACAAAAGCAAATAAGAAAGACGTAACAATGTATCTTGATGTGGATGGAAAATCAGATCAAGAGTTATAAACAAGAAACTTGAAACATCCATTGAATTTGAAACACAAAGTACAGGAGAATACCCTTCGAGAACACTGGCGTCTGCCCCCTCAACTGCTCCAAAACCTGCACATATGAGAAGCAAAGACCATAAAAAATGTGACTTCCATAATAAAGAGGGGACACTCTCCTCAAGCCATTCCGGTGACTATTAGCGTTCTAAAAAAAATGATGCAGGGGTTCCGCACCTTGACGGCTCTGGTAGGGTGGTCACTGCTCTCGCCGAACGGAGACGTTGAGGACGAGCTTCTGGACCTTGATTTCCCTCATCGGGTTCGACAGCTTCTTCTAGGACGCCTGAAAAGGAGATGGAATGAAAATGGCACTAGGCGAAGAGGAACGAGAAGAAAATATGGAAGGTGGAGAAGCAGGGAACATCGACCATGGGGAGAGATCGGCGGTGAAAGGGCAGGGAACCAGGGCGCGGCGATGGTTGAACGAATTGACTATCCTGTGGAGTGATTAGACTAGAGGCGCGACGATGGTTGGATAAATTGACTATCCTGTGGAGTGATTAGACTAGAGTTTGAAAGTGATTTTCACATGGAAAAATTCCTAATATGCTGCAGTATTTCGTGTACAATCAGTATGAGGAACCTACAGAACTTTCAGTGTTTGGCGGACCCGCCGGACCCGCCGCTGCGAGATCCGCACCACCCACAGGAGCCGGATCCGCCGGCTGCGACAGCCGAAGCTTCAACCGCGTTTAGCGACGGCAGCCGGCCGGATGACCGGCAACCGACGCGATCGCCATCGGTTTCCGACGAAACCGATGCGATGTGATAGATCGACTGAAGGTAAAGGAGCGAAACTTACGAATGAGTTTCTGACGGCCGGAACGACGAGAATTCGGCGACTGTCGGCGGAGTAACGGTCGGGAGCGAGGAAGTGCACGGATCGGAGAAAGAAAGGGGAAGTGTTTTGGGTTTTTTAATTATTATTTCGACGCCGCGCGCGGCACGCGTCAATTTATATATTTTTAAATAAATTAATTTTGTGAGTTGAGTGAATAAATTATTTTGAAAAAACAAACAGTTGGGAGAAGCAGACAATGAAGAAATCTTATCTATTTGTCGGCTCCAAATTTTTACAACTCAACTAATCGAAGCCCATGGCCCACTTTTGCTTTAATCGATTAGAAAGCAAGATAAGGAAGTTTAATCTTTTTTCAAATTAATTGTTTTATCCAACAAAAGTAAATTTTAAATAAATTATAATATAAAAGGAAGGGAAAAATAATCCAAATTGAATAAAAATACAAATGTTATATAAGTTAAGATATTGTTTTATTGGTTTAATTATTTTGGTGTTATAAACCGATTGACTTAATTATGATATAAACTAATTTACACTAAATTCATCTTAAATCTTCTTTAAATGGCAAATTTACCATCAAAACATGCAAGCAAATAACAAGTTACAAATTTATTTATGTCAAATCATATAATCAAATCAAACTCTCATTCTAAATAATACGTTTTCTTCCTATTCACAATCCCCTTCCATAATTATAACTCAATCCAAAACTCACCTTTTACGAAGCAACATAGTAATTGAAATCCTAATTGAAATCTTACTTTGAAACATACCATAATTTTGCACTATGAATTCTTATAAATAGATGGAGAGATTGTGATTAATAGTGTTATTGAAGAGGAGTTAGGAAACGCTTAGAAGCACAATCTCAACTCTTCAAGGATTAATTCGGTAAAAAAATTTATTCTTTTTTCTTATTATTTAGAATGTGCAATTAAGAAAATATATGGTTTTATATGTAATTATTGATGCTATCAAACAATTCTCCGCCCTCGTGAACTGTTTCGTGGCTTTAGTCGTCTAAGATCACTCGAGTGCAGTCATTCTCCGCAGAGACTTGAGAGTTGAGACCAGATCGAAACAAAACTTTCTTTAATCAAAGCCCAAGCACAAGTCCCATCTCAAACTCCGAAATATCAAAATCCCACGCCAATTCCACCCCCACCAGCATCGAATTCTACCATCAATCTGTTTTTTTTTATGTTCCTTTCTCGATCCCAATGCCTCTTTCCACAATCTCGATCTGTTTTTTGTTCGGATGGCTTTGCTTGCAGCGGTAATTAGCGAAAAGTGTTGATCTTTGAAGGAGTCCAGTTGAAGAAGGAAACAATGGCGTCGGCGGCATCGTCATCGTCGGGGATCTTCTCCTCGATCTGCTTGTTGCAGTCGGTGGTGGCGTCGACTTGCGGGGCGCTGATGATGTTCTACTTGAACGAGATCGCGGTGCTGGGGCACGGCCAGGAGACGGCGCGGAAGCTGCAGGGATCGACGCCGCACGACCAGCTGCTGATCCAGACTTCCGACTCCTTCGCCGGCCTCCTCCTGTTCGCCATCGGGTTCCTCCTCTTCATGGTGGCTTTCGTCAAGGACCGCGAGTTCCAGGTCTTCTTCGCCAAGGGCTGCATCCTCCTCCACGTCGCCATGGGTCTGTGGCGCGTCCTCTTCGAGCGTCGCCTCGAGGACCTCGCCCGAGTCTGGCCGCGCCAGCTTGTCGGCGATCTCGTCCTCAGCCTCTCTTGGGTCCTCTTCCTCGTCTACTCCTGGAGGGAGAAGTACGATTGATTAGGATCAACATGGTGCCCAAGGTACCAGCACCAAAAGGATGCCCCTTTACACTACTATCTACTCTTTTTTTTTACTGTAATTTGCTTGATCTTATTTTGATTTCGAGTTCCTGATGGGAACCATATGCTCCTTCATTGAATCCTTGTAAATGCTTGTTCTCTTTCTCTTTGAGCATAATGAAGATTTGAATCTTGGTTTCAAAGTGCATAGTTCCGATCCAGAGCCAAAGATTTCTCCCGCTGTTATTTTCCTGGTTCTGATTTTTTGCTTTACTATTTTTTTTCTTGGCATTACCTTTTCTAGACATTTCCAAATGAGTCTCTTGATTTCCGTCCTTGATCCAAGAGATACTTCATGCTACTATTGTACATAATCTTAACCTAAGTCCTGTATAACATGATTCAATTTAGGAATACAAATGCACATCTGATTACATCCAACATCAGATTAGTTCCTGTTCTGATCAGTATTGGAATCAGAAGAAGCATTTCAACTTTGGTCAGAAGGTTCGTTAATCAATTCGAACATACTGTTTTCCTTTTTTTCCCCTTTACATAGCATCATCCAGCATCAATTCTCCAATTAAAATACAAATTTTTTTTATCTGAGAAAATAAGCAAGCTATCACAAGAATTCCTTCGCAACCAGCTCTAAGATTTCTCTTGATCTTTTCGTGAGCTTCTGGCATACTTCCCTCGTGATTCTCTTCCGGAGCTTGGTGCTTTTTATCCATTCAACTCCAAGAAATATATCACATTTGCTCCCCGCCGGAGCCTCCTGACAGTTCTCAAACCTGTAGCTCAATCGAACCTGCATATATAAAATGTACATTAAAAATAGATAATTGCACAAAAAAAGGGCTAAAACAAGTCAATTCTGCATACACGGAAGTGGTCTCCCAATGGGATATTTTGAATTCTCAGTTGTTCATCCACTATCCACCCATTGCCTACTGCAGATCGTGATTTTCGCTGTGTGCTAACGACTTCTCCATCAAGTACAGACATGTGACTACCAAACTTGTAATTAACTTTTCTTTCATAAATGTGAGGATTCGTTGCTGCCCATTGAGTCGCAGAATAATTAAGACAACCAACTTTGGCCATTATCTTGTTCTCCAGAAAGCCTCCATCAAACACTTTCATGGCAACATTTACCTGTAACAAGGATAAGATGAGCAACATTGTCTGTACCAGCACGAGTCAAGCATGCAATATATGCAACAGAGTAAGAGCAAAGCAGTGTCCACTAACATCTAGAGGAAGTTCTAAAGAGTATGCCTTCAAAAGATCAGTATCTTCATTGCTCGTGATGGAGTCAGAGTTCTGACTCTGATCATAAGGTGTAACTTGATCTATTTGCTCTTCTTCAGGCTTGTTATGCCCAGTAGCAGCCCAAGATTTTGATCTCCACAATGCCATGATAGCTCTGGCAATAGCACATTCATCAAGCATTAATTTCAATACAATGGAAGTGATTTCTTATGGAAGCTATAATCGAGTAAGAAAGCACTGGAAAAGAAATACCGGTTTGCTCGATTGAATGATACAAAAGATTGAAACTGAAACTTCAACCTCCCTTCTTCATCAAGTGCTTTGGCTCCATGTCTAGCATCAAGTCCTCGCCCATTCCTCAGAACAATCAGAAGCGCTGGGCTGCCCACTGTTGTCAAAGATGGTGGAACAACTTGAATACACTCTATGTCTTCCCAAAGAAACCAAAACTTGGTTTTGTAACCAAAGAGATTGGCGTAAAATCCAATTATTCTAGCAGATAGATATATTTTCCCCTGCACCATGAAGAAGTGTCATGGCATGCAGGTACATTGATTGAAAGAAGGTTCATCCTATTAGAATCAATAAGAGAACTCAATACCTGCAGTGGTAAATTCCTCTTTAGGCAGCATGAGAATTCATAGATGAGAAATTCCTCTGGCGGTAACCTGAAAAGCTTCTGGAATGTTGTGTTCTTGTGATGTGATGGAGGGTTAACCTGCCAATTGTGTGAAAGATCATCAATGACTGAGCCGTGGTAATCAGCAAGATTAAGTTGTTTGGTCTACCTTCTTCCCGACTTCCTTTTCCATCTTCTGTAAGTATTCTTCAATGGTTTCATCCCCTCCATTGTTGTCCACAAATATTCTTAAATGTAGCTTACTGTGAGATGAATGAACAAGCTTTCCTTTGAGAGAAATCCACATGTCAGCCAGTTCAGCTGAAGAATGTTTTAGAAAATTAATTTCTGTATGGCCAAGAAGGATGTCTTGATGAAAAGCACCATCATTGAAACTGAACACTTTGACCTCCACTACAGATGGAGGATCTTGCATTGCATCGAACTCCAGTATTTCTGCATAGACAAAATTATAAATTTTGCAGATCAAATGATGGATTTGTAAACACTGAGAGTCATAAGCTAACCATTCCATTGAGGATCCGCAGTTTGAAGCTGCACAGAGCTTGTTCTACTTCTACCATTACAGTTAAACACAACATACGGATCTGGGTACCCTGGTGTTGCTGATGGTAATTTACTTCCCTCAATCAAAGCTATAGCAATTAGCCATCCATCACCCTGAGCTTTAACACCATGATCACTCCCTATAAATGGAAGAGTTCTAAATCAAAAAATACAGACTTGTGATGCATGTTGAGAGACAGCAAATAACTGTTTGTAAGCAGCAGAATGTTACCTCTTTTTAGTCTTGCCCGAACAAAATGAGAAATCATATTCAAAACACGGATTACTTGAAGACAGACAATCCCACCAGTAATCAGCTCTCTAAAAGTATCAGGCATATCTAAACAATCAAACTCCAGGCCCTGGATCTTTGACGGCTCGGATAAAAGAATGTGACAGTACACATACAGAACAATCAAAATTGTGGAACAAAATGTAAGATTACAGAAATACTGCATGTACAATCTCCAATTATCTGATTGGCGATCCAACTGCAATGGAGCTAACAACTGTTCCTTGTCCAACAAAATCTCTGATGAGTTGAATGTCTTGATGTACTGTAACAGCACCTCAGCAAAGCTCTCATAGCTCTCCTTGAGTCCTTGTCGAGCAGTTCTCTCAATTAAGCTTTTCATAACAGTATTCTGGTGAAAATTTATGCACCATGATACAGTAAGACAGGAGCTCTTTTCACCCGAAGATGACTCTGGACCAGGTGTTATCTTGTACAGTAAAGCAACCAGAAAACAATTACCATATGGTACATCTGGAGTGCTGACCCTATTTAACACAACAAAGTTTTTCCCATTTGCCTTGAGATAAACCTGCTCCTCTGTGGCTTTGACAGCTTTTACTAACTTGGTTGCTGCTCTTGTGTAAGTAACAATCCTTGATAAACACAGATCGCCTTCGCATTTCCGTCTCCATGGACATTCTTCATAATCCAGTATGCCCTGTCGTTGTGCTAGTTGTTTTCTGAATTCTGAATTGGGTTTGTATAACAGAGAATTAAGATCCTTAGGTTGAATTGTATACAACTTCTGATGAAGAATGCCTCCTTGAAGAACTTCTGGAAGTTCACTTTCATCCCTTGTTTCCATAGCCTCCATAGCATCTTCAAATGTGACCTCAACAGAGTTAGCATCATTGGGACTTTCAATACCATAATGTGTCTCAGAAATTTTCAAGTGATTGTATCTTTGTGATCTAGTTGGAAAGATTTCTCCATTTTTGTCACCATGCGTTTCTCCATAATGATCTCGTATACATTTGAGGTCTGTGTTTGCCGTTGCATCTGATTCAAGCATGTTCCTAGTCTGTCCATGGTTCACTCTGTCAGAGATGCCTGAGAGAGTAGAACTAGTAAGCGCATTGTAATTTTTTCCTAATGACAAGGTGAGGAGGATTTTTCCTGCAAATTTCAATTTATTAGATCAAAGAAAACAATTTAGTGAATGCCTTGCGTTTTGTAAAGATTGGCCAAACAAATTTGATGTAGCGTAAGAACATCAAGCTCATCCAAAATGGTAAATAGAACATGTAAATTCATCACAAAGCCTTTGAGGAGAACATACCAAACTCTTCAATCTCGGATTCCCCGCCACGCCGGCGCGGCTGGAGCGAGAACCAGGTCGGCCACTTCGCCTCCGCCGCGCTCTCGATCAGAATGCGCAGGCGGCCAAGCAGCTCCGCTCCTCCACGGCCACCGCCGTCTCGGAAGACGCTGAGCTTCAATTTCACTGCCCACTCGTCCTCTTCGTCGTCGCTCCCGTCATCCAAATAGAAAACAAACTCCTCGTCCCAAATGGGGTCGGGCGTCCAGGCGACGGTCCTCGTTCTCGTCTCGTGCGTCCCCACCTTAAGTTTCGCGTAGACGCCGGAGGCGCCGGCCTTGGAGGGCGACGGCCTAAGCAGGCCCTTAGCTTCGGCGACGTGGACGTAGAGGCCCATGGAAAGAGGAGGATGCTGTACAGTAGAAGTGGTAGCACGGCGGCGTTGGGAAGAAGAGGGCCATGCGAGGGTTCGCGAGTGGGACGTGGAGAACAGAGAAGAGAGACAACGCAACACCGGGGAGTCGGCAAACTCTTTTTCCAGTTTCGTGGACTAAACTGCAAATAAATGAAATGCGCAGTCTCCGCGAATCATAGGCGGAAGGGATTCTCACTCTTTATCATGTTTTAAAATTTGTATAATATCAATCCATTTTATGTTGTGGAAATATACACGAATTATAAAGCAAAATTAATGGTAAAAATCTCTTTCGCCTATGATTACTAAACGAAGATCCTGCCTAAAAAATTTTCTCCAAATAAATTCAAATTTTGATAAATCCTTTAAAATTTAAAATTTTACATTATTTACTAAATTAATTAGTGGGCATTAAACTTTAGAAATATTTTTTTTAAAAATAACAGATAAAATTAGAGATAATAATTAATAGAGGTGATTGTACATCTTTAAACAAATATTATTAATATTACCAAAATATTAAAGTTACAAAGCGGCTCATGTGAAATTTAGTTTTTCTATTTTAAAGTTAAACACACTCTGATAGATTAAACTTAAAATTTAGTCCCGGTATCTAATTTAATTAAATTATATATTTTTATTAGTCTATCAAATCACCGGTAATAGTATATTTTTTATTTAAAAATAGATTGTTCAAAATAATCTCATATTACTTAAAATAAGAGTGGGAAAGGAAAAACAAGAGGAAAAAAATTAAAAAAAGGGAATGAAAAAAAAAAGAAGGATGGGAAAGCAACTCACGTGTCATTCACATGATCTTTACTTGTGGGGCTGAAGTGGGCAGCGAGTGATTTGAGAGAGGGTGCCTCATCACTCAGGGGAGCTGGTCAGCACTGGGGAAGAGGGGGAATAGATGAGTGGTGAACGCACTGGGGGAAGAGGGGAGTCAGCAGATAGCAAACGGTAAGGGACTGGGAATAGGCAAGCGATTAGGGCGGGAGCCGATGATAGACAAGTGGCGAGTGGATGCTGAAGCCAGCAAGCGGCAATCGTTGGAGTCGCGAGTGGTGATCGATAGAGTCGCGAGCTAGTGATCACTAGAGCGCGCAAAGTGACATGGGTGGAAATTGGCAACAGGCAAGTGGCGTAAGTGAGAGCTGAAGACAGGTGAACGAGGGTGAAAGTTGACAAATGACATAGGTGGGAGTTGGGGACATGTGAGCGGCATAGGTGGAAAGTGTGTTTATTTTCCGTTGATTAACTTTCCGCCCGAATTGAACATAAACAAAATAAGAAAAAATTATTTTATTTTTTCTTTACTTTATGTCTTTCTTTCGAAAAAACGAAAGAAAATATAATTTTTCTTCTCCTCTCTCCAACTCTCCCTTCTAGGATAGGGGTGCTAATAAGTGTTCTAACTCGAGGAAAATAACTCACTCACTTCGAGCAAGTTAAGTCAAATTAGAATATTATAACTCGTTTAATGAGTAAATTATTTATCAATTTAGTGATAACGTAATTCAATTTATTAAAATCTTTACTTCCAAGGAGGAGTCACAGTTAATGAATTCGCTCGAGTAACAAGCGGGCTTTGACGAATCAGAAAGCCCATTTCTGAGATAAGGGAAAGATTTATGGGACTTCTATTTTGCCTCCTCGGCCAAACTTGTACTTTATGTCTCCATCCGCTTTTTGCCCTGCTTTATTAAGATTGACGAATAGTAAGCAATCCAAATTGTCTACATCCGAATTCAGAGAATCTGCTAATGGATCAGAATGTTGGCGAGAGTTTTTTTATTTAATCAATTAATCTATCTTTTTTTTAATTAATTTAATTCATTAAATGTGAATTTAATGTGTGATCATGATATTCAGCAAATAATTTTCGGAGCAAGCTTTGTTGTGATCATCCATTGGTCAACAATTGAGCCATTTTAGACCGGATCAAAATTCTAACTCATTTATGAGATAAGAATTTAAATTGAATGATTTCTTATCATCTCTTGAAGCAAATCTTTTTAAATCTTAATTAACATTTATACCTCGCCACAATCAAAGGCAAAGCAATTACGCAAGTAGGACCCAATTTAGTGGACATGCCTCCTTGTTCTAAGATTTGACTGTACAAGTGTTGACTCTTGTTTTCTTCCGCACAATTTTAATCCTTTCTTCTCCATCTTTTTCCAATTAATAACACCGATGTCCCTGTTGGCATTATGTGATGAATTTTGGGTCGGTGATTCAAAATTGCATTAATGATTTGCACTCACTCCTTGCACGTAGGACAAGACTGATGAACCCTACTACTTCAAGAAGCCACCCGCGTTTAAAGTCAACCAAATTGGTTGGGATTGGAATCGTCGCCAAGGCATGTGCTCAGATTTCAACTTGAATTTTTCTTTCTTGATTCTAGTTTGAACTTTCCAGTGATTTTAGTGATTTTTTTTATTAAGACAACCAAGGCTTTTACTCTTTCTCTCGATGTTTCACGTGATTCGCGACTTTACAAATATATTACGCGCACAAGGCAATTTCTACAATGGTCAAAATGGGTTGACCAATAGTCAGATTGGGAGTCAACCGTCAATGGCTGGCTCCAAGAAACGCGGAAATGAGAAATCTATGAGCCATTTTGACCAATAGTCAGATTGGGAGTCAACCGTCATTGGCTGGCTCCAAGAAACGCGGAAATGAGAAATCTATGAGCGGGGCTCGCGCTGGGATGCGTTGATTTTTTTTTTTTTGTCGTTCTGCGTTCGTGGTGTCTGCTAGCAAGGGCATTGGGCGGAAATATGTTCTGGGGCCTTCTTGTACGAAAAGTTCAGATTTTGATTATTTATCCTTTCTTTTGAGAAATTTTAATTATTAATACAAATTGCTTAATATATAAGCTAATTTCTATGTTTGAAAATTTTGATAACTAACGAATTTATAATAACATATTAAGATGACATTGAATCATGCAAAAAAGAAAAAAAAAATGTTATAGTTGTTGGATTTATATTAGTCCACGTGGAGCCCACCCATCTTAGTTTATTATTAATGCTTCTCTTTCTTGCACAGCTTTTCATTCTATGTTATGTTACAGATCACGATTTCCTTTCTTTGGTTTTGCTTTGGTGATGGTGATGATGCCACCTAATCACATCATATGGCTGGAATGTGTTGAGAATTAGAGATTCACTTAATCATTCCATTCTTTTGTTTTTGAAGATAGCTGAGAGCTGTGTACAGTGTGGCTGCAGGAAATAATCGAGAGCAGCGAATGTTTTCTTTCCTAGTTTTCTTGTTGAAGCCGAGAGCTGCTCCAAGGGGTTGCCGAGGTTTGCTGTAAAGAAGGAAGGAGCTAATCTACAACATAAGGAATAGCAAGGAAGAAGAGATAAGCCTTTGTTATCTCATTTTCAACTTGGTTCTAATTTATCATCTTTGAGGAACAAGTTATGTTTTGCTATTGGATTGTATATTAAGCTTAGGGCAATAAGCTTAAGTTGAGAATACTTTGTCATACTCTATATCTTGCTAATAAACATTTTTGGATTAACTGCCCCGTGGTTTTTCCCTTCACGTTTGAGAGTTTTCCACGTAAATTATTGTCTTAGCGATTGGTGATATTTACTTGTGTTAATTATCTTTGTAGCATATTATTGATTAGATTATCAATTAACTGCAATAGAGATATTGTATGTTATTGATGACATATAAAAATATGATATTTCGTGACCCAATTTTATTCTTATTTTAGAGCATAAAGCATGTTTCGTCTCATATATTTACTCAAATGCTCCATATTCTTCATAACCTTCACTTTTCTTCTATTTTAATAAAATGCAGGTATTTGGTCTCAAAATCAATGGAATTTGGAGAATCTGAAGGTATGGGATGATTCATCATGATGAGACGGAGCTACACGCCAAATTTCAGCCCAAACAAAGCTTTCTACAGAGTACACGGTCGTGCGTGTGCACCCATACACGGCCGTGCATCACCCAGACAACCCAGACCTTCCCGAGCCGTGCATGGGCATGACCGTGCATCCATACAAGGCCATGAAGAGTAAGTTATGCGCAGAATTGGATTTCCCGAGCCGTGCACGGGCAAGGCCGTGCATCCATGCACGGCCGTGTATCTTCGCGAACTGCTCGATAGGCGTCCGGTATTTCGCCTGTAACTTTCTATTCTGGGCTCGGAATTGAACAAAATTTGGGGAGTACCTTCCCAACAGAGCCACGAACGATTAGGGACTAGAATCATCGGATTTGAAGAAGCAACCGAGGAGAACGAGCAAGAACGGCGAGACCTTAGGGTTTGGGGTGATTTTCTGGGCGACAACTCTGTTCCGGCTTGATTTCTTCGTCGTTCCGGCGTGGATCTACGTGCTGGACCTTCTTCCATCAAGGATCTACCCTCCCCTTTGGTTTGATTTAATTATTGTGAGAGATCTCATGTATTTAACGATGAACATTATAGCTTAACTCTTCTTTTCGGGGTTTGGGCGTAGCCCACTGTAAGAATGCTTGATATTAATGTTTGATCTATATATTTCTTTACTTATCCTTGTTCTTATTCATGTCTAGGATGTTTTACTTCGTGTTTATGTACTAGCCATATGTATGCATGTCTTAGATGTCAAGGGAAGGACTGAGAGGTGAACCTTGACCATCGGAACCCCTAGACTGGACTGGTGATTTCGTGTGGCGAGAGCACTCGAAATCACCCGAGGAACTCTAATCTTTCATAGAACCCAATGGATCTGTATTAACCCCGGTAAGCCACGAGAGTAGGAGATTTGGGTTAAGACGGATACAGGACTGTGTCCTGGAGGGAGTGCGTCTATACCCTAGGAAAGGTTACCTTGAGAACTTAGATAAAACTTTATTTAAATTGTCAAGCCTTAATATTTATGCATGCTTCAGTGTGGTGAAACCTAAAACCCTGAATCTCTCTCATAATCTCAAAACCCTGTTTGTTTTGCTCTCTGCGCTGCTTATTCTTAATCTGCCTTAGTTTAACTACTTACTCTAGGACATTAGCCATTTTTCCATTAATCATTAACCTAGCTTTCGATTGGCTGATTTGTTAGTACTTAACCCTAGTCCCTGTGGGTTCGATCTTTTTATTACGCGATAGCCCGTGCACTTGCGGTAGTAACCGTCTAGGCCCTATCAGTTATCGTTGTGCTCAAATTAAATTAGCCCAACAAGTATTATTGTGCTAAAGTATCAAAGCCCAATTAGTGGTATTACATCCCAACAAGTGGTATCAGAGGCTAGTTGTGTTATTTCACTCATGGAAGGAGATATGGGAACTATGATGAAATTAACAGCATCAAATTATTCCATTTAGAAGCCAATGATGGAAGATCACCTATACTGTAAGGATCTATTTGATCCTGTATTAGGTGACTCGGCTAAACCAAAAGACTTCTTAGAAGATGAGTGGAGAAGATTGGATAGAAAGGTTTTAGGCACAATTAGAAAATAGGTTGATCTTAGTGTCTTTCATAATGTAGCACAAGAGACTAGTTCATCTGTTACATGAAAAAAGTTGGCAGCACTGTATGAAAAGAAAACTACTATGAACAAAGCATTTGCAATTAGAAAACTCTCAAACCTTAAGTACAAGGATGGAAGGTCTATTGCAGAATACTTGAGTGACTATCAAGACTTGTTGAATCAACTGACCACTATAGAAATTAACCTTGGTGATGAAGTCATCGCCCTATTCCTCTTAGGATTCTTGTTGGATACTTGGGATACTCTAGTTGTCATTGTGATTAATTCAACACCAGATGACAAGATAACAATGCAAATGGAAAAAGATAGCTTGCTTAATGAAGAAGCAAGGAGAGACAATATGGAATCAGGGTCAAATCATGCTTTTGTTACAAAAAAACAGAGGCAGATTCAAGAATAGAGGTCAGAATTTCAAGGGTAAAAGTAAATCCGAGAATCGGTTCAAGTTAAGGGAACCAATGAAATGTCATCATTGTGGAAAAGTTGGCCACGTCAAGAAATATTGCTGGACCTTGAAGCAAGAGAGAAAAGACAACCAAAACAAGAAAGACTCTGTGGAGAGCAACACTACTGCAGTTACATCTGAGGAAGAAACTGTGTCATTGATCTGTGGGCATGGTGATTGTAACCATGTAGGAGAGCCATTAGTAGAGTGGATTGTTGATATAGATGCAACATACCACTGTGTTCCAAAGAGAGAATTATTTACCACTTATAAAGCTGGTGATTTTGGAGACACCAAGATGGGAAATCAAAGTGTATCACAGATTATAGGTATTGGCGATATTGTTGTTCAAACCAACACAGGGTGTACATTGACTCTAAGGGATGTGAGACACATTCCTGATTTGAGAATGAACTTGCTTGCAGTGAATGTTCTTGACAAGGAAGGATATGATAACAGACATAAGGATGGACAGTGGAAGCTCCTCAAAGGTTCTATGTTAATTGCAAAAGGAAAGCTGTGTTGCACAATGTACAAGATTTCACTAAAGCATTCTGAAAGTCATATCAATGCAGTGCAAGATGATGCATCACCAAATCTATGGCATAACAGGCTAGCACACATGAGTGAGAAGAGGATGCAACTATTAGCAAGGCAATCTCTCATTCCTATCCCTTCAACGGCTAGCAAAGGTATGACAATTAATTCATGTGATTATTGTTTACTTGGTAAGCATAGAAGAGTTTCTTTTTCTATACCTGCTAAAAGAAAAGAAACTAGATTAGAATTGATACATTCTAATATATGTGGTCCCATAGAGGTAGAGTCATTAGGTGGCAATAGGACTCGAACTCGATAAAATAAAATATATTATTGTATCCGAGCACGGGTTTTTCTTTTGTTACTTTTATTGATGATGCTTCACGAAAGACTTGGATATTTTGTTTGCAATTCAAAAGCCAGGTACTACAGGTTTTTCAAAAGTTTCATGCCATGGTAGAGAGAGAAACTCAGTTACCATTAAAGTGTATTAGATCAGATAATGGTGGTGAATATACATCCCGTGAGTTTAAGGCATATTGTGCTAAGCATTGGATAAGGCATGAACTAACAGAACCTGGTACACCCCAGCACAACGGTATAGCTGAAAGGATGAATCACACCCTTGTGGAAAGAATTAGATGTATGCTAAGGATGGCAAAATTGCCTAAGGCATTCTGGGGTGAAACACTCAAAACAGCTTGCTACCTAATTAACAGGTCTCCATCAGTTCCATTCGGTTTTGATATACCTGAAAAGGTATGGATGGGAAATGTACCCTCATACTCACATTCATGTACCTAAGAAACAGAGGTCAAAGCTTGATAGCAAAGCCACTTCTTGCATTTTCATTGGATATGGTGGTGAGGAGTTTGGTTACAGATTATGGGATCCAGAAAAGAAGAAGGTTGTTAGAAGCAGGGATATTATGTTTCATGAGAATGAGACTATATCTGACTTTGAGAAACCAGAAAGATCATCTCGAGTTCCTGTTGTCTGTGATGAATTGGAACAAACAACCAACTTACTAAGGAGAGTCATACAAGATGATGAAATTACACAAGAGACAGAACATGATACACTTGAGCCAACAAC
Organism: Costus lasius; assembly: GCA_027563935.2. Taxonomy (NCBI): domain Eukaryota; kingdom Viridiplantae; phylum Streptophyta; class Magnoliopsida; order Zingiberales; family Costaceae; genus Costus; species Costus lasius. Next base: position 106,045,223 of record CM050453.2, read on the forward strand.
TAGTGATGAGTCAGACAGTGTTCATAATAGTGCACAGCCAGATGCAGTAGGTTCTGAGCAGGGGGAGCATTCCCCCTTACTTGATCACAAGGAGACTCAAGTTCGAAGATCTACTAGAGTGCACAAATAATCCACCTGGTATCCTAGTTCTGAGTATCTACTACTTACTGAAGATGGAGAACTAGAAAGTTACCATGATGTGCAATCTACTTCAGATAAGCAGTGTTGGGTGGAGGCAATGAAGGAAGAAATGGATTCTCTAAAGAAGAATGATACATATAAGCTTGCTGAGTTACCAATAGGGACAAAGGCACTTAAGAATAAGTGGATATTCAAGCTAAAAAAGGATGGTGATAAGTTAGTGAAGTACAAAGCTCGTTTAGTGGTAAAAGGATTTGCCCAAGAAAAGGGAGTTGACTTTGATGAGATCTTCTCTCCAGTTGTTAAGATGACTTCCATTAGAGTTGTACTTGGATTAGCTGCTATCTTAAATCTTGAGATAGAGCAGCTTGATGTTAAGACTGCATTCTTGCATGGTGATTTGCAAGAAGAAATTTATATGAGTCAACCAGAGGGATTCATAGTTGAAGGAAAAGAGCACATGATATGTAAATTGAAGAATAACTTGTATGGTTTGAAACAAGCTCCAAGACAATGGTATGAGAAATTTGATTTCTTTATGACATGTCATTTCTTTAAGAGAACTGATGCAGATCCATGTGCTTATATCAGATCATTTGATAATGGAGAATTCATTATTCTTCTGCTTTATGTTGATGATATGTTAATTGTGGGTCATGATACCAAATAGATTCAAGGGCTAAAAGGTGAGTTGTCTAAGTCCTTTGATATGAAGGACTTAGGGCCAGCTAGACAGATTCTAGGGATGGACATCATTCGAGATAGAAAATCTAAGAGGCTGTGGATATCACAAGAAAAATACGTTAAAAGGATTCTCAAGAGATTCAACATGCAAAATGCTAAGTCAGTTAGCACACATTTAGTCAATCACTTCGAGTTAAGTAAGAAATCCAGTCCAAGTACAGAGAAAGAGAAACATGATATGTCTTTTATACCCTACTCCTCAGCTGTAGGGTCATTAATATATTTGATGGTTTGCACCAGACCTAATATTGCTCGTGCTGTTGGACTTGTTAGCAGTTTTCTTTCATGTTCAGGGAAAGCTCATTGGGAAGCTGTCAAATGGATTTTCAGATATTTGAGAGGTACTTCAAAGATGTGTTTAGGTTTTGGAAAGTCACAGGCAGTCATAGTGGGTTTTACAGATTCAGATATGGCAAGAGACCTTGATAATAGAAAATCTACTTCAGGGTATTTATTCACTTTTGCAGGGGGAGTTGTATCGTGGCAATCTAAACTATAAAAGTGTGTTGCTTTGTCCACTACAGAAATAGAGTACATTGCTGCCACTAAAGCTTGTAAGGAAATGTTATGGATGAAAAGATTCCTAAATGAATTAGGACTAAAGCAAAAGGAGCATGTGATGTTTTGTGATAGTCAAAGTGCATTAGACTTAAGTAAAAACACCATGTACCATGCAAGAACCAAACACATTGATATTCGGTATCATTGGTTGCGCACAACAATTGAAGATGGTGAAATGCAATTGATGAAAATTCATACAGATGAGAATCCTTCAGATATGCTAACAAAAGTTATTATTAAGGAAAAACTTGAGTTGTGTTGTAGCTTGGCCGGAATGGATACCTTGGCCAAGATGAGTTTCAAGTGAAGATGCTACAAGGTAAATCTCCTCCTAATGGGGTGGAGGGGGAGATTGTTGGAATTATATTAGTCCATGTGGGGTCCACCCCATCTTAGTTTATTATTAATGCTTTTCTTTTATGCGCAGCTTTTCATTCTATGTTATGTTACAGCTCACGGTTTCCTTTCTTTGGTTTTGCTTTGGTGGTGGTGATGATGCCACCTAATCACATCATATGGCTGGGATGTGTTGAGAATTAGGGATTCACTTAATCATTCTATTCTTTTGTTTTTGAAGATAGCCGAGAGCTGTGTACAGTGTGGCTGCGGGAAATAACCGAGAGCAGCGAAGGTTTTCTTTCCTAGTTTTCTTGTTGAAACCGAGAGCTGCTCCAAGGGGTTGCCGAGGTTTGCTGTAAAGAAGGAAGGAGCTAATCTACAACATAAGGAATAGCAAGGAAGAAGAGATAAGCCTTTGTTATCTCATTTTCAACTTGGTTCTAGTTTATCATCTTTGAGGAACAAGTTGTGTTTTGCTATTGGATTGCATCTTAAGCTTAGGGCAATAAGCTTAAGTGGAGAATACTTTATCATACTCTATACCTTGCTAGTTAACATTTTTGGATTGATTTCCCCGTGGTTTTTCCCTTCACGTTTGAGGGTTTTCCACGTAAATTATTGTCTTAGCGATTGGTGATATTTGCTTGTGTTAATTATCTTTGCAGCATATTGTTGATTAGATTATCAATTGATTGCAATAGAGATATTGTATATTATCATTGTGCTCAAATTAAATCAGCCCAACAAGTGTTATTGTGCTAAAATATCAAAGCCCAATTAGTGGTATTACATCCCAACAATAGTTACAACGATAGTTCTCACATTGCTTGACGACTTCTTCTAACTTGATTATCACTCGCCTCAGTGGTGGAACCATGAAGTCGCTATTGTCTCAACTCTTAGGCGATGAAATTACTAATTAGTTCAATTGGATGCTAACTTTGGTTTGGCGAGCAGCTTCTAGGTTTAGAACTTAGAAATAGCATAAGTTTGAAAAAGCTAGGAAAGAGTTATTTTTTACTACTTTTTAACTATTTTTCTTTTTGTATCTCATGTCCATACCTATATTCATATGTCTTTACAATAACAAAATTATTATTTTAATAAAAAAATATTAAATTTAAAATTATTTTTAAATAAATTTGATGAGTACAACAGTTTAGCCAAACAACTTTTGGCCCCGTTTGGCTCGGCTTCTGTTTCTAGCTTTTGCTGGTTGAAGAAGTGCTGGTTGAAAAGATGCTGGCTGAAGAAGTTTGAGGGTGTTTGAATGCACAGCTTATGATTAGGTTATTCTATTTATTATAAATATTTTTTTATTAAAAAAATTACTATGATAAAAATTACATAATTAAATTTATAGTTAACTATAATTAAAATATTTATTAAAAATATTATGAGTTATACTATTAAAAAATTATTATTATATATAAGAGTTATTAAACATAAGCAGGTGGGGCCAGAGAAGCAGCTTCACCCCTGCTTCTCAAAGAAGTAGTTATTTTGTGGGTTGAAATAGAGAAGTTGAAGGGCAACTCCTTAGCTTCTTGATTTCTGCTGACCACAAAGCCATAAGCAGGCCTAGAAGCTAGGCCAAGCAGGACCTTTAACTTTTTCAACCAGCTACTTTTCAACTAGTACTTTTTTAACTAGTAAAAGCTAAAAGTTTCAGCTACGTCACACACAGCCTTTGAGTCATTGACAAAAACGAAAGCGACGCATGAAGCCCATGGACAATAGCAATATGGAAGATAGTAAGCACTATAACCACCACTACTAATGAGTAAACACTTCAATGATCCGAACATACACATATGGGTGAGCATTTAGTAATTATCAATTTACCGTTTACCGATTTACCGATTACCGATTTTACCCATCTTTTTCATTACCGTTATCATTACCGATTATAAAATTACCGATTTTACTATTGTTATATATATTTTTTAATAAAATTAATAATATGTTAAAATAAAAACTATTATATACTAATTTTTACCGAAGATAGAGATAAAATTTTTACCGAAGGTAAAAGTAAATTTATTATACCATATATTTATTAAAGGTAAAGGTAAAAAAATTAATATATATTTGATAAATCGATAAATTGGTAAATTTATGCCGTACATTTATTAAAGGTAAAGGTAAAAAAATTAATATATATTTGATAAATCGATAAATTTACCGAATCAAAATTTTTTTACCGTACCTTACCACTGGATATCAAAAATTATAATTTTTTTACTATTATTATTATCAATTTTACTTTTACCTTTAATAAAATCAATAATTATCGATCAATGCTCGCCCTAACTACACACCGCAAACCACTTTCTATTTGTTGTACTCGGTGTTTGCTAAGAGCCTAGGATGCCACACATCAATGCAGCGATGCAACTACACTACCCTCAGATATGTTTGGGTCGGTAATCCGCCGCTGAATTGTAGCTTTGAGTTTCCTCTAGCGGAGTGCTTTACTGTTAGGTCAGTTAAGGCCAGGCGCTTTGGTGTCTCAAGCTGAATGGTTTTCTCTGATCCTCGGCATCTCAGACTCACTATTAGGTGAGTGAAATGTACAGTAATCAGTTTGTTTTATGTCTTCTAGACCATTAGCTAACTATTTGACAGTGACAGTAACAATAATTACAAAGACAAACAAATTGCTTTGGGACTTACCACATAGAACGAATAAAAAGCATTCAAATGCTAAACCTTTTTTTCTTTTTATTAATAAAAAAAAACTGACACTCATTATCTCGAGCCGGATAAATTTGATTATTTATCCAAACTCAGCAAAAGTGAAAGCCCTTAGCCCTCAATTCAAAAAGCTACACCCTTTTGCTTAAAAAAGAAGCAAACAGACAAACCAAAAGCACATGTATTTCATCATCTAGTAAGACAACTTCTCTCAAGCAAACAACCCAACAAGCACAAAAGAGAGTTGCAGGCCAACGCATCCAAGAAGCTTCTCCCACCTTAAATTGTGGGACCCATGGCACGTCACCACCACCTCCCTGGCCCACACGTGCCATCCAAGTCAATCCACACCGGATGCCACTCAAATCTAGCCTAAATTCGGCTCCAAATTTACCGGCGCAAGAGCAAATTAGATCTTCCCCTCCGCCAGTCCTCCTCTCTCAATTCTTCAAACAATTAGATCAACTTCCACTGCACGAGTTTCTGCTGCTGCTTCTCTTTCGGATCTATAAGTTCTCATCTCCTTCCCTCATGCATTAGCTTGTCGCAGCGCGTGCAACATGCCGTTGGCGGCTTGCCTCTGCTCCATCCTCCCCGCTGACGGGGAAGGCGCCGCTGACCACTCCAAGCCGCCGAGTGAAGAGCCATGGCCGTGGAAGCTCGGCCATTGTGTCATAGAGCGCGCACGTGGCGCGCTCCGCTTGTTCTGCCGTATCGGGCATGGGTGCCTCTGCCTCACCCGTGAGCGTGGCGGTGGCACCGACGCCGCTTGCTTCGAGGACATCTCTGGCTCGTACGTGCTCCCGCCCAGTCGCAAGGTCAGCGGCAGCAGCCCCAGGATATTTAGCTATTCGGAGCTCTACATCGCCACCAGTGGTTTTAGCGACGACGAGGTCCTCGGCAGCGGCGGCTTCGGGCGCGTGTACCGCGCGGTGCTCCCCAGCGACGGCTCCGTCGTCGCCGTCAAGTGCGTCGCCGGCCGCGGCGACCGATTTGAGAAAGCTTTTGCGGCGGAGCTCGCCGCCGTCGCGCAGCTCCGCCACCGCAACCTCGTCCGCCTCCGCGGCTGGTGCGTCCATGACGAGCTGCTGCTGCTGGTATATGACTACATGCCTAATCGCAGCCTCGACCGCCTCCTCTTCCTCCCGGCCTCGTCGGCGCCAGAGAGCGCGCAGCCGCTAGACTGGGCGCGGCGGCGGAGCATCGTGCGCGGCCTCGCGGCCGCGCTGTTCTACCTGCACGAGCAGCTCGACACGCAGATCATCCACCGCGACGTTAAGACCAGCAACGTGATGCTCGATGCCGAATTCAACGCGCGGCTGGGGGACTTCGGTCTCGCGCGGTGGCTGGAGCACGGCGGCGAGCTCGATGCCTCGATGCGCTCGGTCTCCGCCAAGAATTATCAGTTCCGGCTCACTGAGACGAGCCGGATCGGTGGCACGATCGGGTACCTCTCGCCGGAGAGCTTCCAGCGTCGGGGGGCATCGACGGCCAAGTCCGATGTGTTCAGCTTCGGGATCGTGGCGCTCGAGGTGGCCACCGGTCGGCGCGCTGTGGACTTAGCTATGCCAGACGACCAAATCTTCATGCTCGATTGGGTGCGGCGGCTCGCCGACGATGGGCGCTACCTCCACGCGGGGGATCATCGGCTGCCGGATGCCTCGTACCCGTTGGCGGAGATGCGGCGGCTCATCCACCTCGGTCTCCTCTGCTCGCTTCACAACCCTCAGTCTCGGCCGACCATGAAGTGGGTGATGGAAAATCTATCGGAGAATTCCACCACCGGAACTCTCCCGGCTCTCCCATCCTTCAAGTCCCATCCCCAGTACATCTCCTTTTCCTCCTCGTCAACCACCGCTACCACGACTGCTTCCACAACCCACTACCTCTCCGCCGCGAACACCACCATGTTTCTAACCGCCGACGATGGCGGCCCAACTGGCGGCCCCGGGCGCGGCATCAGTCCCGATGCCCGACTCTCCCTGAAACCAATTCCCAGCGTGGATGCACCGCGGCAGATTCCCTTCAAGGAAATCGTGGCCATCACCGACAACTTCTCGGAAGCGCGGATGGTGGCGGAGCTGGACTTCGGCACCGGCTACTGCGGCTACCTCGAAAACCGCTTCCACGTGCTGGTGAAGCGGCTCGGGATGCGCACATGCCCGGCGCTGCGCGCGCGATTCTCCGACGAGCTCCACAACCTGGCGCGGCTGCGGCACCGCCACCTGGTCCAGTTGCGCGGCTGGTGCATAGAGCAGGGCGAGATGCTCGTCGTATACGACTTCTCCACCAGCAGCCTCCTCGGCCACCACCTCTTCCACGACGGGCGGCGATCGCCCTTGCCGTGGCACCACCGCTACAACATCGTCAAGTGCCTCGCCTCCGCCATCCTCTACCTGCACGAGGAGTGGGACGAGCAGGTCATCCACCGGAACATCACGTCTTCCGCCGTCTTCCTCGACCCCGACACGAATCCCCGCCTCGGCTGCTTCGCCCTCGCCGAGTTCCTCTCCCGCAACGCCCACGGCCACCACGCCCCGGCGCGCGGCACCACCGCCGCCCGCGGCATCTTCGGGTACATGTCGCCGGAGTACATCGAGACGGGGGAGGCGGCGCCGGCGGCGGACGTGTACAGCTTCGGCGTGGTGGTGCTCGAGGTGGTCAGCGGACGGAGGGCGGTCGACTTCCGGCGGCCGGAAGTGCTCCTGGTGAAGAAGGCGTGGAGTTTCGAGGCCACAAAGAGGCCTTTGGAGGAGTTCGTGGACCGAAACCTCGACGGGGCGTTCAGCCACCGGGAAATGATGAGACTGGTCAAGCTCGGCATCGCGTGCACGCGCTCGAATGCGGAATCAAGGCCGAGCATGCGGCAGATCGTGAGCATTCTGGACGGGAACGATGAGCTGCTTAAAGCAGCGTGCGACAGGAAGGAGAGCCAAGAGGATTGGCAGGGGAAGAATGCTGCCGTTCTGTCACTGGTTAGGAGAATCCAAGCTCTAGGCATACACTAGATACTGAGTTCAGAAGCCGCTCTCATAGTCTGTCGAGTTGTCTCTGTAAATAGATTTCTTCCTTGTTCTGCATGTGATGCTGTACTTTCTAGGTTCTACCTTTTTCGTATGCAAAGGACCAAATTGATAACTTTCTTGTCCATGAGCTCTCAATTTTCAGGGAAAAACTAAATGAATTGCAATTGAATTTCAAATTTGGAAATCCAGGAAAGAAAGAACACAGGAAGGGGCTTTGCCTGCAAGGAAAAAGTGAGAAGAAAATCCAGGAAAAGGTAAGAAATGAAGTCCTAATCATGGGACTTAGATATAAAACTAACTCATTAACTTAATAAGAATATATAAAATACTCTGAACACACTGATCATATTTATCAATATCATCTACTTAAACTTTTGAGTCATCAACCATTTGGAAAGAAAAAGAACAATCAACAAAAAATACTAAATATTTAGCTTCAATCCAAGTGGCTTCACACTGAATCTATGATTTCAATTCATATAGCGCACACATACACACATCAATCTCATTTTAGTTTCATCATCTTGCATAAGCAAATCACATGTGTTCAGTTCACCAAATTTCAATTTGCCTCACGGTTTCCTTCTCATCATCCGAGTCAATTCCAATCCATTTGACCATGGAGAAGAGGAACTCTTTGAAGTTCACCATTCCATCTTTGTTCCAGTCCATTTCTTCTGCACCAACCGTTCCCAGAAAGAATGAGTTGGATGACCAAATCACAGGAAGGCCTCAAAGTAAAAATAATGACAAAAGATTGAGCAACATACTGAATCTACTCAGTGCAACATGTGCAGGAGATCTCTCCTTCGCAGGTGATTCATTCAAAGCTTGAACAAAGTCCGTCCTCTGCAGCTTTCCATCTCCATTTTTATCAAGAAAAGTAAATGCCTCTACAAGCATGTTAAAAGTGGCTTCAACTTGTCTTGCTCCACCATTTTTCAGAGTCTGATAAGATCACAACAAAACCTATTCAATTAGATTACTGCTAAACTTAATTCAGAAGAAGCTTCAATCTGTTTAACTGAACAACTTAGCCATGATCAGTACATCATTAGTTGCAAAGGAAGACCCCGCCAGAAGATAAACAAGGCAAAGGAGAACGATGAATTCGGGATAATTTAGCCCTTTTTGTTCATCCATATCGCAGTAATGGTAGAGGTGGTTAATCTCTTTGTCTGTAAGGTGGAATTCAAGCATTCTCAGGCACTTCTTTAGTTCTTCGTGATCAATAATTCCATTTGAATCTTCATCTAGAACATGAGCAATGACAAAAGAAGAACTTTTTAGTTCACTAATCCTTTTGCACAAAACTAGCAAAAGTATTCAAAGACATTTCTACTCACCAAACTTTTCAAAGATATGCTTGATGTATTGCAACCCTTGTTTGAACTGGGGGAACCTCATAATGATGCTATTGGTTGATCTGAAAGTTTTTTGGCTTGTAGAAGCTCTGTGCTTAATGGCTTCAACCAATCTTTTCTTCAGCAGCTGGAGCTCTTTCCTGTGCTTGATTGGCGAACTTAGTTTGGCAAAAGCATCCCTCACCTTATCAGAGAATGACCTAGCTGCAGAACAAGAAACAAAGATCTAGCTTGCTAAAGTTCGAACATTAATGAATTTAAGTTGATTCTGAATTTTAAGCGACACATGTAACTCAATCGCAAAAGTTGAAGAAGCTGAAGGTACCTGAAGTTCCTGTCATTGAAGTTGGAGAGCCAATTGTTACCACTTGCCAATCTGTGACGGACTGAAGATTTCAATCCATGGTGAAGAAGCTGCCAGTTTGGTTTATTCAGTGGAATCTTCTTTTTGGAGATGAGTGTAGCAAGGGCTGAGCATCTGATGCCAGTGCTTTCATTGCACTCAGCTCCAGTTCTCTGTCGTCGACATGCATGTTAAAGTTGAATTTCAGTCAAACTTTTAGAATTCAATGAAATCTCCATGGTTCATACTGAATTGATCTTGATTTAAAGCTAGGATATTGAGGTCAACTATAGAAGCAAGTTTGAAGTTCAAGAAAATATGCATGAATCATTGGAGAAGGCGATTGGAAGAAAAAGGAGGAAATTTTGATGGTAAATGCTGACAGAAGTTGAAAGATTTATGTGAGGGTGAGAGAGAAAAAATTGTGGAGAAAAAGGAAAAGTAGATTGTGAGAGGAAGAAAAGGTTAATTAACAATACGCGTAGCTTCATCCAATTAATACCTGCCATGTAAGCGTAGCTTCATCCAATGAAAAGTCAGGTAAGGAGGGCAACAGTCCGACCAAAACAGTTTGGTCTTTGGTAACGCGTTGTTGTCACGCGACCACGTACCTAATTCTTAATCACACGACTTGTCGGATTAATACCTTCTCGTTATTGGACATGTTGACGGTGACTAGGGGGCCGCCTGGCAATGAGAGGCGTAAGTTGTAGGTACATGTCTGGGGATTATTTATAAAAATCTTTTCTTTTCTCTACTTGGAACCTTGCAGACCCCAACCGCACCTGCTTCCCACCATCGTTTTATTCCCTCCTCTTACGTCTCTTTTCGTAGACAAAAAGCATTTCTTCTTTGCCTGGTTGTTCGTGCGCGAGGGAAGAGTCCGAGTCCGAGCGAGGGAGATCGGAGGCATGGCTCATATCCTTGCGACTTACGAGATCAATTGATCTCAGTTTGCTGATAGGATTTCGTTCTTGCTTTTTTCGGATCGTTTGAATTGGTTTCTTTTCTTTACTGTAATCTTTAGTCGAGCGATTTGAGTGAAGATTCATCTTTGTGATTGTTCTCTTGCTCTTCTTAATGATCGTTGCCTTAACTCCAATTCACGGGGAAACCAAAGGGAGGTCGACCGGCAGAGGGCTCAAGCCCGGAAGCAGCAAGTGAAGCAGAGAGACGACGGCCTAACCCCCGAACAGCGCCGCGAGAGGTATTCATCCCATTGATCTGTGATTCTTGGTTTTTTTTAGGAAATTATTATTAGTTTTAGGGTTTTAATTGCATTTATCATAAGAGACTGATTTTGGATTACTGTTATGCCTAGAATTAGGCTAATAAAATTTTAAAAAAAATCTTACACACGAGCTTGACTAGCACTCAAGCACGCCCACAGAGGCTAAGCGGACAAATCACAGGTCTGAACGCGACCGACAGGAGCATGTCTCTGACACACACCTCAACCTATCCCGAATGACCACCTGCTGCTCGTCTCGACGAGATGAAGACCGCCACGTGTCTCCCCAAGAATTAGAATCGCTGCACGAACCAACTCTAAGATCCACCAACGTATATAACCCGAGACTCGACGCCGACGCAACGCGCGTACGAGTCCGGTATACCGAAAAACAAACCAAATCACAGACAGGTGGTGGCACACACTCGCACAAAAGACAACGTCATGCAGAACGTTGGGCACACGCTCTAACTTTGACTAGACTGCACGCAGGCGGTCAAGTTTATCCACTCACCCAACAAGGACATTTCGTAGATGTCCGACACAGATAAATTGGCCAATGTCAGGCAACATCACACAAGGTCGACGTACTAGACCGGAGCGCGAAAAGGGACGGGGAGTCACCGACCGAGAAAGACAACTCGGCCAGGAACGCAAAGCACAAGAAGCCGAAGAGGGGAAAATGCTGGCCGACGGCAGTTGAATCGCGTGCGGAACCCGTTTGAGATGCACGCATGGAAACCGATGCACATCCATGCCAACCAAAGCACGTGCACACAACCCGAGGCACGCGGGTCAGCCGCCGGAGCATCGACCGACCAAACCCAACACCATTCCGGCGAAGGGGAACGGAGGAGGGGAGACGACGCGGCGGACGCACACACAGCATCCCCCCACGAAGTCCACGCCCGCTGGTCCAGCCCGGGCACGCCGGAGCAAGGGGAGACGCCGGCGAATGCCTCCACACTCGCCGGAAACGAGAGAGAAAGGCAGCGCGGTAGAGGGGAAAAATGAGGTCGCTCGCCGACCAGAAAACCACCCGCCGGACAGAGCCGGAGCGGGAGGGGAAAGAGGATTACCTCGGACGTCCGTCCGCCGGCTCCACCACCGGCGACGCCGAAGAAGGAGGATGAGGGAAGAAGGGGGCGCCGCCCCTTCGCTCCATCGCTTCCCGTATCGCCACAGCCACATCACCGGGAAGCCGCCGAAATCCGCTGTCGCTGCTGCAGAACCCTTTTGCCAGAGCCGCACTCAACGGAGGGGAAGAGAATCAGGGAGAGAAGGAAGAGATCGGCCGCCGCCGATCTCGCGTTCGGATGAACGCGTCCCCACGCGAGCGAACGCAAAGTGGGCTCCTATAGCCCTAATTCCAAGCAGATCTCCACCCGCTATTTGCTCTGCTCCCGTTAACCTGCTACCCGCTTCACTAAGCCTTGCGGGCTTGGGCAATGAACTGGGCTTGGGCCTGGGCTTGGGCCTGGGCTTGGGCTTGGGCTTGGGCTTGGCCGCTTGGGCTCAGCGCCTGGGCCTCACAATTACTATGGTGAATATTGATTGTGAAAATAATAATAATAATAAATCTGAGCTCTAGTTGTTTGGCATTGTGAAGGGATGCGAAAGCGCTACAGGAGAAGGCGGCTAAGAAGGCAGCACAAGCCGCAGCTGGAGGAGGCAGCAAGGAGTCGAACGCAAAAGGCAACGCAAAGAAGTAGACGGATCTACAAGGTTATTTAGTTAAACGGGCTCTTTTGATTGAGATTCATGATGTGATATTTCCTTTTCCAATGGCTCTTGTTCTTCATGTCTCATGCATGCCGAAGGAACGATTTGTTCATTATAACTGTCACTCGATAGCTACTTATTCATTGCTGTTAAAGAGTTCTATTATGTTGAACGTTTAAACGATTGCAGATTTTGATTAGTTTCTCTGATTTACCTGTGACTTTGTTGTAAGATCAGATGGGGTTGTGCCCTCAATATATCAGTGAAACTTTGACAAAACAAGTTACATGAAACTTGCCGATGCGTTATGCGCCAACATGAACCATGCATCAAAGTTCAACATGAATAACAATTACAGTATTATATCTCATCAAATAGTAATAATTATATAGCATACGATAGTAGTTTCGATCATTCATGCAAATGCAAGATGTGCACGTCCATTTTCATGAATGATTTTGTACACATTTCGACAATTAAGTAAATATTGTAAATGTTCTCTTCGGGAATGTGCATATGATGAGGCTTAATTGAATAATAAACGATTAGAATTAATCAGGTGAAAAAGTTACAGCATGTTTCCTTGACATATATAGTGTTTCCCTTGTAAGGAAAATAAGTGGAAAAATGTTGGGCTTTTGGGTTCCTTCCTATGTGGATAAAACTCAAGTGTCATAAGGCCCAATTATTTTTGTAAACCCATTAGGTTTACTGTTATGTTGGGTTAACTTTGTTCGGTAACACTGTAGCAAGTTTTGGTAAGCGCAGCCACTCTAACAAAAATCAAGAGCAATTTCTGAAGGATCTTCTCAACACAACTAGCTCTATCTTAGTGACGATCAGAGATCAATCTGAGGTCAGATCGTGCTGATTTTTGGAGAGCTTCTTCATCTCTATGTGTTCTTTGATTTGAACGGAGGAGATTGGATTTCAATGGTTGGTTTTGGAGAATGGTATCAAGAATATAATCTGTCCAGTTTTAATTCTTTATTCTCTTTTACTCTCCAAGTGCTCTATCTTATCATTGCTTAGTTTTGTGGCTGAGTTTTGTGATCATTTTCAATCCTGTGATCTCATATTGCTACTGTAAAACCTCTGCTAATAGTAAAATTTTATGGGTGTGGACTGAAGAGCAGTCCCGTGGTTTTTTCCCTCTTGTTGGAGGGTTTTCCACGTAAAAATTTGGTGTTAGCATTGTGATTGTATATGCTACTGTTTTACTGTTGCCTACATTTGTACCAGTTAATTTGGGTTGATGCACTAGCCAGTTATGGTTGATAAACAGTAATTTGGGTTAATGCACCACCTGTTATTTTGGTTGATGCACTACCCAGTTATGGTTGATGAACAGTAATTTGGGTTGATGCACTACCAGTTATTTTGGTTGATGTACTACCAGTCATTTGTATTGATGCACAGTAATTATGGTTGATGCACTGCTAGTTATTTTCGTTGATGCACAGTAATTAGAGTTGATGCACTGCCAGTCATTTGCGTTGATGCACAATAATTATTTGGGTTGATGTACTGCTAGTCATTTTCGTTGATGTGCTGATCATTAGCATTGATAAATTTTTATACAGTTGTGACATTTTTCATTCTACCACTATTCTTTTTCCTCCATTTCCCAATAGAAAAGGTAGAAAGTTGAAAGTTCGAAAGTGCTTGGGCGAAAAACTTGAAGAAAATTGTTCGCGCATGTCTCTCCGCCCGACTCTCCTCGCCTCTTGCTGCTTCGCTGTCGCCGCCTCTTGCTACTTTGCCATCACCTCTCCTCATCTCACCACCTCTTTCTGCTTTGCCCCCACCTCTCCTCCCTCCCAACCTCGCCTTCTCTCCCCAACCTACCCTTTCTCCTCCCCTCTTTCTTCCAACCCCGCCCTCTTACTGTCACCACCGTTCCCTCTTTTTGCCACCGTTCTCTGCTCCCTCTTCCCCAGTTACTACTTCTTTTTTCACTGGTTCATCAGACTATGTGAAAGTCATGTGAGATAATTTTTTTTCTTTTTTTTTTCTTCTTTTTCCTTTCCTCTATTTTTTATTTTTTTTCATAGAAGGAGAAGAGGAATAAAAAATAGTCTTTCAAATGCATTCCGCCTAGAAAATAAAAGAAAAAGCTCTCTCTACATGTGTCATACAGGTTAGACTCAGTGCCTCATCATGCCAACCATGCAACATCGCCGACCCCGCCGAAGCCCGTTCACCCTCTCCCTCACATTGCCTGCTTAGTTGCCGAAGCAACTTTCCAATGCTCTTAGCTGCGGCCTAGAGGTCCTCGACGGACTGGTCAGCTGCAGACTTGGGCTAGGCACAACAAAATCCGTTGATTAGTCAACAAACTGTGGGCGACACACAAATACTAGTCTGGCCATGCTCGACTAACTAAGGCCCTTAAGCATGAGAGTTGTGCCAGGCACAACACAGACATGCTTCTAATGGTTTTTTTCTTAATTACGAATTGAGTGCCTAAATTCTAATTCCGAATAAATTTTTTATCACAATACTCTCATAAAAAATTTAAATTTAGGGGTATAATTATCTTTTAGTTAATATATAAATAAAATTTTAATAAATTAATTTTTTTAATTTTTCTAAAAAGTTTTATTTTTGATTTTTTTTTCTTCTTATTTTTATATAGTTTTTAATTTTTTAAAGTATTTTCTATACTTTTCTTGAAACTTATGTATTAATTATATTACTTTTAATATACAAATGAAATTGAGTCGTGCCTTTTGCTATCTGAGCGTGATAAAATGCCTAAGGTATTGTGAGTTTGAATCTCACTAAAATGCAACCATACACAAATATATCATCAACATCATAAGTTTATTCGAAAATAATCATATCATAAATATTCATGAGAAACATTAATATTGGAAGGATGACATTTATGATTTCATGGAATCTTGGAATATTGAAGAAAGGATAATAACAAGAACAATAAATCTTAGTTTAACTTTTTATTTTATTAACCTACACGTCTATGTATCAAACTTATACAAATAAAAATTAGTTTGAAACTAAGAAATTAAAGTTTATGAATACTACATTTAAAAGGATATTTTTAATTAATAAATAATGGATATTCTTTTTAGTACCTTAATTTCTTGTGGAAAATTGTTAAAATAATAATAAGATAATTGAAGAACTTGGTAAAACAATAATATAATAAATTAGATCATATATTAAATTTACTAAAACCAGAGAAATTCATAATCAGAATGTATGAAAAATATAATAAAATTTTCTACTCATTAAACTCTTTATGTATTTTCATTAAATTAGTACTAATTGAATTTTGAGAATGTTTGACCCATTTTAGTTTATATCGTAACTCAATTAAATTACAAAATAAAATTATTGAAAATATAAGTAGAACATAAATAAAATATTGTATTAAATAAAACATCTAATCTTTACTAATTATTAATAAATATTTAATTAAAATTATTAAAAACATAAATATTTATGGGTAGAACATAAATAAAATATTGTATTAAATAAAATCTCTAATTCTTACTAATTATTAATAAATATTTAATCGACAATTAACAACTTATGAGTTATGACCTAAACATAAAGGAGGCAAATAAGAGAGAATCATTACTAAACCACAAAAGTTATAATATTTATGGCCTGTTTCTTTGCAGAGAATCCAGGGGAGAAAAAACAATACAATAAATATGATACTTTAAAAGATGTAATGAATCTTGTATTTTTTTTTTTCCCTACATGGATTCTCTCCAAAGAAAAAACAAACAGACCCTTAATTTTAAGGGTAGTGATGAAATAAGAAGAATATATTAACTTAATCGTAAGGATTTGATAGTTAATAATGAATTTTAATACATAAAAGCAGAAAGATTAAATATTGAATTAACATGCATACGAGAGGATAAAACCCCTATCTCTCTCGCCAATGCTTTCAGCAACAATTGCTCCCTCTCTCCTGACCTTAAAAATTCTAAAGAGAAGGAGCAATTGTGGAAATAATTATATCCTATTAATGTTATTTATTTTTTTATTTTTACCTTTTTCCAAATTCAAATGTAAAAATGTCTTTTTCAGTTTTGTTATTACTTTGTCATAGTTTATATATTTGTAATTGTTTATTTATTTATTTATCGTATCATTTCCTCCCCTCTAAAATAAATTTTGTCCACAATTTTAATTTTGATTAAGAAAAAAACTCTTAATATGTCCTATGGAATTCTTCCTATGTTCTTAAATTGTCTCACTATATGAACTATAAACTGTGAAGCTAACTTTTTTCCGTTTTACCAAACCTCATATTTCATTTTATTAGGGGATCTCTTAAGAATTTATGGTCAATAATTTCAAAGTAAGTCTCTTCTTTGTCGATCTATATAGATCTGATTTTCTATCGACTCTTGAATAATAAGATCTGCATCTTGTTTTACTATCTAAGGTTCAAGAAGTAATCTTTCCCCAACTTGATCACAAACATTAGAGATCTACACTGTTCTAACCTTGAAATCCAAAATGTAAGAATCTAAAAGATCCTCCAATCTTCTAAGATTTCTCTCTAGTCATCTATCAATTTATGGACGAAACACAATACTTTCAAAATTACTCCAAAACATTGATGTGCATATAGGATTCGATCATATATCATATAGTTATGCATCTCATGGAGTCTAACAATCTTGTCTGCGTTGTTCTTTGTGGCTTGAGTCATTTGCTGCTATATAATGTATATACTCTGAGAGATGGTGAACTTAAATCTGTCACTAAGTTAAAGTATCTGCACAGTGTCTTAATTGTACTGTTCAGAGCTTCCTGTGGATTTTTCTACTAAAGTACCGGTTCTCCAAATTTTGGTTGCTCAGAGTTTTTGTCAACCCGGATCCAATGGACTGCTTCCCGCTGTCAGCTTCTTGTTGCGGTCCGTGCGTTACAGAGTGGCAGAATCAAATCGATAGAGATGAGAACAAACCTTAGCTGTTGGTTGCTGACTGCCAGTTTTGTTTGTGTTTTCATTTCTTTTACATGAATCACTTCACTGCAAGACGAGCACGGAAGCAGTCATTTCTAGAAGACGATGCTTTTGCTAGTTAGAAGAATGGAATTAAGGTAGACGTTATCAATCTATTCATCTCAGAACCTCTACAGGTTCATCTCCCAATCCGAAGTGAGACTGTGGAAAGATCAAAGATTGAGTTCTTTACAGTAATTTTATGTACACTTTTCCAGAGGGGGAAAAGGGAAGGTGGTGGTGGGGGCAGGCAGCAGCGACCAGGGGTAATGGGGCACAAGCAGTCCGTGATATATTTCATTGCTTCCGAGAATTGCAGCCCGTGAACTTCGTTTGTTGTTAATGTCGCTTGCTGGCTGCTGGAATGGTGGTCCGGCCTTTAAGAGCTTTAGGGCTTGTTTTGATTCATGTGATGTTGCCTCTTTAATCTGCACCTTTTTACCTTTCTCTGTGCTCTGTTTACTTCTCTAAATTGTTCTGGACCTCTTAGTTTAGGAATTTTCAGGCGTATCTTCTATTTTCTATTGCCTTTGCCAATCTGAACCTGTATTTTCTCCCTGTCATTTTGTGAGAATTACCATTCACCTCTGGAATCCAGTATTCCCCTAGTCTAATCCAGCATTTCTTCGAGATTTGCTCAGTATCTTGCTTGTGTGATCCTTTTAAGATTCGTAAGTTTGAAGAGATGAACAATGCAGTGCTCGCTTTCAGCTACTGATGTCTTCAGAAAACACTCAGAAATTCTCATCACCATTCATGGTCCCCTTCATATTGCAAAGAATTTATTATAGCTTTGAGTGTTTGTTGCCAATTTGTGTCAATTGTCACCTTTCACTCATCTTCTTCCCCTTTTCTAGGGCAACCTTTCAGGAAACCTATCATTGCTTTACTGAAATGGTCTACTTCATTGATGCACATAAAACAAACCGACTGTTCTAGTCAATTTTCTGAATATTGGGACATCATTGTTGTACGTTGATTACATGCATGCATGGCTTTAATTACGTTGATCAAGTAGTGAAAATTATGAGAAAATTTCACAGCCTAATAATCATAGAAAATACGAATCTTAAAGAGCGTTATTGTTTATAAATTTTTCTTGAAAAGTAGATATGTACTGTTACTTGCAATTAATTGATTACGATCTTGTTTGAGTATTTGTTTGCAAGTATTGGTGGCTGTTTTTATTTCTTGTCTTATTTAAGTAAAAAACAGCAGCAGCTGGATATGTAAAATACAAGGGTTTCAGAAAAATTAGTATTTGAGTTAATACCGACGTTGACCATACGACGCTTCTTTGTCCTGAAGGAACGTGGTAGTCCCCCCTTCATAGCTTTTATTATTTTTGCTCCATTTGTCGCTTTCTTGCCTTGATTAAATTAATTAATTTAATCAATTTCTAAGTTATGTATATTAGTAGTTAAGTTTGTGGTTATCTTGCTGTGTTTTTTTTTTGACAGCAGAAAGAATAAAAAATACATTGAATCTAAATATAATTTTCTTATGAATTTCATCCAATTGTATCTAGATTTAATGTATTTTTTATTTTTTTTAACTGTAGATTTCAGAGTAATTAGGCCATACAAATATTTGAAAATGAGATCAATTTTTATGATGTGGTTCAGAAGAGCTTAGGTCGCTAGATCATTCTCTTTGATATTTTAAGCTAGAAATTACTCAGTAATGAGTCGAATCGACTAATTTGTGTACTTTCCACCTTATCTAAATTAGTTTATTACTAACTAAGGTTAAAAGATTGAAGATAGGAGTTGACCTCAAGAATTTGTAATCAATAACTAAGGTTATTACTAGTTGAATTAGATGACAATTAGGTTTAAAATTCAAACTCATAACCAGAAACCCTAGCTAGAGTATCTAGTGAAACTACAGCGCGCACTACATGACGTTCTTCCCCTTCACTCTACTCTACACTGCTCTACTCTGGTGTATATGCCATGTCGTATTAGGGCAAAACTTGTGAAAAGCTAGCAGAGCCAACAGTGCCCCCGAACGTGACTCCCATCTTCCTTCCCTTTGGTTGCGTCTGCTTCCCATTCTTCTTCCTCTTTCTCCCATCGAAGATTAAGCTCTAGCTCAGTCCACGGTATGAATGCTTCCATTGTTGTATAACTCAAATTTTCGAAGAGGAAGAAGACCAGTGACTGCATCATCATGCACTAGTACGTAGCAGCAGCAGTAGAAGCTTGTTCTCCTTAATTTCCATCCTCGATCATGAGCCTTCCGATTCTCCTTCCGCATCTGTTGCTCGCATTGTTGTTCCTCGCCGCCGAGGTGTCCGGGGACCTGCCGGCGCCGCTCAACGATGAGGTCCTCGGCCTTATCGTCTTCAAATCCGCCCTCGTCGACCCGGCCGGCGCCCTTGCATCGTGGAACGAGGCCGACGTCAACCCTTGCACCTGGCCTCACGTGGCGTGCGACGCGGTCACCTCCCGCGTCGTCAGCCTCTCCCTCGGTTCGCTCTCTCTATCCGGCCCGCTGCCTCGCGGCCTCGATCGCCTCCCCGCCCTTGCTTCCCTTTCCCTTGCGGATAACAACCTCTCCGGCCCCATCCCACCCGGCCTCTCCCTACTCCCCTCGCTCCGCTCCCTCGACCTCAGCCGTAACGCCTTCTCCGGCCGCCTCCCCGACGACCTCGCTCTCCTGCCCTCCATCATATCCCTCGATCTCTCATCCAACGCCCTCGCCGGCCCCCTCCCCACCTCCCTCTTCGCGCCGTCTGCTTCCACCTGCGCCTCGCTCCGGTTACTCTCCCTCGCTGGCAACCGCCTCGAGGGCCCCCTTCCACCCACATTGCCGCAGTGTGGCTTCCTCCTCCATCTCAACCTCTCCGACAATAGGTTCTCCGGCGAGACACCTGACTTCTCCAAGGGCCTCACCCGCCTGCGTGTGCTCGATCTGTCGCGCAACTCATTCGCCGGGCGCATCCCCTACGGTGTCGCCGCGCTCCATAACCTGAAGGACTTCCGGCTGAGCCACAACCAGTTCAACGGCAACATTCCCGCCGGACTCGGTCTCTGCCCGCACCTCGAAACCATCGACCTCAGCTTCAACTCCTTCGCGGGGAAGCTGCCGGACACCATCCGATACCTCGCCTCTCTCTCCTTATTAAGTCTCTCGAACAACCAACTTTCCGGCAGAGTCCCGGCATGGATCGGAAACCTCGCCGTTCTACGCCACCTGGATCTGTCGAACAATCAGTTCGCCGGCAGCTTGCCGGAGGCAATTGGAGTGGTGAAGGACTTGAACTATCTGAATCTTGCCAACAATTTGCTCGCCGGAGAGATTCCGGATTCGCTGGCGGAATGCGCGGCGCTCCGCGAGCTCCGGCTGAGGGGAAACAGTCTCAATGGTAGTATTCCCCAAGGCCTCTTCAATTTGGGACTCGAAGTGCTCGACTTGTCGAAGAACCAGCTCTCCGGCGAGATCCCGCCGGGGTCAAAGAGGATATCGGAGACTCTACACGCATTAGACCTGTCATCTAATCAACTGACAGGGGCAATTCCGCCGGGGATGACGTCATACTTCAGCCTGAGGTACTTGAATCTCTCGTGGAACGAGCTCCGGTCACCGCTGCCGCCGGAGTTCGGGCGATTCCTCTACTTAACGGTCCTGGATCTCCGGAGCAGCCACGTGTATGGCGCGATTCCTGGTGGGCTGTGCGAATCCGGCAGCCTCTCTGTTCTGCAACTGGACGGCAATTCCCTCACTGGCCCAATCCCCGATGAGATTGGAAACTGCTCGTCCCTCTACTTGCTGTAAGCATCATCAATTTCCATCTTCTAATTTACTTGAAGAAGAGAAACAATGGTGGATTTTTGATCCGTTCTGCCGATCGTTTACAGGAGCTTATCTCACAACAACTTGAGTGGGCCGGTGCCCGCGTCCATGGCGCGCCTCAAGAAGCTCGAAATCCTCAAGCTGGAGTATAACAGCCTTAGCGGCGAGCTCCCACGGCAGCTCAGCGCCCTCGATAACCTCCTAGCCGCCAATATCTCTCACAACCGCCTCATCGGCCGGCTGCCGGACGGCGGTATCTTCCACACCCTCGACGCGAGCGCGTTAGAGGGCAACTTCGGCCTCTGCACGCCTCTTGTCTTGGAGCCCTGCAAGATGGACGTCCCCAAGCCGCTCGTCCTCGACCCAGACGCCTACGCCCGCGCGCACGGCAACGACATGGTGACTGTCGGAGCCACCAACCGGGCAGTTCTCCGGCACCGGAAGTTTCTCAGCGTCTCATCGATGGTAGCTATATCCGCTGCTCTCGTGATCGCCTCCGGTGTTCTGGTGGTCACGCTTCTGAACATGTCGGCCCGGCGGCGGATCGTGCAGCTGGAGACCGCCCTGGAGGGCAAGTGCTCGAGCTCGGCGAGCTCGGTTGGCACACCCGCCGTCGGAAAGATGGTGGCTTTCGGCCCAAAGAGCAGTCTCAGATCGGAGGACTTCGTCGGGAACGCTGAGGTCTTGCTGTCCAAGGCTGCCGAAATAGGCAGGGGAGTGTTCGGCACCGTGTACAGAGCATCCATCGGCGGCGGCGAGCGCACCATCGCCATTAAGAAGCTTCTCACGGCTAACATCGTCAAGTACCACGACGACTTCGACCGCGAAGTCCGGACTCTGGCGAAGGTGAGGCATCCAAACTTGCTGCTCCTCAAGGGCTATTACTGGACTCCGCAGCTGCAACTTTTGATCTCCGATTACGTCCCCCATGGAAATTTGCATTCTCGGCTCCACGAGTCCGGGCCGCCGCTCTCATGGCCCGAGCGCCTCGACATCTTGGTCGGCACGGCCAACGGGCTCGCCCACCTGCACCAAGCGTTCCGTCCGCCAATCATCCACTACGACCTGAAGCCCACCAATGTCCTCCTCGACGATCGCGGCAACCCGATCCTGTCGGACTTCGGGCTCGCGCGGCTGCTGCCGAAGCTGGACAAGGACATCTATGCCATGGGCGGCCGGTTCCAGAGCGCCGTGGGCTACATGGCGCCGGAGCTGGCGTGCCAGAGCCTGCGGGTGAACGAGAAGTGCGACGTGTACGGGTTCGGGGTGCTGGTGCTGGAGGTGGTGACAGGGCGGCGGCCAGTGGAGTACAGGGAGGACGACGTGGTGATACTGATCGACCAGGTGAGGCTGCAGCTGGAGCAAGGGAACGCGGCGGAATGCGTGGACCCGGCGATGGGCAGCTTCCCGGAGGAGGAGGTGCTGCCGGTGCTGAAGCTGGGGCTGGTGTGCGCGTCCCAGATTCCGTCAAGCCGGCCGTCGATGGCGGAGGTGGTGCAGATACTGCGGGTGATCAAGACGCCGGTGTTGCAGAGGATGGAAGCATTTTAAGATCGATCGAGTGAGTGCAGGTTGATTTCGGATTCTTGAATCTTGTTTGCAAGTAATTATTAATGTATGAATCAATTGCTCCATAATGCTATTTTCAATGTAAACTCTGATTGTTTCTTCAGCCAATTCAACTTTCAATTACATCGTTTCTTTCTCATTAATATATTTAGCAGTTCGAACTCTGACTTCTCTTGTTCGTTCCAAAAACTTTTAATTTTTAGAAATAAATTTAATCTCCATCTGAACCTCAATCTATTTTCTTTCTTAATTACCTTTTTGGAATCTAAGGATACAACCGAGATTATGATTCCTATCACCGATCAAAATGGAATGGCCTTTGACTTTGATCAAAATCTAACCCTTAAATGTAAGGTAAATCTATTAAACCTTTTAAGTCAACTTAATGCTAATAAGTCTTAAGAGAAACTAAAGCTAGTAACTCTTTAAGCTGAACTAAAGCTAATGCGAAACTAGTAACCTTTTTAAGTCAAAGTCAAACTTAGAGAAAAAGTCAAGCTAAAGCTAGTAAGTTACAAAATCAAGGTAAAACTAGTAAGTCATAAGACTGATTAAAAATTAGTAAGCCTTAAAAGATAAATTAAAGCTAGTAACTCTTAAAGTTGAACCAAAACTAATAAAACATTAGCTATGTTTCCTTGGAAGGAAGGAAGCAAAGAAGTAAAGGAAATGCCAGATGAAAGGAAAATACAAGGGAAAGAAAAAAAATCACGTGAGGAATCACATGATGGGGAAGAAAAATCACACCGTAGGATGGTGGAAGTAGCGAGCTTGACGAGGAGGTGGCGACGAGCGTGAGTTCGGCAAGGAGGAGGCTGCAATAGGCATGAGCTCCACAGGGAGACAACAGCGGCGGGCATAAGCTCGACAGAGAGGCAGCGGTCATGAGCTCCACAGAAAGGCAACAGCGGCAGGCGTGAGCTTGACAAGGAGGCAACGGTGGTAAGCGCGAGCTGGGTGTGGGGGGGGGGGAGGAGGTGGGATGTGGGAGGAGGTGGGACGCGGGTGAGGTTGGCAAGAGGCAGGAGGCTGACATGAGCTCAACAAGAAAGCAAGCGAGCTCGGCGGGAGGTGGGACAAGGAAGGAGGTGGGGTGCGGGCGAGGTCAGCAAGAGGCAGGGGAGCTATGTGGGGGAGGTTAGCGAGAGGCGGGGGAGCTCGACGAGGAGGCAGCGTGGCAAGAAATCCCTCTCCAGCTCACGCGAGCGAAGAAGACATGGGCGAAGAAGCTGGAGCCTGCTCTGATGCAAGTGAAGAAGTCGAAGAGCAAAATCCGAATTGGTGAGCAGCAAGGCAGACGAAGAAGTCACCGAGCAGTGTTGGAATCGGCAAACAGCAACATATGGCAATCACAAGGGAGCGTTTGATTATAGCTTTCACGCGTTCGTCTTTTTTTCCACCCGATTTGAGCAGAATGCTAATCGAGGGAAAATGATATTACTTTCCCTTGTGTTTTTCCTTATTAAAAATTTATTTGCGGTAAAAAAAACAAAAATAATTTTCTTTTTTTTACTTTTCCATGCCCATTTCCCTAGAAGGAAACACGATATAAAAGCTGATATATGGTTAGTAACTTTTAAGTCAAAGATAAACTAAAGCTAGCAATAGAACCAAGATAAAACTTATAAGTCAAACCTAAACTAAAACTCTTAAACTTTTAAGTCAAGGTAAGTTGGTAAGTCTTTTATTGAAGTAAAAGCTAATAAGCTTCTAAACTAAGCAAACAAGTTAAATCTTGAAGTCAAAGATAAAACTACTTAACATTAAAACTAAGTTAAAATAATAAAATACCACCCCCCCCCCCCCACCCACCCAATTCAGCATTGTAAATCCCCCATTTCTCAAAAATATTTTAGATTTACATTTCTCAAAAATATTTTCCCTCAATTTTCATAAATATATCACAATTTCTTCGTACTCTCCCAAAGACATAAATAAATTTTGGGTAAAATGGACTTGTTCCTCAATCTTGAATTCAAAAATTGGTGGGCGCTGCCTTGCTCAGCTGATGTACCCAAAAAAAAAAAAACTCATCCCAACTTAAGTTACAACTAAGGCTACGAATCACATGCCATCTGACACACAATCGGGTTCAGCCTATTGAGAGCCACGCTCATATCTGGCCACCTAATCTTAATTTCCTAAAAAGAGAAATCCTGTCCGTACATTCTTAGCTTCCACGCTGAACTCGTGACTCGTGAGTCGTGGAGTCCAAAAGAAGCAAAAAAACAGTGGAGGGCCCACAATTCACACAGCATGGCTGGAACTTACAGTGGCGTGCGAGCAAATTTTCTTACCGGTCGTCGACCGCCGATAATTCTATGCTTCCTGTACATCACCGTTGTGATATGTGTGACTCTCAACGTTTTAAAATTTGTGCTTAATTTCTTCCACAACACGTTAAAAGCTCCCTGTATATCACATTTGAGGGTGGACGATGCGGATCCACGGCCGCCTAATTTTTTAGGCGGCCACGATCGCTTAAAAAAATTTTCCGTGGCGTGCATCCCAAGCAAAGCCAACTAGCTCCAAACCTCGAAGTTCGACTCGACTTGCGTCACGAATAAAAATCATATGAAGGGTGATGCATAGCATGTCTCTTATCATCTAGTATATAACCCATTTATCGGAAAAATATTATATACGGTGCCACCGCACAATCCACCATTGATGAGTACTTGGGATTTGTATTCTCACAAATCTCTAAGTACCTTTTTGAGACGTCAATGGTGGATGGTGGCACCGCATACAACATTTATTCATGCTCATCAGACCATTGGAGCACATATTAGCTTGTATATAAGTGCACAAATTATTTTTATTCATTTTTAAAAAACATAATTAAATTATAAAGAGTTGTTGGTATATATCTTAAATCTAAGACTCGAATGTATGTGAAGATAATACTAGTGAATCTCGTGCATATTTGCCATCGATGTGTGGAGTTATAATTTTGTGGGTTAGTTGTAGTGTAACTTGTAGGTTTACAACAATAATGTAGCAAGAGGCAAGACCATGAAAGCGAACTAAAGAGACTAATGAAAAATTAGTAGTCAGTGATGAACTTATATGATGTCGACATCCTAACAAATGCCAAAGAGAAGTTGGGAATTAAGCGAACTAGAACACCTAACAGTGAAATCAATGAGCAAGTGATTAAGAGACAAAACCTATCTCTTACGAGATGATAAGTGTTAGGCCCTGGGTTCCCCGATTCAGCCCAAGGCCCAGTGGGCCTAATCCAAGCAGTCCAAACCAGAAAACTTACGCGGAGAGACACACGGCCCAACAGCATCGTCACACGAGACTCGGACGAAGCCTCATCGTCTCCACAGAGCTCGACGCGGCAAGCTGCGGACGGCTTCGTAGAGCGGAGAGATCGGACGTGTGATGACTCCTTCCAGCGATTGAAGCGGAGCTCGGAGGCGGGATGAAGCGGCATCGTCAGCGCGAGCAAAGGACCCGGTCGACGCGTGCGGAAGAAACGGGCGCGGCTACCCGAATTAGGAGAAGAGAGGCGGTGGTTTTCTTGGATATAAGGAGCTACGAGCGAGCATCGAGGGGGCTTGGCGATCTCCACCAGCAAGCAACGGAAGAGAGAGTTGTGAGTTTGTGAGCGGAGAGCTTCAGAGGAGATCTGCGACGAGAACTTTGGAGAGGGAGGAAAGCAGAGAAAGAGAGAGAGGCTTAGAGAGCGCTGTGAGTCGGCGGTGAGTCGCCGCCGACGTGAGAGGCGAGGTTAGGGTTTTGTAGCCTTTGAAGAAGGAATAAAGGTGAAGCTTTTCCAATTTCCGGAGTCTCATCCTTCCCTGTGTTTCTTCTCCGACGAGCGAGTTCCTCACCTGTTTCCTCTGTTTTCGCGGCAGCAACGAGCTCAGCGGCAGCAGGCGGCTGCCACACCGGCGGCAAGTGGCGGAGGGTGAGACGGGGACGTCTCCACCTTGCTGATTCGTCCATCCTCTCCGGCGCAGCGGACGGCGGCGGTGAGCGCTCGAGCTCGGCGCGAGGAAGACGAAGACACAACAGCGAAGGCGACGACGCGAGCTTTCGAACGCGTCGAACGTTCGAAACAAGGCGAAGCAGAAAGTCAAAATTGGTTTAGCGATTTCGAAATTGGGCGGCTGACGCAAGCCGACGTCAGCAATCTGATTTAATTCGGAATTCGGCAAACGGCACTGTTTCGGTCAAAATTAATTTTGACCAGTGAGGTATTTTAATTTAGGGTTTTGATTATCTCAGATTTTCCTAAATTAGGGTTTCGATCGATTTTCAACCTTTTCCTAAATTGGGGTTAGGGTTTCTTCGTGCAAATTGTAATTTGGGGGTAAAAGTTGAGCGGAGAACTAGGGTTTCGAATTCGGGGGTTAGATTTGCCCGGAAACCCTAGCGCGATCACGTTCCGGTGTTCCGCCAGAGTACCCTGAGACAGCGGATAAACGCTATTTTTAGACCGTTCCGATCGGGGCGTGACAACAGGTATATGAAAGCTGAATATTATGTGTTATGAATACTTAAAAAGAATTATATTATTGTCCCCAATAAGTCAATAACATAGTACGCTCTTGGCCGATCACGGAAGAGCCTTTACACAAAAATCTTTTTTTGTTGATTTTTTTAAAACAAGAGAATTATCCCTTTTGGAGGGTCTCAATGCAGATTCAAACATACCGAGCTCGATCCCGAATTCCTCGCCTGCCGAACCCAATGCCGATCGCTCGTCGCCGATGCTCCGCTTCCCCGTCGCGGCTGCTGCTGCTGCTGCTCCTCTTCCCCTGTGCCGCCCTTCTTCGCTTCGCCTCGGCGGCGCCAGAGGAGGCTCGGATCACTTACCTTCCGGGATTCAACGGAACATTCCCATCCGAGCACTATTCCGGGTATCGAGAGTGGATGATATAACGCATCTTTAAGGCTTGCGCATTCTTGGTTTTTGTCTTTGTGATCTTTACTTTGATCTTCTTTTCTGGGGAAGTAGCTATGTGACGATAGACGAGGCCCATGGAAAGAGTCTCTTTTACTACTTTGTGGTGTCGGCGGGCAACCCCTCCAAGGATCCGGTGGTGCTGTGGCTTAATGGTGGACCGGGATGCTCCAGCTTTGATGGCTTTGTTTATGAGCAAGGTATCATTTTGATCATGCCCGTTTTGTTCTCTCTCCCTCTCTTTGTATGGAAAAGCATATAATTTGAAGTATCGGTGTGATTGATACACTCTTTCTACTATCAGATTTGATTTGTTTTTTCTTTCTTTTGGAAAGAATGAGAAGCAGTTTTACTCGAAAAATGTAGGTACTTGGAAACAAAAACTTCAAAACCCCTAACTAAAATTAGATGTTTCTTTTCTTTTGTCTTACTTTCTAGTAACAAAATTCACTCATGGTAATTAATGAGCTGAGAAGCATGTTTTTTTCTCTGTAAATTTTCAGTTTGTACTGTCCAAAACATCATCTTTTTAGCAATGTGGTTCTTTTTATGAGCAACCCTGATTTTGATCTATGCTAAACAGGTCCATTCAATTTTGAATTCGGGGGCTCGAGCGACAGCCTGCCGCGGCTACATCTTAATCCGTATAGCTGGTCTAAGGTGCGCCCCTTCAATTTGACTTTGAAATGCGGCTGTTGCTAAGCATTTGCTCCATCTGTTTCCTCATGATTCTGATATCTTTTTCTCCTTTTTTTTCTTCCTGTTTTTAGGTCTCTAATATTCTTTATTTGGACTCTCCGGCTGGAGTTGGAATGTCATACTCAGACAATAAGTCAGATTATACCACTGGCGATCTGAAGACAGCCTCTGATTCACACAAGTTCCTTTTGAAGGTGCCTTTTTGTTATGATTTTTAACCAATGAGAATAAGTATCCCAGCTAAAAGGTAATTCCATCCAAATAGAAAAGAAAGGCATAACCGCTATCCTTCGTAAGAAAAACTAATCTCTTGAGCAAATTAACTCAGACTGAACACTCCATAATACTACCATGTTCTCCTCTCACGACCATATTCGTGGGACTGATTGAGAGACTCTTTCTCCACTTGCGAGCAGCAAGAAGCAAACAAACTTCTGAAAATAGATAGAGGACTTTCAGATAAGTAAAAGCGGACTAGTGGCTGGCTCATGAATCCATTTCTCACATTAATTTGATTTGAGTTAATCTGAATATGTATTATTTGTTTTTTTATACAAAAAAGTTGAAACAAAATCTGGCTTTTAAAATTGCACTAATATCCACAATGACACCCACGTCTATACTTAGATCTAGCTTGACTCGGCTTAGCATGTTTGTGTTTGGGTTATCCTAAAAAGTCCCATTACACTAAGCATCCACATATGTAATTCTAGCTTCACTATGCCCCATGGGAAATTGAAGTGCATGAGAAAATTTTATATTTCCTTCTAATAACCCCTTGTAAAATGTAGAACTTCTCAAATATCATAAAAATAATTAAAAAGAATGAAAAATATGCTCATTGTCTATACCACTATACCATATTTAAGGTGCTTTTGGTAGCTCTTTTGCTGCAATGCTTTTATGAGCGTACCTTATACTTTGTAAAGTGAGTTTTCATCTAAAGGAAATAAAGTGAATTAGACTGAACTATGTTCCTTTATTGCAGAATATAACATACTCACACATAATATATATTCTTGGATCGCAAGACATCACATTTTTAGTTGAGTGCAATATCTAATTAGGAAATTTTAAATTTTTAGGTTATTTCCTCAAACTATATAAAAGAAGCATAAGTGTAACCTTATAAATAAGGTGTGAAAGTATTAACTGTGTCACACATGTCTATACGTTGAAGCATTCTATAATTTTTTTAAATTTCACAGGACTTCTTGACCAACTAGTTGACTTAATTATTACCGCATTGAGCCTTCTTAAAGAGATCTCTTATAATTGAGGTTGAGTTCCTACCATAAAAGTTCCTTACAAGTAAATACATATTCCTTTTAATATTCTATCAACAAGATTGTGCTCAGTCTTAACATAAGATAGAGCTACAATAAAATGTGAGACAAGTGTCTTATAAATTTATCTAACTTTAATGCGTCTACTCATCTTAATATCTATATTTTTTTTCTTTCAAAAGAGATGTTGCTCTAGAATCACAATGCATAGAAATTGGGAGTAAAAGAGAATTTACAACATAAAGTGAGAAAAAAATAAACTTTTAGACCATTCTATCTCTTTACTAGTGATATGTATATCATTTACTCAACTTTCATAATACTCCTAAAAATTTTAGATTGGTTATTTGATTGCTGAGTGATGACACTTCCATCACTAAGAAAGCTACATCTGGTAGTAGATTGAATATTAGTACAATCAAATATCAAATTACAACATTGGAAGACCTTTTTTAAGGCAGACCAATAGGTTTTGTTAGGGTCGCTAGCACTAGCTTAGCCTAGAAATACAGAAGTAGCTGTTGTTCTATTCATGTTGATTTCTGAATAATTTTCTTCTTTTACAAGCATACATGTAATTTTAACTAAGTGAAGTTTAACATTATAATATCCAAGTTTATCTAAGATCTTCCTAGCAATTGAATAGAGTAATAAAATTAGATGATATGATAATTTTCATGCGTAAGATTACATTAACTTGACCCATATCTTTCACATCAAAACTATGGGATATGAAAATTTTAATCTCAGACATCAACTCAATTTTAAGAGCAAAAATGAAAATATAGTCTACATGAAGACATTTAAGAATGAAGCGATTTTTATCTACCTTTTTATAGTAAAGATAATTAGACTCATTAATATGGAAACTAAAGGAAAGAATGATACTATCAAATTCTTCATTGTTTAAATACTTGCTTAAGTCCATAAAGTGATCAAACCAGTTTACACACTTTATTTTTATGCTTTGGTATAACAAATCCTTCAGCTCACAAGATCAACCTCTTTATTAAGATCAATATGAAGGAAATCAAGCTTCACATCCAATTCATGAAGAAGATTAGGGACAAAAGTAAAAGCGAGTAGGTCATGGATAATAACAATACAAGCTACAAGCATATTTGTGTATTATCAAGTTTTTACTCAAACCCTTAAACTACAAGCCTCACCTTACATTTTTTTCATTCCACTAGTTTAGATCTTTCTAATAATTTACTTGCATCTGAAACACTTATTTCAAGTGGTAAACTAATAAGAATCAAGTGTTATTAATTAGGGTTGAATTGATCTCATTGTAAATCAACTGCTTTCAAAGTAAAGCATAAGAAGACTTTATAGCCTCTTACAAGAGCGAAATATGCAACTTAAAAAAGGAAGGTAATGAAGTCACTATCAAAGCTCCTTTATCTTGCAACTCTATAACATCTCTTCATTTTTATAGGATGATTTTATTCTATAGGAGTCAAAGATGTCAAATCCAATAAAGAAGAAATATTAGATGAAATTTTAGTTGAAAAGGAAATAACCATCCTTACTTTCAATCAAAGTAATACTTGAAATTTCAAGAATTCTACAATTAATCACAATGAATCTATAGATACTAAGGTATATCGTACAAAGACACAATCTACAATCTTAGGGCTAGTTTTCTCTTACATTCAAGTAGGTTCATCCTAGTAAGATAAATCCACATTAAAAAATATCTAATTCTAGACTTATAACATTTCAAAACTGAATAAGAGGCAACATTTCTAGTGTTGATGAGAATACAATTTAATAAAAACAAGTATACAAGAAGATTTCAGCTTATGAATTTTGAGATACACTAGAACAAATGATCATAACATTAATCATGCATGAAGAACCCTAATTTTTTTTTCTCTCATTAATTTTCTACTTTTAGATTGTAAAACCTTAAATTTATTAAAGATTTGATGGTTGGTCTTTAATAAAAATGTATAGTCACAATTACTTATTTTCATCTTTAATAAGAATCTTGTTAGAATTACATACCTTGCTAACAATTATATATTCCTAAACTTAATAGTCTTAGAAGGTTCTGTAGGTTACTTAATTTTAATATAAATTTCATATTTAAAATCATATGTATAATACTATAATTTATTTTAAGAATAAGGAATATTAGTCCATCTACATCTAGTGTATTAATTTAAAAACCGTGAGAGAGCTTTCGGATAAGTAAAAGCCAGGTAGGGCAACTTGATATGATCCTAAGTAGCTTGAATGGGTTTATCTCTTCATACTTTAAAATAAATATTCAAAATAAAATTTTAAGTTTTTAAAAGTGCAGTAGTGTCCACCTCGGTGCTTAGGCCATCTTGCCTCATCTATGTATATTTAAGAAGGTTCAGTCAGTTGGACTAAATTTGTAAATCCTGAAAGGCTCGAAGAGCTAATTATCTATTATTTCATGTAAGTGGTTCTAGCTTTCATTAACACCCATGTGGGAATACAATGTATAAGGGGGTTTCATATTTTTTTTCTGACACTTTTGACATGTTCTTTATTAGTTGTCTCCGTATGCATGTCAATGACCATGACCTTTTCAATCTTCTAAAATGCAAAGAAAATGTGTTAGAAATTTGATGATTTCTTAGTATTCTTAAACTGATTCTTCTTCGCAATATTTGATATCTAAGCAGTGGTTTGAGCTATACCCGGAGTTTCTGGCAAACCCATTCTACATTGCTGGGGAGTCATATGCTGGAGTATATGTTCCAACTCTTGCATATGAAGTTGCTCGAGGTATAAGGAAAACAACTATCCTTTGAGTTGAATAGTTCCTTTGCTCTATGCCTCTGTTGATCAATGTCTCTTACAGGAATTGAGTCTGGTGCAGAGCCCACTTTAAATTTGAAGGTCATAACTTGTTGAGATATTTTTGTTTCACCTTTGTAGACTTATAATTAGCCAAAAAGATTGAACTTCTCATATTCCATTCAGGGCTACATGGTCGGAAATGGTATCACTGATCCAGTATTTGATGGTGATGCTCTTGTACCATTTGCATATGGAATGGGTCTTATATCAAGTGATTTATATGAGGTATTGCTTTTACCCTTCTAGTACTTGGATGAATGTGATTTCTGAAACTATAAGCTATGCAATCCACATTAGGAATTTCTTGTATTGCTATACATGATTATGTGTGAACTGTGAACCAAGGTTTAAAAAATCGGTCCAAACTAGTATATCTCAGATTGGTATGCTATAGTAAAACTGATTGTATCGACATATTGTTAAGTAAAACTCAACCTATCTTAGACTAGTACAAATAGAAAATTTCAATCTATTCCATGTACTGGCCGGTACCTCCGGTTTGTACCGGTCTGGCGAGGGACCGGCACCGGACCAAGCTTCGGAGCATAGTCCGGCGACGGTGGTGGCGAGGCAACAGCGGGCGGCCACGAGCAGAGCGGGGGCGACAGCAGGCGGAGCGGGAGCGAACGAAGCCTCTGGAAGCTTCGTTCCCCTAAACCCTAAACCCACCAGTTTTTGCTCAGTTCATCGGTTCGGTACCGTTACCGTACCGGTCCGGTGGCTCACTGGACCGAGCCACTAGACCGAGTTTTCGATCCATACTCTATTCAAACCAAAATTTTAAACCGTGGAACAAATTTTAGTAAACTTGCTCATCTTTCAAATGGATTTTATTATTTGTCTTATTCTTTGTTCAATTTTAATGTCTTTTATGTCGGATTGATACAAATCAAAAATTTTAGACCGGAATTTTAAACCTTGTGTGAATAAATTTTAGTAAACCTGTTCATCTTTCTGATGGATTTTATTATGTCTTGTTCTTTGTTCCATTTTAACAGCTTTTGATCATTATGTGCTGTTGTCTCAGGAGGTTAGTGCTGCTTGTCAGGGAAGCTACTGGAATCCAAGCAACGCCAACTGTGAAGCAAAGTTAGACAAAGTCGATAATGTAATATTGGTATTGTTTATTTGTCCTAATTGAAATTCCATGATGACGCACCTTTTCCCTGCATATCCAGGTACTTGAAGGCCTCAACATCTATGATGTCCTTGAGCCATGCTATCATAGTCCTAAAATGAGGGAAGGTACACTTGACAATTATAAGTTACCATCTAGTTTCAGGAGTTTGGGTGAGACCGATAGACCTCTACCTGTTCGAAAAAGAATGTTTGGTCGTTCTTGGCCTTATAGAGCACCAGTTAGAGAAGGACGTGTCCCAACGTGGCCAGAACTTGGAAGTTCTACAGTTCCTTGTATGGTGAGTACTCCAATCGTTCAGGAAGTTTACCAATAGCTTTTAGGGGTGCAACATAATGATAAAAATTCAGATTGGGAGTTGACTATTTGGCTTCAGATTCTGAACCAAACCCCCCAACCCAGATCTGGATCCCATATTTTCTGAATTCATGTTGTAAGATAAATGAATATGAAAGTAGAATACTTTCTATTTCTTTTCTCTTTGTGAACTTAGGTTTGATATTCTTGCATCCAATATGTACAAAAATTGTTGGCTTCTGCATTGATCTTTTACCTCATTAAGTTTCATAATTTAAGTAATAACTGTTTACGGAGAAATAACTTCTGCACTGTATTTCTAAATCATATTGGGAGGTAATTTGCTCGTAAATCATTTTCATGAGTTTACCGCTCTCAGCTCGTCTGTCTTGTAGAACGATGAAGTTGCAACTTCATGGTTGAACAATGAAGCAGTGAGATCAGCAATCCATGCCAAACCGGTATGGTATAAGGGATTACTATAACTTGCAAGCTCATCATTTTAAGCAACGAAACTGTTTATCACATAATCCTTTATTCACATTAAACATTTCAGGTAAGCGCAATTGGTTCATGGGAGTTGTGTACACGCAAAATTACGTTCTTTAGTGATGCTGGTAGCATGATCAAGTATCACAAGAATCTTACTGCTGGTGGTTATCGTGCACTCATATTCAGGTTAACTTTTCTTTGGAAAGATGGAATAGTTCTTTGAGAACAAGAACGCATATCACATCTACTTGATATGTTGAAAATGTTAAATTCATATATACAAAAATATAGTGTTAAGCTGAAAGTATTAGAAAAAATGTCATTTTCCCAAGTGTATTATTTATATTTAAACGTTAACATAGCCAAGGAATGCTTTTGCTTTCATTCACATTGTATATATTTATAAGTGCCACTTTTGCATGATCATGGCAAGGATCCCTATTCACATCCCAATTTGCAAGTTATTCTTGAATTTGAATAGGATATTATCACTTGAGAGAATACAGTTTTTTTTTTTTTTGGCACATGTCTAATAATAGATACATCTGAGATTAGTGAGGATCTACTTGCTATATTACAAAGTGGCATTGTTTCATGCTCCAGTGATGCAGGCATGCCATATTGTGTCTGCACCACAAAGTGAATAAAGACATATAATTTATGAGTAATTATTCCTTATGTAATTGAAACTATCTTGATAAATTATTTATGCCATTTTTCCTTGTAATCTATCCAGAGAAATTAGTTATTCGTGCATTTGGTTAGTTCTTTGCTCAACTTGAAATGTGCTTTCAACATTTAGAAACAGGGTCATTTTCCAAACTTAAAAAAATGTGGATGTCGTTTTTATTTTTATTTTTTGTTGGGAAGTCAAAGTTTGAAACTGCTTTTAACGATGAGAAATTCTTGTCGCAGTGGCGACCATGATATGTGCGTGCCTTTCACTGGTACCCAAGGATGGACTCGTTCTCTGAATTATCAAGTCATAGATGAATGGAGACCTTGGCTCTTTGATTCTCAAGTTGCTGGGTATAAATTTAAAACTTTTATTTACACTCGCTCTGACACGTACTAAGTCAAAAGCTTATATTGTGAATTATATCCGTGCTTGTAGCTTGCACTTCTCGTATCATGAGCTATACTGTAAATTTAAGGGAAATATTTTCACTGTTAGATTTGAATATGTGATAAAATCTCATCTTGTTATACTATAAATGAACCAGAGGAAATAAATATGCGCA
Source organism: Costus lasius (assembly GCA_027563935.2). NCBI lineage: Eukaryota > Viridiplantae > Streptophyta > Magnoliopsida > Zingiberales > Costaceae > Costus > Costus lasius. Next base: position 106,080,666 of record CM050453.2, read on the forward strand.
TCCTACTTCATGATTTTACAACTGTTCCACTCATTTTCTTCTGTGTCTTCTTTTTGCAGATACGTCCAGGCCTATGCGCATAATCTTACCTTTCTCACCGTAAAGGTTGATTTGTCAAGTTATATCTTATCCTCATTAAAATGATACTGTCATCTACTGAAATCTGTTGTCAAAGTTCTTTCAAGCGTCATCACTAGCAAATACTAAATTCTGATATCCTTTTTTCTGAAAATATCTGTTAATTATCATTATCATAGTCTTGGCGTTTCCTTTGCTCACATTTCTTATGTGATCTTTTGCTGCAGGGATCCGGGCATACTGTTCCTGAATACAAACCAAAAGAGGCTTTGGCCTTGTACACCCGTTGGCTGACAGGATCAAGTATCTGAAGCACAATGATTTCTGCGACAGCGTGCTTGAACTCAAAAAGTTCTGAAACATCTCACCACTGTTGTAGCTAAATTGATCCGTTTAAACAATATTTCTGCTCTCTTGGAATGGGGGTAGCGGAGAACTCCAGTTCAAACAAAATAATCTGTTGGAATTACCAGAAATTAAGTTCAGCACCATCTAAAATTATAATGGTGCCATTATCATACATCGAATAGTATTTAATGTACAACTTGCTCATCGGATATTAAAGACAACCCCCTACAAATGGTTACTCTCATAATGTCTTTATCTAGATTTTCTATTCCTTTTATTCTACCAAAAGTTGCATTATTATGGGATTGAATTTCGCCTTCCTTATCCATGTCAAAAAAAAAAACTTGCATTATTCAGTGCAGCAGACTATGAATTGGATTTAGTGAATTGACAGCACGCAAAAATCTCAAAAAAAAAAAAAAAAAAAAAAAAAACTGGGCAAGTTTACATACGTAGGACTCTTGGGTACGTCTCAATGGTGGGCACTTTATCCGTGTCCTGATCTCAAGCTTGCCTTTCCAGTTGGAGGGCTCACTCTCCCCTTACAAGGGGAAGAGGGAAGACCAAATAGGTCGCACTCCATGCTTTACCTTCAGCACAAGCATCTGCCATGTCTGAACATCTACATCTCGCAGCAACTTGGTGTTCCAAAGGCAAACAACTTGCAAGCTGAAAATTTTAGTTCCTGGTCCACACTTCTACCGAGCTGGCAAACTCATCCAATTCTCCATGGAAAAAGTTCTTTTTTTCCTGACATCAACTTGCTAGATCCTTATCCTCAATAACTTCTATTGCAAGGCCTCTCCCATGCTGTTCTGAAAAAAAAAAGGCATTAACTAATATATCCATCTATTATTTATAGAATTATCAAAAGGCAGTGCAGTATCTGTTACAGCTCATACCAAAAAAAAACCAAAATGAAAAAGAAAAACAGAAGCAATGAATGAATGATAAACCAGTAGTGTATGTATTACATGGCAAGACACAGTACAATAACCAAGCATCATTTCCTATTGAAAAATTTAAGGACAATACAGCGTCACAAGTCACAGTGACCAAACTGGAATTGTACAAAGAATGCAATCCCCCAACACACTGACACTCGGAGATCGCGGAGAGAGAACACCTGGACATTCTAATATAGTCGGGCTGCTCTTCTCATCAAAAATAGGAGTTTCACCAGCAGATACTTTTGATTAGCCCGCGGAGACTAATTAAGACAACTCTAGGCTGTTGTTCTTGGCTGCTCCTGCCTTCTCTTGGGACAAAAGTTTTTACAGCACGTCAATTGTTCACACACAGTTGGGGGTTTCTTGATATGAGTGAGATCTACACATGGTTATTTGGAGCTTCCTTGTCCTTACCCTGGCCAATCTCAGTGGATGATCAGATTGTGCCAGATTTATCCAAATACATTGCAGATTCCTAGGCATCACTGACGACCTGATTGCCATGCAGTGGCCCGTTAGCTTCTTTAGTGCTCGCAGTGGAGTTGTATGGTGAATCTATGTTTAGGAAGAAGCACACCACAGCACAGTCATCAATCTTTGAGGTCGGGTACTTAGACTTCCAGGCCTTCACAGCTGCTTCAACCAGAGAACGAGCAGCAGCAGACCTTGTAGGAGCAGAAGCAACAACATTCACCACTTCTTTGTTGGATAAAACGTCCCATACCTGATAAAGTTTTAGAACATATCGATAGATATAGTCATGTCCCTTTGGAAATTGTAAAGAAAACATTCAACATAAAGAGAATGGAAGCTGAATCATGGGAACCACGAATCCATCTCACCCCATCAGTGGCCAGGACTACAAACTCATCTTTTTCTGTGATGCTTCTGTATGAAACCTCAGGCACAGAGATTAAACCAAAATCCTTCAAACAAAAATCTCCAAAAGCTCGTGCCATAGCCAAGCCTGGGGAGTCAGTATTAGGCATCCATACCCGAGCTACCTCCGGCTCGTCTCTGAGAGCAAAGACACGGCCCTTACAACGCCTAATTCTTTCTGCTTCCCCTGTTTTTTTTTTTTTGAGTTAAAAGGAAATCAAATAGTAACAAGGTTGCAACAACAAACATTTGGCACCCCTTATCCATCTAAAAAGACATGAGAAAATATTAAATAGAGGAGGAAAACAAAGATATCTTCTTCACACACATACACAGCCAGCTTATGCGCCATAACCAATTGCGAGGCATCAGAAAAAATGTACAATGACTTGTTCCCTTCAAAGTGAAGAGAAAAGAAGCAGAAAAGATGAAAAAATGCATATACCCACAAAATTTTTCTCACAGAAAAGAGTCAATTCCCCTTTGTCCCTTACAGTTTTAAGTTCTTTTTACTTTGCCTCCTATAATTTTAAAATCACTTTGCACCTACAAAAGGTTCACATTCATCTTTCAACATAAGAAATCTATGCAATATTATCATCTAACCTAACCTTATATGGAGCAATGTGCACTAGTTCAGCAAAACTTACGTCACAAATTATGATTTAAGTGTAAAAATACACGGATGTTAAACAAATCACTCTTGCAATTTCATTTTAGTACATACACTTTATTTTGTATCAATTGGGTATAGGAGTATGGAAAGTGTTTCAATTATATAGATCTAATAGATATTTTAGTTGATTGCAAGTCAAACATTATATAAGGTGTTAATTCAGATATTTACCAAATAAGCCTCTCTATAAGCCAAAACAAAATAAAATGGTAAAATTTGAGTAAAACAAATATGATTATCCACATTAGAGGATTGTAATCCAATCTAAATTGTAATTTGGTTTTAGTCCCTTGCATGCATAATCCATTGAATCACATGTGTCCCCAATCTGGAATGAGTCTGGAATGAGGCGGTTAAGAACTGAGTATATCCAGCATCTCCGTGCATTGAGAATGTCTTTTATTAGTAAACTTCAACTGCCTTCTTATTTCACATTTTTTTGCTCACTTGCACAGTTGCACTCACTAGCATGAAAAGCTACCAAGGCTTCCATATGCTGTGAGATACTAAAATTTCAAACAGATGCCCTTAGTAGTTCTACCCAAGAATCTATATGACAATATCCAAAACAGCATTGTCAAAATCACATCCTCTAGACCACACCTCGGCAGCAGTTCCAAAACCTATTTTAGGATTCACATCCTCAAAATACAACCCTGTTAAAGTATAACTAATATGAGCACGAGGGCAGCTGATGTATATAGCTCTTAATTCAATTTTTAGTGCAATAAAATATTGCAAGTGACCTCCATTAGTAGAAAATTAAAATTAGATGGAAATTAAGTGATCATTTCTTAACCTGTGTTTTCCTCACTTTCTTCACCTTTGATAACTGACCTACCACCGCCCACCTTTTCACCACACTAACCTATGCAGTTTAGCAGGTTACTTTATCGAGCTAATTAGGCAATAGGCTGAAAGGCAGTATCAATATAAGAAGAGAACCATAAGAATGCAACTGGATTCAAAGTGGATGATGCTTTGATTAGCAGTCTTCACACAGGAACGTTTGTAATAATGAGTATCTTCCAATGGTTATGTTATCAAGCACATCATGGATACAAATAGATGTCTTACCTATTCCAACATCCAATAAAAGACGAGAGGCATATCTATAAAAATATGTCTATACTGGATTGTGTAGATGTATTCGCTACTATGCATGGGTGCGTATACGAAATTCATCAACATTCTCCAAGTGTGTGTTATCACAAAAGACAATTCATTAACATTCTCCAAGTATGTCAAGATAAGAGACAGAAAAACATACGAGGAAGACTTGGCTTGAGATCCACAGTCAACTGGACAGCAATCAAGGAATCATTTTTATCTCTCGTACCCAATACTGCTCTTGAGTCTCCAACATTACCTATGATGAGATCTTGACCCTATAGATGAACAGAAGTGATGTTAGTACCAGAGAACGGATTTTTAAACAAAATTAGAAGTGATAGATGGTTATATAAGTTAACTAAAAACTGAAATGGTTAGATAATTCTATAATGACCTGCTTGACCAAAGTGACAGCTGTTGTCCCACTACTGAAGCAATCAATTTCTGGATGAAGTCTCAGCTCTTTATCAACTATCCTATAAGCCTTTAGGAACGTGTCTTTCAATGTTTTGAAAAGCTCTAATTGCTTGTACCTTTCTTCAAGGTCAATGGAAACCCTGGGCTCCTCAATAAGGCGCACATTTGGAATTTCTTTTGAATTCATGGTATTGATATTGTTCTCCTTGTGTTCATCATTTCCTATATTTGCTCTCCAACTAGAACATAGCTTCAGAGGTAGGATATCTCTTACTTTCCTGGCCACCATGTGCCCGTGTGGACCATGACCATCAAAAACTCCACAAAAAATAGTGTCGCTACTGTCACTAAAATTCTGCATAAATAAGATAAATTTGTCAAGAGAAGATAATATGATGTAGGCGAGCAAGACAGAAATTATTCCAAAAAAAAAGCTAACAGCAGGAAGAAGAAAACCAATAAAGCATGTCAACACTCAATCAAAGGGTTAAAAAAAATAGAGAGACCATTAGCTGTGATATACAAGGATTAAATTGAACTTGACTTATTCATGAATCAACTACAGCACGCTGTATTATTAAAATACTGCTTGCAAGCATTGAACAATAGAACAAGAAAAGAATTTTCTTGCTTTTGGGAAAAAAACAAGAAACAAAAATGTCATACATAAAAAGTTAGAAAAGAAGGATAAGTCTAGGCAGGTGAGAAGAACGATGAAACAAACGGTGGTGAACAAAATAAGAAGTGGGTGGGTTGACCCCTGTTCCATGGAGTTGATTTCTAATTGCATCTGCATAACAAAGATCATGTAGAATCTGCACGAAAAACGTACAGATCGAGAACCATATTCTGATGCCATTAAAAAAACGTCCTCAAACAAATCATGAAAGATCCGATTGTGCAATCATAAAAGAATCTGACAGACCTCCCAAACGATCATGGCGTCCTGGTTGGGCCCTTTCTTGCCCTGTTGGGAGAAAAGCGATGCGGAGCTAGTGGCGCCATTGAGGAACACCCTCCCAGGGATCCTGTGGAGCTCATCCTCCTCATCCGCCGTGGCCCGCGGACGTCTCTTCGAGCGGCCCCGATGCCACCTGGCTCCCGAAGCCGGTGACCCTGGGGACGACGGGCTGGAGCCGCCGCTCCGCCCGTCCGCCGACAGGCTGGAACCGCCGCTCCGCCCGTCCGCCGACAGGCAGGACCCCATCGGGAGGGTCCTGATCACCTCCAACAAGCACTCCAGCGCAGCCAGGCAGCCGAACCGAAGGAGTCGATTTAGCGGATCCGTCGAACCCCAGCTCAAAAAGACACCACCTTTTTTCGATATTCGAGCCTATCAATCCGATCCCTTCGATTCTAAGTTCCTTCCTCTCGCACGACTATATCGATGGGAAAAAAGCAATTTTGACGAATTCCGAATGACAATGAGAAGAACAAAACGATGCGTATATCTATATACGTACTCAAAAGAAAGATAGTTGTTGCAAAATGGCTAGAATCGGTCAGCAATTTGCAAAGCGGATTAAAAGAACAAGCAAAATATTGCAAGAAAGATGGGTCTTCCTATTAAAAAAAAGTATATTTTTTCCCTGAAAAGATGAAGGGTGGGTAAGAAATGAAAGCGAAACAAGTGGAGATAGAACCGAAGGGATTGGAGATTGGGCGATTGCGAAGCAAAGATCTTATTCCAAATCCAAAAAAATCTATTTCATTATCGAGGTTGAGAATTTCGGATCGAAGCAGAACCCGATTCCATCCCCTTCATCTCTCTCTCTCTCTCTCTTGGTCCAATGAATTCCGTGGCTCCGATGCCTCCTTTATTCCCGGTCGTTTGCGCTCGCCGCCCTCGCCTTTGTTTGTTGCTTTGTTATTATCCTTCGTAGGTTAGTATTTAATTTTTTTTAAATTCTCATATTTATTAAATATTTCATTATTATTATTTCTTTTCCACGTCAGCTTCAAAACCGTATCGTCTTATCTCCTCCTCCGCATTTATCTGTGTAACTAAATCGAGTTAATTCGCCAATGACGTGCTGCCACCTGGTCAATACCGGCTGCGTTGTGTCCGTGATACTTTTTTTTTTATAAAGGCCTTCTTGTTTTTCCTAATTTTTATGTCTATCCACTGTCGCGTAAACAATATGTCAAAGTCCTTCATTTCTGAAAGGAAATTATTAAAATATAATTGGAGTTAATTGTAAGAATGAGCTCTAAGAAAAAAAAATCAATTCTATGCAATACTCTCTCTCTCTTTTGAGATAAGATTCCATAATTGAATGATATTAGCTTTCTTTTCTTTTAATCACATAGTTGTTGAATGCCAACTTGAGCACTAAGCAAATTGTGACGAGGATAAAGAGGTAGGGGAAGACTAACAAGAAATAAAACACCATCAATCATATTATCTTTCAAATTGACACGAAATATTCTTGAATCATTAAAGTTTTAGATTAAAACATGCTTAAAGTTTAAAATGTTTTCCAAAGCTTCCACATTGAAGAAAAAATAGGCTAATTTGTAGTCCTAGATTATAATTATCAGCTTGACTAATTATATCATTAACAAAAATGATAGCACCAATTCAACTAGCGGCCGATATAAAGGGGAAAAAAAACAAAATTGTACTTGATTTAATGCCAAGAATGTTTTGGATTATATGCGCATATGATGGATTCCTTTTGACTTTTATGTTAAAGAAAAACATATATTACTATATATTAGGGACCTCTATTGAAATATAAAATTATTTATACTATAATATAAATATTTAACACAAATTAAGCACATTTAAGTATCCATTAATTTAAAAGGTGACTTTTTTAGAAAAATACCATTAGAAATACTCACCACTTTTGGAGAAAAGTATGGTGGGGATGGTGGTGATGATATGTTCGGGTTATATAAGTATTTTACCTAGATTTTATTATATCATAAGGTATTTGATTTAAGCTCGGATTAGATTTAGGTATGTATTAATAATCAGGTCAGGTTTTAAATTTTAGTATTAAATAAAAATGTTAGTATCTGATCCATTGTCATTTGCAGTAAAGCCCCTAAAAAATAACCTATTTAGAAGGTTCTTTATTAGGCTCGGCAAAAACCCATAAATCTAACTTGACTCAACCCAATTAAAAGTTAATGGGGAAAATTTGAGTTGACCAAGGTTTAAATCAGGTTCAAAAAAAATTTAAAACTTAATAAATAGAGCGGGGGTTAGGTCTGATACTACAAATCTTGCCCCAAATTCGAACCCAATCTTGACCCGATCTTTTCATTTGTTAAAATATTCTTATTTTAATAAAATCCTAAATTACGAAACCACTCCTGTCCACTAAAGCCTATCACTATCTATTGAAGTCACCGTTGAAGGCCCGCTTGCTATGTAAAAATAGTACTTTTGATTTGTTTTTCACTTTTTTTTTCCTTAAAATATTTATTCTGAAGTCGCTGCCACTCATCTTGCTGAAGCCCGTTGTAGTCCATCTTGTTGGGGTTCGTCTTCCAGGCTCGTCTCTGTTAAGCTCACTTTATTGAAGCTATCTTGTTGTGGTCCTTAAAATAGGGTCTAGATTGGGGTTGGATTTATGTGCAGAGATCTAATTTCTTGATAGGGTCGGGTATGGGGATGAATTTTTTAACCCATCGTGATCAAAGTTTAAGGGTGGCTTTTGAAGAGACAGAGTCAAAAGCTGATATGGTAAAACCTGACCCTGACCCGCCCCGCCAAGCTTCTTTAGTGAATTCATACTTCTTTTAAAGAAAATTTAAAACTTTACCTGCCTTAAAGTCAATTACCATTGAAACCTAAAAGTCTATGCTTTTTGACTATTTATGCCCAATAAATTGTTGTCTATTTATGCCCATAGGTTGCCTCCAACTTTACACAAAAGTATTTAAATATTAAGTACAAAAATGTGAGGCCTGTATGGAAAGAAAAAGGAGGGGTGGTGGTGAAGATGACATGTGTGAAAGAGAGCTATATTAATATATTCCACCACTACCCGTTCGTAATCTGTTCGACGGACTTTATTGCAAATATTCAATGTGAAAGCAGAAATTTTTTTAATCAAATTAATTTACTATTTTTAAAGGACTACTACATGCTACTTTATACTTCATAATTTTAATTAATTCCAAACAATTCAGAAAAGGGAGATCAAAACACGACTTTTGGGCCAAGTCAGATGTTGGTATTTAGTTGGGCCCAATGGGCTGGATTGAGCTAGTGTAACGGTTGCAACTGATCTGGATAACGGCCCACAGAGCATCAGCTTTTGAATGTAGCAGGTGTTAAGGGACTCGGTATCGGTCAGAGTCCTACGAATTAATAAGAGGCGAGTCAGTGGTCAGAAGCATTGGGAGCAGCTGCTGCTGCTGCCGCCGGCGCAGTCGTCGTTGTCCTACAAATCCGATGGCTCCTCTTAAGAAATCGAAGAAGCCGAAGCGCAAAGCCAAGGATCCGGCCGCCAAATCCAATCCCCACGCAGAGCTCAAGGCTGGGGACACAGAGTGGTGGTACACCTTCTTGCACAAGAACGGCGCGGCCGCCACCGGTACCCTGATAATTTCAGCTCTCAATTTTTCGTTATCCATACAATCTGAGTCCGGGAGGATCTCTTGATCGTTTCTTCTGATTGCATTATGTTTTTTTCTTCCTTCTCTGATTGTTTTGCAGTCTGCGTATGCAATATATAGGGTTTGTTAAATGTGCCCTTTAGCTACTCGTTACGATGGTTTTTCTTGTTTAGCGCTAGGGTTTTCGTTTTTCGAAGTAATTGTGTCGTTTGAAACGTAGTACTGCCAAGTTTTCGTACGAGGGGGAATCGTGTAGATGGTTAAGTTACTAGAGATCATGTGATACTTCAAACGCATGACTAATTGTGAACAGGCCTTTTTTTAAGTTAATGAATGACAAAGTTTCATAATCTCCGCTGAGTTGTATAAAGAGGATACGATATATAGATCAGCAATTCATAAAAAAAAAAGAAGAAGAAGAGAAGAATCATTCACCCCAGTTTTCGTATTTTCCAAACTTGGGCAGAAAAAACATGAATTGAGACTTCCTTTCATGCTTGGTCATGCAAGAATTAACATCTTGTAGAATTTCAAGCTTACATCTTATGGAATAAAAATGTTGTCCCAACTAATGGTGCTAACAGTGTGGATTTGTTGTGACTGTAAGCGTTGCTTGATGAGCTGGTTTCTATGAGATCATTTGATTAAAACGAACTGGACCCTGAACTTTATTGTCACGGCAGTGAACTAAGGAAACCAGTGGTAGAAGAGAGAAAGAATGAAATCAACGGGAGAAGAGGAAGCCAAGCAGACATAGAGAGTCTGCAATCAAGATAAACTTTGTTTTATGCCGAATTATATTCAAAGGAAGGAATGCAATGCTTCAGAGCTATCACATGAACCTAGAGGTTGTTACTGACCGAAGTTTCTATTACCAACCAGGAAACCGATTCCAGAACTTGATGAGGATAAATGATCTGATTTGATACAAATTTTGTGCCCTTCTTTGGGAGTTCCAAGTAAACCATTTCAAGAGTTATCATTACTAATCAAGCGCACTGAATGTTACTAGTGTTCATCTTTATTGAGGTTATGCAGTTCAAAATCTGGAAATGCTTTTTAGAAGTTAGGAATATAAGCAGCAAGTAACCATATTTCTTTGTCAAACCAGATTAACTCTCTCCTGAATTCTGGGTCCTAAATCAAGTTTACATGGATTTCAAGTCTGTTCGTAGGAAATAGGAATATAGGATGCATGATTGAATCATTTACCACGCGAATCAGCTCAGACAATAGAACTTTGGCTTACTTGATTATTCTCTCCTTTTTCAAGTGCTTCTTCTTTCATGATCAATTTCATTTCTTGTTATTGCCAAATTTCCTAGCAAAAACCTTATAAAGAGAGGCTTCATAAGAAATCTTATGAAGAGTTCATTATCCACATAATCAACGCGCACAAATTTTGAAGTGCTTTCATACAACTACATGTTGATTAGTACATGACACTGATATTTTTTGAACATATGATATACAAATTAGTCACATACTAACAATCATTATAGTCGTATAATAGTTATTTATATGGTTATCTAACCAAATATGATGCCATATACTACCAACTATCTCAATTGTTATGCCCACTGTTGCTTTCTGATGTGTATTTTGTGAAGAGGGATCCTTCATAAGATCCTTTATCAAAGGTTCCTTTATACGGAGTTAATCCAAATTTCTCTCTAAATTATCTACTTGCCAATCTTCAGGCTTTGGATTTGACAACTTCTTGATGCTAAGCAATTTATCCTTCAGCAATTTCTCTAACTTTGTCATCCATAGCTCCAGCCCTTTTTTAGGTGTACCCTTTGAGTATTGGATTGGCTTATACTCTTCTAATTGGATTCATCATCCCAAGATCAATTTCTATTAACTCACCTGGATAGGCTTCAATTTTAAGTATTGAACCCTCTAAGAACCTATCATTATACTTTTTATTCTCAGCAGATAATTGAAATAAATAAAACTAAACAAATGGGAAGCAATGGACATGCTAATTGAAGGAATAACAGAAGAAGGAATGAAATGGAATTTGATGGGCAAATATGGTAAAACAAAAACCTTCTTTTATCTAACGCATGCATCATGCAAGCACGTGACAATTGCTGCTAGCATTTGTATCCTGACTAGTTATGTAGCGTGATCTTGGTTATGGTTCAAATCTTTGATGTGACTGCACAATATTCAGGGTTTGCCATTCCTTCTGATGAAGATGAAGCATTCAAATATTTCTTTCGGGTGTCTAAGAAGACCTTTGAGTATATCTGTTCACTAGTGAGAGAAGACCTGGTTTCAAGGCCGCCTTCTGGTCTCATAAATATTGAAGGCAGGCTTCTGAGTGTCGAAAAGCAAGTTGCCATTGCAATGAGAAGATTAGCATCTGGGGAATCTCAGGTATCAGTTGGGGCTGCCTTTGGTGTTGGTCAATCCACAGTTTCTCAGGTCACATGGAGATTTATTGAGTCCATGGAAGATCGAGCGAGGCATCATCTCGGTTGGCCCGATGCTGACAGGATGGAACAAATCAAGGAGAAGCTGGATGCTGCCTTTGGGTTGCCTAACTGCTGTGGATCCATCGATGCAACCCATATCCTAATGACACTTCCTGCAGTAGAGTCATCAGATGATTGGTGCGACCAAGAGAACAATTACAGTATGTTCATGCAAGGAATTGTAGATCATGAACTGAGATTCCTTGACATAGTGACTGGTTGGCCAGGAAGCATGAACATCTCCCGCCTATTGAAATGCTCTGGGTTTTTCAAACTCTGTGAGAATGGGAAGCGACTGAATGGTTCCGTTAAAATGTCTGTTGACCAGGCAGAGATTCGAGAATTTATAGTGGGAGATGCAACCTATCCCCTTCTGCCCTGGCTTATGACTCCATATGAAGGCAAAAACTTGTCTGCCTCGATGCTTAACTTCAACACCACACAAAAAGCTGCAAGGGTTCTTGCAGCTAAGGCATTGTCACAGCTAAAGGGTGGTTGGAGGATCTTACACAAAGTAATGTGGAGACCGGATAAGCACAAGTTACCCAGTATTATACTTGTATGTTGTCTGCTCCATAACATTATTATTGACACTGGTGATGTGTTAAATACCGGTGTTGCTCTACCAGATCATCATGATACTGGCTACAAAGAACCAAATTCTCAGCAGGTGGATCCGCAAGGGAAGACCATGAGAGAAGCCCTAACCAGACATTTGCAGTGTAGCGGCATATCGTATTGAGTGAAGATTTCAGGAATATCAGCTCTGTTGTGTTCTTGAATTGATTTTTGTCAGTCGCGTTACATTTGGTCGTCAAGGATCTTGATTGATTCATGATGCGTTATCTCAGTTTCTTTATGGGGTAGGGATGTATCATCTAGCCACGTTGAGAGAAACAAATCATTCACTTTAGATCCCATCCCCAAGTTTACACTTCATCTCGTATAGTTCCCTCTTTATGCATTAGTTTGGCCTTAACGTTTAGTGTTTATTTTACGTTCCTTCTTTATACATGGAAACAGAGAACTGTAGGGAGCTAAGTGATAAAGTTCAGGAGGCAAAAGGTGTGACAAATCCGAATTTCAGGTTGCCAGAAGAAAATGTGAGAACTCTGATAAATCATTAAAAAGAAAAGCAATGCCAGCCAGTATTATCAGATCTAAAATGCATCCAAAATAGGCAAAATCATGTTAGTCAAATTTGCTTTCTTTGGCAGGTCGTATTGCTTAAATATAGTTAATTTGTTTCTTAAATATTGCTTAAATTTATTCCTGAAGAGATCCCACCGGCTTACTTCAACATAAACCTATGAATCGCAACTACACCAGCGGTGGTGAGTCTTCGAATTAAAGACTGGCTCTTATAATCCTTTTTTCTCATCTTATCTTCATCCTCACTCGAGATTAATCACAAGAGCAGTGTGCGTGTGTGTGAGTTGCACATCAAGAATCCACAGGATAAAAAAAAAAAGAAAATAGAAAAAGAAAAGAAAAAAATGGGGGACTTGAATGAGATGAAGCACCATGCCAAGGAGATGGTGCGTTTGTTCAAGAAAGGGGTGAAGAAGGTGAAAGCTTCCTGCAAGAAGGGCTGGAGAAAGGCAAAGCATGCAGCTGGCGCCTGGAAGAAGCTCCCTTCCCCTGTCCAAAACAGATTGAGAAATAACAGCAAGAAGTCTTTACTTGCACACTAGCTGCAGCTGCTTCTTAATTCGTCTCTCGCTGGTCTGAGTTTCTTTCATTGCATATTCGTTCTCTCTTTAATGCAATTTATTATTCGCTATTAAATTCAGCTGTAATGGTGGTTGCTATGATGACTCCGTATGCCTGCCTTCACTTCACATGATTGGTTAACTTCACTCTTGCCTCTTGGAATAAATGAACAATACTGTTAAATTGCCATTTTGAATAGGCTCAACAGCTCACAAACTAATGAATCCATACATCAAAAAACTAGTGCTAGACAGCTATTACAGGTAAAGATACGCTTATTGTTTTGAAAATACTGAGGACTTTGTGGAAATTAGAATAATTGTATTACATGTGCAAATATTGTCATTAATTAAATTGATAAAGATGAAATAATTATTTTATATTGTGGAAGGCAAAGTGCAAAACATAAACTACAAAAGAAAAAAAAAATCCCTATTTTTAAACTATAACAAGTGGCTAAAACTAATCGTACCGCCCGATTCACTTGGATGACCAATTCAATAAAAAAGATGAGCGATTCAATTGGTTTAATTCAACAAATAAAAATGTTGAAAATTGAAACATATATTCTCATTAGTTATGGTCATCATGTATCTCTATATCTATTCATCCTAGTAAAAAACCTCTTTTTTAGATCTTTTGAACCAACACTTGACAAACTTCAACTAAAGTATTATGTCCTTAGATCATGAGATGGCACACAGTTGAGCATTAATCCTCAGTTTGAAGTGGAGAAATTTTCAATCAATTATTTGGCTCCGTTTCATTGATACTTATGACATGTTTGGTCCTGCTAATAATAGCTTTATAATTATGCTAAATTGTACTATATTGCACTGTGTTGTACTATCAAACTTTATAAGATGTTTAATTAATAGTTTTTTAACTGCTGTTAAAATTTAAAATAATAAATAAATATATTATTTTAAATTATTTAAAATAATAATTTATTTATTTTTTTTAGTATTAAAATTTTAAATTATTTAAAATAATAATATTAAAATTATAAACGAAATAATATAAATTATTTTTTTTAAAAGCAGAAGCTGTAAAAGCATCAAATTGTAATTTTTTTAACTTCTGTTTTTTTGCGCTTTTTTTTTTGCTTTTGCTTTTCATTACCAAATAGTTTTTTTTTTGTTTTCAATTTAAAAGCTGATTAAAAGCAACTTAAAAGCGAAGCCAAACAGGCCCTTAGGAAGCTAAATAAGCAACATGGGATATCTACTATTAGAAAGTAAGACGCTATACTTGCTCTTTTAAAATTTCTTTTCAAGTTATGTTAATATGACAACATTAAAATGTTGAATTCTCCGATGTAGAACTATCAAAATTTCCAATTTGACCAGTAAGAATGTAAAGATCAAGAATGGAGCTTCTTGAAAGGAATAAAATAATTGTCTAAGCTTTTTATAATGTAGGCTAGGATTATTTCTTTTGCGTTTTATCAGCATGCAAATAGCTGGAGAGACTCCTCAATACCAGGCATTAAAATCATCCCTGTTGAAATTTGGCATCCAAAGTTAAAAATCGTACTATTTGTTTAATGGTTACTCCACAAGAATCTTTTTGTTCCTAAAACTGCATCAACTCACAACTCACTTGAAAAAATAAATAGTTCATTAATAGACTTGAAAAAAAATGTGACTTGAGATTTAAAAAAAATACTAAGCTCAAGTTAATTATAATAAACTAATCATAAATTCTAATTATAATCCTAACCTCTTGCGTCCAACCAGAGACCACATTCAGAGAGTAAGTTATACAGAACGATGCCGACGTACATTTTACCTCTTCGTTTCGATGAAACTTTTTGGTAAGATTTTCTTCGAGCATTTTGCCCAAGTTACAAGAAGTCTACAATCCGAGAATATGCTTCCTGTTGCTTACCCATAGATGCCATAGCCATCTGGTAAAATCTGGAGTCGAATCAGCAGGTCATTATATGTGCTTGTGAAAGTTTAATAGAACAATGACGTAGTTTATAATACATTGGATCATGTTAGATCAATTAATACAGCAAATTGCTCCTCATGATAACTTGTCTCTAACACGAGGGATTTTTCATAAACCCCAAGTCAAACAAGGCAAGAATTAGAATTTTCCTCTATAAAAAGAATATGAATGTGCCAAACTAAACTTGTGAATTTTCTGATGTTGTATCAACAAATCAAATAGCACAAAAAGGTTAGCAACAATAAGAAAAAGGACTTCCCCGGCTGCAATCTTGTGCTAGGAGAAATATTATGAGCATCAACAGTGTAAATTGCCCCCGTCTTTTGATCCTGGATCTTGATGCTTGAGGAACCTAAAGTCAAAACGAGTCATTAATGACTTTAGAATGAGTTGGAGAATACATATTTTGCATTGGTTGTTTCAAATACTTCATGAATATTACGTTCTAACTGACATAGCAGAGCACTTCTCCATAAAAGGGAAATGGTCAAATGTAAACTTTCACCAATATATCAGAATTATCGGATAAAAAATATTAGTATCCGCACATTCTGGATAAGCATGCACTTCTTGCACAAAATATTAAACTGAAAAACAGAGAATAATTCTATACAACTTACAGTTGTATGCGGTCCACCCAATGGCTTGGTTCTCAAGATCATAAAGAACTAATTTGTTTGATAGGACTAGATCTGTGACATAATTTTGAGTATGGTTAATGCAGAGATATAAAGGTATAAGAAATGACAAACCTACTATAAGAAGCAAGATATTAAATACAAGAACTAGAAAAAATATCGACATCACAATTTTATTTAGTTAACCTAAACAAAAAATTTGCTCAAAAGAAGGACACTTTTTCTGCGCTAAAAAACTTAGAAAAATATAACCATCCTTTCCATGAATTGCAAAAAAGTGTTAAAAAATTTACTTTTGACATGTTGAAGGATGTCTCAGTTACATGAAGCAGTCTAACTAAAATTAGTAGTTATAGGAGGTAAAAGAGACTTAAAGTCATTAATTGTATATGTTTGGTAGAACTTAGTTTCAGTAAGGATCTTATCAATGGCAAGGAAAGACTCGTGCATCCAAGCAATTGGGAACGTCACTAATTATTCATGTATATTTTCTAATTTTAAATGCTAAAAAATTGAACACCTATACTTTTCCAGGATAATTTGTAGGCAATGATAGTGTTCTGGAATTAAAGCCTGTAATTCCAACCTCCAAGTTCTTACCTCCCAAAAGAAACATATCTTTCCCATCTTTAGATTGCACTCCACCATTTTGCCAGCCAACACAGTAGATATTATTGCCCTGTTTGTTCAAAATACCAAGAAGAAATCATAAAATTATAACGTTGACTAAACGAATGTAGCACAATGGGAAAGAAGTGTTATGGTTCTTTAGCTTTAACAATTAGGAGTTTAGGACTAAACCGGCGTATAAGGAAATCAAGAACCAACCTCAACTGGAAACAGAATAGTAGTGATTATCGATCACGAAAACCTCACTAGAGAAACGCAGGACAAAAGTTAGGGGTGGCAACGGGTCGGGTACCCGCAGTTTTACCCTAAACCCAAACCCGACCCGATACCCGAACCCGACCCAAACCCGGGTCGGGTATTTAAACGGGTACCCGATTAAATAAAAAATAAAATATTTATTATATTATTTTAATAGAATATAGTTTAAAAATTAAAATAAAAAATAAAAAAATATTTATATAATATCTCTTTATTATTATTATTATTTTTTTAATAGTAATAAATATTTATATAATAGTTATTTTATTATTATTTATATCAAAATAATATAAAAAATATATTTATATTTATTTGAAATCGGATATCGGGTACCCGCAGGTACCCATACTCCTAAACCCGAACTCGACCCTTTTTGAAATTATTGTTTCATTTCAATCCTTGATTGTTCCAGCTATTTCTGTTATTTTGAGAACTTTTGTTAGGGGTGGCAATTCCACCCGACGGGTTCGGGTACCCGACCCGTCCCGTTTAGCACGGGTTCGGGTACCCGTTTAGCCTAGTTCCAATGAGGTTCCTAGGTAGATTGAGATCCTCACGAATCAAAGAAAATATTGTTCAGTAATGTTCCTTCAGTAACCAAACTACAGGTGTGTGTGTGTGGGGGGGGGGGGCGCATCATAGAACATAAATATTTACAGTAATATCACATGATCACCTTACTCTTTCCTAAATTTGCTGTACCAACTACCAAGCTATCAGAGTTGTTGCATTCTAAACCTTGTAGCTTTATATCATTCTATGCAGCTCCCTAAACATCTTCAGATATCATTATAGTTAATAGGTGTATCGTCGTAAGGAAATTCCGTTTGACATTATTCTCTTCCTAATCCATGTCCAGAGGGTGAACTAACTGCTCTTATACTTACTGTGCTTTAAAGCTCATTTTAGGCTGCGGCAGCGGTTACTTTTTAACCCCAAAAGCAGCAGCAAAGGTCGGTTAAAGACTGTTTTGGAGGAGCAGCAGTGCGTTTAAAGGCAGTAGTGGCAGCTGCTTTTGCTATGACCATTTGACAACCTCAAATTAGTTACTTTTAAGTCCACGGCAGCTTTCCAACGACAAAATAGCAACAAAAATAATATGTTTATATACTAAATGTATAGTATTAGCGTATAATTGTCATTAATATAAAAAACTAAGCATTAATTTAATCCTCTATTAATATTTGCATTATAATTAATTATTTCATTTATAAAAATTATATAATTATTTTATATTTAATATGTTCTCTTTAGGGGACTTCACCCTCAAGTAGACTCGTGCTTTGACACGCTAGTATTGTTGCCGCATTGTTCCTGATCAGCTTGGTCCAGTTTTAATTACTAAGTAATCTAAACTCTTAACTAAGAGTCACTCCAAACAACGAGGACAAAAAATAAGCACTTGAACTGCCTCGATAGAAATTAAGATGAGAATGACAGAAGAGTACTTTCTTCGTTTTCATAAGAGTGGAAGCATATATTTAGTAAAAGATAGCATATAACCAACAAATATATACAACTCCACTAGTAGTGAAGATATAATTGTCATATGGTTTTGTTCATAGAACTTCATACCTTACCTAATCAAAGATAAATAATGAAAAAAAGGCAAAAGCAGGGTGATAAGAAAGATTTCTTGAATAAGGAGCATCAATTCCAAGTGGTACAATAGGAAATATTGAAAAAATGCCACTGTGAATTCAAGATTTACAAAGAGGAGAGAATCAAGAGCATCATGTTAAGGAGCCACCTAGCAAGCAAATAAATTTTGAAGAAAGGACAGAACAAATAAGAACTTCAAAGTTTAAACATCAATTCATTTGAACCTTACCCCATTTTCAAAAAGATAATCATGAGGATATACACTGAGCAAAAGTGAATTCTCAAAATGAAAAACAACTAGAGGGAATCCGTCATCCACGCTGCAACAAAAATTGAAAATACATACAATTAGCTAAATAAATGCAGGATTCTTATCTAAAATTTGTCTGCTATAAGTAATAGCTCATCTATTAAAAGATTCAACTAGATAGCTCACAAGTGTAAGAAGAGGGAATAAGGTACATAGAACATTCAGTAGCCAAAGGGATTGCCACAAAACTAATCCTGTGGTAATGGGGACTTAAATAGTGAAAATTGACACTATTACATTTGAACTTTAAGGCCCATGAGGGTGGGGGATTTAACAACAAAATACAATGCAGCAAGAGTTATTGCCTCCTATTAAAGGCAATTTAATAGCTGAAGATATATGATGGGAGTTTTTTGCAATTCTTCCAGGGTTCTGGGAATAAATACATCCAACAAAGCTTTGTCTTCCAAATATCAATTTCATCCCTGCTAAGCTCATTTAGCTGCCTTAACCACATTCACATGACAGGTTGGTTTTAGAACTAAGAAATGTCTTAACTTGTAGAATCATGTACGTTGATTACGTAGCCTAAGAGATGAACATTAATAATGCTTGCACAACTAACTGCAAATGGCTAAATGGTTGGCTGCATCCTAACTACACTGGTATAGCCTCCTTAAACGCATCGGCAGGATTGCTTGAGTTTGAGAATTAAGAAGTGTCTTTAACTTGTAAAGTCATTATCTTCTGAATCTTAACAAAGAGTGGACATTTCTAATTTCTAAGAGGTTTTAAATTTTGAGATCAAACTCAAAATGATAGGATCATGTAAAAAAAGACAGGATAGTGGTTATAGAATAAAACACAAACAGAGAAGATTGCCGATAGCTCAATGATGATTCATAACTTGATTAATCTATCTTACATGATGATTCTTTACTCTGGATATGATAATTAAGAAGCATGATTTATAAGGAAAGGCAATAAATTGAACAGTAAACTAAAATTAGATTTAAAATAAAATCAAATCTACCAAGTGAAAGCAACATTTTTCAGAGACCAAGATATAAATAACTGCTCATACAATATGCTGAAAAGATGTTTTATCGACGTTCAATGTGACATGCCAGTATCAGTATCAACAATTGAAACATACAGGTAATATCATAACCGATAAGGGAGAAAGCTCAGAACTGCTATTTCTAATATCAAAATGAAATATTCTCATCAGGATATATTGAAATGTTAAAGTTATATATACTCAAGAAAATTCTAATATGATTATAGATAAATACTTGTAGAAAAACCTTTAAACTTTATAACTTTCTTAATTCTCAACGTTTTCTCTAAAAAATTGATGAGAAATCAATCAAAGCCAACAGAAAACTCTAATAGCCAGTACAGGTGGAACCGATTATCATGTAGAACAAAGTGTAAGTAGCATATGATTAGGAGATGTGCGCACCAGATGCAGTGAAAACAGGAAATGCATGCACCAAGAAATAATACAAAGTTATCGAGCAGAGATTAAAAAAAGAAAGTTGGTACAGCTGTATTCACCTAAAAATCCAGACAGTAAACTTGCCCTAAATTAAAATTTCCTGAAATTTCAGTCACAATGAATTTTAAATTGTCATAATCTTACTTTCCAGTATATTGGAAACACACGAAGTCTTGACTACTGAAGAGGTTCAAATCTGGACGACTAGAAAGTATCTACAAAAGGCAAATAAAAGGATTAACATATAAATCAAACTTCAAATAACACAAACTGAAAATTTCTCATACCGCATTCATTAGAGGCTTATAGGCACGGTCTGGTAGATAAGCTAATGTTGTACCACTATCAATGACTGTCCCTTTCTTGTCCCCATTGTCAAATAGATCGGTTGGGAGCTGTAGAAATGATCCGCCAACTTCAATTGCCTTCAGATTTACATTGTAATGTGGCCTGAAGCAAAACCCAGAACTATTAACAAACATTAAGGAAAAAAAGAAACAAGTAAAAGATTCTTAGCAAGTGGATGTATATAAGAAATTTTAGAAGTCAATAATCTTATGTTTCTGCCCATTGTGAGACTAGAGTAAGCAAAAAATTATCAAATTGATTAACTATTAGGGCAAACAGGTTCTTATTAACTGTGTATAGGAAAAGAAAGGAGATAGTCCCATCCCATGTCCCATGTGGGCTTAATGCATAGTTCTCTTCATGCATAGCTTGCTGCTAAGAATAGAAAAAGTTCCTTGGCAGGAGGCTTAGTAAATGTTCAACAAGTTGATTCTTTAAGGAAGTGAAAGGGATGTTGATTGTTTTGGATATAACAGCATCTAAAAAAGGAAAAGAAAAAAAGACCTCAATATCCTTAGTCCTTCCATGAAGCATAGGATTATTAGCAATAGGATCTCCAACATCACAACACATATTGCCATAGAATACTTGTGCAAAAAATCCAAATCATAGAGAGTACCACATCATCTCAAATGAAGTATAAACCATAGCTCTACATCTTGTTTCTTTCTTTTTCAAGTTACCATGTTTTCACCTACATATGTTCAATATCCAATAATAGACCTTTTATCATTTGTGTTGCCTATATAATTAGCATCAGCATAGGATTCTATTCCAATATGCTCATATCTTTGATAGAAATAAACCCTTTCCTGGTGCTCCTTTATATAACTAAGAAGTCTTAAAACGACTTCCCAAAAACTTTATTTTAATGATTGTATAAAAATAAATGGCTCAAAACTATAGCTGCACAGGAGATGTAAGCTCTAACTGATGGTATTTAGCATGATCACAATCATCGGAGCCATCATCACTGCAAAGCTTATTAACTCCAAGGATGGATATGTCAACATGTTTACAGTCAAGAATACCAATTTCTTCAAAGCATACTTCTTTTGAGAAATAAGAAATCCGTTAGAATTGTAAATAATTTCAAATCTAAGCAAATACCTAGGTTTTGCAATATCTTTCATAATAAACCTACTCTTTAGTTGATTTTTGACCTCTACACCCTTAGTGCTACTCCTAATGAGGAGAACATCCTCCACATAAATTGCAAGAATAACAGTTCCATTAGTGTCCTATCTAATAAAAATAAAATGATCTACTTTGCCACATTTTTAGACCAATTTGGGTAAGCACATAGGAGAACTTATCAAACCATGTTCAAGGTTTTGTTTAAGTCCATAGATAGCTTTCTTGAGTTTACATATTATTCTGCCTCAAAGCAATATACCGTGGAGGAAGCTACATATACGACTAGAGAAAATTTCTCAAAATAGTCTACTTTATAAGCTTGAGTGAAATCCTTTGTTAAAATCGTGCCTTGTACTACTAAATAGTGCCATTAGGATTATCCTGGATTGTAGACCCATCTAATGCAATAGGCCTAACAGTCTAACACCATGTGGTTTATTGAATAAGTTTTCATGTGCTCTAAGAAATTAGAGCTTTCATTTCATCATCCATAGCTTGCTTTTACTAAGGCCTACATAGAGGTGGTAATTCGAGTCATCAAGCCATCCGCAAGTCATGTTAATATAACCTGTGACTCATCTAAGTCTAACTCAAATCTAACCCATTTGTTAATTGGGTCAGTTTGACCAACCCACATAACCCATTTAATATATAAATAGATACATATACAATAATAAATAAATTTTATAGTAAAATAAATATTATATATTTGAAATATATATTTACTGTGTATTATAATTATAAACTATAATAGATAGGAAATAATGCTAGCCATATAACTGAATCCCCCTAGCCAAAAATAGGAACCTAATAACTCTTTGACCAAATGAGAAAGGTGCACCTTACCAAAGCATTTGCAAAAAATTAATTAATGTATACATTTGTGAGTGACGGGATAATATTCTTATAAATATCCAAATATGAGTTGGCCTTTAATCATAGAAAACATGAGAATATTATACTTACTAGCGTTATGGATAAGCGCAATCGTTCTCCAAGAGCATGGTATCAAGGCATGTACAATAATACATCCAAATTTAACATTAATTATTGTCCAAATTGTTCAAAATACTATCAAGGAACATGCAGTTAATGCATAAATGTTAACTATGTAATACTCTCCAACCATACAAAGTCAGAGACCACATATATTGATAGTGACAAGACATTTTGTTTCTTAGTTATTAGGACCAGTTCAATTCATCGAATTAGTCAGACTTAAAAAACTCCAAAGTGTTCACTAAAAACTTAGTTGATCAGTCTTTCCAAAACCATAATAAAAAAATGGTTCATAATTAATGCAATGCCTTCCACAAAGAGACTGCTAGGTGATCCAAGTTTTAAGTTGTTGTTGAAGGATTATTCTATTTCACTTCCAATGTACTCTAATGGTCATCCATTTTTTAAAGAATTTGGAGCTTCAAAATCAGTAGACATGATTCTGCTTCTTTAATTGTTTCACATTATTGATAAGAGGAGCATTCTTACACTAAATGCAGCAAAGAAAGTGCATAGATAGAAAAGGCATAAGAATTTGCAACAAAGAAACTTCCTTTCCTGTTCATGTTACTCAAATAGGTTCAAGCCTTCGCTTGAAATATTGAATCATGCTCTTCTTCTAAAGCATCAAATGCAGGACACTGGATTTTATATGCCATGCAACTCATTCCCATGCATCGATAACGATTTAATTATCAAAAGTTAACGAAGAAAGTGGTTTTTAAGTAATATGATCAACAACTTACCGAGCTCATTTCAAAACCACCATGGGATAAAAAGGAAAAGTTTACATTTAATATCTATAGCAAACTTACTGATTTGGCACTAGAGGTGTTGTTTTCACTTTCGGCTGTACTACATTTCCTATAGTGAAAATGCCACCTCCATTTATAGTGTCCAAGCAATGTGCAAATATCTTGCTTACTTTTCCAGCAGAAGCCAGTTGTGAGAGCATGGATGAATTTGCCTGCCCGAAACCTAGAATGCCATCAAGTGCTTCACTGGATGAACCCAAATCTCCAGATTGATAGGCACCACATCTGCATCATTATCTAATTATACCGAGAACAACTACATTGCATATCTTGATAAGAAAACATAAGTTAAATACAACTATTTAAGGATGTAAGTGTCACATCTGAGTATAATAAAATCTTCGTAAATAACAATCAAGCTACATCGGAAAACAATTTCAAAAAACTCAAAGATAAATCTAGAAGATATGCATACACCATAGACCTCCAAAATCAATTATCTGGATTTTAATTTGACGTAGGCTTTTACTATGCTACTCAACAGAGCTATGTTTACTAGAAAAGAAACAGGAAATAAAAGGAGAGGAAAAGAAAGAATTGAAATGGAACAAAGTCACAAACGAGGTTGATTGTATTAGATATTAAATAATACAAGGTGCCTCTTTAATGGCAGATAGAATACCTTATATAGAGAATGTAATAATTGAAAATATTATATTGTCTCCATACTGGTGTTGCTATAGTTATCCATCCACATATGCTAAATTCATATCTTGCATGTCTTTAGCAAATTCAAGGTAGCGATGTCAATACAATTTTGAGTTTAAGACATAAGTTACATCTGCATAGATTGTTACGGCAGGAAAGATGTTGGCTGGAAGAGAGGAGGACAAAATGACAGTTTCAATTGCTCGTAAATGGGAGCGAATGCAGGCTACACAGAGGAAGTGCAACATGTCTATGCATGCAAGAGAGAATGTATTGGCATTAGACTATTAGGCTATTAGCAATATTAACTCCAACACAAATAGGCTACACATGAAACAAAAGGGATGTTGTTTGTGAGTTGAGACAACAACATAATTTTGCAAGCAAGTGGGAAAAATATAGCTTGTTTATGCATGCAAAAGCAAGTGTTACACACACACAAAGATAGGTGCCTGTGGTACCAATTGTATTGTAGGTAGATTTGAGTGAGCAAATGTTGTTTATGAAGTCAAGCCAATTGTGGTGACATTTGAGCAAAGAAGTCATTGCCAGCATGAAGAGACACTATATGGTAACATAAGATGTTAAAGATGAAGAAGAAAGCTGGCTAACTTTGATGTCATCATAGATGAGGTAGAAGCTATGAACCAAAATTTTAGAAGAGAAGGCAATTGGAGGTGATGTAACACATGAGTACATAGAGTCGATCAACAAATGGGAGGCGTTGTAGAGGTTACTGCTGCAAATCACACTGTTACCCTAGAAAGGGTTCATAGAGTTGATTGACAAATACATGTTACGTAGGGAAGATATGAAGAATAAAGAAGTTGCATTTGTTGGTTTTCACAATCAGGAATTGTTCAGGGTTAGAGTATACCAAGTCAAAGAAACCACAATAATTGTTAGGATAATGCACGATGCCCTACTAGTAATATGGTGGTAATTTGGCGTGCTAAGGCATAGGATAATGACACGTTTTACAAGATTTGATGAGAATAGTAGTGCTGCCATAGTTATCATTCCGTATATTCTCCTTCATACCTTCTAAGACAAAAAAAGAAGAAAATTTTAAAAAAATAAATCTCCATATTTAGAAGAAAAAAATAAGAGAAAAGTATTCAAGACTTAGAGGTTTATCCTATTTTTATTTTCAAAATCAAATTGATTTTTTTTTATTTTGTTTCCCTTTCTCTAATTCTCTTCTACTAAACAAAGCCTAAGTGTAGTTAACTCAGGTAGTTAACTCAGTGCACCATGGATGAGCATCAACCAATCACAGTATGCTTGATATTTGGTCATTCTTCGAATATGGTTATTTTTGGATAAAAAGCTATCGATTCTAGAGTACCCACCATAAATGCCCATACTAGTACAAAGTCCAAATGTGTGCAGAAACACATTACATAGGTTGATACCATTTTATAGTGAAATACCTAATATAGTATGTTCCAGCGAGAAATATTTTGGTCCAAAATGACCAACAAATATGACAATCACAGTGTTCAAGCTGAATCTCGCACGTTCCATCCTTTTATTCAAATGTGATACATGTTCCTTCTATTTCTCTAAGTAAATTCCCTTTCGATGTCAATAGCTATGATATCAGCTCTATCTTTCATAAGCAGGGATAAAACGAAACATATGATATCAGCTCTATCTTTCATAAGCAGGGATAAAACGAAACAATCATATCAAGATGATTGTGGTCTTCTCTTTGATTCAACACGCCTCCATTGTAATGTTCAAGTGGAACTTCCAACTTTATCTCAAACCATGCTGCAATACTATTATTTAAACACATCATTGAGACATTTGGATCTCTTTCAAAAAATTTCCCTTTTATATACACATATTTTAAGGGGCATCATCCATTGTTTAACATAGGTTTACATCAAGTAATTAAAAATCATTCTGTATTGGGCAGTACAAACAGTTTGTATAAGTCCGAGCAGGGATTGGTACACAAAGATAGAGCAAGCAAAGAAGAAGAAGAAGGAAGAGGAAGAAAATAAGGATAAGAAGAAGAAGAAGAAGAAAGAGAAGGAGGAAAAGAAGATGGAAGAAAAGAACTAGGCGAAAGGGATGCAGATCTGCCCTTCGCCATAAGTGCAAGAAGAAGAAAAAAAAGAGAAGAAGGAAGAGAAGATCCACCACTTGCACAGTGAGCGGAAGAAGCATCCGCTTCCTCTGCCTGTCCTCTTCTTAATTTTCTTCTTTCCCCTCCTCTTCTTCTACTTCTTCTTTCTGTTTTTTTCCTCCTTTTCTACTTCTTCTTTCTATTTTTTCCTCCTTTTCCAATGCTCACTCTCGGTGCTGCCTCCTTCCACTGCCCCCACTGGTTCCATCAATTTCATTCAATACATGCATCCTGTCTTCTTCTTCCTCCAATGCTCCCACCCGATGCCACCGATTTCATTTGGTATGGACCGGTACGTACCAGTCCGAGATGGACTATACATCACATCATAGCTTAGTAGTATACCACTTCTATGAATGGATCAAAATATGTGATCTCTTCTAAAAGTAGGACCATTCTATCAAAATTTCTACTCCTTGCATACACTTCCAGCTAAAATTTAAGTAGCATTTATTGTTGCTCAAGCAGCATAATATGTCCCACTTACAGCATTGTTAACAAAAAGTTATGATATGAAAATTGCCTGCTAAAACTACAAAAGCAACACAGTGGGTAAAAATACTTCAGATAATAGCAAACAAAGCGCAAACAAAACATACATCAATAGAAAATAAATATATTTCATGAACCCCGATGATCTTCAATTTCCAATCCTTATGTACGTCTTCAAAAGTATTAGTTACCAATGAGAACATCAGTTATTAAATTGGACAGATAAGTGATATGTACCCAAATGTGACACTTGCATTGACCGGTTTTGTTTGGTGGTTGCCAGATACTTGGTTATACTGTATCGTGTCTGTCACGTAGTAACCACTAGTGGAGCTTCCATCACCATACAACACACTATATTGGCACGGGTAGTTTGCGACGCAGTCCATATTGTTCCCATAGATGGACATACAAAACTTCCCATCACACGTAACCAAGCTCCCGCTCACGGATGCTTTTGGATCATATAACGTCAACTCTATCTGCAATAAACAGATCAAAGTTAACTTCCTGTCACCAAATTATAGGTCAAAGAGAGCTCGAACCAATACAAACATCCAAAATAAAATTCACTTCTTTTTTTTCATACACCGAGATCACTCTTCCGAGGACACCGCGTGCACGAGATGCAGTTCACCCAGAGAATGTCGCTCCCAGTGTCGAGCTGCACGTAGTACTTGTGTGGCGGCGTCCCCAGCTCTATCTCCGCAAAGTACAGCCTGTAAACCCCACAGAAAAAACAGATAGCAGAGAGATCAATACACGATTCAGGTAAGAAAAAGCACAAATCAAAGAACCGGCGAGAAGGGAGAGCGAACCCGGTGGCTGTGGGGAGTCCGAGACCGCCGAGGGGGATATCGATGGCGGCGAGTATTCTACTGTGACGACGGATATCATGGGCGCGGAGATCCCCGACGGTGTGCCTGCGGTCCGCAAACTTGCTCCGCACCTTGAACACCCCGGAGCCCTCCACCGAAGGGCTCAGTATCAGTAGTCCCAGCAGCAGAACCAGATAAAGACGCAAGAATCGCAAGCAAGAAGAAGTGGAAGAGGGCCTCCACGAAGCCAGCATCGCCATGAGGGCCTTTCACCACTAAATCCTCCTACAATGCCTCTCCTGCTCAAATTCTCAGAGCGACATCATCAAATCTGGTGACAGGGCGTGCAAAATTTACAGCAGTTTTATAGGGATGAGAGGAAAGGAAATTGGGGAAAAGGAACCAATAGATCGGCCTCCGCTCTCACAGTATTTTTCTTTCTTTCTTTTTCCTTTTAATCTTTTTTGCTGAAGCAGCGGTGGCGGTAAGAAGTCTACGGAAGTCAAGAGTGAAGAAAGTGACGAATGGACAGAAGAAAACGGTTGAATTGATATCCTCACGATCTGAAACCTCATCTACGCGCCCCGAAAAGGAAAAAAAAAGTGAGAGTGTAAAAAAATATTTCTGGAAAAAAATGAAATTTAAAATAAAAAGTAAAGTTTAGGCTTACCAGCGAGTTGACAGCATATGAATTGTGAGCAACCCAACTTTTAATTATTAATTATGATTAATTAATAAAAACAAACGGACGTTAGTTTCTGACCGCGGGCGTGGCGATATCATGAGGCGTGGATTATTATCTACTTTCTCTGGTGTCGGGAAAAGCGATCTTCATTTGCCATCTCTTTACGCCGTGTTTATCGCTTCCTACCCTCTGGCGTACCCACGAATTTGCTTCTTTGATCTTTTCTCTTCCATGCAACTTTTTCTGCCAACAGACTTACGTGTCGCTGTAGCAGTGCTGGAAATGTCGAACTGTGCGTTTGGTTACGCTCTAGTCTCGTGATTGACGCTGCCGCTTAAAAAAAGAGAGGCTCGATGCGTTGACTGACCACGCAAACGCGGGATGGCCGGACATTTTGTTTGACTCGTATTACAGTCAACGCTTTTACTTCTCCTTCTCGGTGTTGGAGCAAGTTTACTTCTCATTCTCGCATTATAATTTAGATCAATGGGTCATAAATAAATCGTAGTAGCTATGACTCATGATCAAATTAAATCAATCCGAATATAAATTTATTTAATTAATTGAATTAAACTGTGTAATCTAAATATAATCAAAATATAATCGGATCAACCTAGTGACAAATCTATGACCCAAAGATATATGTGGGCAATTAATATTTAAGGGCAATATAGAAGGATTAAGCTTTTTTTAGTGAGGACAAATCAAAGTTTATATACATATAATATTATAAATAAGTATTCATGTTCACTCAATTTTAAAAATTGAGTGTGGGCATTAAAAATTGAGTGGGGGCATTTGCCCACACTCAAGTACATGTGGCTCCGCCACTAGATCAACCTAACACCATCCTGATAACCCGTTTATCATTCATATTTTAAATATAAATAATAAATTAATAAAAATTATATTAAAATTAATAAAATTTTAGGCTTATGAGTGGACCAAAATTTATGTTAAAAGATAGTTAGAAAATATTTGGGTTTATAGGCTAGCAATGAGAGTTAGATGAGCCTATATTTAAATTTTTTATATATAAATATATATTGTAATTGGGTTAAGCGGGCCAACCCGTTTACAACCCCGACATGACCCGATTATTTTCGGGTCATAAACGGTTGACTTGTTTATGATCTGAACACGATTATGACTAACCCGAACCTGCATAACTTCGTATCGAGTTGGGTTGGGTCCGTAGGTCATGTCAAATTTTGCCAGATCTAAGTATATGCCTAAAAATTTTAAGAAGAATTTAAAAATACTTAAATAAAATTATTTTTTAAAAAATATATTTATATAATCTATACACTATAAACTATCTAATTGTATTAATATTATCAAGCCTTATTTATAATAATAAATTAATAATTTTAATATGGTAACAAAATATATAGTGAATTTTTTTATCATAATATTTTTATTAATTTCTTCTTGTGCATAAATTTATCCATAATAATATTTATATCCATAATAATATCTATATTATTGGATAGCTTAAAACATATAAATTATATGAATGTATATATTCGCTTATTTACTTTTAGATTCTTCTTAAAATTTCTAACCAGTACTAAAAAAATTTTCTCCGTGTGACTCAAAAATAAGGTATATATATACAATCGAATTCGACCAATGAGTGTCTAAATTTGTACTATTCGTATTTTACTCAAACTTGATTCGAGTAGTGTTTATGCTACACATATTCATGAACCCGATTACCTATAATCCGTATCTGTTTAAAATAAATTAGACAGTAATCTCTATTTAGAATAATGTTTCAAAATAAAATATGTGTTCGTCATATATTAAATATTATTGTTTTGGTTAAATTTACTTTTTAAAATATGAATCCACATACTAAAGTCAACCATTAAATAGTAAAGTCTGACAGTCAAGTTTGGGAGTGAAGAGGTGGGACATTGGATTCACTGAAATCAAAGCACTGAAGTGATTTGTTTAACTTGCCCTATCCAGCTAGGTCAATATTAAAAGAAAAAATAAACTTTGAATTAATACTTAATACATTGATATAATATAACTAAAATTAATATGAATTAACTATGCAAATCGTAAAGTTAAGGCTATGCTCAGTTGGATAGAATTCATTATATAAAAGATAAAAAATATAATGAATCTAAATAACTTTTTATTTAGATTCATAGTATTTTTATTCTTACTTTATATTGAACAAAGCCTTATTATTATTTCACAATAATAAGTTTGTAACTCAGATTAGTTTCATATAGATTGATATGTGTTCTAATTACAATTATAATCTATTATAATATTTATATTTTTCAAATTCTTTAATTATAATTAAAATATCATAATTTTAAAATTACTTTAAATAAAAAATATAATATTTTTTTCAATATTTTTGAAAAAAACTAATATACGAGGCACTGCATAATACGGTGACCTCATCCACCGTTAAAGTAACATTTAAGTGTTTACGGATCTGTGCATAAATTCCAAGCAACAATTAACGATGGATGGGGTCATGCAGTGCCCCCTGCACAAGATTTATTCAATATTCCTTCCACTTCACACTCATGCTGTAATTGCCAACCTGGCGCCCCACCGGCAATATATTCCTTGCTTGTTCATCTCATCTTGACACGTACTCAAACGAGCACCTGTTTGCCACGTAAACTGAAACAGCACATCCCCAAATCATATTAAAACCCTTACATTACACCGCATCCACTGCGAACTGCGGTTATTCCATCAGCCCATTCCAGCTCAAACACCTCATCCTCGTGCTGGATCTCGATTCTTTCTCCTTGTAAAAATCTGGATAAAATTCCACAACGGAGCAATGAAATAGAATCAAGATGCTTCCATTTGTACTGTTACCTGCGGGTTAAGTTAAAACCCTTGTACAGGATCTCAGATCGAGTCAGAACGCTGGATCGGGCCGGTCCAGTTCGAACTGACAGCAGAGTTTAAACCCTAGCCTAACCCTAGGGTTAAAGAGAGATTTCTTCATCAACTTTTTTTCTCTCTCTCGCTGCCGAGAACGGCGTCCTGCTGCCCACAGTCCACACCACCGTTCACCATCAAATTCCCCAAAGGAATCCAGCCAAGAAACCTAGTTAAGTCCGGCGATCGGTTTCTTCGCCGGCGACTGATAAGGGCTTCGACGCCCAATCGCCATGGATCTCGCCGGCCTCTCCGTGGTCCTCCGTTCTGCGCTCAGCCAAATCCCTGAAGAGCGGAAGGCCGCGGAGGAGAGCCTTCACCAGGTAAAACCCTCTCCCCCTGCTCATTTCATTGCTGCGGGGATTTTGGTTCTTCATTGGGCTATGCTCTTCTCGTTGCGGGCTCGGTTTTGCTGTTCGGTGCTTAGAGATCGTGCTTCTCGTGTTTTTGGTTGGCATCAGCTTACTTGGCCGCTTTGTGACTGCAATTGTCACAGTATTTATCTGCTCCCGCGTCATTTCATTACTAGTGCATGTAATCCCTGAGTATTGGATCTAGTGGACTCATTGAGCTTACGGCTTTCTGGTTACTTTTGTTTCTCTTCGGAGGTTTTCCTTCTTTAATTTTTTGTTTGGTCAAGTTGTTTTTCTTCGTGTGCTGTTTTAGAGACGTTTTTTTGGGTGTCATGCTACCGCAACGACTAGACCGTACTTTCACTATTCATATTGCACTCAACATAGCTCGATGGAAGTTCCTTGTAGTTGTTGTGATATAAAACTTCTTGATATGCTTATTTGGAAAGAAAACTCTCTTTTACATTTTTGTTTTTGTCAAAATTTTCGCTTTTTCCTACATCCAACCATATTTTATTCATTTGACATTTCAAATTTTATTTACTCATACTCTAATTTACGTATTTCACAGAAAAACTCATTGTAGGGGAAGGGTTTATTAATTGATATCATTGCATATCTGCTCGTAAACTCATTTTTATCACTTTGAGCCTTGAACTTTAACACTTGTCCTATTGACCCCTAAAAGTATGCCATTTTTTTTTCTCATTTTGGCATGTCAAATTGTCCTTTAACATTATATTTACTAAATTCACTTTGCATCGCCACTATTTCACTTTTGCCCTGCCCATCCAAATAATGGATTGAAAATTAGCATTTGACCTTCATATGCCCATTTGATCTGAGATAACAATGCTAATACTTATTTTATTTAGTCAAAATTAATAATTTGTTCCTCCTTGAGGTGAAAATAAATGTGTAGTCTATTTTTTTTTAGAAATCCTCTTTTTCATCTCACGACATTAGGTAAGATTCTAATTGTCTGCAATTTTAAGACCTAATTTTGTATAAAATAAAGTTCAAGAACCCAAAGTATACAAGTGGCTTAGTTTAGAGGCCAATTTGATAAAAACAATACTTAGGGGGTCAAAATGATCAGAAACATATAATCTAGAGGCCATTATTCAATCTACTCTTGTTAATTTTTTGTATTCATGAGATAGTGATTTTCCAGTGATTTTTTCACTCATCATACTTACAATGTTATTCTTTAAACGTTATTTAAAGATTTAGACATCTAATTAATTTTAAATTTTGATTACCGTTTTAAAAAAAAGAGCAAACAAAATTTCCAGCTTTTATGGATCCTATATGGCTTTCCATATCAATCATTGAAGTAATTAAAATCCAAATAGTGACAATTACTTGTCTAGTAAGAACTCTTTGTTTGTCAAAAATTGGAACGATGAAGATACCATGATTAAGTAACATTTCATGATCGAATTGCACAGAATAAGGGATGTGTGACATGCAATCATATATCGGTTGCTGAGAATCTGCTTGCAGATCTTTTACCATAACTGATTATGCTATAGGTCCCTCAAGCATGTTTGCTAGTCTTGTTCTGATACCTCCACTGGTCAATGCTTGGGCTGGCTGGTTCCAGAATACCATTACATTACCCTATAGTTTGATACAAAAAGTAATCTTTAATGTAGCATGCGTGGCCTCTATATTGTTCTGTTTGTCACAAATGAAATCATGGTTTTTAAAATCGGTCCATCTTGCTTTAGTGTAAGACAACTGGTATTGATACACTGTGTTGGGAGGACTAGTGTTGGTATGATATAATATCCCCTGCGACATACTAATCTGAGACTGGCTCAATGTACTGATGTGGATCGAGATTATAATCCTTGCATGAAATGTTGAATGCCGGTCAACATTTTTTTAGTTGGGTGGTTTATTGAATTTTGTTACTAATTTATGCATATTAACTACGTTTTCCATCATAAAAAGAGAACACGCCTTTCCTCATCATTGCCTCATATTTTCCCATCATATGATAATAATATTTAAAATTCTCCCATGCAGTTACAGTACACACCACAACATTTGTTGAGGTTATTGCAGATTATATTTGATGATAGTGGTGATATTGCTGTACGTCAGGTAGCAAGTATTTACTTCAAAAATTTTGTGGCTAAAAACTGGTCTCCGCAGGATCCTGGTATGAATGATGAATTTCCAGTTGCAATTTGTAAACTTAATTTCTGGCTAAATTATTATTCTCTTAATGTTTCCAGGGGAATCCCCAAAAATCCTAGAGGATGATAAGAGAATAGTCCGAGATAATATTGTTGGATTTGTTGCTCAAGTTCCACCTTTGCTAAGGTCAATTGTTTATTATTTCTGGAAATTTTTTCCTAACATCTTTCTAGAGA
Source organism: Costus lasius (assembly GCA_027563935.2). NCBI lineage: Eukaryota > Viridiplantae > Streptophyta > Magnoliopsida > Zingiberales > Costaceae > Costus > Costus lasius. The sequence goes on from CM050453.2 coordinate 106,114,471, forward strand.
GTCAAATTTGTAGTTATTCTTCAAAATTCTATTTACCCATGCTCCTTTTAACATATTTTAATTTGCTTTTGAGGTTTATTTGTGTTTTTTAAAACATTTGGAATCAAGTGAACTTTGACCTTTACATTCTCATGTGTACCACAAATCTACGAAGTTTATTTGCAATTTTCCATTTTGGATACTTCTTTTTTCCTGTAAGATCTTTTATGTTTTCACAAATTTTGAGCACATAAATCATATGTTGTTTATTATGATGTATTAAAATTTGTTTTAAAAGCTATTTTTGTCTTGCAGAGCACAGCTTGGTGAATGTATAAAAACTATAATCCAAGATGATTACCCAGAACAATGGCCAAATCTTCTTCACTGGATAAAGTGCAACTTACAGTTGCAAGATCAGCAAGTATTTGCCGCTTTATTTGTGTTGAGAATTCTGTCTAGGAAATATGAGTAAGTACTATAACTCTTATTCTTTGGCTATCTTTTCATGGTTTAGTTCATTATTGTGTTTATAATCTCGGTCTTTATTGGGCGGTATGTCTGGTACAAACGAGGCCAAGATCCATTGATTCCTTGTGTTAATACACTAGATATAGGAAGATTCATGTGTCGGTACACCTAACATGTAGCATGATTTTAACCAAGGTTTTAAATATTGGTCCATATTGGTACCACAATCTATTGTTATATCAGAATGTACCAATTAGTACAAGTCGGTTCCAACACATGATACTGACGAAACTACTTGGTTTTATTAAAATACAGATATATTAAATATAAATATATATGACACTGTTCTTGTACCGATATTAGTATAAAGTCAAATAGGTGCATATTGGTCATATAGGCAGGTGGTAATGGTTGGTTTTTAATCCCATGGTTTTAAATACTGGTCATACTAGTTGGTGCTAATATATATACACATATATATAATATTGACTATGTATTGGTACTGTATATTGTCTGAGTTTGCATGTCTGACTGGTCCAAACTAATTGTACTATCTAGTATAGAGTGGTATTTTGAACACTAGTACATACCATGGTTTAACATACCAGTGACTAAAACCGGTCCAATCTCATATTAGTATAAACCGGCCGGCATCAGACCAGTATCTTAAGCTATGGTATATGCTAGCTTAAGACTAGATTGGTATACTAATGTGGATTGAGATTGTAAACCTTGGTTCTTTTTTATGGAAATGAACTATTCTACTTTTTGAGCTAATGATTACTGATTTAATCTTGATTGATGTATAGTTTAATTACATGTTGAAAGTCTGGTAGTAGGGTAATTGTTTCAGTCCTAAAGGCCAGCGGTTGCTGTTATATTTAAGCACTCCGTCAAAACTGAGTTAAATATATCATGTCCCGGGCAGTTTGTGAATATTCTGCCTATACAAAATTAACAAGAATCAAGATAGTAAGACAAGCCATAGTACTTGGAGCATATATAGGATTTGGATTATTTCCTTGAAAGTAAGGTTCTCTTTTCTAGCTAGCGAATTGGGTGACTTCTTCTCTTTCCCTTTTCTAGTTTTTATATTTCTTCAGTATAAAGTATTGCTGTGAATTGTTTTTGAATTCTCTTATTTGTACTCATGCGAAAGCTATTTTTTGTACATTGCTATTAACACACTGTTTAACCGGTGCAATTCTCCAATCAGAATGTGTATATATTTTGTCATTTTTATTGACAATTTCAACCACATTGATTAAGAGAACACAAAGGCATGAGAGAATTTGTTGGATATTTATTGTCAAGTACACCACTTGGTCTCGCTTCTTTGAGGCATGGTGAATATATGTTTTTGAATTCTGAGACTACTTTCCATTGAAGCTGTCACTGAATATAGTATCCCAAATTTCATCTTATTCTCAAATGGGCACCCCAAAGATTTGAATGAGCACGACTAGTTGCTTCCGGTTGATTGTTTGTGAGAACTCAAAGGTGAAAAATATTTTCATTGATCCTTACTTCTCACCCTTGACAACATGAAAAGGAGTGTCAAAGATTTCAGTTCTTATCTGAACTGGCCAAAGCTTTACTAGGGTGGGCTAAGAGCTGGTTTAACACAAACTTTACCCTCTTGAGTCTTCAAATGTTCTTACGGATTGCCTCATGGATTTCTTCTAGAGGAGATCCATGTGTAGTGTGAGCAGTTGTAGACTATTTAACACACTTTTATCTACATCTAGTCAGCGTACTATTAACACCTGATTGACACAAAGCTTGGTGGGTAAATTTGCCAATTACCACCAACACCTGATTGGAGCTAAGCTTAGTGGGTAAATATTGTGAATTTTTAATTTGGTATAGTAGTTCTGTAGTTTACCGGACCTCGTAGACCAAACACCATCTACTCTAATAGTCCTAAGTTGATTGAAATTTTGTAGATTCAACCAAGATTTAAAATAGTGATGCCTGGAGGTACCATCGGATTTTGGTTCCTAGATTCAACAACTAAACATAGTGAATGATTACCAAGGGGGAATCTTTTCAAAAGGATCAGTGGATATTCCTTATGAAATGCCAAAACTTTGCAGCATTGGGTAGCCAATTCATTACTACTCATAGTCCTGATAGAGTCAAAATTTGGGTATGCTTTTACATGGAGTACATTAGTCACACCACGAACAATTTGCTTGAAGGTTAGCAACAAGGTTGTTTGTATCAAGATCCTACCTAGGAACATAGAGGCTCTCGGTATGGTTGAAATGTAGGGTAGGATCTAGGGCTGGCAAGAAAGCCGACCCGACCCGAAGTCAACAAGGAAAACCTGAGTTGACTGGGTCTTGGGTCGGGTTTAGGTAAAACCTGATTGGGTAAAGTCTTTACTTAGTCGGTGTCGGGTATGGGAATTTAGGTACCCATTTTGAACCCGACCCCAAACCCGCTTCGATTATTAAAATGTCAAATTTACCCCCTTTACTAAATTTATAATAGTTTGATGCTTTGTTAATTATTTTCATTATTTATGTAGAAATAATTATGTAGTTTATGTAAAATATTTTTTACTTATATATTATATATATGCAATGAAAATTAATTTTAAATATATTGTTTACAACATATACTTATTTTTTAGGCCAGTAGAGTGGTTCCAACTGATGCTCCCTGAATAATAGAGACGGACTGTTTGTCGACAGCTCACTAGTGTAGCATCCTACACTCAATCAACCCATTGCATTGAAGCGCTCATCGGGTTGATAACATATCCGAGACCTTAAGCCCTAGATTCATTGACTCTCTTGGTCTGGCACTGATACCCTAGTCGACTAGGCCCCACATGGAGACGATTATACAACGTCTCATAATATAACACAGTAATCCGAGGTGCACTGAAATGTCTATCGCTAGACACCCAGCCCTCACTATATGTATACATATCAACATAACAACGACTGACTAGCATGTAATATCAAGTACACATACCATGTTACATACAAGTATATCATGTCAACAGGATAAAAATTGAGCAGAAATAAGAGTGACAATGGGTCGGGTACCCACCTTGCCACATAAAACCCAAATCTGACCCGATTAGAAAAATCCGCTACCCAAACCTGACCTAAACGCGGGTTAGGGTACCCTATTTATAACCCGAACTCGGGTCGAGTATTTAAATGGGTACTCACGGGTACCCGATTAAATAAAATATAAAATATTTATTATTTATATTTTATAAATATAATTTTAAAAATTAAAATTATTTATATAATAATTATTTATTTTTATTTTAATATTTTTACTAAAAATAAATATTTATATAATAGTTATTTTATTATTATTTATATTTTACTAATGAAAAATATATATTTATTATTGAAATCGGGTATCCGGCACTGGGTACCCACATCCCTAAACCCGAACCCGACCTGAACCCGATTAAAATCCGACCCATCAAACTCGAACCCATCCCATTTAGGTAAACGGGTGCCCACTCGGTGTAAACGGGTCAAGTTGGGTCGGATACTCGAATCCGACGGGTCAAATTGCCAACCCTAAGCATCCTGAGACATGCACCGGATCAAAGAAAGCAAGGTAGGATCCCTACCCCAGACCCGCAACTCTGTGATAGAGCGGTCGTCGAAGCGATCATCGGGTTGATAACACATTCGAGACCTCAAGCCGTAGATTGACTGGCTCTCTCAGTTTGGCATTGGTTCCCCATCTGTTGACCTGGCCCCATATGGAGACGATCACAACGTCTCATAATATAACACGCAGTAATTCGAGGTACACTAAAATGTTAATCGCTAGACACCCGGCCCTCATTATATGTATATATATCAACATAATAGTGACTGACTAACATGCAATACTAAGTATACATATCATGTCAACAGGATAAAGACTGGGCAGAAAGGACAGAATAATGATCAACAGAATTGAACTTCAATAAGGAGGTGCTGCTAACTACACATGCGGTTGGCACCGTATCGAAGAAAGTAAGGTATGATCCCTACCTCAAACAGTACATGTATAAATCAACAACCAACCGGAAGTCACATGAATCAGTCAACAGGTCCTAGGCAGATTAATTATTGTGTATGTCCACATATATTATGTTAAACCATTTAAAGATTATTACTTAATTTACATTAATCCAGCTCACTAATTCGTTCCATCTAGATCAAAGTCATTTAACAGTTATTCATTTAATATGTACATCAGGGTTCATTTGCATGCGTTCATATAAACGTACTAAATAGGATTTGGGTACTAATATAGTCCACAACCACGCGCGGATGCAAATACCATAAGGTCTTTGGAATACCAAAGAACCGCCCTAAACACGCATATCGAGGTGTCAGCGCTAGAAGGGGAGAAGGAAATGTCATCGGCGTTAAGGAATCGTCACTAACGCCGGAAGGGAAAGAGTCGTCGACACAGGGAGGAAACTCGCTTAGAGTTCGCATTCGACGCCCAGTGAAACTCGAGAGCAAAGGGAAACGGCGATGCCGAAACTGTTGCTGAGGTTAGGGCTTCGTCGCACCACCACTGGATCTCATTGAAGCTCATCGGAGCACGTCGAGTGCGAGTGGTAGATGTGAACGAAGGAGAAGAAGAGGCGTTCGTTCGTTCGGCAAGGAGATGCACGGCTGGGGAGAAATTAAAAGGAAGAAGCGGCTAATTCACGGGTGGATAGGGGAATTGGGTCGGGTGACTACACAGTAGCAGAGAGGAGATGGATAAGACAACATCGTCTCATCAAATCTAGATTAATAAATATTATATTTTATTTATTTTTGTCCATTTGTGTCACAGACGTAACATTTTTCCCACCTAAAAAGAATTTGGCCCACTAAATTCAAACATATAGATAACATTAATCAACATGATTACAAAAGTGATGATACAACAGTCACTCATCTAGATCTGGATATTTTTTCGCAAACTTATCCTTTCGCTCAACAAGTCGCCTCACTTTCAGGATGACGTTTTTATTTGACTTTGATCAGTTGGATAACCTTGTTCCTTAATCGATGTTCTTTCCATTATAAGATTTCTATAGGCATTTTCAACTACATAGCATCTTGCCTAATTGGAACACCACCCTGAGTCAATACATTGATGGATCCACAACATATTTCCTCAACATGGACACATGAAACACTTTATGAATGTATGAGTACATCAGGGTTAACGCTAACTGATATGCGACAAGTCCTATCCTCTCTAGTATTTCAGTATTTCGAAAGGACTAATGTACCGCGGAGCTAACTTACTGGTATACCTGAACCTAGCTACACCCTTTTTCAGAGAAGCACATGTTCGCCGACCTCGAACTTGAGAGGACATTTTTGTCGGCTTTTGGCAACTAATAGTCTCTATCGGATGAGTTGGACTCTCTCCGCATTGTATTCTAACATAAACATGGCTTTCGCTTACTTCGTTGCATAACACAGGGATCTACACCTTCTATCGTACAAGGCTTTGAAAGGTGCCAACTGAATAGCAGAGTGATAACTGTTATATGCAAATTCCACTAAGTGTAGGTGGCATTCTCAACCATCCGTAATGTCTAAGACTCAAGCTTGATGCATATCCTCTAGCATCTAAATAGTGCACTTGGATTGTCCGTCAGTCTGCGGGGGATAAGCAGTGCTGAAATAGAGTTCATTTCCTAATGCCTTTTGCAAACTACCTCAGAAACGGGACATAGATCGTGTGTCTCTGTCAGAAATAATATTGGCTGGAACCCCATGCAATCTTACAATATCACTGCAATGCAATCTCACCAGTTTATTTATTGAATACGGCTTATTGGTATAAAGTGGGCGAACTTGGTCAATCTATCCACAATTACCCAGATCGGGTCATGGCTAGTATGTGACCTCGGAAGATCCGTCACAAAATCCATGGTAACGTGTTCCTATTTTCATTTAGGGATTGGAATATTTTATAAGGGTCTAGGTGGCTTCTTGTGTTCAATTTTCACCTGCCGGCATATCAAACAACAGATAACGCCCGACATAATATGCCACGTCTCTTTTCATACTTTCCCACCAGTAGGATTTTTTTAGATCCCTATATATTTTTAAGGCACCAGGGTGTACTGTGAATTTCGATTTATCCGCCCTTTCCATTAGCTCTTCTTTAATTGTGTCAGGTATACACAAACGGTCTTAACATCTTATCACATTCTCTACATCTTGGGTAAATTATTGTCTCTTACCCTTTGTAATAATAGACTGCAAGTGCCAATCATTTGGTTGTACTTCAATAATTTTTTGTACAACAGGAGACTATGCCATCATTATTACCAGACATCCATGTTTGATAGGGCACACAATCTCAACTCCTAAGTCTTTCACTTATCTTGCCAATTCAGTCGGTGCTACTCTTAGGTGCGTTAACACCCGTGCAGTTTTTCTACTAAAGGCATTTGCTATAACATTGGCTTTTTCGGGTGGTAGTTGATCGTACAATCACAGTCTTTAAGAAATTTCACCCATCTACGCCGTCTAATATTTAATTCCTCATGTGAAAACAAATATTTCAGACTTTAATGATCCATAAAATTTTTAAATGTTACTCTATATGGATAACGTCGCTAAATCCTAAGAGCGAATACCATAGCAGCCAATTCCAAGTCATGCATCGGATAGTTCTTTTCATGCTCTTTGAGTTGATGCGAGACATATGCAATAACTTTGTCGTATTGCATTAATACAACACCTAATCCTTGTAAGGATGCGTCAGTATAAATTGTATATCCTTCGTTACTTGTCGGGAGCACAAGTATCGGCACATTGACAAGTCTCCTTTTTAATTTCATAAAATTATTCTCACAGCTGTTGTCCCAGAAAAAGTTAACTTCTTTCTTCGTCAAATCAGTACCAGCAATTTTAGAAAAGCCCTTTACAAACTTTCGATAACATTCGTCTAATCTTAGGAAACTCCGAACCTTTGACACGGTCTTCCGACTTGCCTATTCAACAATAGCCCTAATCTTTTCAGGGTCTACATCAACGCTTTCACCAGAAATCACATGATCTTGAAATGTGATTTCATTCAGCCAAAAAGCACATTTGTATTTGGCATATAACTGCCTATTTCTCAGAGTTTCTAGCACAAGCCGAATATGTCTATTGTGTTCAGCTCTGCTACGAGAATAGACTAATATATCATCAATAAAAACTACTATAACTCGGTCTAGATAGTTTATGAACACCCAGTCCATTATATCCATAAAAGCTGTGGGTGCATTTGTTAGACTAAAGGGCATCACAAGAAACTTATAGTGCCTATAACGTGTCCAAAAAGCAGTCTTCGGCATGTCTTCACCATGGAATGATAGCCAGATCTCAAATCAATCTTTGAATACACACGAGTACCCTTGAGTTGATCGAATAAATCATCAATCCTTGGTAATGGGTACTTATTATTGATGGTAACCGCATTCAACTATCTGTAATCAACAGAGTCGAAACAAACTATTCTTCTTCTTCACGAAAAGGACAGGAGCGCCCTAGGGAGATGCACTGGGTCTGATAAACTCTTTATCAAGTAGCTCATGTAATTATATATTTAACTTTAGAGATAGGTGTTGTACTATGTTAGAGTTCAATAGTAAAGTTAGCCTCTCTGCCCAGCGGTAATCCATGCAATTCTTCAGGAAACACATCAGGAAATTTTCTAACAATTGACACACGTTTAATAGGGATTGTAGATTGATCTCGTATGTCAACAATATATAGATACCCTTAACATCCACCGTTGATTAGCTTTCTTGCTTGAGGTGCAGAGATCATAGGGGTAATCTGACCGGATACTCTAGTAAATGTATGCATGGCCGACCCATGAAGTCCGAACATCACCATGTAATTGTAGCATACTACTACACGGTTACTAGATAGCCAGTTCATACCAAGTACAATATCGAAATCTAAGAACTCCAGTAACATCAGATCTGAATAGATAACCAATCCATGAAGCGAGTGAGTAGGAAACAAATGAGTGCGAGCTACCAGTATCAATACTAAACAAGCAGGAACATCATAAATAGAAATGATACCTCGTAGCACGGAATCAGTCATGCACTGTGCATCCTTCATAAAGCATATATCTGGCTAGTCATGGGGACTTGCGATTGTCTATGCCCAAGACGGTGATATATACCCACGGCGAGGAGGTCGGGGCTATCCTTGTGTAGAAAATGGTGCAGACCTCTGTGAATTTGGAGCAATTTGAGGCTGCTTCCCCTTACATGGGCGGTCCTTCTTGTATTGTCCTATCTCATGATAATAATGACACTGCACATATAGGAGTGGGCAATCTTGGGAAATGTGGCCGATCTCCTCTCACTGATAACAAGTTCTAGGGTTAGATGACGACTCAATACTTGGCGGTGGTGATTGAATAGATTTCATTAACATGGACCTTGGGGCTCATGATTGTTGACCTGGCTGAATTGAGCGAGAATCAGATCTCTATATTGGTGGGCTCCTGCCGGCAAAAAACCCAGACTTCTTAGAATGGCTCGGAGCTGGCGCCTTGCCTTTGCAGTGCTTCTGATTAATAGCAGTCTCACACTTCTCAAATCTACGGGCCATAGCAACCACGGCTTGAAAATCCTCTGGCGCTGCTGGGTTAGTTCCTCTCTAGAAATTCTATTGATCAAAAGTGCTGCAAAGGCTAGGCGCCAGCTTTGAGCCATTCTAGAGAGTTTGGGTTTTCTGCCAGTAGGAGCCCACTGATGTAGAGATCTGATTTTCGCTCGATTTAGCTAGGTCAAAAATCATGGGCTCCAGGAACCATGCCAATGAGAACTATTCAGTCGCCACCGCCGAGTATTGGGTCGTCACTTGATCTTAGAACTTGTTATCAGTGTGGGGAGATCGGCTACATTTCTTGAGATTGCCCACTCCAGTATGTGCAGTGCCATTATTGCCACGAGATGGACATTATAAGGATTGCCCACGTAAGGGGAAGCAATCTCAAATTGCTCCAGGTTCATATAGATTTGCACCATTTTCTACACGAGAACAGTCTCGACCTCCTCATCGTGGGTATATATCACCGCCTCCCCAATGTAGACAACCGTAAGCTCCCACGACTGGCCAGACATATGCTTTATTTGAGTAGCATGCATAGTGTGTAATTGATTCCGTACTGCTAGGTATCATTTCTGTTTATGATGTTCCTGCTTATTTACTAATTGATACTGGTAGTTCGCACTCGTTTGTTTCCTATGCATTCGTGAAGAAATTGGAGTTAGAATCTACCTTATCTTCGCATGATATGACGGTATATATATCGTTTGATGGTACATTACAATCGTACTTGGAGGTTCAAGAGTGCCCTCTGCATTTTGATGGATTGATCATCTACTCAGGATATGATATTACTGGAGTTCTCAGATTTCGAAATTATACTTGGCTACTTATATATTTACCAGAGTATCCGGTCAAATTGCCCCTATGATCTCTGCACTCCAAGTAAGAAGGCTAATCAACAGTGGATGTCAAGAGTATCTGATGTCTGTTGTTGACCTGGGAGATCAGTTTCCAATCTGTAATGAACGTGTGCCAATTGTCAAGAAATTCCCTAATGTGTTTCCTAAAGAATTGTCTGGATTACCGCCGGGTAGCGAGGTTGACTTTACTATTAAACTCCAATCGGGTACAACGCTTATCTCTAAAGCTCTATATAGGATGGCGCCATGTGAACTGGAGGAGTTAAAAGTACAATTATAGGAGCTACTTAATAAAGGGTTTATCTGGGCATCTCTCTAGTGTGCTCCTGTCTTGTTCGTGAAGAAGGATGGTTTGTTTCGTGAAGAAATGAGAACACATTATCATGGATTTTGTGACGGATCTTCTGAGGTTGCGTACTAGCCATGACTCGATCTGGGTAATCGTGGATAGATTGACCAAGTTTGCCCATTTTATACCTATAAGGAAGATGTATTCGTTGGATAAACTGGCGAGGTTGCATTGCAATGAGATTGTACGATTGCACGGGGTTCTTGCTAGTATTATTTCTGATAGAAACCCACGATATAGGTCTCGTTTCTGGGGTATTTTGCAGATGACGTTGGGAACTAAACTCCGTTTTAGCATTGCTTATCACCCGCAGAGTAACAGACAATTCGAGCGAACTATTCAGATGCAAGAGGATATGTGCTGAACTTGCGTCTTAGACTTTACGGATGGTTGAGAATGCCACTTACGCCTAGTGGAATTTGCATATAACAACAATTATCACTCTGCTATTCGGTTGACACCTTTCGAACCCTTGTACGGTAGAAGATACAGATCCCCTGTGTTGTGGGACGAAGTAGGTGAAAGCTGTGTTTTGGGTCCGGCTATATGGGAATACGATGCTGAGAGAGTCCAACTCATCAGACAGGGACTATTAGCTGCCCAAAACCGACAAAAGAGATATGCGGATAAGAGAAGACGTCCTCTCGAGTTCAAGGTCGGCGATCATGTGTTTTTCTGGGTTTCTCGAAAAAAAGGGTGCAGCTAGATTCGGGTATACCGGTAAGTTAGCTCTGAGGTACATTGGGTTTTTTTCATACATTGGAAAGGATTGGATCTGTTGCCTACCGGTTCGCACTACCGCCGATGTATTCGCACGCCCATAAAGTATTTCATATGTCTATGCTACGAAAGTACATCGTGGATTATTCGCATGTGTTGACGCAGGGTGCTGTCTCACTTAGGCAAGATGCCACATACTTGAAAATGCTTGTTGAGATTTTGGATCGGAAAGAACATTGATTGAGGAACAAGATTGTCCGATTGGTCAAAGTCAAGTGGAGCCATCATCCTGAAGGCGAGGCGACTTGGGAACGAGAGGATGAGTTGGCGAGGAAATATTCGAGTCTATTTCTGGAGAGAGCATTCCAATGAGTGATTGTTGTACGAGTGTTATTGTAATCCTGTTTAACTATTGTTAATAATATCTGAATTTGGTGCGCTAATTCATTTTAAGGTGGGGAGAATGTTACATCTGTGACGAATATAGAGAAAAGAAAAAAAAATTTAACATAAGATAATGTTAAATAATTAGGTGACGTGACTTATGGGATATCACGTTGCACGCATGATGGAATTCCATCCTCCTGTCGCCCGTGATCAGCTGCTTCCTTCTTTATTTCTTCTTCCAGCTCCGCACAGCTTCGTTCACTTGTTCTTCGATCGCCGAACGAACAAGCGAACGAAGCTTCTTTGCTTTCATCTGCGCTCGCTCCTTGCTCTTGCTTCCTCCCTCATCTCCATTTTTTGCTCGCATCTACGGGGTCCGACGAACAACGGTGAGACCCGGTGGTGGTGCGACGAAGCCCTAACCCCAGCAACAGTTTTGGCGCCTTCCTTTTCCTCTTCGCGACTTCGCTAGGCATTGAATATAGACTCTTCTTTCGGTGTCAGCGATGTCTCCTTCCAGCGCTAATGACGTCTAGCAGCTCAGATCCGTAGCCTTCCTTGCCATTTTGTCCAAGACGAGGGTTGAGCGAACAATGCGCCATGCAGTAGCATTTCCGACAGTGCTGCTTTCTTGGCGACTTGTTGTCGCGGAGAGTTTCCCTTGCTTCTGGTGTACTCACGAAACTCAGGGCATTACTATTCCAATGGCGGCGCTACTATTCTAGTGAACTTCGAAATCCGAACTGATGCTTCGGTTCATGTGCGTGAGGCTGATTCTTTTGGCTTTTTGAAGATTATGTGGTATTTACGTTCGCACGTGGCTGTGGACTAGGGTAGTACCTGAACCCTACTTAGTACGTTTATACTATCACATGCAAACGGGCCTAATGTAGGTTTTATACGAATAATTGGTAAATGACTTAGATTTGGATAGAACAACCTAGTGACTTGGATTAATGTAAATTAAGTAATAATCTTAAAATGGATTAATATAATATATGGGGACTTACACGATAATTAATTTGCCTAGGACTTGTTAATTAATTGACTTGACTTTTGGTTAGATTTTGATTTATACGTTTATCATTTATCATTCGAGGTAGGGATCCTACTTTGCTTTCTTTGATATGTTGCCAACCACATGAGTAGTTAGTGGCATCTCCTTATTGCTGTTTAATTCTGTTGATTACTATTTTGTTCTTTCTGTTCGGTTTTTATCCTATTGACATAATATGCTTGTATGTAATATGGTATGTGTTTTAGTGTACCTCGGATTACTACGTGTTATATTATGGGACGCTGTGTGATCGTCTCCATATGGGGTTTGGTCGACAGATGTGGTTCTAGTGCCAAATTGAGAGAGCCAGTGGATCTAGGGCTTGAGGTCTCGAATGTGTTATCGACCTGATGAGCACTTCGACGTGATGGGTTGATCGAGTGTAGGACGCTACACTAGTGGGTTTTCGACGGACAGTCGTCTCTATTGTTCGAGGAGTCATCAATAGGGACCAAGGTTTCTAATACCGGTCCGGCGACTCGGTCCGGTGAGCCATCGGACTGGTACAGTATCGGTACAAACAAACAGTTCCGAGCGGTAGCAGCGGGCGTTGAGCAGAAGCGGGCATTGCAGCAGGCGTTGGAAGCTTTGATTGAAGCTTTTGCTATTGGCCCGCCGGACCGATACAGTACCGGTACAAACAGGCGGTTCTGAGCGGTAGCAGCCGGCGTTGAGCGGAAGCGGGCATTGCAGCGGGCGTTGGAAGCTTCGATTGAAGCTTCTGCTGTTGGCCCCGGAAGCTTCGATTGAAGCTTCTAGGATTGAAGCTTCTGGTGCTCACTGCCAACGCCTGCCGCTCACCCTTCACTGCAAGTCCGCCCTAAACCGTGTTCGCTGGCCGTGTCGAGACCGGACGGTGAGCGGACCGGTACCGTACCGAACTTACTGTCCGGCACGGAACAGTTTTTTGAACACTGATTGGGACTACTCTATCACAGAGTTGCGGCTCTCGGACTATGCTTTATCAGCTCCAGGATTTTATTGTGCTGACACTTATGTTGATGTGTATTTTAGACTGATTATACTCTATATGGTATAGAGTTATTTCTATTTTACGGAAAATGCTGTACATTGATCATGCACCATAAATCTTGCTAATCCCTACATAGCCTCCGGAGTTAGGCTAACTCCCATTATCTTGCCTCCAGGTTCAGGCACAGCTCCATCTAGAGCGTGATAGTTAGGTACCATCAATCTGAGTGGGTTTGAGCTGCATGTGTATCAGTTGTGTTTGTATTATGTATCTGTTATTGAGGGATTTGTTGACCGGCGCAGTGTTGTATTATGGATATTGTGGCCGGGTTCGTCTAATGTTTATGTATATTATATTTGTTTTGTACTTTCTTGGGATTCGTATTGACTTTTCAGATACGGATTGTCGCGTCTTGAGGCTGGGGTTCTTGGCATAGGCCTCAGGTGGCTCTTGGGGCGTAATAATTAGTGGTAGCAGAGGAGTAAGATCAAGCCTAAGGATTGGGCTTTAGTTTGAGTATAGGATTAGACTTAGGGACTTAGGATGAAACTTTAGGATTTAAGATGTGCGTTTGTGTTAAGAGTACTGGATTATGATAACTAATAATTTTCTAATAATTATGATAATTTGTTATTGTGTTAGGAATGACACCTAAACAAGAGGGTTTTCGATTGGGATGAATGACTGGTCTAGCTCACGATGCGATGAGTTTACCTCTTAGCTAGATATGGAGAGGTTCTGGATCTGGTGGAGATAGAAAGGAAGAACCTTCCGTGGCAGCTCCACATGACCAGGAGGACGAAGTGAGTGAAGTTGGGAGTAGAAAACATGCTCCATAACCCCTTGTCCAAGAACCACCACGACATAGATTTGGGGTTGACATGCTCTAGCTACTAGGTGTTAGGCCTCGGTACTACCAGGCCATTGGGCCATGGAAGAATGGGTTGGGCGATAGCCCAAACCCAAGCCCGCTCAGCACGCGTAAGCACGGAAGCCGTCAGCAGGAGGAATTGGAGCGGTCAACGCGGGATTTTGATTCGCTCACAGCGTCGTCGTCATCCCCGCATGCGTTGGACGCGGATGCGGGTAAAGCTTCGGACAAAGAAATTGGAGACGACGCGACGAGGTCGGCATCAGCATCTTCTTCGCGAAGCTCAGGCGTGAGCTCGCCGAAGGAATCGGGCGGCGGGATCCCCTAATCGTGGACGCGGTCGCAGACGCGGGCTCGGAAGCGGTGGCATTTCCTTTAAGAGTCACGACGGGCGACGAGGATGAGGGAGAGAGAGCTTGGGGAGGAGAGCGCGACGACGACGGCGTCGATTGAGAGCGAGAGCTGTAAGGGAAACTTGAGAGAACTGTAGCCGGCGATAGGAGCCATCGACGAGGGAGGGAAGAGGGTGTCAGTCAAGGAAGAGAAGTTCCTGTAAACTTATCCGGAGAATAACAAGGATTTTCTCTTCGATCTTCTTTCCCTGCTTCCGGTTTGTGTTAACGCTTCCAGCAGGTTTTCCGGGCGGCTGCCTGACAGCGATGGGTGGCTAGGACGAAGTGCAGGCGGTGCGGCGTCCTTTCCTTGCCAGATCCGGCAATGGGCACGACGGCGGATGAAACACAGGCGGCGTTCGTAAGTCGCTGCGTGTGAAGAGGACGAAGACACGTAAAGGGAACGCACACATCATGAGGCAAAAGTCAATGGGTTAATGCTGATTTCACGAGATTCGGCAGCGGCAGAAATCGATTTCGCGGCTGACGTAAGTTGACGCCAGCAATCACGAAACCGGCGAGCGGCGGAGTTTCGATTTGGGGCTGACGTCATGTTGACGTCAGCATCCGAATAATTCGAGCAGCAGTTGACGGGTCAAAAATCAATTTTGATCGGAGGAGGTAAATCTCGATTTCAGAATTAGGGTTAGGGTTTTCCGATTGATCTTCCGATTTGGGGAGAAATTTTGGACATCAGTTAGGGTTTCCAAATTGGGGGTGAAATTATGCCTGGAAATCTTAGGGTTTCACGCCGGTCTAGTGTTCCGCCGGAGGACTTTAGGCCAGGGCGTGACAGTAGATACACGTTTTACGACCATGAGAGTACAAAGGTTTAGGGTCTTTTCTAGAACTGGACCCTTGGGAAGAGACGCGAAGGTTAAGGAGTGTGACAGACACTCTGAATTTGTTGCAATGCCCTACTGAGCAGAGAGTTACACTTGCGGTATATTTCCTTGCTGATGAAGCAAAGGATTGGTTCGATGGGTTGGAGCAAGCTTGGGGAGAGATCAAATTTGACTGGGACGTTTTCCATCAGGCGATTCGTACATAGTACTTCCCAGTTCCCACAGACCTTCCGTGAAATGCTATGGCACATATTTGTGACACTAGAGCAGCATAGTCGTTCAGTGGACCAGTTTATCTTACCGAATTTCAGAGGCAACTTATAAATTAAGATCCAATCGGAAGTCAGGTGAATCAGTCAACAGGTCTTAGGTAGATTAATCATCGTGTAAGTCCATATATATTATGTTAATCCATTTTAAGATTATTACTTAATTTATATTAATCTAAGTAACTAAGTCGTTCCATCCAGATCTAAGTCATTTAACAGTTATTCGTTTAATACGACATCAGTGTTCGTTTGTATGCATTCGTATAAACATACTAAGTAGGGTTTGGGTACTAACCTAGTCTACGGCCACGTGCGAATGTAAATACCACAGAGTCTTTAAAAAATCAAAAGAACCAGCCTCACGCATATGAACCGAAGTGTTGGTTCAGATTTCGAAGTTCGCCGGAACAGTGGCGCCGCTGCCAGAACAGTAACACTTGAGTTTCGTGAGTACATCGAAGGCAAGGGAAAAGTCTCTGCGACTTGTTGAAGTTGCGAAGAAAGCAGCGCCGTTGGAAATGCTGCTACACACCCTCATCGTCGGACGAAATAGCGATGAAGGCTGCGGATCTGAGCTGATAGACATCGTCGGCGCTGGAAGGAGACGTCGCTGACACCGAAAGAAGAGTCCTCATTTAATGCCGAGTGAAGTCGCAAACGGAGGGAAAGGGTGGCGCCGGGATTGTTGCTGGGTTTAGGGCTTTGTTGCATCACCACCGGGTCTCGCTAGTGTCCGACACGCGTGCATAGTAACATCCCATTAGCCATGTCATCCAATTATTTAACATTATCTTATTTTAAATTTTTTTTCTTTTGTCTGTATTCATCACGGACGGAGCACTATACAAGGATTAATGGTCTGGGTGATACCACAGTACCATGTGTTGGTACACAACCGTGTCAGTCCAAAACAAATAGTAGTACACTAGTATTAAAACCTTGGCTCAATGTTAGGTATCACTCTAACTCTTTCTTTGGAGAAGATTTACTTTTTCTTATTCTATGTAAATATCTGAATGAAAGAGGAACTATTCCTTGTTAGGTCAGAGGTAAGTATCTGATTACTGTAGTTAAATCTGATTAACAGCTTTTGTGAATTACCTATATAGGCTATATTATTAAATTACATGAATTTTAAGTAATATCTCAAAATTTTTTCATTAATATCTTAGAATTCCATGCTTTGTTTCTGAATTTTTACATTAATATGAAGACTTCATCTTTGAACCAACATTTTGTCTGATTCACGACTCATTTTATATGCCATCTATTTACTGCTATGTGTACTATTTTGTTAACCCTAAACAGGTGTTCCAGGCTCCATACTATGATTTGTGGGCCACTGAAAATTTTAATGTTATGTTGCTGGAAAATCAAGTTAAAATGCTGTTTACAGTCCAGAATTCTAAACTGTGGCAAGGATTTTTTTTCTTAAGCTCGCCTTTAGGTTGACTATTTGTTTCCTGTCGTTTGAAGGTTCAAGTCTGATGAAGAGCGAACGCCACTGCATCTCATTGTTAAGGAGACATTTCCTATCCTGTTGAACATATTTAACATGCTTGTGCGGATTGTTAATCCGTTGATTGAAGTAGCTGAACTAATGAAGCTTATATGCAAAATATTCTGGTCATCCATTTATGTATGTTCTTCCAACAAGCTTAGATTCTTTTGTTTAGATCTAATAGAATTTTGAACCATACATTTATTCTTCGGTTTGTCATGCCTTTGCAGTTAGAGATCCCACAACAATTACTTGATCCCAATAACTTTGGTGCATGGATGGCCTTATTTTTGAATTTATTGGAGAGACCTGTTCCTTTGGAAGGTCAACCAACTGATCCTGAGCACAGGAAAGCTTGGGGATGGTGGAAAGTTAAGAAGTGGACCATTCATATCCTAAATCGTTTATATACCAGGTTAGAATTTTTGTCAAGGTTTAGAAAACCACCGAACAGGTGTAACGGTTGGTACCGATTGATTTAATGATATATATAATATCTATATACCAGTACCGACTATATACCGATGCTAGTACATAGTTGGACAACCACCTGATTTGGAATGGTTTCTTATACCTTGGTTGTATCATCCTCTGCTAATTTACTTTGATAATTGTATGAAGGTTTGGGGATCTCAAACTTCAGAAGCCAGAGAGTAAAGCATTTGCTCAAATGTTTCAAAAGACGTGTGCTGACAAAATTTTGGAATGCCACCTGAAATTGCTCAATATTATTCGCACAGGTGGTTATCTCCCGGATAGGGTCATTAACCTCATACTCCAATATCTGAACAGCAGGTTTGTCTTTCCTTCATAATCTGGTTGCTCTTTTTTTGTTGATTCTAGAGGAGCGGTTGTTTGAATTGGCTAATATAATATACTATTTCTTTACTATAGAAATCATGCCACTTTATTAATTAAATTAATTTTTAAAATTGTGATGCGGTGAGGTAGCGAGAAGAGGGAGAGAAGGAAAAACTGTACCTTCAAGGGAATTGGAAGGGAGAGAGATACTATGGAGAATCATGATCAATTCACTAATCAAAGCCCCTTTTCACTACAATTTAAACGTTTTGTATAAGCTTGGACCCAGACCTTTTAACTTCTCATTGATATATACCAGGCAGTAAGTTTGACACTTATCGGTTTGAGTATGAAACGGTACATATGTAGAGAATTGCATAAAATATTTATAAAATAATTGTGGTACTCGGGGAACGGATAGGTCCAAGCCAGGATTCTTGATATTCTTAATATGAAAATTGATCTGTTAACCACCCTATAAACCCTCGATCCACTAACCATAATACCTAACTCAATATTCTATATAAAATTACTATTCTTAATATGATGTGTGATACTGCATCAGCATGCCTATACACCCTTGGACTAAGTTTAACTGTAGTGCTGAACTTAAAAGGTCTTCGTTATCAATACTCTATTATATATGATGGCGAGTTAAGGAATTAGGTATGACTTTGTGCCTCTAAGATGGATCTAACGTACCAACCTAATAGAGGGATAGCACCGTAATATTCTGTGGTCCAATGAACGACTTGGATGGAAAATACCAATCCATGGTTGGTACCTGGATCTACCATGTTTCAGTTGATGGCAGTAGGAATCAACATTCACCAGCTAATGAGTGACAACCATATAGCTTGGTGATCAACACCCATTGATGGTAGACAATAAAAAGGGAAAATAAATTGGGGGAGACGGAGGGAAAGCAACATTGACAACTAACATCTTCCACCATCCTTTTCTTTTCTTCTCTTTGTCTCATTCTCTTGTTTTTTTTCTTCTACATCAATTGAATCCTAACATTGTTGTTACTCTTGCTTTGATTCAAAGCAAAATGTCATTGTATTTGCTTCGAGATAGACCATCAGAGCTAAATCATTGTTTTCTACCATATAGCTAGGTGATCAACAACCATTGATGGTGGAAGATAAAAAGGGAAAATAAAAGGGGGAAGCCGGAGGGGAAGCAACATTGACAACTAACATCTTCCGCCATCCTTTTCTTTTCTTCTCTTGGTCTCATTCTCTTGTTTTTTCGTTCTACATCAAGTGAATCCTAACATTGTTGTTCCTCTTGCTTTGATTCAAGACAAAAAGTCATTGTATTTGCTTCGAGATAGACCATCAGGTTGTTGATTGTCAGTGGAGTCTCTTCGGATGCTGCCTTTTGCTATATGCTGTATTGTGTCTCCTTTGCTGTTTTTTGTCGCTTGGTTCGCATGTTATCCAGAGTGATCACATATATTAAAGGTAGGAGAATATATATATATATGTATACATGCATGCTTGCTTATATATTACTTTACAGTGACATGTAATATAATTATTATGATAAATTTAATTTGAATGTGTAAAAGTAATAGATACATTTGCTGATGCATTTGGCACAAGACAATACAATATAAGCCAGGTGAGTCACAGAAGTAATCAAATGGACTTGAAATCATGGTGGTCAATTACATGTAATGGTTTTGTATAGTGCAAAGGAGTTCTTGTAACTGCAGACTCTTAGTTTGTAAAACATGTTTCTTGGTTTTGTTATTCAGCACATCTGTTTAGGTCTCTTATTGTGGGGGCATTTTTTGACGGCCAGAAAATTTTGTTTTTTTGGTTATTTTATTTTATATATTATAAAGTTCTCAAAGGTATTTGCGCATTGCAGTATTTCAAAGAACAGTATGTATCAATTGCTGCAACCACAGATCGACGTTATTCTTTTTGAGATTGTCTTTCCTCTGATGTGTTTCAATGACAATGATCAAGAGTTATGGGCTGAAGATCCACACGAATATGTCAGGAAGGGTTACGGTGAGCTTGTACTCTGTACTGGATATAGAATTTCCAGGGTTCATGTAGGTTAGTGTCACAACCTTTTGTTTTCCAGATATATTAGAAGATCTATACAGTCCTCGAACGGCAGCCATAGATTTTGTGTGTGAACTAGTGAGAAAGCGTGGGAAAGGGAATCTACAGAAGTTCATTCAATACATTGTGGAGATTTTTCGAAGGTCCCTTAATTACTTGCCAGTTAAATTCCTCTGCATGCTCTTGCAATGGAACTTTTATATGGAGGATATTTATTTTTATGTCTATGACATATACCAGATATGACGAAGCACCTTTTGAACTTAAACCATATCGTCAGAAAGACGGAGCCCTTTTGGCTATTGGAGCACTGTGCGACAAGCTGAAGCAATCTGAGCCTTATAAGTCAGAGCTTGAGCGCATGCTAGTTCAACATGTTCTTCCTGAGTTTTCAAGTCCTGTCGGTCATCTTCGAGCAAAAGTATGCTCCCTTTTTTTTCCTCCCAAAGAATCATATTTTTTCAAAATTTCACTGTATTGCACGGCATGGGCAATACATAGCGGTTACAGATATTACTGGTACTAATACGTCATGCAGTATAACAATCGGTGCCAGTATAATATAATATATACTGAGACATCTAGTATGTACCAGCCTTAGATTGGATTGGTACACAGTACGAGATTATAAACCTTATAGAGAATCAAATGCTAAATCTTCATTCTTATAATTGACTTTATGTATATTTGAAATTTTAAAAATATGTTGTAATGTATGATCGTGTGAATCAAATAATCAATTAAATTGTGATGGAATTTTTAGGCAGCATGGGTTGCTGGACAGTATGCGCATATCAACTTCTCTGATCAGAACAATTTTCGAAGAGCCTTCCACTGTGTTGTTTCTGGAATGAGAGATACGGAACTTCCTGTGCGTGTTGATTCAGTCTTTGCTTTGCGCTTCTTTATTGAAGCCTGCAAAGGTATATGTGTGCTAAAATTATGCTGGAGGAAATTATTAATCTCTTTCCTTGATTTTCACATGAACTAACTAAAAATTACGATCTTGATGCAGATCTTAATGAGATCCGGCCAATTCTTCCTCAGTTACTATATGGTATTTAAAAGTTTTATTCTCTAATTATCTGCTATCTGTTCTTTTCCTAAAATCTTGAAATTATTATCTGTAGATTTTTTCAAACTTATGAATGAGGTTGAGAATGAGGACCTCGTCTTCACTCTTGAAACCATTGTGGACAAATTTGGTGAAGAAATGGCTCCATATGCTTTTGGCTTGTGCCAGAATCTGGTATAGTATTTGCACCATGATATATTTCTTTTTTTGTTCTTTCAATTTTACTAATACAATGTGCAAATTCTTTATATAGGCTGCTGCATTTTGGAAGTGCTTTAATACATCTGAAGCAGATGACGAAGCTGATGATTTAGGTGCTTTAGCGGCTAGTGGTTGCTTGCGTGCTATAAGTACAATACTTGAATCCATTAGCAGTCTTCCCCATCTCTTTGTTCAAATTGAGCCTATTTTATTGCCTATAATGCAGAGAATGCTAACTACAGACGGTCAAGGTAAGTGTTTGTTGCGACTTAGCTGAAAGCATTTGGTGAATGCTACTATTAGTTTGCATACATGTGTACAAAAATGATGTTTTTTTTATATCTGATTTTACATATGTAATCCCCATTAACTGCCTCCCAAGCAATTCTAGATTGGTTTATCCTGTTAAATTTTATGCGTTAGATCAGCTCACCAAGTAAAGATTGCAATTATTTAGGCCAAGCTCTACATGGATTTCATCTTTCTTTTTATACTGTTATTTGTTTGCTTATAAGCCCATTAAGTGAGCACTTCAAATTTGGTGAACGTATACATATATATGGTAAACATTATATCCTGTTAAATTTTATGCATTAGATCAGCTCACCAAGTAAAGATTGTAATTATTTGGGCCAAGCTCTACATAGATTTCATCTTTTATTTTTTTGTATTGTTATTTGTTTGCTTATGAGCCCATTAAGTGAGCGCTTTAAATTTGGTGAACATATATGTGTATGTACATAAATACATATGCATATATGCAGATAAGTGTGTGTGCATCCATATATATTCATGTGTATGCATATATGTGTGTAAAAATATATGTATATATATATATACACGTATATATGCATATATGCCCATATATATGCGCGCGCGCACACACATATATATATATATATATATATGCCCGTATATATGCATATATGCCCGTATATATGCACACACATATATATGCATATATTATACACATATATATGTATATGTACATGTGTATATACACACACATCAAAGTATATATATATATATATATATATATATATATATGTATGTATGTATGTATGTATGCATATATGTATTCATATACTTCTGTATTGGTCTTGTACCAGTTTGGTTTGCATACTGGTATAAGTATGACTTGATTAGTAATAGACAGTAAGTCTGTACAGGATTGCTTTTTAAAACTCTGGAGGAGACGAAGCAAAATAGAAGCGATGGTACTCACTTCATATAACAACTATTGAATTTGGTTAATTTTCATATACTTTTCTAAGCTTATCTTACATAAAATCAAATGTTATTTTGAGTATATAATCTCATTAAATCCATAGAGTACAATAAATGCCACAATATACTTTCCTCATCCATGATCCATTAAATTTTAGTGCTTTTCTTAATGTTTGATTCACTAATGGTTGTTTCTATACTTGTTTCTCTCTATTTTTCTCTCTATTTATTTTGTTACCTTTTGTCAAATTAGTTGGTTGCAAAATAGCTAGTTTTTATTTACTTAATGCCCCTCTTTTAATTTTATCTTATTTGAATAGTTACAAAATATAGAATGATTAGTTACTAAATAGTTAATTCATAATTTATAAATATTTATTATTTATTATTTGATATAATGCCTAGATTACACTTATCATATGAATATATTTTTTAAGAATATATTTTTTAATCTTTTAGTAGGATCTTATGAACTTATGTTCCAATCCTACATTTCTTTCCTAGGAACCTTCCTTGGTTGCATCTAGGTTTGGACAACCCTGCCTATAGTATTTGACTTGTTGGCTTCACTTAGAATTTGTTCATCATATACGGTGCATGGTTGGCATTGGTATGGATCTGCGTTCAGTCTAATATAACATTGATGAATTGGCTAGTGTACTTGAGTTGCAATCTTCGGCTAAGGCGGACAATAATAACAAAGTTATGTACTGCCTTTGTGCAGCAAGGTTTTAAATCCGGTCCAGCGGCTTGGTTCAGCGAGCCATTGGACCGGTACGGTACCAGCAAACCGAGCAGCAGCGGAGAGCGGACAGCAGCGGCGGAGGCAGCGGAAGCTTCGAAGCTTCCGCACGCCGCCTACACCTCTCTCTGTCGTCCGCCCGCTGTCTTCCTGCTGTCTGCCCAGATCATGCTCCGACGAGGGTTCCGGTGCCGTCAGACCGGTACCAACTACTGGACTGGTTCCTCGATCCATGTTGTGCAGTATCAATGACAACTACTGTTTCCTGATTCAGTATGCTATTAGTGGCAACCGTTCTTTGCTGAATCAATATGAACTGGCTTAATTAGATATATTTTCGACTTTTAGGATGTGTTTAAAAAATAAAAACTAAGATGCAGACTGCCATTCTTTTTTAAACTTTAGAACTTTAGCTTGCTGCTGCTTTATAATCACCCCCAAGAATCATTGTAGATCGTACTTATAAGGGGCACTTGCTTCAAGCCAGAGCTGTTATAAAACGATTTAAATTGTTGAATTTATGATTTCTTCTTTGTGTTCTTATCTGTTATGCATGATTCCCTGGGTTTGAGCACATTGTACATTCTTCTGATAGGTCTGCTTGAATGATTGTTTAATAAATTTTCAAATACACAACAACAGTCTTTGTTCATCTTGTCAATGTTCTAAATTTAAATTGTTGATTATATGATTTCTTCTTTGTGTATCTCTTATGCATGGTTCCCTGGGTTTGAGCACATTGTACATTCTTCTGATAGGCTTGCTTGAATGATTGTTTAACAATTTTTCAAATACACAACGACAGTTTTTGTCCATGTTGTCAATGCTCTAAATTTAAGATTTAGATATAGAAGATTAATTGTGGAGAGAACTTTGAAAGTCTGGTAATCTTGTTATACCTCTCCTATTCTCCGATAGTTGTTCTTCTCCATATTTGTGCATCATCTCTGTTTTTTCTGCAGATACTAAGATTTTTTCTTGGTTCTGGAAAGTATATAGTTACCATGAAATCTCACATGTATGCCTTTTCATTTGACACTTTTAAAGATGTGCATGATTTGGATTATTGATAGTATACGTTATTCTTAATAATGTGCTAGATGGTATCCTCTATAACCTCCTGTTTCCCAGTTATCTGTTGCAATTTGCAAACGAATAAGAACAATGTCTGCATGAATCTTGGTGCCAATATTCTGTTACATAGTTTGATGAAATATGGCTATGACATTGGCGCTATTTGAGTAGCATGTAAAATCATGTGGCAAGTTTAACACACTGCTCTAGTTTTTTCTGGATCCTTGTCAACAAGTGTGTTTTTCTGACGATAATCATATTCCGCAGATGTCTTTGAAGAAATTTTGGAAATTGTCTCTTATATGACATTTTTCTCCCCGTCTATCTCATTGGGCATGTGGAGTCTGTGGCCTTTAATTATCGCTGCGCTCGGAGATTGGGCGATAGATTACTTTGAGAGTAAGTCAATGTATATGCTAACTCATATGATATTTATTCTGAATTTTGGCTTTTAGAATCTTCGACTGATTGTTATTGTTTGAGATTTTCAAGCAGTGGAAAGCTTACACTTTACGTTGTCAAAGGATATTTTAAATATATTGATTAAATGACTACTGCTTATTTTGTTCTCGAAATTTTGTTTGGATAATCAATTGAATTCTGTAATAAAATACTTTATGTTTCTTATTATTGGTAACTCGCCTGTTTTTGATGACTTATTATGTTTTGTTTTTTATAAGGTAATTGAAATTTGTTGCCTTTTTTGTTTTCGTAAGAAGAATGCTACGACAGAATAACAAAGTTGTATTAGTAGCCTGATATATACCAATATCTTTAGAGATTAAAATTTAATTACCTATTGCTACTCACTGTCGAAAGGTTTAAATTTCAAACAGTTCAAATGTGACATGAGTCCAATATGTTGAGCTACTTATTTCACCCGGAACTAGCAAAAGAATATCGCCGTAATTTAATTAAGATCAACTTGAAATTGACAGTTCAATGACACCAACATTTTATTAAATAATAATAAAAGGAAAGCGATGCAATGAACGCGGTCCAAGTGCTGACGGAAACATCTAAGGCTAGGGTATAAGCTGATGGTAATTACCTTATGGATTGCATGCGGTTTACAAGAAAAGAAAATTTCAGAAACTGGTACAGATGAAGGTAGTTGACTAATTGGTAAATGCTATAGTTGCTTCATCATGTTATATCATGTTATAGTATGGTCTTTTACCATTATTAAAAAAAAACTGAATGGGACCCATGGGATGTACATACCAGTTCATCAAGCATACACACAGAAGCAACCTAAGCCAAAATTTACCTTGGCTAAAATGGAATGATGCGCAGGGAGGTGAGGTCAAAATTTATATTGACCCATAGGAGAACCTGGCGCATGAGAACCTGCAATGCGCCAATTCTGTGTAAGGCAAAAGGGGTAGACTAAAAAATGATAATAACCGCAGGAAAGACCTTCAAATCCTGCTAAATTGTCATAGAGAGGACAAGGCCTCAAAAGACAAGACAAGTCAAAAGAAAATTAGAGGAGAAGGTCTGGCAATGGACAAACGAGCTGCCAAAAGTATGGGAATGGAAGAGCTGACACGAAAGAAGGGAAAGGGTTGCTGCAGTCGGCAAAAAAAAAAAAATCAAAGAAAGAAAAAGGGAGCAACTGCCCTCGTCAGGCCATGGCTTATATAAGGAAAGGCTAGCCAAGAAAAAAGGGGGAGGATAAAAAAAAAAACGCGCACAGCCGCTGCAAGGAGCACCAAGAAGCTGTTCGAAGGTAAGAAAGGGAAGTTTTTTTTAGTAGGCCTGAGGCGCAATAAGCGCCGGTGGCATCACGAGGTGTCGGATGGCACCACCATGGACACACACACACCATTCCCTTGTTTACTTGCATAGGCCTGAGGTGCGATAAGCACCGGTGGCATTACAGAACATTGGTAAAAAGAGAGGAGCTGACGAAAAGTGTAGAAGTGAGGAGAAGTTGAGGTTAAAATATGAAGAGAGGTGCGAGAGGATGAAGAGTAAAAGAAAGGGAGGAGATGCAGTTAAAAAAAAAAAAAACAAAAAAAGAGAAGAGAAGGAAGATACTTGAACAGAAAAGAGAGAAAACACCTTCTGCCTTCGCAAATAGTTGAGAATCGTGAAAAAAGGGGATGATAATAAAAAGGAGGGAAGAAGGGGGTTGAAAAGATTGCTTCTCGATCCCGTAGGCGACTGGGAATAAAAATGGCAAAAATACACCGAGGAGATATACCGAAGAGCAAAAAAGGTATGAACCAGAAGAGTCCGTTTTGTTTCAAAAGAATGATGAAAGAGGTAAAAAAAACCTGATTTGGGCTGCCCACGGCTATCCCCGGCTGTGGCTGTCTGCGGCGAAGTGTCGCGGGAAAGAGGTGGAGGAACTGGTCTCTAACTCAAGCTGAAACAACAAGAGAAGACTAAATAAAAACGACCAAAAAGAAAGCTGGGGAAGAGACTGACAGAAGATCACCTGTAATGCGCTCAGCCCTTTCGATGCCCTCTATGATTTCTTTTTTTTTAAAGAAATCGTGTCAATGTGCGCAAAAGCTGGGAGGACTTGATCGGCCAAAACTCTCCTATCTTCCACCAAGATGGGAAAAGTCGATCGAACAATTGCCGGGGAATGTCCCTTGCCAGGACACCGCAAAACTTTGAACTCTGAAGATAAACAATCATAAGCATAAAGTAAAAAATATATGTATATGAAAAGGAAAGAAAGGAAGCAAAAAGGGGGCCGTTTCATTACGTGAAAAATGATGATAAAACTTATGAAAACAAAGAATGAAACACATTTGGCTAATGCAGTTCGCTCGGAAAATGCAGAGTTCGGCATGTGAAAGAAAAAAAGGGATAGAAATGAAGACCTTTGGACAAGATCCAATCGCCGCCGAAGATCTCTACAAAGACCTAAAAGAAAATAGAGCCGTTTAAAATAAAATAAAACAATAATAATAAAAAGGGGGAGTATTAAAAGAGAGAGGGAAGGCACCAAGAGGCAAAAAAGCAAGAGTTGAAAGGTTGTAAAAAGAAGGGAGGGGCGACTTGAAGCTTCTGGGGGGAGTACCGTAGGAAGGAGGGATCCCTGAGAAAGTATGCGAGTGCACTGCGTTGTGACGAAGAAAATCGTCCGAGCACCAAACAATGGAAGAGCTGTACTCAATCGCCAAACTTTCAACTTCGGTCGGCAGGGCAATCCGAAGCTCTGCCCTAAACAACATCAAAAACCTTTCTTTCAAACTAAGGGAAGATCCAATATTGACGGATCCGATTCGATGCTGACGGATCCGCTCCGGATTGCCAGAAAATCCGACTCAACTTACCTCAGTAATTATAACCGCAAGCGACACACGGCGAAGAATATGCTGATATGTTGGCCAGTAGATCGCGGCGACAGCTCCAGTCACTAACTCCGCTTCTAGCCGCCATCAGCAAGTTCCACTCCACCATTTCCCTTGTTTTGCCGAGATATGAGTCATTCAACCGCCTGCCGAGTTGCCACCCATGGATAAACAACGCCGATATCCTCAGCTGCTCATAGCGCCGGATTGCCCCTTCGACAAACCTCGTCGCAAACGAGCATCTTCTGTCAGCTTTCTCCTCCCCCTGCCTGGCTATCAACGCCGCGTTCTCAATGGTCGTCGCCTGAAAACCCAAGCCGGTGTTGCTGCTGCTGCCGGAGACAGGCAAGCAACCTCCGCCTCTGCCGGCCCTATTCCCACCGGCCTTCTCAAGGATCGCCAATGGCGACGACATCTCGACGACATATCGACGACATCTCGACGACGTCCACAGCAGGCCGCCGATGGGGATCCAGTACTGCCGGAGATGGAAGACCCGTTCACAGCATACCACCGAGTTGCACTCAAAGGGAGAGAAACTTTACTCTTCCTAGAGTTGCTAAGTCACGCCTGGGAGGAGAATAATTATACTCTTCCGCGATCAAAAGTAGAGAAGGAAAGAGTAAGTAAAAATAAACAATAGGGCCAAATGGAATAAAATAGAATTGATTAAATGAAAAGCAATAATGAAAGCCTATCTTTGGTTTAGCCGCTCGATTAACGACTCAGGCTTGACTTGAGTCATGTCAAAATGATGAGTCCAAAAGAAATCAAAAATACCTAGAAACCTCGACGCGTCGCGACGAAATACTGTTTGGGAGGTGCGTACGTCGACGTTCATCGTCGGGGCGTAGCTCCTCAGTACGATGTCACGTTCGTTTAGGCGAAACAATAAATTTCCAAATCAAATTATCCAGCACGCCGTAAGGCCGGATAAATTTCCAAAACTAAATTATCCAGCACGCCGTAAGGCCGGATTAATTTCCAAAACTAAATTATCCAACACGCTACAAGGCCGGATAAAAATTATCCACTACGTTGCAAGGCCGGATAATTTCCTAAGTCAACTATCCACCACGCCACGAGGCCGGATAAAAATTCCAAATCAAACTATAAAAAATTCCAAATCAAACTACTTAGCACGCCGCAAGACCGGATAATTCTCAAATCCAAGTTACTCAATACGCCGTGAGGCCGAGTAATTTCCTTCAAATTCGAGCTATCTAACACGCCGTCAAGGCCGGATAGATTCCCAAAATCCGATATCCAACATGCCTTAATGCATTACGATGGAATATCGTTTGGGAGGTGCGTACGTCGATGTTTACCATCGGGGCGTAGCTCCTCGATATAACGTTGTACTGCCTAGGCTGGGTATCACCCAATACGCCATCACAAGATCAAAGTTCGACAAACACAAACCGTCCATGTTGATGAAAGCTTTTTTCTTTACCTTCTTATGTATCACGTCAAATTAAATTCATGAATGATATCATTTGCCTCTGTCCTTCTTATTTTCTTGTGTGTTATAGGTCTCTTAATCAAAGGTTCCCTAATTTTAGGGGTAATTAACAATGAGCGCTTGCGCTCATTGGAAGCCAGAACCCATTAACAAAAAGCCTTATTAATTTAAGGTGAATTTGAACACGGTCATATTACATTCCTTAATGTAACAATTTTGACCTCACACAATATTCATTATTACATTATCTCAAATAGCTCAAGGAGAAGGAAGCTCAAGGATGAATTAATTTTCAATACCATTTTTATTGAAAAATAAAATCAAAATATAAAACTTCTAAAAAAGATCTATGTACGGTTCTCTGGGTCAAAATGGTTAAGTTTCAAAAATATATAAGGTAA
The DNA here is from genome assembly GCA_027563935.2 of Costus lasius. Lineage (NCBI taxonomy): Eukaryota > Viridiplantae > Streptophyta > Magnoliopsida > Zingiberales > Costaceae > Costus > Costus lasius. Next base: position 106,144,141 of record CM050453.2, read on the forward strand.
AAGATGCATATATAAAATAATCGAGAAAAGGAGAATATCTGACAGACACATCGTATCTTATAAATTATTATCATCATAACAATGGCCGAAAATGTATGAGCTACAATATGCAATCACTCTTTTGGCAGAAGAGTCGATATCAACACACTTTGGAGAGGTGTTGACATCTACTACAATGGTGATCAATGCTTATTGACATTAATGATCCACTAAATCACCAGTGAAATTGCCTATCATGTACGAGTTCTGTCATTAAATTTATCCATTGTATAAAGAGTGATTCATATGGTTAGGAATGCATAACAAAAGCCACGAAATAACTAAGGAAATGGAAAAATTGCATAATCTCTTTGAAGTTAGATTTAAACATTTGCCATTCTAAAATTTAGGTTAGCACATACATCCATGCATTGGGGATTTATATTTTCTTCTAACCAGAGCTTCACAGGGCTATCTAAATATTTAGGTGAACTATTATTATAGGAAAACTCAGCAATGTGCAAAGTGATTATCCTTGCTACCAGAAGTCTTAAGGGCAGAAACCTAGAAGATTCTTCAATGTCTGAATAGTTCTGCCAACTGTCTCTATTGAAGGTGACTCCAGAATCATAAAGAGAATCTAGGGTTTAACTTGGTAAATGAATAATTTTCCTTGGGTAAATAGTGGGGTACTCTTGGTCAAATAGCATTTGTAGCAATTTTGAAATTTTGGAAAAACCAGTACAAAGTTTGGTGATATGGCCATTCCAGAATATGCAAACTATGTCATTCTCAAGCAGGTTTCTAGGTTTCAGTTTGAACCTTTAGATCCTGGACACATAACTTAAGACATCTCTATTTATTCCCCTCCAATAACCATCGCATCAAACACTATATATATTTGTGCTTCTGAATTGGATGGCAAACATCTAATTTTGTCTACATCCAACAATATGGATTGTATAATGGATATTGAAATTGGTTGAATTCAGCTTTTTAAAGTTAGGATATACTTTTTATCATTCCTTCTGAAATATTTCGCAGTGTCTTTTCACTGACTGTAACTGGTACATTTCGGTTCAATCATTTGTTGGGACCAATTCTAATTTACTTTTAAACTTAAAATTCTTGACAATTCTTTCTGACTAAAGGAGCCAAATAGTGCCATGATAAAATTTGTGAACTGTTGTTTCATCTGCTAAAAAACACTCAGTATGAAGGTTAACCCTTTATATCACAGTATCACCTGAAATTGGTGTATATATATGTATGTTAACATTCTGATAATTTTCCCATTAATTTGTTTGATTTCAGTATTTGATTGGTCTTTTTATTTGTGTACTAATCTATTGATTTATTTTTTGCTAGATATGCTTGTTCCACTGGATAACTACATATCCAGGGGTACTGCGCATTTCCTTTCGTCCAAAGATCCAGACTACCAGCAAAGTCTGTGGAAAGTACTTTCAACAGTAAGTAAAGTGGACTTAATCCAATTCAAACTGGCCAATTCCAAAATTTTGGTGCTTAATATGAACTGAGTTGGCACTTATTTTAGTGACATGGTGCTTGTGAATTGTCATCGTTGACAACTTTGTGTGATAAATAATTTTGGTGATCTAATTTACAGATCATGTCAGATAGAAAAATGGATGATAGTGATATTGAGCCTGCTCCTAAGCTTATTGAAGTGGTGTTCCACAATTGTAAAGGTCAAATAGATCACTGGGTTGAGCCATATCTGAGAATTACCATTGATCGTTTGCATCGAGCAGAGAAGGCACATTTTAAGTGTCTCCTGATGCAAGTGGTAAGATATTTGTTTGTTGCATAGTTAGTGTTTAACTTGTTTTTTCCCTAAGCTAATATGGGATGTGCAATCCAATCTATGAGATTGAAATAAACTGCTCACTGTGGCCTTTCATCATGAAACAAAACACTGAACAGGCCCAATAATGACAAAATGTCAGATTGTGTCTTCGTATTTCTTATACTCTTTCTATTCCAACAACTGATATGTTCACGTTATCATGTGTTCTGTGTGAACCAAGTTCTAGGTTTTGCCTTGTTTCTTCTGTGCAGGGCTGCATGGATGAAATCTATTGGTTTGGCAAGCGGTCAGAGGGGGTAGATGAGACAGCTAGAATTTTAGAGGGAGGGGTAAAAGAGGGTTGGCAGGGGGTGCAGGACTATGGCCGGAATTTGCAAGGTGATAAAGACTGAGAAGCAAGTTGTGGAGGAGTAATAGTAATTAGTTTCGTGGTTACCTTTCATGGATGGATGATTCAACTATGCTGCTAGAACTTTTATTTGGTTTTTCTTCAGGATGAAGTTATTTATTTTATAGAAGATATGTCTTCTCTATCTGTGATACACTTACGTATAAAATAACTAAATAAGTATGACTACAGGACTCTACATGCGGCAAGTTATTTTTATTGTTATTGAGAAATTCAATATCCACGAACATGGATGGATGTGGTGGTAATGTTTTGGTCGTTATCACATAGAATTGCTTTCTATTCAGAATCCAGAAACTAATCACAAATTTGCTTTCTACTACTAAAATCAAACTAGGCAGGACTCTGTAGCCTTGTTTGTATTGATAGCTTAAGGGAATGGGTTGGAAATTGACCTATAACCTTGAGTACCTAAGGAAATTGATGTACATCTTCGCCTTGATTTTATAGCTCTTTCTGAGGACTACCACTTTGATGAATACTTGTATATACTGAATCCAAGTTATGTCATTTTTTATGCGTCTATTTTATTAATTTTGATTGCTGATTTGTCTGGTAAAACAGCTACTATAAGGTAGTTAGAGATGGAGTGAACTGTAGTTGTGCTTCATAGAACTTGTAATTTTCTTGTGGATTGAACTGAGTTCTAGGTAGAGAATGAAGACCTGAGATGGAATAGTCTTAAATTATACAGAGACGTGATGCGTTTGTGAGGTTTGATCTTAGAGTACAAAAAGAATAGTCTCAAATATGGTGGCATTAGCATAGACAACTAAAGGGGAAATTGGATCATTGCAATGATCTCTTTGGGGCATGGTTTCAAGAACCAGTTTGGATGCTCGTGGTATGGTATGTACCTGTATGGTACTGGTCGTTCGAACCTGGACCGGTACAGGGTCTTGGATCTGAACCTTGCTTTGGAGTATGAGAGTAGAATCTACATGAATATAACACGGTTTAAGCTTGTGAACAAAACATAGGTAGTGAAACCTGAGGAGAGATTGACAAAGGTGACAATTGAAGTTAATGATGGGAGAATTATATGACTACGAGGAACATAGGAAGGAGCACAATTGATGTGGTGGTAGGTCATGTGAATTGCATCTTCCCAATAAGGTTTAGGTATTTGCATATAAAGCATCTTAGGAGAAACCACATAAAAGCATGTGGGTTCTTATATTCTATAACCTCATTATGCACAGAAGTATAAAGATATCCGGTCTAACAAAAATATATAGATTATAAAAGTATATTGCATTGAAGAGATGCATCATTGTGCTAAACTTTAAGACCACTATGAACCTGACTTTGTTTCTTGAAGTTGTAATGTATCATGTCTACTCCTAAGTAGATAGAGGCAAGTTGTACGAGAAGTAAAATATTGCAACTAGCAGAGTAGACATAGGATATAAAATTAGCTAACTCAACTGGTGAGGAATTCCTTTTATTAGAACTAGGTGAGACATGGATATATTTGCCCAACTGATAAGCCTCATTAACAAACATAAGAGACAATTCTATGGAACGAAATTTTATTTTGAGCGACAAAGGGTAATCTAAGTAACGTTGAAATACTCGAATTAGAGAGCTCGGGAAATGTCAAGTATCTTCGTCCGTAGAATGTGTAAGGTATATAAGCAAGATAACAATTCAATGGGGTGGTAAGGCTACCAAATAGCAGATAATTAGGAAAATGAAAACATGTAGAACATCCTATAGGGTAATGGTTGAAGATGTGAGGAGTGTGGACTGAATAATGAACAGGTAAAACAATTGTGGTAGCTTGTAAGATGGTGGAGCAAGTAAAGTATGCGAGTACTTTTTTCATGAATAAACTAGCGAGTCAAGAATCCATGAAAGTCATGAAGAGACTAAAGATGGTGTATGAGAGTTTTCAGTGTAGAGACAATAAATGCTAAATGCAATCTCTCATAAATTGTGACTAGGAGTATTTTATGCGGCCTTAGTAGAAGATAGAGTAGTAATAGTTTGTGTAGTAGGAGGTTGACCAAACTTTTGCCAACAACACTCATACCACAAGCATTACAATACGATCACCATAAGAACCATATCCACTTTTGCTGACAAAAGCACAGATTTATATGTCTCGGTGTAGCAGACTAGCAGCATTAGAAGAGTCAGAGAAAGGCCAAAAGAAGCTATGTAGATAGTCGCATTGGTCTAGTATACTTGCATCGACAAGTAACCCAGTGTGCGATCACTTTATGTGAAATCAAAACCAGAGGATAATAACTTGCTCCTAGAAAGTTTTATCGGTGTTTGAGAGGATTGGTGATGCTGCTTGTGAGAAAATGATAAAAACTCGACTTATCCTGCATTCCTTTTGATATTATATATTCTTGAAGAGTGGCCATACAAATCTTGTGAACACAAACTTACATCATCATGTCAAAGACTCAGGAAAATAGGTCTTGCACAAATATCTCATCCCTTCTTGATGGAGAGAAACATGATTTACAGTGAGGCAGCTAGAGAAATCCTACTTAATCACTAGGGAAAAGGAGATAAAAGTCTAGGGTTAAGGGTGGAAAGATGATAGCACCAAGAGTGGGGATAACAAAAGGTGGTTGTGATGATGACACCAGTGAGAGAGGTCTCTTATAATGCCTTGCAAAGACAAACACTACTACTAGAAAGAAAAGCCAACTAGTAAACGGTGGACTACTAGAAATAGCACTCATATTCTAACTCTAAGGTTATTAAGCATAAATAAAAGCTATAGCCGCTTTTTGTTGATTAACTCCTTTAGACATGTTATACTTAGATACTTATCAAGTAGAAGAATGTTTGGCTCTGTATCTTCATGTGCATATGTTGTTTCCTCTCATGCTTCTTTCTCATTTAAATATTGAATTTTGTAATTTTAGGTGTTTAATTTTCTGAATTGAATTAATCAGTTTTCTTATCTCGGGTTTCTTAGGACAGTCATAATTTCTTCATTCTTTCTACACTATTTTTGGTGTATTCGTCTATTAGGTTTGTTGACTTTATAATTATCTTCCGTATCTTCAATGTGTTGGCAGTGATATTTGGCAATTATTTTTTAGGTTTATATGTTTTAGTGCTATATTCTTTATGCTTATTATGTTGGGATTTAATATTTATTTTTCATTGATTTTAAATATGTGATTCACTATAGGCTTGCTTGATACTTTCTGCCACTGTTTCCCGACAATAAAGAAATGTTGCATCAACTATTTCTAAGCTCACATCTTAGCCATTGCATTAACTGTTAGAAATTCTGCTTTTGGTTATTTTTGAAATTTATATATTTTTGTTTATTATAATAGTACTTCCCTTTGCAGGTTGCTGATGCTCTATACTACAACTCTTCTTTGACCCTTGGGATACTACATAAGCTTGGTGTGACTTCAGATATTTTCAACCTCTGGCTCCAGATGCTGCAAGAAGTGAAAAAGAATGGTACACGGACAAACTTTAGAGGGTAAGTCATTGTCCTTTCTATTTTATGTCACTTTCTGATAATGTCATATGTTTAGCACTCTATGTCATTTGCAGGCTACATGATAAGAAAGTTTGCTGCTTAGGCTTAGCCTCACTTCTTGGCCTCCCTGGGTTCCAGTTGCCATCTGAAACTTTTGAACGTATATTTAAAGCAACACTTGATCTGCTAATTTCATACAAGGAACAAGTTGCTGGTAATAACACTTTCAATCTTTGTGCATACGTAAGAGATTTCTTGATCAAATTATTTTTTGATTGACCTTTGTGGTTGTATCATTGAGCATTCCTACGTTTTCTGAATAATTGCAATCAAATCCTGAAATATTTTTCAGTATATTTCTTTCTTTCCTTAACATGTATTCATTTATTGCATTATCCTTTTAATTGTTTTCTTGAATTCAAATTTTTTAGTGCAAAGTAATTATGAAAAATTTTCTATTCCTGATACTCTTTATTTTTAGTAGTTAGCTTTTGACGTTTGGAAACTATTTTTTCTTTTTGACAGCTTAAAGGCTCTTGCTTACTTTCCTTTTTTCTTGAGAAGTTAACTGAGATACAAAAACTTGTACTATTACGGACCTTGTTTTGCTGAATACCAACCCTTTTTTTTTACAGAAGCTGAGAAGCAAAATACTGCTATTGACAATATGGATAGCTTTGATACGGAAGAAGAAGAAGAAGATGAGGAAGAGGACGAGTCTGATAAAGAAATGGGAGATGATGCTGATGATGGTGGCGAACTGGACAATGTAACCCTCCGGAAATTGGCATCAGAGGTTAGTAGAAGAATGTATGAAGTGTTCACCAGTAAAATTTTCTCTCTCATTAACCAGTGATCTCAAATGACAATCTTTACTTGTATAGTGTTTATCTTCTCACCTGAAATATCAACACACTTTATATAGGTCATTCGAAAGAATAAATAATTGGCTCAAGAGTTCTCATTTGGTTCTTTTCCTTAATTTGATATGTCCCGTTTATAATAGCTGTTTGCAAAAGTAGAAAATAGTATTGCCTCTTGAACGGTTACTTGGGGCCTTCTTATATGAAGATTGGATTACAAGAATAACAAAGCCACATATTATAGAAATGCGCATTATGGTAGTGACACTAGCATATAAGTACTTGAATATATAGATTTAAATATGAACATATATTGTTAGATACTAACAAATAAGAGGTTGATAATCTTGTTAATAGTGTAATGCCATATTCAACACTAGCATATCTTCTATCTTCGATAATAAACTCTAACACCTCCTCTAATCAAAGTATATATGTCAGTCATGGCTAGCTTGACACAAGGGTTTTGAAATTGAGTTGAAGCAAGAGGCTTGGTAAAAGTCATCGATAAAGTTATTCTATAAAATAGTGAAGGGGGAATCGTGTTTTCTTGGACATTACAATATCTTGAACAAAATGTATGTCAACTTTAATATGTTTTGTTCTTTCATTAATGTTAAATTACTAGCAATGTATGTTGTCGCTTGGTGTGTACATCCTCTTGGTGAGATAGGTTTTCTTATTTGTTTTTTTCACATCTTTATGCTTGCATAACGCATAAGAGCATTACTTGTTTGACTGACAGAGACAAGAAACTTTAAATGTCATTTGTCCATGCATGCACTAAGTTGCATTAGTCTGCATGTGACAGAAAGCATTACTAATTCATGCATTTAAGTATGTAGATGAAAAGAAGTGATGCTTGGTACCTGAAAGTTAGAAATCTTTGGAAGGAGAGATAAATGCGGGAGTTGGAGAGGAATCCTCTACATTATTTCCCATCATGCTTCCATTTTGTTGTTTGTACCTATGCCCTTGTACTAATGAAGCTTAGGATGCAATAAAGACTGTTAAAATCTTAAGTAGGTGTTCTTTTGCTAGATTCTCGTTGATCTATCGTTGTAACTCCATTGTTACGGCCAGATTAGATGCACTTAGGGAACATTTCCACTGTGTAGGTAGATCTAGTGTTCCAAATCAACTATCCTATGATACAAACTCTGAGGATTGACAAACTCCAGAGATCTGATTGATGTAGGCATCCTCAATTTTGACTTTCCCAATAGCTGCAACGACAGAAATCTCCAATTCCCGATCATTTACCCTACTCTTGGTTTGTTGACCTCAAGTGGAACAAACAATGAGGAAGATAAGAGTAAAAGTAGACCATAATGAGAAGGGACCATATGGTGTTAAAAAGAGCCGAAGTTGATGCATGCAGTTGTGTAGTTGAGCCCTGTGATGAATTGAAATGTAGTGCATGCTTGGTGACTATGGCATAGAAATCAGTGGATTGAAGCCTCTTCAATTGGGCATCAAGTAGTCTCAACTCTCAACATCATTGAGATCCAAGGTGCACATCATAGTGGTGAGCAAGGATTTTAAAACCGGTACGGTACCAGTCTGGATGGTGACCGGACCGAGAACGGCCGTCGAAGCACGGCTCCGTAGCAAACGGCGAAGGAAGGCAGTGGGCGACGCTTGAAGCTTCGATTGCTGGAAGCTGCCGCTGCTGCTGCCGCCGGAAGCTGTAATCGAAGCTTCCGCTGCTGCCGGGTATGTACCAGTACTGGTACCGTACCGGTCCGGCGGCTCACTTGACTGAGTCGCCAGACCGGTTTTACGAACCTTGGTGGTGAGTACCGACGAACCGTCGTGACAGATTTTCATGATGCACTAATGTATGATCTTACTAAAAAAGAAATGATAACTTTTCCTAAACTTGAGATGGATTGTGAATAAAAGATAGCTAATGTAGTTGAATCAATAAAGAAATAGAAGCAAGATGGTGAGTTTTAAGTATCTTAGACAAGTCTCTTTAGCCATTCTTTGACAATGCCTAAAAAAGGATTCAATTATCCACTGGCCTACACCTAGACCTTTAGAGCCTCACGAGTCACAACCCCCATGTATGTCATGATTAAGTGTCAATGTTGGCAACATCGACTAAATGCTTGGCAATTGGATACATGGTGTGTAACTTGAGGAAGAGGATGAGGGTATACCAAATGATGCATTTGAGGATGATGATATGGGCTGTGAGGGCAAAGGTTCTGGGTGTACCAAAGTTCATGTCGGTAAGAACTGGTATGTTGGTGATGAGAATGTTGGTGATCTGCATGGGAGAAGATGGCTTAGTCCCGACAGGAGGCATTTGGGTGACAAGAATAGCTTCTGGAGAGTGCACCAATGCTGAAGAACTACACTAGGGAGAATACTTGCCATTGCTGGATGAAGTCCTAGTCTTGGAGGAAGTGAATGCACTTACCCTTGCGGTTGAATTACACCATCATGTTGTGGTTACCATGGAGGATACAGCATGTCCAGCATGTGTAACAGCAGTGGCTTAATTTGAGTCTCTTGTTGTGGCTTTAGTTTTTTGTGAGAAAGCCAGAAATATAAAGAGAGTTATTGGTGGTTTTCTCCCTCATGCAAGGTTGATGATGGTGGTGGCTATGATGCTGCTAACAGTTGTCACATGGAAAAAGTTAGAGTAGGGAGGGGGTCGAAGAGGGGGTGACTAAGCTTTGGAGTAATTAGCTAATACCATGTTCTGGGGAAAGAAATGGTTCTTATGGTTCATTAATACTAAACGCTTGAGCACATATATTATATATAGATTCCCACTCGTATAAGACTTAGAGAAATAGCTAATACAAGGCTAAATACGTGACAGTAATTCACTTTAACTTATAATAACTCTGACATTGTATATTAATGTGTTAATATAACGTTTATAATTTATTTCAAATTATACATTTATGTAACTCATATAAACCAAGTTTCAAAGAACGGAGCTGCCGGTCCACACTTGGACGATACATACCTGTTCGTACCAGTGGAACCGAGTGGTACAGAGGAAGAAAGAAAAGAATGAAGAAGAGGAGGAAGAAGAGGAAGAGAAAGAAGGGAAGTAAAGCCATCCACAACCGCTTTTGCCGCGTCCATTGCTGCCGGTGATCTTCCTTCTTCTTCCTCTCCTCTTCTCCTTCTTCTCCTCTTCTTCTTCTTCTTCTCCTTCTCCTTCCTCTTCTTCTCCCATTGCATCTTGCTGGCCCCATTGCTTGGTCCGAAACGTTTTAGACCACCACCGAACTAGTATGAACCGGTAAGTTCGGACCGATTCCTTAAACCTTATATAAACATTATAATTTACTTCAAGTTATACAAATCCTTGATATTACCATGTAGTAACCTTTCCTTACCACTCAATCTTTATGCTTAATGCTGTGTTTCCTTGGATGAAATCCATAGTGGAAAGGAAGGAAAATACATTGAATCTAGTAGCATTTTACTACTAGATTCAATGCGTTTTCTTTCTTTTCCACTTTGGATTATGTCCAAAGAAACACAGCCTTAAAAGGTTCAAATTTGGAACTCAGCAATTTTATTTGGTTTCCCCCTTTTCCCTTCATTTTCGGTTTTCAAAAATTTTCAATTACTATTAAATATAAACACACAATATCAGACATCAGTGCAATATTTTCACTTTCTATATAGTTGGTTCCTAATTTTTTTTAACATTTTTTATAATTTTTATATTAATATCCCCTTTCCTCATTTTCTTTAAATTTTCTCTAACAATCCTATTTGGCTGATGATACTGCTCTGAATTTTTTATCAGCAACTGCTTTGTCTCCAATCTTTTTCTACCAAGTAATCAAGAATATTGCTCGAAGTTAAGACATTTGCAATATATTTTACCATCATATATCCCATTATGCGCAAAATACACACAGAATATACACACACACACATATATATATATATATAGATAGATAGATAGATAGTGGTGTAAGGTAGGATTTGAATCTAGACTAGACTTTTTTATCAACTTGTTACTTGTTGAACAAACTGACACATTCAACCAAATAACTCAATTATATGATATGGCTAGTTGATATTTGTGTTGTGTCCTGATTTTCCTTTGTGTAGACTGGGTTTGTTTTGGAATTAGATAGGTCGCACTACTTGCATGAGGAGACTGAGTTGGGTTCTCTTAACTGCCAGTCACCCATGTAGTTATATATTATTATACTAACATGTTCTCTTGGGCTCTACAGCTCTAGTATGCTATATTGAAGGTTTTTTGCTGGCTAGTTAAGGAATGAAGGCTGGGCTCAACCCTAAGACCTTATTATTAACAACTAAGTCTTTACCAATTAAACTAATTGACACCCTCACAGATTGAAGGTTGCTACACTGATATGTTGTCTTTAGTGTTTTTGATGCATGTTTGTGATTAATTTTTATAAATATATTAGACTATTTTGTTCCATGATTGTCGCACAAGAATTTAGGCTATTATATGATATCATTTTTCATGTTAACCACTAGTCAATAATACCGGTTGTCAATTTATTCCCCATGCTATGTAAATTCATTGCATTATTCATCTTATTTTTGACTTTCTAATGGTTCTTATATCATCATACAATTTCAGTGAAGTTGTGTTTTATGTTACAATGATTCAAAACTATCACTTTTTGACACGCATTGGTTTGCATATTACGGAGTTATTCTTGATAGCAAGCAAATGATATAGGCGTGTTTCTCTGCATCAGTTATCTTAGCATAGCTCTGCAGCTCTTTTCTATTGTTCCTAGTTGGTTTACATTCTTGATTTGGTTGTGCCAATTTTAACTCTAGTTTGCTCCAATTATGAATCTGGATTATTTGGTGCAATCTCAATGTGTTTTTGTTCTGCTTATGTATGATGGCATCAGGCAAGAGGATTTCAGTCGAATGATGAGGATGATGAAACTGATGATGATTACAGCACCGATGATGATTCACAATCACCAATTGACGATGTTGACCCTTTTATTTTCTTTGTTGAAACTATTCAAGGTATCGCCTATTTTGTTTTCTTTTAACCGTTTATTTCTGATTATTTTATTACTCAGGACACCTAATATGCAACCTCCATTTTCAGTTGTGCAAGCTTCAAATCTTTGTTGGTTTCAAAACTTATTCCAGACCATGGATTCCCGCTATCAGTCTCTTGCTAGCGAGATTGCTCAACATGCTGAGCAGAGGAGAGCAGATATTGAGAAAGAAAAGCTGGAAAAAGCAGCTATTCAGTGAAATAGCTTTTTCCTGGGTTTCATAATTTACTGAATCTGGGAAGAATCTGAAGTAGGCGATGCAATACCGCTATTCTTCTCTAGTGGAGCAGCAGAGTCATTCCGTCTTGAGTTATTATTTGTCAAATCTTTCAAGGTCCATACAATATCGCTTCTCCCATGGTATAGATTTCGGCAAGATGGATATATTTGTGTGCACGCTGTTATTTACATCAGTATGAGCAATTCTTTTAACGGGAATTTCTTGATGAGAGATCACCTACCAGTGTCGCCGATTTTGCTTTTTTTTTTTTTTCAAAATTTTTTTTAGTAGTTTATAAGGTCACGTTATTGGGGAAGGCTGTTTCCAAAGAGCGGATTCTATGTTAGGATTTCTTGATTTTTGTCCAAAGAAAGTTTCAATAAAAATGTATAGTATACAGGGGATATAATGGAAGTACTTCGCCATGTGGATCTTTGGCAAATTCAAGAGTTAATCAATTCTCGAGTTAAAGCTTTGCTGCTTGGAGAAGTTTGTACGTGAACCTGTGTCTTTGTCGGACTCAAAAGTTGAATTATTCTTTTTACGAAGACGGCATCTGATTGCTCTTTTATTGTTGTACATGTATACCTTTGGAAGTGCTAGTATTGTTGCGGTTTGAACGCCTAATAAATGATGCATAATTGCACGTTACCTAGATTGCTGTTGGTAATCAGTAAGTTTTGGTGAGTGTTTTGAGTGACTCATAAGTTGCTATTTCTGTGATGAGGATGAGAGTGTTAAGGTGGGAAAAAAGGAAATAATTTGCTCGTATATGAATAAACCGGCAAAAGAATTTGTTTAATCCCGTAAAATTTAATTCAGTTTATTACTTGGTTTGACATGAAACTGGAAAAAGTTAAATCGAGTAAAAACAAGTTGATCAGTATAATATCTTTATAATATATAAAATATAATTTATTGCATGATACATTTTAATATATATTTTATATTAATATAGTAAATGTGTTGTGTTTGTTTTGTTTTGTGCTAACGTTTAACTTAAATAGGTAACGTTTTGTGCTTAATAAGATTATTTTTTAATAGTAATTAGTTCTGTATGTTTTTATCTTGCTCGTCCTATATCACCTCACATAGTAAAAATGAAATAGAATTAAGTTCTTGCCCTTGCCTTAGCATGTGATAAAGCTAAATTTGGCAAACTATAGAAATAAATTATTTAAATTGTCTAATCAAGATAGCTCATATATTTACTCATTTGATCATTTGGTAGATTAGGCTACTTAACATGTCACTTTGCATAGTAATAAGTCAAAAGTCTTATTATAGTTTAAGGATTCATTATGCTTAACCAACTACTTAAGAACTGTTCGAATAATTAGACCTTTAAGATACCAACTATTTAAATCTTCAAGTCACTTAAAATTAGCACAATTAATAGCTCATATGGACCTGGTACTATCACATAAACACAACTAGCCAATTTAGCACATCTCTATTGTTGGTCATGTCCAACAAAAGGGTTGAACAACATACTATCACATAATGCTACACACACTATATTTATTATTATGCACCTAGTCAAGTCTACAAACATACAAATGGCCTATACCACAATTAACATAATTGTAGAAAATAGTACCACATAAATATTCCATATCATAAGCATTATTCACAACAAATAAACAAATTTTGTCATTAAGTAATGAAATAAATAATCCTCAATTGATGGAAAGATAAGATCTATAATCGAGAAAAAGATGAGCCCAAAAGTTTTCTTGTATACTAATCACATAATGTACATTATTAACTTAAGCATTTATATTGTGTTTTCCTTCTAAAGAAACACAGTCTAAAGAAAAGATATCAACATAAACCCCTGGCTTTTCTTTATAAAAATTACTAAACTTAATTAGCATGAGACACAATGCTCTAATAGAAAATATTATAGGTGTCACGCCCCGGTCGGATCGGCCTGAAAACAGTGCTTATCCGCTTCCTAGAGCCGTCCGGCGGAATACCAGAACGTAACTCGCCCTAGGGTTTCCGGCCCCGAATTAGAAACCCTAATTTCCCCGGATAATTTTTCTCCCCAAAATACAATTCGCACGGAGAAAACCCTAACCCCAATTTAGAAATCCGAAAAGAAACGGAACCCTAAATTAAATACCTCCTCTGATTTTGACCAAAGTCAAAATTATTTCCTTGCTGGCGTCAGCGTGACGTCAGCCCTCGATTTTTCGCCGCCGCGCGTAAATTACCATCGCTGACGTCACCTTCGCGTCAGCCACCCGAAATTCTTCCGCCACGCCGAATTTGCACGCTGACGTCCACCTGACGTCAGCGTCCCGATTTCGATTTCGAAACCGAGATCGATCGTTGACTCCGCCGCTGCATTGACTCGCCTCGAAGCGCGAGTCATCGTCTTCCTCACGACGCACGCGAGCGTTCGCAGCCGAGCGCCTCCTGCGCTCGCGACTCTCTTCCGTCCGAAGCCGATCGACAGCCGCCTGCTGTCGTCGCCAAATCAACCACAGAGAACACGAAGGGAAGAAGGAGATGAAACGAAGCTCTGTTTTATTCCCAGAAGTTACAGAACTCCACCGATCCCGTCGGCGCCCACTTCCCCTCCCTCACCGTCGGCTCACCAACCGCGGTTACAATCTCTCTCGGCCTCCCAGTCATCGACGTTGCCCTGAACGTCGGCATCGGTTCCCTCCTGGAACCGGCATCAGAGCCCTGCTCTGGAAGGGCGACGGCGCCTCGCCGTCGCCGGTGGAGTCGCTCCCCGGCGCTCTGTGTGGTGACGCCTCCGCGTACCCTGCTTCGTCCGCCTCTCGGACGTTTATAGGTGAACTTCGCCGTGACCGCGTCTTCCGCGCGCGTCCGTGAAGATCGGGAAGGGGACGCCGCCTCTGCTCGGTCCAGCCAGCGCCAACGTCCGCAAGGATCGCGCCGCTCGCGTCGCAGCAAACGCGTCCGCTAACTCCGCTGCTGAACCCGTCGCTCTCCGCTTCTTCCGCTTCGCTCGCGACCACCATCGTCGAGCTCATCTTCCGGAGATTCCGTCCGAGCTTCGCGGAGTCGAGCTCGCTTCCGTAGCACGCGGTGGTGAGCTCGCTCGCACGGAGCGACGCACGCGTTGTTCGCGTTCCTCAATCGGGTGTTGACCCGATTTTAACCCAGGATTGGATCTCTGTGTGGGTTTGGGCTTGTGTTTCGGGCCTGGGCCGGACCGCCTGAACCGGGCCCTAACAATTCTCCCCCACCTGATTTGAACATCGCCCTCGATGTTCCATGCAAGTTGAACACTGGCCTTCCAATGTTCAAAGTCCTCCATCCTCTGCTGATGAATGTTTGCTGCACCATGCTTATAGCAACCTGCATCAACAAATTTGTCAAGGATAATCTTGCTTCACCATATTTGCTGAACTCAGCTGAACCTCGATGTCCCTGACACCGGCATCGACGCCCCTGGCGCCGGCATCAATGCTATGCATTGGCATCAACACGCCCTGGTGTTGGCATCAACGCCCCCTGGTGTTGGCATCAACACGCCTTAGTGTTGGCATCAATGCTATGCATTGGCATCAGAGCCCCTGCTCCGGGAAGTGATCTGGCAATCACTGAGCTCTTATAGAGTCCCCTTCGTTGTCCCCTGACATCGGCATCGACGTCCCTGACATCGGCATCAATGCTCTTAGACATTGGCATCAACACACCCTAGTGTTGGCATCAGGACCCCTGCCCTGGAAGAACGACACTCCTTGTCGCTCGTAGTGATGGTGTTGCCTCTCGGATCCTTCTGATTCACCTTCATGGCTGAATCTTTAGCTCTGATACCTGTTGTCACGCCCCGGTCGGATCGGCCTGAAAACAGTGCTTATCCACTTCCTAGAGCCGTCCGGCGGAATACCAGAACGTAACTCGCCCTAGGGTTTCCGGCCCCGAATTAGAAACCCTAATTTCCCCGGATAATTTTTCTCCCCAAAATACAATTCGCACGGAGAAAACCCTAACCCCAATTTAGAAATCCGAAAAGAAACGGAACCCTAAATTAAATACCTCCTCTGATTTTGACCAAAGTCAAAATTATTTCCTTGCTGGCGTCAGCGTGACGTCAGCCCTCGATTTTTCGCCGCCGCGCGTAAATTACCGTCGCTGACGTCACCTTCGCGTCAGCCACCCGAAATTCTTCCGCCGCACCGAATTTGCACGCTGACGTCCGCCTGACGTCAGCGTCCCGATTTCGATTTCGAAACCGAGATCGATCGTTGACTCCGCTGCTGCATTGACTCGCCTCGAAGCGCGAGTCATCGTCTTCCTCGCGACGCACGCGAGCGTTCGCAGCCGAGCGCCTCCTGCGCTCGCGACTCTCTTCCGTCCGAAGCCGATCGACAGCCGCCTGCTGTCGTCGCCAAATCAACCACAGAGAACACGAAGGGAAGAAGGAGATGAAACGAAGCTCTGTTTTATTCCCAGAAGTTACAGAACTCCACCGATCCCGTCGGCGTCCACTTCCCCTCCCTCACCGTCGGCTCACCAGCTGCGGTTACAATCTCTCTCGGCCTCCCAGTCATCGACGTTGCCCTGAACGTCGGCATCGGTTCCCTCCTGGAACCGGCATCAGAGCCCTGCTCTGGAAGGGCGACGGCGCCTCGCCGTCGCCGGTGGAGTCGCTCCCCGGCGCTCTGTGTGGTGACGCCTCCGCGTACCCTGCTTCGTCCGCCTCTCGGACGTTTATAGGTGAACTTCGCCGTGACCCGCGTCTTCCGCGCGCGTCCGTGAAGATCGGGAAGGGGACGTCGCCTCTGCTCGGTCCAGCCAGCGCCAACGTCCGCAAGGATCGCGCCACTCGCGTCGCAGCAAACGCGTCCGCTAACTCCGCTGCTGAACCCGTCGCTCTCCGCTTCTTCCGCTTTGCTCGCGACCACCATCGTCGAGCTCGTCTTCCGGAGATTCCGTCCGAGCTTCGCGGAGTCGAGCTCGCTTCCGTCGCACGCGGTGGTGAGCTCGCTCGCACGGAGCGACGCACGCGTTGTTCGCGTTCCTCAATCGGGTGTTGACCCGATTTTGACCCAGGATTGGGTCTCTGTGTGGGTTTGGGCTTGTGTTTCGGGCCTGGGCCGGACCGCCTGAACCGGGCCCTAACAATAGGCATGATTTTGATGACACAAATCTAATTAGCTCATTAGCTCAATGTAAATTGTGTACAGTATACACCGACTGCGCGACGAGGTATCGAGTCTGTCGGCGGGAGTGGGAAGGCGAGCACGCACCATGCGTGGGTCGTCATCAAACGTCAGCAGCAGTCAAAATGGTTATACAGTAATTGGTACATTAGGGTTCTTGCCAAAATCTTCTTGGTATCGAACCAGTTCCAGGATTGCCTTTCCCTGACTGCCACAGTTTCCGACGCAATCTCTCCAAAGCCAGAGCGAGACCTGTATCATGGAGACGACCCAATTCGCAATGGTAACTGAAGCCCTATCTCCTCTCTAGCCGTTCCTATCTGTTGAGACCTAAACTCTTCTATAATATCGCCTGCTGTTAGCGTAAACTCTTTTTTGGGGTAAAATTCTTGGGTCAAGGAAGAAATTTGGTGAGCATCAGTAAATGAAACTCTGTGTTTTAGCTGTAAGGTTTTAGTTGACGGATTAAATCGTGCTATAAGTTTGATGGGTAGATAACTCGTTCAAGGTTCACATGTAGCGATTTCGAAGCGGCCCACTTGAGGTTGTTGAGTGTGCAACTCTACGAAGATTAGAAAGGTAGAGAACAGAATTATTACATTAAACTGTGAAGACTGTTCAGTATATTGGACGTTTTGGAGTCTTTGCAAGTGGGAACTTAAACAGAAAAGAGTGAGTTTCTTGAAACTTCCGGAAGAAAACTTGATATGTTTTTTTTGTTGAATGGATGCACCCTCTCACATACATTTCAAACAAGACTTCTGAAAAAGTGTGAACCTGTAGTATTTAAATCAAGAGTTTAATCCTTTGTACGCTGTAAGGTCAAGCCACATTAACATACTCCTAGATACAATTGTTGGAAACCTTTAGACATAAGTTCTTTCAAAGGCTTCTGGCTGTAGTCTTCAATGCATACCTTTTCTTTCCTGAACGTGTGACACACACTTCGACAATCTACTTTTGATATTTGCAGGTGGAGGAGTTGGCTTATCTTATTAAGGATAATTTGTACTGCAAGCACCTTGTTCTTTCTATAGAAGAAGCATTGGTTAGCTTTCTTCAACATGATACTAGGTAATCAAGTAAAATCCAACTTTATTAGTCTATTGCATTGGCAAATTTGCATGTAAAATAGTTTTTCTGTTGCAACTAATGAACTATTCTGCTTAATCCCTTTTGTCAGAATTCTTCTAGTTCTGATTTTGTATGCTTCACAAACAAGTATAGTATGTTGTGACGGTCTTACTATATTTGACTGTTACAAATACTCAAGGGGTTGAGAATCAGCTTCTCAAGTAATAATGGTGGCATTATGTTTTCCTACTTGTATCACATTGTCTTGGTATCTTGGATATTTTGTATACTCAAGTTCGCTTTCTTTTAAAATGGGCATACGTATATCAATAATACAATCCATCTGTTTCTTAAGATTGATACCTTGTCCTTGCTCACCCAAGGGTTTCAACTTTCAAGATTCTAATGGAGCATATTTTTATTCCATGATTTTTCTCTGCACAGTTCTAAGCTGAGATCACAACATTCATTTGTTAATGTGTCAGTTATAAATCAGATGAAATATATCATTGGAGCAAGATTTTTGAACTAATCTCAAAGTTGAGAGAGACAGGTGTTTGTTTGCTCCATTGTTCAGACATTTTCCAAATGTGTGCTGCTGTATTTACTATTTTATGCATCGAATATCAGACCAATATTACAGTATGTCAATGGGAACATGAGTTAGGACATTGTATATTTTATGCTATTTAATATCCCTATTGCCTATTGGCCAAAGGAATCATGAATTGTGACAACACACCACATTGGTAGAGGAGCAATCTATTGGCCACTAGAGACTCAAGTCGAAGGAGATGCCCATTGTAGATTGTAGCATGTGGTCTAGCACTCAGCTTCCTGTGTTTTGGCTAGGAGCAATAGTGAATAAGCAGAGGTAGTCATGACAACAATTTTGTTGCACAGGATGTACCAGAGCAGTGGCAGTTTGGAAGGTTAAATTGTCTTTCCTTAAGTTATATGTTCTCGCTGTCTCTTTAGCAGGCAGAGGAATTGCTGATCCTTGGACCTTAATTCACAAGTCATTGATTCTGCTTGTTAGTCTTGTTTGGCATGCTACTATTACACTGCTGTTCCATCTTTTTCACTTTGTTTTATTAATGTAGGATCCATCATTAATTTTTCTCCTTTTTGGACTTAATGCAGTTCTGACGGAATCTTAGAGCTTCAACCAGTGAGTCCTTACCACCGCATGCTTTTGCATCGCCTTGCAGATATATTTGGGTACTATTTATTCTTCTATTATCTGTCATTTTGCCTTCTCTTTCCTGAGTTTTCTTTTCTCTTATAAGGATTGTGAAAATATCTCTTTTCTTCCTTCGACACTTTCTCCTTAAAAATGTATTTGTTGACTTTCTAGGTTTGCGCATGAATCTGTTGGTGAAGGAGATGATCGCCACTTAGTTTTGGAGCGCTGTGCAGATACAACAATGTAAGATATTTTATTTCTTTTCATGCATTAAGTTTTTGTGCCGGTTTCTATTTCCAGATATCTATAGCATGACCTATTATTCTTGTTGCGTTTGTAACAATAGTGGTGTCTTAATTAATAGGAATAATAATTAATTGTTAAATTATTATTAATTCTTGTTTAGTGAGTAGGTTAAAATTAAATCATTTGTTAGTTGTAGATTTTAATTAATTATGTATACAAGTTACGTGCCCTTGGCAAAAAAAAATGTATACAAGTCTATGTGTGGCTTTGAACAATTGTTATGAACAGGTTGTGATGAATCAAATTAATTAGTTATTGCATTTAGTTTTCTAACCTCCCTCCCCCGGCCCCCGTGTGTCTTCTATGTTTTGTTCCCTTTGTTATCGCTATCCCTCTATCCTCAATCTCTCTATCTCTATTTTAGCTTTTCTCTCCTCTCCACATTTTACTCTCTTCTGTTTTCCCCTCTTCTCTTCCCTGTCTTCCCTATATTTGTCCGGCATTACCATCAGCTGTTCAAGCACTGGCCTTTGTTGATACAATCTTCAGAAGGAGTTGCATTCTTTTGGTGCTGATTGTTGCTTCCATAGAGTCCATTAATATTTGCTCGAGTATGTTTAAAGACAAAATTTAAAATTAAACAAGCACGAACAATTTGCAGCATTAGCAATTTCTAGTGTATCCATGTAAATAAATTTTTAATTGATGAATCTTGGCAGTTTTCAGTCTTTTTACTATTGTAAAACTTTCTTTTACTATAATATCCTTCATAGTAAATTACTGTAGAGGCAAAACAATGTTTAAATGGGACCATTTTACGGAATGTGCAGTTTGGAAGTAAATATTGAGATGCTTTAATTATAACGCTGATATGTACAGTCAACTGTTTATCTCCTACTGGTGTAAAGTATTGCTCTGAGCCAATGTACCAGTCATGGCTCCTACTGATATATACTAGCATAACAATCAAGCAATACATGATATGTACTAAGCTTTCCTTATGGACCAGTATTTTGAACTTTTCTCTTTCTCCAAGTCTTGAATAACCTTTTCTTGATCATTCTTCATATTTAAACATTGGAGACTGAAAGTATTCGGGGTTCACGTTCTCTCTTTGTGTTCCTTTATAGGGAGCTTTGTTCCTCATATTTTAGTTCATGTTTTGCACAATAGAACTTGGTGTCAGCATATTTACATTTTATTTTTTAGAGCTACGGTATGTCAACCCTATGATTCTGTACAGAAGCAGAGCCCCATCTTATTGACACTACGTTGTGGTTGATCTTCCACCTTTCTTTTGAGATTCAAGCTTTAGTTTTTATATGTTCCAACAAGGCGTCCTAAATATGAGTGTTTCTATTTCAAGTGTGAGAAACTTATAATTCCAGTTTTTTATCTTGTTTGTGATTACTTATAGTGATGTATTACACATTTTCTCCTTGCCTGTTGATCTTTTAGGTGGCCTTGTCTGATATATAGTGATTCTAAATTTTTTTTGTTGACTTTAATGTGGTAGAACAAATCACCTTTTGTTTTGGACTTTTTGTTGATAACTTCTATTTTTCCTGCAGCCCTCCAATTCTTGTCAGTGACATGTTGTGTCATTATGGCGAACAAGAACCCTTGAGCACATCTGACTTTATAATAAGGAGAAATGAAGCTCCAGGTGAGCTTGCAATTCATTTAACTTTACAGTCTTGTCATGAATTTTCTTTTGATTTCAAATGTTCCTTTTCCTTTTCCTTGTGTTTTGCTTAATTTAGCGGACTATAGAACGAGATAGATGAGAAATAAAGATTGAGAGTGGAATAATTCTATAGTTAAGATGTGACATTGACCAAGAAGGCAAATGCCACTCAAAATGTAATTTGTTGAAAAATTCTCCTTTAGTAAAAGCTTTGATAAAGTATTAATTACTAATCAAGATATGTTGAAGGTCAAGGAATTAACAGGCTATATGTATTACACATATGTATATGTACAATACATACATATATATGTATATGTATATTTATATATATCAAAGTTCGAAAAGCTACTGGCATGTCCGTTCCCGCTTGAACCGGTACATATTGGTCTATACCAGACAAGAACCGGTGGAACCGGGCGGAGTAGTGGAAGAAGAAGGGAAAAAAAGAAGAGGAGGAAGAAGAAGACGAAGAGAAAGAAGAAGCAGAAGAAAAAAAAGATGAGGGGTACTTCTGTCATGTTTGCCTCTTCCTCTCCTTCTCTTTTTCCTTCCTCTTCCTCTTTCGCTTCTAGCGGTACAAACCAAAAAAACCAACCAATTCGGACTATATATATTTGGTACGGACTGGTACCATATTTTGGACTGATTTTTTAAACCTTGTCTGAAGTATCAAGCAAGATATAAATATCCATGTGATGACCAAGTTGCCATGTTTTTTTCTTTTTTTTTTTCTAAACTTTACATCATCATGTGACCCATTGCATCCACAATGCCCATGTGTGGGTTCTCGACCATTAATTGATCGATTAAGGCAACCATTGCAGGTGAAACAACAATTGGTAGTGTATATATATATATATATATATATATATATATATACAATTTTTTAAATCTTGTTTGAGGTATGAAGCAGAAGATTTAAATATCCATGTGATGACCAAGTTGTCAATTTTTTTCCTGAACTTTACGTCATCATCTGACCCATTGCATCTGCAATACCCTTGTGTGGGTTCTTGACCAGTAATTGATCGATTAAGGCAACTATTGCAGGTGAGCCAACAATTGGTAATACTAGCAAAGATAAGGAGATCAAATCTGCTATTACAATAGATTAAACCTTATCTCTAACACATGATCTAATACTCACTAACAAAACTAAATTAATATCCCTGCAAATTATTAATATAATATAATATAATAACTTGAACCTAATCTGTACGCTAACACTTGTTTGGATTGAGGAGTTTGGAGATATCTAGATATTGAGGTCCTGAGGATATCCTTTCCCTTCATTCTCCCAGCATCTCAAAATTTGAATTCCCTAGGGAATTGTACTAAAGCATACTGGATTAGAAAAGAAAATCTATTTTTTTTCTCCATTATGCTTTCTGTCTCAGTCAATTTCAATTCTTTTTGCTTGAAGTATGTGAGGTCAATGGATTGACCAAGAAATTTCATTTCCTTTTTCTTTCAGTGTTTGTTTTATCATATCATGCAATATGATCACACAATATAGAGCTATCCATAGATTTAATATCTAGTTCATATCATCGTCGTAACCTTGTACAATATATGTTACATGGTTAGACTTGTACTACCTGCTATTATATATATTAGATGGTACCGACCATATTGTATGTCAGTACAAATTGGTCGAATACTCAATTAGTACACTAAATTTTAAAACCTTAAATCTGTCAAAATCATTTGTAGTTCACCAAAATGTTAAAGCTACAATTCCATCAATCAGTAGCTTTTTTCTACATAATGTGTATTTATTGAACTGGAAGCTTTTCAATTGAGCAAAAATTAGATCTTAAATTGGTAATGACAGAATAATTTGTAACTAACATCAAGTTTGGTTCAATGAAAATTCAACTTGATAGTTGATACATGTGCAAAAGCATCAATCTGCTTACATTGCACTTGTTCAGAAACAGTAATTTCTTGAAAGATACAAGGGGGAAATATTTAAAATATTGTTTCTTTTGTTTCTAAATTGCTTCTCAGAGATAAATCAGTAGAGATAATCCTTGGTCAAAAAAACTTATCAACTACCTACTGCAAGATGTTTTATGCTACAGCTGAAAAGGGCACTGTAGAAGATCTCCTTGAGTTTGCACTTTGCAGAGCCCTTTAGATATAGCTAATTATATCACTTAAAAAATTCCTTACCTTCCTTTCTTTGTAAGATGCTTGATTATTCTCAGGATTAAAGTCCTGATCTAGTGCCAGTTTTGGTGACTCATTGGACCAGTAATGTCTTATGTTGTGTCAATCATACAAATCCATAATTAATATTATTTTTTACTAAATTTATCATTGCATAATGGAGAATATCTATAGCAGTATAGCTGCTATAGCACTACACTAAAATCAAATTAAACTTAAATTCATCACATCATCATTATTTTGAAGATTATAGCTAATGCAATTTGTTATGTATATATATATATATATCCCTTGATAAACATTTATAACCTAACTTATTTTATTAATTAAAAAAATTATTATATAGATTATAATAACAAATATTCCAATATTAATTGATTATTACATATTAGTAATATATAATACATCATATTTATGAAATTTAATATAATATTTATTTTTGAACTAGCTTTCTTCAATTTAAAGGCCGGAAGAAATTTAGATCTCTCTACTTACAGGGCTTTGTGCCTATTATTAGAGATGATAGAGGGTAGGGTAACCGCCATTTTTGCTCTAGCCATATATGAATCTTGCTAATTTCTCTATTACTATACTCGATTAACTACCCAATATTTTTTCAACCCTCTACTTAAAGCCGACCCTAT
Organism: Costus lasius; assembly: GCA_027563935.2. Taxonomy (NCBI): domain Eukaryota; kingdom Viridiplantae; phylum Streptophyta; class Magnoliopsida; order Zingiberales; family Costaceae; genus Costus; species Costus lasius. The sequence continues at coordinate 106,168,119 of CM050453.2, forward strand.
TAAATTTTTTACTGCATGTTAATTACCTTTACCCTTAACTACCTAGGTTAACCCTAGAGGTGGCCAACGGGCCGGGCTGGCCCGTGGCCCGCACGGCCCGGCACAACACGGGCCGGGCACGGCCCGGACCCGGGCCAGGCACGGCACGACATGAACATGCATTTTTACCTAAATGCCCTCATAATAGTTATAAAAATTTTAAAAGTTAGGGATATAATTGTCTTTATGGTATAAAATTACCATTTTAGCCCCTTTTAATAATTAAAAATAGGGTATAAATATGTAATTATACACCCAATTCATCCCTATAAATTGACCCCCCAACCCTCTCATTTCTTCACACAAGTTTCCAACTATCTTTGGAATAATTTCTCATTCTCTCTTAATACTCTCTTAATCTCTTTTCTAAGTCTTGAGTTACAATTAGTTTCTTAATTGAACTCAAACTTAAGCTTCTTTTTAGCCATCAAGAATTCAATGCTCTCTCGGTCTAGACTAGTCATTTTTTTCTATGCCTCGTGCTCACCACGTGACTAGACGTGGAGAAGATCAAGTAAGTATTAAATTAATTTACTTTTATAATATAATTATCACGTGGTAAGCACGAGCACGAGACATAGAGAAAAATGACAGATAATAGAAGAGTGAAGATAATTATCATCATGCCAAATTCTCAACGTTCAATCTTCCTTACATCTACCTTAAATTTCTTCAATGTTGATCAATGGAGAATCACTATTTTAAGTATTATCGAACGTGTTAGTCAACTTATACGAATTGATGTATTCAGGTTTGAAGAACACTTTATCCACTTATCTGATCATGCAAGACAAGAATTTTTGGCTTCTCCCTCTCCTCCTGGGGTTGAGATTGAGATAGAGGTTGATGACTTTGAAATAAGTGATAGTGAGGAGGATAGTGATAATATCAACGATGAGCCGGAGCAATATATCGAAACAAACCAAGCACAAGAGTCACTTGAGTTTTTTATTATTGAAGGAGGTAGAGCTGAAAACATGGAGTGCGCAATATGCATAGAGAAGATGGAGCACGGAGCGCAAATATGCTTAACACAATGCTCGCATATCTTTCATAGTAGCTGCTTGCTTAGTTGGCTACGGGTCAATTGTGTATGCTCATTATGTCGGCAATTGATTTAAGCTTAAATGTATAATTTATGAATATGAAATTTAATCGAGTTGGTTTTAACTTTAGTCATGTGTTGTTAGTATTGTTAATAAATAAATTAATATTAATTTAATAAAATATATTAAAATTAAAATTATATATGTTTAAAATAAAATAATTAATTAAATAATAATTAAATATTTTTTTTAAAAAAATACATAATTCTTAATTTCTTATTTTATTAATATTTATTTAATTTAATGAAGCGGGCCAAAGTCGGCCCGTGGGCCACATTCGGGCCGTGCCTGGCACGGCCCGCTGGGCCGACCATAGCCCGCGGGCCAGTTTCAGCCCGCGGGCCGGATTCGGCCCGTGTGCCGGAGCGGGCCCAGCCAGAAGCTGAACCGTGCCTAGGCCGGCACGCCTAAACGTGCCGCGGGCCGTGCCGGGCCCAGGTATTTTTCTGTCGTGCCGTGCCCGGCACGGCACGGTTGCAATCGGGCCGTGCCTGGCACGGCTCGCCAGAAGTCGGGCCGAGGCAGGCCCGGGCACGGCCCATGGCCACCTCTAGTTAACCCACACCCCCCCCCCCCCCCTTCTTGCCCTAACCTAATATCCCACCTAACCTAGATCTAATGCTACCCTCTCTTCACCGAGTGGAGGCGGCCACTCTACGTAGCACTTGCCACCTCGCCTCTGAGCGATGCCACTGCCCTGCCTTGTTGGCTTACCACTTTTGCTTAGCCCTGCCTCGTCTCCGAGGCTCAACGGTTCTGGATTCGAACAACTAGGTTTAGGGTTAGTAATATTTAATATTATATATAATTGACTATTGGGTATCTGTTGTATGCTACTTGAACCCAACTTGAGTAGTATATACAATACTTATGCCTGAACCGAATCCTTTTAATAGATAGGTCGGATACCTATTAATCGATCTACTTGTTAATTTACCATCGAACTGACATCCCTACTAGTTATGTAAGAAAAGGTTGGGCTTTGATTAATTGATGCATTGATTTTCTTTTCATCTAGTGTGCTTTTCACAAATAATATGTTTAAAATCGCCTGTGATGCCTTGGTGATGTTCCTCTCTTCCTCTTAAAGAGGCTTCACGTTCAAATCCTTGTGGAGATGGTATGAAGAATTGGACCTATGTAATTCTTTGGGTGAGCATTTACCTCTGTTATTCTGAATGAAAGATTGAAGTCATTGGCAAGATGACGCTTTGGAATGACTAAACCTTTGTTGTTCAACTTTAAATTTTACATGTTCTTGTTTGTGATTCTCAAACTTTCTTGCCAGCTTTAAAGATGATACATCAATTATCACGTTCCACACCACTTGAAGAAAGAGAAGCTTCTTATAAAGCTGCTCGTGAGCGGATCTTTTCGTTAGATGAGGATGATCAACGGAATGGAACTATTCCAAAGTCCCGTACAGTTCCAGTTGTAGCTAGGCGGATGATTGCACATGCTCTTGGCCGGAGGATTGGTTCTACTCAGCTCACTGAAAAACTTTCCTTGGATGAAAGTGAGAAGGAAATCACTGATGAACTGAGCCGCGACGGAGGTAAAGCTTTATGTTCCAATGTAGAAGCTACCAAAGGGACGACTGTTTTCTCTACTGATAAAGTGGATTTGAATGAAAAGAAAAAATATAATAGGAGCTCTTGGACTATCAGAGATCCTAGTGGAAGTAATTCTGTTGAGCACAATAAAGCAGATACTGGTGTTTCATCTAAGAATAATGCGAATGCAAGCAGCAGAAGGATGCTTGGTGTTGAGGATTTGAAGAAACAACAGGCTGGAGCTGCTAGGAGGATTTTTGCTAATGCATTAGGTTTATTTCCTGTCAAAGCAAATGAAGACGTCACATTGAAACCAAATGAAGGAAATAGGGATTTAGAAGACAGACAGAGAGACTAGTGTTGCAGAAGTTAAAAGAGAATCACATGAGACACTTGAAGAGCATAGCTTGTTGAAGCACACTCTTCTTGTGTGCTGCGATGATGATGACAAAAAAAGCATACGCAACAAATATTCGTGCCGATCTTTTTTATCAATGGAAAACGGATGAAGAAAAGGGTGATGAATCACGAGTGATATTTAGTTTGGGATGAAAGAGGTTGCCATTTGATTTCTCATCACCAATATATTTATCAGATGATAGATTCAGGTGAATCATGCTGTTTGCCAACCATTTCTTCATTTGATCTCAATAGTGGTGGAAGATGCAAGCTGGAATTTTCTTTTTCTTCAAAGGCTGTTTGCTAAGTTCTTCGAGACTGGGGGCATCATTATTTGCACAAAGTTACCTCTGCAAGCCTCGCCATGATTGCGTACCCCTGCTCTGTTAGTTGCTCTTTGATTAGACATCTCTTTCCTCCAGTCTAGTTCAAAATTGAATGCGAGTTCTGAGTTGAGTAGCATCTCTTTGATAAATTGAACAACCAAGTTCTGAGCTCTTAGTTGCATCTCTTTGATATTGTTCTTTTTGTCCTAGTTCTCGTCTTTTTTGACAGCTAGGTAAGATGAGCGACGCCTTGTCCTACCTTTGTGTTTAAATTTGGTGAACACTGTGTCGTAAATCATTTGATCAGATATCTTGGTTATTTTTCAGTAGAATTCAAATGTAAATTAATTGTAGCCAAGTTGTTTGCCCATATATTTTTTTTTTCCGTAGCAAGGGAACTTTGGTAAAAATAAAAAATGCGTTGTACAACACTGATTATTCAATCAAATTCAAATGTATTGATAGAAGGCACTAATTGAGAGAATGATTCTTGGTGCAACTTGTTCATTGAAGAATCTTTCTCTAAATTATTCATTGCTGCCAAATGATTCGCATTCATGCCTTCAAGTGACCAAGTCTAGAGGTCATTTGGGCATCGGCCCAATCTATCCAATTTGATTGACATAACAAAATCAGATTTGATTCAGATGAAGACTGAGGCCGGAAGTTCTTCCTAAAATGGAGTAAGGACAACAACGGTTCTACCCATCATGCTTACTGTCAGGCCCCAGTTCAACCGGTCTGGCCCAAGCCCAAACAATGCACCCACAGCCCAGCCCAAGTCAAGGGGAGAATTGCGGAGCCCAACCGCGGAAGAAATTAACCGGGTCAATATTGGATGTTGACCCGAAATCGAGGCGGCTGCGAGATTTGGGAAGATGCGCACAAGCTCCGCGTCGGGGACGAAGCATGCGGTGCGACGGAAGATCCGGACGTATGCGAGGGAGCTCGGAGCAGATCGATCGGGGCACAGCCTCCAGCGGAAGACTCGGACGCTGGAGTGGAGGCGGCGAGGTGATCTTCAACGCGAGCGGAAGACTCGTTCCGCGTCGCTAGAAACAGAGGCGGTGGCCTCTTCTTTAAGAAGCGATGGAGAGCAATAGCAGGGGGAGAAGGGAGTGCTGGGGAGCAGCTCCACCGGCGACGGCGAGGGTGCCATCGCCCCTTCCAAAGCGGCGGCTCTAATGCCGCCAGGGGGCGAAGACTCCGACGTCAATGGTGTCGACGAGTGAGAGGTTCGAGAGTGGTTGTTGAGCGGCTGTAACAAGCAACGGGGTCGCCGGCGAGAGGAACTTGTGGGAGAGGGGCGGGCGACGGGGTCGTCGGTCCCGAGAGGCTTTGTAGCCAGTTTGAAGAGGAATAAAAGTGGAGTTTTTCCTGTTTTCGGCGAAAGCTTGTTTCCAGGTGTTTCCCATCTTTGGCGAGGTTTCCGGCGACGAAGGGCTGGGGGCGAAGACGAGGGCGTCTTCCCCTGCCGGAACGCTCCTCCGGCGAGCTCGCGAGCACCACGGTGCTCGGCGGATGAAGCGGCACAACAGCGTCGACGGGACGAAGACGGAGACGAGTTTTCGAACGCGGGCGGCGTTCGAAACGAGGAGCGTCAACGCAGTCAACGAAGGCGCAAAATCGATTCGGATTCGGCGGAATCGATTTGCAACCGACGTCAGCGTGACGTCGGACGGCAGAAATCAAACGCGCGGCGGATTTTGATTTGGCTGACGTCGGCGTGACGTCAGCAGAGGAGATTTAATTCAGAGATTTTGGTCAACAGTGAATTTTGACCAAAGGTATTTTTCTTCCTAAATTAGGGTTTCCCGGATTTTTCTGAATTAGGGTTAGGGTTCCGAGCAACCTTGTAATTTGGGGATAAAATTTGAGCGGGGAGTTAGGGTTTCGAAAATTTGGTTAGATAACCCTAGAGAGAGTTGCGTTCCGGTGTTCCGCCGGATAGCCCTGAGACAGCGGATAAGCGTTGTTTTTAGGCAAATCCGACCGGGGCGTGACACTTACCAAGTGTCACGCCTCGGTCTTAAGGTTCTTCAACGGATTTTCAGACCGGCGTGAAGTTCCTAACCTTCGGGCGTAATCTTACCCCAAATAGGAAACCCTACTTCCTTGGCCAAAATTTCTTCCCAAATCAAAAACCAGCGGAAAACTCTAACCCTAATTAGAAAGTCAAACCTGAGTCAATGCCCCAAATCGAATTCCGCCACACCGCTGCCGAAATTACGTTTGTGTTGACGTCACGCTGACGTCAGCCGCCCGAAATCCCTTTCGCGAAATCGGATTCGCACAGTGATTTTGACCCGGTCTAAATCATGCTGCCTCGACTCACGTTCGCCTCGATGTCGTCTTCTCCGGCGTTTGAACGCGTCTCTGCATTCGAAGTCGCCGTCGAATCTTTGCCGTTCGTGTCGGTAGAGGGAAGCCGCCTGCTTCCCTTCAGCTTCTTGCCGTCATCCAGACACAATTGCCTCGTCACCGATCGCTGTCGTTGCCGCCGGAAACTTCGTAAAACAGGAGAAGAAAGGATATGAGAAGAGCTTGTATTTATTCACTAAACTTGTTACAGACTCTCTCCTCTTCGTCGACGACTTGACGCTCGCTTCCCCTCCCTCGCCAGCAGCCCCCTGGTTGCCGGTTACAGTTTCTCTGCTCCCTCTCCTCACGGAATCGCTCATCGTCGGCATCGGCGTCTCCCTAGACGCCGGAATAGCTCACCGAAGTTCCCTTAAGCTCTACTGTCAACTGGTGGTGGCTCTCGCTCCTCCTGGATCGCTCGATCGTCGTTGATCTTAAAGGAAGAGGGCCGGTGCCTCTTTCCTGTTTAGGGCATTTGTCGCCCTTCCTCGCATCCGAGAAACTCGCTACTCCGCAAGCTCCGTCGCCCAGCCGCGTCCTCCACGTCCGATTCCCACGCCGAGCTTCTCGCCTCATTGCCAACTGCCGCATCCGCCGATTCTTCCGCAAGTTACCAATGTCGTTCCTCTTTCGCGTCGTCTGCCCCCACTATCGTCTACCCCTTTGCTCCTTTACGCATTTGAGGCCACTAAGGTAGAGAAGACGGCACTGCTTCGATGCCACCTGTGCTTGCTAACGGGATTCCACTGCAGGCAAAGTCTTACTGCAGACGAAGTCTTGCTTCCAGAAACGAGGATGCGGCTTGCCTCTGGTCACCCCAATTAGTTGACCGCTCAAATCTACATCGATCATGGGCTCCGATTTCGTGTGTGCTTCGTGGGCTTGGGTTCGAGCTTAGGCTTGGTTTGGCCCAATGGTCCAAGGGCCTAACACCAGCATGGGACGTCCCCTAACCTAGAATTTGAATACTTTTTTTTTACAAAAAATCATTAAAAGTGTATACTCATACTCTATCAACTCTCCTACGTTCTCCGAACGGTTGTCTACAGAAAGAAAGTGATCAAAACAAGCTTCATGCTCTGGCTTCTAAAATTGTAAAAAGTCATCCATTGACATCACCTGAAATGCTAGTAAATGCATGTATCAAGGTACCTACAAAACCCAGATAGGGCGAACGAAAAGGCATATAGCCATGCAAATGTTATACATGAACGTAAGAAGATGCAACCAAATTACTCCAACCAATCTCAGATGTCACCGATTAGCGTATAGAATCATAGTTCCATACAAACATAACTTCGAGATTTTATACAGCATCAATCAGCCTGACCGCATACATTAGTATGACTCTCGTAATTTGGCATGCACCGTGTAGGTGAGATGGTTGTAGTCACCATAAATGATCATGGTGCAAGAAGTTTCTATTCATGAATTTGTTTATTTTAACCTTGCCATACTGAGCAAACGGCCGCATATTAAGTTGGTAGCTATACCTCAAGCCGTCTCTATAAGATCAATGTCGCAGATGAAACAAGATCAAGACACCATTACGTTCCTCATGGTTGGGGCCTTGTCTGAACTATGAAGATGTCTTTACCCACGACACACCCTTCAACATCTTGCGGACATCCAAATTTCTGTTCAAGAAAGAAGCCAATGGCGCATAGGCGCTGACCAATCTGCCTCCTGAAGACGGGATCGATGGTCAATGACTTCTTACTATAGTCTACAGTTACACGAGTAACTCTTCCATCTGCTGGTCCAGAATTAAGTACCAACAATTCCTCACTGAAGTTTGCAAAAGCCAAGGTATTTACTGCTCCATCAAACTTCCCAGATGACAGCCTCCATGGGGTGCCACGGGTTCCAGAAGCAAGTGTCTCGCCTAGACCAGGAGCTATCTCTGCTTCAACAAGCTTGGCATCACGATCCGTGGGACTAACTGTGTGAAGGACAAATGAGAGGTCTGGAGACAACATCTCCTGCACTAGTACAGCCATCTTTGCATCCTTTTGGGGAATACCAGCCGCCCGACGACTCAAAATAGCTCTTCTTGTGTAAAGCGAAGCCCATACTCGGCCAACAGCAGCTGCAAAGGCTTTTGGGTTTGAGAGGCTGACATTTGGAATAGAATCATACAGACCAGCAGCTGACATTCCAGCCAAGTCCTCAACATTGGCGCTGGACCTTACAATAAGGCGAGCATTGATTGGAAGAAATTTTCCAATAATTTCCATTGATTCTTCAGATGGGCGTTGAGCAGAAATCAATTCCTGGAGCTCAGAGCATAATCTATCAACCTCACCATTTTCAAGTTTAGCAGTTTCTAATTGTTCAACAAGTGACATGAAAGAGTCAATTGAACCACTTCTTTCAACAGCTAATTCCATAGAGCCAAAAGGAATCACTGCACCTGAAGGGACCTGGAATGAGGCAGGAACTCCTAGTTCACTGCAAACTGATAACAAATGGTCCAAATCAAAAGATAGCAAAAAGGCTCGAACACAGGAAATCATGAAATGTCACACGGATAACGGATTATAAGGTTAAATGAGCTAAAGAGGACTCCATTGTATCTTAACCTGACTGAAGGCATTTGACGAGTTATATTGGTGCAGGTCCAAATTGAATCAGATGTGTATGATCACTCTACTAGTTGTTTGAGAGTAAGAGATGGTTTCATTGTTTAAAGTCATTACTTAATACAGAAGGTTCTTTAAATGGTTACTCAAAGATATTGGATCTCCAGTTCTGATATATAGTTAGGCTTGTTTCTCTAACGGAGAGCTGATACTAGAGATCACGTGATAAAAATAACACATTCAACATCATATTAAAAAATTACCCTTCTCAGAAACTGTTGCTAAAGAAGCAAGGAGACCACAAGTAGCAGCTTTTGCGCCAGATGATTCAGCAGTTGCCTGTGAAAGCTCTAGAACTGCAGTACCATCTAAAGGTTTTAGTTTAACCTGTAGTTAACAATAAACAGTTAACAAGAGGGCATGTAATTAAGGTGAAAAAGAAACCTTAAGAGTATTAAGGGTACTAAGGTGTTTAACTTGTTTAATCATGAAATCAACACAATTCTGCATTTGAAGAAGGCAATATGTTAACTAGTTTATCAAGAAATAAAGACAATACCTCACTTGAGTAAGGCACATTAGGAATAGCTGAGGCAGATGGGTAGGAAACTGGGAGTTCATCTTTTGATGAAGTCAAAATAGTGGATAAATCTTGGACCAAATCCTTCATATTTCCTTTCGAAAATGGAGACAGATCTACACGAGAAGCTGATGCTTCCAACCTGAATTTTAAGAAAGAAACATAATTAGCAAACCAAAATAATGATATGCAAACGAGTATTTTTGCAATTATATAAATGTGCATAGATAAACACAATTTTGGTTGGCAGCTTCAGGAATTTTTGGCTATCAGCGTTTGAATGACTCAAACAGGTATAGTTAACACAATAAACAGGTAAAGTTTAGGTATGGCTACAAGTAATTGACACCTTTTATTAAAGGATAAGAAATTCTTTCACTTAAACAAATAAGAACATTTCCTGTCCCTTCCCTAACTACTCATCTCCTCTCTTTCTCTCCAAATCCTGATCCTATTCTGTTATCTCCAATTCCCAAACTCGATTCTGCATCTGAACGTTCAAAACTATTTTGTTATAAGCTTATAATACCTTATAATATCTATGGAATCACAACAAAGGCATTAACACAGAAACAAGAAGAATAGCATGGCGATATGTATTTGCATTAAAATTGGGCATGAATTTCATATTAAAATTCTTCAGAGTTATATCTCTAAGTGAAGACCTTTACAATGTTATATTGGATGGATTATATTAGATGTCAATCATCAAGTTTCTTAAAATAATAATTACAATCCACCATATAAAGGATCCCCTATATGTGTAGGTCTAGCAAGGTAGCTTCCTGTTTAAACAGCTGTTCAGGTACAGAGAAAATTCTCGGTGGCACTGGAAAGAAAAAAAATATCAGCATTTGTAGTTATATGACGGAAAATATGGTTGTTCCGTTCTTTACATATCTAACAACACCATTGTACCTTTATATCACCAAATGATTCTACATCAAAAAAAGAAACCAAGAAAATTTCATAGTCCAAAACCATGTGAGCTTGTTAATTGGATCAAGAATGAGCGTTTATAGTTGAAGTGGGGAAAGCATGTTCAGAGAGAAGATCAACAATGTAGAAGATAATGCAAGATTGAAGCATCATTTGTAGGTCTAGAGGTAGATGTTTCCGACACTGCCAATAATTTTGGATGAAGGAGGTGAGTATTTCATGTTTTAGTAATATTCTTGAGCATCCAAGGCCAAAATTTTGGAGTAGAAAATTAAGGAAGAGGATCTGAAAGATATAGAATTAATGATGGTTGAACATGAAGAGTTTTCAACAATGCATCGATACCATTTTGCAAGGACTATTTTTGTTTTTCAAGGTTAGTTACTCCAAAATCCACCTTCCTCTTTCGGATAACATATATGGGTGTATAAAACTTTGCATATGACCACGTTTGCATTCTTTGTTCCCCATCATAGGCATAGTGCGAGCGGTCAAATTCAGGAAGCATTTTGGTGCTCTAGAAAGACAGACAGTAGACGGGAAGGGCTAAAGGTGAGCTATTTCGGAGTATAGCCTTCATGCAAACAATAATTGTTTTGTGTACGAGAGTACTCGAAGTAAATACAGAATGTTTTTTTTTCTAGTGACGAAAGCAGATCAGCTTTTGTATATTTGTTGGAAATAATACTTTACATGGAAGAGCAGAAAAACAAAATGTTGCAATGTATAGTGCAAAGGCATAATAGAGTTGTGGCACTGTGTTTGTGAAATATTTGCTAAATGAGTTTGACACAACCAATGGATAGGCATTATGACAACAAAGCATTCATCTATGCTGCTAAGAATCTAGTTGCAATATATGCACCATGCATTTTAAAGTTGATTGTCATTTTACTCGTGATGCATTTCTTCATCAAAATTTGTGACAACGTAATTTTCAACTAAATAACAACTCACGTATGTTTTCACAAAAGGCATTGAGTACATCACCACTCCGTTTGTCAGATTTACAATTAGCAATCAATATTACATGAATCCTACACACAATATCCTAGGCAGTACACAGAGAATGTAAAGAATATAAGTTTTTTTTGCTCTTTAGACCCCTCAGGGTAGAGTTAGCGAGTAGGAAAATCATGCTACCAGGGGGAACCAAGCGAAATTACCTTAAGCATGAGACAACCTAAGAGGTTGTGGCATTAGAAGGATTTATCGTAGGGAAAAATTTTTGTATCTACAAAAGTTGCTAAAATTTTGAGCAAATAAACATAATTACTGCAAAGAAAAAAAATAACAGATTCAATTCAATTCATAAACCACAACAAATAGTTGATGGAATCATGGAACATAACCTAGCATATTTCCCTTCAAGCATCCGGAGGCTAGCAATTTTTTCATCATCTTCACAGGTCACAAATGGTACTTTCTCCTGCAAATGGGCATCGATGAAGATATCAACTTAATTATACTAGAAAGTTTGCTTAAATCAAGTTGCAAAAGGACACAATAAACTGACCTGTCGGGCCCTAACACCAAGATGAGACAGGTGAGGTAACTCCTGAAGAAGCACAACACCTACAATATTATCTCCAGCAGCTTTGACCTGCAGTAATCACAATTCAGGAGAACAACTAAGCTTTTGAAAGCTACTAGAAGTCTACAAGCAAGAAAAAAAGATGAATATAATTATTCAAAACAGACATATGACATGGAGAACTATAACCAAAAAAGGTCCATATATTATCTGAAATAGACAAATTACAACCTCCTCATCCCCATCAGCCCTATTGACGACCAGAATGACAGGTCCTTCAATTGATGAGGGCAATGAACCAGGAACTATGCTTTCAACCTGTATCATATGAAAAGAATTTGGTGAAAAATATTGACTTCTTTCAGAAGTAGAATATATGATATGGAAGACAAAGAGGCAGGAGAAGGGTGATGTAATAAAGAAAAGACTATTTATTTAAATATAATTCATTATGAACTGATACAAATGAAAAGAACAGATAGAGGATCAACTACAAACTAAGAACTCAAAATGAAGAAAGATCAATAACATACAACTGATTTGAACCAGATACTGTTAGACAATATCCTTTTTCCAGTTCCTATTTACATTGAGACTGTTATCTATCCATTTGCCTAATAGTCTCTCTTTATGTCTATAAGCATGTATACCTATTAAATTTGCATTATATATAGATAGAGCTAGAGAGGTAACAATGTCTAAAATCATTCTAATTGTAAGTGGACACAATTTGATATCTAATCTCATTATTTGTTTGGGCAATGCATTTTATCATTTCTGAAAGAGTCAAACAATCCGTGAAATGTGCATAATAAGACTTTAACTGTCAAGAGTAAAACTAGTTGCGGTGATATGTTTTATTTGCTTGACATGGTCAGTTTCTTGTAATTGCCTCTTGGATGACAAATATAGCAGATTCACTTTGTTGGCTGCCCTAAGTCTTACTACATATTCATTAACAAGGCTGCCATTATTTAGTTTTATTGTTATATCACTCACAGTAAGCATTATTTTGTACCTGTAGAAGGGTACCATGAGCCACCCCAGGTACGAGGACATCCCAACCTGTGGATCCCAATGCAGTCCGTACAGATCGTAGTAGAAGCGTGCAGAGCTTAGACACTTGAAATATAACACTAGGGAGAGAAAGGAAGAGAATATGATGAAGTTACATTTTAGAAAAATGATTTCAGATCGTTAATAATTGCAAAAAGAAAAAAGAGAAAAACCAAGATGAAAGTTTATAGATCATTAATTTTAAAAGAACAAACGTTAGGGAGGAAGAAAAAGATTATACCCTGCACGAATTTCAGCTTCAGTGTATGTCCTTACACTGTTCTCTGGAATTCCTAGTGCTTTGCCAAGAGTCTGCAGTTTCAAAAGTAAAAAAGACAGGGAAATCAAATGATAAGTACAAAGCAGAACAACTGAAATCTGCCACTCTTCAACGTCATAATAACACGAATCAGCAAGTTTCATCAAAATAAATTGTATAATAACACAGTTGAGAAAATATAACAATTGAAATTATATAAGCATAATCCATGGTAGGGGTACTTATAACAAGAAACAAGTAACCACTCACTAATATTAAACATACCATAAATTAATACTAAATAAGATTAACTAACCACTAACCAAATAAGTAGCCAGCCAAAATGGACAGCAAGGAAAACTACTTATTATCCAGTAGTCCTCAACATCTTCCCTCATGGTGGAGTGTAGTTATTAAACATACTGACACTTGCTAGCAGAAACAAAGACAAGATTGTGTTGGTTTTTCTTATATTGTAAAAGGCATTCACAGTATATTGGGTAAACACCACTTTTCTGTGCCTGATGAAGAAGGGCAATAACATGTAAATAGTCAAGTGAAGTGACATCAATCCGTACATACATGAGAGAAGTAATTCTGCATCTATGCAGGTGGTAAGACCGTAGATTGAACATGCTTACAAGAAAAAAAAGAGTTAAGTGCTGCACATTGGTGAGAAGAAGTGCTGCTAGTCACGCCAGTGCGAGAGAACAATGAAAAGGTTGTTGGAATAAAAGGTGGCTTGATGTTGTTGTTGACATATATTTCAGCAAGAAGACACTCAAGTAGCACTGGAGGAGCCACGTGAGATCACACAGATAAGAAGCAGTGTGTAAAGGAGCAACAATAAGATGAAGTTTTGCAAAGCAAAGAAACACAGGCATAGTTTCATTCATGATTTGCACAAACCAGATCTGCAGCTTCATAGGAACAAATTTGGAAAGAATAGATCTATAGAAACGGCTGCTTTGTCAGAGATCAATGGTTCTGAGCATATCTACAAGAGGAAGACGGAAATATGCTATAGAGAGAAGTTTTGTTGGCTAACATTGGGACTATTGCCACTAAGAAGTAAACAAAAATATAGAATATAGAGCCTGTTCCAATACAAAGTTGAAAAACAAGGATAACGTGAATTAAGTAGGCATGATATATTGCATACTAGGACTCTGAGTCAAGGTTTAAAATATCAGTGCACCTATCCATTATTAGATGGAAAAATGTTATATGTGATGCCATCGCATATAACATTATGCGATGAACCATTAGGATTATGACACATAGAGTTATAATCTTGGGATGTGTGCGGTAGAATTCTAAAATTTCATTCGCATTTCTCCTCCTTGTTCCCTTGCTGATTCGCCCTCCGCCCTCGTCCTCCCTGTTCGACGAGACGTGGAGTGAAAACCTGTCCTCGATTCACAGCCGGCGACTCTCCGCCACCATCCTGGACAAAGTCTCCAATGATTTCAACGGGAGCCCCAAAGTGGTGGAGATCGACACATGTCACCCAAAGTCGAGATCCTCCCGCCGGAGCAACTTCCAAGGGTACGATTTTCACCCAGCCGGCAACAAATGTCGTCTCTGCACCATCACACAGAGCACTCCCCGCTGCTACCTCATCTCCTCCTCCGACAGCAACTTCCCCCTGACTCCCGCTATGAGCGCGTGCGCCACTGACGGCATCCTGCGCCGGTTCGCGAACGCTCCCCCAACTATATGGTGAGCACGCAGTCCTCTGAGGCCAAGCTGCTCCGAAGCAGCGCCTAGATGCGGCTGCGAAGCGCAAGCGGCTGCCACTGTCTGAAGTGACGATGCTGGAGTCGCGGGCAAGCCTGAGCGGCGTGGGTATGCAGAGGTCGTGCACTAGAGCTCAAGAGGAGTTCAATTTTAAGAGCGCCATTGTGGGGAAGCTCGACAGATCGATCGAGTGAAGGAAACGATGCAAAAAATTACAGCATTTAGATTACAAAGAATAAGAGAACATGCCCCCGTTCGATCATTTCTTTTGCTATATTTTGATGCTAGTTTTGAGTAAATTTTGTATGAATGTGCAGACTTTGTCCACGGTGGTGGCAGAGAGTCGCTGGCTGTGAATCAAGGACAGGTTTTTGCTCTGAGTCCCGTCGAACAGGGAGGACGAGGGCGGAGGGCGGAGGGCGAAACAGCAAGGAACAAGGAGGAGAAATGCGAATGAATTTTTAGAACTATACCGCACACATCCCAAGATTATAACTCTATGTGTCATAATCCTAATGGTTCATCGCATAATGTTATATACGATGGCATCGCATATAACATTTTTCCTTATTAGATTGGTACATACCAGTATGTACTATAAGAGTATTGCTTGCTAACCATCAAGAAGGAAAAATATCATTTGACACTAGTTGGAGTATTGCTTCAGATAATGTTTATTTGAAACCACTACAGCGATGTATGAAACTTGCTGCTGCTTGGCATTATCCTATTCAGAATTAGCAATGTACTTCGTTCAAAACTTTGACAAACTTGAGAATTAACAATAAAAAACAGTAAGATTAGTCACATCTTTCATAACTACTATATATAATGCTTTAAACAAAAGGAAAATTTCATGCAAAATCTGCATGCTCTGACATAATATTTCCAACATGAGCAGATTCAGATATAGCATATTTCCTAATCAAATGATTATTCCAAAAGAAGATAATTAAAATTGAACACAACTTCACCTGAACTTTATCTGGGAATATCTGAAGAAGTTCTTCAGAGAATTCTTCTGTTAATCGTCTTGCTCTATCTAAAGTAGCCTTGAGGCCGAGGGACCAAATATGCTCTCCTTCCTCACTACCTAAAAAAAAGTAGTAAAACGCATATTATCAAGGAATCTCACCAGTAAAAGTCCAAGAATAATCCAATGTAATACAGCCTAGAATGAGTAGAATACCTTCTCCATCAGATATGCCTTTTTGTAGCCAATAGAGAAGCTCATTCTGTATTGCATTACACTCCTCTGATTTCCAACCAGAAAACCCAACTTGGTGTAATCCACTCTTTAGGGCGACAAGTGGATGGGCCCAAGCGGTTATATTTTTTGATTCCACATTCTGTGCAAGCCAGGGTGATCCGCCCATTTCTTCAAGAACATTAACATATCTTCAACATGAAAACAAGAATATTAGTCCACACCACCAGACACTACTTACACACAGTATCAATCGGTGTTATATATATATATATATATATATATATATAAACACTTACTAGTCCAAATCGACCACATGTACTAGTCCAAACTTGAACTGGAATAAACAGAAATACCAGGCAATTCGGACCAGTATTTCATTCTTTGGTCCATATCATGGTTTAAAAAATTAGTCCGGACTAGTATGTTGGTCTATTGTCATACTAGTACATAGCTATTAGTCCAAGTCGATATTATTATATACAAATTATATAGTATATACACTCACCAGTTTAACCGATTTGCTCAGTGTACTAGTCTAAGCTTGAATAGATACAAATAGGAAATATTGGGTGATTCAGATAGGTATTTCATTCCTTGGTCCATACCACCCAATATAGGTACATACTGGTATAAGGTCACTACTATATAAGTACATATATAATATTTGGTAGTATCAGCTAACATTTTTCAACACCGTATGTCAATATAGATTGGCATAGACGTACGAGCAGTATTTCAAACTCTAGTTCGAACCAAGGCTTTCAATCTCAGACCATAATGGTATACTGATCAGTACCACCCAGACCAATATTACACTATATAATATTATATATATATATATATATATATATATATATATATATATGTATATTTACTAGACTAATACTAATAGTATTTTGCGTACCAGTACAAGGGCAATCCAATATATACCGTCAATATCTGGCAATACAAAATGGTTCGTTAAATCTTAGTCTCAACCATGGTTTTCAAATCTGGTCCGGCGAGCCACCAGACCAGTATGGTACCGCGGTGAACCGACAAAGGTAGCGGACAGCATAGAAGGCGGAGGCAGATTGTCCGCTGCTCCGCGGCCGGTCCTCCACCGGACCGGTACAAACCAGCCAGATAGTTTCGGATCAGATTTTGGATCCATGGTCTCAACATGACTGCAGGATTAAAGTTAACAATGTCAAATATGAACAAAAATCACTTGAGATATTTTTAATTGTATTGATCACTTATGGTTCAGTCAAATACATTTGTGAAATATTGTAGCGTTCAGATACACTCTTCCTGAAGAGGATCAAATGTAAATAATCCGGACCATAATCATCGTTTCAATATTTCAATCGGCATTTAGTTAGCAGCATTAAGATGCATTGCTAAGATGATTAAGTTGTTAGGCAAATGGATGGGTACAATCCCATATTAGGCCTTATTGAATTGAACCAACATCCAGAGGCGTTTTACCTATTGAGACAAGTTCAAAAATAAAATATCAATTTTTACTGTTTGAAATTTTTGTATGCTGAGCAATGAGCTTTACAACAGATGTTTTATGCTGCAACAAATGTTTAACAGAATGTGATAGTAAAGAGCATGATTTTCTTTGGGCACAATCAGCAATCATCTCTAACAAATAGAAGACCTTACATACTTTTAACAACAGAGAGTGGAGAACACAGATGTGCACATTCCTAGGCAGTGTTAGCTAGTCATGCCCTAGCCTAGCGTTGAACATAACCAACCAAGATACTGATGAGTCACTCTCTCCAAAGAGCAAAAAGCCATGTGTGTCAATCTATGAAGTGCACAGTAGGAGAGGACACACATCCCTCAGAAACATTCATTGATCATGTCGTTGTAAACTTGTATTTGTCAACCAAGGCAAAAGGGTGTGCATCTAGGACGCTCTTAGTGTCTTTAATATACATCAATGCAATATAGGCGCATTGATATTTTACCCTATTGATTTCTTGAGATATGACAGACATAACCCTCTAATGCAATAATATTTTAGTTGTACAAAGTCAACAATTAACGTTGCATGTAAGATCAAATTGATTATTACTTGAATGTCTATGTTTACCTCACTCAACTTCATCATTTAAGTGTAATTTCACCAGAATAATAATTGGAATTGTCGATCATCACCAGGACATACTATGACTTATTTTAGTTTATAGTATTAGAACCAATTTGTTGCCTAGGTTATGGAAATCCAACATTAGCACCTACCATGGAGATTGTTCTCTAGTGGTGTCTCCTTGAATCAAAACTATCATCTGATCAAAATATGTTAGATAAAACTTGTGGAGAAGCATGTATTCTGATGGAGAAAATGATATTATAGTTTCCATGTAGATGTGGTTTCCAGCTTAGGAGAAGGGGCCACTACTCAAAAGCCAATAATTCCCCGTGGGAAATGAAATGAGATTTATGATATTATAAAAGGCCTAAAGATCTTCCTATGATTAACTTAGGATTAAGTATTTTAAATTAAACTTATTTTTTCAAGCTCATCAAGTAAATAAAATAGTTTTCTTATTAGGCTGATGTTAGATGGTGGAGCCACATTGGATTAATCTCACATTTCGTGAACTAAGGAATGTACTAGGCTCATATGACATTGACTAAGGATGATTAAGGCCAAGGAAAATAAAGAGTTTTGAAGGACTAATCAAGTAGCTTTAATTGAGAAATAGAAGTTGAACGTAATCAAAGAACTTCCATTAGTGAATGCAGAAGAGTTTCCAGAGGTAATCTTTAAAAATTGTCACTAGATCCATAGATGCAGCAGTAATTTCTTTTTCAAATGCTTTTAGATAAGAAACATGTCAAATGTCACCATCGCAGCTCCATTCGAGATATAGTCATCCTATAGTTACAAGAAAGGATTAAAAAAATTTATGTTGCAGAGATAGATAATGAAACAGAGATGCAATTAATGTTCATTGTTATGTATGTTATGCTTCTAATTATTTAAATTTTTTAATCGCTAACCTAATTTACTGCAGCATGTTACCTTACCCTTGGTCCATTAATTACGTAGTGAAAGTTTTAAAATAAACTCTTATCCATTTTACATTAATATTTAATTTATTGTAATTGTCCAGTGGATATGGCTACATGTTACCACATTTATAACCGATGCTATGCATAAATACAAATTAACAAGACATATTAAGAAGATCAGCTAGATATTGGCTAAATGTTGTTGTATGTATAATGTAAACAAAGAAACAAATGTCCCATGAAGGGGTTGGTAAAATAATTTTAAAAATCCCTTAGGAACACCGAAGAGACCACGGTAAAGTTAATACCTGCTTAAAAGAACGAAAGAGTAATCTTCCAGGCCGATCTCACAGAGACGCCACTACAAAACAACAAACTTCTTTAGTAATAGTTTGATAAATCTGGTGGTGAAGCGAATGGAGGTGTCCCGGTTGGTGGTGAATGTGACCCGCTGGTGGTGAAGCGAATTGAATTGTTGTATGTTCTCAGAGGGTCTAATGATGTGTGTTGCTGTTTTGGTATAATGTAGCTGTGTGATGGTTTGTTTTGGGAAAATTTGTATTAGGAACTTAACTTCATGCATGTACTTGAGCTGTTAGTATATGTAGCAGGACCCATGCGTCTCCATGTATAAGGGAAACTCTGCCAAAATATTCTTTGGATCCTGGCGAGGGCGGGTGATAGAGTATGTTTTACCATGTAAACTACTATTCTTTTTCGCTTTTATAAAATCTTTCTTGCCTTTGGCAAAAATATATATATATATATATAGTTTGATAAATTGAAAGAGCGTATGTACATCATGCATGTGTAACAAGCACATCTGCATTCAGACAAGTTAATAATGCACGTTAATTGCACATACACAGGGTACAAGCATTACAAACGAGGACAATAGTGTTACAATTACAGAAGAATAAGTATTTCGATTTATATATACACGTAGAAACACTACAGTAATGATACAAACTAACATAGAAATGCATTGTCTATATGCTAGTTATATAGACAATTAACAGAAAAAGTGAATGCATTGAACATACCTTCTGGCGCATTGCGATAGCAGCATCAGGAGCATCATTGCGAAGACCACTTTCGAGACCCTTCACAATAAGTGCCCTTAAATTAGTCAAAAAAATCACAGTTTCCATGAGTGCTTCGACTCCTCCATTTCCAATGAAGTTCTTTTCTTCCTGTAATTTCTCCAGTCTCTGCAACATTACTGTAATGTTACAATCCATAATATGATGATTAATGATGTGCAGAGAGTGCTCAAGGTTTTGAATTGACACAAAAAAGGCTTTAAAATTTAAAGGCTTAATAAAAAACAATCACTTATGTTCTAAAAATCAGTTTGGACTGCCCAATATAGGCAGAGTATGTATTGGTCCAAAATTAGTCTGGTACCATATAGTGTCAATATAGGTCTAGTACATGCTAGTTTGAAATAGGTCCAAATCAATCAAAACATTAGGACTTTGCTAATAGGTTGAGTTGAACAAGCTTAAACTGTGATTAGATGAGCCCCCATCAATTTAACCTAATAAGGAAATTACTGAAAAGAATATTATAGAAGTATGGAAGAATTTATCTCATCGAACTTGGCTAGAAACTGGAGTTTACTTTTGTTCATAGCAATCATATCTAGTCCTCCGTTATTACTTGGAACTTTATATTCCCTATCTTAGCAAGCAAGAAAAGAAAGCCATCAAAAAGTTTGACCAGATCTTGCCATGGAAACTCATGTATTTCTGCATTAATAATACTTTTGAAGGCTCTCTTATCTATGAACTAAACCTAGTTAGAGAGGGAAAACTTAAATAATTTGGTAACAGATACGCCTGAAAATGAGGTATTATAATATAGGAAATTTCTTTAAGATTTGTTGACATATTCAAACAACCTAAAAGCCTTCCTCCCGAGAAAATAACTTATGCATTCAAAGTATCCCATGAGAATTGCCAGCTTATAAAAATCTTACTGCTATCCTTTTGTAAAAAAGCAAGGAAAAAACAAAGAGATGTTAGAGGCTGGAACCATATAATCATCTTGAAGGCCATTTTTTTTTTCTCAATGGAGACAACTATTCGGCTCAATATGCTTTCAAGGAAGCTGTACATTCTACATCAATGTGGTTTGCTAAATGATCTCACTATGAGGTTGATGGTGGTAGTGGTGGCAACAGTAGAAGTGCAGCAAAATTTGCATAGATTGCATATTAAATTAACCGAAACACAAGTATATGTTATGGCATTAGAAGCCATGCAGCTCATGTCAGTAACCAACACGGCATTAGAGCTTTTCTTTTAGCTTGAGAACTAGCAGATCAAACACTGTCAATATTGACCCAAGCAAATAAGTGACAAAATACCATCTATAGGCTGCAACCAAAGATACTTAATCATGGACTTAAAACTTGTCAAAGGTGCTCTGCAAGAGATGAACCAAAATCAAGAATCAAGTTTTTGGCATTGGCAAATTTCGTTTCATGATAATTCCTTAACATTTTTGACATGACTATACACCATTTGAAGCCTTAAATGAGTGTCTGCCTCAATTTATTTTTATATTAGAGGAACACCATGTCATGAGGTTGTTGACACAAATGTAACATATAGAGATAGACAACAAATTAAATGGAACAATACTATAATAGGCAAACCAAAGAAAGAGTTCTCTATGGGTGCATAAATAAAACTTTAGACTCCCATGGCACAAGCAAGCAAGCACAAGGACTTCAATATATTATAAACTACTACCCAACACTGTGTGCTCCATTTGAGGTGCTTGCAAAGATTCATCCTTATAAAGGGTCCGTTTGGCATATCTGAATTTATAGCTAAATTTTTAGCTTTTGATGGTTGAAAAAGTGCTAGTTGAAAAGGAGTGGCTGGAAAAGTTTTAAGGTATTTGATAAAATCAGCTTTTTGACCAACCAGTAGCTTTGGCTAACCAAAAGCAGGAGGGCAATAGCTTCTCAAGGAAGCAATTGCTCTGGGTTCCAAACCCAGAAACTGACAACCAAACACTCCAGCTTCTGAAAATATGCTTTTGTGACATGCAGAAGTAGCTAAAAAGCTACGTCAAACGCAACCAAAGTAAAACTAGCAAATGGAGCTTGTATCCATGATGTTTCTAATGTCTTCAAATTTATACTTTTCAAGGAAGAACTCAACATTTCATCTACTTGCCTCTTGAATATGTTGAGACTTGACCACACATCATGTGGGAGATATTAAAGTATCATCAACTAGAATTTTGTGATCTCTTCCCAAAAGCGGCCATTGTCTAGTAGAATGATCTATGCACCCCAATTAGTCACATATGAGAATTATAAAAACTATAATGATATAAAAAGTGCAATAAGCTTACACCATTGACTTGCATTTAAGCATTTTCAATTGAACCATATGAGATGGTTATCAAGTTAAAGTGTCAATTATCTCATTATGCGTGTCATAATAAATTATATCAAAGAATACCTAGCATAAGCCTGATGAGGGTCCAATAATAAAGGATTGTCAAGGTTGATGAAATGCTCAGCAATTCTCAGAATTGAAAAATAAGGTTTAATGAATAGCATATTTTAAAAGGAACGGAAAAGAGAAATAAATACCATATGGTTAACTGCCTGAAGAAATGAAATTACAGTGAATGACTAAAATAAGTAGTGCCATGAATCTATTGACAAAAATGTGATTACCTTTTTGCTGTCCAAGAACAGATCAAGAGCTTGTAAGCTCGGATCATCTAAAGATTCCCTGATTGATTCCAGTTGCTCAGTGAGACTGAAAAAGTATATAAAGCAATAAGTTTATTAGATAAACATCATATATATTTTAGTTATAAATTTGAGTGGATCCATGAATACCGGGATAATAATTTGCATTTCTTAACAAGTCCTGCTGAGAATATAAATTACAGATTCAGACAAACTGATATTTAATAGACCAGAACTGAGGCTGGACTGGTGTCATCAATATAGGTTGCTATATATCAGTCCAAAAAAGGGCCAACATCCTCCGAGTATTTGATAGAAAAAATTTGCTATTTTACTGGTCAAGTAAAGAACCAAAACCATGTTAGTTAGCCTGGCAACAACTAGTATTAATCTTTTCTTCAGTGAGTTAAAACTAGGCAGTACAACTCATTATACTGGTCATTAAATGACTACATGTCGGATCATCATTAAAATGGAATAGTTATGAATTCTTAAATAAAACTATAACATTTTCTTCAATTGCTATTCACTATAGATAAATGCTGAAAAAAGTGATATTCTTGTCTCCACAGAAACAAATTTCTAGTAACTCATTTGAATGGTTGTAGTAGAAAATAAAAGGACACGGTATGAAATCAGATGTTTTCACCTCTTTTTGTAGGCTGGGTCCTGGGACAACAAAGGAAACTTCCTAGAAATGTCAATCAATATATCCAAGAACTTCAGGTTACTCTCGAGACCAAACTATTGAAATACATAAATATGACTCTATCCAAATGCGTTAAGGTATTTCAACCAACATATGTCTCAAATCCCATTTGTAAGTGCCCACTCGCATTGCAAATCCTAGTTAGAAACGATGGCTTGTTTTATGATATGAGTGTAACAGATGCATTTATCCTTTCTTACTTCCAACTTCCAAGTGCAAGATAAACTCAAGCATTTAGAAAAAAAAAAAAAAAACAGATAAGAGTAGCTTCATAAGATCACCAACCTCCCAGCATTGAAGAAATCTTTGAGCTCACTGTAGAATATCTTAAATTGTTCTATAAATGCCTCGCTGTACTCTCCTTCTGTCTTGGTGATCTTAGCAAGCATGGCTTCTGTAGCAATCAAATCTTCTGGACCAGCATTTCTGTGAAGTTTGTTTTGAATTGTATGTTTGATTTCTTGCTGTTAATTCAAAGTAAGATTTCAGTGATTAGCATCAACAAATATAAAATCAGTTTTACTCTAGAATGAACAAACCTTAAGATCATGAGGAATGTCCCCACGATGAGCAATATCACGAATGCGTGTTAAAGGAACAGAAGCAGTAAATTCTGACTTAAACGAAGGCAGACATGGGTGTATCTTCCTGATTACCAGTACTTCCTGTTATGTACCCATTGTGTCAATATCGAGTGATAATCACAGAGAAAAGTAACAAGCCATAGACAATGAGAAAGAAGATAAATGATCAACTAAGAATATGTATCGTATCTTTGGAGAAAATGTTCATGCAAAGGCTCCTCAAGAAAAAATATACATGTAGCATAAATAAGCATAAGTATACTTTTTTCCTAAAAAAAAGCATAAAACAACCTTGGGTTCTGAATTCTTCATGTGGTATATTCTTTCAAGTTCACGAAAAATGAGCCTAGAAATCTCTGCATGTCTATTTGGCCTGTGGTGACCACCATCTTCAGAGCAGGGAATTTGACCAGTATTAATCCACTGTGATATAAAAAGTTAGCTCTCTTTCTGAAGTAAATAAAGTATTCAAGAGAATGAATAACCATTCAACATAAATGTGCATGGTAATAATAGCTTTCAATGCAACAAATAGCATTAAGCATTATCTCTGTAAAGTAGTCAAAGCTTTTTAAAAAAAAACCTTGAGGTAGATAGCAGAATATATTAATGCCTCTGATCGGTTCCCTTCGATGTTTTCTGTCAATAACTCTCGTACAAGCTCTAACTGCACAAGGAAAACGGTGATAATATTCTGATGAGATGGTTATGGAAACTGCAATTGATATTGTGAAAGGAAATTCCCCACCGATTTTGTCTGAAATTGGATACCTATAGAATGAATATTAGAAGATACTTTGATGAATTATAATTTAAATGCTTAATAACTCAGCAATTCACTAGAAGGATTAAGAAGGATATTCATATGCCAGTGATTAATTGTTGCATACTTGCATTTGATTCTTCAGTCACTAAGTTAAGACAGACTATATTTGATTTTACCACGTTAATTATCCGGACTAACATTTCCAGGTTCATGGAATAGAACCATAAGAAAAATAGAGATGCCTGTTGATGTTGCGCCCTAATGAAAAGAATGATTTAGTGAAATGCTGACCCATGACCTCCAATTGTATATTGTAACAGCAAGTAGTGATGGAAAGCATAGGATTCAACTTAATTATCCAATCATAAAATTATGAAATTTCACGCAACCTTCCAGTCTTCCACTCTACAACCCTGTACAGCGTCCTGGCATTTATATTTTATAACTTATGCTTCAAGCAGCAAGAAGGTTATTTCAATGCCATTTTTGCATGAATCCTTCCAGAGCATATGATGCTAGGCATAGCTTGGATTACTGTAATCCTCTATATAGGCTCACGCTAAGAACAGGAAATGTGAAGCATATTTCAATACAAATTTAGTTGTGGAATTATCACCATTTTTAGCATCTGTACATTTGTTTCAACTGATGATTGAAAATAATAGGAATTTAACGTTCTATTGCCATTGTGCTTCCAACAAATATATGGGCGCCATGATAGAGGATTATGTGGAGTTTAACGTGAAGAATCATGGAAGATTGAAAATAATCATTCTAGAACACATAAGAGTCGCTTATAAAGTGAATAAGAACAATGTAAAAATGTACCTTACGCCACCAGTTTCTGGCAGACCGATCACCTTCTACCAACTTAAGGGCTACGCCATCAAGGCCGTCCGTCCTCCATACCCTCTGTGTCTCTCTGCTCGCATGCTCGTTGGATCGCATGAATGATGCCGCCTTGCCTTGCCACTGCTCAACGAAAGGGCTAGTTTCCGCCTCCAAATCCAATCCACCTTCTTCGAACAAAGATACATCATCAGCGCCACTGCTCCTCAACTCCACATGTCCCTCTGCAGGGCTCCCAAGCAGCTCCAAGGCCTCGCCCGTCTTGTTCCAGTGGCAAATCATATGGAAAGCCCCTTTATCAGGAAGCATCAAAGCCCTATTGCTCCCGGCCTCCCATGCGACATCCTTGTTCCCTCGCAGCAAGATCACAAATTTAAACTCCACTGAACCACCGCCGAGAAGCTCGAGGTCGCACACCCAGCCATCAGGCGTCCATTTCATCGCCACGTGCTTCTTCCAGGAGCCAAGTTCCTTGGTTGAGCCGGCGACGGCGACGTGCTCGCCGAACTCAACTTGGTGGTCGAGCAGGATACGGACGCGGACTGTCCCTAGATCCCCCGACGCCCCGTGCTTACTCTTCTTATCTTGGCTCCTGCAGATCGAAAGAAAACGAAATCAGTCTTGGCGTTTTTCGAAACAAAAGTAGATATATTTCTTTTGATCCGTGGGTTTTAGGTGTGCAATATGTGGCATGCCTCTCGACGGATGTGGCAGCGCTGCCGCGGCAGTAGAAGAAGCGACGACGAGGGTGAGGGAGGCGAGGGGGGAAGGAGAGGGTGGGAGTGGGACAAGGCGTAGCCATGGGGGAGGAGGGTATACTGGGAGGGGATCGGAGAAGCTGAGGTTGGGGCTTGAAGGGGTGGAGGGAAGCCATGAATGGAGATGGGGGAAACAGAGTAGATAGATTGAACGGTGAGGTGAAGCTCGAGGAGAGCGCTGGAAATGGAGGAGACGAAGCGGGGTGATATGCTCTCGGGGAGCAAGAAATGAGGAAGTTTGTGTGGATTGCCGGCGTCTGGTTGGGTTTACCGTGAAGGGGCACGTGCATTGCCTGAGTGAAAGAATGGGAGGAGAGGCAATGTTCACGGGATCCGTGCAAACCGCGAAAGACTGAAATATCCCGACCGGGCTCTGCGATGCAATCATGCAATAAAAGAAATTTACAAAAGCATACAAGTATCCAAAATTCAATTATATTACTTAGGTCAGCCGTCTAAATAAATCTTATGCTGCATCACTTGTTCCCGATCACTCGCTAAAAATGTAATAGTTCGGATTCATATTGTTTGGGAACTAAAAGACGATTCTTGCTGACCAAATATGTATCGAACACAGGACTGCTCTTTTCCTCATTTCAATGGAATGAAATATCAACACAAGTGTCCAAAGGACAATGAGTTCACCTCCATAGAATTGATTAGATCGAATTCAATGAGATAACCTGATTAGTGACTTGTGGCCTACGTACAGTCTGGGCATCAAAAAACATATCGCCTAGTGACGGACGAGAAGCGTCTGCTATCACCGATCGCACCCGCCTCCCTGCAACAAAGAGAACACAGTGTAGTCAGTGTATTTGTTCTAAAAATCAGAAAACAAAACAACACCACGACTCGTAGATATTTACATAAAAACAACTTGAAAAATACTCAGCCCTGACCTTAGAGCATCGTAGAGCAGCTTCCTCGTAAGGTATGAAGTTTTCAATCTCATATCAAATTGTTTATACAAATAAATCCAGTAATTTGACCATCATCGTGTCTCCTTTAATGGACGGAGATCTACATGGATAACAACCAAGAGTCAAG
Source organism: Costus lasius (assembly GCA_027563935.2). Taxonomy (NCBI): domain Eukaryota; kingdom Viridiplantae; phylum Streptophyta; class Magnoliopsida; order Zingiberales; family Costaceae; genus Costus; species Costus lasius. Next base: position 106,195,255 of record CM050453.2, read on the forward strand.
CGCGACATCTAGTGATAAGCATTTTCACTATGTTAGACTCACGATCCTTATTCAACCGACAAAGCAGTCTCTTCGTCGTAATTCTTCGAATACTTTTACCGTTGTCTTCAGCTCCGCTGGGACCTTCTCTTGTACAATCAAAACTCACTTCTGAAGATGCTTTGAAAACGCAGCTTTACCTGATATTTGGTTTTCAGCGGCTGGCAATTGGATCTGCAGTTCATACAGTACAGCAAATAATCACTCTAATTGGTGAACAAACAAACCGTATCCATTAAAAGCAAAATGTAGAACATCATTTCCCTCCTAAAATAAGAACAACACGTTTAAAAAGAATGTTTCAGAAGATTTTCTTAAAAACAGCCAAGATATAACCCTAAATACTAATAATAGTTTATTAATATCAGTCTTTATTATCTTTAAGAAGTTCAATAACTTCAGTCATTTGTTCAGTTTAATTATGATAAAGAACGGGTCCATTATTTTATAATATAGGGGATGTAGCTCAGATGGTAGAGCGCTCGCTTAGCATGCGAGAGGTACGGGGATCGATACCCCGCATCTCCATTATTTTGCTTAATTTATGTTACTGAAAAAGTCTTAGAACAAAGTAGATATAAAAAAAATTAAACAAATGAAATGATGAATAATAAACTATACCCTGCATCTCCAATTTTTTTTTTTCTTTAATTTTTCACATTCACCACCCAAACTTACTTTTTGAAAACAAAAGTCTTCATGAACGAACAAAGTAGACATAGAAAAAATTAGGCAAATGAAATGATGAACTAATCAATATACTACATATAACATCAGTACTACAATTAATATAACTTCACTCAAAATTTCCAAAGCTATTGTATTAAATATGTTATAAAAGCTAAAAAAAACCCACAAAGCAAATGCCACATTTAAGATGCAAACTCATATTAGAAACATAACAAAAGAGAAAATAAAAGTTAAAAAATAAGCAACTATCAATGGATGGTCAATGGTCATTGTGTTAATGAATTTGTACAATAATTAAAGTGATGCTTGTGCTTCTAATTGTCATTGCTTTACTATAGTCATTGTACAATAATTAAAGTAATGAGGTAATAAACCATATACAATTAAAAGCAAAACGGTGGAATGTTATTTCTCTCATAAAAGAGGCACAAAATCTTTCTTGAGCTAATAAAGTGGTAAACTAATAAACCGTATCCATTAAAAGTAAAATGTAGAAAATCATTTCCCTCATAAAATAAGCACACCAAGTTTCAATTCAAAAGAATGCTTCACAAGATCTTTTTTAAAAAAAGAGCTTTGATATAGCCATTAAATACTAATAATAGGTTATTAATCTCTTTATTATCTTTAATCAATTTCAACAACTTTAAACATTTGCATATATCAGTTTAGTTATTATAAAGCTAGGCTTCGCTATAAAAGCACAATGGGGATGTAGCTCAGATGGTAGAGCGCTCGCTTAGCATGCGAGAGGTACGGGGATAGATACCCCGCATCTCCATTTTTTTACATTATTTTTATTAGTTTTTCACATTCACTACCCTAACTTGCTTTCTTGACAAAATTATAATATATTTTATTAGTGAAAACAAAAGTCTTCAAGAACAAACAAAGTAGACATAGAAAAAAAAAATTACAGGAATGAAATGATGAATAATAAACTATAACATCATACAATTAATATACACATTAATTCAAAATTTCCAATACTATTGTATTAAATATGTTATAAAAGCTAAAAACCCACCAAGCAAATACCACATTTAAGATGCAAACTCATATTAGAAACATAATAAAAGGGGGAGGAAGGTAACAAACAATTAAGTAATAAGAAACTATCAATTGCTGGTTAATGTTTTAATAAATTTGTATAAAAATTAAGGTGAGACTTGTGTTAAAATAAAAAAAAACTTAGGTTTAACCCCAATTGGGGATGTAGCTCAGATGGTAGAGCGCTCGCTTAGCATGCGAGAGGTACGGGGATCGATACCCTGCATCTCCATTTTTATTGTATTTTATTTAATTTTTCACATTCACCATTCAAACTTAATTTCTTTACAAAATTATATAAAGTGAAAGAAATAATGGACCCATAAAAAATAAAAACAATAAGGCATTATTAAAATTTAGGTGTTATCTCAGCTTATTTTTAAAAAAATAAAACCCATGAAGCATTCTTTTCAATGATTTTGTGCCTCTTTGAGAGAGAAAACTACATTTTTATTGTATTTTATTTAGTTTTTCACATTCACCATTCAAACTTAATTTCTTTACAAAATTATATAAAATGAAAGAAATAATGGACCCATAAAAAATAAAAACAATAAGGCATTATTAAAATTTAGGTGTTATCTCAGCTTATTTTTAAAAAAATAAAACCCATGAAGCATTCTTTTCAATGATTTTGTGCCTCTTTGAGAGAGAAGACTCCATTTTTATTGTATTTTATTTAATTTTTCACATTCACCATTCAAACTTAATTTCTTTACAAAATTATATAAAATGAAAGAAATAATGGACCCATAAAAAATAAAAACAATAAGGCATTATTAAAATTTAGGTGTTATCTCAGCTTTTTTTAAAAAAAAAAATTAAACCCATGAAGCATTCTTGTCAATGATTTTGTGCCTCTTTGAGAGAGAAGTAAGACGCCACCATTTTGCTTCTAATTGTGTATGGTTTATGACCTCATTAATAGTAATTATAGGTGGTAGTGAATATGGAAAAGTAGAAACAAAGCAATGAGAATCAAAAGCAAAGTCTCACTTTAATTTTTCTACTAATTTGTTAACACATTGACCATCAACTAGTAGTTTCTTATTGCTTAATTGTTTGTTTTTTTCTATTTCATTATTTTTCTAATAGGCGTTTGTATCTTAAACGTGGCATTTGTTTGGCCTAAATCCTAATATATAGCGTTTTACCTTTTATAACATATTTAATACAATAGTTTTAGAAATTCTAATATGAGGGTATATCAATTCCTTCATAAAATAAGCACAACAGCTTTCAAAAAAAATGTTTCATAGTATTTTCTTGAAGTAAATAACTTAAGTGTAGCCCGTAATAAGAATAGTTTTACTTTGCTTAGAGTCAATACATATATTATATAGCTTGCTATGAATAAGATGCAAGAACTATGTCATGATAATATAGAACACTAACAATAAGAGCCTCAAAAATCTTTTCACATAAAAAAAATACAATATGAGACATAAATGGCTGGACTTAAAGATTATCAGACTAGTTGGAGATTATAAAGCCTGAAGTTCGGTCTAAAAGAAGTTTATTTGTATTAACTATCCAGAAACTATATCACATATATCTTAAATAATTGTAATAATGCTAAGATATTTGGACAAAACTATTTGATGTTTATGAATTTGCTATTTATATTGATGGTGTTGCAATATGATGACAGTGGCACTTGAAAATTTGTGGAAGATATATCCATATTTTTGTTACTATTTGATGTTGATTTACTGTCTCAAATTTCCAGTGTTGTTTCCACTATCTCAAATTTGGCCAGTGTTGTGCTTAGGTAGAGAAATATGATTAAAAGGGAACGAAATTATAAACAAATGTGTACAAGAGTGCGAGCAGAGTTTCCAGTACCATCTTGTAGTGATTAGGCTTCACGGTGTTCTTCGCGAAGCTGGGTACAAAACCCACTTCATGGATCGAATAGAGGGCGTCTCCTTTGCCTCCTCCTCCTCCGCCCTCCACCAGCTCCATCGACAGATGCGCCTGCTGAGAAACATTGTAGGATGGGCAATAACTGCGAATCAAGACCAAAAAAGGATCGAGGACTAATAACTTTAACCATGCATCAAAAACCCAAAAAATAATGCGAATAGAGAAAGCACTTTAAAGCTTGATCGGCCAACAAACTCACAGGTCGATTTGGTGGGTAGGGACGGAGGCGGCGCGTTCATCGGCACCGCACGCCCTAGCGACCTGGTCGGAGTTGAGATTGCATCGAGTCCTTCCGCGCATCATCCACCCCGCGCGCGTAAAAGCAGTCTCCCTGACTCGTTCTCGCCGATTGCCGATCCGTATTCCTCTGCTCTTGCCGTCGCTCCAGATCGTCTAGAAAGAAGCGCGGGAAATACATCGTCATTGGGAGCATGGCGGAGCGAAATGAAAAGACGCGGAACAGACCGATTGGAGAGCAGAAATATTGGCCCGTCTAAGGAAGTGGGCTGCATATTTCTTCCCATAGACTGACTATATATAAGGCGCTACTGATGCCGAGGCTGTAGTGATAGAAATTTGAAATAGCGGGCCACAATTTTCGGCCTGTATATACAGCCTGCTGGCTTTCTCGTTGATCTTTCTTGGATCCAAGGGCGCATATGGGCACTTCATATTGACTTCTATTTTCTCCTACACCAATATCTGTGATATTAAAAAAAAGAAATTAGGTATTTTGACAAAATTTTTCTATCCAATGAAAAATGTATAGTAAAAAAAGTTTAAAACACTGTTTAAAATAGCGAATTATTTATTATCTAACTAATAATGGTTATTTTTGAATTAGATAATAGCTACCATCCCAATTTATATCTTGCATATATTTAGTTTTGTTTTTACATGCCATGTGAACATTGTAATGAAAATTTACACCTTTTTCTCTTCTATTTTTTTTTCTTTTTTTATCTTTCACTGGTAAACCTGTTAATATCAAATATTAGAAAAGAAATAAAATCTCCCACTTACATCTTTAGCATACAACATCATTTTAAACATTATTTAAGTACACAAGCAAACATGCTGAATATAGATATCAAGCTATTGCATATGGAATTAGGTTTTATTGTGTTACCAGTTACCACAGAACAAAGGACAAACTATCGTTGTCATATAGGTCCATCCAGTATCGTGATACGATATGTTTGCATTAACACAGAAATGAAGAGCTCTTGATGGGATGCTAAGAATGAGAATATTACTGAGTTAAGCAAAATCGTTGAGGAGACCATGATTTCCTCTTTAAAATGTTGAATTTTCATGTTCGAAACAAAGTTCCCATGTTACGCTGGGAAAATATTAAAACTCAGTACAAAACAGAGAGATCGAGAGGACCGCATTAGTTAACAAAAGTAGAAATTTCTAGAAAGGGAAAATATGAAGTCCATTAACTTGTGACAACAGACATACAGCTAGAAGTTTAGCAGCAACAGATATCAATTAAAATAGATGGATTGCCAGGCAAAACAAAAGTTACTAGCAAGAAAGAAACACAATAAGAGAGTTATGAGAATTATAGCATGAAACAAGTTCACACTTAAAAGGAGATTTCTTAAACCAGACATCATATGCACAAGCATGTACCACTGAATTTTCCTTTCTATTGGTATAGTCAAAATAATAAGGTCATTTATCATTTATATATAATTTATTTGAGATAAAAAAGAAACAAATTTAAAATGGCGCGAGCAAATCTCACAAGCACAAGCTTTACCAATTTCCTGAAGTTTGTTCAAAATCCTCTCTTTCTGCTAAAAGCGACGGCTAGTTGATTGCATGTGAGAAAAATCTTGAAAAGTCACAAACATCTATAGGTACTGGAGAAACCGAACATGAAGGAAACTTTAATAGGCTAAAATGTTCAATCATAAACTATCAAAAGGCATGAAACAAACAAGCTCAGAGATTATGGAAGAACGCATGGGAGAAAAAGGTTAACAAAAGATGACATGCAAAGACCATACGATACAACTTTATAGGCAACAACAAGAAATCCATCACTTGGCAGCAACACATTTTAACTTCAACATAGAAAAAACATCTCAATGTCTCCATACATAACTTCGTTTAAGCATCAAAGATTGCCGAGCTCTTTACTAGGAAAAAATGCCGATCAATCCAATAAATAAAGGGCGACAGAACATTAAAATTTTAATTGGAAGTATCACTTGAAAGAAACAAAAACATTAGTTTAATTTCAATATATTCATTATTTGGTAAACTAATGATGTTATCATTCTACTCTAGCAATTGAAGTCAAGATATCAATGACAAAATGGTAAGACATATTTTTCTCTTTAGCAGTTTTGTCATGTCGAAGAATCAATGAACACCTTTTTGATGAAGAATGAAAAGAAAACCCACAGTGAGCTTGCAGGATAATTAGCTGAAACTATTGTTCCATACAAGAAAATAATTAGCAATAATCATTCTATAAATGAAGAAAAACCAACACACATACACCTACCTTCATGAAAAAATATATATGCATGTTCTTCCAAAAAAAGTCTTCATGAACAACCAAACAATATCATGAAGAAAAATAAGCTAATTAAGTGAAGAACTAACAAACCATATTCAGTAAAAAGTAAAATGGTAGAGCATCATTTCGCTCATTAGAAAAGTTGAGTTTTATCCATTTCCCACCCACCCTCCCCCGAAATGAACCAAATCCAATTAAAAGAAAATTGGTGAACATTATTTCCATCATAAAATAAGCATCAAGTCTTTGAAAAGAATGCTTCTTGAGATTTTTTTTCTTAAAAAAGAAAGATTATATATAGTGCCTACATACTAGTAGAAAAAAAGGTAAAAAAACACACAAAAAAAGAGTAACAAATACTTATCACAAAAAACTCTCTTGAAGGCCAGCGTGTAAATAAAATTGTATAAAAATTACAGTGAAACATGTAATTCAGATTGTACTTGCATTATTGTTTTTAGATTTCCAAATCCCCCCCCCCACCCACCCAAGCACTTGCTTTCATGAAAATATATTTTTTTTCTTAAGAAAACTCTTAGTGAGAAATAAAAAAAAATATGATGAAAAATAAGTACATTGTAAGAATAATTTTAAGCATTTGTATATACCAGTTTAGTTATGGAAAAGCTAGCGCTAACAACAAAAGTATTGGGGGATGTAGCTCAGATGGTAGAGCGCTCGCTTAGCATGCGAGAGGTACGGGGATCGATACCCCGCATCTCCATTTTTATTGAATTTTATTTAGTTTTTCATATTCACCATTCAAACTTTCTTGAGAAAATTATATATTAACTTGTGTGAAGAGAAAAATCTTCATGAACAAACAAAGTAGATGCTAAAAAAATAAGTGAATGAAATGATGGACCAATAAACTATAATATGTACCACAATCCATTTTTTGTTTTATTTTCTTTAGCTTTTCACATTCACCACCCCAACTACAAGTGAATGAAATGATGGACTAATAAACTATAATATCAGTACCACAATGTTTAAAAATAATATGAGCAAGCTGATGTTAATAAACTATTCTTTGTATTACAGGCTATATGTAAGCTTTTATTTAAAAGAAAATATTATGAAGCATTCTTTCGAAAGGTGTTGTGCTTACTCCTACGAGGCAAATTATGTTCTACCATTTTGCTTTTGATAGATATGGTTTATTAGTTCACTTTATTAGCTTAGTTTTATTCATAATATATGCCACCATTTTGCTTTTAATTGAATATGGTTTATGACCACATTATTTGCTAAATTTTCACCATGATATACTTTTGTTGTTCATGAATACTTCTGCAATAAATATTTATATATTTTTCATGAAAGTAAGTGTAGGTGGTGGTGAATGTGGAAAACTGGAGACAATAAAGCAATGACAATCAAAAGTGTAAGTCTCATTTTATGTTTTGTACAAATTTAGCACAATGACCTTTAACTGGTAGTTTCTTATTACTTGATTGTCTGTACCTTTTTTTCTCTTCCATTACGTTTCCAATAAGAGTTTGCATCTTAAATTTGGCATTTGTTTGGTCTAAAACCTAATATATGGGTTAGCTTTTATAACATATTTAATATAATAGTTTTAGAAACTCTGAGATATGGGTATATTAAGTCACTCGTAAAATAAGTACAACACTTCTATATCCATATGAATTATGTCTCCTATCTCTATGAAGGAATTATTTCATCATCTCAGTTTAATTATGGCAAAACTAGTGTTAATTGCATAAGTACAAGTATAAGCACAATTATAATCAAATGGGGATGTAGCTCAGATGGTAGAGCGCTCGCTTAGCATGCGAGAGGTATGGGGATCGATACCCCACTTCTCCAATTTTTTAATTGTATTCTCTTTAGTTTTTCACATTCACTAATGCAACAAACAAGTATACAAACACAAAAATCAAACCCAAGTTGCATATAAGATTCAATTCGTCTATTTCCACATAATGAAATTATAAACAACTGTATAAAAGAGACCCCACTTCTCCATTTTTTTATTGTATTTTCTTTACATTTTCACAGTTCTAATGCAACAAACAAGTATACAAACACAAAAAATCAAATCCTGAGTTGCATATAAGATTCAATTCGTCTATTTCCAGGGAATGAAATTGTAAACAACTGTATAAAAGAGTGCGAGCAGAGTTTCCAGAAGCTGGGTATAAAACCCACTTCATGGATCGATACCCCACTTCTCCATTTTTAATTGTATTTTCTTTAGTTTTCACAATCACTAATATAACAAACAAGTATACAAAGACAAAAACACAAAAATCAAACCCTAAATTGCACATCGATATGGAAGATTCAATCCGTCTATTTCCATGGAATTTTCCGAGCATTGTGCTTTGATAGAGAAATATGATTAAAAGGGGAACGAAATTATAAACAACTGTACAAAAGAGCGCGAGCAGAGTTTCCAGTACCATCTTGCAGTGATCGGTGTTAACTGGGTATAAAACACTTCATGGATCGGATAGAGAGCGTCTCCTCCGCTTCCTTCGCCGCCCTCTCCATCAGCTACACCGCCAGATGCGCCTCCGGAGAAACATTGTAGGATGGGCAACGAATCAAGACCGTAGAAGGGTCATGGACTCACAACTCTAGCCAAGCATCAAAAGCCCGAAAAACAATGCGAATAGAGAAAAGACTTCAAAGTTTTATCGGCCAACAAACTCACAGGTCGATTTGGTGGGCAGGGACGGAGGCGGCGCGTGCATCAGCGCCGCAAACCCTGGCGACCTGTTCGGAGTTGAGAGTGCATCGAGCCCTTCCGCGCATCCTCTCCCGCGCGCGCGTAAAAGCACTCTCCTTCCCTCCCTCCCTCGTTCTCATTGCCGATCCGTATTCCTCCCGCTCTTGAGGTCGCTCTCCAGATCGTCTTGGAAAAAGCGCGGGAAACATATCGTCACTGGGAAGATGACGGGGCGAAGGGGAAAACAGGCAGAATGTAACCGGCAAGAGGAGAGAGTTTGTGAAATGGGCTGGATATTTCTCTGTTGATTAGTTTTCTACTTTTCTACTCAATATAAAGTCGAGCCGACTTCAAATTGGAACCCTAAATTTTTATATATTCAAAATTATTCTATAAAATAAAATTTTATAGCACGTAATTCAAAAATACGCAATGTGAAGGGTAGATGTGAAAGCTGGAAAGGCCTAGTGACACACAGCAGCGTAGACCTTCGAGCGCAGTCAACGAATCAAACAACCCACAAATAGGAAGTCGCCATCGCTAGTCAAAAGCGTTCTCCTTTTTTTGGCGGCTCCCAGATCGATGACACAAACCTGGCTTCACTATAACCAGCAGTTTAAGCCCCATAATAGATGAGACCAACCCCAAATCTCCTAGTTAAAGCAGAGCACATAATTAGCAACCTGCAACTCTTTCTTCTCGGACTTGCTGCTTCGTCCTCGATTCACAAAAACCTAGCTAAATATATAGTGGATTCTCAGCTTCAGTCACAGTGAATAAATTAACAAGAATTCATCGGGAGATGGTAGTAGTATTTAGATGATGAAGAGGCAAATTAACAAGAAGGTGATCGATGTTACAATGGACTCAAAAACTCTTCTTCTCATGCAACGCAGTTGAGCCCCATGCAACCGGAGCACAGGCTTCTAAGCAATCTCTTCTGCATTTAAATAATTTTACTTGTTAGCTCATGAAGCTCAAGCAATCTGAAGTGAAATGGAGGTTAGGGGCAACCCACCCGCTTAGGCTTCATCTTGTAGAGCAGCTCAGGTGGGATCTTGTACAAATCTTCATCCACAGCCTTGGGCGCCCTGACCCTCCTTCCTGAAGCGGCGGCGGCGGCGGCAGCGGTAGCTTGTGAGGTCTCATCATAACAGGCCTTCCCCTGCTTCCTCGCCTCTTGTCCTTGCTGATATGGAATCGAAGCTAGTAAACATAAGATCTTTTTCACATAAGCATACCATTAACTAATTAATGCAGAAGAACCTTCCCCTGCTTCTCCTCCGAGCTCTGCTGGCGGCGGTGAAGAGCGGGAGCTGCGGGCTTTGGGGGGAGCTTGAAGAGATGGGAATCGTCTTCGTCAAAGAGGTGGCCTCCTCGGACCAAGCCGGCCTGCATAGCGGACTCGAAGTACTGCGTGATGGGCAGATCGTTGCAGTAGTCCCAGTTCCCAAACGCCGGGATGTACTTCTTGTTCATCATCCTCTCCTGCAATTCGTCAATTAACGAACCCACAGCAACAGCACGCAGGGAATTATGCGTCAAGCTCGCATGCCTACTTCCTCCATGAATCTTAGAAGAGATCGATGGGGGAAGAGCTGGAGGAAACCAAACGCCAAGGGAGGCCGCTTAAATAGAAGAAACGGGGAGGGCAGCGGATGGAGTTTCTCCCAGAGAAAGGGGGGAATTAAGAGAACGGGACAGAGGGTGGAATTAAGAGAAGGAACAAGGGCGTTGGGTGCTAGCTGCTGTTGCAGTTGCTGTTGTTGTTCTCGTCCAAGGTTTGGCTTGATATGCGGGGAAGACAACTCATTGATTGCTCACTAAAAGGCCCCCAATTCTCTCTGCCAAGACTTTCCACTGCCTGTTTGGTTTCGCGACTCGTATCCCGAAAAGGCCTGATGCGTAGGGTACCCTTTAGGTAGGGGCTGAATTTCCCCCACGCTAGGGTTCTTCAGTCGGTGTCGCCGATTTGGCCGAGGGCCGGAAGCCTTGCGCCTCCTCAGTGCGCTCTCCTAAGTCCTACCTATCCCTCTCTCTCTCTCTGTCTCCCTGTGTATCATGATTTTGCCCCGTGTGCCACAGCCTGCTTAGGAGAACAGGGAAGGAGAGATTTAAATGCATGCATTCATCATACGAACATGATTACTGCAAAATTAAATCTTGCTCAGTTTTAAAATCGCTGCAACTGAAAGTCCATTAATAATATTGCTGCAGCAGGATCCATGGCAGTAGCAAACTCCATCGATCCAGTACTCCAAACTGTTCCTGCCATCACCTCCACCCTGCAACTCCACTGTTCTTCCCCAATAAATCAGTACTCATTAATTAACCAATTAATTATTTAAATTATTGTATATTTATGTATAAGTCTTCATCACTCTGCACGAAGCACTCAGCAACTTACACGCCGTTTCTTAACCCTTTTGACTATTTCCCTTCCTTTCTCTCTCTCGCACACACGGAGAGCTGAGAGTTCTCGCCATGCAAGCGCAGAGGCGACACACATACGTACAGCAGCAGGAACACCGCCTCTTTTCGCTCCCCCCTCAGGCCGCCTCCCCATGCACGTAGAATATTAATTCCTGCCTCTACGTCATTTGACTTAGGCCTCGTAAAAAATTATACGACCTGCCAACACGACACGACACGACACGAGTTTTCGCAGGTTTGGGTTTAACATAATCGTGTTTCGTATCATTATCGTGTCGACCCGTTTATGACACGCTAAAATTTGTGTCGTATCGTGTCGTGTCGTGTCGTGTCGTGTCGCGGGTTGACCCGTCTAACCCATATATAATATATATTATATAAAATTAATAATTTATAGATAATTTTAATATAGTGAGTTAAACAGGTTATTCATGTCGTGTCGTGTTGTGTCATCTAATAACTTTATATTATAAATCGTGTCAATCGTGCCGTGTCGTGTCGTGTTATGTGACACGATCTATTTATTAAACGTGTTAATCGTGTCGTATCGTGTCACCTGTGAAATAAGCGGGTCGTGTCTGTGTTTCGTATATTGACACGTATATATAAACGGGTCGTGTTCGTGTTAAGTACAATCGTGTCACGTGTCATACTTGACACGACACGTTATGACACGCGAAACACGAATTGCCACCCCCTAATTTGACTTCGCCCGGATCTAACGCACGGCGGGCGTATTAATTAACTGTAGGCGAGCGAGATCGACCGACCGGTAGGTGCATCGGTGGATGCAGTGGTGGATTCCTACGTGGCCGCTTGCATGGGTTCTGACGTGGGAGGCACGTGGTATTTCTAATTCTTATTTATTAATTTGAAAAGGCTGCTGCGGGTCCGGGGCATTAAATTTGGGTTCCTTTGCAGCGATAGGAACAGCGAGGGAAGCATATATTAATGGCGACGCAGAGGCGGAGCAGGAGGAACTGGAAGAAGCGTCCTCCGCTGCATTGAAGGCGCTCGCTTCGTACGTGTGTAGCAACGTGCCGAAGGCAGAGGAATTAAATTGGGCCGCTGCTGCGTGAACAGGTGGTTCAGCGGTTTCCACCCCACTTCATTTACTTCTACGGGCCGCCCAGATGGACAGTGGTTTTGAAAGTGTTTTCGTCCGTTTCTGTTTTTATTTTTAAGTAAACGGAAGTGTTTTCGATCGGTTTACTTTGAAAAAGGATTCAGGGATCTGCTACGGATCATAGACAGGAACGGTCGAATTTGTTAAAAATGTGAATCTTAAAATTAGGATTAGACGTTTTAAGATTCAGAATTTAAATCCAACTTTTCGGGTCATAATCGAAAATATTTTTTTACAATGGTATCGAGAAAATTTTAGACATCCTGCAAAAATATACAAATCTTAAAATAAATATAGGAGATTTGATCACAACATTATGGATATTAACTTTGTTTATCATAGATATTAATTAAATATCATGAATATTAATCAAACATTGTAACTATTGATTATAATATAATAAATATTAACTAAATATTATACATATTGATCAAATATCGTGAATATTTTAGTCAATATTTATGATTGGATATTTAATTAATATATACTATTAGTCTATATCTATTATATTTTGATTAATATCTATGATATTTAGTTAATATTCTTTATGTTTTAGATAATATTTATGATATTTAATTAATATCCATGATATTTAATCAATATTTACTATATTTTATTTAGTATTTATCATATTTAATTAATATTTATGATATTTGGCTAAATCTTATGTACTTGCTTTGAGATTTGTGTATTTTAGACTTTAGCCACTTGTCTAATTTCTTTTATAATGGTAGAAGAATGATAATTTAAATAATATTATACTGTAATAAGGGTAAAATCGTCATTCAATAAGCTCGTCGCCTTTAGGTGGCATGGACAAATCATAATATCAAGTAGATCACATGCGGCGGCTTCCGAGGTCAAGAAATATGTGAAAAGCTCTTGCGTTTTTCACTCTTCGGCATGCAAACGTAGCTATTTTTTTTTCCTACCAACTTTTGAAAGGGCATCAGTTGGTGGGTCCCATTTGTCAAATCAGAGCGGGAATATGGTGCAGTCACAGCACGGATGTCGGGTTTGATCGGGGTTTATTTGTGGCAAGCGGCTCCACTCCTGGCTCCATCGAATTTGCTTGGGCCCACCCGTTCCCCGGTCCAGCTTACGCGGGCTGAACGGCTCGCAGTCGTTCGGCATAAAAGCGAGGTAGACATGGGTTGGTTGGACCGCCGCCGCACGGGACACGTGAGGTCTGGCGGGGCCCGGCTGAGCTGTAACTGAGGCCCACCGCTTGGCGCCTTCCCCCTCCGCTCGCGGGGCTCAGTCACCACGTCAGCGTCACGTCTTCCACACTTGGACTGCGGGACCCACCGCGCACCGCCCAAAACCTGCCGGTCATCTCCGTTGGCCCCGCCACCGCAGAAAAAGCCGTGAGTGATGGGCTGGGGCAAAGGGCATTCTAATGGAGTAACGACGCGTGTACCCTCCCCTCGTTCTTCCGTTTCCTCTATGGGTCTCGTGATATCCTCACCCCCGCCAAAGCCAATCCTGCGTCAACAAAATTCCGCGGGCGGTAGTGCATAAGCTCTCACGTGCAGCGTTGCCTGTCAAAAGATCGGGGGTGCACATATCGATAGGGTGGGGCCACAGGTACGAGGGAAAATGCAGGTAAATGCAAAGCTGGCGTGGCGGGGTAGTAAACTAGTGGCAAGCCAGCCAGCAGTACGTGGTTTTTTGCCTGTAAAGATACCCAGAGTCTCAGAGCCAACTGGGTTCTTCCCCTGTATAAATAGCCTCACCACCCCAAGAACCTTTCCCATCCCACTGCTTCTTCACTCTTGAGCTCCATCTTTTTCCACCTTTTTCGATTCCTTCCTGTTCTGCATCTACGATGGCTTCTGTTCAGGTGAGTGCTTCATCGCCTTTTGCATGCTGCACAGCCAAAGTTAGAGGAACGATGTTCGTGGATTCAGGAATGAATAGTCTCACTTCAGGAAGTCAGAGTCATAAGAGATCAATGCAGATCTCGTAGAGATTAGTCATGTTCATCTTGATCTACTGTGAAACTCAAATACATGTTTCTGTACTATAGCAACACGAATTTAGATTTGTCTCTTCGTGGAAGCACTGAGATGCTTGTGGTATGAGATTTTACGTATCTCTGCAAGCTAAACCCATGATGATCTCTGCTCTGAGTTCTCAGTTCCATCGGTTTATATATTCATTCCAAAATCAGATCTTACTAAATCCCTATCATCGATCTTCTCAACGAATTCCAGATCACCAGGATCTGTAATCTTTACTCCACTTTTCATGCATGTAAACATTTTCAGGAGAAATCGTGGATCTGCAAAGTTGTAGATCAGCAGCTCCATTACATAAACACCTCCTTTTCTACATCTGCATGCAGGTTGAATCCGCCACAGTTGTTGAGGTTCCTCCCGCCCCCTCAGTAGAGGCAGACCCCGCGCCGGTGCAGCCTGCCGAAGAGGTCGCCGTCGAGGATGAAGTCCCCGTGGCCGAGGAGCCCAAAGTAGAAACTACAGAACCAACAGAAGCAGAGGAGAAGCCCGCCGAAGAATCGGCAGCAGAGGTCGAACCAGAGGCAGCTGCCGAACCCAACGCAGAGCTCAAGGAGGCGGAGCCCAAGGCCGAGGTTCCCGCAGTGCAGGAGGCCACAGAGCCGGCCGCCCAAGAATCAGAGGCGGAATCTGCAGCTCCGGCTGCTCATGAATCAGAGGCGGAACTAGCGACAGCCCCGGCCAAGGCTAAGGAGCCTGCTGCTGCCACAGAGTGAAGAATGCTGCGTACTTTACTTAATTGGCCTTCATTTCGCTTGGGTGGAGATCAAAAGTTATGGTTTTTGATGACATGAAGGTTGAGCAATAAGAATGAGGAGTAATAATAATGTAGGAGTGTGTGTCATCTATGAGTCATTGGGATGCATGTTTTCTTTGTTGTTTTATCATCCGTGTTTGTTATACATAGCATCCCTTTTGTGATTTCGATATGTGTGTGTGTTAAGGCTGGTGAAGGATTTTATAGTATGTCCAGCTCAGCTACTTCTCGTGGGTCCCAGCAAGAAATTCTCGACCTTCCGTTGACCAGAAACATACTCCGTTTAATACCGCGGGAGTAAATTAAAAGTAAGAAAGCAAACAATATTGTTATAACGGAAGAAATGTCATCAACGTGCGGGCCCCACCGAAATAAGAAAGGCGCAAGTGAACTCTGCGAGTAAAATTTACCTTAATCGCGACCTCACGAATCACAAATGCTAGATGGCATCGCACGTCTCCCGAAGCCTGAGCAGCGTTTTAGCACTGTGCAATCGATCGTTTCTGTCGCGTCTCTGCTCCCGTAACCAGACGTCACTGTTGCCATCTCGCCCCTAACCGGCTGTTACTGTCGCCGTCCACCCCCCTATCTCTCTCTGCTTAACCTTGGTTAACGGTTTTACCAATACTTTCAAAATCTGTGGAAAAAAAACATAAAGCTCCCCGCGCCCCTTCGTCGTCCAAAAAAATCCCGAGCCCACGGACCTAGTGCCCTTTCGTCTTCGTGCCCTAGCTCTGGCGATTCTGTGTCTCCGTACGGCCAAGTCTCCTCGTTCGTGTCCCATTCTCACTGGCGTGCCCTCCGCGAACTTCTCTCAACGTCCGACCTCCAAGGCTTTCGTCTTCTGTTGATTTAGGTAAAGTTTATTCATCATTTCTTCATCTATTCCTATTCTATGTACCGTCGTGTATACCCTTTACAGTCGTGTCTCCGAAGCTCACCTCGTTTCCTCCTTGTCCCCTACCTCTGGCGATTTTTTGTTCTGATTATTTCTACAGCATAAGGTATACTCTTATTCATCTGTGAGTGATAGACAGTCTATATCGACTGTTAAAGGTCCTCGGGTTACCATAGATATGGTTGATCTCAACATAATATGGTTGATATCTACTGTAAAAACCATAGTATGGCTGATATCAACCATATTAATCATATATCGTTTGGAAAAGGCGTTTTGGGTAACTATGATATGGTTGATATCAACCATCATAAGCCTATATCGTTTGTACAATGGCTAGTTGGGTAACTATATCTTCTTCAAGAGGTGTCGAGTAACTATGATATGGTTGATATCAACCATATCATAGTTGATATCAACCATATACACATTGATATCAACCATATTATCGCAACGTCGACTCTAACAGTTTAAGGTCATCCGGTGACCATACATATGGTTGATATTAACATAATATGGTTGATATCAACCATAATATTATCGATGATTTAGCATAGTTTGTTGTCATATTCTCCTATGTTTTGACAGACCTGTCATCATTGAAGATGGGAAAAATCAGGTGCTCTAGTTCACCCTCCTGTTCAAACTCTAGTTCAGCCAATAAGGATAAATTTATGTTGGTGTCGGATAACCGGAGAGAAGGGAAGAAGAAGGAGTAGAAAAGCAAGCGGTCAAGCTTTAATAGGTGCTCCATGTCAAGGCTCCAAAAATACATGAAAGAAATATCGGTGGGCAATAATTTGATTGAGATGTTGGCTCAAACCCCCTTTGGTCATTTCTTACAAGGCCCGAGCATAGCTCTAGATATGTTAGGCATCGAGTATTTGAAAAATAATTGGGATGAGCAAAGGAAATGATTTCTCATTAATGAAATATTCGTAGAATTCTTTGTTAAGGATGTGGCAATCATCCTAGGGCTATGCAATTCTGGAGAGCTTGTAAAATTTGATGCTGATATGCCTGGTACAACATTCTACAACGAGGAATTCAAGAGCTTATTAATAACAAGGAAAGCACTTGAATTGAAGCTCAAGGGCTTGAGAGGGCAGAACGGTGAAATTATGGATGAAGAGAAGATGTTGAAACATAGTATTTTGTATATATTTTGCACATTCTTATTTTGTGGTGTTACCTACACCCTGAATCCTTTATTTGTTAATTATGTGGAAGACTTGACCAAGCTCCACACATACAATTAGGCTGAGGCTGTACATAGATACCTTATAGAAGATTTATCAAGAAGCCTGAAGAAGAAAAAGTCTGTGCAATTTGCAGGTTGTGGCATCCTGCTTAATGTAAGTATCTCTTTCAACCTACGATGTGTAATGAATGTTATAATATCTATGTAGCTGATAACTTATCTTTTTTGTAGGCATGGTTATATGAGAATTGCCAATTATTTACCAATATGAAGGTTGAAGGTGCTCATCCTCATCTATTTTCGGTGGGCCAATGTAAAGTTTAGAAGAAAAAACACATTTTTTGATTTATTGAAAGATGTCAATAAGCAAATGATATGTACCCTATTTATTTTATTGTGGCTTTCACTGACACTTGTATTGATAAGTCTAATCCTAAGGCAAATGGTATCATTTGTGCAGATTATTTATGAGATTGATGCAGAAGCTAATTTGCAAGAATCTTTAGGCAATAAGTTGTTATCTAGTGAAGAAGATATTCCAAATGTAGATAAACAGATAGTTGAAGCAAATGTAGATAAACAGCTAGTTGTAGCAAATATAGATGCACAGCCAGTTAGAACAACTGTAGATACACCAACTGGCTATAGTCTAGATTACATACGTACATGTGCAGAAAACGATCAGCTGAAACATGATTTAGCCATGGTAACTGCGGAGAGAGATAAGGGTCTCGGCAGATGCTTTAATTTTGATTTGACTAAAGAGATAGAGCAACTTAAAGATGCTCTAGATGAATCCAAAGGGAAAATAAATAGGCTTATTGAAGAGAAGAAGGATGCGCAAATAGCATTCGAAGCTCAGTGTTCTCAATATGAGTCTACAATAAAGTAATATACTACAAATTAACTTGTTGGAAAATATACACCAAAAATAATTACAAAATCCTTACCAACTCTTCAATGTCATGATTAAGACCATATTTGCTGCATCTTCTGACGTCATTAATGTGTCATTGAAAAATTACGTCTATCATCTATACACGAAGGTTTGTCTAACAATATTTTTAGGATGGTATGCCAACTATCAGAGGGTATAACAACTATGATGTATCGTTAGTCAACTCTAAAATCTGCTGGACTAATGAATACGGTTGATATCAACGATGATGTGGTTAATATCAACGATGATATGGTTGATATCAAAGATGTTTTACAGTTGTTTATTTACAGTAGATATCAACCATATCTATGGTAACCCGAGGACCTTTAACAGTCGATATAGAGTTTTTACGGTTGATATCAACATATATACTGTCTGTCACTCATAGATGAATAAGAGTATACCTTATGCTGCATAAATAATTGGAACAAAGAATCGCCAGAGGTAGGGGACGAGGAGGAAACAAGGCGAGCTTCAGAGACACGACTGTAAAGGGTATACACGACGATACATAGAATAGGGAGAGATGAAGAAATGATGAATAAACTTTACCTAATAATCAGAAGATGAAAGCCTTGGAGGTCGGATGAGTGTTGAGAAAAGTTCACGGAGGGCACGCCAGTGAGAATGGGATACGAACGAGGAGACTTGGTCGTACGGAGACACAGAATCGTCGGAGCTAGGGCATGAAGACGAAAGGGCACGAGGTCCGCGGGCTTGGGATTTGTTTTGGATGACGAAAGGGCGTGGGGAGCTTTTGGTTTTTTCCCAAAGATTTTAAAAGTATTGGTAAAACTCTAATGGGTTAACCATGGTTAAGCGGAGAGAGATAACGGGGGGTGGACGACAACGGTAACGTCTCGTTACGGGAGGAGAGACGCGACGAAAACGGTCGATTGCACAGTGCTAAAACGGCTGCTCAATCTTCGGGATACGTGCGATACCATCTAACATTTGAGATTCGTGGAGGAACGATTAGAGTACCCAGGCGAGAAATGGGTACCTAGGCTAGGCCATTTATTCGAACTCTGCACCTACAAAGGTTCCTCACATGTCGCGTGGGGGTCCCTTAATACAATGCTATTGAGCTGTGTCTGGGTGCAAATCAAATGCGTGACTTTAAGAAATCCAGGAAGATGTAACTGTAGCCGTTATAGTCCATGGCGCCAGCGCGGCAGGCACCACAGCACACGGATCCTCTCCAACGGCTCCTCCATGTAAAATCAATTCAAACCGTTTATCGTTTGAGAAGAGAAAATCGACGGTCACCGTACAAAACTACATCCCTATTTTAAGTTACAGCTGAAGAGGATCCCAATCCGAAACGAATTTCCCATGGCATGGCCACCCGCGCGAAAATTGTGAAAGCTTCAAATTCACAACCCCATTGCATGACTTTCCGTTGACCAGAAATATTCACCTACCAATTACGACGAAACTACAATTTTACCCCTACGCGAGCGAATCGCCACCGATTCGTAATGCAAGCCCGGGCTCGCCTTTTTAGGGTTCGCCCATATCGTTCGTCCGTTACACAAAGACGAAGCAAAAAATGAACGGCCCAGATGCTTTCCAGGCGGTCAATAAACCGCCGAGTATTAATGCATCCGATGGGGCCGCCCTCGGAATTCGGTGCTGACTGCTGAGTGGGTGGGAGTAGTTTCGTTATTTAAGCGAAATCCGTAGGCACTTTAATAGTCAATTATTTCGCGCCGTTTCTCCGCCATAAATCATAAGTAACTCAACCCGAAACCCTCGTAAAAATAGTTTCCAGATCGAATTGCTCCTCGATAGCTCTCGTCGTCTCCAAGCTTTCGCCGTCGCTCGAGCTGCTCCTTGATGATCGCTTGCGCAGTCTCCAAGCTTTCGCCGTCGAGCTGCTCCTCGATCGCTTGCGCCGTCTCCAAGCTTTTAGTCGTCGCTTGAGCATCTCCTTCGCCTGAGATTCGCTGACGATGAACAAGAAGGATCCAATCTTGAGGTTGGTTGTCTGGTTAGATGTGATCATCAGGTCTGTAAGTTTCCTTATAGAACTTCACAGCCTCCATTACTTCTTGATTTCACGCTTACACGGAGGCTCTGAAATTCTGTAAGAAACTTTCGGTGCCGAGCCACACCTCTGAGCAGCGACCCCGCTAACCACTCAGCCAACCTTAAGATCGGATCCATATGGAGTGCTTTGTATGTTGCATCATTTCTGATGTTAATGACTGAGGTTAGTAGTCGTCTAGTTTTTTATTTTTTTGGGGACAACATTTAACCTGAACTGAATTGAATTCAACTGATTCAGTTGATTAGCAATTTTGAAATCGAATTTTTGTGTAACTGAATGTAATCGAACAAAAAAATATTTGGATTCGATTCTATATAGTTTTGAGTTAGTCGATTTTTTTTGTCTGTATACTTTTAAAGCTTAAATTAGAAGTTCTTTCATAAAAATAAATTTAGAAGTTATAAACAAACACAAATTTGATTAAAAATAAGTTATATAATTCACTTTTATAAAATATATAAATACTTACCGAGTTACAGCACAGATGACTACAAGGTTCTTCATTGGTGTCAACCCAAGTATCGTTATCAAGGTAGGATATAAACAGAATATGTTATGCATTTCTAAATCAGCAGAACACCCTATAGGTGAAATTAATTACAACAAATACTATTTTATATAAATTCATAAATGAGTTGACCAGTCTATATTTATAATAAAATGTATTCATATAATATAATGATTGTATATTGTTGAGTTTGTGTGAGTGCCAGATCTCTGCTTATAAACAAATAATATCATGCTCAAGATAAATAATTTTCGTATAGACGAGCACTTTATGATCAGTTACTCCTAAGTTTACCCAAATTAACACCAAAGAGGGCAAGTATCTGAACATATTCATTGAACATAA
This sequence comes from Costus lasius, assembly GCA_027563935.2. NCBI lineage: Eukaryota > Viridiplantae > Streptophyta > Magnoliopsida > Zingiberales > Costaceae > Costus > Costus lasius. The sequence goes on from CM050453.2 coordinate 106,216,473, forward strand.
TATTCTTTGATCTTAGCAATTGTCGCCAAGGATCGCAAAAAACAGAAAAAGGATAAATTGCTTCGAGCAACATAAAATTTCATGGATAACATAGTGCAAAGGGATTCTTCATCAGAGGAAAATACTCGTAGAACAAACCTGCACGATTAGATGAAATGGTAACCAACAGGAGAAGGAAACGTCGAGTCGATTCCATGTAATTGCACTATCTCACAACCTTTAAAATCGAAGTTCACAACAATATATTTATAGCTAGCAATTACAATCTACATTGCTAAGTATGATTGTTCTGTGTCACGAGTAGACATACAGATCACTCAGAAAAAAAAAATGAAAAAAAAAAATGCCAACTCTGTATCTGTATCTGAATCATAATTGACAATAGAAAGGTTATGAAAAGAATGACAATCTAATAAATATATTGAGCGTTGTACAGAGCCTTCCTAGCCAAGCGAAGGGTCCATTCCGACCCAGTGGAGCTTGGGCAGGCCTCTGAATTATACATGAAGTTTTGAAAGAATGAATTGATTCGCAAAGCATTTGATTCCTTGCTGGATTCCTTTCGATAGTCAAGGTGATCTACCATGCGGCGACCTCAATGGATGCATCGTTTGAAAGGGGAGCGATAGATGACAAGTTGGTTTCTTGGAATTTTTTCAGCATTAAATGGAGCTCGAATGGCTTGGCTTAGCTTACTTGCTCCCCTATAAGATCTAGGCCGACAGCAAGAAAAGTAATTCCTTGAAATAATAAGAAATAGAAGTGAATACCCTGTGCAGATAAAAGACTTCTCACAGAGGCAGTTAACAAAATAAAGGCCAGAGCAAGCTCTTTTCTATATAGACGATTCCTCTTTGTTTTCCCACCCTTCTTAGCTAGTTCCAATTTGTTTAACTCGGCAAGACCAGTATCAGAGGAGGGCCTATGAAGGTTACTTCCTACACTGGGTTCAGGATCTTTTTCAACAAAAGAAACCAAATCTGCCTCTGAGGACCTTCCCAACTTCTTAGTAACTATCCACTCGTATGAACTTCCAAATTTAAAAAGTCCTGATATCATAGCATTGAATTTGGTGACGGACATTGTGTTCTCAAAAAGAAGGTAAGGCACTATAAATGGGAATGACCTTGGTGCAGGAAGTATGTTGATAACAGACAATACACCAGGGACATAACAGACAACCCATGCTGGCAAATGAGCTTCTGGCAGGAACATTGTCAAGGGCAGAATAATGCAGAATAGAGTAAATGAGTAAAATGGAAGGATCAACTTCCTCAACAAGAAGAAAAGGAAAATCAAGTTGGCCTTCTTGCAGAAACTTACCTGTAGAGAACCAAAATCAATTCAGAATCGTATATAAGTCAGCCATGCAAAGGATTGGAACAGAGACTGATGGAGGCCTGACCTTCGAACTAAGAATGTCAAAAAAGCACATCCGAAATAGCTGCATTGGACCTGAATGCCACCTGTGTTGCTGTTTCTTGTATGCCTCGTAAGATTCAGGCAGTTCACAAAGGCACTGCACGATATATTTGGAAATAAAATGTCAAGCAGCACACAACAAGAAAAATAACAAGTTTCAGAAAAAAGAAGTTTGATGAAACCTTCACATCATTGAGAAAAATAAACTTCCATCCACAAAGGTGTGCACGAACAGCAATGTCCATATCTTCAACTGTGGTTCTCTCTAACCAGCCACCAGATTCTTCCAGTGCTTTTATTCTCCATACTCCTGCTGTTCCGTTGAAGCCAAAGAAATTGATGAATATACCATTAACTTGTTGTTCAACCTCAAAATGGAAAGACAGATTGATGTTCTGCAGCCTCGTGAGTAGGTTTTCATCCTTGTTCACAAAGGTCCATCTAGCTTGTACCAAAGCTACATCGTCATTCCCCTACCAAGATATTTAAAGGAAAAGAATCAGGAAAAAGCATCACAATCCAATATTTGGCATGAAGACAAATTTACAACCTAGAATTTAGGATACAGATTAATCTTTTGAAATTCTAATCAAATATTCATTAACAAACACTTCATAAGTAACTTCATTTCTTGATAGTGCTTATATAGGTTTGTAGCGCTATATCCCATTTTGCAGGATTCTGCAGTCAAGAAGATACAAATGAGCAAAATACGTTTACATAATCACAATTAGGATCATCTTATTGACATGAAACAGGTAAAATCATACATGTTTAGCTTCTCAAACTTGCTATGGGTACACAAAATATTAAACTGTTGTAACCTATGCCACAAAACTTGAAGAGTACAGAACATCTGAGGTACCTTGAAATGTGAGATGGTCTTTTTTAAGAAATCAGGTGATGGCTGAAAGTCTGCGTCAAAGATGGCAACAAACTCATAGTCCTTCACATAATCACAGCTCATAGCAGATCTTAAGTTTCCAGCTTTGTAGCCTGTGCGAATGAGCCGATGCCTATACAAGATGCGTACCCCTTTTTGCTGCCATTTCTGGACTTCAGCCTTTATAAGTAGCTGTACATCCACATCATCCGAGTCATCCAATACTTGGACTAGCATTCTCTCCCTTGGCCAGTCCTGGATGCAGACTGCCGCAATTGATTGCTGGTAAACCTGTTAATATCAAATACAAGTATAGTAAAGAAATGGAATCTTCTACTCTTACATCTTTAACATACAACTTCATTTTAAATATTATTTGCGTCCACAAAATGTTTAATGATACGCATACCCTAGACACAAGCAAAGCATGCTGAAATATATATAAAGCTATTATTTGTGGAATTAGGTTTGATTGTGTAAGCTACAGAAGCACAGAACAAAGAACTAAAACTATAGTCGTCATATATGTCCATCCGATTACATGATATAATATGTTTTGAAATGAAGTGCCTTTGTCACGCTAACATAAAGCAAAATCATTGAGAAGATCATGAATTCCTCTTTAAAATGTTGAATTTTCATGTTCAAAACAAAGTTCCCATGTCATGGTGAGAAATATTAAAACTGAGTACAAAACAGAGAGAGATCGAGAACACCTGCATTACTTCACAAAACTAGAAATTTTTAGAAAGGGAAAATATGAAGACCATGAACTTGTAAAAACAGACATACAGCTAGAAGTTTTGCAGCAACATGTATCAATTAGAAAAAGATCGTTTGGCAGGCAAAACAAAAGTTCCTGAACACAACAAGAGAGTAATGAGAATAATAATAGCATTAAACAAACCCCGGGAAAAGTTTGTAGTTGAAGGAGATTTCTTAAACCAGGCATCGTACGTAAAAGCATATACCACAGAACTTTTACCTTTCTATTGGTCTAGTCAAAATAATAAAGTCATTTGTATATAATTTCTTTGAGATCAAAAAAGAAACAAAACTTAAATGGTGCGACCAAATATTGCACGCACAAGGTCACCAATTTGCTGAAGGTTGTTCAAAACAATTCTCAAATGAATAGGAAGAGGATAGCTACTATTTTAGTTTCTGGAGACTAGCACTGTATCCCGCACTACTGGCAACAACGTAGGTTATAGGTAAGCATTCAAAATTCTTTCTTGCTGCTAAAAGCTATGGCTAGTTGATTGCATGTGACAAGAAGCACGAAAAGTCATAAACATCTATAGCAACCGAAGAAAGTGGACATGAAGGAATATTTAATTAACTAAAATATTCACCCATAAAATATCAAAAGGCAAGACATAAACAAGACCAGAGATTATGGAAGCACACATTGGAGAAAAAGGTTAACAAATGTATGCCCTGAACACTAGAGCATACATTATAATTTATGGGAAACAACAAGAAATCCATCACTTTCAGCAACTAATTTTAACTTCAATATAGAAAGAAAGAACATTTCAATGTCGCCATATATAACTTAGTTCAGGCATCAAGGATTGCCATGCTGTTTAGCAGGAAAAAATACCGATTACAATCAATAAATAAAGGGTGACAGAGCATTAGAAGTTTATTTGGAAGTATCACATGGGAAAAACAAAAACATTAATTTATCTTCAATGTATTGATTATTTGGTAAACCAATTATGTCGTCATTTACTCTGGCAATTTAAGTTGAGTTATCAATGACAAGATGGTAACACAATATTTTTCGGTTTTGCAGTGTTGTCATGTAGAAGAATCAATGGGTACCTTTTTGATAAAAAAAAAAAGAACACCCACAATGGTTTTGCAGATAATTAGCTGAAACTAGTGTTCCATACAAGAAAATAAGTAGTAATAAACATCTGTCCTGCTGCTTAGTTTCCAAAGAAAATTTTTGACCATCGTCTCTTCAATTTTCACTGCTTGATCTTGCAAATAAAGAATCGCATACTTGTATGCATAAAAGGATTTTCTTGCTAAACTCCTCATTCTACTTCAGTGTTGGTCTTATTTTTCATAGCATAATTTAGTTGAGACAATAAACTTTTGCCTGAGGGAAAATACTACCTGGGAAATGGTGATACTAGCTAAACAAACTTCCAAATTGTTAGCAAAAGTTTATAGGACCATGTTACTCAAAGGTGGCAATGCCTCTAGTATGAGCTGTAAAAGGAAGGTCAAAGTATGAGATGCAATTCATCAAAATACCAACACAACTAAAATGATTAGCAAAGGAAGGATTTAGACAGGCAGAATTAACAATTAAGTTTTGGCTTCAAAGTTAATGTGATGGCTCTGAAAAATTTCTAAAACTTTCAAACATAAATGCTACTGTGAGCTCCATCTTTTAACCTAGCAAAGATTTTTCGAATGCACTTTGCAAAAAGCACTTCATTGATAGTAGGTCATTGAGTTTTCTCAAATTCCGCAAACAATCATTCAAATAACCACATTTACTTGCTAACAAGATGATAAATAATATATCAAGGATATCCCTCAAAGGCACAAGCATTTTACCTCTCTGATTCATAGTAGTGCGTTTTGGAAACGGCAATATTGCACAAAAATGCAACAGAAACATAGACTTGCACCAATAATATAAATTCAAAGATCCATAAATTGATCATAAAGTAAGTGAAGCAGGAAAGGAAGGAACCTACATTTGCTTACCTCCCGCTCGTTGCACATCGGGATCTGAAGCAAAACCATTGGGTACTCGTCAGCACTCACCACCGCCCTCCCCCCTTCCAAATCCCCCTGGCTTCCGTACTCAATCTCCGCAACCGGTTTCAAACCTCGAAGCTTAATATAGAAGCATCCAAGCGTCAACACTAATCGATCCACCGATTGCACTAGGAAGAGGATAGTGCACATGTTGGCCAGGGACTGGACTAGCGGCGCGAGGTACATGGCCCTGATTACGAGCCAGTTTGTGTAGATAATCTCCAGGGCCTCGGCGGAGGAAGCGTAGGACGGGGGCCTGAAGTGCCATCCCTTGAAATATGCTACAAGCTCGAGGGCAAGGAGGAGCAGGGCGAGCACGAGGAACGCTCGGATAAGGCGGTAGAGGCGAGATGATTCCGAGTGGTGGTGCGACGAAGTGGAGATCCTGCGGCCGGCCGTTCGGAGGAGGGCAAAGAAGCGGGAGGGGAGGGACGCAAGGAGGGATGCGGAGCTGTGTAGGCGGAGCAGGAGGAGCCAGGACAGCTGTCGAATGCTGCGGCCACGGGACTTCCCGCCGGCGGCGGGGGTAGTGGGTGTCCCGCCTTCGTCGCCAATAGATTTGGTAGAGGCGTCCCCAGCGTTCGCGGCCGCCGCCGGTGACGAAGGGGGGGAGGGGGAGAGGAGACCATGGGTCTTGAGGCGCTCCTTGTTCCACCATTCTTGGAACTCGTAGTTGGGCGGCGGTGGAGACATCGAAAAGACGAGATCTCTCCTCCCACTCTCTCTCTCTCTCTAGCTCGCTTTTCCCTCCTCTTTCCCTCTCTTTCTCGATCTAATTGGCGACTGCACGAAGAAGGGTAAAGTGGGAAACAAAAGTATTTTTTTCTAGCGAGAGGACAACCGATTTTACAGGATCTCGCGATACCGTGGAATGGTTGGATCACTGACAACCAAAGTTAGCAATCATAAATCAAAGTTTTAGGTGGGACCTCTGATTTTTTGTAACCGTGGCTTAATCCTATTAGCTAAATTAAGTTAATGATGTCATGCGAAAACACCGAATCTCAATCACAGAATAGTTAGGTGACGTGGCGATCTATGGGTGGAGGAAACAACACCGCACATGATCTCCCCGGTCACCGACGGTGGTGCGGGGCCCATAATACATGATCCGGTCCAGGCCCGACAAATGGGCCCACAAGATTCACGTGGGACCAAAACACTACGAACGGTTGAGATGAGCGAAGATAGCTGCACAGGTTCGAGGGGCTGAAGTTAAGCTTGGAGGGGATCCCCGACGAGGGTCAGGGGTTCGCGCGAGACGGCACGTGCGGGCAGCAAGAACCGGTCCAGAAAGTGCATGCCGTGGCCAAAACTCATACATCTACCTTTTCCTAATTGACGCTCTAGCCTACCTTGCTTGTTGTTGCACTATCATTGCAACTAATTCGCCCTGCGTTCGGGGCTCACGTCTGTTCCGTGTTGTTGACCAATTACAGCGCGAGTAATCATGCTGGTTTCCCCTGTGGTAAGAATAAACCACTATTAATTGGGCATTCCAACCGGACGGTGATTGGGTTTAGACAGCTAATCCTTGGGGTCAAAATCTTTGTTTCGAAAGGTAGGTGAGACATGTCTGTTGGAGTGCGTGCACCGTCACATTAGTCAATTTGGGTCAGCTCATCCGGACACTACAGTACTTTTCATGTAAAAATCGCGCGAAAATCGTTATGTGCACTGCATGTCTTCCGATGGCAATGGTGACTTGAAATATAATAAATTATAAAAAAAAAGTTGACCTCATCTTGCTCCTCATGTAACATATTTTCTTGCCCTCCAATGAGGTCTGAGGTACGAGTGAGCATTTATTAAAATTGATTATCAAAATATTTTTACAAATTTTTTTATTACTAAGTACCAAACTGATATTTTTTATTTAAAAATATTAATGCCAATTAATTTAATTAATAAGAGTTTTTATAATTAATAATAAAGTTTTAGGATTGACTCTGCCTTCATCTAACTAAATTTACTCATTTTAATTATTTTACCTATATACATAGGTTAAAATTAGTAATAAATGTGTGTGTATATACATCTGATACATATATTTATATACATATAGAATGGCTAAGCGGATCGAGTTTAAGCAAACTTTTACATAGTATTTCCTTCCAGGGATAAAAAACTAGAGGGAATGAAAATATAAAGGTGAGAGAAAAGTACAAAAGTCACGTGATTAATTTTCTCTCCAATGAGTTGTGGCTGCTAGATGGGAATGTGCTATGGCTGGAATTGGACAGCGACGACAACATAGATTGGACAGCAAGTGGATTGCGGCTCGAGGGATGGCAAGGGCGAGCGAAAGGGATGACGAGGGCTGCAGCCAGACGGCTAGAGGAATGGCGATGGCAAGCGAGAGGGATGGCTAGGGTGAGCGAGGGGATAGCAAGGGCTGTGGCTGGACGGCGAGTGGGCTGCGGCTGGAGGGATGGCGAGGGATGCGACTGATCGGCGAGTGGGCTGCGGCTGGAGGGATGACGATGGGGGCAAACGACTAGATGGCGACAGCAGGCAAGCTTGGACGGCGACAGCGATAACGGACGAGAAGTTGGATGGTGATGGCGACTGAAGTTGGACGCTAGAGTTTCGTCTGCTGAGTTTTCTACCTAATTTGGGCGGACGACTAAACGGAAGAAAAATATTATTTTTGTCACTTTTAATTTTCCCCACCTCTATTTTTCCCTTCGCATAAATAAAGAAAAAAAATATTAATCCATCTTTTCCTTCCAAATATCCTTCCAAGGAAACACGTCAGAGTTCCTAATCCATATTAGCTTTAATAAAAGGTAATTCTAGATAAATAGATATGCATTCATTAGCTTGAAAACGGATGTAAATTAGATGGGACCGGATTTAATGAACTTGATAGATTTGTTTTTGCCCCTTTTCCGAAGGGATAGGTCATATTAATGAAAACTTTTTCCCGTAGTAGCCATGAATTTGAGTTATAAGTGAGCATCAAACCACAAGCATCATCTATATATATAGATTGGCCAAGTGGATTGAGTTTAACAAATTTTTAGTCCTCCTTATCCATATTTGCTTTTATAAAAGGTGGACTTAGATAAATTGATATGCATCCATTACTTTGAAGGTGGATATGATGAACACGATAGATCTGTTTTTGCCTCTATTTCGAAGGGTTAGGTAAAGTTTAAGAATAATATGATGATTAGTGAAAACTTTATCATGTAGTAGCCATAAATTTGAGTTATAAATAAGCATGCATTATGTAAGCTCAAGCAACTTATGACAACTTATGACTCAGGCATAAGTTGCACAAGCTTCAAGCTAGGTTCAGTAGTATATCACACTCAAAATTAATTCGGAAGTAAGTAGCCCAAATTCAAGGGCATCAAATCACTTAGGGTATATTTTGTAGAACGAAATTCATGGTAGAAAGGATGAAAAGATGACATCCAGATTCCGTTCTACAGAACATAACCTTATAGTTCAAGAGCCTAAGGCTATTAAACTCAAGAGCATGACTATAAGTAAATCCATTCAAATTCAAAATGCATCAAGCCATTCAAACTCAAAAGCATTCGGTCGTTCAAATTTTAAAGGCATCAAACTACCATTACATTGTGGTTTTTTTCCTTTCTATTCTCTCTTCTTTTACTTAATGCCCATTTGATATTCTAAACCTTGTTTAAAAGTCTTGGTCATCATTGACTAGACAATCAATCACACAAGTCAACATTTTTTTTTCTCACCGTGCACACTTGTGTTAATTGTATTGTGTGCCCAGATCATGGAAATCTTAAGCCGGTGGGACATTCATTTTGATTAGCTGAGATGATGCCTGAACATTCAGGCATTTGTGTTGCTAGTTATTTGAGAGAGATGTTTGGGTTACTGAACACTCATTCTCTCTGGATATTGACATCAAAATGAAGATACAGACATAAAATAATATTTGTCGCTCATTATGAAGGTTGCTACATAGCTGTAAGGTCCAGGTCCCATTTGGTTTTAATGTTTAATCTAATCCAATTGCATTTTGACCTTAGCTTAGTTTGACCTTTACTTAGATCAGGAATATAGTCCACATGCATTAGAATATTTGCTAACTCTGAATTTTCATGGTCAAACTCATTGGCTGAGTTTAACCTAATAGTGCAGTTTTCATCAAATATTACTACAATGATAGCGATATAGAAAAGTCACATTTTGAACTTCTTTACGATTTCCAAATACAATCTGGACAATTGTATTTGTACTCTTTATTTTTCTGAACAAAATACAACACTCATTTGACTTTAGACATAAAGAAACTTCAATTTCAATAAGAGTTTCTTGAACTCAAGTGGAAAAAGATAACCCGACCACCAACTTTAGTAATAATGCAAAATGCAAATTCATGTTTGTCAGACCAAGCTTTGCTTGTGAAGCAGCTCAGACATAGGATATATCTATTGATTAGGATGGTTGGTGAAGCACTGAAGCCATTAAGGCCTGATACAGCCTGTGAACAATAAAAGTGGTTCTTCTGGAGGCGAAATGAGAAGACAATGCCATCAATAGCTGCAAGGATTCTGAATCACAAAGTTAATGATATCAGAAGTTCTGAACAAAAGCTCTAAATTTATCCATCAGATTTAGTAGCTTAAGTTTTACTTCTAAAATGGAGGAAAAAAAAGGACAGCACAATGGTTGGTGCTTCACTCTTAGCTTCTTCCAGAAGGGAAATTTGAACCAGAATAACACCAAATGATGCTTATCCAAATTTGCAGGTAACAGGAGCAAGTGGCATGGCGCCTTCCAGAGGAGATGAATGGATGATCACATTTATGAGGCAGTAGAAAGAAAGGGATCTAATCCACCATAGCATCCTGCTAAACTGTACTATCCTCTAGATGTGAAGCCTTTATGAACGTTGACTGGCCTTTGTTAAATTCAAAGTTGCCAACCTACTCAGTTTGATGCTATTTCTGAACTGCATTTGTGGCATAAGTGAGTGTGTGAGTGTGTTTGACTTCCATATCGGGATATGCAGTATGACTGAAGGATGGAGAATATCTTATGAGTGAATGTTGTATGTATAGTTTTACAATATCTTATGATTAATTGACAACCAATAGTTTTACAATGACAATACAAACTATCATCATCATACCAATTTCTCTCTTCATCCTCATTCTTGCTGTCACCTTGTTACATTGTTCCCTCAGATCTAATGCAGTTAGTTCGAAGATTCTGTGTGCTGTTCCACAGAAATATGCTGGTGGTTATATACAAAAGGCACTAGTGGACACCTGTTCTAAGCAATCATACACTCACAATTCAATTTCTATGTAACTTGTCATTTTGACAGCATTAAAGTGTTTACCATTGTCATGAAACTCCCGGTGAACAAGTCTTGTGAGCTCGCGGTGCAAGCAAGTCAAATTTGGTGGTTTTTGGATTTACTCGGGCCGCAGAGTAGATGAGGTGGTGAATGCAGCCCCCTGGCTCTGCCCTGAGCCCATCTGAACAAAATACTGGAGGTCATCCTCCCACATAGTGCCAAGCTGAAAAAGATCACCATTAATTTAGTAAAATGAAAACATTTAAGACATCTGTTTGTTTGCAGACTTGCAGTCAACGACAACATACTGGCATTACCTGTGAGGCAGCATCTGTAAATCCATCAAGAGGAGGTAGTTGCAAGCTGGAAGTTTTTCGTAGGAAGGAGTCTAATGGATTCAACAATCCCGGCACCTCAAGACCATTAGTTACAGCACTCTGGAGAGGAGCCCCCTGAGGATGCTCAGCATATGAGAATGCTGAGCTTGCCATGTCTAATGGATACACATGTTGTGACAATGGCGTTTGTGTTTGATTCATCTAATTACAAGAAGAACTAAGGTAAGCCTAACTCAATTCAATCGGTGCATTTTCTGTGTATGGTCGGGGAGGAAGAAAGACCTTACATCTCTTGGGAGGAGATTCTCCATGTCAAACTCTAGCTGGGGATTCAAGGTGGCCAGCTTCATTGACAAGAACTGAAAACAAATAAAACAAATTCAGAGGCAAATCTAATTCGTCTAAGACAATTGGCCCTATTTTATAGTTATACCTCAACTTGCCGCTGCAATGACTGTACATAGTTGATGATCTCATCAAGCATAACAGCTTTGCCAGTTATCTTCAATTCAAAGCAAGAGGGATTTAATATTTAGACAAGAATTGTTCAATTTGTACAAATCTTTCAGCAAATTCTACCTTGTTGCAACCTGGCACGAGATCTTGCAGCATCTTCATCCTCTCGCTGATTTTTTCTCTTCTAACCTGGTGAAGAAGACAGTGGTACAGCTAAAATTAGGGAAAGAACAATTGATCACCATGAAAGGGTAATCATTTTAGCCTACCCTCTCCGCGAGGCTGTGACTGTCAGTAGCCTGCCCTCTTCTCGCCCTGACATGGATGTAGTCCTTCGGCGGCTCAGACGGTTTGACATTGTTCTCTTCTCCCTGTTTCTGACTACCTCTATCACTGTTCGGCTCGGTCTTCGGCATGGCCACTTCATTCTTGTCAGCTGAATTGGTTTCAGCTGGCTTGCATCTCTTTATATCATAATTATCCTCCTGCAACAAGAATTCGATTCTTTTAATGCTCCACCGGAGAATCCTGTACTGCTGAGGATTTAATTTTAGGGGCGTACCTTGAGAGGATTCACTGTAGAGGAAGATAAAGGAGCCCCTTTTGCTTTGCCTTTTGGAGCTGCTTTCCGCTTCCTTCCATTGTTATCACCTCCGCCTGCCGTCAGCCTTTCAGACGCCGAAGACGCCTCCGGCGACGATGATCCCGGTGTCCTGCCGCCGTACTTGGACCTTTCCATCTCCATTCTCTCTGGGCCGGCAATTGCTACCTCCTTCCCGTTAGCTGCCATGAGAGATTGGCTGCTCGAGACCCTCGACAAATTCCCAGACTCTGGGAGCCCCAATTGGGCCCCGAGCCCGCCGGACGTTCTCGGCCCAAAGCAGGAAAACTTCGCGGCCCTCTGCGCGAATGCCGGGTCGGCGGCGAACGACGCGAATTGCGTGGCAGCGGCTTGACTCCCTGGCACAAGGAGCCCGCCCCTGCCCTGCTGCTGGTTCTCCGTGCCGGAAAGGTTGAGTTTTGGAGGGGAATTGAGCGGCGTGCTGTAACAAGAGGTGTGAGCGCTGTGGTACCGCGAGGATGGGGAGATGTCACCGGAGTTGCATATACTGCCAAGCCGGCCAATGAGTTCGCGGATGACGACGCTGTCGTTGCCGGCCGGCGCGTTGGATGACGGCGACGAGACGAGAGAACTGAGCGCCGACTCAAAGTGTACGTGGGCGTCGTGGTGCATCGGCTGCTCCCACCCGATGTTGAGGAAGGAATGCAGCATCTCCTCGGATCCCGCGCCGGGGTTCATCCCCGGCGGCAGCATGGCATCCGTCGACGGCCAGTTCCCGGCGAAAAATCGCTTCTTTTCCATTTCCGTGGAGGAAAACCGCAACGCGAAGCGAGAAAGAGGGCTAAAGATGAGGTTTTTGACACAAAGTTGGAAAGAACGGAGAAAAAGACGGTGGATGAAGACGAAGCACAGAGAAGAGCGGGGGGAAAGGTGGATTTGTTGACCTAGTGGTATATAAAGAGGGAGATGGAATCACCGCAGTAGGCGGCGAGGGGATGACGGGCTTTGGATGCCAGAGAAGGGGAGCCGTGTGTGCCCCTCTACTGCTGGAAACTTTTTTATGGGGATTAGCTCAGCTTTGGGGACAGAAGAGAAGGGAAGAGGAGAAGGAGAGAAGGGGAATTGTGGTGGTGGTGATCTTAACAAGCTTCCCTTCTCCTGTTTTCACAGAAGACTAGATTCTAGATGAAGGGATCAATGGTAAAAAAAAAAGCGTCTATTGGCATTAAATCCACCACAAAAGGTGATTGGAGGAGAGAGAGAGTGAGAGAGAGAGAGAGAGAGAGAGAGAGGAGGGAGCTGCTGCAACCCTTCAGAGTTTGCAAATTGCATGGAAGCAGTTCAATGTTTGAAAAAGATGAACACACCATTGAGGCGTTGAATTATCAATGACCTCCAAATACTGAGTTTCCACATTTAAAATAGTCAAACTTGTAAACAACGTTCCAGAAACTGGACAAAAAATCAAACACCATGAAGAAAGGAGCAAGAAAAGTGTCCTGGAAACCACAGGCTCTATTTCTGCATGAAAAGTGATGGTGAATAACAATTGGAGTTCTTGCAATTTCATCAAAGTTTGCTGTAGATCAAAAAGCTTTTTAGCACTAAAGACTTCAAATCTGAAACCCACTCTAGTCTTAGCTTTTATCATCCAGCATCATCCCCGGTTAAAATTACAACTACGGTGAAGGTAAAAAAAAAAGGTTATAATGCGACTTGTTCATTATCACAATTTTGGATAACAGCAAATTTACTGTACTGCATTACTACAACATTGACTTTGGCAATTCTGATTCTGAACAAAGTTTCCAGTTTAAAAAAAAATTCTGATTCTAAACACAGGAATCCATCAGTCTGACTCATGGCAAAGCTGCATAGAGCTTCTGCTAAAGTAAATTTATCTGACAAGTGAAGCAGCAGAGTTACACATTTGATTGCCAGAAGTTTCCTGTTCCTTTTTTTTTAGATTGTAGGGGCAGAAAACAGACAAATGAGCCTTCTGTCGTGAAGCTCATGATATGAGTAGAAGTAGCTCCTCATGGAGATTAAGAAAAGCAATCCATAGGCTGGAAAAAGATGCTTTATTTCCTGTGGAGTAAATCATGCATCCATTGAATTAGTTTGTTTAATCCTTTGCCAGAGTGTGCTCACAGGAAGAAACAAGATATGTTGATGAGAAGAAAAATATTCTGTAAAAAAGTTTGAGGCACTCTTTCACCTAACACTCATTGTTTAGTTCACAAATCATATCATATAGCTGCTTTGTTTTGGATTGGTGTTGCCAACACATGCTAGTGGAGGCAAAAGAAACAGCCACATCTTGATTTGATTGGACATGGGTGCAATTAAAGAATGATCAATTTCCTACCCTAAGCAATTGTTAACCAAACCCAAGGTGAAAAATGGGGGAAAGCTTTGCCTTTTCTTGCCTCTTGCAATCATTGGAGTCAAAGAAAGGGATGGGCATTTGAGACTTGAGAGGGTAAAAAGTCAGAGGTGAATTGGAAGCATCAAAGCAGTCTCTTGATATAATTTTTTAACATGTTGCTCTTCTTTTTTCGCCTTTTTTTTTGGGTTAGTGTGAATTGGGACGGGATTAAAGAAGGGCTCACTCATAACATGGTCAATGATTGCATCTATTTCCTGCAAAATCCCCGGGTTACTCGGAGCCCGGTCGGTTTTATACAAATACAAATGTTCAGAGTATTCAGACTCCAACAACATCCATTCTTTTTTGGCCATTTTTTAGTTTCAACCTCAAAGTTCATAGTTCTTCTCACTTTTACCTCTGAAGCTTAATATATCTCTTTTAGCCCTCAAACTGCCTGTCTTGGTTTGACTATGAAATTTGCATCTTCTCTCAGTCTTCAGGTCTCTGAAATGTGTATAATTCATCTAAGCTTGTAAGATCTTGAAGCTGAAGTGAGAACTTAACTGAGTCAAAAATGTTAATGTTGCAAATAAACTGAATCTACACTCTAGAGTGTCAAAACTAAGATCAAGTGTACTATTTGAGAGAAAGAGTTCAATTTTTACAAGGAAAAAATAGAGACAACTCCACTGTGATTTTTTGGTTAATTTAGTGTACAAGTAAAAAAAAGTGGTGGATTTGTACCAAAGTTTATGCTGTGGGCTATGCACTCTACAAAGACACAAGTGTAGGCCTCTCTCAATTGTAATGATGCTCATTGTAGGTAAGTAGTTATTAGGTAGACCATATGCATCATTAACTAATAAATTGTTGGATCTGAGCTACCAATTAATCCTTGTGCTTTTCCTCAATAATTTTGATTTGGATTTTTTAATTGGACATCTCCAACCTGCTGGATCATGCTTATTCTAAATAAATTCCTAGCTTCTTATATTCTTATCAGAAACTTCTCATCTTTGTAAATGATGGTTCATACAGCAGAATTTATGAAAGGAATTCATGAGGTGGGTGGCAAATTTGATAGGATAGCTCTATGAAAAGCACTTCAATTGAGCTCTCCTTGACTCACCTAAATCTGCAGGACTAATAAGAGCAGTGAGCCATCTCTCTTGTATGGCAATAAATAGTGTGTCAATGTCTGAAAGAACAGCCTCAAGGCTTCCTGGAAGGTCCCTTGGAGTGAGTAGGGCATGAAAGAATGAATGAGAAAGCACCAAAGGCAAGAGTAGAGAAAGTTTCATTGTGAAAACTTTTCAGTTGACTTGCTAATTTGAGTCTTTTCTGTGGCAAAGTTTTTTTCCTCTGTTTGGAACACTCACATGTAAAATGGAGGATCCAACATTCATTATACCATTGCTTGCTACATCAAGTTGTTGTCCAAAAGCTTCAGTAATTTAAAACTCCAATCATAGTTCATTTTATGGTTCAGACTGAGATAAACCAAAAGATTGATGCCAGTGTCCTAAGAAAGAAACAAAAAACAGAGGCTAATGTGTATTTATTTCCTTAATGTTAGGGACAACATTAAGGAGTTGTTTGCATTTTAGTTGTCTGCTGAAAGGGGCAGCAGTCATTACAGACAGTGTTGAGGGGAGGATGACATAAACAAAAGCTGACTGCATCCAGTCAAGATCTAACAACCACTCTAATCCACGCTTCGTTTCTGACCAGGAGAACTGCTAGGCCTGCCTTTTTAACATCTTTTTTCTTTCTCTCTCATCAAACTCACTCTACTCTTATGAGAAATTAATCTTTCACTTGTCTTTTTCTTTTGATTAGTTTCAAATTTGATGTCCTTTGTGTCGAGGCTGATATACGTCACTCTAATGTGCAAATAGGTCATTTGGTGCCAAGTGACTAGTGCCCTTAAAACCTAGTTGACTCAAAAACCGATTAAGATGCCTCTCAAATTGCTCAAGAAATAGATTGACTCCAATGCGCAAATAGTGATCACTTAGGAGTCAACCGAGTGAAATGTTATGTAGATCACACAAGTGTCTTTAAGGAAATTCAGCAAGCCTTTAATAATTTGCAACAGTTGTTTCTAGAATTAATCACAAGTACAATGCAGTCACAAAAACCATTGGCAATGGTTAATAATGTATAACAAAGCTGTTGATCCTGGTCATTATGCACAACAGGTACACATTAACATGGAGGGGGTGCTTCCTTTATTAAAAAGATTAAAAGGGTATAACTACTTGCTTGAACTTGGGACTCGGTAGATTCTCAATAGGTGATTCTCCGTTTCTTAAAGTTCAGCATGAGATTAGCTTCTCATTGCAGGCTCAGTGAGAGCACGAAGAAGATGCATTCTTACAAGTGTTCTAACTTCATTTTGGTCAAAGGTAATCAAATCGGATCCAAATTTAGTAATTTGGACCAAATAAATCTGATCATCACTATCAGATGCAATGAGACCTGCTCATTTCCCAAACCTTCATCAGTGTCGTCACTGAGGCCATGAAACCTCTGTACACTAAAAATCTGTGACAGGGTTTAATGATTAGAGTGATTTGGTACAGGGGTTCCAATTGGTTGTTTGACACAAATGGCAGCAACAATGATCCAAGGTTAGGGCAGGCCAGCTGGACTTGCGAGATTGGATATTGAGATTGAATCCTTGACTGAGAATTTGACCAGGGAAGGAAGGATGGAGCTCTCAGCTCCAACAGTCTGAAAAATTGAAGATCAAGAGGCTCATTTACATTTTACAACTACTGCAAGGTCCACAAATCAGTGGTTACTTAGAAAAGGCAATTCTCTTTGGTTCTTCAAGGATTCCACACAAAAATATTTTCAAACTTGAAAGTAATTTCAGTATTTTTCAACTCTTGTTTGATTCTCAACCTTTCTGTTCCTTGAGAGATCTCTAAGATACCATTTGAACGACTGAGATATGAATAAAAACAAAAGAAGAACAATGAGTTAACAACCACATGCATGTTTAGTGCTCATCAAGTTGCAAAGAGTGGACAGTTCATCTCTTAAAATATAGTTTGTTTTTTTGCATCAAATGCAGAGAATTCTCTGGTCAAGCTATCACCCACCCTTGAGTTTAGGAATCCTTGGTCTCTAATTTAATGAGTCAAGTATTCATGAGTACTAACCATAAAATAATAAAAAATGGGATTGGTTTCTTTCAAAGTTCATCTACCCATCTCTCATTTTAGTCCTCACCTCTCTCAGTCTTTCTCACATACACCCAACATGCATGCGACCATTCAATATATTATAGCAAGACTCCATTTATTAAACTCTACCCTCCAAAGCACACACATGAAGGTGACACTGACTCCACCAAGAACACCAAATGTCACCATCATCAACCAAAATAATACTATCTTTTTCTTCATCTTTTTAAAAACTTTTAATGCTTTGTTGGCCTAGAGATCTGTGCCATGCAATTTTCTATCACATTCCAAGCATTGGAATCGAATCCTACCAATATTAACACATAAACTGCGCCTGTTCACTATCATCAGAAACCTAGAATAAATAATAAAGGAAGACTTTTTTTGATTCAAAAGGAGTAGTACTCTGGGGACGGAGTAGGGGGAGGTGGTTGCACGGTGCATGCCTCCTTCTCTTGACGCATCGAGGACAAGGTTGCTTTAGTTTCTTCTCCTTTACTTGGATAATTAATTGGAACAAGAAGGCGCCTGGAAAAGTAAAAGGCGGTGGAAGCAAACGACACAATGCGCGTCTCTTGCTCTTCTCTTTTTATTATGAATGGGCGCGGCACATTCTTTATACGTTCAGCCGCCCCTGCTAATTAATTTGCAGTAATTGTTGTATGAGGTGATGAGCACGTAAGTTATAGTCCCTTTTAGTGCGATGCATTCTTTGAACGAGTCCATTTCTTGCTCTAAAATTATGACTCTCAGAGCAAGTGTCACATCTATGTTACTCTAAAATTCACAAGATGAACAAACTGCCAAGATTGAATACTGCACTGCGATTAATTTCTCAGCACAGCCTTTGAACTCTGCTCTGAAATTGGGCAGAGTTGTCTTTTACAAATGCGTTGCCACCTCTTTTCAATCATACAGACATCTTGGAAATCTACTTTACAGAGTTTTAGTTGAGCCCTCTACCAGGATGATTGGTTGCGTTAGATTCTGCCTTTTCTTATTCACCTCCTCATGAAACCTGTTCCATTTTTTGCTTTTCCTGACAGCTCAATTGTACAGAGCACGGTCCAGCACATAAAACTTGGAAGCAGTATCAGCTTTCCATCTTGTTCAGAGACCAAATCTGAATAAAGCTGCTGCACCAAGAGTAGCTTTTTTGAGCCTTAACAAGGTAGCAAAGTACTAAGGAGCCAAGCTTGACTCATCAATGAGAAGGCATGGATGGGGACACAGCTAGGGAAAATTGATCCCTTGCACAGTACTGGAGCACTATGCATTAGTGTACTACTGCGCCCTACGGAGGTGAGACTTTTGAATTTTCTCTTGCTCATATGAGACGTGAGTTCCCACTGTGATTGGGAAAATTTTTTGTCCCGGCATCAGAGTGCCAGAGAAGTAGCTACTCGGGTGTGGATACAAGACTGTAGTGTCCAAAGAGGCACAAGTGCCACTCTTTATGGGCCAATTACAATTGGGCCTGCAATTAGTCGTATATGCAGATTTGGGCTTCTCTGAAACGAAAACCTTGTCCCAGCATACAACCAAAGCGGATTGGGAATAGTCAGTAAACTCAGGCCCTGCATTGCACCTTGAATAGCTACTGTCACGCCCTATTATACAATAATACAATAAATCCGCTTAATTAATTATTATAACTAATTAAACAATCACATATAGCCCAAATTTTACAAAGTCCCATGCTGGAGACAAAGTAAGCGATTTGATCAGGTTCAGCGCAACCAGTAGAATTGCTCTCATGCGTGCGATCTTCAACCTTAGTGAAGGGTTCCAACCTTTGTCTAAGCAAAGAAAGAAGGGAAACGAAAAAGCCAACATTAGTATTAACCAAATAGAAAAAGTAAAGGAAATCACCTCAATCGGATCTCGGATCCACGCCCAGATCCGTACCCGAATCCTGTTTGCGCCCGAAAATCCAGTCCGTTGCTGAAATTGCTCACGGGTCTGAGTCCACACCCGTCAACGCCCACGTTTGAAGTCAGCGTCCGCGTTCACGATGAAGCAATGGGCGCTGCGTCATTTCCTCTGACGAGCACGCAGACACCGGTTTCTTACCTCAACGTTTGAACATTCGTTCCTCCTTTCGTCGGACGAGCGTGCTCAAACTCATTGTGTAGTCGGGAACACCACCTCGAGCTCGCCGAAACCCACGAGAAAGAGGCAAGCAGTAGAAGAGAGGAGATGAGAGTTCAAAGCAAGTTCTTGGCGTCGCGGTTGCTCCGAGGCACCCTACCCACACCACCGGAGCACTAATGAAGGGACGTCATAGGTCCTCGCCGGATGTTTCCACGCTGAGTTCGAGACACGAGGGAGATGAGGAAGGCGCTGGGAGAGGGAGGTAAAGTCCTCAGTTCGTTTCCAACCGTTCTCACCGTCCCAGCCTTTCCGTCTGCCAAAGTCCGTGTGTACCGTCCAACTCGCCTCCTCGCCGTTTTATAGGGAGTTCAACCATGACTCCTTCCCGCCCAGCCACTCGCCCAAGCGCATGCGACCGACGTCGTCGACACGTGACGTCAACCAGACATTGCTCTGTTTCAGATTGATTTCCCTACTCAATCTCACGTCCGCCTCACGCGACCATAGTCCTCAAAAGCTTCCTTTGCCGACTCGCCATACGCCTTATCAATGTTTACATGTAGGCGGAGCTTTCGTGTGCCGCAACTGCCCATGGGACGTTGCCTGATCGAGCTCTCCAAGGCATCGGAAAAAATTTCCTCGGCAGCATTAGAAATCTTAAGCAGCATTGATAATTTTCCTATAAATTTTTTTTTTAATTTTTTTAGAAATGATATATATAGCCTAAGCTATCAAATGGTATCAATATTGAGGTATTTTAGATCATGTATACTCGTTAAATACCCTAAACAAAATCACATAAAAGACAAAAATACTATTTACTGTATTCACTGTATAATTTTATTTAGGGTATATAACAAGTATACATGATCTAAAATACCTCAATATTGATATCATTGGATAGCTTAGGTTGCATAGATCATTTCTAAAAAAAAATTAAAAAAAAAACTTTTTAATAGCAAAATTATCAATGCCGTGGAAAATTTTTCAAGGCATCGGATCCACGTGGTCATGTGGATGTTGCTGGTGCCTCTGCCAAGCGTCAGAGTTGATGCGACGTTGCCACCCGTCGAATTGGCGCCTTGCATAGTTGTCGTTTGCCGCTTCGCCTACACACGCATCATCGCCTTGTCTGTCGTGGATCGCCACCTGGTGGCGTGTCACTGACCGGCGTCACGCCCCGTGACTTCCAGCCGCCTGCAACAGGTGCCGACATCGCCTGCGGAAAGATTTGATCGACGCCCAAATCGCATTCGCTGATTTGATTTTGGGTTTGTGCCGATTTTGACTAGGCCAGCCTTAGTGGGCTTTGGCCTAACATACTTCTCATCGCATTATGACTAAAATTCAGAGTGGCATAATCATAACCTAGACATCCCAATTTAGGTCGGTGGGTCGGAAATATAATTCGTATATTAATTGAGTCTAGATACTCTAATTCAAATACGATTTATATTTAAATGAGTTATATATTAACTTATTATCTAATACAACCTAGATAACATATTTATTAAATGGGTCACATCATCTATTTAATAATTAGATTATAAAATAAAGGAAGAAGCGGAAGAAAAAAAAAAGGGAAAAAGATTCTATCTTAGCTACTTGAGAATTATCATAAAATACATTAAATTCCTAAGAACAAATGCTAGAATAGAATTGCCTCTTTCAAATCTAGCGTTGGGCACCATTGTCGAGTAAACAAGTGTTGCACATCATCATTAGGTGAATGAGCATCAACATTAGAGAGCGTCGAGCATCAACAATCGAGTATTAAGTAAATCAAAGTTTGGAGAACAATGCATCAGGTGTTGGGCAAATTGGAGTTCAGTGAAACAGACGAAGGCTTAACAACAACGAGTACCAAGTGACAGGCTAATGACTTAAGTAACGGGAGAGGATTTAGAGTTAGCGTGTGGAGTTTGTAGGCTAATAGCAATTGATTGGATAAACCTTAATCAAGTTAAAGCAGTCCAATCCATTTATGCTCCACCCAAATAATCTTGGGTATAAATGTGTTAGCCCAATTATAACCCAAACATAATTATATTCGTCTCGAACTTGCCTAATCATGTTGTTGCTCTGATTGATGGATCGAGATAATTTTTACGAAGCATACTTTAATCAACCTACAGATAGAAAAATTATTTTATGTTTAAATAAATGGTGAAATGATGTCTATATTGCTTTCATTTTTTTACGAGATGTTACAATATTTCATTCCAAATTTTACACAGTTCGTGAGCTGATCCAAGGAGGCCAAAGTAGTGGGTAGGTGGCTCAAAGATGGTCTACGATTTGATCCGTGTTTGGGATGGGCTTTAATTAGCATCATAATGCGGGCATCAGAACTCTCTAGAACAACCCTTGACAAACCCCAAACCCAAATTGTATGGATTGAGTCTGCAAGAGCGGTGGACACAAGAATCAAGAAGCAAAGAGCTCTCTCTAGAATCATCTCTTGGATTGATTTATTTTACTACCTCATCGCCCCGAAGTCTCCAGAACCCGAACTCCCGCTCTATTTAAACCCCCCCAATCCGACCAGATCGCCTTCCTACCGTTGAAAGCACGCATCCAACGTCTTGTGCGCTCGCTGGCGTCAGCTGCATTTGCGTTCGCGCGCAATCTCCGGGTTCGATTTCTGCGTCCGTGGAACAACAGATGGAGGACGACTTGGACCTTCCCGCGGCGGAGATGATGGACGAGGACCCCGTCGAGGACATGGTCGGCGACGAGAGCCCGATTCTTAAGGTGGGGGAGGAGAAGGAGATCGGCAAGCAGGGCCTCAAGAAGAAGCTCATCAAGGAAGGGGAGGGATGGGATCACCCCAAGGCTGGCGACGAGGTTGAAGGTAATCGTCGCACCGAGTGAGGAAACCTTTTTTAGATTTAGCAGATTCGCTAGGGAATCTGTAGCCGGTGTTTGCTATGGAACTTTTTGAGTTTGTTTTTGCGCTCAAAGGGCTTGATCTCTGATGCAGTGCATTACACCGGAACGCTGCTCGACAGGACCAAGTTCGATTCAAGCCGCGATCGCGGGATCCCTTTCAAGTTTAAACTCGGCAAAGGTGATGAATTATTTCCTTTAGTTGATTCTTCACCTCAACTATTGTGTGATATGAAGTTGTTAGATCTCGGTCAGTCAAAGCTATGATCGTTACTGTGTCGTATTATGATCTCCACCAATATCCACTCAACTTCTTATTATCAATTTTTTGTCACCGAACATCTAACCGATATTTTGCCACTGGGTGGTAAGAATTGATACTTTTGTCTTGGTCGGTGAGTCAGCTGACCTAAACCTGTGCTTGGCTATTCAGAAGTATATCGATCTTGGAGTTCGAATTCTATTTTGTAGAGATGCATTTCGTGCTCCAATTGAAGCTACTTGAAGAGGATAATAAATATGCGATAAATATTTTAACATTTATTTTCGAGTGCGTGGAGTTTTTTTGGTTAAAAATTAACCAAATAAACTGGATAAAAAAAAAAATCAAATGCTTACGGACTTGATTGGTATAATAATTATGATATATGATCCAGTCCATAATTTCGTTACGGATCTCTTAACTAACGTTTAAATGTAAAATTATAAAAGGAATTACTATTATATAAAAATTTCAATTCAATTTCTACATATTAGTAAATGCTTGATGTGTCGGTACACGAGCGAACATTACTCATGAATACTTTGAGTATCTAATCATGAACATTTATGTGGTGGTTTAGCAAAATTGAATTGAACCTTTCTTCACAGTAAATTTAAATAAGCTCTAACTATTTGTTTGGCAATTGTAAGTCGATGATGCGTGATATTTAGTGGGTTATAAAATTTTTATTGGCATTGAAATTTATGGTTTAATTGGTATGGCATGCTGATCTTAAGCGTTGTGGCATATTTAATTCTGAATTAATCAGTGTGTTTCTTGAACTTTCGCTTCCTCGTCAAATTCTGTTGTTATGCTTAAAATATTGTGGTCTACTTTAAGTTAGTATTCATTTTAATTGGTCATCACTCACGAGTTTAAGGAGAACATGTTGTACACCCTAGAAGCTGAATTTTTTCAACTTCATCGTTTTTCTTTGTGTTTGTCGTAGGCTGCTAGTGAGTTGGGTAGGACGTTGCAGTAATTGTAAAATTTATCGTTTAACAGGAAACGCGAATTTTGAAATTCTCATATAACTAGATTGCTGTTAAAGATCTTAATATAGGAGTTTGGATGATAAAGAAAATAAATTGGAACGATATCCATTTGACTCGTGCTGACTCATGCTGACATACTTGGATCTTCAGGTAATTAGAAACAATTGATCTTATTTCATATAGGACAGGAGATTAGATGATTTTGTTCCAACAGAGCAGCTGACAATTCGGTAGAAATCTTGATCTAGATATAGTTATTTGCCTTTCGATGCCGGGCATCAGTTTGATAGTGGATGCACTGGCTATACAAGCTTTGAATGACATGTAAGCACTGAAGATCGAGTTCTGTGTGAATGTACGTTCTCTTTGATATTTGAGGTAATGATGTCCCATGTCTCTTCGCTTCCTTGTAGAGTCAACATAAAATCCTCTAACAATTTCTGATTAAATAGTTTGTATTTTTTAAGGAGAGGTAATCGAAGGATGGGATCAAGGTATCAAGACAATGAAGAAGGGCGAACATGCTATTTTCACTATTCCGCCAGAGCTAGCCTATGGGGCATCTGGATCCCCTCCTACCATTCCGCCAAATGCAACACTTCAATTTGATGTAGAGCTGCGTTCCTGGAAC
Source organism: Costus lasius (assembly GCA_027563935.2). Lineage (NCBI taxonomy): Eukaryota > Viridiplantae > Streptophyta > Magnoliopsida > Zingiberales > Costaceae > Costus > Costus lasius. The sequence goes on from CM050453.2 coordinate 106,240,650, forward strand.
AGTGTGAAAGACATCTGCAAAGATGGAGGAATCTACAAGAAAATAATGACTGAAGGGGAGAAATGGGATAATCCTAAAGATCTTGATGAGGTTTTAGGTAGAATATATTACTTCATAGTTCTTTTTTTAAAAAAAATATTTTTCTTATTTTCTTTAATCAGTTTTAAACGCAGCTTCCTTGCTTATGCGCAGTGAGATATGAGGCGAGGCTTGAAGATGGAACTGTAGTGTCAAAATCCGACGGAGTGGAATTTACCGTGAAAGATGGTACGTGCTTAAGCATATTTTTGGTCAAATTTCTGGTTATCGTTGCTTTATAGGCGCTGACATGTCGATATTTATTCGACCAGGATACTTCTGCCCTGCACTATCAAAAGTTGTGAAGACAATGAAGAAAGGTGAAAAAGTTTTACTCACAGTTAAACCAAAATGTGAGTCTTCGAACTTTACAAGTTAATGGGTACAGGCTTGAGCAGCAGCTGACTATTTATGAGATGCTAAAGTGGGTTTTCTTCTGCCAACAGACGCATTTGGTGAAAACGGAAGGCAAGCGTCCGATAGTGAAGCTGCTGTTCCGCCAAATGCAACACTCTACATTGATTTGGAGCTTGTGTCATGGAAAAGTGTAACAGAAATAGGAGATGATAAGAAAATTATTAAGAAGGTCCTAAAAGAGGGAGAAAATTACGTGCTACCAAATGATGATGCCCTTGTGAAAGGTCTATAGTAATTCATCATTTTTGTTAATATAATTTTGTATCGTTTCTTTTTGTAGCTAATTACATCATTATCTGATCTCGTCAGTGAGACTCATCGGAAAGTTGGAAGATGGAACTGTCTTTGTGAAGAAGGGACACGACGGAGACCAGCCGTTTGAGTTCAAGACAGACGAAGGTAGTAGATAATCGCATGTTGCGTTCTGTATACGTCTGTCTTTACCTACAACGTGGATGGTAAGTGGGACGATACTCTGAAATACAGAACAAGTAATTGAAGGGTTACAGCTGGCTGTGATGACAATGAAAAAAGAGGAAGTCGCATTTGTCACCATTCCGCCAGAGCGTGCATATGGTTCAGTAGAATCGAAGCAAGACCTTGCTCTGGTTCCTGCAAATTCAACAGTCTATTATGAAATTGAACTTGTTTCCTTTGTAAAGGTTAGGCAAAGGTTTTCCTTTTGTGCTTGCCTCACATTTTCTCCGTCAAGTGGACCTTATGGCCTCTCCTTTGTACCTCCAGGAAAAAGAATTGTGGGAACTCAATACTGCAGAGAAAATTGAAGCAGCGGCTAAGAAGAAAGAAGAGGGTAACGCCTTGTTCAAACAGGGAAAATATGCCAGGGCCTCAAAGCGATATGAAAAGGCAATTTGCATTCTTCCAACATAAATTTTGTTAAACTTAAAAGAATTCATGGTTAAATATTTTAAATTGGCATACAGGCTGCTAAGTACGTAGAATATGATAGCTCGTTCAGCGATGAGGAGAAAAAGCAGTCCAAGATGCTGAAAGTGACTTGCAATCTTAACAATGCTGCATGCAAGCTGAAACTGAAGGAATACAAGCAGGCGGAGAAGCTTTGCACAAAGGTGAAGTGTCAACATTGGAGTACTGTTTACCTTTCGTCATCCAGTGTTCTGATGTTTGCTATGATTGGAAATAAAAACAGGTCTTGGAGGTCGATAGCAGAAACGTGAAGGCTCTGTACAGGAGGGTTCAGGCTTACATTAATCTTTGTGATCTAGATTTGGCTGAGAAAGACATTAAGAAGGCACTTGAAATAGATCCTGACAATCGGTACGCTTTTGAACTCTCCAATGTATTTGGAACAGATGTGTGGCTGATAGGATCCAATAACTTGGTAATTCTTCTTTTACAGGGATGTCAAACTGGAGTACAAGGTCCTGAAGGAAAAGATCAAAGAGTATAACAAGAAAGATGCCAAGTTCTACAGTAACATTTTTGCCAAACTGAACAAGTTAGAGCAAGCGGAGAACAAGGTAAGTAAGCCCTTGTCCATTCTGCGACTGAAAGTGTTTTTGTTGAAACCGGTTAGTTGACTGGATGCTTTTTCGATCGTAGAATACGAACTGTATGGGACGCAACAATGAGGCGCAACCCATGAGCATTGAGAGCGCTGCATAAACGAGCTGAAGGAATTTATGCGTACCATGAAGCTAGATGGTCGTGCATATTAATATCATCAATAAAGAGTTAAAGACAACAGGCCTTTGGTCCCCGGTCGTCGGTTTGACTTTGTAATTTTGCTATTGACAAAGGACATGATGTGATGCTTACTATACTAATAAAGAAAAACAAATTAATCGATGATGTACTGTTTTGTTTACTCGGCTAAAAGTTTTTGATACGAAACGAATTGATGAGGTGGGACTATTAATATACTTTGTGCCAGGACAAATTATCGTAACTTCCTCATTAAAGTCGACACAACCAGTCTTCCGTTCGTGACGAACATACTTTTTATCTGTCAACAATAAATACTTTTAAAAAAGAAAATTGTCAACTCTCTGAGCGTATCTGGTACACGCGTTTTCTGAAAAGCTATTTAAGAAAAAGCAATCCAACGAATTTTCACCATAAAAGTTACTTTACTATTTTCGAAGTGTGCCAGGCAGCAAAAGAAATGTCCTATTTATAAGCTGAGTATCTCATTTTTAGGATAAATAATTTTTTTTTAAATTTTTTTTAAAATAATATACTTTCTATAAATTTTTCAATGATACTAATATTAAGATATTTTATATAAAATATCTTAAATTTTTTATATTATAAATAGCATTTTATCTTATATATGATATTGTTTAGGATTTTTTATACGTGTATATGTGATCTAAAATATTTTAATATTAATATTATTAAAAAATTTACAAAAAAATATATTTTTTAAAAAAAATTATTTTTAAAGTACCCCGCTTATAAAGGACATTTCTTCCATGGAGCAGCAGCGATCCGTCATATCATTCAAAATAAAAGTACAACTCTGGTTTCATTATTTGCCAAAACGCACAAACTCAAGTTGACACCAGAAAGAAAATCTCATAAAAATGTGGATCGCCTAGTCGTATGTAAATTATAGCCAAAGGGAAGGCAACAACGCCTCGTACCTCGTCAGCAGCATACCTAAGCCCTCATCTTTGCAGACAAAAAATGGCAGGGCTTTTACCAACCTTGGTCACAGGAAATCAACCAAACCCACGTGGGTGGGGCACTCGAGCCCAACCCAACACATGTTCATAAATCATAAAAGTTGCTTGTTTTGGCAGCTCCAAAGGTCTTGCCTTGGAAGGAAAATTAATCCCTTTGCTTAGCTTTTCTAGTGGCGTAGGCGGAGCCGCGGAGGACACCTGCCGGAGCAAGCAAACATGAAAACGGCAAAAAGAGAGCCCTTTCAAACAGCGATTGATGGAACTGCTTTTGCGGCAGGAATTGGGGATGAATTTGATCAGCAAACGTTAAGGGTCTGTTTAATAGGAGAGATGAAAGGGTGGAAACGATGAATAAATTTAAAATCCATCGTTTACCCAAAAGGATGGAAAAAACAAAGGATTTTGGGGTGGATGGATGAGGGAAAAATCCCTCGTTTTACGTTCGTCCGAATCGGGCGGATTTACGCCACGGACGCGGGATGTAGACCTTGGAAGACGCACTAATCACCGCCTCGCCGCTTCATCTCCACAAGAGGCGCCCGCTGCAGACCTTTGAAGACGCCGCCGCTCGCCTCTTCTGTCGTCCAGGTGAGCTTCCGCCTTACGTCCGCCGCTGAAGGTGAGTGTCCAGGCGAGCCGACGCCGCCCCATCTCCATAGACGCAGACCTTCGAATACGGGCTCGCTGCAGACCTCAGAAGACCACCTCGTCGCGCTCGTTGCAGGCCTCTGAAGACGCCTCTCGCAGACGCCTCCGAAGATGTCGCCGCTCGCCTCTTCCGTCGTCCAGGTGAGCTTCCTCTCACTTTCGCCGCTGAAGGTGAGCCAATGCCGCTCCATCTCCACAGATGCAAACCTCCGAAGATGCGCTCGCTGCAAACCTCCGAAGATCGCCTTGCCACGCTCGCTGCAGACCTCCGAAGATGCCTCTCGCAGACGCCTCCGAAGACGCCGCCGCTCGCCTCGCTTCCGCTGCTGAAGTGAGCGTCCAGGTGAGCCGACGCCACTCGCCTCGCTTCCGCTGCTGAAGTGAGCGTCCAGGTGAGCCGACGCCGCTCGATCTCCCCCCCTCCCTCGCCGAAGACGCTAGATATGCTGCCGCTCGCAGACGCCGGAGACGCCGCTCGTAGATGCTAGAGACGCCGCCGCTCCAAGTAACCGGTCACAGATAGCTACTCACGTTCGTATAGGGGGACACGTGACTTTCACGTGTCGAACAAGCCTCCCGTTCTCAAAATCCTTTCTACCCTAAATCTCTTCTATCCTAAAATCCCATCCCCTCTTGTATACACACCCTAAAAAAGAAAAAGTTGTACACTCCTTTCGAGTAGCTATTTTACTTCGCTAAGAAGTTTTCTAAACTTGCAAGACAATGTTTTCTAAAGTAAGATGATGCCATTACTCGTCGGATTTCATAAAATTATGAATCTACTAAGATTACCAAGAATTTTTTTAGTTCTCTTCATCAATCAATTGATAATCGAGTACAAAAAGAACTCTGGAGAAGAGCAGGACAGCACTTGAGACGCAATAACTGACGGTTGACTACAGGGCAAGGCGCAGCTGACAGCTGGGTGTATTCACACTTTCCTTACAAAGATTCACTCGCATTAAATTGCCTGCCATAAATAGAGGAGACTGGAGACCTGACCTTTGAACGCGCCCCTCGTATCATAAATGCGCCCATTTATGGATAATTCTCCTCTAATTCAAAAAGTAAAGCTTAGGACAATGAGATAATTCATATTCATGTATCGAACTCGAGTGTTTTATTGGATCATTGAATGTCTCTGCATCCAAATTAAGATTTTGTTGCGAAATAACATAATATATTACCAAAGTACAATTAAATTTACACCAATTAAGGCTATGCGTCTTATTACTTGACATGTCTAGGTAGTCAATCTAATTTCCTCACAAAATTTCTCATAATTATAATTAAAAAAAAGATATATAAAGATAGCATTTATAGGATTTTTCATAAATGGCAACTCACGATCACATATCTATCCATATGCGAAGGTAGTTATTATTTGGTTGAATTATGACATCATTTATTTTTATTTTTAAAAAATAAAGACAAAAAGGAATGCCTAGTGCAAGAAATCAATTTGAACGGTTAGAGACTAATACTAGTATTATTTTGGAATACTTTGCATCAAGATTCGCACTGCCTTGATGTGCGTTGGGAGATTGCCCGATAGTTCCTGTGGGCTTCAGTCAAACCAGTTATCCAATTCCGAACACGTGTGTCGCAGTGACAGATTCTCTGTTGTTCTGCTCCAGCCAGCGGACGGTTGTGTGCTGTCGCAGCCGTTGTTTGTTTACTCCTGTGAACGCGCCACGTCCGCGTCCAGCCCCGCCCCGTCCATCGCGAAAACCTACCCACAGGATAAGACTTTGAATAACGATTAATTAAAAATAATAAAGCTCAAATAATAACAAACGTAATTGTAGAGAAAACAAAAATCGCTCATAAAACTGACCCGTCGCTCCGGCGCGCCTTTGCCAACGCAAACCTGTTAGGCTCACCGCCCCTCGCGCCCCCCTGTGTGTCGCCAAATCTCGCCCCGCTCTTCTCTCTCTCTTCGCTTCCTCTCCGCACCCTCGGTCGGACTAATCAGCGAACACCTTCCAGTCCGACGATCGAGATCCGCATGCAGCCGTAGCCCGAAAATGGCGAAGAGAAGCGAGCACTGCCTCAGTGCTGGCGGCGGAGCCCGATCACTGCTCCCCCTCCTCTCCTTCCTCCTCGCTCTGGATCTAGCCAGGCATTGCCGCGCCGCCACCTCGCCAGATTCCGGCGCCATGTCCGACCTTGCGGGCGCCCTCTCGGGGCTTCCCGCGAGTTGGAAGGCCGGGACCGATTACTGCAAGTGGGATGGCGTCACCTGCTCCGCCGGCCGCGTCACCGGCATCAATCTCGTCTCTCGCGGTGTATCGGGCACCCTCCCGGCCTCCCTAGGCAGCCTTTCTGTCCTCATCTCCCTCCAGCTCCAGCGCAACCACCTCTCCGGCCCCTTCCCCGATATCGGCGGTCTCTCTTCGCTCCAGTCCCTCTTCCTCGACGAGAATGCCTTCGATTCCCTCCCCGGAAGCTTTTTCGACGGCCTCTCCACTATCCAAAGGCTCTCCCTCGACAACCTCCCCCTCGCCCCGTGGAATCTCTCCCAGAAACTCGCAGCCGCAGTCGGCCTCCAGCAGCTGTCCATCTCAAACTCCTCTATCGTGGGGACGCTCCCTGACTTCCTAGGAACCCTCCCAAACCTCCGTACCATCCGTCTTTCCTACAACCAACTTACCGGACCCCTACCAGCCTCCCTCGCCGGCTCTGGCGTGCAGCAGCTCATCCTCAACAATCAGCAGTCGACGGACAAGCTCTCCGGGCGCATCGACGTCATCGGGGACATGCCCCAGCTCATCATGGTCTGGCTCCAATCTAACGGCTTCACCGGGCCCATCCCGGATCTCTCCGACCTCTCAGCCCTTGAGTCCTTCAATGTTCGTGATAACTCCCTAACCGGCGTCATTCCGGCGTCGCTCACCGGCTCCCAGACCCTCAAGAACGCTACTCTATCCAACAACTTGCTCCAGGGGCCCTTTCCGCAGTTCAGCAAGTCCGTCGCCGTCGACATCGGCAAAGGCAACACCTTCTGCAACTCCGACGGCGGCGTGTGCGATCCTCGGGTCACAGCGCTCCTCGCCATTGCCGAGGGGTTTGGGTACCCGGCCGTATTTGCGAAGTCGTGGCAGGGGAATGATCCCTGCGCCGGCAACTGGCTCGGTGTCACCTGCGACACGCAAAATAGCATCACCGTACTGAACTTTGCGAATCAGCACTTCGGCGGGTTTATCTCGCCGGCCTTTGGCAACTTCACATCCCTGCGTCAGTTAGTTCTGAGCAGCGACAACCTCACAGGATCTATCCCAGAGAGCTTGGCGCAGCTCCCGGAGCTCCAATTGCTGGATGTCACGAATAACAACCTCTCAGGGAAGGTGCCGGCGTTTCCCAGCAATGTTATTCTCAAGGTGGACGGCAACCCGAATATCGGTCGCGACCCTGGCCCCGGAGGTGGAAGTTCTTCCCCTTCTTCGGATGGGTCTGCTTCAGCTGGAGGCGGTGGTGTGTCTGGTGGATCAAAGTCATCATCAGTGTTCATGATTGTGGGTATCATCATAGCTCTGGTGATTCTTATTGCTTGCTTACTGGCGTTGTTCATGTATTGTCGCAAGAGGAAGCGAGTTCAGAAAGTTGGGCTTATCCCTTCAAGAATGCCTCTGAACGAGCCACCACCTATGATTATCGGTTTAAATGGTATAAATGCAAATGGTGGAGCCTTGGGGGCGTTTTACACCCAAGGCAGTGTTGAGAGCTCAAATGCATATATCGTTGATGCGCAAGGCATGCACATCTCAATCCAGTCACTCAAAAGCGCTACCAATAACTTCAGTGATGAAAATGTTCTGGGTAAGGGTGGTTTCGGCATTGTGTATAAAGGGAATTACAATGGGACACTAATTGCAGTGAAGAGAAACATATGTGATGTAATGGGTAAGAAGGGGCATCAGGAGTTCAAAGCAGAGATCGATGTTCTTAGGAAGGTCAGACATCGAAACCTGGTTGCGCTCCTTGGGTACTGTGATGATGGCCAAGAAAGTCTTTTGGTGTATGAATATATGCCGGAGGGTACACTGGGGGAGCACTTGATTGATTGGCAGAGCAGAAATAAATCACCACTTACTTGGATGCAGCGGCTAACAATTGCTCTTGATGTTGCTAGAGGGATTGAGTACTTGCACAGCTTGGCTCAGGAGAGTTTCATTCACAGAGACTTGAAACCTTCTAACATACTTTTGGACAAGGATTTAAGGGCCAAGGTTTCTGATTTTGGCTTGGTTAAGCTTGCTGCAGACAATCAGAAGTCCATGATGACACGGCTTGCAGGGACATTTGGATATCTTGCACCCGAATATGCGAGTAAGTGTCTAATTTGTTTCCTCGTAATATGCTTTATGCCATATACTATTTGTTTAGTAGGATGACATGGAATTTGATGTTATTTCAAGTATAGAATTTGAAAGAATTCTTTGGGTTAAGTGTCTTAGATTGACTATTCAATATCATTTTTGTTAAAAAAAAAAAACTTGCCCAAAATTATCTTGGATCTGTAGGTGATATGTCACAAAGTTTTAATTTCTAGGGAGCACACATGCTATTCAGCCTTCTTGACTGATGTAATGAAAGAACCAACCAGCCTAAAATATTATAGCATAGGTTAATAATGGTAAGCTCACTATAACTTATGTTCTATGACAATTCTCATTTAACTTCCCATATGGGACTAAATCAAGGCATTATAATTGTTTGTTGTTACCCATTAATGTAAGAATTGACCTATTAACTTATGAGTATGAAATAATATTGCTAATTTAAAATGCTTAAGCCTAATTTAATTATTGTAATCTTATTAGGCTTTTTATATTATGACAATTCTATCTTATCTTCATGTGAGACTAAACTAGTGTATCACAATTTATTTAGCTTTAAGACTTGATGTCCTTGCCAAGCTTAAGGTCTAATTTAAAGCCCAAAACTATTTCTGATCGGTAGCATGTGATGTGACTCCAACAACATCTTTGCCATAACTCTTTCCTATTATTGGTTTGCTTTGATACCAGTTATTATGATCCACCTAATGGAAAAAAAAGACCAATTAACTTTGCTGAGTCTGAAACTATGTGGGACCCTTTAAAATGCTTAAGTTCGTGTGAATGGTTATAAACTCATTATCCCTTATATATCATGATAATTCTTATCTCACTCTTAAAGTGTGATGAATTTATGAGGGAGAATACCCTTGGAGCTTAGAAGGACAATCATATTGTTTTAAGAAGTTATAGTAAATAGTATCAATACAAGTACAACCTTGTTCTAGGCATTATGAATGCCTAATAGGAAAGGAATGTTGTGGATGGTGGATTTGTCATTGGTTTGTCACATGTTGTCAACTAGGGATGGTGCTATGCTTTGAGTTAGGTCTTTGGCGAATCTCAAGTTTAAGTGAGAGAAACTATTACATTCAAAATGAAAAGCGAAAGAATAATTATTATATAATATAAGTCTTAATAAGCTTACTATTATTAACTTAAACTTAAACATTTTAAATTAAGTCATGTTGTTTTGAGTTAATAAAATTAATTAGTCAATTTTCTTATTAGGAAACTCATAATTTTAAGCTTACATAAGCGAGACAGCTAAATATTGAAGGCAAAGTTAACGTCACATTGCAAATTAGCTGCAAGTGCAAGAAGTTAATTGACTTGACTCGAAATGTCTTTCATGTCTACTTTTTGCTATTTTAGAATTGATTTAAAATAATGAACAACAGCTAAATAAGCATACATATGTAAACTATTATGCCTTATATATTATTATAATTCTCTACTAACCTCCCTTCTAAAACCAAATTAGAATGTCGCATTTCTCTTACTTAAGATTTAAAGTCCTTGTTAATCCCGATGCCTAACTCATACCCAAAAACTATTTATAGTTGGTGGCAAGTGAGGCTATTCAATTGCGGCTTCACTAGCCATAGTAGCCTTTTTCTTGTATCCTCACCATGTCTAGGATTATGTCTAATTTGATACAACTCATTGTGACCTATCTAGTGAGAAATTGACCCATTAAGTCAATATGATCTTACTGCAGTATCTAGTGAGAAATTGACTTAATTGCAATGCTTAAAGCTAAATTAATAGTGCTAAATTAATTGCAATGCTTAAGACAATGTGATCTTACTGCAGTATCTAGTTTCAGTGCTCTTGATTATTGACTAATGTACAGATGATAATATGCGTAGTTTAAACCCAGATTTTTGTTTACACCTTTAAGCATTCCTCAAACTTAACTAGTCAAGTTTTGTAGTGGTTGCTGCGGAGGAAGCATGACTCCTTATTCAACTGTTTATATTATATTGTGCTGTTTCTTGGTTTTCAAATTTTAGTAAAGTAGCTTAAAAATTGGTCGGATAGACTAGTGCTGGGAACTTGGGAGTGGACTATACGAAAAACCAGGACGTGAACCAAGGTTAAAATATACAGTGTTCGTGTATTTTGTGCATGTGTATATGTTCAGACATTCATATGCATATTCAGGCCTACGGAACTAAACTTGATACCAAAAAACAGATTATATCATTGTGATCTATAGCTGCATTTGCTGGCTTTGAAACTTAGTTTCAAACATGGGAAACTAGTATAATATTTATCTATTGCTATGTTTCTTTTGATTCCATGTGTGCTATCCATTCTTTTTGTGGTTTGCTACTTGTCAAAAGGCGAAGCTTTTGTACTTTTTAACTTATGTGAATCAATGCTTCAATGCTCCAGCTTTACGTGAACGAAATACTCGTGGTAATAAATTAGGTGTGTGAAATTTAAGATATTAAAAATGGCAGTACTTTCTTAAGGGAGTCAAGTTAAAAAAATCAAGATAAAATAGCAGAGAATCCACTTGGTCAAAATCCATTTATTGCAGTTTTCTGTCGACTTTTGTTGCTGAATGAAAATCCAGCTCCTACTATTGACTCTGAATTTCTACATTTTTACAGCGACTGGAAAGGTGTCGACCAAGGTTGATGTTTATGCATTTGGTGTGATATTAATGGAGCTAATTACTGGAAGGAAAGTATTAGATGAGTCACTCCCTTCTGAAGACAGCCATTTGGTGGCATTATTTCGCAGAGTCTTTTCCCATGATAGGGATAATTTTTTCAATATCATTGTGGATCCAGTTCTTGTACTGGATGAAGAAGCTCGAAAGAGCTTAACTGAAGTTGCAGACTTGGCCTGGCACTGTACAGCCCGTGAACCCTATCAAAGGCCTGACATGAGCCATGCAGTCAATAGGTTATCTCCCCTAGTAGAACAATGGAGGCCTACAACTTGTGACGATGAAGATGATGATGGTAACTCAAGCTTGAGTCTGTCCGAGAGGCTCGAGAGATGGCGAAATAATACCGAGACAACAACAGATTCATTTGGTTACAGCTTCAAATGAAGTTTAACCCTGAATTATGGTTTTAATCTTTGTTAGGCCTTCGTTTGCAATGTTCTGGCTCTTGCTGTGAAACCATGAAAAGAAAAGAACTGCCCCATTTTGTGTCATAAGCAACATTTGATGGTAGAAAATGGAGGCACGCGATGCTCAGTCCCATTTGCGAAGTCTTCATGAACTACAATGGTAGAAAATGGAGGCACTCGATGTTCTCAGTCCCATTTGCGAAGTCTTCATGAACAATAATGGTAGAAAATGGAGGCACGCGACATTCTCAGTCCCATTTGCAAGTTTTCATGAACAATAATGGTAGAAAATGGAGGCACGCGATGTTCTGCTCCGGTTTGCAGCTTGTTTTCTAGGAATTTAAAAAATCATAGTTAGCTAGTTCTCTTCTTTTCCTCTATTTTTTTTTCATATTTCTATATATCCTGTTTGTTTCCATAAACAATAGTACATTATAATAAGTATTGAAATGTCATCATGGTCATGTATTAGGGGAATAGGAAAGTTTGTGAGCCAGTTTAAAAAAAAGTAGTATCTTGGTTTTACGGACCATTCAGATGCTTGAATATTTCAGGACCTTCAGATCTTCTAGTTATGGTGTCCTATTGTTGACTCTAAATTAATACTTTACATGTGCACCTGCAAAGCAGTCAAGCCAAAGTGTTCGTAGCTTTTGTACTCAAGTATTGACATTGTACCCCTAGTACTAACTTCAATTGTCCTCTGAGGGTTGCAAATCTGTATGTTATTTACTGAAACAGTAGGGTAAATGGTTCATCACTGAAAAGTTAACGATCCTTGTGTAGATGATTCAGCAAGGAATCTGAAAAATATGCCTTCCAGGTGCATCTCTCTGATAATGAAAGAACGTTGGAATGCATGGAACTGGTATTGTTGCTATTCTTGGTTAGGTTCCCTATTAAACTCTTGAAAATTATTTCCGACTTGCTGGATGATGGCAAAAGGAACTGCTCACATCATTCTGTGACAGTGAAGAAGCTGGATAGTGTACCAACGTGTGATCCCCATTCGTTCACTAAATACAAGCAAAGTTTATTGCTGCTGATGCGAGTTCCTCGATCTTGGGAGACTCTGGGCACTACTTAGTTAAGAATTGTTTGCTTTGTTTGGTTCAGTTGTTTCTGCAAAATTCTTTTCTCCAACGATCTTTTTTTTTGTTATTTCAGCTAGGCTCTTACTGCGTGCTTTTGTCAAATCATCCAATGACTTGGCACCCTAATCCTCAAGTCTCCTGCCTCCAGTGAAACATCACATATCCCCTGAATGGTGGAAACATGTCGAAAGGTACTTGTCATATTTATATGCTATTTAAGAATGGCAATTTCTTTTTGAAGGATAGAGATGGATCAAGAAGCAGAGAACACTATTCATTCACCCAGATATTCTGGCAGCTTGTACAAGTGGAACAAAAATTGGCCAACTCAACCAAACCAAGCTTCTATTGCCACTGATATAGAAGCGGGGTTCCGAATACACCTGCCACTGTTGTGTAATCTCTCCTTTTAAATATTCTTTTAATTGACAAAAAAATATTTATTTTTTTTAATGTTTGAATGAGATTATTGTTTTTTCTGTTTTAAAAAACGCCATTGTGATGTCTTGAAAGTGGTCTCGCACTTTTCTTGATCCGGCCATTCCAATACTCAGTGTGGTTTGCGGCATCTTTGGGAGCCTCTCTGCAATTCAGAGCTTTTGAATCTTTTTAAAGTCAATGAATTTTGATAAAGAAACTAGCCGATCTGGATAATCCTTGATTCAAAGACTCAAGTACGGAAGGGAACAATAATTGCAAGCCAATTGAATGGTTGTCATCACTTTTCAGGTATGCTCTGTTCTTAAATTCCTGCTATGGGATGCCTGTCCTGTCATCTTCAGAACAAGTAATTATCTCATTTTGAAGCACAAAAAGTTTTCTTTGTGATCAAGTTTTTAACTACTTGTTGCAAATTAATCTCGAGAAATTTATGCATATGGCCAAAATTCTAGGGCTATTAGCAGACCTATTTTAATTGTGCTGTGGGCTCTGATTGCAGGTTTCCTGTTGAAGACAGACGGTGCAGATTGCTTAGTACATTTCGAAGATTGCTCCAGCTCGAGCGCCAGTCATTCAAATATGCTTAATAACAATAAACACATTTGTGAAGCTAGATTTGAGGTCAAATCGTTGCTGATGAACAAGTGCCGTGGAGCTAAGCTTTGGCTGTGAACCACTGCCTTGACTTTGAAAAGTAACGATAAAAAAAAAATCAGTTCGATCCTAAAATTTTAATTGTCTTTAAAATTTTATCTTTATAATTAATTTCTACAATTTTGTCTGTGCCGACCCTTGTTGTAGTTTAATTCTTAAAATGTTATTTGCCGACTTTCTACTTTCTTAAGGTTCAAAATATTATTTCTATGCTCAAATTATTTATCTAAGAATTCTAGGTAGGATGCTTTCCTACGATTTTGTTTTCACGCGTAGCCAATCTATCAAAAGGCTAACATCAATTATTAGTGATATGGAAATGCACACTAATGATTAGTACACATTAAGAATAAAGTACTTCTGTATTCGCTTCTGTGAGATTTTTTTTTTTTTTTTTTTTTTTTTTTTTTTTTTTTGCTTTTGTGAGATTGATTTATCTATCCTTCTAGATAAGCAAACAAGAAAGGAAAGCGTAGGAAAAAAAACCTAAGGTGCCAAAAATTCTTAGGCAGGGTAAAATAAAACATAACTTTGCTAAGGTAAAATATGACTTATAATATAGAATATGATTTCGTTAATGTAAAAGATGACTTTGCCAAAATGAAACATACCAAGTGTCACGCCCCGGTCGGATCGGCCTAAGAACAGCGCTTATCCGTTGTCTCAGAGCCGTCCGGCGGAATACCGGAACGCAACTCTCCCTAGGGTTTCCGGCCTTAAATTGGAAACCCTAATCTCCCCGAAGAATTTTTATCCCCAAATACAAGATCGCACGGAGAAAACCCTAAACCCCAATTTCAGAAATCCGAAATCAATTTCCAAATTAAAATTACCTCCGGTCAAAATCGACCGTTGACCAAAATCATCGCCGTTCGTTAACGCTCGCCGAATTTCCCTTCGCTGACCGTTGACCGCCTCGTTTCGAACGCCCGAGCGTTCGAAACTCCTGTTCTTCTTCCTCGAGTCGAAGCCGAGCGCCGCTGCTCCGTCCGCCGCCGAATTTGAGCGCCGCTCGCGCCCCTTTGGTTGTAGTCGCCGAACACAGAGAAACGGGAAGTGAGTGGAGTTGTGGAAGAAGCTTTTATTCACCTCAACGAAGCTTACAAGCGTCACCGACCCTCGTCGGCGCCCCCATCCCTCCCTCGCCGCCAGCGCACTCGCCGACGGTTACAATCGCTCTGTTTCCCTCTTCCTCTCGTCGGCACCTCTGCGCCGACCTTCGCCCCCTGGCGGCATCAGAGCCCTGCTCTGGTAGGGCGACGGCGCCTCACCGTCGCCGGTGGAGTCGCCTCTCCTTTGTGGTGTGGTGACGCCTCCGCGCACACCGATCGCTGCCGCCTCGACGCTTCCTTTATAGGGAAGCTTCGCTTCATCCGCCTGCGTCGAGAAACCTGCGCCCGAGTCTTCCGCCGAAGACTCCGTCCTCAGCTGCCGCCAGCTTCGCGTTGACGACGCCGCGTCCACCTCCTCTGCTCGACGCCGCCCGCGCCGCTCGCGTCCAATCTGCGCGCTGGAGACGAGTTCGCGTCTCCGTTGCACTCGTGGACTACGTCGTCCACGCCTCCGAAGTCGTCGAAGCCGTCGTCCGCTTCCGGTGGAGAGCTCACGCCCGAGCTCTGTGAAGAGGACGTGGCTGAAAACGCTGCTCCGCGTGATTTGCTTGGTCAACCTCCTCAGTTGACCGGGCTTCGTTCCTTCTTCGCAGGTGGGCTTCCTCCTTTGGTGGACCTGGGCTTGAGTTGGGCCGAACCGGGTAGACCGGGCCCTGACAATACTCCCCCACCTGATTTGAACATCGCCCTCGATGTTCCATGCAAGTTGAACACTGGCCCTCCAATGTTCAAAGTCCTCCATCTTCGATCTCCAGTCTGATGATGAGTGTTTGCTGCACCATGCTTATAGCAACCTGCATCAACAAACTTGTCAAGGATAATTTCGGACCTGTGGGTCATGGGCCCACAATCTTGCTTCACCATATTTGCTGAACTCAGCTGAACCTCGATGTCCCTGACACCGGCATCGACGCCCCTGGCGCCGGCATCAACGCCCCCTGGTGTTGGCATCAATGCTATGCATTGGCATCAACACGCCCTGGTGTTGGCATCAACGCCCCCTGGGGTTGGCATCAACACGCCTTAGTGTTGGCATCAATGCTATGCATTGGCATCAGAGCCCCTGCTCCGGGAAGTGATCTTGCAATCACTGAGCTCTTATAGAGTTCTCCCTCGATGTCCCCTGACATCGGCATCGACGTCCTTGACATCGGCATCAATGCCCTTAGACATTGGCATCAACACACCCTAGTGTTGGCATCAGGGTCCCTACCCTAGAAGAACGACACTCCTTGTCGCCGGTGGTAATGGTGTTGCCTCTCGGATCCTTCTGATTCACCTTGCTGGATCATTTTAACCTCTGATACCTGTTGTCATGCCCCGGTCGGATCGGCCTGAGAACAGCGCTTATCCGTTGTCTCAGAGCCGTCCGGCGGAATACCGGAACGCAACTCTCCCTAGGGTTTCCGGCCTTAAATTGGAAACCCTAATCTCCCCGAAGAATTTTTATCCCCAAATACAAGATCGCACGGAGAAAACCCTAAACCCCAATTTCAGAAATCCGAAATCAATCTCCAAATTAAAATTACCTCCGGTCAAAATCGACCGTTGACCAAAATCATCGCCGTTCGTTAACGCTCGCCGAATTTCCCTTCGCTGACCGTTGACCGCCTCGTTTCGAACGCCCGAGCGTTCGAAACTCCTGTTCTTCTTCCTCGAGCCGAAGCCGAGCGCCGCTGCTCCGTCCGCCGCCGGATTTGAGCGCCGCTCGCGCCCCTTTGGTTGTAGTCGCCAAACACAGAGAAACGGGAAGTGAGTGGAGTTGTGGAAGAAGCTTTTATTCACCTCAACGAAGCTTACAAGCGTCACCGACCCTCGTCGGCGCCCCCATCCCTCCCTCGCCGCCAGCGCACTCGCCGACGGTTACAATCGCTCTGTTTCCCTCTTCCGCTCGTCGGCACCTCTGCGCCGACCTTCGCCCCCTGGCGGCATCAAAGCCCTGCTCTAGTAGGGCGACGGCGCCTCGCCGTCGCCGGTGGAGTCGCCTCTCCTTTGTGGTGTGGTGACGCCTCCGCGCACACCGATCGCTGCCGCCTCGACGCTTCCTTTATAGGGAAGCTTCGCTTCATCCGCCTGCGTCGAGAAACCTGCGCCTGAGTCTTCCGCCGAAGACTCCGTCCTCAGCTGCCGCCAGCTTCGCGTTGACGACGCCGCGTCCACCTCCTCTGCTTGACGCCGCCCGCGCCGCTCGCGTCCGATCTGCGCGCTGGAGACGAGTTCGCGTCTCCGTTGCACTCGTGGACTACGTCGTCCACGCCTCCGAAGTCGTCGAAGCCGTCGTCCGCTTCCGGTGGAGAGCTCACGCCCGAGCTCTGTGAAGAGGATGTGGTTGAAAACGTTGCTCCGCGTGATTTGCTTGGTCAACCTCCTCAGTTGACCGGGCTTCGTTCCTTCTCCGCAGGTGGGCTTCCTCCTTTGGTGGACCTGGGCTTGAGTTGGGCCGAACCGGGTAGACCGGGCCCTGACACCAAGTGTCAGGCTCGGGTTCACCCGGTTCAGCCCAAAGCCTATTGGGCCTGACCCAAACCCAAGCCCACAAGGAGAAGCCCGGTCAACATTCGATTTTGACCGAGATTTGGGGGCCGACCACAGATCGAAAGACGGGACGAAGCTTTCGTCCGCGTCTTCACCGTGCAGCTTGGGCAACGGAGATGCGAGCTCGCCATCGCGTGCGACGAACGCTTCGGACGCGAGCCACGCGAGCTCGCCACCGCGTGCGACAGACGCGGATGACGGAGATGTGGGATCTGACGAACGTCAGCGCGAGCGGAAGACTCGGGCGACAAAGAGATTGGACGACGACGAGCGGGTCCTTCGGCAGCAGACGCGAGCAACCCTTCCCCTATAAACGTCCGAGAGGCGGACGAAGCAGCGGGCGGAAGCGCCACCCATAGAGAGCGCCGGGGAGCGACTCCACCGGCGACGGCGAGGGCGCCGTCGCCTCTTCCAGAGCAGGGCTCTGATGCCGCCAGGGGGCGAAGACGTGAAGAACCCGGCGCCAGGGGCGTCGGCGAGCGTTAACACAGTGAGCGAGAGCTGTGTGAGGTCCGTGAGAGCTTGTAATCGGCGAGGGAGGGATGGGGGCACCGGCGACGGTCGTCGTCGGCGAAGAGAGGAGTTTTGTAACGTTTTAGTAGGAATAAAACAAAGCTTTCCCTCTTCCAACTCCCTTCCCCTGCTTCGGCGTTTCCGGCGACAGCTCCTAGCAGCAGGTGGCTGCTAGGTCATCGGCGACGAGGCGAGACGCAGGCGGCGTCCTCCCCTTATTGTCAGTCTTCTCCGGCATCGGCTCGAATGCAGGCGGCGTTCGAGCGTTGCGAACACTCGCGGCGTCGCGAGGAAGAAGATGACCCGCGCTTCGAGGCGAGTCAAAATTGAGCCGATCAACACTCAATTTTGGATCTGATTCGTGGAAGGATTTCGTTTTCGAAATCAAATCGGAACGCGGACGTCAGCGACGGAGATTTACGCGCGCAGCGTAATTGATGAGGGCTGACGTCACGCCGACGTCAGCAAGGATATGATTTTGACTTCGGTCAAAATCAGAGAAAAGAGGTATTTCCAAATTAGGATTGCTTCCGAACTTTCCTAATTAGGGTTAGGGTTCTGAGCGACTTTGTAAATTGAGGATAAAAATTGTTCGGGGTAGTTAGGATTTCGATTTGGAGCTAGAAACCCTAGAGAGAGTTACGTTCCGGTGTTTTGCCGGATAGTCCTGAGACAGCGGTTAAGGGCTGTTTTCAAGCCAATCCGACCGGGGCGTGACACCAAGGATTTTCTTTTTTAAATATGGCTAACCTGGTCAAAGGGCTACCGCTAATAATCAAACAATGGAGACACATTGTAGCAATCAAAACACGTTAGGAATATTCTGTGAGATTGAGTACAACATTGTTTCAGTTTTTCCTTCTCTAAATAAACGAACAAGAAAAATATTTCGAACAGAGCCAACCATGCCCATCGGTAGTTCCCAAAATTGTTACTAAATGAGACATATTAATCGTCAAAGATAATTGCTACAGATTAGTAGGAAACTGTATTTAGCCTTACAGTACAGTTTCCTACTTATTGTTCAGAGAAAAGAAAATATTTTGAAGACAAAAGACATCATTTATTCCTGTGCATAAATAAATAAACATGCAATTGAAACCAATCCCTCTAGCAAACGCTCTTGCTTGGTGCAACTCTGCAAGGTGACAAACCTTGATCATGACTTGAAGCAAAAATTTCCTGATTCAGTATACTTCAACTCTAGCTGTTCAACTTTTTGAATTCTAAAACCTCTGATGCAGATTTCCTCAGCAATGGAAGTATCTTTGTAGTCCACATGCTCAAGAACCCATCCTTTATTTTGAACAGAACCATTTACTTTTAACCTACAAAAAACAAATATATTTTTACCTTCCAATAATTAATCACAAATTTTTAAGACTCGGATTTCTATCATCGTATGGTAAGATTCTTATGAGAAATCTATACCGCATACTAAATTTTAGTTTAAGACAAATAAAACATCCAAGGATTTCTCTAATTGAGTCCCGACAAGGATACATTTGAGAAGAATAGCTGAAATACCTCAGCTTCATCAATGGAATTTATGATGAGTGTTCCATCTAAAGAAAGTGCTTCAAGGAATATATTCTGGCCATTGATAACCAGAGTAGATCTTTGTGATACGGAGGATCTCTCATTAACTTTTCTTTTGATATCATTAAAGGTCAATGCCCATTTTGGACTCCATGTAATGCGTGACCACACTTCCACTTCTTGTCCATTGAAGACGTCGGCAACAGGATCAGCTATCTGGACTCCAGCCTGACAAATACAATCGAATGCGTATATTAGAAACATTTATCTCAATTTATTATGAACTATATGATCCCTATATCAGTTGCTTAACTTTCACATACTGTCTAAATCTTATTCGTTTTCCATTTGATTCATGCCAGTTGTTACTAAACGAGGTGATTTGTTCTAATGTCAGAATATCTGTGTTCTGTAGACTACAATGCCATTTTATCTCAGAAGCAACTGCATAAATATCTTATCCAAAGACTTTGGACAACCGTCCTCGCAAGTTAATGCATGCACTAGTAAAGAGGGAAATATGCAGGAAATAAATTGGGTAGGTGGGGAGGAGAGTGATGTGGCCTAAGTTCCCAGATTATGCATGCACTAATAAAGAGGGAAATCTGCAGGAATAAAATGGGTGGGTGGGTGAATAAATTGGGTGGGCGGGTGTGTGGGTGATGGAGACAAAATGACCAAGTTCCCATATTCCGACTGTGACCAAAATCATTGTCTACCGTGATTCCTTTTACGGAGATCATGCATCAAAATTATGACCATGACCAAAATCATAGTCGACCCGTGATTCCTTTAGTGGAGATTGCACACCAAAATTATAGCCATGACCAAAATGATAGCTTTCTCGTATTCTCATCAAACCTACCCGTGTGAAGCAACATCTTGCCGGGTGCTTTGTTGAAATTGCAAATTGTAGAAAGGTGCCACTAGAACTTTGAAGAGCTAAAGAGTGAATTTAGATTCGTACAAAATTACCAAGTAACGTATTGCTGATTAACACAAAGATTTCGACCGTCATGCCATGGGGCCCGTCAGGTATGATCCATACCAAGGTGAGTAAGATAATGTTGTAGAACAAATAGAGATAGAAGAAGCTATGCATGCCTTTAGAGCTCAATTTGCATACGAATAAGACGTGTGGTCTACTTCTATGCTCTTCGCTGAGCAACCGTATTATACTGACGGATCTGGAAGCAGGAGTGGCCTAGGTTGTATGGAACTTGCTCCACCATTGGGTCGAAGTGCTAGCATGCATAGAGGTGCTGGAAGTCTTTCACCACCATCAGACAGATAAGTTTTTTTTTTTTTTGGATTCGGTAGACATGCTAGGTCCCAGCCCCAATGATATTGATCCTAAGGCATTCTCTTCTTAATCACGTAAGCAGACACGTATTAATGATATCAATACAAAAAACAAAAGATAGAATTAGACTCAGCAAATGATCTATATTACCATTCTATTGTGTCCAAAATTCAAAATTGTAGGCAAGGAATTAAGCCTCCTACCTTTGTGAGATTGTTGGATCGTATCTCAATGATGAAGTTAAAGAATGAAAAACTTGGATCGAAGTATAAAACTTGGAGTCACTTTAACTTTAATGTGTGACATTTGGACGGGGCCGACGAAGATGAGTATTATAAATTTTTTTATTTACTACAATAGAAAAGTAATTTTTCACAAGTCTATTAATGTTTCATCTGAATTTTATAATGTATCATATATTAATAGTATTATGAAGAGGGTGATAGAAGAAATTGACCTCAATATATTGTTTAACTGATTACGGATAATGATAATAATTTTAACAGAGCCACCCAAATAATCACTCCGGATATTTTACATATTATTTAGTCACCTTGCGCCGCACACTACATTAATTTGTTGTTGTAAGATATTAGAGAATTAGAGAAGGTGAAAAATACTTGACAGGGTGTACAAACTATCACCCGATTCATCAATAACCACAATTGGGTGCATGCTAAAATGCAACAATTTGTGGAAGGAGAGATATTGCGTCCTTCGGTAACAAGGTTTGCAGCACATTTTTTACTTTTGAAATCATTACTCTAAAAAAATATATCTCAAACAATGTTTACATCCGGAGAATGGTCTAGTTCTAATTTTGTAATATCAATTGATGAAAAATTAGTTCAAAATATAATTCTCAATAGATGCTTCTAGGATAGTTTGACCGATATTTACACGGTGGTCGAGCTCCTTTATGTGATCTTACATAAAGTAGATATTGACAAAAAGCCAATGATAGGAGATATATATTGCATGATTGTACAATGTATAGAAACCATTTTCCAAGACAATAGATATATTGACATTATAAGACATCGGTTGGAAAATATGTTGCATCAAATTTTTAAATTTTTTTATTACTTGTCGATATATTTTCTTAAAATGACATCATATCTTTGTTCGTAGCTTATTATCTTAATCCATCATTCTAATACTGATACAACTTAGAGAGTGATCAAGATTTACTGACCACATTAAGAGTTGTAATCTTTTGCATAAAGGAGTATTTAGAAGTAGCGGTCGCGCATGACAATTAGCGAAAGTTGTATGTATTGTGAAACTAAAATAACTTTTGGAAATCCAGTAGCATTAGATCTTAAATACAAAAGAGATCCTAGTAAATTTTTTAAAATAAATTATTTTTAAATCAAGTGTCTAATGTAACTTTTTAAAATTATATGCAATTGAATGATGGTAACAATTTGGTGAGAAGGCACCAAATAGCAATTCACACCCTCACAATATGTCTGTTTTAGCGGATATGAATGCAATTGGTACATACAAAGATCCACAATTGTTTATCATACTACCACCTTGAAAAAATGGTATACGTCTACTATAATATGCAACTCAGGCTACAAATTTTACGAGAAGAACATGAGTTAGAAGTAGCAGACCCTTTTGATGAATAATTTATCCCGATGACAGTGACCTTATGATGGAATGGTGGTCAACTCAAGATGATCAAGATATGACCCTCAATGAACCTGGTGATCCACCTCGCCATTCTCAATATATTTCTAAGTTAGTTGCAAGCGAAGTGGACAATCAACCTGCATAGACGAGCCTAATTAATTTTAAGTTGAAAGTGATGATTGACATATTGAGATAGGTCTACGTCCACACAAATCGCAGCCACGACGACAGTCTTCTCAATCGCAGTTTGGTGTATCTAAAGAAAAAAGTAGCAAATAAGGCTACAACTGCAACACGTCAAAGAGACATCCGAAAAGGTAAATACACAATAAACCCGTTATATGTTATTAATGAACAAGAAGATGACATAACAAGTTATAAGAGAATCAAAGGATGATAGATAGCAATGCAAGTACAGATGACAGTGGTGGTGGCTCAAGTTATATGTCAACTACACAATAAGAAGCAAAACCCAGTTAACACAATGTACACTCATTCAACTCAAGATGATGATCATGAACATCCTAGGACTCACCCATTACAATATCAAAGACGAGGTAAAAGCTCAACTCTAAGTAAACAATGAAGCCAAACCTTACAAAACTATGACGAGATGAGGTCCATTTTACCTTCGAAGACCGAGAGTATATCTTCATGGTTATAATTAAGTTATGGATAAGTTATGGATACGGATCTGACCAATCTAATATATCCATATCCAATACCAATTTATGTTCTAGTTCCCTGCTCCAGTTCCTTTGACAGTGGTTCATACTACTTAAACATAACTTGATCAAACAAGTTTGCTAAATATGTAAAACTCAACATATCCGTACCATATGCCTTGAGAATAATTCCAAATGTGAGTATTACAAAATTATGTGATAGATCTAAATCGTGTGGAAGTAGCCGACTATACGAGTCTCGTTACTCATTTTGGATGTTAGTTTATAACGGTATATTTCTATATTGTATGTATAATTTCATATTTGTAATTTATATTTTTGTATTTTATACATATTGTTTATTATTAAATCTTAATTAAAATATTTTTTATATTAAAATATTTTTTTAAATGAAAAACTGATATTTAATCGATTTTCAA
Source organism: Costus lasius (assembly GCA_027563935.2). Classification (NCBI taxonomy): domain Eukaryota; kingdom Viridiplantae; phylum Streptophyta; class Magnoliopsida; order Zingiberales; family Costaceae; genus Costus; species Costus lasius. The sequence goes on from CM050453.2 coordinate 106,263,832, forward strand.
CCAGTATCAGCACAGTAGCGAAGTAGCTGTTGGAACAATATCTTAAACCATGCTTCGAAACTCCCCCGGGCTAAAGCCTCTAATGCTAGGGAATGTCTAATTATGAGATCTTCAAGGTATTAAAGCATAAAACACCTAAGCACTAAACATCAAAGATGATTTACTTCCTCCTATCATCCAGGCTACAAGGCTTAATCCAACTGTATACCGCTAGAACAAAGCACCTAATTTTTTTTGCTCTCTCTCTTTTTTGGATTTGAAGCCTTAGTGTAAGGGCGAAATTTTCAGCTTCTACATGCACGGTATTTTAGGCCATATAGAGGATTAACCTAGATTTTTATTTTGATCAATTATGGATAAATTTTAACTGAAGACTTAACTAGTCAACTAAACTATAATTTTGTTTAGGTTAGATATCACCCTTTTATTTACTAAAAACAGATAACCAGTGGCGAAGTGATACAGATGGGCCAGCATAGGCCCAGTGGAGGGTCTATACCAGGCGAGCAGTGAAAGAAAAAGGCCCAGGCCTATTAGGGAACTAGGGTGAGGGTTTGTAAGGAATCAGAGGGAGAGAAGGGGAATTATCTCATCTTGTCTAAGCTTTTGCTAGTTAAAACCTAATTTCTCATTGCTGCGGCGATTTGAGGGACGATCGTGTGTGATCGTATCAGTGGTCTGACCTGCCGGATCTGAGATCGGGAAGCGGACGGTGCACCATGGCGACGACGCGCTCTGATGCGCGTTTTGATTCTATTGAGAAAACCTTGCAAGATCTGCTGGCGGGCGAGGAGCTCCGGCGCAAAACGGAGGCAGCCAACGAGGAGCATCGCCGTTCGACGGACACCGCCAATGACGAACGCCTGCGGATGGTTGAAGATGAGAGGAAGTTGATGAAGGAGGACATGCTGGAGTTGAAACACTTGATGACGGAGATTCTGAAGGGGAAGGCGAGCGATGGCACCGCTAAAGCGTCGCCTAGCTCTCGACGTACGAAGCGTGGCATGGAGCAGGCAGAAGTGGCGGAGGATTTGGGCGACTCGCGTGATGAAGATGCATGGCCGCTAGGTGAAGGAGCTTGGCCACCGCACCAAGCTTCCACAGAAGGAGCTTTGTCTTTGATGCGATTGCTCCCGAACGCCACCTGCTTAAGTGGATTCGCCGGAGAAGGAAGCTATCGGGGGGAAGAGGTCGCCGCCTCTCACCCTTGACTTCGCCGTACACCGGATCGGAAGAGAGGTGTCGCCGTGCAACCCAGAAACAGAGCACAGCCGGGGAAGATGGAGGAGAAAGCTTCTATTCCTTGGTTAATCAAGCTACAAAACTCCTCCCTCACCTCTCGTCTCTCTTCCTCGCGTCTGCCCTCGATTACAGGCTCTCAAGCTCTCTTGTTACTCGCCGATCGTCCTAGCTCTCCGTTCCGTCGCTCGAACTCGCCACCACGCGCTCCCCCTTTCTCCTTCGCCTCGTCACTGGCTTTAAAGGGGCAGAGCCGCCTCTACTATCTTTGGCGACGTGGAACGAGTCCGCCGCTCGTATCTCGCGCTCGAGTTGATGCTGAAGACTCGGTCCGTCCGCACCATTCGCAGCCGCCATCCGCGTCTCGATGAAGACTCTGTCGTCAAGGTCCCAGCCGCCTCCGAGATCTCCGTTGCTGCCGTCGCCCGCGTCCTCCGGCGGAGAGTTCTCTGCTCTGCCAAATCGGGCAGCCGCCTCCCAAGTCCCACGCCTCGTGCCTGCATCCGCAAGCTTCGCTGGAGGCGAGCTCGCGTTCGAGTATTTTGGCGAGGTGCGGTCAACAATCGGCGTTGACCGACCGATTTGGACTCTACCGTGGTATGGGCTTGGGCTTAGATCAGACTCCCTCTCCTTTGGGCTGAACCGGGGAGCCCAGGGCCTAACACTAGGTGTCAGGCCCCGGTCGGATCAACCGCGGACCGGCGTTTATCCGTTGCCTTAGGGTTGTCCGGCGGAACACCGGAACGCAGACTTCCTAGGGTTTCCGGCTAATTTTCCTCCCCAACTCCCGCTTAGTAAGCAAACTATTCATTAACTTGGTGAGCCGATTTGCAACGTAGCCCAATATATTAAAATGCTTAAGCCCAAGTTAACAATAGTAAGCCCACTAAGCCTTATATGTCATATAATGGTCCCTCCCACTTCCAATGTGGGACTAAACTTGAGTCTGGGTCATCATCCGGCCCACTGGGTTAGGCCTGCTGGGCTCTGAGCTGAACCGGGTGAACCCGGGCCTAACAATTCTCCCCCACCTGATTTGAACATCGTCCTCGATGTTCGATGCACGCTGAACACTGGCTCTCCAATGTTGATGTCCTCTATCTCTTGTCTTCAATCTGATGATGATTGTTTGCTGCACCATGCTGCATGGAATTGGCGCCCCCTTGGCTTGACACAACTAAGCCGCATATTCACCCCCTGGTGCTCTGCCTGACCTCCTGTGTCCCAGCCGTCTCGCCATAGTGCTCCCGTCGAACTGAATGCAAACAGGGTCACGTCCGTAGCGCATCTCCCCAGATGCTCCGCTCAACCTGTGGCCATTGAGTTCACGGTCTAACGCACTGCATCATCATGCTTACAGTAACCTATATCGTCAAACTCTGTCAAGGATAATCTTGGACCTGTGGGTCATGGGCCTACAATAATCTTGCTTCATCATCTCTGTTGAACTCAGCTCTTACAGAGCTCTCCCTCGATGTCCCCTGACACCAGCATCGACGCCCCCTGACGCCGGCATCAACGCTCGTAGACGTTGCCATCAACACGCCCTGGTGTTGGCATCAGGGCCCCTGCCCTAGAAGAACGACACTCCTTGCCGCTGCTGGTGATGTTGCTCCCTCTCGGATCTTCCTGATTCACCATCATGGCTGAATCTTTAGCTCTGATACCTGTTGTCACGCCCCGGTCGGATCGGCCTAAAAACAGCGCTTATCCGCTGTCTCAGGGCAGTCCGGCGGAACACCGGAACGCAACGATCTAGGGTTTCCGGCCCCAAATCAGAAACCCTAATCTCCCCAATTGATTTATATACCCAAATTACAAGGTCGCTCAGAAAACCTAACCTTAATTTTAGGAAAACTCAATCGGAACCCCAAATTACCTCTGGTCAAAATTATCAACGAGTCAACGCCGCCTGCGCCAACGGAAATCTTCCTCGCTGACGTCACGCCGACGTCAGCCAAATTGAAATCAAAAGCCACCGCCGATTTTGACTTCGCTCGCAGCTTGATTTATTTCTTCCGATGACGTCACACTGACGTCGCTCCCAATTTGATTTCGGAATCGAACGTTGTCGTCCCGATTTTGACCTGGTCGTCGCCTCGTTTCGAACGCCCAGCGCGTTCGAGCCTCGTCGTCGTCTTCGTGCGGACGAACACCGCTGCGTTCGTCGCTCGAAGCCACCGTCTGCGTCGCCTGCTCGGCGCCACGCCTCGGCACCGGATAAGTGAAGGAGCTCGTCACCCTTCTCCCTCGGTCTACGGCCGCCACCCGACGACCTCTGTCACCACCGGAACTGCTGAGAACTCGTCTCCACCGTGGAAGTAGGAAAGGACGGGGGAAGAGTGGTCGGAGAAGAAGACTTATCTCTTATTCCTTGAAGAAACGTTACAAGACTTCCCGTCACTCGTCGTCGGCCCCCTGGCCGGTAACCCTCTTCCCCTCCCTCGCCGACGGTACACTCACCTATGGCTACAATCTCTTTCGAAGCTTCCCTAAGCTTCGTTCCTCACCAAGCACTCGCTACCTCAGTCGCTCGCTGGTGGATCCTCTGCCCTAGAAGGGGCGACGGTGCCCTCGCCGTCGCCGGTGGAGTTAGCGCTTCCCAGCGTCGCCCCTCTCCAATCACCCGCCTGGTGATTTTAAAGGGGGATGGAGAAGCTTCGTCGTCCACACCCGATTCCTTCGCGTGGACCACGTAGCCACGCCGCCGAGCCCGTCGTCCGCGTCGTCCGCTGGAGACGGAGATCGCCACCTCGCGTTTGCTTCATCCGTGCTCGTCGACGTCCGAGAAATACGCCGAAGACCCGCGTCTGCGTGATGCTCGAAAGCCACCTTCCAATTTCAGCGTTGCTCGGTCAACATTGCAATGTTGACCGAACGATTTGAACGAACCTCGGGCTTGGTTTCTTCTTCTTGGGCTTGGGTCAGGGTCAGGCCACTGGGCATTGGGCTGAACCGGTTGAACTGGACCCTGACACTAGGTGCTCTTTGCTCCTGAAACACTGTCAATATCCTTTTCCTTTTTCTAGGTGCCATGGTCTCCTAAAAAAGTTCTCAATTTGACTACCTTGTCAAGTTAATTTTCTAGGCGCTTTCAAGGTTTTTGATCCTCCACTTCTTCAGGTTTTGAATATAATTTTTCAGATATTTCCGTTAGCCTATTTTCGTGTGCTTTCTAGTACAATTCTTGTTTAACTTTCTTGACCAAGATCTCAATTTGGTATAACTTCAATATTCTAACAAAGCAAATAATATCAAAATATAATTCAAATACATGCCACCAACATTCTAACATCAAAAAAAATATTATTATAATTCATGATATAATTCAAATAGTATAATAAGGGCAATATTTGCAGCAATGGCTGTGGCCTGAGTAGGGAGAAATAAGAGCAAAATTTAGCAGCACTTAACACAAAATTCAGCCTACCACACTTGACTCAAAATTCCAGTACAAACCTATAACAGAATATACCAGCAAATCAGCATAAAACATCATCAAAACTCAACCAACTACCACATTAAACTAGAGGGCAAACCACAACAATAACCCCAAAAATGCAGCGTCAAGAAAAGATTTCAAGCAGCTTAATTCAGCAGCTCATTTAATTCAAGCAAGGATCGGTAGAGGGAAGCACCAGAAATAATTTCTTTAGATCGCAGAGCAAGGATCTGTGAGGGCAGCGGCGGATCTGTGAGGGCGGCAGCGGATCTGTGAGGGCAGCAGGAAGCAGAACCGGCAGCGGATCTGTGAGGGCAGCGGGGGGAGCAGAACCGGCGATGAGGTAGCGACCAGGCGAGGATGGAGGCTTCGAACAGCACAGGAGGCGCTGAGGCGCTAGAACAAACTGTAAATGGTAGGGAGAAAATGTTTGCGATGGTGACAACGAAGGAGGCGGCTCGGGCTTTGATTCACGATTGTCCAGCGGCTGTAGAAAGTAGAAAGTCAATAAAAGGAATGAGAAATAGGTTACCTTAATCTCACCTTTCATTAGAAATTGAAGGGTGAACATCAACAAATGATATAGTATTAATAGGCTAGGTATTTATGTTTGGGTTGGACTTATACATATATGAAATAAATGGATTGAATGGATCAATCCATTTATGACTCGACACGATTTAAATATTTTTGGGTCATAAATGAATTGACCCATTTATAATGTGAACACAATTATGTCCGACTTGAATCCTCTTAATTTTGTGTCGAATCGGATCGAATTAACATGTCGTGTTAGTTTTTGCTAGCCCTAGACCTACTTGATGGTTATGAAGAAAGCAATTTCTCTTTTTAAACAAAGAGGGTGTTGTTTGCCTCATATAATTGCGACACCAGAAACAAGTGTACTGTCCATGGAGAGTAAGGAGAAATAAAGAGTGGCAACAAATCTTAAACATGGACAGAGTACGGCGACAGCTGAGCACAAAAGATCGATCCACCTGGGAGTGCTTATTCAAAGAAAGGATGAGTAGTTCCAGGAACGGGAACCCTGCAACCGGGTCAGTCAACACTGCAGCATCTCAGCAAGGAGGAATGAAGGTGAAGAAGCTTGGGAGATTCACACTTAACCATTTACCTTTCCGATCATTTTTTTTCTAAAAGATAGTTAGATTGAGGATCAATCAATGATATCTGAGCAAATCAGCCTGCTTAGTTCAATAGGCCAATTCTCAGTCCAAACATTAGATGTACAATATATCTTAGCATTCATTGCCAGCCAGTGAGCAACTCTATTTTGCTCCCTGTATACATGTCTAAATTCTAAACTGTTACCTTCACTCAAGGCTTTGATTTCCTCCAATAAAATTCTAACATTAGCAGGTGGGTAGGCATGTGGATCTTGAATAAGTTTGATTGCTTCGGCACAATCAACTTCAATGATGATTCTTTTGTTGTTTTCCGTTCGATTTGTATGCATATAACCTAACGCACTCTTTATGGCTAGAAGTTCCGAGTAAAGAGCTGAAGGACTTGTATGATGTGCAGCAGCTGCTATGAGTGCCTCTCCTTTGTTATCCCTGATGATGTATCCAAAACCAGCATCCGAATTAATACTTGTCCAAGCTCCGTCTGTATTTACTTTGATTTGGTCTATCATTGGCTTCTCCCATCTTCCAGTTCTCATTTGTTGGTGGCCTTTGGCTTTTTGCTCCTGTGCAAAAACCGTCATAGCTATGTTGTGCTCCGCTAGAGCTTCGCTGCTCGTTCTTGCTGGACTTGGCTTCTCTCCATTAAAAGCTTGTGCGTTCCTTGCCTTCCATACCTGCCAAAAGGTAGTGAGCGTTAGTGCTTGTGTTTTTAAAGAACTATCCATACCTCTGCTTATCCAAAATTCTTCTTTCCAGCCGCCATTAATAGAGCTTTTGTCCTTGAAATTTTCTATATGCTTTTGCCACACCTGCAAAGAGAAGTTACATTGATGGAAAAAGTGCTGAATTGTTTCCTTCTCAGTGTTGCATAACATGCAAGTAGTGGAATCTCTCAAACCCATTTTGTTCATTCTGTCAAAGGTAGGAAGTTTCTTATGAAGAAGTTTCCATCCAAATATTTTTATCTTGTGAGTAGTCGGCAAACTCCAAAGGGTTTTCCATTTCACATCTGCTTCATTATGTTCCCTTCCTTGCTTCCGCAAGGTGTTATATATAGACTTGTTTAAGTGAAGACCATTAGACCCATCTCTCCAAATCCATTCATCGTTTTCATTCTCCTGGATATTTGTTTTGTAAATGCTGCTACTAATATCAATGTTCGCCCAATTATCAATAGAAACCCTATTTCAACAACCATTGTGAATCAAGTCCGCAACAGAGTTACCAATGCATAAATTGTTATTAATGAAAGTGGGCATGTGTGTTATCGGGATATCAATGCACCAAGGCTAGTTATGAATACTAGTGTCTTTGCCATTCCCAATCTTTTTGACAATGTAGGGTCTAATGGTTTGCATACCATGGACAAGCCCCTTCCAACTTCGGCTGGATCTCTTGTGGTCCTTAGGAGACCAAGGGTCTATTCTCCCATACTTGGTAGTACAAACTTTCACCAAGAGTTTGTCCTTAGCATTCAAGTAGTCCAAAATTCTGCTGTAATTAATGGCAGGCCTGAGAATAGATAGGTCCTTAACATGAAGCCCTCCTTGATTCTTGGGCTTGATTCTTGGGCTGGATAACCGTATCCCAATTAATGTGATGCACGCCTTTTTTCTCCCCCTTTTTGGCCCAAATAAAATCTCTTATTTTCTGATTGAGCTTGTTAAGATACCCATTCTGCAACCCATTAGTGATCATGTTATGCATAGGAATAGCAGTAAGCACACTTTTGGCAAGAGTCACCCGGCCAGCTTGTGAGAGGTATCTTCCTTGCCAAGCAGTCAATTTACCTTGAATCTTATCCAAACAATTTTGAAATGTTTTCCTCGAGCTCTCGTTCGGATTAATAATTGCCCCAAGGTAAGAGAAAGGGAAATGTCCTTGTTCAAACCCCATGTAAGCAACAATATTTCTCTTAGTCATTTCAGGACAACACTTGGGGATGATGATTTTGGTTTTCTCCCAGCTCACCTCTTGTCCAGTAATAAGGGCATAAGTATGCAGGATTTTTTTCAAACTCCTACAAGTTTTTTGATTAGCCCGCACACAAAGAATAATATCATCCGCATACATTAAATGAGAAACTTTGCATTTGCCCTTAATATTATGAGTGATTTTGTTCTTCTCAATGGCATGATTGATGAGAATACTAAGGATGTTAGCAGTTATTGCATAAAGGTAGGGGGATAAAGGGTCCCCTTGGCGAATGCCTTTACTTCCCCTAAACTTGTTAGAAGAAGCACTATTTATGTTGCAGGTGAAGATAGGGGAGGTAATACAAGCATTAATCCAATCAATGAAAGTTGTAGGAAAGTTATGTAATTGCAAAGCAAGAATGATAGCACTCCTCTTTATAGTATCAAAAGCCTTCCTAAGGTCAATCTTAATGAGAACCACAGGGTTTTTGGACCTAGCAAGGTGAATGCTGTGAGCAAGCTCCTGCACCACACGTATATTTTCATGAATATTCCTATCCTTAATGTAAGGAGATTGTTCAATACTGATGAGGTTAGGGAGGTGCTTTTTCAAACGATTAGCAAGGGCCTTGGAAAATGATTTTATAATTAACATTGCAAAGAGCAAGAGGCCTATAGTCATTAATAGTTTGTGGGTTGTGATGCTTGGGTATGAATATGAGTTGGGTGTGGGCCTAAGAATCAAGGATGGTGTGTCTATTTTGAAACCAAGTAATGGCTCTCATGAAGTCTTCTTTTATGATATCCCAATGGTGCTTATAAAACTCGGCAGTGAATCCATCAGGACCCGGGCTCTTACCGAGCTTCAAATCCCTCACCACCTCAACAATCTCATTCTCTGTGAACTTAGAGCAAAGCTCAGTATGAAAATAGACATCAAGTTTCACAGCTTTACTGTCCAGCATGTCTCTAATGTCGTTGGTTATACTTGGCACTGCATTATACTCTTCCCATAAATTAATATAATGATTCATGAAAGCCTCTCTGATATGCTCTATAGTATTGCTCTCCTGCCCATCAGAGAGGTAAATATGTCTGATTTGGTTGGTTCTGTGTCATAAGGTGGCCCAATTATGATAAAATTTATTATTAGCCTCACCTTGATTTACTCGTTACACTTGGCAAGAGTGTGCCGTTTAATGTTGATTTGTCTAGCAAGAGCTTTGGCTTTATTAGTGAGGCTAATCATTCTCAATTCCTCCTCTCTAGTAAGATGGGTAAAAGACTCCTTAAGTTGAAGCACTTTTAAGTCCTCTTGAGTTTTCTCAAAAATAGCCTCAGGTTTGGAAAGATTCCTCCTGTTCCAGTCAACCAGATTAACAGTTATGTCATGAAATCCATTTTGGAAGAAGGGGTCAGAATCATGATGTTTATTCCAAGCCTTAGCAATAATGTTAGTAGGCTCACTATAGTGATTCCAGATTTCCCTATATCTGAATGGTTTGCCCTTCTGGTGCTTAGAGGGAGATATAGAAATAAGAAGAGGATTATGATCCGAAAAACCACGAGGGAGGTGTTTGACATTAGTTCTACCAAATTTCTGTATCCAATTACTATTAGCAATGGCTCTATCTAACCTACTCAGAATTTTCTTAATTCCCTTTTGATTATTGGTCCAAGTGTAAGGAGAGCCATCATGACCTAAATCAATTAGGCCGTGGTAATCCAGGAAGTTTTTAAAACTGAAAATAGATCTGTTGAGAGCAAAAGGCACCCCTCCTTTTTTCTCCATGCTATTGGTGATGCAATTAAAATCACCGCAAGCTAACCATGGCATTTCGAAACTATCAATTTTGACAAAATCCTTCCACATTTTATTCCTAACATAAGAAATGTGACTTGCATAAAAAATAGTGAGTATCCAAGGATCATACTTTTTAGGATCAACTACAAGAGTAAGGAATTGATCAGTAAAACACCTCCATGTCCATCTTACTTGCATTCCAGCCCACGTATATTCCACTAGAAGCCTTCTTAGCAGGAACTGCATCAAACCTCCAATTCCTTCCTAAGGCTTTGGTAAAATCCTCTGCCTCCTTTTCTTCAAGATGTGACTCTTGTAGGGCAATTATGAAGTTGAAGCATAGCCTATAGCCAGGCTTGGATGATTGTTCTCCACCAAAATAGCTTGCATTGCTTACGAGCCAGAGGGTTTGATAACTGAGGAAGAGGATCATGCATTAGAGATCTGATCCGTAGCCATCATACATGGGCGTAGTATTGAAGATTAAGTAATTGATGATCTTTGGTATTAATCAGTTTTTTGTACCACCAGAAGCGTTAAGTTCCCAATAGAAATTACAACTGATAAGAGTTCACTTGTCTGATGACCCAACTAAGAAACTCAAGGATAGATGCGTGATAAAAGAGCAATGAAGAAAGAGAACTTATGAAAAAGGATAAGTCTACCAGAATGGCTCAACAAAACTCTTCCAGACAGCTAATTGTGTTCGACATCAATTGATCTGAACCAAATGATTCCAGGCAGCAGCAATAAGCATGCTGTCAACAGCTAGTTTGATGTTGACAAGATGTGGTGCATTGCATTTATAGTGAAGAGAACTAACTAATCGGAGGATGTTTTAGTCAATTGAATGGTTGTCATCACTTGTCAGGTATGCTCGGGTCTTAATTTCTAATTTATGTTTCAATGTTCAAATTATTACTTTTTAAATTCTTATTATCTCTTTGTAACATGTAACATGTTTTTTTCTTAAACAAAAAATCTTGAACAACGTAAAAATGTGACAGATCTAGATTACGAATCTTTGGGAAATTTTCTATAACGAAAAAAAAGAGGAAAAATATTGGAATCTTCGAGGAAATGTCTTGGAAGAAATATCTCGACAATTTCCAGATAAAATAATCAACCCTTCGATGCGCCGGAGGAAGTGGATCGTTGCGATTGCACTGTAATCATTGCCGTCACCTGATTCCACCCTGCCGAATTCTTCTCTCTCTCTCTCAATTGAACGATTCGGTTAGCACCGGAATTGCCTGGAGGACAGATGGACGGCGGCGCCCCCGTTGGAAGCGGCGGGCCGGCGCCTTTCCTGCTGAAGACGTTTGAAATGGTTGACGATGCCTCCACAAACGACATCGTTTCCTGGAGCTCTACAAATATCAGTTTTGTGGTTTGGAATCCTCCCGACTTCGCCGCCCGCCTGCTCCCGACATACTTCAAGCACAACAACTTCTCCAGCTTCATCCGCCAGCTGAACACCTATGTACGCGTCTCAAGACCTAGTTCTTTTTGTTCTCTTTTTCTCTGTGTGAAAATTCCTTGCCGGGGCCTGCTTGTGCCGATTGATTAGAAGCCGAACCCTGGATTGGTTTCTTGTTTGTTTGTTTGTTTTTTCGGTTGGTTGCAATCTGAATTAACATTCTATGTACTCGATCAGTCAAAAGAATCGTAGTAGTATTGATGCTCTTTTGGAGAAAATGATCAGAAATTTGGAGTCAAAATTTAAACTGGATGTGTAGGGATTCAGGAAGATCGATCCGGAGAGGTGGGAGTTCGCGAACGAGGACTTTATCAAGGGGCAAAAGCACCTCCTCAAGAACATTTATCGACGAAAGCCCATCCACAGCCACAGCCATCCTCCGGGAGGCTGCCATGCTGACGCGGAGAGGATGGCTTTGGAGGACGAGGTTGAGAGGCTCAATAAGGAAAAATCTAGCCTCGAGGCTAATCTCTTAAAATTCAAGCAGCAGCAATCTGGGACCGGCATCCAGCTAGAATTTCTAGAGCGCAGGCTGCTGGATATGGAGCAACGGCAGCTCAAGATGATTGCTTTTGTGCAGCAGGCCATGCAGAACCCGCGGCTCCTGGAGAGTCTGGTAAAGATGGCCACAACCTTATCAATTGATGCCTCAGTCATAAATAAGAAGAGAAGATTGCCTTCTGATGTGAACCACGGCCAAGAGGTCTCAGGAAATAACTTGTGTGATGATCATAGTAGCACTAACAAGCCTGAGATTGGATACATACTGGATCAGGATTTCTGTGACAAACTAAGATTAGGGTTGTGCTCAGCTATTCCAGATGATGGCTTGGTCATCATTGGTACCCAGAGCTCCAATGAAGACAATTGCATCTCGCAGATAAAGCAAACTGACTCTGTTCAGGGTCGGATGGAGTGTCTCCCTCTGGTACCTGAAATACTTGAGCCATGCGAGGCAGGGCTATCTATTTGCCAATCAAAGAACGATTTGCTTGCTAGGGCAGTTGATGGAAATACCCTGTTTCCATGCCAGTTGAGTCTAACACTTGCATCGTCTGCAGTGGAAATAGATTGTGGTAAAAATTATATAGGAACTTCTGATTTACTGGATCAGGGGACTGATACTAACAGCAACTACATGATAGCTGCTGCTCCGAACCTTACGGTATGTGATACAGAAAGAGGTAATGATCTTAATATACCGGTTCGATGTGTTCAAGACGTGAGCATCAATCCTGTTGCAGCAAAAGCTGTCTCCACGCAAGAGACTGGGTCCATATGTAATGAAACACCAACAATCCCTTCTGGTGGCGTGAATGATGTTTTCTGGCAGCAGTTCCTAACTGAGAGGCCAGGATCTATAGAGGTAGAAGAGGCAAACTCCTTGCTGGGGGCAAATGCTTTTGATTATCAAAATAAGGAGAAGGTTCCAAGAAGTGAAAATAAAGGAGTAAGTGAAGAAATCATGGAGGACCTAAAACTTTAAATTGTGTTTTTTTCTTTGGCGCCGTGTGTTAGATGTAAGGCTCTGCAAGCAACTTCTCTTGGCAATATTCTTCCTCAGCCACACGGTTAGCATGATTGAATGGATGCTAGTGCAAAAGTAATAATGTTCGTACATGTTTAAATTGCTATTGTTTGTATTTAAACATATTTTCTAATAAGTATATAGCTGGAAAATATACATTCTATATATGCTTCGATGTTGCTGATTCATTTATTCATGCATCTGAAAATGAAAAATTGTCTTGATGAGTCCCAAACAATGTGACCCAATTGAAATAATAGTAGCTTAGTATGCTTTATATGTAATAACAATTCTTTTACCATTTTCTGTGTAAGAATAATCCGGGTTATAACATGTTAAAGTTATTTTTGAATTTAGATATGCACATAATCTCATTGCTAGATGAATTCATGGTTGCAATTTGAGTTCTGCTTATTAGGTTAATACCGACTTTCCTAATAAATCTTTTGTGTGATTCTTCTCGTTAATTTTCTTCTTTCTTGTGTCTGTGAGCTTTGTTTGACTTGCTTTATATGCGTGTACGGATGATTGGGGTTAGAATTATTCAAACTTCATCTAATATATGGAACATTATATGCCGTGGCTTCAGTGCTAGACACGTAATTGCTTGCGTTTTTTGCCTTGTGTGAGGGTGGGATTTGTTGTTTCAATGCATATTGAATGGCATGCTTAGGTTCTTCCTGTACCATATAAGATGTTTTATTTGATTGTCTCAAGTAAAAGACTTGAAGTTACAGATCGCTCTTTTATTTGAATTCAGCGGTTTTACTGCTCAAATTTTCTCAAAATTTATAGAATAGGAACGTTAATGGTGTTTATTTGTCTTTGTTAGTTGGTGTTTATCAATTAAGAAGACAATGATAAGATTGGTTCTCCATTATTGATGATTCAGTTACATCATAATGATGTGGACTAATGTTAAGTATAGTCAGATTGGACAATAACTTGAGTAGCTGTTGGTGCAATTGCCTGTGACTTCTTTTTTAATCATCCAATTCGCAATAAAGGTTACAAGTTCTTCAAGATCCAATCAAAGCACAACCAGTTGACACTAGACGGTGAACAATGAAAAACTGGGATCACTGACCCTCAAGAAAAGTGTTAATTATACACTATCCTAAGTGTCACGCCCCGGTCGGAACGGTCTAAAAACGGCGCTTATTCGCTTCCTAGAGCCGTCCGGCGGAACACCAGAACGTGATCGCGCTAGGGTTTCCGGACTGAATCTCGTCCCCAAATTCGAAACCCTAGTTCCCCGCTCAACTTCTACCCTCAAATTACAATTCGCACGGAAAGGATTGGAAAACCCTAACCCTAATTCGAGAAGAATCGAAAAACCCTAATCAAAATACCTTACTGGTCAAAATCAACTTTGACCAAGTCAACTGTCAACGCAATCGCCACTCGCTTCCGAAATTCCCCTTGCTGACGTCTTGCCGACGTCAGCCACCAAAATTCCTCCACCGCTCGTAATCCTCTACTGATGACGTCACGCTGACGTCACACCTGAAATCGAAATCGAGGATTCGATTACCGCCGCGGCTTCCGATTTTCGTTTTCCTGCGTGAGCGAAGCAAAGTGCCGCCTGCACTCCGAACTTCGCTGGATTTACTGGGAACGGCCGTTGCGCCGCCTGCGCTTTGCCCGAACCGCCCCGACGTCGCCCGGTAGCCGTCTGCCAATGAATGCGTCGCCGAACCAGGGCCGAAAACAGGGAAGAAGTATATAGGGAAAAGCTTCGCTCGATTTATCCGTAAATCCGAACTACAAAAACCCCTCACCTCTCGTCTTCTCACGCCGGCGACGATCTCACTCTCGTCGCCGTTCACAGAGTTCGCTCTCCCTCTGATGGTACTGATCTCCCCTGAAGCTCTCTCTGAAGGTGGATGCCCGATCGCCGATCTCTCTGCTCTCGATCCTCACGCTCGATAATCCCCCCTCCCTCGCTGCTCCTGTCGACGGCTCTTAAAGAAGGAGCCGCCGCCTCCTTCGTTCATCCGAGAATCCCGCTCCTCCGCGAGCTCTGTCGCCCAGCCGCGTCTCAAGCAAGCTTCCTCCTCCATCGCACAGCCGCCTGAAGATCCGCTCGCCCCCTTTCGTTCGCGCACGCTTGCGCGAAGTTCGCGCTGTCGACCGCGTCCTTCGCGGAGCTCGCCTCCGAGCGTCGTTCGCCGAAGTTCTCGCGCCGCCTGCAGCCAACGACCCTGTCGTCCGCTATTTCCGAGCCTCGTCGACGCCTCGAGCCCGATCACTCGCCGCTCGTCCAGTTCTGTCGACGCATCCGAGTCTTCTGTCGAAGACTCTGTTGCCGCACCGCCAGAGTTTGAAGACGCGGCTGAAAGCCGTTCCGCGTCCGCGTCAATCGGAAGGGAGGCCAGGGATGTGTATGGGCTTGGGCTGTGGTCCATTGGGCTTCGGGCCGGACCGGTTGAACCGGTGCCTAACAATTCTCCCCGGCCCAATTTGGACATCGCCCTCGATGTCCGGCACGGGGGCCCCGCTCAACGCTGGTTGGCGAGCCACCACTCCTGCTCGGCGCAGTTAGCCTCGTAGCACTCCTTCCAGTTCTGTTCCCTCTTGCGTTGGAGCTTCTCATGGTTCACACGTATCCTTGCGTTGTCTTCCGCTTCTATCTCCTCCCAAGACTTCGGCGAAGTCTTTTCCTCCACTGCTTGCTTATACATCTTTTTCTCCTGTGGAGGGTTCGCATCTCCAGAGCTCGTCTTCTGCTCGACGTTGCTCTTGCCGACTGCGACTTTCGGCTCTGCTTCTGCGGGGGTCGGTGATGATCTTCCTGCGACCACTGAGGCAATGTACATACCTCCTATCTGAGCCTCTACTGGTTCGTCATCAACCACCGTCGGTTTCTCAGCTAGCTCCCGATGCACAATCGCCGCAATTGCGTTCACCCTTTGTCGATCCGGACAGTCGCGTATCCGGTGCGGTCCCTTGCACAAGAAGCAGACAATCAGTCTCAGTTGACCCTGTCCTCGCTCTGCAGGTCGAGCATGCTCCTGCCACGCTGGTTGTCCTCCGTTCCGCTGAGGAGAGAGCCTCTCTCTCTCTGGCGCTCTGGGTCTGGGTGGAGATGGTCGTTTCGGGGGCGACCTTTGTGCTCTCTGAAAGGTCGTCCCTGAAGTCCTCTGGTCCACCAGAGACTCGGCTCTAGCCGCAGCCGTCCTCCAGTCCTGCGGCGCATGTCGTCGAACCTCCGTTGCCGCCCAGGGTTGGAGATTCCGGAGGAAGAAGTACCTCCTATCTCCCTCCGCCATCTCAGGTAGCTCCAACATCAGCGCGGAGAACGCCCTGACATAGTCCTGGATCGTCCTCGTGTGCTTCAGCCGATCCACCGCCTCTCGCGCTTGGTCCACCGAGTTTCCGGGAAGGAACTGCTGCCGCAGTTCCTCTCGGAACACCTCCCAAGTCCAACTAGCCGCCTCTGATGTCGAATCAACTTTGGTTCTCCACCAGAGTTTTGCATCATCTGAGAGATATGCTGTGCACACCCTCACCTTTTCCTGATCTGTAACATGGTTAGCCTCAAAATATTGCTGCATATCCCAAAGGAAGTGACCCAATACTTTTGCAGATCTGGCCCCTTTGAACATCGCAGGCTCTGGGGTGCAAACCTTCCCGTTGCCGTTGGGAGCCCCGTACTCCGCCCTGGTTGCTGTAGGGCCGCCCCCTTGGGCCTGCGCCAGTGCCATGCGTGTCACCGCAAGATCAGCCAATATCTGCTGTTGCGCTGCCACGGAGTTGGCTAACTGTGTCGTCAAGGTCGCTACCTGTCCTTGCAAGGTTGTCACCTGCTGTTGTAGCGCCGCCATCCCTTCAAAGTTTTGCTGGGCTTCAGCCATCCCAGCCAAAGTTTGTTGAAGGGCAACAATTTGCAACCTTTGCTCCTCTACCGTGCGATGGATTTCCTCCACCTGAGGAACTACCGCATCTCTGCTATTCCCCGTCAAACCGAGCACCTGCTCGATCCGGGCAATGCGATCTCCTTGATTCACCATGCTGCTGGATCACTTTAAGCTCTGATACCAGTTGTCACGCCCCGGTCGGAACGGTCTAAAAACGGCGCTTATCCGCTTCCTAGAGCCGTCCGGCGGAACACCAGAACGTGATCGCGCTAGGGTTTCCAGACTGAATCTCGTCCCCAAATTCAAAACCCTAGTTCCCCACTCAACTTCTACCCCCAAATTACAATTCGCACGGAAAGGATTGGAAAACCCTAACCCTAATTCGAGAAGAATCGAAAAACCCTAATCAAAATACCTTACTGGTCAAAATCAACTTTGACCAAGTCAACCGTCAACGCAATCGCCGCTCGCTGCCGAAATTCCCCTTGCTGACGTCTTGCCGACGTCAGCCACCAAAATTCCTCCACCGCGCGTAATCCTCTACTGATGACGTCACGCCGACGTCACACCTGAAATCGAAATCGAGGATTTGATTTCCGCCGCGGCTTCCGATTTTGACCAGTCAAAATCGGAAGCGGTCGTCTTCCTGCGTGAGCGAAGCAAAGTGCTGCCTGCACTCCGAACTTCGCTGGATTTACTGGGAACGACCGTCGCGCCGCCTGCGCTTTGCCCGAACCGCCCCGACGTCGCCCGGTAGCCGTCTGCCAATGAATGCGTCACCGAACCAGGGCCGGAAACAGGGAAGAAGTATATAGGGAAAAGCTTCGCTCAATTTATCCGTAAATCCGAACTACAAAAACCCCTCACCTCTCGTCTTCTCACGCCGGCGACGATCTCACTCTCGTCGCCGTTCATAGAGTTCGCTCTCCCTCTGATGGTACTGATCTCCCCTGAAGCTCTCTCCGAAGGTGGATGCCCGATCGCCGATCTCTCTGCTCTCGATCCTCACGCTCGATAATCCCCCCTCCCTCGCTGCTCCTGTCGACGGCTCTTAAAGAAGGAGCCGCCGCCTCCTTCGTTCATCCGAGAATCCCGCTCCTCCGCGAGCTCTGTCGCCCAGCCGCGTCTCAAGCAAGCTTCTTCCTCCATCGCACAGCCGCCTGAAGATCCGCTCGCCCCCTTTCGTTCGCGCACGCCTGCGCGAAGTTCGCGCTGTCGACCGCGTCCTTCGCGCGGAGCTCGCCTCCTAGCGTCGTTCGCCGAAGTTCTCGCGCCGCCTGCAGCCAACGACGCTGTCGTCCGCTATTTCCGAGCCTCGTCGACGCCTCGAGCCCGGTCACTTGCAGCTCGTCCAGTTCTGTCGACGCATCCGAGTCTTCTGTCGAAGACTCTGTTGCCGCACCGCTAGAGTTTGAAGACGTGGCTGAAAGCCGTTCCGCGTCCGCGTCAATCGGAAGGGAGGCCAGGGATGTGTGTGGGCTTGGGCTGTGGTCCATTGGGCTTCGGGCCGGACCGGTTAAACCAGGGCCTAACACTAAGTAATTAGCACATACATAACTCCTATTGCTTCTTTTAGCTGTTAATCAAATGCTATGGACAATAATACAAGATACATAAGGCGGATGAACTAACACTGTGTATACAAGCAACGACAGAAAGCAGGCGGAAGGGAATGGTAAATCACGTGATTCACACGTGATGATAAAGAAACGACACAAACGCCTGCGCCAAAGTGCCCTCGCCCTCTCCACCTCCGTCGACGCGAGCCTCACCCTCTCCATCTCCGTCGATGCGAAGGCAGCAGCCTTCTTCGGTCCGGTCGACGATATGTGCAGGCGGCAGGCGAGCCTCGCCCTCTCCATCTTTGTAAGGCAGCAGCGACATGAAGGCAGCAGCCTTTGCTGCCTTCTCCGGTCCGGTCGGCGATATGTGCAGGCGGCAGGCGAGCCTCGCCCTCTCCATCTCCGTCGACGTGAAGGCAGCAGCCTTCTTCGGTTGCTGCCTTCTCCGGTCCGGTCGGCGACATGTGCAGGCGGCAGGCGAGCCTCGCCCTCTCCATCTCCGTCGACACGAAGGCAGCAGACTTCTTCGGTTGCTGCCTTCTCCGGTCCGGTAGGCGACATGTGCAGGCGGCAGGCGAGCCTCACCCTCTCCATCTCCGTCGACGAGAAGGCAGCAGCGACGTGAAGGCAGCAACCTTCTTCGGTTGCTGCCTTCTCCGGTCCAGTCGGCGACATGTGCAGGCGGCAGGTGAGCCTCGCCCTCTCCATCTCCGTCGACGCGAAGGCAGTAGCCTTCTTCGGTTGCTGCCTTCTCCAGTCCGGTCGGCGACATGTGCAGGCGGCAGGCGAGCCTCGCCCTCTCCATCTCCATCGACGCGAAGGCAGCAGCAACGTGAAGGCAGTAGCCTTCTTCGGTTGCTGCCTTCTCCGGTCCGGTCGGTGACATGTGCAGGCGATAGGCGAATGTCGAGGCAAACGTGGTGAGGCGACGCGAATAACGCGATTTTGTGTTTCCGCCTGTTTTCCACCTTATTCGAAGGGATCACGTTTTAAGGAAAAGCGAACGATTTTTCTTTACTTTTTCTTTCTTTGCTTTCTGTCTGTACTTGTATATCAAAGAAAATTAAATTTTCTCTTTTTTCCTTCAATTTTCTCTTCTTGTATACGACAACCTAAAAGTAATTCCCAAACCATGCCAACAGAAACAGCAGGAGGTAGGTAGTTCATAGGAAACTCTGGAAAGAAAATTATTAGCTACTAGTGTCAGTGTCCTCATATTGGCTAATATTTAAGATGTGTATAATCATTGGATTGTTTACTTAAGACACAAGTCTTGATTTGTGTTTTGGCCGGCCAAAAAATCAGAAGATGAACTTAAACCAAGAAAAAGCTAAAAAATGTGTTCCCTAGATCTCTTTCCTAGGTGCTCTTTGCTCCTGAAACACTGTCAATATCCTTTTCCTTTTTCTGGGTGCCAGTTCTCAATTTGACTGCCTTGTCAAGTTAATTTTCTAGCCGCTTTCAAGGTCTTTTGATCCTCAACTTCTTCAGGTTTTGAATATAATTGTTCAGATATTTCCGTCAGCCTGTTTTCGAGTGCTTTCTAGTACAATTCTTGTTTAGCGTTCTTGACCAAGATCTCAATTTGTTAGAACTTTTGTCTCCGATGAAATGCCATCCTTCCACTAGCTAGAACTCCCTATCTGGAAGGACCAACTTGATGGTTCTGAAGAAAGCAATCTCTTTTTAAATGAAGAGGGTGTTGTTTGCCTCACATAATTGCGAAACCAGAAAGCAAGTGTACTGTCCATGGAGAGTAAGGAGAAATAAAGAGTGGCAACAAATCTTAAATATGGACAGAGGACGGCGACAGCTAAGCACAAAAGATCGATCCACCTGGGAGTGCTCATTCAAAGAAACGCTCGGGATGAATAGTTTCAGGAATGGGAACTCTGCAACCGGGTCAGGCAACACTGCAGCTTCTCAGCAGGGAGGAATGAAGGTGAAGAAGCTTGGGAGATTCACACTAAACATTTACCTTTCCGATCACTGCATCCACACATTCTCACTGTGAATTTGAAGCATAGCCTATAGCGACGCTTGGATGATCGTTCTCCACCAAATAAGCTTACATTACCTACGAGCCAGAGGGTTTGATGACTGAGGAAGAGGATCATGCATTAGAGATCTGATCCGTAGCCATCATACACGGGCGTAGTATTGAAGATTAAGTAATTGATGATCTTTGGTCTTAATCAGTTTTTTGTACCACCAGAAGCGTTAAGTTCCCAATAGAAATTACAACTGATAAGAGTTCACTTGTCTGATGACCCAACTAAGAAGCTCAAGGGTAGATGCGTGATAGAAGAGCAACGAAGAAAGAGAACTTATGAAAAAGGATAAGCCTACCAGAATGGCTCAACAAATTACTCTTCCAGACAGCTAATTGTGTTCGACATCAATTGATCTGAACCAAATGATTCCAGGGAGCAGCAATAAGCATGCTGTCAACAGCTAGTTTGATGTTGACAAGATGTGGTGCACTGCATTTATAGTGAAGAACTAATCGTGGACTTGTTGCTGCGTTTAATGCTGCGTGATATTACTGCCCAAATATTTCAGAGCATTGATATAGTTCATTTACCACTTAGTTTTTGCCAGTACGTGACTCACTATTTATGCCCTTAAATTGTGCTTAATCAACAGTGAATCCAAGTCCTGGTGAAACAGGTGACAGCTCATTGCATTAAAGCGGCCTTCCACTTACAGTGAGTGAGAGAGAGAAGGCAGGCAGATCTCAGCCAACAAGAGATGGCAAAGGAGAGCCGGATCCTTGTGGCATTTCTCCTCCTCGTCCTCCTCGGGAAGGGCTCTGGAAAGGAGGTGATGGTGAAGATAGCCTGTAATGATAAAGCTGGGGGATGCCTGTTGGAGGATGAGGAGGTGGAGATGAGCTCAGAGGATAACAGGAGGCTGCTGTGGGCCGCCACAGAGAGTAAGTACATAAGCTATGAGGCTCTCAAGGGGGATTTTGCGCCCTGCAACAAACCTGGAGTCCCTTATTACAATTGCCACAGTTTGCAAAGATCAAACCCCTACCAGAGGGGCTGCCAGATCATAAGTGGCTGCCGGGGTGACGGCCCCTAGAAGGGAAGGGTCAGCGGAGCAAGGTGAGAGAAGCTGCTCATGTTCCTATCTTCCACACTCTTTAGTATAAGCATGATACATCAGACCTGAAATCTGACTTCCCTATTCCCTCGAGGAAAATTTTAAGCAGATTTGTGCTAGTTTTGATTTATATATAGTCTTTCTTTGGGAAATAAAATTGATGCATTTGATTGAATATTCATTCTGAATTATAGTTAGTTCAGTAGGAGTCTCTTGCATACTGTTAATGCCCTCATGGATTGAGGAAAATTTTCTGGGCAGTCTCTTATCTGATGGTGTTGCTGCTACTTGATGCGATGAGCATTAGATGTAAGACAGTTTGTACGTTATGCTGGAGGAACAGGAGCTTTACATGGCTATAAGACAAGCGACTACAAGCATAAGCGACTCGGGGTAAAGGAAAGGAATCTAAGAGCTATTTGGCCTCTCTATCAACCCGCTTTAGCAAAAAGTCGAGCTAATAAATAGCTGAAAATTTAGAAAAACTTAGAAATTAAAGCTTTCTTAATTTAGTTTTTACCATTCTTAACTTTCGTGCTCTCCCTTTCGCTCTTATAGTGGAGCCAAACAGATCCTAAAAATTTGAATGAATATGTGCACAAGATAGGTTAGCTTTTGGATAAGAACAGTTATCCTGATGCATATTAGCATCTCTATTAACATGTACTAAAATTTACGAATCAGATCTTTTTCTTCTCTATTAGATCTAATAGCTTCAGGTAAAAAAGGTACGATGAAGGTTAGATGGAAAAAGATTAGGTGGAATAATAATCATAAAACAAGTGGACCTTCCAATTTTTTTTCATCTAATTTTAATCGAATGACTAGTCTGCCCAATTGCTTAATTAGACAACTTAAGCTTAGGCCTTGTAAGAGGGATTAGACTTTCAAAGTACAAATTTACCATAGTTTCTGTATACTTTCAGCTCAACGGTAAAGGGGCGCTCTAACACGTCCCAGCCGCTACATGCCAAGTTCAGAGCCTAGCACTCAGCCTCGTATAAAATTATGTGAAATATTATCATATAAAAAATTATGTATATTTATATATAATTTCTTATATGATAATTTTATATGATGCATGATTTTTTATATGATAATATTGATATCATTGGATAGCTTAGAATGTGTAGATTATTTTTTCATAATTTTTTTATAAAAATAATTTTTTACTATAAAAATGAAACACCCTACGTAAAAAATCTTGGGTATAAATCATACCCAGAAATTTTGCTCAGCCTAGCTGCTAGAGCCTCAAATCAGGATTTGAACCCTTGACTTGACTTGCTATCCCACACAATCTCGTTAAAACGTTGCTTCCACCATTTAAGTTTTAACTAGATAAGCTAGTTAAACAACTAAGTTCTCGTAGAATTTTGTATTTAAAAAAAAAAATAAAATAGATTCAATTTTTTTGGTAAAATTTGGTATTTAAAATTTCAATTCTTTAGATTAGGTAGCCACGTCAGTAAGTCCTAAGCAACACTAGCAAATAGCCATATTAATTTGGTAGTGTAAATTTATTCTAATAATTTTTAAATTAAACACATCATTATATTTTCTTTACTTTTGCTTAAGTAACACTCATTCTAATATTAATACATTAACAATATATAAATATACATATAAATGTGCTTGTCATGTAATCAATACCAAAAGTTTTGTAGCCACAAGAATGTATTAATAATAAATGCGTGCTAATTATGTGGGTATTTTTCTATTTAGAATTGTTGGGAGGTCATTTCAAAGTTCTATTTTTACAAAAAAAAAAAATCAAAATAGTATTTAAAATACAGAGAAAAAATTACAACATACATAGAAATTAGATAGACTTTTTTATCTTTATTAAAAAATATTTAAATAGTTTATTTCTGCTGTGCCAATTGTAATTCAAAATCCCAAACTCGGTATAAATTATTAGAATTCAAATATATTTGTTTTATGATAGAAAAAAATAATTACAAAATAAAAATTATAATCAATATATTATTTATAGAATTTAAATTCTTCTGAACAAATATTTAATTTTGTTTAAAGTAAATGCAATAGATATTATTATCATTATGGACTACTTTAGCAATCGATAATAAGTCGTCGCATTACCGGCTGCAGTCAGCACTCGGCAGTGACGCTTCTCGTTGTAGTTTATTGAGCTCAATCATTTTTTTTATTACACAAATAGAAACTAAATCGAATTAAAATAAAATTTGAATCTAACTCAATCGGCACCTAATCAATTGTTTACAATCTTGAACCTAATTGAAAAATTTTAGTTTGAGTCAGTTCGATTTTTTAGATTAGATCGAAGTTCACTTAGCCATAGTCATAGTCAACTCTCCTCAATCTGATGTCAACATTTTTTTATATTTACATCACAATTCCTTTCAATTGTTACTATCACCCTTTTATTTTATTTTTATTTTTTTATTAACAAACGTTAATTAATTTATGTTATGTCATTATGTAATTGCATTGCAATTTATATTTATGAAATATTTGATAGAAGACACATAAAACATATTATTTTTTAAGAAAAATATGTTTAAGCGTTGACTATGTTAAAAATGTTAAAAATATTTAAAATAATAATAAAAAAACTTTTTGATGACAATCCAAAATATGACGCTTTAGAAAAATCGGTAGGTAGATTATTATCGAATAAATCTATTCCATGTTGTATATTTACTTAACAGAGACACGGAGGACATTTTTCCCTTCTTGATGTTGACTAGATGTGCATATTGCTTTCACTCGTCAACACCCTTGACTTAATTGGCCAAAATTAAAGTCAACGAATCAGCATTGCGAGGCCTCGTTTCTTTTTAATGCAACTCGACCTCATCTTCCTGTTCGATCGTAGTACTTTAGTATTCTGTATAAACACATTATTAATTTCAGTAAAATTAAAATTTTCATAATTCAAACGGGAAAATCTTTCAAAGCAACATTGAATTTCTTTTTGAAAGAAAAAAATCCTAATTATTGCGTCATTTATACAAGTCTTCCTCTTTCTTATTTGCCATGCTTCCACGCCAAGTCTAGTTCAACTCAAGCGCGGCCAGCAGTTAAAAACGGGGATTGCGGGAAGCCTCGCCCATCCTTCCAAGCAACACCGGAGCCCGCGCATCGCCTTCGCGCCCAAGCAACCCCGCCGTTTTCCGCCAATTGTCCCCACACCACCGGTCATCCTAAGTGTCCATGGCCGCCGCCCTCCTCCAGTTCGTGCTCTGGACGATCAGCTCCCTCGCGGGCCTCCTCACCTTCCTCGTCTTCCGCGCCGCGGCTCTCCTCGTCGTCAGCCTCATCCATCTCTTCAAGCTCCCTCGCCAGGTCTCCTCGGGCGCAGTCGAATTCGTCGCCGACTTCATCCGGTCGGCCTCGGAGCAGGTGCTGCAGCTGCTGAAAGATTTGCTGGTGTCGGTGGCGTCCGGCCTGCTCGAGGTGCTGGCGAACGCGGTGGCCGGGTCGTTCCAGCTCGCGGCGTCGGGGGCGGCGGAGCTGGCGGAGAGCGCAAGGAGCAGGCTCGCGGCGGTGTCGGAGGTGCTGCCGGAGGTGGCGCAGGGCGCGGTCGACGTGGTGGTCAAAGTGGCGGAGAGCGTGTGGAGCGGATACAAGGACGCCGTCGGATACGTGATGGAGAATGCTTAGTATTTAACTAATTTTGGAGTCGTCGGATAAGTAATTTTGGAGTCTATTTGTAGTTCTTTTAAACCTCGAGTGCTAATTTAGTATTTAACTAATTTTAAACATGTATAGGTGTTTGTATGCAATTTATCCAATATTGAGATAATTATATAAAATTATGAGTTAATTGCTAATCTTTATGGAACATAGAAGGACATTGGGCTACAGTGAATCATGAAAACTACATTTACCAACTTCAAAATCTAGTAAATCTTAATAGGTCAAATTATAGAAAAGTCAAAATCTTTAAGATAATTATAGAAAAGTCAAAATCTTTGAGATAATAGGCCCATCCTATTGAGGGTGAACATATTTTGATTCTTGTGGGCTGTGGGCCTGTGGCCCATCACCATTTAAGAGGCCTAAAAAATTTGAAATTTCAATAACCCGAACAATGAGTTGTTTAATTCAAATAATCACGTGAATCAACTGAAGCCAGATTGGTCTACACTAGAGGGTTCACTAGAATATACGAATTAATTATTAATAGGCCACGTGAGATACAGTGCACAAAAGCAAAAGAGACTGTTTCTAACTAACGTGCATTAATGTAACAGAGTTCTCTTATCTTCACTATAGGATTTGAAAAAGTCAATCGATATGAAATTTTAGTCAACATATAATAATATTTAAAGTCAATATGAATCAACACATAAAATTTAAAATTAATATACACCATATTTAATTAATACAAATAAATATTTAAATAAAAATTTTTGAGAAATTTTATGTATTCGTAAGAATTTTGAGTTCTTGATAATTGATCGCTTTTATTACACACGGGACTCTTTGCCATTGACTGTTAAGAGAATAGGATTAGATGAGAAAAAAGCCTATGCAACATACTTGTTTGCAAGATATCAAGAATTTTTTTTTAGAATATAGCTATACTTTCATAATTCATAAAAATTGATAAGATTACACAAAAACTAGGCGGGATTATATGAAAATTGGCAGGATTACATAAAAATTGACGAGATTACACGAAAACTGGGTGTGATTACACGAAAATCTAAATGGATTATACAAAATTTTAGGATTATTATACGAAATTCTAATGAAGATTAAAATCGTGTGAGTTGACTAATTTTCATATAAGTTGATTTTAAACCTGGGTTAAAAAGTAATTAAATTTTAATGTATATTGACCCGTGTTCTTATGAGTTGATTTTGCTATGGAATTTGAAAAAAAAAAAATTGAGATTCTTGTATCCAAGATAAGGGTAATTGCTGCAAATCCCTTCTACCAGAATCTTTCCCTAACGGAGTGTTGTCGAGAAAGATTCAAGATGCAGCGGCCAGCTTCTTGAGCTTGTCCAGGAGCGCCGCCGTGAAACCGTCCTGCACCGCCTTGTCAAGCAGTAACTCCCTCCACCTGGCTAATTATGTGGGTATTTTTCTATTTAGAATTGGTGGGAGCTCATTTCAAAGTTCTTTTTTTACACACAAAAAGTATTTAAAATACTGAGAAATATTACAACATAAATAAAAATTAGATAGATTTTTTATCTTTATTAAAAAGTATTTAAATAGTTTATTTATGCATTGGCACATCTAATTATAATTTAAAATCCTAAACTTGATATATGTAATAATTCTATTGGAAGTAAAAGAAAAGATTATTGTAATATCTTAATTTAGTTTCACAGAGAAAAAATTATATGGTACATAAGACTTAGTGAATTTACTATTGTTAACTTAGTTTTAAGCATTTTAATGAATTGAGCTAAGGCTACTTAGTGTTAGGCCCGGGTTCACCCGGTTCAGCTCAGAGCCCAGCAGGCCTAACCCAGTGGGCCGGATGGTGACCCAGACTCAAGTTTAGTCCCACATTGGAAGTGTGAGGGACCATTATATGACATATAAGGCTTAGTGGGCTTACTATTGTTAACTTGGGCTTAAGCATTTTAATATATTGGGCCACGTTGCAAATCGGCTCACCAAGTTAATGAATAGTTTGCTTACTAAGCGGGATTTGGGGAGGAAAATTAGCCGGAAAGCCTAGGAAGTCTACGCTCCGGTGTTCCGCCGGACAACCCTAAGGCAACGGATAAATGCCGGTCCGGGGTTGATCCGACCGAGGCCTGACAAAGGTATCAGAGGCAAAGATTCAGCCATGATGGTGAATCAGAAACATCCGAGAGGCAACACCATCACCACCGGCGATAAGGAGTGTCGTCCTGCTCTGATGCCAACACCAGGGGGCGTTGATGCCGGCGCCAGAGGCGTCGATGCCGATGTCAGGGGACATCGAGGGATCCCACAGGAGGTCAGGCAGAGCACCAGGGGGTGAATATGCGGCTTAGTTGTGTCAAGCCAGACTAAAGATAATAGATAGAGGACATCAACATTGGAGAGCCAGTGTTCAGCACGCATCGAACATCAAGGACGATGTTCAAATCAGGTGGGGGAGAATTGTTAGGCCCGGGTTCACCCGGTTCAGCTCAGAGCCCACCCGGGTTCACCCGGTTCAGCTCAGAGCCCAATGGGCCGAATGGTGACCCAGACTCAAGTTTAGTCCCACATTGGAAGTGGGAGGGACCATTATATGACATATAAGGCATATAAGGCTTAGTGGGCTTACTATTGTTAACTTGGGCTTAAGCATTTTAATATATTGGGCCACCTTGCAAATCGGCTCGCCAAGTTAATGAATAGTTTGCTTACTAAGCGGGATTTGGGAAGGAAAATTAGCCGGAAACCCTAGGAAGTCTACGCTCCGATGTTCCACGGGACAACCCTAAGGCAACGGATAAATGCCGATCCGAGGTTGATCCGACCGGGGCCTGACACTTAGGGAGGCAGAGCCACCATGGGAAGGTTTTGGGCTTAAGGAGGCCGGAGGGTATAGTCCCACATACATATTTGTTTTATGATAGAAAAAAATAATTACAAAATAAAAATTATAATCAATATATTATTTATGGAATTTAAATTCTTCTGAACAAATATTTAATTTTGTTTAAAGTAAATGCAATAGATATTATTATCATTATGGACTACTTTAGCAATCGATAATAAGTCGTCGCATTACCGGCTGCAGTCAGCACTCGGCAGTGACGCTAGTTTATTGAATTTAATCATTTTTTTTATTACACAAATAGAAACTAAATGGAATTAAAATAAAATTAAAGCAAACTCAATCGACACCTAATCGATTGTTTACAATCTTAAGCCTAATTGAAAATTTTAGTTTGAGGCAGTTCGATATTTTAGATTAGATCGAAGTTCACTTAGCCTTAGCCATAGTAAACTCTCCTCAATCTGATGTCAACATTTTTTTATATTTACATCACAATTCTTTTCAATTCTTACTATCACCCTTTTATTTTATTTTATTTTTTATTTACAAACGTTAATTAATTTATGTTATGTCATTATGTAATTGCATTGCAATTTATATTTATGAAATATTTAATAAACATGGATAGGTGCTTGTATGCAATTTATCCAATATTGAGATAATTATATAAGAATTAATTGCTAATCTATGATCTATCTACCAACTTCAAAGTCTAGTAAATCTTAATAGGTCAAATTATAAAAAAGTCCAAATCTTTAGGATAATTATAACAGATCGTGTATGAACATACAACATGATTAGGGCCCATCACTATTGAGAGTGAACCTATCGTGATTCTAGTGGGCCTGTGACCCATCACTATTTAAGAGACAAAAAACATTTAAAATTTCAATAACCCGAACAAAGAGTTTTAATTAAAAAAAAATCACGTGAATCAACTGAATCCAGATTGGTTTACACTCGAGGGTTCACTAGAATAAGGGAATTAAATTATTAGCAGGTCATGTGAGATAATGTGCACAAAAGCAAAAGGGACTGTTTCTAACATGCACCAGCATACTCTCTTGCATGAAATGCAGAATCTCGTAAATATAAATTTTGATACTAAGGGGCTGTTTCTAACATGCTCCCGAGAGCTCCTTAGCCTCGTCTGACATGGGGCGCGTTTGGCAACCCGCAGGTCAAGCGGGCCGCCGGTTAAAGGGAGTACGTGGCTTCTCCCCCGCCACAAAAGTTTTTTCAGCCCGTCCCACTCCGCCAACAATGTGAGAGCGCGGGGTGCGTGGGTGCGGCCTACCCCACGCACCCTTTACTCCCAAACGCACCCATGAGCTCCCGATAACCGCTGGGAGGTGACCAGATATGGTCGAGAGTTCATGAGATATGATCGAAAGTTCACCAAAAGTGAGATACTTGACTGTTGGATAAAATTAAAAAAAAAAGATTTTAAAATATTTATTTATTTATTTATCTAGTATAAATTAAATATTTTATTAATTAAAACTGTTATTAGTGGTAAATGCCTTGTGGCTGTCCGATTTAGTCCGACGATTCTTCCCATGATAGCTTAGCCTATAAATAGGTGTTTGACCTATTGGTAGAAACATAATTGGTGTGTAGCTATTCAAAAAGCTAACGCGTCTCCCAATTAAATTTTTTCCTTCTTGTTCTTTGTTGCTCAACGCCGAAAGGAAGTCAATCAACTTCTCAACGGTCATGATCCGCAGGAGAAGAATCTTAGTTGTATCCTGGGTAATGTCTCTGGATTTTGCTCACACGAGGGCCCAGAAATTCACCTAAGGACAGCAGGTTTCTTCGCGCCTCCAGGTTCTTTTGTTCTTATTTTAATTCTGTTATTTTTATTGATTAATTAGAAATAGTTTAATCTATACTCGTGCTAATAATCTTAGGTGAAATTATGGTAATTTAGATTAAATTATTTATTTGATCAACAAATTTGTTTATTATTATTTTGTTTATTATTATTTCCATTGCATTAGGTTGAATCTCTTGTTTTAAGAAATTTGAAAAAAAAAACAAAACAAAACCTGTTTCGTTGTCGTCGTCTCTTCGGCGACTAATAAATTAGGTTTTATTCCCTATTTCTCCGCTGTCGAGATTTACGAAATTTTTTGTTCTTAAAAAAAAATAATAAAAAAGAAATTATGGTTTCTTTTTAAACCCAGCTTTTTGCCTTCGTACATAATATCTAGCTTTTTATTCTGATTTAATTGCGTAATTAGCATCTGCATAATTACTATTTTAATCACAAGAATTGCCAGCATCATTGACTTGGTAATTAATTGATAATTTGTTGATCTGTCGGCACTAAGAGTAAAAATTTTAATTCTAGGAACACCAATAACACTAAAACCTCCAAACCTAATTTTAAGGAGACTGAGAAGGTTCAAACCAAGGAAAAAGGATTCAATCCTAAACCTCAAGAAAATATAGTTGAGGGTGAACCTTCCACAAACACTATTAGGTCAATTTCCTTCACTCCTTCTGTCAATTTAGTTCACCATGATTCTGAGTGGTGGCTTGACTTTGGAGCTAATGTATATATTTGTACTAATAAAAAATATTTCACTTCCTTTCAAAACACAAGTGGAGGAAGTGTAGTAATAAGAAATGGAACATCTATGAACGTGCTAGGACATGAGAATGTCAACCTGAAGTTTACTTCTGAGAAGTCAATAATTCTCAAAAATGTTCTACTAGTTCCAAATGTGAAGAAAAATCTCATCAGTGGATCTCTTCTAGTTCAATTAGGATATAAAATTGTACTAGAAGCAAATAAGGTTGTCATTACTAAAAAAGACAATTTCATTTGTAAAGGATTCATCTCAGGAGGACTTTTAAAAAAAAATGTACTTTCTTGTCTAAGTAATAAAGATCCTTTTTCTTTATCATCTATTGTCTTAAATTCTGAATTAAATGATGTTTGGCATGACAGACTTGGTCATGTTAATTTTAAATCTATCAACAAAATTGTAAATTTAGAATTAATTCCTAAAATAAATTATAAAGTAAATCCAAAGTGTGAAATATGTGCTAAGGCTAAACAATCTAGAAAATCCTTCAAAACAGTTGAATCTAGAAATTCACAAGTCCTAGAGTTAATTCATAGTGATGTTTGTGATTCAACTTCAACCTTAATAGAACTCTCCTAGATATGGTTAACTCCATGATGCTGAGTTCAGGTGTACCTCAAAATCTTTGGGGAGAAGCATTGCTATCTTCATGCTTCATTCTTAATAGAATTCCTTTAAAAGACAAGGATGTCACCCCCTATGATTTGTGGAAGGGTTATAAACCAAGGCTTAGTTTCCTTCGAATGTGGGGGTGCTTTGCTAAAGTTAATATTCCTGAACCTAAAAAGAGAAAACTAGGTCCCAAAACTATAGATGCTGTTTTAGTAGGTTATTAATTTTGAAATACCAAAAATATCAAATAACGCATTAATTGAATCTAAAGATGCTTCTTTCTTTGAAAATATATTTCCTTTCAACAATAAAATCTCATCTAGTATTCAATCAACCATAAATCAACTAGAAACATCTTTTACTCTTATAGTTACAAATCTTTTTCAACCATCTGAACCTAGAAGGAGTCAGAGAGTTAGAGTTGAAAAGAATTTTGGTGATGACTTCATAACTTATTTAATTGAAGACACACCTAATTCTTATCAAGAGACTCTTAACTCTTTTGATGCTCCTTTTTGGAAGGAGGCTATACACAGTGAGATGGAATCAATCCTAAGTAATCATACTTGGATTCTTACTGATTTACCTCCAAGAAATAAACCTGTAGGATGTAGGTGGATCTTTAAGAAGAAATTAAGGACTGATGAATTTGTAGAAAAGTACAAGGCGCGTTTAGTTGTTCAAGGCTTTGGCCAAAAGGCAGGTATTGACTACTTTGACACCTATGCACCTGTAACAAGAATAACTACCATTAGAGTTCTTCTTGCATTTGCTTCCATCCATCATTTGTTGGTGCACCAGATAAATGTGAAGACTGCTTTTCTACATGGAGATCTAGAAGAAGAAATTTATATGAACCAACCTGAAGGTTTTGTCTCACCTGGTTTTGAAAATAAAGTCTGTAATCTTGTTAGGTCATTGTATGGACTTAAACGAGCTCCAAAACAATGGCATGAAAAGTTTGATAAAGTAATAATTTCTTTTGGTTTTCAAATTAATGAGTTTGATAATTATCTATATATTAAAAAAAGGTAAATGAGAATAAATTTATAATCTTATGCTTTTATGTAGATGATATTCTTATTTTAACACCTACTTTAGAATTAATAACTGAAATTAAATCCTATCTTTCAGACAATTTTAGCATGAAAGATTTAGGAGAAGCAGATGTGATTTTAGGTATGAAGATAAATAAAATCTTCAGATTCCTTGACTTTGTCTCAATCACATTACACTAATAAACTCTTAGAAAAATTTAGTTTTAGTAATTGTTCTCCTCTTTCTAGTCCTTTTGATCCTAATGTCATAGTAAAAAAGAATAATGGCAAATCTGTAGATCAAGATAGATATGCTCAATGTATAGGATCATTACTATATCTTTCAAATAGAACTAGACCAGACATAGCCTATGCTGTTTCCAAATTAAGTAGATACACTTGTAATCCTGATCATTCTCATTGGAATGCTTTGAATAGAGTATTCAAATACCTTAAAGGTACTAGCTCATATGGTTTGAGCTTTTCTGGTTATCCTTCTATTTTAGAAGGATTTAGTGATACTAATTGGATATCTGATTCCAATGATATCAAATCTACTTCTGGCTATTTGGTTTTATTAGGAGGAAGTGTCATTACATGACAATCTTCCAAGCAATCCATAATTGCTAGGAGCACAATAGAAGCAGAGTTAGTGGCTTTAGATGCCACATGTATTGAAGCCGAATGGCTTAAAGAATTAGTTTCTTTACTTCCATTTTCTTCTGCTCCTTTAGCTCCTATTTCTATTCATTGCGACTCTCAAGCCGCAATAGCATTTTGTAAGAAGAATCTAATAAATGTGAAAATGAGTCGTCATATTAAAATTAGACAAAAGTCTATTAGATGGATTGACTCGCATGGAGTTGTAGCTCTTTCTTTTGTAAAGACTAAGCACAACCTAGCTGATGGCTTGACTAAAGGCTTGCCTAGGACAAAGATCCTAGAAGTATCGAGAGGAATAGGAATTAGTGTGTAAATAGGTCTTTCAGTGGTGGGAACCCAATCTCTGTGATAGGAGATCCCTTGAAGGAGGTTCAATGTGGTAATAACAAGCTGATTGACTGGCCAATAAGCACTTTGAAAAATAAAATTATAAAACACTACAGTGTATAAAATTTTATGTGATAGAGTTGATACTCTACACTCCTATTCTTGAGGATAGATTTGTGCTTACATTGTAGAGGAAAAGAAAACTTTCCAAAGTGGTTAATTACCATGAGATGAGCCTCTACACTCATCAATTGCAAGGAACTTCCTATATGAGAGAGTCTGTATACGGCCGCAACTGAGGGCATAGACAACCCTCAGAAGCTCTCATGAATGATACATGCGTACGGCCAAAAATGCGCTACACCGCGATCGGTTATCTCCTGTATTATGTGTGAAATTATTAAAGTTTGGGTCAAAGGGAAGTAATTCAAGATTAGTTCACTATCTTTCCTTCAGATGGAAATAATTTTACTAAGTAAATGTTATGCCTTTAAGTGCACTTTACTGACCGCATAAATAACCAATGAGCAGCACTTTAAATTAAATTTTTTTCAATTAGATTCAATTTTTTTTAATTTTGTGGGGACTATTGGATAAAATTAAAAAAAAATTTAAAAATATTTATTTATTTCTTTTACCTAGTCTAAATTAAATATTTTATTAATTAAAACTGTTATTAGTGGCAAATGCCTTGTGGCCGTCTGATTTAATCCGACGGTTCTTGCCATGATGGTTTAGCCTATAAATAGGTGTCTGACCTCTTGGTAGAAACACAATTGGTGTGTAGTTACTCAAAAAGCCAACGCGCATTCCAATTAAAATTTTTCCTTCTTGTTCTTTGTTGCTCAACGCCGAAAGGAAGCCGATCAACTTCTCCACGGTCGTGATTCGCAGGAGAAGAATCTTGGTTGTATCCTACGCGATCTCTCTGGATTTTGCTCACACGAGAGCCCAGAAATTCACCTAAGGACAGTAGGTTTCTTCGCGCCTCCAGGTTCTTTTGTTCTTATTTTAATTCTATTATTTTTATTGATTAATTAAAAATAATTTAATCTACACTCGTGCTAATATAAGATATATTAAAATAAAATATATGTCTAATAATTAAATAAAATATGAAAGCATAATATTAGATCGACATACTTTTAATCATTATTATCCCTAATTTACCATGCACAACACTTCTTATATTACTTCACATAGTGCAAAAAAAAAAATGTTAAGGCTCTAGCAAAGTGCTCAGGTGTAACCTCAATGTTCACCAAATGCACAACACTTCTTTTATTACTTCACATGGTGCAAAATAAATGCTAGGCTAGGAATCTGCTCAGGTGTAACCTGAATGTTCACCAAATGCAGGAAGTCTATTACACTGGTTGCTCAATCACTCGACTTTTTTATCATTAAAAGATATCATAACATAACCTTAATTTCTTTTTTATCATTAAAAAATATCATAACATAACCTTAATTTATAGATAACCCGAATTTACTTTTAGCGTTACACTCTATATTCTAATTATTTAATAATATTTATTTATTTAATAATAAAATATTAAAGACATGGGTGACACCCATGTTCTAATACTATTATTAAATAGTAATCTTTATTAACAATGCTTACAAACTTAACTTACATATAATATTATTGATAGGCAGCTGGGCACGGAAAGTTGCAAAGCACTAACTGAAGCCACGGAGTGTTGCCGAGAAAGATTCAAGATGCAGCGGCTAGCTTCTTCAGCTTGCCCAGGAGCGCCGCGGTGAAGCCGTCCTGCACCGCCTTGTCAAGCAGTAACTCCCTCCACCTGGCGTGCCTCTCCTGTATCCCCTCATCCTCCGTCACCTTCCTCACCGCTGCGCACACCGCTGCCCCCATGAACCGCCCGTCCTCTTCCGCCCTCTCCACCACCGCCCCGATACCCAGGTCACCTGCGAACAGCGACGCGTTCAGGTACTGGTCCCCTTTCTGCGGCAGCATCACCAGTTGGCACCCCGCCACCACCCCCCTCCATCACCGAGCTCAGACCCGCGTGGCACACGAAGCACCCCACGCTCCCGTGCCGCAGGATGTGCAGCTGCTGCACCCACCCGCTCCACACTATCCCCCGCCCCCGCAACCTCTCCTCCATCCCCTCCGGCATCCGCACGCCTCCACTTTCGGGGGCATTCAGCACCGCCAGGAACGGACGGCCCGCCATCTCCAGCCCCAGCAGAAGCTCTCTCACGCCCTCCTCCGTCAGGAAGGTCTCGCTCCCGAAGGAGCTGAACACCACCTCCCCCGGTGCGAAGCCGCCGAGCCAGTCCGCCCAGCGCGGCTCCAGCTGCCCCTCCGGCGGCTCCGGCACCACCGGCCCCGCCAGCAGCAGCGGCTTCCCGAACTCCCGCTCCACGTACTCCACGTACCCACCCTCCATCTCCGAGCACGTCTTGGCCAGCACCGCCGAGGAGCTCTCGATGCAGCGCACCACCCGCTCGTACACGCACGGGCCGGCGAAGGACCGGAAGATGTAGAGGAAGTCAGCCGCCTGGTACCCCGGCACGCCGGTGATGGAGGAGGAGGAAGGGAAACCGGCCGGAGGTGACTTGAGGTCAGCGAGGCTCGGCTCCGGGCCGTGGAGGCGGCGGGCCGGAGCGGTGAGGTAGGCGGTGGAGACGGCGGCGAAGACGGAGAAGAAGATGGTGCGGACGCCGAGCGGCTCGGCGACGTCGGGGAGCCACTGCATTCCGAAGTCGAAGACAGCGAGGTGAGGGCGGAGGTTGCGGAGGATGGACTCGACCTGGGGGCGGGTGCCGTCAACGGCCAGCTTCAGGAGCTCGACGGCGGGTGAGTGGGTGGGGAGGTCGGCGGTGCTCTCGGAGCCGGGGGGGAGGCCGGGGACGGCGGGGAGATGGAGGGGGACGACGGAGACGGAGGGGAGGGAGGGTAGGAGGGATTCGATTCGGGGGACGTTGGCGGCGGCGGAGAGAAAGGTGATGCGGATGTCGCCGTGGGGGGCAGCGGCGGAGAGCTTGCGGGCGAGCTGGAGGAAGGGGCTAATGTGGCCGAAGGCGAGGTAAGGGAACATGAGGATGTGGAGTGAGGAGAGGGATGCCTGCGGGGAAGCCATCAGTGGGCCGTCGGCTGTGGGTTGCTTGGTGGGTGGAATGGCGCAAATTTTTTTCCAACTGGTTGGAGTCATTAAAGAAAGTGTCGGTAATGAATTTAAAAAAAGGGTGTAGTAGTGGGTGTGCAAAACTGAGAGTAGGTTTAGGTTTAGGTTAGGTTTAACATGTGATCGGAGAGCGGCCACGCTGATAAAAAATTATAAGATTTTAATCTTGTACTATTGCAATCACGTGATAAGCAGTTGAGCTGGTCGGCTAACATGACTTACAAAATGCATTGCGCGCTGAAAATCCGGTAGATCCTATCCTTTATAATTATAGCAAGTGCATAGGTCAGGAAAAGATGCTGTAGAAGATTTCACTATATGTGTGTCCTATAATATCGTAAAATTTTTTACCTCTATGATTTCATGAAATTTCATAAAAAATTTCGTGAAATCCTCTCATATGCTGCACTTTTTGCAACACCCCCACCCAGCTACCAAAATTTGCAACACCCCCACCCAGCTACCAAAATTTTTCCCATAGATCATACATTCTTAATACATCTTTGTTAGCACAAATTTTTTGAGGTTCATTATTATCATCACTATGACTACTAGTAAATCATCACCAGGTGCATATCCATATAAGAAAAAAAACAATTAAATATAACACATTAAGCTATTTAAAATATAACTAAAAAACATGAAACATAATGTCAAGCCTTAGCAAGAATACACCTATCAAAAAATATATAAAGTTTATAATATTACAACTGGATATTGGAAGTAAACAATTGATATTGATGTTGTAATCATCCAATTTTAGCCTCTCAAGGTGCAAAAATTTTCTAAATAGCCCTTCTAATTTTTTTGTTCAAACAAAACCAAAGCGAAATAACACATACTACTGCCAATTAGAACCTCTAGAATATAATATAGTTATGCCATGACCTTTATATTGCAAATCACAGGGCATGATTGTTGTGCTTCGAGCTTCTAATTTTGTTGATACTGTCAAATAAGATATATCCTCTCTCAGGTGAGCAATTATTCTTGTTTTTCATTTTCACACTCTTAGATATAGATGCAACAATTGATAGTACTTCGTTACCTTCCATTAGATTAGTTCTATCATGTGCATCCACATTATATATAGGCTCATTGTATATGTCCAAATATAATATTGCATTTACTCTCTATATCATGGTGAATTTTTTTTCTTAAACTTAGCATATTACTTATTAGGGGTGAGCATAAAGTGCTAGTACGATAATTCGGTATGGGCATTTTTGGATTTTGAGACCGGTACCAAATATTAGAATGCGATTTCGATATCCGTACTGGTATTTTAAAAAAAAATTGCCTCAAAAATTTCCCTTTGAATCGGGCATTTCAACCCTCGCACTTGCCCGATCTCGATTTCGCCGGATCTCGATTTCACCTGTCCTCTACTACCCGCTCGGCAACCTCTCGCCGCTCACCATCCTCTCTTCGTCGTCTCGCCCTCTCGCTCCCACCTCTTCACCCTCTTGCTGCTCGCCCTTTTGCCCTAACCTCGCCACTCGACCTCACCATCCACTCGCCCACTTGCCCTCTCGCCAACGCCAGCACCTAAAGCCTGCTCGCCTTCTCGCTTGACGCCCTCAGCCCTCAGCTGTCGCTTGCCTTCTCACCTAAAGCCCTCAGCTATTGGTGCCCGATCCTTTAAAGTTAAATCTCCAAATAAAGGAAGCTCCAATCTCGATCCTTCGTCATTGGTAGAGGTATAATGATCGCATAAGAGAAAAAGAACGATTGTCAATGGTAAAGTGTGTCTATCTAGTAATTTGTTCTTATTATCACTACCTTGGATAAATTTAGAAATTGTATATTCATTGTTTGTTCATACTATAATTGTATATTTATTTTTTGTTCATACTTGTATATAATTATATATCTATACTTACAAATGTTTTTATGGCTTGTTCCAATTAATTAAATATATGTTTTATTTATAGGTCTTATTATGACTTCGATGAGTAAGAAAGACATGCTTAAAGTTCATGTGCTACATTGTCAATTTATATGCATAGATGCATGGGTTGTTGTAGAACAATTGATGGATATTCCATGGTAGTTATGTTTGGTACCACTTATTATCCCTAGTGATGGTATTTATGTTTTGGTACTATTTTGATGGATATTTTGTGGTATTGTGTTGGACATTATTGTATTTTGTTGAAGTTGATAGTATTTACATTTTGGTACTAGTATGATGGATACTTGATGGTAATGTGTTTATATTTTTTATTGATATGTTAATATTATTTTGTGAAAAAATTATGTTGGATCTTATAATGTATACAGGTTTCATGTGTTGATAATATAAAGGAAATGCTGCCAACATTTTTTATAACTTTTTATCATTAAAATTAATTACTATGCTAATTATTATAATATTAAATAAAGATAGATAAATAATGTGCTACATAGTAAGAATGATATTAATAGAAAATTTTAGTATTTTATTTAATTAGTAAAATATATTATTTATATAATTACTAAGTATTTATTTATTAACCATAATATATATAGTTTTAAAAATAAATATGTTTTTTTTTTCAAATGAAACACAGAGCCTAAAAGAGAAAATAATTATTTTTTTTCCTTTTTTATTTTCTTTCTATCATCATTTTCTTTCCCTCCTCATTTCTATCCCTCCATTAAAACATAGTGTTAATGCCATTGGGCTAGGTTGCACCAACCCAGCAACCAACAAAGGGGGAGGGGAAGAAGGAAGAGAGTACTCGCAAAACTAGCAATAAGGGGCAAGTTTTTGCACAACATTCTTGAGTGGAGAAGGGAATGGTAGGGAAAGGGAAGGGGGAGCTTGCGCGACCACCAATGAGCTGCAAGTTCTTGCGTCATATTCTCAAGTGAAGAGGGAAAGGGGGTAGGGGAAGGTGGAGCTCACAGTGTAGAGTCCATGACCAATGAAGCCAAGTGACAAGGGGAATGGGAAGCTCACAGCGAGTAGTGTCCGTAACCAGCAAAGCCAAGTGGTGTGGGGAAGGGAGAGCTACCGATGAGCATTCGCTGAATCATTCACCAAGTAGCGCAAGAGCTAAGCAAGTGAAGATTTAGAGCGGCCGTGGGACACCCATGCAGTAGAACTAGTATCAGCGACGAGAAAGAACTAAGCAGCAAGGAGATTAAGTGGCGCACATTTAATGAAGATTCGCCCTCACACTCCTCACTCATGCAACTAGGCAACGAGGAGATTAAGCGGCACTAGAGGTGGTAATTTCACCCAACAAGTTCAAGTACCCACCCATTTATGATGAGTTCACCCACTCATTTAGCCAAATGGGCCGAGTTCAGATTTAGAGATATAAGTACCCAGTACCCCGATTTCAATAAAATAATATAAATATATTTTTTAATTATTAAAATATAAATAAAAATAAAATAATTATTATATAAATATTTATTACTATTAAAAATATAAAAATAATAATAAATAATTATTATATATTTAGTGACGCCCATTTAATGAAAATTCGCCTCACACCGTCCTCGAAAATTTACTATCTTTTTCTTGTGACAGGCGCGTTACGCATTGCCTCTATTATAGCTTGTCATTTCTTTTCAAAATCTTTAATGGCTTTGACTTAAAAATAATTAATTTCATGAAACTACGTTAATTCTACGCTTCTAGGAGGCATCTGAATATATGACTTGACACTAATGGCAAAGAGATGCAAATTGAAGTTCCAGATTATTGTCTCTTTTTTCCTTTATCAAATTACAAAGATTTCAACAGGTGCTGCTCCCATGTAGAACAACTTAGTCTTGAGCCTTCGATGGAGAAGGCTAAATAGCATTTCACTATTTCACTTGTCAATCATCACTTATGGTCTTCCCGTACTTCTACTCGGCTGTCCAATCTGATTCATGAGAATGCTTCAGATCAAACCCTTTGAAATTTAGGAAACCTGTTCGAGTTCCATCTGTTCGAACCATAGTAAGTAGACAGCTATATTCAAACTAATGATAGTAGTGTTGCACCATGTTCTAAAAACAGTTGACTCCATGAATGAGGAAAGTTCGGTTCTTCTCGTGTTTCAATTCTTCTAAGCACTTGGCTTGTGTTAATGACTGGAGTACAAGAGCCTGATTGATGCGGCAACTACGGGAATTTTCTCAGCTGACTATGAAACATTAATAAGCACCGACAGAAGATTTAAGTTCGAATATGCATGATCTGGCCTCCATTTCGGGTGAGTACACGCTCATCTTCCATTCTATATCACAAATGAAGAATACGTGTAAATCAAAATCTAGACACCTGATGTATATTAATGAACATCAACCTTTAGTAATCTCAAGGGAAGAAACAATGATCTAATTGTGACATCGCTACAAAAGAAGCGCATTTGCATTACACTATGCTTTCTTCTTCTGGTCTCCTTACGTTGTTCTTGATAGATGACAACCAACGCTTGGAAAAAACGAATGGCACTGAGCTTAGCAATCATATTTTAAACGCAGATAATCTCCATCTCGATACAAGGAAATCAATCAAAAATTTCTTGAGCTTCAATGATGCTGTGTTGACTAGAATCATGTTCCAAAATTAGGTTAAAATGCCAAAAAAAATAAAAGTTCAGGAGGGCAATAAATAAGGTATCAAAGCTATAAAAGTTCCATGAGCTTACTGTTCATCCTTCATCACCCGGTAATACTTCTCAGCATGCTGGCGTTGACCAATCAGCTGGGCAAATCTTTCGTCATGAGTAATAACAATCAACTGGAAGTTCTCCTGACCCTTTCTATCTTCCATAATTCTGGCAATTTGACATGAATGGACTAATCAACTCAAACTTTCACTAATACAGTGGCAACTCTTCATTGCTACTGATGCCCTAAAGCACATGTTACCTTAGAAGAGCCGCTGCAAGACTTTCTGCATTGGGCCCATCCAAGTTAGTGGTTGGCTCATCAAGGGCTAATATCCCACAATTGAGACAAAATGTTTCTGCTAGCGCCAATCTTATTATAAGTGAAGCAAGGACCTGAATAATAGCACATGATGTACGAAACTATGAATGCTACCTAATCAAAGAAACATAATGTACTTCCGCATAACTGCCGATATTTCCATTCCTGAAAGAACTAGATATGCTGCCCTCAATAGCCCACAAGTTCAGGGGAAACAATACACCAAGCCAGCCTAATATTAGATAACTAATTTCATTACTGCTGATGTATAACCAGATAACGCATTTCTTTCCAAACTAGTGCGTAGGTCTTACAATGCTCATCATTCATGAAGATTTTAGTTTCAAAGCCCTAATATTAACAAACCAACAGAAAACAAAATATTTTTACCTTCTGACCAGCACTACACCTTCCCCTCATCTCCAGCTCCGCATCACCAGTCTGCATTAGGACCTGAGATCCATACTAAATTAGAATCACGACACCCAATATTTTCTACTTACAGCTTTCCTTACCCTGTAGCTGTACGAACGAGTACCAGCACCTTCAGAATCAGAATGGATACTTATATAATCAATATCTTGTCCCCTATAAGTCTGCTGCCATAATTCCTTTATTATCTTATTTATTTCCTCC
Source organism: Costus lasius (assembly GCA_027563935.2). NCBI lineage: Eukaryota > Viridiplantae > Streptophyta > Magnoliopsida > Zingiberales > Costaceae > Costus > Costus lasius. The sequence continues at coordinate 106,305,347 of CM050453.2, forward strand.
ATTTTCATTGAATGGAAACGCATGAGTGCCCTATCGCCAGATAAGGCAGCTGGTCAGATATGCAGTTAGTATTTTTTTTTTAAAGAATGCAGGTGAAAATACAGAGAAGCAAATAATAGTTTTGGAATTGTTCAAATTTTCATCGGTACTTGGGGAAGTTAAATATGCAATTGAACATTGCAAACTCAAGATAGAATGTGAAAGCTGTTCAAAAGTAAATTGGATACTCGGACTTGGAGAAAAAATGACACCACAAGGATCCTCGTTCCTGAACGGCTTCTTCTATGTAACAAAAGCATAAACTACTAGAAATATGTGAACGCAGTGCTGCACAATAAACACTAAACCAAATGCTTATAATTAGAGGATCATCGTTATCATAGCTTTGGATGAATTTGAGAACAGGAATAAGTGCCAAAGTCTATGTGCAATTGCAAAGCTAAAAATTTACCCATTGACATCAGTATCCAAGAAATTCAATTGCCATGATAAGGATTTGATTGGCGAGGATTATGACACTCTAAAATCAATTGCGTACCAGAATATAGAAGTATACGTAAATAACTCCTTTAAGTCTAAATCTTGGAGTAAAAACCAAAACAGTTTCAGGGTTACACCACAATGTGCAAGACTAAAATAGTTGATTATGTGATTAAGAGCACAAGGACAGAAGAAGTAGATTGGAAGATGAGATCACGTGCTTACTTATCAAGTGCATTGTAGTATCGGTCCAGGTCTTTGTTTGCCATTTCTGCTGTCTGCAAGCAAAATGGTCAGTACAGACATCCAAAAATAATGATATATAGATGCTGAAATAGCAATAACAAGACAATATGCACCTTTAGTTGAATAAGCTGATTGAAATATCTTCGGTCTATATCGTTATACTGAGCCTGCTTAAGGTCAAGCTTGTACTTTGATATATTACTTTGATATACTGAGAGTGTTCCATGACATTTATTCAGCTGTCGATGTAACAAGAAAAAATTAATTAAGCTGATGATTGGACATAATGCCATGTAAGTTGATCAGTTTGACTACAGTAGTAATCTGCCTTGTTGAAACTAGGAGGATGAAGCATAAAGAATGTGAACCAATAGAATAATAGATTAGTTAAATATATCAAGTCCGTAAAAGCAATCTTGTTACTAGCTTGACATTTTCTCACTCCCCACTTCAGATGACATTCACTTGGTCTCATAAAGATCTTTTAATCACCTGTCCACCTTGATCTCCTCATCTATAATCCTTTCAGGGTTTTGGACTGCATATTAGTATGTCCAATTTCAACCCGCAAATCTTATAAGAGGAAAAAGAGATTCAATTTAATAGATGATAGAGAATGCAAGTAATAGAAGCCATATCGGAAATGAACCAAATAAGCCAACTATCAAACTGGAGCATAAGGTCAAACATAACTAGTTTGTCAACTAATGTATAAAATTATATAGAATCAAGAGCCTTAGTAAATATATCTGCAGCTATTTTTCTGACTTGATATAGAGAGTACAGACATGCTAAGCACAACTTCTTGAATAAAGTGATAGTGAAGTCAACTTCTATATACTGTATTTTTTACCTAATTGATTATCACAAAACAGTCATCAGACCAAGGATTCAAAACCTACTACGGCCAGTTTGTACGGAGGCCTGGTCGCAGAGCAACCGTCAAAGCATAGTTGTAGGCAGATGACGGGCGGTAGCAGCAGCGGCGTGGAAGGCGCATGCAGCGGAAGCTTCGATTCAGCGGCAGCTTCTACTGATTCAGCGGCAGAAGCTTCCGCCACTGATTGAAGCTTTTGCTGCCTTCTACGCTACCCACACTGCCGTTCGCTTCCGCTACCAGTTTGAATGGTACATACCGGTACTGTCCCAGTCCAACGACTCACCAGACCGAGTCGCCGGATCGGATTTTGAAACCTTGCATCAGACTGATTCAAAAAAAGTTAAAATCTAGAGATGTAGTAAGAGCCATAGCTCTATACCCAGCTTCAAAGCTAGATATGACCACCACAGTTTGTTTATTGCTCTTTCAAGTGACCAAGTTCCCACCAACATACCTACAAAACTCAAAAATGGCTCGTCTAACATATGTGCTCCCTGAATATATGCTTCAATTTTAAATTGCCACTTTTTCAACATAAGAAATATTAACCTTAGGTCCTAAATGAGGCAATAAGGAAAAACAAGTCTGAACAATTTAAAGAGCAGTTAAGTGCTTAAATAGATAATAAGTTGACAGAAAATTATAAGACAAAAAGTACGTGGATAAAGTTGGGTACTAGTATGTACAATTTCAATGCCTTGAACAAGAACAAAGAAACTATTAACAATATATATAGGATATTGAGTTGCATCAAGAGACAAATGAAAATAACTTTGTTATCTATCATATGTGAAGAAACCCTTAAGTAAGAACCAAGAGGTTTTAGACGAGGCACGAGAGGGTATTCTCAATGACACATAATAACATAGTTATAAACTATAAGCTCTAACAATTTTTATTCAACTACGTAAGATGAATTTAGTTAGGAGACATCAGTTTCAAAACTATTATGGTTCAAGCTATGTGATTCAGGGAGTATTATTCATCACAATAGTTTGCTAATAGATTGATTACATTTCAAAATGCTCTTTAGAGAATAGAGTTGAACTTGGCTTCTCTGTAACACACCCAATAAACACTGGCACAGCACAAACCAACCAACCATAAAAATAGAACTAACAATTCAAGACAAGATCCAAAAATAATAATTTTTGGCACGAACTGAGGAGAAGCAAATTCCTTAGTTGATCATAATTTTAGGTGACCTAAACCAAAATCACCCAGTTCTTCCAAGTAATTTTGACCAATGAAGCAGCCAAATCAATTCAATGTTTTGAAACAAGCACATTGCTATTCTGCATAATACAATTATGATACACATTCATCCTTGAACAAACTTGAAAATTTTTCAACGTATAAGTAGTTCCTGCGCTTCAAGTAGAGCAAGAAAAATAAGTATGCTTTTACCTCAGAAAGGAGTCCCTCTTTCTCCTGCAAATGTCTTTTATGATCAGCCTCTAAACTGGACATTGTACCAATAGTTAATACCTTCTCCTCTAGGGCCTCAATTTCACGAGTAAGTTCATCTACTTCAGCTTTTGTCCTCCTATAATTCAAGTTGTCATCAATGTTTCTTTTTAGTTGATCTTGATTTCTCATTAACTCTTTACTCTTGTTCAAATCGGCTGAAATTTCCTGCTTCTTAGTTTCACATGTTCGAAGTTGTGATTCAGATAAAGTATGTCGTTCTTGCAAGTCCTTTAACTTTTCAACTTTCTTTGAATCGAGGTACCTAAGACAAAGTAGTTGATCAATCATCAAAATACAGTAGTTAATAATAACACATTGGCAGGTATAGCCGCAAATTGAAAGATGAAATCAATATACTCTTTGATCCGACTATTAAGTGCCATGAGCATCTCAAGATCCTGCTGAAAACCTCTTTTACTTTCTGCATACTTATCATATTCACGATCGAGTCTAAATTTTAGATCTTCATGATCCTGAAACAACTTCTCTTTCTCCTTCACCAATGGTACAACAGCTTCCACTAAATGCTGGAAAGTTCACGAGATAAATAAAGCAAAGTGACGTCAGATAACAAAAGCAACAGGAAGATAATACTGATCCTTTTCCATTAAGTTACTGCAGAAGGACAAATAGCACTAAGAGATAAAGTATATTCTTTGGTGGTGATTTTCAATCTACATTTAAGTATAAGGAGAAAGAAAAATTACAATAAGAAAATATGCAAGGAACCTATTCCGTGAATCACATTGGCTTTTCCTTAGTAGCATCTCAAGACAAAGTATGTTGAGATTGAATTTCAATGACAATGCAAAAGACAATCATACTAAGAAGACGAAAGCATACATGCCATATATCTTGTACAATTTTCTTTTCACTCTTTCCAATGGATTTTGGTGGTTGTTACATGGTTGCATGCTTTCTATCTGAGTACAAGAACATGACAGGTAGGTCAACATTCCCAGTGTGGAAACTAATTTCACTGTCAGGTAAAATTATATGAAACTTATATTAGTCAGCAGCCTAGAACGATTTAAGTTAGGATAGTACAATTGCTTCAAGATAATTGGTTCTATATAACGAGTATCAGGTAAATTTAAGCTGAAAATACAAAGATGGATACAATAGAAGGATAGTAATGGAAAAAAGGAAAGCAATTATAAGTTACCTTCTCATCAAGTGCTAGCTGCTCTTTTTCCTCAGCTAGGAGAACTAAATCTTCTTCTGCCTTCTTAACTTTGTGCAATATACTAGAAGCTTTTAGTTTCTCCTCCCTAAGAGCATGCCACCTCATTTGAATGTTCGACAAATCAGCACAGAGGAACTTTTGTTCTTCTCTCAGATTCTCTATATCAGCACTAAGCAACTCCCTATTCACAAGATCCATAAAAAAATCTGAGAAAAATAGAAAGAACATAAAAAAAAAGTTAATAACTCCTACAGCATCAAATATTAGGTTATACTCATAGAATGGGAGCTAAAACATATGAAACGAGAATAAGAGAGGGAATAAAGTAACTTCAACAGTTGTATACGTGTTCTCAAACTAAAAATTACCATAAGTTTCATCTATATCTGTAAGCATCAACTCAATTAAACAGCAAACGGACTATCACATACTTTATCTGCTATTCTGCTGGTCCAGTTTTAATCCTTAAAATAAACTACAAAAAGTCATGATGTCCAATCTTTCTAATAATCATAAATTAAGATGATAGATAAAGTAAATGTTCTTTTTTAAATAACTAATTCAATGTGCTTGTAGATAATATGTTTTTTACATGATTGGGTTTTGTGTATCTCTACACAAACTCAGGATTTGGTATATTACTCCGAAACATTGTTTTCAATCTCTAAGTACACAGACAAATTATACCAACTTACCAAGCAATAAGCACCCAGTAAACATAGCCTGAATGCTAAAGATTTTTAAGACCACCCCGTACCAGATTTATCACCGGTATGCACCAGTCTGGTCTTGTGCCAGTGCAGGGACTAATATAGTAATGGTCTGACACAACAACAGTACACAGGCTCTGACACTATTTTAAACCTTGCTTTGAATACAGAATACTCACACCGATTCTCATTCCATTTGCAGTGGATTAGATGAAAGAGGGAACAATCACCTTTTACTTTGCAGAGAATTCAATTGTAACTGAATTTCCTCCATAGATTTGACACCCTGCCCTCGAGAATCTAATTTGTACTCCAAATCCTCAATTAGAGGTTTCAAATTCTCTGATTCCTGCCAAAGCCGATCAATGTTCTCGGCTGGTTGTAGTAAACATTCAATGGCATCCTTCTCTGCTTTAACATGAGCCAGGACTCCTACAAGCTGCAGTTTGAACACCATAAACAAATTCAGAAAGCTGAACCTTTTTCATACTCAACTAACCCAACATTCTACTATGTTTTCTTAACCACAAAAAGAGAAGCTGACAACAAAAGCTTAGAAGACACAAGCATTGAATAGCTTAGAAAATTTTGCAAGTACTTTCACGTATTAAATGCCAAAAAACTTTTAAAGCTAAGGCATGTCAATTGTAATTATTGCATTCTTTTAATGTATGTTGGCTTCAACTTAGCATTATTCAACAAACAATACCATAGTATGAAATCAACAAGTGAATGTAAGCTAAGTGGACTTTATGAAAAAAAATGTTTGCTAGAGATTTCTTAGATGCAGAAAACAATGAAGTTCCACTAAGAACATAAAGCACCAGAAAACAAATATAAATGATCAATTAGAACACATCTTTAGCATGGAATTGAAATCTCAATTTTTCACTTGACTACACATTTAAGATTGGATGTTTAAGGCAAAAAGCAGTTGACAAACAGTAAAAAAGAAAATCTTAACTGATCATCAAGATTAAAATTTGAAACTAAATGTTGCACATTCAGATCCTAGACAATACTATAGTATGAAACCAACAAGCGAATGTAATCACTACAGTTCTTTTAATGTATGTTTGCTTCAACTTAGCATCATTCAACAAATAACACTATGGTATGAAATAAACAAGTGAATGTAAGCTAAGTGGACTACTTATGAAAAGAAATGTTTGCTAGAGATTTCTTGGATGAAAAAATCAATAAAGTTTCACTACGACATAAAGTACCAGAAAACAAATATAAATGATTGATTAGAACTTAGAAGTTAGAACAAAAATCTTTAGCATGGATTCAAAATCTCAAGTTTTTCACTTGAATCCACATATAGATAGGATGGTGGTGACAAAAAAAAGTAGTGGACAAACAGTAAAAATAGAATATCTAAACTGATAATCAAGATTAAAATTTAAAACTAAATGTTGCACATTCAGATCGTAGACAATAGGGAGTGGTTGTTACAGCGTCATCTGTGTTTTCATCCGTCAAGTAAAATAAAAACCTACAAATAACAATGAACAGTACGACACAATCCAGAAGCTGGTCGCAAGCTTGAGAGAACTGTGAAGAAAATGATGAAAAGAATAATGTGATATGTAATAGGACTCCAAGTGATTCCCTCACAAAAATGAAACTTAATTTAGTTTTAAAATTTTTCTTTTTTTTTAAAAAAAAAAAGAGGCAATAGAAAGAGAGATTATAGGCAACATCAAAACTCAAAATTAAGACGATTTCAATAGTTCCATGACTAATAAAGTCAAGTTAGTAATGGCATCCAACATGAAAATCAAATACTCAGTCCGAGATAATTAGAACAAAGGATGAGTTGTATTACATCATCAAATGCCAGGGACTTCTGACTCAGATCTTCAGTCAGGTCTTTAAGATTTTTCTCTGCTAAAGGGATTGCTTCTTTTCCAAGTTTAACATATTCCTCAAAGATCATGCGGAGCTTGTCCAACTGCTGGAAATTTGTATCAGCATTTGATGATTCAACAGCCAATAACTTCATATGCTCTGCAGAACTTGCACTTTTAACTCTTTGCTGGGATTCAAAACGATGCGTCAAAAACACTTTAGGTCAATGACAACAGTAAAACAAACCAATGCCTGATTAATTTTATATTTAACCACACTGACCTTCTTGACAAACTCATCCTCCTCATCAGGAGAGAAAGGCCGTTCACAACATGGACATATATGATGTGCACGTGCAACTCTTTCAAAAGGATCAAACATCTGGCGCATACCATCTGCAATATTATATTTGCTGCACGGAGTGTAGGAAATAGACAATTAAGTAAAAAAAAATTAGCTATTAGAAACCGGCCTTCATAATATATGAAATAAATTACTCTATTCACATTTGGAAACCTCTTTTGCACATCTCTTTTCTCCATTGCCTCAAGAAGAACTTTAGGAAATGAATCAATATCTGCATGTGTTTGGATCAGAGTCTGAAGCTTCGAATTAAGAAACCTCCTCTTTGCTGCATGAGATTAACATTCAAAGTAAGCCACAACTAAATTAGCAAGTTTTGAATGAAAAATAGATAAGTCCAAAATGCCAGAAAGAAACAGTTCAATTTGCAGTGAACACATACACAGTTAAATGCGAACACAACAAATTGAGTAACAAAAAGGAAGGTTTTATCTTTTCTGAGTCCATTACACACAAAAAGAACACAAGTTAGATTCTAAATTGACAGAAATGTCCAACAAGTGCCACATCCTCAATCTTTCAATGTAGTCGGGAATGGTATTCAATAAGATTCAATCATTTATACCCTAGAACTCTGATGAAAGTATGAAACCAAGCACTTAATCAACTCATGCACAACAGAAGCATCAATATTGAAAAAATGCCTCATAGTTTGACGGGGATTCAAACCAACTTGATCCAGGTCATACAATGGAAAATTACCCCCTTGAAGTGAACTGTGGAAAATCTTGGGCGCAGAAGAAAAAGTGATGCAAGACACTTGGTAAACTTATATTATATTAGAATGTGGTGTAACTTACATTTATTAGTGTGTTACGGAATAAGGTGTTAATGGGGTAGTCAACAAGGACATGAGATAATGGTATAAGTTTACCAAGTGCATGGAATAAAAAATCAGCACAAGGTCTCTCTCTCTCTCTCTCTCTCTCTCTCTCTCTCTCTCTCTCTCTCTCTCTCTCTCTCTCTCTCTCTATATATATATATATATATATATATATATATTGGTATGTACCAATATGTACTGATATGATAGCTATACTCCTACAAGGTATCTAAAACCTTAGGTTAGTGTTGACTCACAATTGTCTAAAAGACTATTTAAGGGGCTCAAATGTATATACATCATTTAAGCACTTCCTTACTTGGATCTCAAGAAAGCTTCTTCACATTACTTGCCTACTTCGACTGGTTTTGTAAGCCTTGCTCCCTCATGCTATAGATTCGAGTTTTTCTACTGGGGGATGACCAACTATAACATTGTCTTATGGCTTATCAATAATATGGAGCCACATATTTAATGCAATCATGTTTCTCTCTTATACAAAAATATGGGATACTCTGTGAGACTTAATCCCCAATGCAGAATGTTGCACAAATACTCTTTGTGAGTTCAAATACTCTTGTGGTGTATGTTGATCTTTTGTTTTCTGTGATTGATACACAAGGTATTCTTAGGGCCAATTTGGCCCCACTATTATAGCTTTCATAACCATGCTAAATTATACTGTATCACAAAAATTTATAAGCTATTAAACATTTATTATCTACCGCTATAATTTACACTCTTTGCTTTTAGTACTATAAAGTATCAACTGTTAAAATGACCCACCTTTACATACACACGTGTATTATATATATATATATATATATATATATAATATAAAAAAATTAAATATAATTAACTATTAATTTAATTAATATATTTAGATTTAATTATTATTATTTTATATTTATTCGGGCGAAGCAAGTGGCGCACCAAGAGCTGAAGCCAGCATTTATGGAATAGCAGAAGCGGGAAAAGCTTTATTTTCTAGCTTCGACAGGCTTCGGACTTTGTCCTGCTAGCTTAAAAGCTGCTTCAAAGAGGGTCCAAACAAGCCCTTAATTGTCAAGAAATACTTGGAGGATAAATTTGTGATTAAGAATCTAGCAAAGACAATCTTTGAAGATGCAAACTTGTTGACGCCCTAACTCTTCTTGATTGTAAGTTGTGTAAAAGTAATGACACTAAAGATGTTGATCCTTATTAATATTATAGCTTATTAGGCGACTTCCATATCCTGGTATTACTAGACTTATATTTCTTAATCGATTGATATAGTGAGTCAATTTATGCAAAATCCTTGATGCAAATGAATCATCCCTAGCCACACATGCCCTCATTCATACAAGGGTGAATACCCCAACAATAGCCACATCCCTCTTCTCACTTCTATCATGTCATCAACTTTGCATTCAACGCCACTCACCTCTCTATTGAATCATCCCCAGCCCAACACCACCCTTGTCACCACTCTTTATCACAAAACAAAATCTAGACACAATCTCAAAAAAATGTTATGAAGAATGTGTGAAATCAATTGTCAACACATGTCATCTCCAACATCCTCCATTGTAGGAATGATAATAGGTCAAGCACCCTACTTTTTACCCACTAATCGAACTTGACTCGGTTACAAGTATTCAATACTCAAACCCAACCCAAATCCAAGTCGGGTATATAACCAAACCCAAGTATTTAAATGAGAATCCAATTCTATAAAAAAATAATTTTTTTTCTTTTATTTTAAATTCTTCAATAAAATATAATTTTATAAATTAAAATAATTTCATATATTTACATTTTTATTCAAGTATCAAGTATTGAGTACCTATATGCTTAAACCTAAACTCATCTCAATTAGATAATTAGGTACTCACACCTATTAAATTTATTATTTTCATGAATCTCATTCAACCTTTTTTTTTTCTCTCGATCCTTGGCTTGCATCATACATAAATGCTGAAACAATGCATAACTAGTTATATTCATCAAATAATCACTTGCCCTTAAGTTCCATAAGAACAAAAAATAGATAAATAGCACTAAAATTAAAGGTTATGGAACTATTTAAAAAATAAAAAATCCAAATGCGTAATGAAACATATGGCACGTGAAATTAAACAAACAATTATCAAGAGATCATTAGGGAAACTTAAATTTGAATCTTTAATAAAAATGCAATTACCATCTTCATCCTTTTGAAGCTTTGAGATGTGGCTTTTGGCATCTTGTATTTTCATCTGTAACAATTTCACTTCTTTTTCTGCTTCCAGCATTTTTGAGTTCAGGTCATTATACTCTTTCTTTAGAGACCTTGACAGAAAGGAAAGAAAAACTAAATGAGACAAGTAAAATGAGCAGTGTCTACACTACTGATCCTTGTGCTGCAGCAATGAAAAAAATGAAAAGGACAAGTATCTACAGATTTAAGGTGTCTACACTATTGTTCAGGAGCCTATTATAGATTTAATTGTTCTTAACATTCACCCTTCTATATTCAACATCTTAGCTACTCCACTACATCAAATATTGGATTTCAACCTCCCTTAAGAAAATGGCTTATTGAAATTCAGGTTCCTATTAGATTCAATTGTTCTTAAAGCATTCACCTTCTCTATTCAACTTCTAGCTACTCTTCTTCTTTGCACCAAATGTTTGCTCATCAGCCACTGAGCCACTATAAAGAAAATGGCTGAGATAAAAGAGATATAACAGATAGGTGAATTCAACTGCAGGATTTTCCTCAATAATGTATGTCCAACTTCCTTGTGATATAGAAAGTAAATCTAGAGCCAAAGGAACAGACACCTGGTATGAAACAAATGTCAGCCGAGCTCATGTTCAACATATTTAAAGAATAAGAATAAAATGAAGATACACTGTTTTTCCTATCCTAGCTTCAAGTTAGCATAAAATTGTTATATTAATAAGGGTTTATATCCAATATGTTAGCTAAAGATTCATGGTTACTAACATGGAAAGTCAGTATTTTAAGAATCAGATAGGAGGAACAAGCTTCACCAGCACTAATCACCAATAATACTCCATCAAGGTTCATGAATAACCAAGCTGATGCCACATATTATTCTCTAACAATCATGTAAATGATTTTTGTGTTGTTACTTATTCACAATAGTATTCAGGGAAGAAAAACCAATATGACTGAGAAATATATTTCCTGTGGCAACATATGCTGCAGATAAATCAAAATTAGAACTTAATAGTAAGAGGCAAAAACACAACCCAAAGGCATGAGTGATCTCCTTTTTGAGATCCCTATCAGAAGGCACCCTTCCTTTCAGAACACCTCTGATTCTCTCTTTATATTCTTCCATTCTGAAAGTTAGAACACAGTTATACTATAAAGAATAGACAGACCTGAACAAAAGATGATTAGTGGAAATTAAACAAAAAAGATTACGAAAATAAGGAACTTGCAATTTTTTTTGCTTCTTCTTAACATTTTCAAGTTCTTCCTTCTTCATATCCAGTTTCACTCTATCCTCTGAGTCACTAGCCAAGATATCCTTCTCACGGTATAGAGCTTTAATCTTTTGGTCCAAGCTAAACAATTCAGTTCGTTTTTGACTTATGGTGGACTCATAATCTTTCTCTGCTAGTAGTAGAGTCTTCTTTTCAACCTCAATTTGCTAAGAAAAAAAAAATCAAAACATGTAAGTTCTAGTTCCAAGAGAAAGAAATTGAAGATTATCGTAAGAAAGCAATGGCCAGCACGTACAAAATTTCTCTCCCGCTCATCTATATGAGACAGATTAAGGTTGGATAGTTCACGCTCTGCAAGATCCCGCTCGTTCTCTTTATCTTTCATGCGTTTCAAAATGCTTGACTGATAAATTATTGCAGGAAAGAAATTGTTTCATTCCAAAAGTGAATACTTCAACCAAAAGAATCTAGGTTCCAACAAACCTTGGCCTCACTCTTGGCCTGTTTCTGGCTTTCAACTTCACTACACCGAGCATTTGCTGTAACATAACATTCCCATAAAAATTTAAGCTCCATTTCATTTGATTTCTGTACAAACAAAAATTGGTGTAAAGAGTTGAAAGAAAATTACTATTGGTTTAAGATGTAGACAAATCATCTATTGGTTTAAGAACAATTAAAACTGCAATACAATGTGATAATTCAATAATTCAAAAATAAAACTGCAGCGTAGTTACTTCGAGGATAACAATGAGTGCACCTTCCTATCTTGTAATTCCTTCTCAACATCCAGCAGTCTTGTCTTTAAACGATTTGTCTGGTTCAGAGCAACATCAATGCTAAAAGGGGCATCAGGCAAGGAACCAAGATTGTACTTCGTAAATATTCTCTGTATAGTTGAATCACGTTCATGTCTCAAGGTCATATGAGCCTAGAAGAATCATGACAAACCGTAAACTAAAGCCAGTAGAAAATTAGAAATCAACTTTAAAGGCTAAACAATCCTAGTAGCATACATCAGCTTCAGCTTGAAGCTTTCCAATCTCACGTGTAGTGTCATTTATTGCCTGCAAAAGCAAGGAACTTTTCGTTTCTTCATCATTCATCTGCCTTTCTAGCTTATTAATTTTTGTGTCCAGTAGTGCAATCCTGTCCTCAAATTTTGCTTGCCACTCTTTCAATTCCTCATCAGTATCTAATTGCACCAGCAACAGATATTAGCAGTTAATGACAAACAAAGTATCGAGGCTAAGTACACTTGCATGGTGGTATACAAGCAAGAGTTACAAGAGAAAAAGGAGAGAGAGAGAGAGAGAGATCAATGGCTCAAACAAGCATTTCACATGCCAGAGTGTCCTTCGTACTGGTTAATAATGTATAATTGGTGATTTCCCAGATCATTTAAAAAGCAGCAAATGATGTAGTCAAATACATTTAGCTTTGCATAGTAGTTGGCATCAATTATTAGCAGGTCTTTAGCCAACACGTGTCAGTAGAGTTGCATCCTAGAGGACACTTGGTTCACAAGATGTAGGATTCACCCATTGCATAACACAATTAGGCATATGATTCCCTTCAAACTAAAATACATACACAATCAATCACATCAGTATATGAAATTCGATTACAAGACATGCACCCAAGATTGTCGTGTTTGATTCAGCAAAAAAACACTACTAAAAAAAGTGGTGATTATATTTGAATTTTCACATTGTCCTTTTCACAATTGAAGTTAAATAAACTGAACTCTGTAAGAATTTTTTATGTATATTTTTGCATTTCTAAACCAATTATCTACTAATTAGAAGGGGTAAATTTGACGAAGTGAATATTTTTCATCATAAGTACGTACGATTATTATTTCATGAATGTTCTTTTGAGTTAATTACAAGAAGATACCCAGTAGTAAAGGAAATTTACACCCAGACCCCCTAATACTTTCAAAATTGCAGACAGAACTAGACCTAGTCGCTTTGTAATAAATTTAGAGACAACATAGTTTTGCAATATTAGGTTATTCATATCGCCTCTTTATTTTGACTTAAATTAAAATACTTAGGGATTTATCTAGTAAATTAAAGTTTTTAGTAACACTTAAATGTTTCAATTCAATTACAAAATTATTTAAAATGACTTGTGGCTGGAAATGAGAATGGTATGAATGAAAAATTTGGAAAAAAAACATATAATCAAATTTGTCATAAGTTATTGAATTTGCAAGATATCCTAACAATTTGGCCTTCCTAGAAGTGTTCTCAGGCAATTAGCCCTATTACTTATCTTGGTCTTCCTACAAGATTTCCTATTCCTAACAATCTTGGTTCAAAATGTTCAACTAAAGACTCAATAAAACAAAGATTTCCCTAAGTAGAAAGTTTTTCTTTGGCAGATGGTGTGATCCAGTGATACCAACGGTAGATTACTAACGTAATAGCAGAATTTATCAAAAATAAAGAAGGAAATATAATTATCACACTCTTAAAAACAGATATTTCCAGGAATCCTTGAAGATTACGTGAATTTAAACAGGTTCTGGACGTAGGGTGACAATCAACATGCACCATGTCAAACGCGCAATTTCACTAGCAATTAAAAAAAATGCCAGTTTAAAGTGAACCTTCATTCTCCTCGGCAAGAGCAGCATACTGTGTCTGCTGAAGTTTAAATAATGTACTTCTAGCAGTAGTTTTCACTGAAATCTGATCTTGAAGCTTTCGTAATTCCTTCACATTAGTTTCTGAATGTAGTATCTTATTCACTACCCCCTCAATGGTCCTCTCTAACTCCCTTATTTGAGCTTTCAAACATTGGGATTTTTCCTGGTCCTGAGCAATATTCTCACGTAGCTGCAAGCAAAAACAATTCGGATCACTGAAATAGTATCAACTAATATTACAGCGAAGAAGTATATAGAACTTAGAAGCTCCTGCTCATAATGCGTACCATGTAATGATTTAATCATATCTAGTAAAAAAATTGTCAGATTCTCACAGAATAAGTGAGTGTGATGCAGTACAATGATTTTATTTAATCTTCTAAAAAGTCATAACAATGCTCTTGAAGTTGGACATAATCTGCGACAAGGTTTAAAAACAGATCCATATGACCATACCGGACGGTACAGCTGGTTTGTACCAATCCAAGTAGAGACAGGTACACAGACCTTCATTGTGCACAGAAGAAAAAGAGAATAGGGAGGAGGAGGAAGAGGAAGAGGAGGCAGGAGCATCCATACTGAGCACGAGCACAAGTCCGTCGTGAAAACAAAGGAGAAGAGAGAATGAGAAGAAGCATGAGCAGCACTTGGGTCTACAGCTTCATCTGAGATTTAAATTTCCTGAAGCATCATTTATTTTGCTTTTGGCTCATGAATGGATAAGAATCCACCAAGGTTGCAGTCAATCTATGCTCTTTGGTCCATGTTAATCTAGTCAATGTAAAGATATCCATTATGCAAAAACTGTGATAAAAAAAACAGTACTGTACATGGCATATATACTTACAATACAAAATGTCAAATAACATTGAGTTTATACACATTTGTGTATTGTAAATATTACAAAAAGGAATCATTGTTTCCTGTAATTTTTCATGCCATTTGGTGACTGAGAGGACCAAAGGTGTTTGATGGCCTTACTGTGTTTCCTGACGCTGCTGCAGTACTATAATTATATAGTTAGATGTACTTACAAGTGGTTACTTGGGGCTGATGGTCAAAGCAATGCACATGACAATTTTCAATAACGTGCAACATTAGGAAGCATGGGAACACTGATTTGGTACAAGTATACATGCTAAAAAGACCATTAGATCACAGCCTAAAAAGGTGAACTTGCCATCTTAAAAAATTCACAGCAGTTAGGGAAAAGTAAGCAAATACATCAGAGGTCAATTTCAGATCAAACAGAAATCTAAATATTGAGTTATTTAATGAACTTAGAAATGAGATGACTTCAGCGAAAGATTTATAGCTGCTAATTATAATTGCAATATCTGCTCAAACAGAAGCAGATAGAACTAAACGATGTATTCTTTTGCCAGTGCCATCTATGCAAATCCTGCATACTGACTGTAAAATAACAAGTGCAAGGCATCCTGCATAGTTTGTAGGAATAGTATAAGATGCAAAAAGGAGGAAAAAAGTTTAAGTGGAGAACCTTATATGCTGCATCTTTTAAAGTTTGTAGGTTCTCCAGTTTAAGTTTGTAGGTTTTTATCTCCTGCGCTTGATCCTTGTGAAGTTTCTTTATGGCCTCTAAAGCCTTTGTGTAGCTAGGAGCATGCAAAGAAAATAAAAGTTCAATAGATATCCACCAACAAATATCAACATCACATAGAAGATCAAGGAATAAAAGAATAGTACCAGTAGGAATATAAAAGCAAATCATCGTACAAGTACACGAATAGATCCAGAACAAACTATACAGTTATAGATGAAAAAATAGTATATGATGTGTTTTCTATTAAGAACAATCGCATAGTCCGTAATGAAAAAAGTTCAAAATTCTGATACCTAATCATCTGAAAGAGATATTGTATTTAGAACACATAAAAATTTAATATACTGAAATGTCTGATGATAGCAACATTTTCTTCTTTAAGATTATCCTTTAACAATCATATCCTCGACAACTTAGGTGAGTAAATTATTATTCAATCCAAAAGATCATATGACTACTGTGAAAACTGCATGACACCTTTAATGATTTATTCCAGAGCTTGGGCAGAGTTAGGTCACTGGGAATAGAATCATAAATGTGCTAGAGAAATTACTATATGATAATATCACAAAAATGAATAAACGTGACCATTTTTAATCAGAATCTTCGTAGGCAATACAATTCAACAACAAAGTTACAGGACACCATGATCCCTGAATCAGATAAGTCGAAGTACATCATCTAATATACAAAAAAGATACAACCATCTTCGGCAATCTAGATCTTCAAAACATATTTGGATAGAAAAATAGGAAATACCGGGTGGCAGAGAATATATCATCAAACTTCTTCTTAAGCGTAGACGGATCCTGCAGGGGCCAATTGGATTCATCCTGGTGCACAAAAATCACATTCTCCAGAACTGCCTTAGAGACACCCATCAATGCTGGGATCTCCCGATCCATGTCAGCGCACCGGTAGCTAAGGCAAACCTTCTGCGCTCAAAGACGAGGCAACATTAGCATGCACGTCGGTGACACACTTGGACCACGGATATATAAAAGAAGAGGCTGAAGAGGGCGCAACCTCTCCAGTGTGGGGATTGATGGTCTGGAGTACGCTCTCAATGGCCTTGAACTCCATCTTCGAGGCTTTCTGGGTGAGCTGGAAGGAGCGAATGCAGACGACGTCCTTGCCGACCGCAGTCTTGAACCGCAGCTTGATCTGCCCCTTGGTCTCGGTCTCGCCTGCCACCTTTCGATCCCAAAATCCGCGAGAGGAAAAACCGAAGATGAAGCATAACGGAGAGAACACATCAAATCGAAGGAAGGAAGAGAGTGAAAGGCATAAAAGGAAGAACCTTTGGATCATGGATGAAGCTGTGGCCAGAGCGGGAGTTAGGAGGCAGCTCGCCGGTGCAGGAGAGCTTGAGGCACTCGATGATGGTGGTTTTCCCGGCGCCGTTGGGGCCGACGATGAGGGTGAGCGGCTTGAAGAAGGTGACGACGAGCTTGTTCTCCGGGCTGAAGCTCCGGATCCCCTTTATCAGCATCTTGTCCACCGTACTCATCCTTTCCACAATCTCTCTCTCTCTCTCTCTCTCTCTCTCTCTCTCTGGCTTATCGATTACCGGTCTAGTCGCTCCTTGAGTATTTTTTCATCCTTTCGCCCTCTTCTTCATCACTTCGTCTTCCGCATGTCGACGAGGGTTTGTTATTTCCGACCTGCGAGGGAGGGTTTTGGGACGGGATTGTCGGCTTCGTGGTGTTGGATTTTTATAGTGCGAAGCGGGTCAGCGTCTGCCGTTTCTAACGTAACGGGAAAGACAAGACAATGGGGGGATATGGAAAATAGTAATTGTACACTGAATTTTTGATCGATCTGTAAAATGTAAATAGATGTTGTTAGAAATTTTAAAATTATACAATAGTTTTACAGTTCTGCCAATAAAATTTAAAATTATAGGTAACAAATTTATCAATCTCAAAAAACTACAAATTCATCAAGCTAATCAAATAAAGTTACTATTATTAAATTAAATAAATATAATATAAATTTTATTAACAAGTTCAGTATATTTATAAACATTGTTATAGAATCATTCAAGTATTGTTATAGAATCATTCTAAGTATTTAACATCATGTAGTGCAGGTAGAGTTAGAGTTTTAAAAAAAAGACTTAACAGAGTTTAATTTAGGAACCAATTTTTAAAACATAAATACATGTGTTTTACGAGTTAAACGAATACTAATTAAGTTTAAATTTTCACTTAAAATATTTAAAATAAAGGATTGTTTAGCTCTGTTTTTAAACTATTTTTAAGCAAAAAGTAATTAAAAAATGTTTAATAATGAAAAGCAAAAATAGAAGAAAAAAAAACAGTAAAAAAAAGTAGAATTTAAAAAAGCTATAATTTATGATTTTACATTATTCAAAAAAAGTAATTCACATAATTTTGTTTTAAATTTTAAATATTATTATTTTAAATAATTTAAAATTTTAATAAAAAAAAATAAAATATATTATTATTTTAAATAATTTAAAATAATATATTTATTTATTATTATAAATTTTGATAGCAGTTAAAAAGTTATTAACTAAACATTTTATAAATTTTAATCGTACAGTACAATATAACACTGTTTATAACACTGTTTAGTACAGCTATTAACAGCGAGGTCAAATATGCCCTAAAACTCACTTTAGCTGTGTTTTATTAAAGCTATAGTAAACTCATAATGAGATTTTAAATCAACAATAATTTTACCGAATTTAATAAATTTGTTTTTCTTACCAAATTTAAGCTTCTATGAGCGTGTCACCAACTTTAAGCTACATATAATACAAAAAGAACACCATAAAATTTGTTTGGCAATTTAGATAAATGGGTTTGAACAATAAATTACAATATTTATCATTTTCATACTCACAATATGCATATATATTCTTGTAAAGTTTCAATACTTTCACTATGCCGTGCAAGTAGGTTGTATCAAATTGCCATCAAATTTGATTTTATACGACACTCATGCCCACATGAATAAAAAATCGTAAGATTTATGTTTCCACTGGCTACTGAGCTCCAAAAGAGTGGGAAATATAAACTAATCCTACATGTTGCATTTGCCATTTTCCTTTATCACGTTTTGTAGCATTAGCTTCTTCAACTCTTTAGTGTAAGAAACATTCGTGACATAATAAAAAAAAAAAACACTGTAACCACTAACCAAGAAGTTCCTTTAATTAGTATTTTACAGTCGAGCAATTCTCAAAATAAATTTCAATTCTTATGTATCAGTTTATGCTTCCAATCAATGTTTCTTATATTTAAGTATCCTCACAAGTCACACCACAGTCGTTCTAGGCTAGAAGCCTAGAAAAACTTGTATAGATCGGTGAGTTGAGGCGCAATTGCAGGGGAGCAGGATTCTTTCTCACAAAAGGGACATGTAAGGTTAGTTCAGCTAAATTTTTCCCAGTTTCAGAAAGTGACTTTTATAATGTATTGCATGATACAAACTGATCTGGTTTCCGGTGCACAAAATCATTGGACAGAGGCGATGGTTAGCAATGATAGGCTTGATGGCGAAAAACACAATAAATAATGACCTGGTCATATACTATCTGGTTTCTTTGTTCCTCCAAACCAAATGAATTGGTGTTACAGAATGCACCGCGGACGAATCAAATATTGGTCAGTTTCTTATAACTGAAGAACACTTGTGACTATTCAACATTATGATGTTAATCGAAAGAAAAGATAGAAAATTTATCAGCTGACTGATGTAGATTGGGGTTGTATTGCGAAATAACACAGAAAATACACGAAGAAATCCAGTTTAAGCAACTAATAGCGTGTTCCATCCGTCAAATCAGTTTCACCAAAATCTTTCTGCCAGTGATTCAAAAACACGATAAGCAAACCTTTGGAATATTTAGTGAAAATGGATCCAACTTGACTTGATATAGTCCAGCACCAATTATCCTTCCATCTCAAATAGTAAAAGGGTCTACTAAAGCATGTTTGTAAGACAAAATGGTTAGAAATTTCAGAATGGCCTACTCTGAAGCCAGTCCTGGAACCAGCAGCAAGCAAGCTATGAAGCAATCCCACAAAGCAAAGTTTTATTTTTGTTTTTTTTTCACAAGGCGAGTGGTTTGGTATTCCTCTTTCTTATTCTTAAGCAAGCCCCCGAGAGGGCTTAGTTGATCGTGTTGAATGCGAGATTTGATGCAGGACCTTATTATCGACCGCTAAGGTCTTTAAGCAGCTAACTGAAAAAATCTTTCTCATGAATCTACATAACTGATCTTTATCTTATCCTTGACAGTCCTCGGATGACCAAAAACCATAGTCATTCTCGGATAACTGACACCAGGCTATCAGCATGCCTCCTGTTACCCGAAAACAAAAACAAACAAAAGAAAGAAAAAAAAAGGAAATCATGAATCACCATAGCTGCAAAGTGATCCATTAAATGGCAATAGAGAGAACATCATAAACTTGAAACTATGACAAAGCATAATGCACCTCATCCATGGAAAATTCTCCCTCCATCCCTGATAATCAAGGAATAACCTTAAAAAACACATCCCTGCATTTGTTTCAAGAGATCAAATTCCTAACCCAAGAAATTTGATGGTAAGGTGCCAAATAGAATTTAGTAATACAAAAAATTATGAAGGTTTCAGCATACAAATTCCGACCAATTGCAATCATATTAGCTGAATCCTAATTATCTAATCAAGAAGTATATCAGAGACAATTTACCAAGAAGGGCATGCATGACATATATAACATGAACAGTGTTACAGTCATGCAAGAATATTAACTTGATTATAGAGAGGAACAACAGTATCTTCGATTTTGATGTTACCTACCCAAGATGCTCCAAAATCTTCCTGGCACTGAAACCTGCAAAGACGAACATATGCAGATTGAAGCAGAAACAATGACAACACCCTCACGTCAGAATAAATTCATAATAAGAAATTAGATTTTCATCTAGTGCTTCATCTTTCATGTTCTATAGAACAAAACTGGCAGTATCAAGAAGAAATTTCTTCACAGTAAGACCTTCACTTCGAAAACGTAATCATCATCTCCTGCAAGTAAACCTCCTCAATAAGTAAACAAAATTAAGTAATGCATGCTGCTAATAGATGCATCTGATTATGTGAAGGGCCAATAGAAGTTTGTATGCTAAGGATGAGTCTGCCGGAGCATCCAGGACAGAAGAATGTGCATTTGTTCAATCTTCATTTGACGAGTCTGGAACCTTATCAAATGAGATGTGTTCGCTAATAGAAAAGCCATTCATTGCTCCAGTATTTTGCTGGGTACTGTATCTACATTAATACTTTATACTCTGACTTTGAGGGCCTTTTTTGAAACATGATCAGACATTTCCTTGTCAATGACATAAACTTCTTCCACGTTAGTTAAATCTTGAGAAAAATGTCGATTGTCTGTGATCATAATTGTAGAAGATTCCACTCTGCTCATAACATTTGAGCCACTAGAGTCGAAATGATCACGTGGTGCTGATTGAAATGTTTGTACTTGGATATAATCCTCATTTTTGCTTTTCTCCTGAAATTTCCAACTACTTATATCATTATCCAGCTCTTGCGATAGAGAACTCGCATGAGCAACCACCAAATTTGAATGATGATGAAAATATCTTGTATCTGATTTCTCAGGTTTGTGACAGCCCTGTCACGATTAAAATCCTCTTCATCATTATTTGCAGGAATAATTTTGGACTTCCATAGTTCCTTCACCTCCCAAATTTTAGGCACATAAGTTTTGAAAGTCTTTCGGGCATTCCCTTATACGTAACATGATCATCTTTTCTAGCTTCTGAGGGCATAACTCTGTATATGCGTTGTTCTGAATGTACGAATCTGTTCTACCAGGCGATCCATCACTCTTACTGTATGCGGACCCCAGATCAAATTTTTCAGAGCCCTCGGTAGCCAAATCAAGAGTTTCTTGCAGATCACCATTGTCTACATCAGCTGGGTCTTCCATGCCAGATTCCTTCTGTTTGATAGAAATATGATTCTTGATCATCTGGACCATTGCCTCCTTGTTATCAAAATGATCATTTGAGTTCGTATCAAATATTCCATAGTCTACTTCCAATAGAATCCCTCGGGAATTCATCCTCAGCTGGGAGAGACATTGACCTATCAGGTTCTAATTTTGAATAATTGTCACTTTTCTTCTGCATGTCATCTGAAATTTGAGATTCCTGCATGTATTCTTTCACCATTTCCATTTTATCCTGATCTCCACTAGACACAAGGGACCTCTGCCCCGCATGCCGTGAACTTCTGTTAGATCTTAAACTTGAATGTTGTGAAGAGGAATTATCATCCTTGAGAATGTGGAATCAACAGGAGGTTCTCTATTCCTAGTAACCGAGTCATTTTCGTCATGCTCACTGTCAGCTGCTTTTGAACCTTGCTTACTCAAATCTTGATACTCAGAATTTTTATTGATGTCACCATCTTCCAACTTTCTATGTTGTTTTGACGCTGAAAAATGTGCAGACCTCTTATCTCTACTTGACTCCAAAAGCTCTTCCTCAATCCTATGATCATTGTTCAAGGTGTCAGATTTCTCAGAATATGTTTCATTCAATTTGGACCTTTTATGCTTACTTATACTTTTTTCTCTCTTTAAGATCTCATCCTCAGGTGACAAGGACCTTCTTTTCGGACTGAGAACTGAATAAGAAACAGCCTTGTCTTCCCTGGCATCTCTTTTCCATTTTTCATCTTTCGATGATTCATTACTTCTCTCCAACCTTCTACTATCTTGTTTCATCTTTTCCTTTTTTCTAGCATCTTCTTTATCTTCGCTCCACAGATCTAGATATAGAATGCTTACTGCGATGAGAAGAAGGCCGATTGCTATTTACTGGAGATTATCTACTTGATTTGTGATGCCTCGGTGATCTTGAACGAGCTCGAGATGACCTATTTGCCTTGGAACTTGTGCTTTCTCTGTGATGCTTGGGTGATCTAGAGCCTACATGAGATGATTTTCTTAAGTGAGGACTTATACTCCTCTCCCTGTTATGCTTGGGTGACCTAGATTCAGTTCTAAATGACTTTTTAAACTGACTTGAACTCCTACTGCTTTTTCTCCTTGACATAGAGTAATGATCTCGGGATCCGTCCCTTTTTTGTCTTCTGCTATGGAGATGACGATCATCTCTGGAGGATCTTTCTTCATGGCGTGAATGACGTGATTTTATGGGTGATCTTGTTCTCCATTCCCTGGGCCGTCTCACTCCGGGTGACAAAGATCGAGAATGCCTCCTCCTTCGAGACTTGATGGGTGACCCCGATGGGGACTTAGATTGACGGTGAGATCTAGCTGGAGACCTACTTGAGCAAGGATACACAAATGAGACCAAAAAATATAAAGCATAGAGAGTGAAAGGTCAAGAGGATACTCACTGTGTTTAAAACTAAAGCACGCTATAAATTAATTGATTGATTATAAGCAATTCTTATTGAAATAAAGAAACATAATTGCCGGAGAATTTATAATAGTTCATTTGAACTCCATTTAATGTGTATTAATACAAAAAATTGATTGCAAGTAACTCCGGTTAAGAATGTACAGAAAATTAGATAGTATATAATACCTGGACATCCTTGTAACTTCGTTATCATCACTGATTAGACCTTCTGCTTTTAATTTCTGACTTATTTCAGCTGCTCTTGCTGATGCCATCTCTGTAGCAGACTTCATAGTTGCCGCTCGAGCAGCAGCCTGTTGTGTGGCCAGTGCTTGCTGCATCACTAAGGCCTGTTGAAATTGCATCTGTTGCATAACAACAGCTTGCTGCATCACTATCGGCAAGGAAGAATCGGACGAGGAAGATTTCAAAGGGAGGGACTTCGCCATCTCAACATTCAGTGGACGACCACCTACATCCATGTTGTTTAGAGCTAAAGCTGCAGTTGCTTCTTCTGCCTTAGAGTACTCTATATAAGAAAAATGCTTGGAATCTGTGATGCTACAATCAACAACAGTTCCACAATAACCAAAGAGCTGTTTAAGGTGATCCACTGTAAGAAGTGGACTAAGATTACTAACTTGTATTGTTTTCTTCAAAACATCAGCTCTGCAAGCCTCGTCAGGTGAGCCTGTATAACATGTGCAACTCTAAAGTCATTATATTATTCAAACAAATTCAAATTTCAAATGACAAATCTTTTGACTAAAAGCTCAAAGATTTAGAAAGCCTAAACTGCAGAAGCACTGAATTAGAGTCATATGGTACAGTGAACCTTTACAAGCACTCATTTCAAAAATAATCTAGGACCCATTAATTTAGTGAATTATCTTTAAAACTGGTAGGAGGAAGTGGAACTGAAGTAAATTGTTTCAAAAGAATTGTTGCAATTACTACACATAAAAGCGTCAATACTAACTGGTGAAAGACCAAACCACAGAGAAGCTACAAAATGACTTCCAATGTGTTTGTAAGATTGATGCCACTGAAAATTGTAAATAGATAAAACTATACAGAATTGGCTCTCACAAGACACATTATAACTTTTTTTTCACCACAGTGCACAATTTTAAAAACCTACCATGGCTTCACAAAATTTTAAATTTATTAATATATTTGTTTACTCAAGCTTCTCCCTTTATTTCCCAGGGCTGTCAAATAACCCCTTAATTTAGACATTCAAATGCCAATGTGACCTATATTTTTCTAATAAACTTTTACTCAACATGCCTTGCAGTCATGTGGTCCACGTTGAAAATGTGCTTGAGCTCATAGAGTATTTATTTAAGGTTCAAAATGTATATTTCAAAATGGGCCAGTTTGCAACATCACAGTAGTGAAAGAGAATAGAGTTTTGCCATACATTTATATACTCAGTTTGAATGTCAATCGATTGATCTTAAATCATTGGTTACGATAATAGCTAGAAGTTTGTAAATTGACATAGTAGCACAAAAACAATGTCAGGTCACTTTCTTATCTATCCATTCCATTTATTGTTTGCGATCTCAGATTACCTAGCAGTTTAGATATTATAACTTTTTTTATTTTTCTGTTTTCAGGGACCGATTTGTGAATTTGAGGAACTGGCTGGCAAATATAGAAAGTAGTGGACTAAAGTCCAAATATTGCATTTTGGATGTTTCTACCAGCTTTTGCTTCCTAAGTGATTTTATAGTGCCCGACCCTGCCAAAAGTGCAACCAACCACCAACTGAAACAGTACCAAGTGCCAACAGTCTTCCTTGATCAAGTGTCAATCTAAGTTCTCTTCGAGTAGTTCTTCTTACTTACAAGGTCATCTTCTTTCATCCTTTCATTTCCTCTCTTTCGAAATCTGGACATGTTCTGTCTTTCCTGTTCATTGAAGTGAGTTGATTCCAAGACGCACGTTAGTAGGCTATAGCAGTTTTCTTTTGTTTTGTCTGTCCTCATTCTCAGCAAAGGGTTTAATTGAATAAGGTTTATGTTGATTTCAGCTCTTGTTTTGGAACCCTGCTTCATTGATTTCATTTGCATCAACATGTGTCCTATCTTCTGGATATCCATAGGGTTATCTTGGTGAGAAACACTAACTGCCTTCTTCTAGTTTATATGGCCACATGTCTTCCCTCAATTTGGGTGAAATAGGGTTGTGCCCTTTTGTATTTGTTTCTTCCCTTCTGGTACAGTGGTAAATTCAGTGCCACGCCATCTCACTTGGACCTCTTCACAGTGAGGTGTGTTTCCATTAAGACTAATCTTCTTCGATGTTTAAAGAAGGGAATAAGGACAATTTTAGTTAAACTTAAAATTTATAACCTTGCAGTCATAAAAGTCCGCTCCCGATAGAAGCTCCAGCCAAAGCTCCCGCTCCACAGCAGAAGCTCTGCCGAGGCAGCTTCTGGCACGAGCTGCAAAAACCATTCATACCGGTTTTTCCAACTCCAGAGAACATGTTTTTGTGACAAATGAAACATGATAACCTCATTGTGAGAGGTGATCATTGAGCTAGGTATCTTCTCCTATTCCTTTCCAATCATAGTATTATACTATTATAGATTGCTAGTAGTTCACATAGTTGTCTGTGGCTAGTTAGAGTAAAGTAAAATACCATGATGTCCTTACTACTCTTATTGTTTGATATTGTGTCTTATTCCTTTGATTCCTTTCATAAATCATTCTTGAGACATATGGATAAAGTTTACGATTTATGTAACATGATTAGTGATGCATTAGATCTGATTACTGATGATACTGGAAATGTAGCATACTTATGCATAGTGTGCGTAGTATGTATGTATATATGTATGTGTATATATATAGAAAGAGAGATTACTTTATGAAAATAAAACTGGTATGTGTTGTGTGATGTGAAATGTTGTGACACTTTTATCATAGGGCTAGTCAATTTTGGGCCAGGAGACCATGGTTGGGAATATACAGACATCAAACTATAACAATGCTAGCTTAGGTCTTACTATCGTATTGTCTTCAGACAACGTGACCGGATGCAACGACGACATTGATTTGACTGTAGTTGTTCCCCATATGAGCTAGCATTGAAGATACTCATAGCTTGATAATTTCAAAATGTATGTGGATAAATTTTCATATGCTATTGGATTTTAATAATTATGACATATGGCATGTGGCAATGATAGAAAGATTATTGTTATTTATCTTGTCTTTCGACACATGCATCATCTTATTGGATATTCCTACTTAGCATTTGTGCTAATGTACTTTATTTTGCCATAAGTACCGGCACAACACCAACTAGAAATTTAAATATAGTAAATAGAGACTACCTGCGCAAGATATTTGGCATTGCATGTTGGCTTGGGGATTGTGTAACCTATAATACCCCAATTTAAGGGTTGTTGAGGACAGTAAAGTTGTCATTGGGTTGGCTTTACATGCTCTCAACATGATTTTGAAACATGTGTTAAGTCTTGGGTTCGACAAAGACCTCAAGTAATATCCCGATTCAATCACACATGTAAGTGAAAGAAAATATGATATAGCATATAAAGCTTAATGAGCTACCTACCATCAATTTGCGCTTAAGCATTTTCAATTCAGCCACGTTGTTATTCAGCTTACCAAGTTAACCAGTTAATTTACTTATTACGCAGATTGTAACATAACTAGTTAGTTTCATAAACTTATTTGATTTCTGTGGGTTATAGATCATTTGGTTTAATGTATGATCGGTTGATTTTGGTTTCAATTGTACATATTAGTATGATTATTAGTTGTCTATAGTTTAAGTCTGTCATTTAGGTTTACGTTTTAACCATATTACATTTGTTAGTTTTTGGTATGTTTGGTTTGGGATTATTTAGCAAGTAAATTGTTGGTTTCTATTCAATATCACCTGGTTGTTTCATTCCAGTTTTTTACCATTCGATTTGTTTAACCACCAAAATACATTTCAACTTAAAAAACAATAGCAATTAAAACAAAGTCATATATTTATTTTTCTCTCCTTTACTAAGTCTTTATAGTCCAATAAAGAAATAGAAGATCGGGTGTCTATACAACCTACCAAACTCACTGGCAGTCAATGTTTACAACCTACCAAACAAGATCGGGTGTCTATAAACAAAGTCATATATTTATGACTGCATGTATCTGAAATAATGTTTACAAGCTTCCTTTTAACCTACTTAATTCACAGGCAGTCAATTTCCTAGAGGCTTCTGTGGCTGCGTGTATGCGCAATATCTGTATCATAACTACGTATTTAAGATTTATGATGAGAATAAATAAAAGGAAACATGTAAATAACTTCCCCCGTAAGGATGTGATAGATTTGTTGATCTCTCGAAGAAAACCCTCTACCTTTTGGTTAGTAACCAAAGAAAACAACATCTTCAATCTAGAGCGACAATCAAGGTCAGCATGCATAAAAATTAAACCTGGTGAATCCCTAGCAGATTGGGCCTGCATCTGAGCTGCATGAGCTTGAAGAGCTCGAGCAGCAACAATCGCTTGAGCAGCAGCCATAGCAGCCGCCGAAGGGGCCATAGGTGCCTGACTCAGGGTTCCCATTGTTGAGGTCGCCGCCAGTGCAGTCATCAGCAGATTATGTGGCGGGTGGTTCAGCTTGCAATCAGTATTTGAACACCGTCCATTCAAATAATCCCGGCAGATCTCCCCCAGCGATGCCCCAATCCCCTGCAACACCACTCCCCCAGCGGATCCTGTTGCAACACCAGAAGTCATGCCTAGCAGACCTGGGAACGCCCCCGACACCGATCCAGCATAATTTGGCATATTGGGCATAGTCTGATTAACCATATTGGGGTAAGGGGACACAACCGGCAAGCTCGACGCACCTACTGCGCTGCCAGCGCTGAAGAACACCGGGAACGGACTTCCCATAATTGGCTTCCCGTTGCAGTCAACATGGACCATGTAGTTCCCGCGCTTGGGCACCGCATACGTCACGGTGTACGTCCCGTCCCCCAAATCCTTAACCAAACCCTCTTGATCAGGGCCCCCAACTCCAACACCAGGCGAAATCTTCACCTTCAGTTGTGCCCCTCCAGTGGGGATCTTTCGGCTGTCTGAATCCTTGGTCACGACAGTGAAGGTGCAAGGCGCCCCGGCGGTGCCTCCGGCGATCCCAGGGCCGGCAGCGATGCACTTGAAGGGGTCCACAGGGCCCACAGGTTTCGATGCGATATTCTCCGTCTCATCTCCGTCGCTGTCGGACGATTCCTCGTCAATGGCCTTACCCTTCTCTAGGGATTTAAAGGTGGCCTCGAAAGCAGCTTTAGCGGCCGCTGTTTTCTCGGCCTCGCTCTTGATCTTGGCCTCCTCCGCTTGCTTCACCCATATAGGCTTCACGGCCGTCGCGCTCCGATCCGCCATGGATCAGATTCTACTCCCCAAACCCTAGAGCGAAATCCGACTTTGGGTGAAAGCCGAGGGTGGAATGAGAAATCAATTGACGATGGTCGATGGGCACGTACGTGTGGAAGGGAGAAAATCAAATAAGTTTCCTATCCTCGCTGTATAATGTTGTTCTTTTGATATTGTTATCGTAAAAAAAATATATTTACTAATGTGCAATTATTTTATTGGCATAAAAATGAAAACGTGGACAATGACCTGTGAGAGTTTATCACATGTATATTTTTTATAATTAAATAAAAAATATATTTTAAAATATGAATATTGTAATTTTTTATTAATTAAGTATTCCATTGTTTGTAAAGATTTAGAATTAATATTATTTAAAAAAATAAATCGAGCCATTATTTATTGTTGTGCAGTGGCGTTAAACCAAATAAACCTGTTATTTGTCTTTGTGCCATTATGCTGCATAGAAATTGACCGGCTTGTTCTTGGTTCTCTATTTGACTCAACTCATTAGGGCCGACTGCTTCAATTCGGGCTGTGCGTATTTGCTTGAGGATGAGATCCAAGTTGTCGCTTCGTTTGTTAATTAGGTGGTTGTGCACGCCCTCGTATGGTTCACAATGTAATGCACTACTCAACTAAGTGCATAGTCATTTCTTAAACAATGCTCCAAGTAATGCCTCAAAAATTCTTACCCATACTTCCCCATGACGACAAGGGAGGTGGTGACAGCAGCGAGAGGCGGCAGTGGTAGCGGCAGCGGCAGCAAAGAGCTCAACAAGAGGTAAAGTAGCGGAAGGCGGAGCAATAAGCGAGCTAAGTGGAACACAAGGTGATCGTGGAAGGTAATGATGGGCGGACAAGTGTTGCAAGGCACAGCGAGCGAGCGTAGATGGCTACGGGATTTGATGGACATATCATTGTTTGGACTGGCAAGTGCAACAAATTTTGTTCCCTTTGAGTTTTCTGTCTAATTTAGGGATAGTAGTTTTTATTTGATGACTTATCCACTCAGTCGGTGCTAATTAGCGAGAACTTAAGTTAGGTTCTATGACTGTCTTTAGGTTTTTTCTAAAAGAAAATATTTATAAATTAAGTATAATTAATAGACATAATAGTCAAAGGAAGAATAGAAAATATTTTTAAAAAAAATATTCAAATGGTATAAGATATATTTTAACTTTTAGGCTTTGTTTATTTGGGGGAAAGTTAGAAGGAAATAAAAGAAAGTAAGAAGGAAAGGAGTATATGCTTGTTTATTTGGGCGGATTGATAGTTTAGAATGAAAAATAAGAGGGAAAGTTTGTCATTAATCCCTCTATTTGCTTTCTGCTTAAATCGGACGGAAAGCTGAAACTATGACTTAACTTTACTAATTTCACACCTAACTTTTCACTGCTCCGTTATTTATTCTCGCTCAATACGAGTTTTTTTTTACTACTCGTTTTTGCCGTCGCTACTTGAGCTCGCTGTCATTGCTCGTTCATATAGCTGCTGCTTGTCCTTGCCATCGTCGCTCGTATTTAATATTTAATATTTAATAATTTTATGATATTATATATATATATATATATAATATGAATAAAAAAAATAAAAATTGAGATGTATATATCAATCTTTCAAACTTTCTTTCTATCCAAGTAAACACAAGGAAAGAAAATCTATAACACATTCTATCTATCTATTTTTCCTTTCTTTTATTCTTTCCTTTCCTTTGTACTTTTCATCCGTCCAAGTAAACACGACCTTAACAATTTGGGATGGAGAAAAAAAAATACTATATGTAATGTACTTCACATATCATAAATATACTTATACAAGATGGTTGATTAAGTATGATACAAAATTAAAATTAAAAACAGTTCATAATTACTACATAAAGGTATATTTATTAAATATAATAAATAAAAATACATGATAAAAAATATCAATTTAATAAATTCCAAATTTATCTAAAAAAGTAAATTTTTTAATAGAAAAAATTATTTTCACTACCACATCTAAAAAAGTGTACGGAAACATGTCTATCACTCCTTAGCCATAGTGCATCAATTAAGAACACATATTAAAGTAATTGATTTAGCGCGAATCACAAAGTATTAGTAGGTAAATTTTCATAAAATTTGACTTTGTAGAATTTGACTAAAATTTTATAGACTTAAGAATCTAAGTAGGGTTCTTGAATCAATTAATAATGCGTTTCAAAGTAATTGATTGAGCGAGAATCACAAATACTAGCAGAGAAAAATTTATAGAATTTGAGTAAAATTTTATATATTTTGACAAATTTTATAGAATGTTAACTAAATTTTATAAAATATATTTTATAGAATGTTAAATCAATTTTATAGAACATTTGGCAAATTTCATAGAATATTGGCTAACATATGACCAATATTTTATGAAATTTGATTAGCATTTTAGGTAATTTAGTAAAAATCTATAAAATTTATAAAATATTGCTCAAACTTCTATGAATTTTAATAGGAATATATAAAATTTAATCAAATTATAAATTTTTTTTAATAGAATTCAATAAAATTAACTCTTGTTTAA
The DNA here is from genome assembly GCA_027563935.2 of Costus lasius. Lineage (NCBI taxonomy): Eukaryota > Viridiplantae > Streptophyta > Magnoliopsida > Zingiberales > Costaceae > Costus > Costus lasius. The sequence goes on from CM050453.2 coordinate 106,336,409, forward strand.
GATGAGTGTGGCTTTTATTTCGGCACTTCCCTCGTGAGCAGGGGCGATGCGTGTACAACTGTACATGTGATTTATGTACTGCGTAGCTTTTACTCACGCACTTTTCTCGTGAGCCGGGAATTTCGCCGTATCAGAAGTAGCATGCCAAATCATTTTAGGGTTTTGTAACCAACCGCCATCATCCGAATAGGGTTTCGATCGACTTCCCCAGCCCCTTTCCACAAATCACGATGGCGTCGCTGAAGAGAAGAGCCGTAGAGGGCGATCCGGAGGTCGCTCCGCCCTCCAAATTGCCTTAGGAGGTGTCGGTCGTCCGCCGCAACGAGCCGGCATCTTGTCTGCATGAAGTATCGTATCCCACTAGTACGCAGCCTAGCCACGACGCCGGCCCGCTTCCGAGAAGCTGCGTTCGCCGGCTACGGAGTTCCCTTTATAGCAGCGGTGAGTCCGTCGTAGTATAATTATTAGCTATTGATTTCAGCTAGAGAGCTTATTATTTATATGGAAATATTCAGAGACAAAATATCTCCTTTATCGTCTGGGACTGTTTTTTTAAATTATAAATCAAGCGTAATAACTCTCTCAACAATGCACTCAAAGATATAGTAACAGCTGTTTCCTCTTCTATTTGCTGACTATTCTATTCTCCCTAATTTAACGGCCACAATATCGTTTCTTCCATTCTTATTCGAATTTCCTTTTGCCACTATAACATGGTATAGTCTGCAGATGTCGTCCTCAAATTGCACATCTTTTTATGGCAATTATAGCGTATCATTTATTGAATTTGCTGTTCATTTTTCTCGCTCAAGTTTTGGCATTTGACTATGGTGGAATTGCTCATTGTTGAGTTTATCTAGGTTTCAACACACATATCAGCAGTAAAGACTATTGTTGCATTGTATACAATTGCAATGTCTTTGGGGGATCAGCAGCCAGAAGTACAGGAAATTTAAATAAGAATTTTCTGGTGGTGGTCTTATGCCTGGTATGTAACTATAGAACCCAATACCTCGTTATTGGTATTTTTTCTAAGCATTAAATCTTTTAATTCATCCTATTCTATATATTTCATTGCTGATATTATAATTTATTTTCTAGGTCATGACTATTGAAGTTTGGTGCATTATGTTATATAAATTAAAAGTCATGTAGGAGGTGACTTGGATCATTTTTGATAAAGTATATTATCTGCATGGTAGAGAGCGTAGTGTAGTAGGGGAAAAATATTATAATGGCTCTAAAAACTCAAAAATTATTTTCCTTTTAGCCATTATTTCTGATACTAAGGAATTTACTGCTTAGGTTGTAGAGGTACTTTATCTTTACCATATTCTTATTTCTCTTTTAATATCACTTTTGAAGATCTGAGAATTTTGATAGATGGGTTGAATATGATAAACTCATACAATTTTATAGTGTTATCAAGTTTCTTTTATTAATAGCTAGAGTTACAAATATTTTATTGGAAAATTAATTATATTACATGTGCGAATAATATTATTGTTGGAAATTAAAACATATTAGGCACTATATCATATCTCTTTTTATATTTTATATAATTAGTTTATGTTGGATAAGTTTCTATTCATTTTAGGTTTATCAATAACACTGTCATATTGGTTATACAAATTATCGACCTACTCCATTTTAATATTTACTGTTTATATTTGAAATGATATTATTTATATGACCACTATAAGAAGAACTACAATAATCATTTTCTTTGATGCTCCCTACATTTTTATGGAAATGAACATTACTATGTTTTTTTGGTTTTTCATTTTTATAATATAAACCAATCTTATTAATTGAATCTCCCCTTTGTTCTTGATGGTTAAGTCACGTATGTCATTCTCTATAATGACATGAAACTCTTTATCACCACATAAATCCAAACATAAAATTTTAAAAAAAGTTATGAAAAATGTGTGAAATCTGTTATCTTCATCATTAGCAATCACTCTTTATCACGTTTGTTGTCAGAGCTTATCAATCTCTATTGCACCAAATGCTGACGTGGAAGACTATGATTTTGCCTTCACTTTGTTGCCTATTGATTAATTGATTACATGCCATTACCTTGACATCCTACCCATCCTATGACATCCTCTATTGGAGAAATGGTAATGGGTCAAGCATCACATTTTTACCTAACTTGATCACACTTATTCATACTCAAACCCAAGTTGAATGTATAACCCAATCCCAACTCAGGCATTTAAACAGAAACTCAATTCTATAAAAAATAATTTTTATTATTTTATTTTAAATTCTTTTATAAAATATAATTTTATAAATTAAAAATAATTTCATATACTTGCATTTTTATTATGATTCCAGAACAAACTGTACAATTATAGATGGGAAAAAAAATGTGTATGTGATCTATTTTCTATTACGGCCCGTTTCGGAGGAGGGAAAGAAATCAGGAAAGAAAAGAAATAAAGAGAGAAAGGAAATAAGGAGGGAAAGCAATAAATGCATTCCTTTATAGGCCCTATGTTTCCGTGGGAGGAAAGGAAAGAAGGAAAGACTAAAATTTTTAAACTAATTATATTATACATAATACATAAAGAATTAGTAATACTATAAATAACATAGTTTATTAATTACAAAAATACTATAAAATTCTTATTAAATTCTATAAGTTTCTATTAAATATATGATTAAAAATTATAAAATTTTTTGACAGTATTTCCTTTATATTATAACACAATGCATGTATACATAATATAATAAATTCAACAAAATATAAATACACTACCACCAAAGTATAAATATCATTAAATCAACACAAAAGTACCATAATATAAATAGCATCAAGTTCAACAACAAATAGAACATATCTATGTCTATACCATCTACACAATACCATTAACACAATACCATCAATGATTCATCAAAATACAGTTAGGATAAAGTCCAACACAAGTCCAACACAAGTATCCACCAACAGACTATGCATTCATCAGGCGATTCAGAATTTGACCCCGTAGCCTTTCTGGAGCTGAGAAGAAGAGTTATGTTTTTTCCTTGCTCGTACCCAATAAGATATATGCATTTATCAAAGTCTCTTCAGGAAGATTAAGCTTATCTAGCTCCTCAAAGATTTTAGCCTTTGTGTACTCCTTTTCTACATATGCAGGATTGACAGTATTTACCAAGACATTAGTATTTTTTCTATGGAGCTCATCAACATTTATAACTTTCAATACGAAATCATCATGTTTCCTTTTACTAGTTCTCGACGACGTTGCAGTGGTGTTATTGCCTTGGCTTTGTGGGATGGAGGATGGACTTGCTACATCTTCAATATTATCACCTTACTGCACATCAAATGCAATATCATCATTGCCTTCTACACGAACTGGCGTGCTCAAGTTCATGTCGATTTCTTTGGGAGTTCTAACCATGTTTCCAGTTGCGCGATCCTTTGAAAACAACTCCACTAGTTTATCGTAATTGTTAACAGAAGTGTTTTTTCATTTTTTTTATTTAAGGATTGGTCTTTAAAACGTTAACCATAATTAGTACATATATAACAATTACCATATAACATACTATTATAAAGCAAGACATACCATAATAAGTTCGTCTCACACATTGTTATCAACTTCAAACATTTTTGACGATGAACTCCATGCAATACCACTCTTGTTTTTGAACAACTCGTGACATTAATTGAAATGGACTTTCAATGTCTTAATTCTATTCTTTAGATGTTTAATGGTAAACCAAATCTCTCAGCACATATAATTAGCATGTTCTTATATGCGGTTGAGGTAAAAGTTACCATCAATCCTAAATCCTTTAATTTGTTAGTCTAGCATTGAATCAATGAAGACATTATCCATGTCTTCAGTCCATTTAATGTGATCTCTTTTTGATCCTTCAATAATTTTTTTACTCATCTTATAGGGAAATAAAAAGATGTGTTAGCACAATGAAATATAACAAGTCTAAGAAAAGTTCAATACAATACAGCAAGTCTAGGATAGAAAAAATTCAATACAATACAACAGGTCTAGGATAAGAAAAGTTCCTTCATGAAAATTGTTAAACTTTTCCTATCCTAGACTTGTTGTATTATATTGAACTTTTCCTATCCAAGACTTGTTGTATTGTATTGAACTTTTCTTAGACTTGTTATATTTCATTGTGTTAACACATCTTTTTATTTCCCAACAAGATGAGTAAAAAAATTGTTGAAGGATAAAAAAGAGATCACATTAAATGGGCTGAAGACATGGATAATGTCTTCATTGATTCAATGCTAGACTAACAAATTAAAGGATTTAGGATTGATGGTACCTTTTACCTCAACAGCATATAAGAACATGCTAGTTATATGTGCTGAGAGATTTGGTTTACCATTAACGAAAGAATATCTAAAGAATAGAATTAAGACATTGAAAGTACATTTCAATTAATGTCACGAGTTGTTCAAAAACAAGAGTGGTATTGCATGGAGTTCATCGTCAAAAATGTTTGAAGCTGATAACAATGTGTGAGACGAACTTATTATGGTATGTCTTGCTTTATAATAGTATGTTGTATGGTAATTGTTACATATGTACTAATTATGGTTAACGTTTTACATGTCAATCCTTCAATGAAAAAATGGAAAAACACTTCTGTTAACAATTACGATAAACTAGTGGAGTTGTTTTCAAAGGATTGCGCAACTGGAAATATGGTTGGAACTCCCAAAGAAATCGACATGAATCATTGGATGCTCCAAAAAGGCTACGGAGTCAAATTCTAAGTCGCCTGATAAATGCATAGTCTGTTGGTGGATGCTTGTGTTGGACTTTATCCTTATTGTATTTTGATGAATCATTGATGGTATTGTGTTAATGGTATTGTATAGATGGTATAGACATGTATATGTTCTATTTGTTGTTGAACTTGATGCTATTTATATTATGGTACTTTTGTGTTGAATTGATGGTATTTATACTTTGGTGGTAGTGTATTTATATTTTGTTGAATTTATTATATTGTGTATACTGGTATTGTATTATAATATAGAGAAAATGCTGTCAAAATTTTTTTGTAATTTTTAATCATATATTTAATAAAAATTTATATAATTTAATAAGAATTTTATATTTTTTTGTAATTAATAAATTATATTATTTATAATATTACTAATTATTTATGTATTATGTATTGTATAATTAATTAAAAAATTTTAGTCTTTCATTCTTTCCTTTCCTCCCACTGAAACACAGGGCCTATAAGGGAAAGCATTTATTTTTTCCCTCCTTATTTTCTTTTTCTTCTTAATTCTTTTCTTTCCTAATTTCTTTCCCTCCTCCGAAACGGGCAGTAAGAAATCATGTTGGGTACTTGTAGATCATTGTAAATTATCCAGGACAGTATAGTCTCTTTTATTGTTGGATTTATATTCATTCTTCCAACCATTAAAGCCCCCTGGCCTAATTAGATCCCTATTTTTTCTCTATAAAGTAAATGCCTTTGCTTTCGCTAGGCCATATTTGCACCAGCCATATACCTTCCTAATAATTCATAATTCTATATGCAAATGTGAGGGGATTTAAACCAAATTCTCTTAACTGTACACAGATCTGGAAAACAACACACAATGAGCCACTTTTTAACAGTCATTTTAGCTTACCAAACGTTTACCAGACTAGTTGGTACAACAAGGACAAGAATGTTATATGCTTTCAATGCACATAAAAAAAATTCTGTCATCTTCTTTGTAAAGTTTGGAAAAGTCGCCTTAAGGTCAACATTAATTTAATTTTTTTCTATCTGATTATGTCATATAGCCTGGGAATCTAGACATGGAATGTATAATAAAGCTATGGTCCTGATTATCAATCCGCATTCCTACTAAAATGAGTAGGCTTTGAAGCAACTATTCTTGCATAATCGTTCATATGTTTGCTTTGATTGTGCATTAATACTTAAGGCTCTAAGCTATGCTCATCATGAGTGACATACTTTGCATATGAACTTCTATATTTCCCCTCTAAATTCACAGTTTGCAGTCTCATCTGATTACAAGGATAAGACATGGAATGTATACTAAAGCTATGGTCCTGATTATCAATCCGCATTCTTACTAAAATGAGTAGGCTTTGAAGCAACTATTCTTGCATAGTCGTTCTGATGTTTGCTTTGATTGTGCATTAATACTTAAGGCTCTAAGCTATGCTCATCATGAGTGACATGCTTTGCATATGAACTTCTATATTTCCCCTCTAAATTCACGGTTTGCAGTCTCATCTGATTATTTTGTTTACGAAATTTGACTGTGTTTCACTCTTGAAATGTGCTTTTGTTTTACATTCATGCTCTCTTCCATGTTTTGGTCTTGCTGCTCTGAAGTAATAATTTAAAATCCACTGTTCAAATTTGTTTCATCCAGCCTCACTATTACCAGGATAATAATTTAGCACGCAACGGATGTTCTTGAACATGTGATTGTATAATTTTCTTTTCCAACCTTGCAAATTTAATCTATAGCTGTTTTATCTTGATGTCCAACAGATGAGGAACAAACACATGCACCAGTAATAAGAAGTAAAAACTCACATATTGACAATAAGATGTTTGTGGAATTTGTATCATCAACGTTTTTCAAGTTTTTAGTTATCTCCAAATTCAGTCTGCGACCTTGTTTTAGAGAACTTAGATTAACAATAAGATGTTTTAAATCTTAAAATATGTTTAAAAGATTTAATTATTGTTGATACAATCTATTAACTAAAAAATGCTTTTGTCTTATGTGATCTAAATTATTCTTCCAACTTCCAGCATTAACTATCATCACTAGGGAAGACTACAATGCTTTTGTCTTATGTGATGCCTTCTTAGATCCTAAAAAATGCTTTTGTCTTATGTGATCTAAACTGAAATGCAAAAATGCTTTCACATTACATAGATATCTTGATCAGCTTTTGTTTGAAGTTTTTAGGATGACTCCAAGTAGGAAACTATTCTTCTGTTGCGAATAGCAATTTGCAAAAATATTATATTGGTTCATTCCCCGAATTCTCACATTCACTGTGAAAAACTGACTTCCTTTTATGCTTCCAAAGACAACTCAAAATTGGTTGAATTGTAGAAAGCCCAAGTCAGAAACTTTAGCTAGCTCTTTAGTGTTCTAATAGCCTGTTTAATTGCTTTTTAATTGTTCAGGTCCCTGTATCGAACCTTCGATTCAAGTAAATTTATAGTTATTGTGGAAAATATTTATCTTTATTTTTAATCACTAGTTGATGGAAGTCATGATGCTGATTTTTATATGCTCAATCAGTGAAAAACTTCCTAATTTATTTTATTCATATCAATATTGAGCTGTTAGTATTTGGCACCTAGCTCATATGTGCTGTGTGCAGGCAATTTTGAAATGGCTACTTTCAGAATACAATTAGTTAATTTTCTGCTACTAGAATCAGAATGCTTGGCACCTAACTACTGGTTTTCTACTAATATCTTAACGATACGTTGTTGATTGATCATTTATGAATAAGTTATCAAGTCACCACTACTCTTGATGACTAATGCAACTAACGTAAGGTGGGTATGAAATCTCCATGGATCACACCCTTCTTTCTACCGGTCGATGATGATCACACCCAGTCTCAAGTTAACTGGATGAGTAACTAGTTTGGAGTTTTTGTACAACTGAGATTAAAATTTGATGATAAGGAATATTGTTTACCCCATCCTTAGTTCTGTGTTATTGTAGGCTGCATCTGGAATTTGATTATAAAGAATCCCATGAATTTTTCAGTTCCTGTAACATAAATTGTCTCGGCCATGATATGTAAATAGATATGTCTACTACTTATTTGTTTAACCGTAGATCTGGACAATTTGATTGGGTAAGCATTATGTTGAGATTAAAAGTTGCAAATGATGCTGAATTACATTTGGGTAAGTTGACATATACATTCTTCTGTACCGCTCTATGTTCCTGTTCCTTTATGTAAATATGGTTAAATTTTTGCTTGTTGCTCATTTGCCAGACTATGCATAACTACCACCACCCTCTTCGTCAATGAGGCAACAACTGATTATATGTCGAAGAGCTTCTTCGTCTTTGGAATATTCAGAGCTATAAGTCCGGTTGAGTCCTCCTGATCCAACTTGAATGTGAAAGATGCAGTTGAGTCCTCCTTATCCAACTTGAATGTGAGGACAAATTTACATAGAAACCTGATGGGAATGAGAGTATCATTGGTATTATACCTGTCCGATAACTCAAGCAACTATTTTAGCAATCTGGCATCTTTGGAACTGCAGAAGTACTGTCAAAATTGTTATGGATTGTGTTCCTTTGTAAAAATTAGTAATATTTAATTTATAAAATTAAAAAATAAATTTTATTTAATTATAAGATATGCATATGACAACTATATGTATTTATATAATTTTAACTTTAATATGTATTACTAATTAATATTATATATATTAAAAATTAATTAATTAATATATTAGTTAATAATTTACATTGTGTTATTATTATGTCATTGATATTATTTATTTATTTTTATTTTATTAGTAACATTAATTTTTTTAAACATAACTTAATTATAAGTTTTACAAATCAAAATAAAATTGACTAATATTTGTATAATAATACAGTACAGTAGATCTATCCAAACATTTATACTAATAGGTACTAAAATGATAACAAAATTGTGGCTGCGTCGAATTAAACTAGACCATAATCTATTATACAAGTTTTAGTGAATATCTTTTATGAAAAAAAAGTTAGAAATTAGGAAAGAGAATAATACACTAAACAGAGGTTTTTTTTGCATATGTAATATACTTCGTACATTATAAATATACCTTCTAAGATAATTAAGTATGATAAAAAATAAAATAAATAACAGTTTATAATTACCACATAAAGGTATAGTTATTAAATAAGAAATAAAAATACATGAAAAAGATTTCAAATTAATAAATTATATATTTATCTCCGAAATCTAATTTTTTTAATAGAAAACGTGTTTTTCACCGATACATTAAAATAGAAAACGAGGAGTTGGCGTGCAGAGTCGCATGGATATCAAACGTTTAAGAGTTCAGTAACCTCTCAAGGTTCAGGGTTTCAATCGACTCGGCAACCCCTTTCGCAATCCCTTTCGACGATGGCGTCGTCACTGAAGAGAAGAGCCGACATCAATCCGGAGCTCGCTCCGCCGTCTAAATTGCCTAAGGAGGTGGCGGCCGTCCGCCTCGACGAGCCGGCGTCTTGTCTTCATGACGTCTCCTATCCCGCCGGGTACGTAACCCAGCGACGGCCCCGTCCCGCTTCCGAGAAGCTGCATTCTCCGGCTAGGGAGTTTCCTTTCGAGCTCGACCCTTTCCAGCGGGAAGCTATCAAGTGCCTTGATATCGGTGAATCCGTAATGGTATATAATTACTTGCCCTAAGCTTATTTATTTGTATGGAAATATTCATACAAAGTATCTGTTGGATCCTGCAATTAACGAAAACAAATAAAAGAATTAGGGTTAGAAGAACCTGGAGGCTATACGAATGGATCCGTTTTAGGCAAATTTCCATCCTAATTAGGGACTTTTGGGTTTTTATAATAAAAACCTTCAACAGTATCTACTTATTGGTGTGAGACCCTTTTTTTTTATTGTAAATCAAATTATATATATTTTGGATTAAATATTTTTTTATAGTTCCGGTAACAACTCTCTAAACAATGCACCCAAAGTTACGATAACAATTGCTTCCCCTTCTATTTGCTTACTATTCTGCCTTGTTTAATGTACACAATTTTATTTCTTCCGTTCTTATTAAATTTTCTTTTGCTATTATATCATGACATAGTCTGCAGACGTTGGCCTCAAATTGCACTTTCGATGAATTTTTCTATGGCAATTGTAGTTCATGTCGTCCTCAAATTCGTTGTGGTAGAATTGCTTATTGTTTAGTTTATCTAGGTCAATTGCTATGTCTTTGCGGGATCATCAACGAGTCATATATACCTCACCTATAAAGGCACTCAACAACCAGAAATACAGGGAATTTAAAGAAGAATTTTCTGAGGTTGGTCTTATGACTGGGGATGTAACTATAGAACCCAATGCCTCTTGCTTGGTATTTTTATAAACTCATTAAATCTTTCAATTCTTCCTTTTCTACATGTTTAATTGCTGATATTCTAATTAATTTTCTAGGTCATGACTACTGAAATTTGGTGCAGTATGTTGTATAAAAGGTCAGAAGTCATGCGAGAGGTAGCTTGGATTATTTTTGATGAAGTGCATTACATGCGTGATAGGGAGCGTGGTGTAGTATGGGAAGAAAGCATTGTAATGGCTCCTAAAAACTCACAGTTTGTTTTCCTTTCAGCCACAGTTCCTAATGCTAAGGAGTTTGCTGATTGGGTTGCAAAGGTTCTTTCTCCTTGCCATGTTTTTTTTATTTCCCGCTTTATCACTTTTGGAACCTATGGGAACCCTCATTACTAGTTGAATATGATAAATTCATACAATTCTATGCTGTCATTAAGATTCTTTTATTGCTAGTTAGGGTTCTAAATACTTTTCTTAACAAATTAATTGTACTACATTAATGAATAATATTATTGTTAGAAATTAGAATATCAGTCACCATATTAGATCTCTCTTTATATTTCACATAAACCATTTATGTTGCATAAATTTCTATTAATTTCAGGTTCATCAACAACCCTGTCATATTGTTTATACAGATTACCGACCCACTCCACTTCAGCAATATATTTTTCCTTCTGGAGGCAATGGCTTATATTTGGTGGTTGATGACAAGGGAAAGTTTAGAGACGATGGTTTTCAGAAAGTTTTAAATGCGCTTATTCCAGCTGAAGGAGATTACAAGCGGGACAATAACAAATGGCGAAAGGGATTGCTAGTTGGAAAACCTCATGAAGAAAATGATATATTTAAGATGGTGAAAATGATTATTCAGCGCCAATATGATCCTGTTATTCTTTTCAGTTTTAGCAAAAGGGAATGTGAGTTTCTTGCTATGCAGGTATCACCCTATCTTTCTCAATTTCCTATAGAGTTCATATTAGTATATTTATATATCAACTTCTTAGCTTTTCTATTTATCTTTGCTACTCTCCTATGGAACAGCCAACAAAGTCAGTCTTGTGCTTAATAGCATTGGTATATGATAATTATTGCTATTAACAAGCCTATTCAGTATAAAAAAGTTTTAAGAATGTTCATTTGACATCAGTCAATTATATTTTATAATCTCCCCTTATTCATGAGAAGTGAAAGGAGAACCTGATGTTTATTAGAAATTAGCTTTTTGATGTTAAATTTGAAAAATACTGCACTGTTGACCCTTTCATTTCTCATATACAAATTCCTCTCCACTACTTGTTGAATATCATGACAAATAACTTATGATTTTTATCCTCCCTCACCGGTATATTTTTGTTAGATCTTAACATTTGTACCTCAATTTATTTATAGTTTTAGTTTTTATATATCTTGTTTTGCACAAATGATAAAAACTCACAATTCAATTAAATTATTTGTGTGTTTGTGATACAGATGGCAAAGATGGACCTAAATGGAGAAGACGAAAAGGTGAATATTGAAATAATATTTTGGAGCGCAATGGGTATGCTTTCAGATGATGACAAGAAGCTACCTCAGGCAAGATTTTTTTCAATTGACTCATTTGTTGCATAGTTAAATTTTGATTTTGATAATTTTGTGTCTAAGTTTCCCTTATTCATCTCTTCTTTCTCTTTCATATTCTTATTCCTTTCCTCTTTTTTTTACTTGTTAACAATCTTTGATTCTAATTTGTGTTTGAAAATGTTCTTTCATATCAATTAATTGACAATTAAACTGTTCAGGCTTCATCTCCTTTGTTCTTCCTGTGCTGTTTCTTGGAGTGAGATTTCCTCTATTAAAGTTTTTGTTTCCCTTGAATTTTATGAACTCAATTTTCTTTTGAGTGGAATTATTAAGAGAAAAAGTATTAAGAATAGATTTCAATTATTAGTGAATAAAATATTAAGCAAATTCTAAAATTTAATGGATCATTGATAAGAGATTAATTTTGTAACACTATACTATATGGATGTTGATGAGATTATATACTCAAAATAACATTTGATTTTATACAAGACAATCTCTGAAAAATATTTGAAAATTAACCTAGTTAGAATAAGAAATTAATTAAGGTATTGTGAAGCTGATTCAACGGCAGAGACATGAGAGTCTTTAATCTTGAGGTATTTACTTGATTGAGTTGCGGACAAAGTGATAATAGTAAGGTATAGGTAAAGAGTAGATTTTCAAACACTCCTAATTAGTTGAATTAACATAATTAGGGTTGTAGCATTAAAAGGTTAACAAGTTTTGGTATAATGGTATGATATGATTCTATAATCCTACACGATTCTATGATCTAGACCATTGATCCCACCATTCTTACTAGTTTCCCATTACTACTTGCATTGCAAAATGATTTAAATGATTTGGATCATAAGATCCTATGATCCTATGTTTTGGATCGCTATTTTAACAACTATGGCTCAAGAATTAAGTTAGGTTGGCTTGTTATGTGTGCTGGAATACTGAAAAAATTGTATGAAATGGCTAGTGTTTTTAAAATGAAACCATTCCAAGGTTCTCTCAAGTGTGGTTATGGAAATAATAAGGCATCACAGTAGCAAATAACCAGATACTATCAACATATAGATTAACTCAAACAATATTGAAAGCATTCCCAGTTTTGGTAGTAGCAAGACTAACAAAAAGATGCATTTATAAATTGTTTAGTAGCTGGATATATTTTCCCATGATATCTTTGTGTTTTATTGGAAGCAATTTGTCTGTTGGTAATTTTGTTTCCTTTTTAAAATTATTTTCGTATAAATTGTTTCTCAAATCATTTTTTAAATTTGATCAGGTTTCAAATATGCTACCTTTGTTAAAACGAGGAATTGGTGTACATCATTCTGGTCTACTTCCAATCTTGAAAGAAGTAATTGAAATACTATTTCAGGAGGGGCTCATCAAGGTTGTTGATAAAAATTTCTTCTAGATGTTTGACTTATTTTATTCTGCCATGTTTAGTCTTATAAACATTGATTGCTTTGAAAATATGTATGATGCGACCCTTGATCATTCTTGGTTGATATAGTAGGATGTTCTTTGTAGTGTTTTTTCCCCATTTTTGATGTTACGATATGATGTGGAAGGTGATTATTTGTTTTTGGTTTTGCACTCGGTTTATAAAATGGATGAGGTTGTTAAACTAGGTTATGCTACAAATCTATACACTAGGAGGCTTGCACTCTAGTGAAATTCCAACATATGTGGTTCTAAAAACAAGGAAAGTATATCAACATAAATAAACAAGAAACTACTTGTAATGAACAGGAGGGGAAGGAGATACTACCTTGGCCACTTAATGATATATTGGTAACTTTGAGGATGGGGGGCTAATAAGTTTATAATACGAAGATAGTGTGGTTTTGAGGAATCAAATTAATCTACACTAAGTATTACAAGCAACAACAAACTAAACGCAGCATAAGACTACTACAACAGTTGATGTTGGGAGGAGTCCTTTGAATTGGATGGAAAATCTTGGGAGATTTCATGGTGATGTTTGGAGATAATTTCTTCTTGGAAAGGGCGTTTATGAGGGTGATATGAGGTGGTGCCTAGGATGAGCCACCTTGCCATGTGTGCTTCCTAGGTTTGTCATCATCCCTGTCATGCAGTGACTAGTCCATGAGAGGTGATGTTGTAGGGATGGCATGACAATGAGTTAATATTAAATTAATTCCAAATTATCAATGATGCAATAAGAACAAATTTGGCATGTATAATTCCTAATGATTTTAATTACCTAATTAAGGCTTGGTAACCAATATGACTAAGTTGAAATTAGTCAAAATGCAAACTACTTGTTAGATTATGTTCCTGTATTAGTCACCCCTGTTTAACTAGTTCCCAACTATCCCTGGGATTTCGGGTTTTTCTAATCTCTCCCTTTCTACTCGAGCTACTTTGATTCACCGGTGTTAGGAAATTACTGTTTATAATTTAAGTCTTAAAGGTGCAAACCCTTGTTTCACATTGGATGGTGGGTCACTTGCTAATTGGAGTTGTATATTTACCTTGTGCGGTTTGTATGCTCAAGTGCTGCTTACTCAAAGCAACTACATTTCTTTCATATTAGAGTGGGGTAATTCCATTTTAATTTCATGTAAGTTTTTATGTACCACTGAGGTTTTAATCTTTGTCCTTCAGTGCTTGTTTGCTACGGAAACCTTCAGCATAGGTTTGAACATGCCCGCAAAGATGGTAGTTTTTACGAATGCACGCAAATTTGATGGAGATAAGTTTCGATGGATAACTAGTGGGGAGTATATTCAAATGAGCGGACGAGCTGGTCGTAGAGGCATAGATCAGCGTGGCATTTGTATCTTAATGGTTGATGAAAAAATGGAGCTTTCTACTGCTAAGTTAATGCTCAAAGGTAGTGCTGATAGTTTAAACAGGTATGATATCTCCAAATTTTGGGGTCATCCCTTTGCTCTTTATTTGATTCTTTACCTTTTCTTTTTACTTGAGCCAAAAATGCTCAGAACAAGTTGTTAACAGTAATATCATAGTTTTGTTTATGGTCATTTGATTTGACTGTAGCTTACCATGCTAGTTTTTTGTTTATTTAATATGCTAATAGGATTATATATACATATACATATATACTATATAGATGTCTATACATCTATATGTGTACGGGTATATGTATATTCTGCACAAATCTAAGAAACGTGCTGTTATTGAATGTGAGTTCTTTTGTGTTTATACTTTGATCTTGCTGTCATCCTAATTGAAGACAGGCATATGGAGCCTTGTAATAGCAGCTAATTGTATCAAAACACATGCAATCTGTGGATGCATAATATAATATTCACGTCCCACAAGTGAACATTTGATTCTTGTGGGCTGTTCTCCAAGGAATTACTTGCTATGCAATGCAATCATTCAAACATGTTACTGGTCAGCATGGTGTGAAGAGGTTCATGCTGTACTTATAGAAGTATGAAATTAGTTCAAATAAGAAAGTAAGCAGAGGATACAAATCAAGAAAAAGTCATGAACATGTCTCTAACTGTACTTAGAAGTTGTGTTTTACCACAGACCGAGAAACTGAACAAAACATCCAAGATATGTTATAGTCGGTTTGCTAAAGAACCTAAGAAAGTAGAGTGGTGCATGCGACAGTAGTCACAGTACCAAGTATGCAGGCATCAGAATTATATGCATCTCTACTATGGGTCTATTAGAATAGCAATATGCTTCTATCGAAAGTTAACATGATGTTAACAGGATGTTACAGTATAAGAAGAATGGGATTTTTTAACATTTATTTATTTATTGTGTCATTGTGGCTTGAAGGATGTCTTCATGTTGGCACTTCCCTTGTATGTTCTGCCTCAAGTGCTACTGCTTAGTACTCTAGGGTGCTTTTCTAATATAATTCTCGATGTCAGTGCCTTCAACCTAAGCTACAACATGTTATTGAACCAAATGAGAAGTGAGGATGGAGACCCAGAAAAACTTCTTCGAAATTCATTCTATCAATTTCAGTGCGATCGAGCTCTTCCTGATCTTGAGGTTTGTTGATGTAAAATATAGCTTAATTTATGATCCTTCTTGTCACAAGTAAAATTTGACAAGAGAAAAGATTGTGAGAGTGAAAACCATCATTTTAATGCTATTAACTCAAGTTACATTTTTATTTTTAAATTCAGAAACAATTGAAGGAGTTGAAAGATCAGAGAGATTCTATGGTAATTGAAGAGGAGGAGAGCTTGAAGGATTACTACAATCTGTTACAACAGTATCGAAGTCTAAAGAATGATGTCCGTGATATTGTGTTCTTGCTGAAGTATTGCTTACCCTTCTTGAAGCCTGGTAGGCTTGCAAGAATCCGACTTCTTGTTGATGATACAATGCCATCTTGCTCGGGTGCGGAACAGGTTACATGGGGAGTAATACTTAACTTTGAGAGGATAAAAGACTCAGCTGAAGGCAAGTGGCCTCAATTATAAATCTGTATGATTAGAAGTTTTCCGATGTCTGTATGTACCTGAATGTGTGATTTGAAGATAATTTATTAATTATTTGGCAGATAGAAGACCTGAGGATGCAAACTACAGTTGATGTCCTTGCTAGATGTGTTGTGAACGAGGGAAGAGGCATGAAAAAAATCAATGAAGATTGTTCCGTTAACTGAACGTGGAGAACCTGTTGTAGTTTCCTTATCTCTATCTCAGGTAATTTATGCTTCTTTTCTTGTTTCATACCTTGCATTAGCATCTGGCCTGAAGCTATTCTCATTTATGTATTAAAATAGGATAAATTTATTTTTCTTTGTTCTAGTGCTGTTTTAATCTTCAAGTTGGGTGATTTTTATAACAGATTGATAGCTTAAGCTGTGCGTGCCTTCATATAGAAAAGGATCTTTTGCCACTAGAAGCACGAGAGAATACACTAAAGAAAGCTTCACAAGTTCTTTTAAGGTTTGCCAAAGATGGGATGCCTCTCTTAGATCCAGAGGAGGATATGAAAGTTAGCATATATAGTTTTTCTTTTCAATTTAATCTCCTTTATGTGATATCTCAATTTAACAGTATCCCTATCCAGGTGCAATCTAAATCGTATCAGAAAGCAGTTAGAAGGATAGAGGCTCTGGAAAACTTATTTGATAGACATGAAATAAGGAACTCACCTTTTATTGAACAAAAACTTAAGGTTTTGCATGCTAAGCAAGATTTGACAGCCAGAATGAAGTTGATAAAGAAAACAATGCACTGTTCAACAGCACTTGCCTTCAAGGATGAAGCAAGGAAGCGTGTTCTTCGTAGGCTGGGGTAATATACTTGTGTTAACCATCTAATATTCTTTGAAACTAGGCTTTAAGAAACTGAAGATAATATTCCAATTGATAGCATTAGTTAGATCAGTTTTGATGTACAACATTCTTGAAATACCATAGTACATTATGGGTTATAAAAAAAACAAATTTGATGACTTTGAGTCCTCGAAATGTCTGGAAGAGGTTTAAGATGACATCAAGTGTATTTACTCATTCTTTGTTCCACAAGTTTTATGAATTTCAAGCAATATCTTGTTATAACTTACAATTCTGTTCTAAACCATCTTCTTCCTTACTATCACCACCAACAATGGCAAGCCAGAAGCCGCACACTTTTACATAATAAGATGGCTTATGTTGAATGTGATATCCAGCATTTGACGTAAATTTTTTATGTAGTTGACATCTATTCAAATGAGGCTTATGCTATTTTATGGTCTTCTACTGATTGCAGATACATCACCAGTGAGGATGTCGTGGAGCTCAAGGGTAAGGTGGCTTGTGAGATAAGCACTGCGGATGAGCTGATAGTAACTGAGCTTATGTTCAGTGGGATATTGAAGGATGTTAATTTGGAGGAGATGGTTGCGCTGCTTTCATGTTTTGTTTGGCAGGAGAAACTCCAAGATGCTCCTAAGCCAAGGGAAGCTCTTGATCTTCTTTACTCTCAGGTGCAAGAGATTGCAAGAAGGATTGCCAATGTTCAGCTTGATTGCAAGGTACTGACCTGCCTTTGTTACTTGCTTTATTTTTTTTGCTATGTTAATAAAATATGGAAATATGGTGACGTTTCGAGTTAATGTTGTAAACTGCATTTCGCTTATGCTTTTGGCAGATCCAAATTGATGTGGAGAATTTTGTGAACTCTTTTCGGCCTGATATCATGGAAGCTGTTTATTCATGGGCGAAAGGATCCAAATTTTATGATATCGTGGAAATCGCACGAGTATTTGAAGGAAGCTTAATCAGGGCTATCAGAAGATTGGAGGAGCTTCTGCAACAGCTAATTTTAGCGTCAAAATCTATTGGAGAAATCGAACTGGAATCCAAATTTGAACAGGCTGTTGAGAAAATTAAGCGAGACATGTGTTTGCTGCCTCTCTATATTTGTAGTTTGAAGAAGCAGACAGCTATTGCGCACCTATCTATACACTTCGGGGTCGAGATCTTTGTTCGGATCGATTGCCAAAATGATAATTGTACAGAAAAAACACTTCAGTAAATATTACTGAGGTAGTGCTTCAGTAAATATTACTGAGGTTGTGTTTTTCGCTCACGCGAGTGCAAGTGAAAATTTTCTAGATAACCCTTAAGAATTTGAAAAAGAGTGATATCACCAAAGGTAACTGCCCAGGAAAGTTGTGGATGCAACCCGCAAGAAATTCGAAGTTGTCTACTCACAGTGGGTGTGCTGCCAATTCACCTCGCACTTCCAAACACAGTATTAAATTACAGGCCGTTGCAACAAAGCACAATGATCTGTAAATTAAATGTTATTAGAATTTTTAAAATTATTGTTACAGTTCTGCAAATGAATTTTACAATTATAGATATCAAATTTATCAATATGAATAAATTACGAAATCATTAAGATGTAAGCTAATCAAATGAAATTATAATTAATATAATATAAATTTTGGTAACAAATCTTGTGAACATTTTTATGGAATCATAAGCATTTAATATCGTGTAGTGCATATATAGTTCAAGTTAAAAAAAAAAGGCTTATCAAAGTTTAATTTAGGAACCAATTTTTAAAAATATAAACTTACATAAATAGATGTATTATACGAGAAAAAGTGACTATTGATTATGTTTAAAATTCCACTTGGAACATTTATTATTAGTGAACATTTCAAGTCTAAAACTCACTTTAGCCATGTTTTATTAAAACTAGGCGTGTTAAGTAAATTCATAATGAGATTTTAAATCAAAATTAATTTTACCGCATCTAATAAATTTATATAAACTCTAATGGACATTGCAAAAGCTCAAGGTACTGTCTGGCAAGCTTTCATGAGCATGGGAGCGAGCAACTTTAAGCTACAAGGAATACAAATAAGAATTATAATAATTTTTTTTGGCTATTTAGGATAAATGGGTTTGAAGTTTAAACAATAAATTTTTATATTTTTTTCTTTTGACTAGCATTAATTTTAGATCTAGCATGTGCAACGTGCATATATATTCTTGTAAAGTTTTAACACGTTCAACAATGTCATGCAATATATATATCCTTTTGGCTTGCAGTCAATCAATTGAGAGTAACGGTTTATCTATATGCTCCTTCCAGGTTTAGCTACCAGGATTCTAGTAAATTATGGAATTTGGTTTGTGGACGTTCAACACATTTGATGATTCAATCTTTGCAAATGGTTAAAAATAGGTCAGAGGTCTCCAGATTTCCAATCTCAATCGCAGAAGATATGTCAACTGTACTGAGACGGTAGTCATGTGTAATTTGATGATTTGATTTTAATACTCACAGATACTGAGTCTTTAAACTTAATTACTGTGTTCCTAATAATTGGAATAATATGCAAGCATTTTAATAGTTGACAAAGCTATTACCTTGGAGCTAGCAAAGTGAATCAACTCTATTTTTGAGAGAACTCATTGGCCATCTATTTATGTGCATAAAGCTCCATTCTTAGCTGAATTGATATGATTTTCAATTGGTCTGGGTAATTAAATATGTAAAGTTGTGTGTGTCGTTGGATTCGACTTTATTAATTAATGTTTGTAACGTTAGTGAGTAATTGGGTTTGTTAGTATTGTGGGGACACAAGGGTATGATATGTATCAGGCTAGAATAACGTAAATATTTTTCTTTAATTTTTATACCTTTCACTTGCCATTGGAAAAAAAACAATGTCCTGCATTAAGTCTATATCAATTTACTATTAATTTTGATTTTATACAATACTAATGCCCATGTGAATTTTTTAAACAATTAGTGAAAATTATGTTTGCATTTGTTATTGACTGAGCTCCAAAGAGTGGGAAACAAAAATTAATCCTACATATTGCATTCGCCAATTTCTTTTATAAAGTATTGAAGCATACAAATCTTTAGTGTAACAAATACTCGTGAAAATAAGAAAAGCACTATAATCACTAAGCAATATTTTTTTAATTAATAATTTTGAGTTGAGTAATTTTCAAAAGAAAATTCAATTCTTATTTGTCAGTTTATGCTTCCAATCAATGTTTCTTATATTTCAATATCCGCGTACAACCGTCGTTCTAGGTAAGACACTGCCTAGGAAACCGCACATATAGGTGAGTTGAGGAGAAATTGCATGGGAGCACGATTCTTTTTCACAAAGCACTAACGAGAATAGATAAAGTATACAAGTTTACATACACAGAGACATGTAAGGTTTTCAGCTCAATTTTTCCGAGATTCAGAAAGTTGCTTTTATAATGTATTGCATGATACAAACTTACGTGATACAAAGTTACAAACAGATCTTTTTCCCAGTGCACAAAAACAAATATTGGAAAAGCAGATAATGTTAAGGCAAGTACTAAAAACATAGATATTTGAGTAAGTAGGCTCAGATCTCACATAATTCTTAGGCATTCGTGCAGCTCATAAGCACCATCAAGAGAATATTTGGAATAACCTCATCTTCCTCGTTTACAAAGACAAGCCACCCATAGCAAATCCCAAGTCTAAAGCAAAGAGAAAAAGAAACGGAAAAACAGAAAAGACAAGAAGAGTTACGATGGTCAGCAATGATAAGGTTGATGGCGAAGAACATAATAAAAGGCCCTGGTTATATACTCTGGTTTCTCTGTTCCTCCAAACCAAATGGAGTTGCTGAAAGTACCACAAATAATCATAGTGTTATTCAAATCAGTTGTAAGGAACTGAACATTAATTGATTCGTCCGTGGTGCTTTGAGTAACTCCAATTCATTTGGTTTGGACTTTGGAGGAACAGAGAAACCATTAATTGATTCGTCCAACATTCTAATGCTAATCAAAAGATAAAAAGGGAAAATTCAGCAGCTGACTTATGTAGATTGGGGTGTATTGGCTTTATAATCTCCACATAAATATGCAGCTATGGGGAGAATCTAATACTATATACTATGTGAAATAATATAGAAAATACACGAAGAAATCCAGTATGAGCAACTAATAGAGCTTGTTCTATCCATCAAATCAGTTTCACCAAAATATTTTTCCTAGTGATCAAAAGCACGAGAAGCAAACCTTTTGAGCATTTAGTGAAAATAGATCCAACTTGCCTTGATATGGTCCAGCAGCAATTCTCCTTCCATCCCAAATAGTAAAAGGGCCCACTGAAGCATGTTTGTAAGAAAAAAAGATTAGAAATTTCAGAATGGCCAAATGAATCCAGTCCTGCATCCAGTTGCAAGCAAGCTATGAAGCATACAAAGCAAAGATTTTCTTCTGTTTTTTTTCACAAGGAGGCAATAATGTGCTGAATGCGAGATTTGAGCCAGGTCCTTGTTATCAACTACTAAATTATTTTAGAAGTTGAATGCAAAGAAGCTTTGTCTCATAAATCTACATCACTGATCTTCATCTAAACCCTCACGGTCCTCAGATGACCAAAAACCAGTCATTCTTTGATCAATGCCACCATAATCTACATCACTGATCTTCATCTTAACCTTCACGGTCCTCAGATGACCAAAAACCAGTCATTCTTTGATCAATGCCACCAGGCTCAGTACGCTTCCTGTTACCGAAAACAAAGGGACCAAAAGAAAGAAAAAAAAACAAAAGAAAATCATGAATCACCATAGCTGCAAAGTGATTCATAAAAAGACGATAGAAAAAGAACGTCATAAACTTCAAACTATGACAAAGCATGATGCACCTCATCCAGAGAAAATTCTCCACCCATCCCTGATAATCAAGGAATAACCTTAAAAGCACATCCCTGCATTTGTTTTTCAAGAGATCAAACTCCTAGACCAAGACATTCTACCAAACAGAATTTAGTGATATAGAAAAATTATTAAGGTTTAAGCATACAGGTTCCGACCAATAGCAATCATATCAGTTGAATATTATTGTCGAATCAAGAAGGACAATTTACCAAAAAGGACATGCATGTCATATATAACATGAACAGTGTTACAGTCATCTAAGAATTTAACTTGATTATGGCGAGGAAACAACAGTATCTTTGATTTTGGTGCCACCAACCCAAGATGCTCCAAAATCTACCTGGCACTGGGACCTGCAAAGACGAACATATGCAGATTGAAGCAGAAACAATGACAATATCCTCTCGTCAGAATAAATTCATAATAAGAAAATAGATTTTCTTCTATCTTTCGTCTTCTGAAGAACAAAACTGGCAGTATCAAGAAGAGATTTCTTCACAGTAGGATCTTCAGTTCGAAAACATTATCTTCATCTCCTGCAAGTAAACCTCCTTAATGAGTAAACAGAATTAAGTAATGCATGCTAATAGATGCATCTGATTATGTGAAGGCCCAGTAGAACTTTCTATAAGGAAGAGTCTGCCGAGGCATCCAGGACAGAAGAATGTGCATTTGTCCAATCTTCACTTGACGGGTCTGGAACCTTATCAGATGAGATGTATCTACATTCATACTTTATACTCTGACCTTGAGGGCCTTTTTCTGAAACACGATCAGACATTTCCTTGTCAACGACATAATCTTCTTCCACGTTAATTATATCTTGAGAAAAGTGTCGATTGTCTGTGATCATGATTGCAGAAGAAGATTCCACCCTGCTCATAACATTTAAACCACTAGAATCGCAATGATCCAGTCGTGCTGATTGAAATGTTTGTACTTGGATATGATCCTCATTTTTGCTTTTCTCCTTTCCATTACTTGTATCATTACCCAGCTCTGGCAATAGAGAACTCGCATGAGCAACCACCAAATTTGAATGATGATTAAAATGGCTTGTATTTGATTTCTCGGTTTTGTAACAGCCATGATCATGATTGAAATCCTCTTCACCATTAATTGTAGGAATAATTTTGGACTTCAAATCCATAGTTCCTTCAATTCCTAAATTTTTGGATCTTGAGTTTTGAAAGTCGGACTTTCCCTTACCCACAATATAATCATCTTTTTCTGGTTTCTCATTCTTCTGAACGTAAGAATCTGTTCTACCAGGCGATCTATCTCTGTTACCGTATACTGAGCCCAGATGAAAATTTGTAGAGCCCTTGGTAACCAAATCAAGAGTTTCTTGCAGATCACCCATATCTGCTGGATCTTCCATGACAGATTCCTTCAGTTTGATAGAAATATAATTCTCGGTCATCTGGATCTTTGCCTCCTTGTTCTCAAAATGATTATTTGAGGTCGTATCAAAATTTCCATAGCATACTTCCATTGGACTTACCTTACAAGTCACAAAATCAACACTACAATCCTTCCTCCTACCTCTGAAATCATTATCTATGTCATTTTCCTCTCCAATAGAATTCCTCGGGAATTCATCCTCAGCTGGGAGAGACATTGACCTTTCAGATTTCAATTTTGAATCATTGTCACTTTCCTTCTGCATGTCATCTGAAATTTGAGATTCCTGCATATCTTCTTTTACCGTTTCCACTTTGTCCTGATCTCCACTAGACTCAATGGACCTCTGCCCCACATGCCGTGAACTTCTGTAAGATCTTGAACTTGAATGTTGTGAAAAGGTTTTAACATCCCTTGAGAATGTGGAATCAACAGGAGGTTCTCTAATCCTAGTACCAGAGTCATCTTTGCCATGCTTCCTGTCAGGAGCTTTTGAACCTTGCTTACTCAAATCCTGATACTCAGAATTTTTATTGATGTCACTATCTTCCAACTTTCTATGTTGTTTTGATGTTGAAGAATGTGCAGACCTCTTATCTCTAATTGAATCCAAATGCTCCTCAATCCCATGATCATTGTTCAAGGTGTCAGCTTTCTCAGAATATGTTTCATTCAATTTAGACCTTTTGTGCTTACTCATACTTTTTTCTTTCTTTAAGATCTCATCATCAGGTGACAAGGATCTTCTCTTCGGACTGAGAGCTGAATAAGAAACAGCTTTATCTTCCCTGGCATCTCTTTTCCGTTTCGAAGATTCATTACTTTTCTCCAACCTTCTATTATCTTGTTTCATCTTTTCCCTTTTTCTAGCTTCTTCTTTGTCATCTGAATGATGCCTTCGCTCCACAGATCTAGATCTAGAATGCTTACTGCGATAAGATGAAGGCCGATTGCTATTTACGGGAGATGATCTGCTTGATTTGTGACGCCTGGGTGATCTTGAACGAGCTCGAGATGACCTATTTGACTTGGAACTTGTATTTTCTCTGTGATGCTTGGGTGATCTAGAGCCTGCACGGGATGAGTTTCTTAAGTGAGGACTTATACTCCTCTCCCTGTGATGCTTGGGTGATCTAGATTCAGTTCTAAATGATTTTCTAAACTGAGGACTTGAACTTTTACTTCTTTTTCTCCTTGAGATAGAGTAATGATCACGGGATCTGTCCCTTTCTCTTCTTCTGCTATAAAGATCACGATCATCTCTGAAAGATCTTTCTTCATGGCGTGAATGCCGTGATTTTATGGGTGATCTTGTTCTCCGTTCCCTGGGACGTCTCATTCCAGGTGACAAAGATCGAGAATGCCTCCTACGATACTTGATGGGTGACCTTGATGGGGACTTAGATTGACGGTGAGATTTAGTTGGAGACCTACTTAAGCAAGGATAAACGAATTAGACCCAACAAAAAAAAGCATAGAGGGTGGTGAAAGGTCAAGAGGATACTTACTGTGTTTATAACACAAGCATCTATAAACTAATCGATTGTGATCAGCAATTATCACGGGAAAAAGCATAATTGCCAGAGAATTTATAATAGTTCATTTGAACTCCATTTAATGTGTATTAATACAAAAATTTGATTGCAAGTAATTCCGGTTAAGAATGTACAGAAAATTAGATAGTATATAATACCTGGACATCCTTGTAACTTCCTTATCATCACTGATTAGACCTTCTGCTTTTAATTTCTGACTTATTTCAGCTGCTCTTGCTGATGCCATCTCTGTAGCAGATTTCATAGTTGCCGCTCGAGCAGCAGCCTGTTGTGTGGCCAGTGCTTGCTGCATCATTAAGGCCTGTTGAAATTGCATCTGTTGCATAGCAACTGCTTGTTGCATCACCATCGGTAAGGAGGAATTGGATGAGGAAGATTTCAAAGGGAGGGACTTCGCCATCTCAACATTCAGTGGGCGACCACCAACATCCATGTTGTTTAGAGCTAAAGCAGCATTTGCTTCTTCTGCCTTAGAGTACTCAATATAAGCAAAATGCTTGGAATCTGTGATGCTACAATCCACAACAGTTCCACAATAACCAAAGAGCTGTTTAAGGTGATCCACTGTAAGAAGTGGACTAAGATTACTAACTTGTATTGTTTTCTTCAAAACATCAGCTCTGGAAGCCTCGTCAGGTGAGCCTGTATAACATGTGCAACACTAAATTCATTGTATTATTCAAACAAATTCAAATTTCAAATGACAAATCTTTTGAGTAAAAGATCAAAGATTTAGAAAGCCTAAACAGCAGAAGCACTGAATTAGAGTCATATGGTACCGTGAACATTTACAAGTGCTCATTTCAAAAATAATATAGACTCCATTAATTTAGTGAATTATCTTTAAAGCTGGTATTGGTAGGAGGAAATGGAGATGAAGTAAATTATTTCAAAAGCATTGTTGGCATTACTACACATAAAAGTGTCCAATACAGCAAAGACCAAACCACAGAGAAGCTACAAAGTAAATTATTTCAAAAGCATTGTTGGCATTGTAATAAGGGCTTGTCGTCGTAGCTTATAATTTCACAACTTATGTGGATGCATTTTCATATGCTATTGTATTTTGATAATTATGATATATGGCATGTCGTAGTAATACAAACATTATTGTTTATTTATCTTGTCCTTCAATACATGCATCATCTCATTGGATATTCCTACTTAGCATTTGCACTAACTCGCTTTATTTTTGCCTCTAAGTACAAGTACAACACCAGCTAGAAATTGATAGATAGCAATAGAGATTAACCGGGAAGGATATCTGGCATTGCATTTTGGCTCAGGGATAATGTAACTAGAGCTATGTTAACTTGTATGGCAACAGATTGGACAAGTGTTGCATAAACTTGTATGATTGTTATGGGTTATGGATCACTTGTTTTAGTATATAATCGGTTGAATTTGGTTTCAATCGTACACATTAGTATGATTGTTAGTTGTACATGGTTTAAGTCTATGTCATTCAGGTTTATCTTTGTGACCATATTACATGTGTTATCAGTATGTTGGTTTGCGATTATTTAGCAAGTAAATTGTTGGTCTCCATTCAATATCAACTGATTGTTTCCTTGTAGTTTTTTCCATTAATTAGTTTAACCTCCAAAATACATTACAACTTAAAAAAGCAATGGCAATTAAAATAAAATCATATATTTAGTTTTCTCTCCCTTTCTAAGTCTTTGTAGTCCAATAAAGAAATAGAGGATCGACTGTCTATACAACCTACCTAACTCTCTGGCAGTCAATTTTCCTATGGGCTTTTATGACTGCATGTATCTGAAAAATACGTTGTTACAAGCTTCCTTTTAACCTACACAATTCACAGGCAATCAATTTCCTATAGGCTTCTGTGGTTGCGTGTATGAGAAATATTAGCATCTTAACTACATATTTAAGATTTATGCTGAGAATAAATAAAGGAAAACTTGTTAACAATGTCCGCCATATGGATGTGATAGACTTGTTGAGCTCCCCAAGAAAACCCTATACCTTATGGTTAGTTAGTTAGTTATCAAAGAAAACATCTTCAATCTAGAGCAACAATCAAGGTATGCATGCATAAAATTTAAACCTGGTGAATCCCTGGCAGATTGGGCCTGCATCTGAGCAGCATGAGCTTGAAGAGCTCGAGCAGCAACAATTGCTTGAGCAGCAGCCATAGCAGCCGCCGAAGGGGCCATAGGTGCCTGACTCAGGGTTCCCATTGTTGAGGTCGCTGCCAGTGCAGTCATCAGCAGATTATGTGGCGGGTGGTTCAGTTTGCAATCAGTCTTTGAACACCTTCCATTTAAATAATCCCGGCAGATCTCCCCTAGCGATGCCCCAATCCCCTGCAACACTACTCCCCCAGAGGATCCTGTTGCAACACCAGAAGTCATGCCCAGCAGGCCTGGGAAAGCCCCGGACACCGATCCAGCATAATTTGGCATATTGGGCATTGTCTGATTAACCATATTGGGGTAAGGGGAAACAACCGGCAAGCTCGACGCCCCTACTGCGTTGCCAGCGCTGAAAAACACCGGGAACGGACTTCCCGTGATCGGCTTCCCGTTACAATCAACATGGACCATGTAGTTCCCGCGCTTGGGCACCGCATAGGTTACGGCGTACGTCCCGTCCCCCAAATCCTTAACCATACCCTCTTGATCAGGGCCCCCGACTCCAACACCAGGCGTAATCTTCACCTTGAGTTGTAACCCTCCTGTGGGCATCTTTCGGCTGTCTGAATCCTTGGTCACGACAGTGAAGGTGCAGGGAGCGCCGGCAGTGCCTCCGGTGATCCCAGGTCCGGCGGCGATGCACTTGAAGGGGTCCACAGGGCCGACAGGTTTCGATGCGATATCCTCCGTCTCATCTCCGTCGCTGTCAGACGACTCCTCGTCCACGGCCTTACCCTTCTCCACGGATTTAAAGGTGGCCTCGAAGGCAGCTTTAGCGGCCGCCGCCTTCTCGGCCTCGCTCTTGATCTTGGCCTCCTCCGCTTGCTTCACCCATATGGGCTTCACGGCCGTCGCGCTCCGATCCGCCATAGATGATGGATCAGCTGCTGCTCCCCAAACCCTAGAGCGAAATCCGAGTATGCGTAAAGGCCAAGGGAGGAATTGGGTACTTTCGTGTGGTGGGGAGAAAATAAAAGACGTCGCATAATAAAGGTTCGACAACTCCTTAGCCTCGCTGTGTGTGTTTCACATACGCGCTTCCCATGCGTCAAATGCTGTACCAAGCGTACTAATGGAGGATGGCGTAGGGTCCACAGAGACCCGTCAATAGTAACCGTATTCTTCACAAACACTGCAGCGAAACATTCCCGGTGGTTTGTGTGTCCTTGTAATGTTACGTTACTCGGGTTACCCTGAAAATTTGATACGGATTAAATCAAATTTTTTTGTTTGGTTTAATTTCAATCCAAATTAGTTAGATTTAATTATAATTAATATTTTATAAAAATTAAATTAAAAATTTTAATTTAAACTAAAAAATTGGGTTCAAACTTAACCAATTCGATTTAGATTGAGCCGGGTTGATCTAATTATACTCCTATATCTAATTGATGGAAGGGTGAATTTAGTAGTAAGATATTGTTATTACTATAATGTTATTATAATTATATTATTATTGTAAAAGAAATTATTTAGTATACCAGTGTGTTGGTGTTTAAGTATTGTTAATAGTATTTTAAGTTTTAAAAATTATTATTTTTATTAAATTTCAAAATTATATAGTGAATATTATGTTTTTTATACTATGTTTATGGATGAAAAATACAAAGAAAAGAGAAGAATAAAATAAAAAAAAAATAGATGAATGAAATATGTTATAGATTTTCTTGTTTGTGTAAGTGTATTTACTTGAAAGAATAGAAAGTTTAGAAAATCGATATATACACTCTAATTTTTATTTTTTTCACTCATATTACATATATACTATTAATATTATAGAATTATTAAATATTAAATACGAGCAGCGACAGTAAAGACAAATAATAGCGGCGAGAACGGGCAGTGACGGCGAGCTTAAGCAGCGACGGCGAGGACGAGTAGTCGAGAAAAGCTCGTAGTTAGTGAGGACAAGCATCGGTGTAGTGAAAAACGAGGTGTAAAGTTAGTAAAATTAAGGCATAGCTAATTCAGGTGGAAAGCAAACGAAGAGATTAATGCTTAAATTTCTCTCTTACTTTTTTTCTTATAAACTATTCATCAGCTCAAGTAAACAAGTCTATACTCTTTTCATTATTATTTTATCTTTTTTTTTCTAACTTTCTCTAATAAACAAACCCTTAATAAATTAAGTATTTCATTTTTTTGTAGGGATTTAGAATTAGTATTTTCCTAAAATTCAATCGATAGATAAATCAGCGGCCATTTTATTTATTGCTGTGCACGATTAAACCAAATAAACCAAATGTTTTCTTCTTCTTTGTGCCTTGATGCTGTACAAAAATCGACCGGCTCTTTCTTGGTTCTCTATTTTAGTCGACTCTTTTGGACCGGCCGGTTCGATTCGGTTTCTAAAAGTGAGGGTATATCTGCATTTGCTTGAGGATGTGATCGAAGTTGTCACTGGGTTTGTCGATGGGGTGGTTGTGCGCTCCCTCGTATGTGGTCACAACGATGCCTTCGTCTTTTGATAGCCGTTGCACTTGCTTCTTCACGTTGCAGCCTTGGTATGTGCATCGGTAGTAGCTTCTGTGCCACCAAATCAAGTAGAAATTATCAGTTTGATCCATTAAAATTAACTAAGAACACAGAATGTGTGAGTAATAGTTAAGTTAATTGAAGAAGAAAATTTTTATTTAAACATCATAGTATGATGTGTCTAATTTTTCTTTAAATAATAAGGCAAAATAACACATTGAAGTACAGTAGCACACACCACATGGTAGGGGATGATAATTTTCTATGTAGGTTAGGACTAATTTATAATTTTCTCTTAAAACATAAGTAAAAATGAAGTATGGTAGCTTTACAACCTAAACCCTAAACTTGGGATAATTGAAGATGTGTTGAGATGAATTTATAGTCTACATCTTAGACGAAATTTGATGAGAGACATACAACATATGATGCCTTCTAGATCTAACTCAGTCAAAGATAACCTACTCAGTCAAAGATAACCTTAATAGTTAAGCCGGAAAAAATTGTACTTTGCTTGGAAAAGTTAAAAAGAATTAAATAGCCCGTAGACAAGCATATTATCATAAATAGACTTGTCTATCTAATGGTATCGTAAAATTGTACCTTGCTTATAATCTACTCACTCTAAGCTATCCAATAGTATTAGTATTATCGTAAATAGACTTGTCTATAATAAGAAATTGACATTCTTATTATCATAGGCAAGCCTATCCATAACTGTAGTATTATTGTCTACAATAATAAGAATATCAATTTCTCATGTAGATAAGTCTATCTATGATAATACTAATATTGTTGGATAATTTAGAGTGAGTAAATTATGTTGATATATCATATCTAGGATAAAAATATATTTATCTACAAACCATTTTAATTTTTAATTTTTTCAAGTCCTAGAAAATTTTCTCGTTAAGGTATATGATCTAGACATGACACAAACTATTAAAGAATCTTAAGACCTTAGAGACACCACTCAAATAAATGAAGATCTACTTAACAGGAGGATACTATATAAATCTTGAAAACATACAAAGAATTGCTGAAGTATTCATGAACAATATAGTGGAGGCTTGTTTACAAGGCTCAATAGTATTTTTCACAACTCAAGGGTTAGTGACAACTACTCCAGAAAATGCTTTACTTCTCTGAGAGTAGAAGTTTTTTCTATCTCATTACGAACAAACTAAAACAAACAACTCTCAAATTTATTGAGAATTGGATATCTTATGGGTCTACAGCTTCTTCTAGCCTTGCGTATCCCTCATCGTTCACTCGAGTGTGCTTGATTAACCTCATTGCGTCGTAATCAGAAGGACCAAAGTTCTTAGATCACAATTTCTCTAGGTCAACTTTTGACCGTCAGTGTCTAGATTTACAAGTCCCATAATCAGTGGTCATGCGTCTGCCAAGACTTACTTTCCCTTTTAATCAATATACAACTAAGACTATACATTTGTGCAAATGTAACCATGCAGTCATGCATGCATGCGAGCATGCAGTATTGATCACACAGGAAGCGATCAGAAATGGTGCAAGAGGTAGATGGGAGAGAGAGAGAGAGTTTGCAGAGCGACCAACCTGGGGAACCTGTTGTTCTTCACTGCCTTCTGGCCGTACTTCCTCCAGCGATAGCCATCATCGAGTATGTCCACTTGACTCCTCGTCTGGAAGGCGACGCGGTGCTTCTTCACCTTCTTAGCTGCCGCGCCACCCTTGGCGCTCTCCGCCGCCCCCACGGGAGGAGGAGCAGCGCCGCGAGCTCCACCGGAGAAGTGATCAGGTGGCAGGTAGGGGAGATGGGGAAGGGAAAGCAAGGAAGACGATGGCGGCTGCTGGGAGAGCAGCGACGGATCATGGTTTTCCATTAGTTCTACTACTTAATTGATCCACCTGCAGAGGCAGTGGATGGGAAAGCAAGGAGGGAGGGCGGCGGCTGAAGAGGGGAGGAAGGAATGAAAGGAAGGAAAAGTTTCATGCTGTGGATTGAGCTCGCAATCTAAATCAGTGGGGATGGGAGGAGGGACAGACGTGAACGGCAAGTAAACACGAGGGATGCTCGTGTGATTGGTCGATGTGGATGATGATCAAGTCGGTCACGTGTTCCAGGACTAGCACGCCAATTACGCAGATGGTTTTCATTGTCATGGATGCCATCGATGATTGGATCGTGACTTCCAGGTCATGGTTGAGGTGGTTAATGAGGCAAAATAACTCGGCCCGTTTGGGGCGGCTGGACTTTGGCTGATTTGACCTAGACTAATTTAACTAGTTAAAAAAATTAAGACTATTTAAGTAAAATAACTTAGCTAGTTAGAAATTTAAAAGTAGTGTGCTGTGTAATGTTCTATTAAGTAAAAAGTTTATAAATATAATATAAAATTTTATAATTTAGAATAGAAATAAATTTTTTTAAGTATATATATATATATATAAAATTTAAAATTATCTAATATAATTATAAATATTTTTTTGAGCTATGAATTTTTATCTTTGACAAAACCTAAAAAAGAGAATGCATGTATTAGAAATTTAAAATCCCTATAAGGCATAATATAATGATGTCATCCATAAGGGAACAATATGCAACTCACTTGTGTGGCATAGGCAAAAGAGATTAAGTTAAGGCGAATAGAATTTATAAGCGGAGGGGGGCGCTCTGAGTGGGAGCCTCATCCGTCATTTAAATACATCGGGATAAGTGGATGCACACATCTCGATGCATGATTACCGGTGGATGGGGCTCCTGTTTGGAGCACCCCCTCCGCTTATGATTTTTCTTCAGTTAAGACAGTCCCCGCACATATCCTGATGCATGATTAATGGCGGATGAGGCCTTCGCTCGGAGCGCCACCCTCTATTTATGATTTTTCTTCACAGTCCCCGAAAGCAAATAAAAAAAATACATATATTGAGAATTTATTGTTAAATCATCTTAGAAATAAATAGAAACGTAAGCAAGAAAAAACCACTCTATCAAAATAAACATTACCAAATCTCCTAATCTGAAAGTGAATGATTGATTTCACATTAAGTTTTCCATTGTTTCCATCAGCATATAGCTCTCTCGCTGCAAACATATCAACAGATAATTGGCAAAATGTATGCTAGAAAAATAGAAAGAGGCGGCGGAAGCGAAAGTTCATCAAATTGTGATTTCAGTATCAAGCAGATTAGGCGGCGGAAAGAGGCGGCTACAGGACAGGTCGTGACGCTCATTGCAAGGAAAAATCGAGCGCAGAGTGTTTAGTGCAGAGAAGAAGTGCTCGTTGACCACGAAAAGCTGCTCATCGATTGCTTCTCCTCAACAGTGTAGAATTATGCCCTAAACACATCTGCCTCTTGATTTTGACTGCTGAACGCAAAAGCTACCCCAAAAGCCACTCCAAATGGGACCTAAGGCTGCTTGTGGCGAAGCTTTCCACCCCGCATTCATTTTGATCCGCTTTCCACCCATACACAATTTACTTTCCGTTTCCACGGGTAGCCAGCGCTGTCCGCCTCTCTGAAAATGCCTCCTAAGTCTTATTTCCAAAAGAAATCCTAATCAGCAGTCTTCGCTTCATTGGGAATTTTTGGTAGGATCATTTGTCCATTGTCCGATATTTTGTAAGTATTAATTTTAAAGCTAAAGTCATGTCAATATCGCTTTAATGAAAATCAGACAACAGAGACATGACCCTGCTGAAAATTCTTATACAAGGTCTGCCATAAAAATTTTTCTTTCTTATTTCCCCTTTGTATTTGTACCATCTATGTTTTTGACATTAGTATAGTGTGTTAGATATCGCCTAGTAAATACATGCTCTAGGTTTCTAGGCTACATGAAGGGCACTCTTCTTGGGTACACAAATTTCAAAGCTCTAGGAAGGT
Source organism: Costus lasius (assembly GCA_027563935.2). Classification (NCBI taxonomy): domain Eukaryota; kingdom Viridiplantae; phylum Streptophyta; class Magnoliopsida; order Zingiberales; family Costaceae; genus Costus; species Costus lasius. The sequence goes on from CM050453.2 coordinate 106,369,667, forward strand.
CAACTTATATGAATATAAGTCAACATATACGAAAATTTAACTACATTTTAACCCTAGTTTAAAAGTCAACTTACACGAAAATCGGTCAACTCACACGATTTTAGTCTCCATCAAAATTTCGTGTAATAATCTTAGATTTTGATCTCCATCAAAATTTCGTGTAATAATCTTAGAATTTCGTGTAATCCGCCTAGATTTTTGTATAATCCCGCCCAGTTTCGTGTAATCAGCTTAGAATTTTGTGTAATAATTTTAGTTTTCGTGTAATTCGCTCAGAATTTCGTGTAATAATATTAGTTTTCGTATAATCAGCCTAGAAATTCGTGTATATTGACCAAATTTATGTAGGTTGACTTTTAAATTAGGATTAAATAGTGGTTAAGTTTTCGTGTATGTTGACCGAAGTTCGTGAACGTTGACTCGACTTTGAGATTCATACCTCCACTTTGCAATTCGTGTCTTTGCGATGAGTGCACCCTAGTGCAGATTCAGCATAAGGGCACCCTTCTGCCAAAAGTTTTTATTCATAATGGATCTTAGTATATTATAATAAAGTGATGATAGAAATAAAAAATATATTATAATAAAGATAATGATAGTTCATTCATAGCCATAACTTTTCTTCCTACATGAAGAATCACACTAGTCATAATTCTAATCTAGTTTCTCTTTTCCAGTGTTCTTTTTCTCTCATAGTAATTTCTGAACTTAGGTATGAAGGGAGACATGAAATTATGAGTCAACACTGCACATTTCATTGCCTTTACTAGAGACATTGAATTCAACAATGTTGACATTAGTGAATCTGAAACGGCAATGCTGTGGAAATTCAATAGTCCAATTCATGTGCTATCTATCTAATACACAAAAATATCCATGGGCCAATTAGTCTGATAAGCTAATTCACCTTGAGAAAACAAAGGCGATTGTGATAGACAGGATAATAATATGTTGTGAATTATTGAGTTGATTGTCTTCTATCTTGTCTCTTCCATCTTCCTCCTCCTCCTCCTCTAGGTGCAAACCTCTTTTACTTCTCTGTTTCTCTCTTTACCCTCTTAGCTCAAAGTTTCTCCTCCTCCTGCCCCTTTGAGCCTTCTTTTCCCCAATCTCTCAATTGTCTGTTCTGCTTCTACCTCCGTTACCTTCCCCTCTTCTGTCTCTCTCTTTCTCCAGGGAGTTAAATAGCTTACAGCGTGTTTACAAAGACCGACGGATGGGGGCAAAGAATGGATAATGTTAAAATCCTTAGTTTACTCAGAGGGATGGATGAAAAACGGTGGATTTTCGGGTGGATGGACGAGGAAAAATCCCTTGTTTCACGTCCCTCCGAAAAGAAGCGGATTTACGCGACAGACGCGTCCGCCGCTCGCCACGCTCGCTGCATGCCGCTGAAGCTCCCTTCTGCCACGGATGCGCTCATCTTGCGTGGTTCCTGCCTCCCTGCGAGCTCACCCGAGCTCCTCTCCTCGCCTCCCACCTCCCTGCCTCGCCTCCCACCTCCCTGAGCTCCCGGCCTCCCTGCGTTGCCCCGCCTCCCTGCCTGTGAGCTCTCCCAAGCTCCTCACCTCCAACCTCCCTGCCTCGCCGAAGCTCCTCGTCCTCCTCTTCTTACCCTTTCTGAGCAGCCATTCGTCCTCCTCTTTTTACCCCTTTCCGAGCAGCCGCTCGTCCTCCTCTTCTTACCCCTTTCCAGCCAGCCGCTCGCAGCAGCCGACGCTGCTTGATCTCCCCTCCCCTTCCTCGATGCTAGCCCCAGCCGCTCGCAAACGCCGAAGACGATGTTGCTCGCAGATGCCGGAGACGCAGCCGCTCGCAGACGCTAGGGATGGCAAAAAACCCCATCCCCGACCCGACCTGACCCGAAGTCAACGGGGAAAACCCGAGTTGACTGGGGGTCGGGTCGGGTTCGGGGAAAACCCGACGGGGGTATAGTCGGGTCGGGGTCGGATATGGGAATTTAGGTACCCGCCCCGAACCCGACCCCGAACCCGACCCCGAACCCGCCCCGACTATTAAAATAACAAATTTACCCCTTATAAGTTATAACCTAGTTACTAAATTTTAATAATTTATGTAGAAATGATGATATAGTTTATGTAAAATATTTTTTTATTTATATATTATGAATAAAAAATACAAATTAATTTTAAAATATTATTTATAATATATATTTATTTTTTAGGTCGGGCGGGGTCGGGTTTCCCCGCAGGTTCGGGTTTCCCCGCGGGGTCGGGTGTGGGGCAGGGTTTTCTAAACCCGTCGGGTTCGGGGACGGGTTTGGGGAAGTCGGGGTCGGGTCGGGGATGGCAAAACCCGACCCCGACCCGCCCCGTTGCCATCCCTAGCAGACGCCGCTGCTCGGAGATGCTGTCGCTCGCAGACGCTGGAGATGCCGCCGCCATTCGCAATGGCCGGTCGCAATTTTGGTTCGTATGGACACGTGACTTTCACGTGTCCCAAAATCCTCTCCCTCCCAAAATCTGTTCCACCCAAAAATTCATCCTCTCTCGTATACACAGCCTTATAGTTCCCTGAGAAGCACTACGTAACTATGCTACATTACCAGATCACTAAATACAACGCCACTTTAATGAGCATGTTCCTATTGAGATACAACTCAATCAGAGCAAGAAAATATATCAGCTTCAACTCAATATTCAGAAAATTTTGAATTGATAAATTAAATGAAACAGCCCTATCAGGCATTTCTTATCCAAGAGTAAACATCGCAGTTTTACTGCAATTCAGGAACAATAAATGGAATTGTCATCCTGGTTTAAGAAATCAACTTATTAAGTATTGACCAAAATTATGCAGTTCGCCATCCTAGTTTCCATTTTTTATAGAAGTAACCAAATGATTCAAATGAACCTGATTAAATCATTACAGTGAAGATGGAATAGCTCAGTGCTTGTTTCGCTCCCGACCCTCAGGAGTAACATGTATTCTATATAAAAGAATACAGTAATAGGCAGTGATAAAGATTAAATTTTGAAAAAAATTCATTAATTCATCTTATTCTTCTTACATTATACGTGGTTACTGATGCAGTTTCAGCAGCGCTAGTACGCATAATTCATTAATTCTTATTCTTACTAAGATACGATGCACCCTTATTCTTTTTCATTGAAGCAATTCGTCGAGCATCTTACCTGCAATGCACCGACGGCTCGGTCTCGATCGTATATGGCTTGCTGGAGTTGGCCGCGGCCGACCGACGCAGGCCGTTGCGGATTTGATAGGGGCGGCCTCGGTCTTCGTGGTGGAAAGGATTCAGCTTAGGCCCATCTACTCCTTTGGCACCCATTGGGCTGGGTTTGTCACTCTGTTTATTGGATGGGAGCGGATAAAAGGCAGTCCAACGATTGGACTTGGACTTTATATATATATATATAATTTACAAATAATAAATTACATTATCTATTATCCATTTTCTACAACCATTAACCTTAAATCGCCAAATCTTTCCTACTCTCACTAGCACACATGGCCAACTCACTACTCAACACCAGCCTACCGATAAAAAAATTGAAGTCTAAAAGCGTCGGAGGTGATGGGTCTTTATCCAAGTGAGGCCAAAGTAGCATTGGAGCTAAGGGGAGCAGCATCGAAAGCGAATTGGGGCCAGCAATAGAAAGGGAGTAGTGTCAGAAATGAAGTGGGCTTAGGTGTCGAAGGTGAATGAGGCTAGACGGTAAGAATATATTTTGTCGAATGGAATTTATGAGAAAAAAGATGAAAAATATAATGAATCTATTAATTTATCTAGATTCATTATATTTTTCATCTTTTTTACCATAAATTTTATTCAACAAAATATAGCCTAAAAGAGAGTTACATCAACGGTTAAATGGGGAAAGACAAGACTAAGCAATGAGGGGCGAGCCAAGCAAAGTGGCAACAAAGAAGAGTGATATTAGAGGTGATTGGGGCAATGCTAGGCAACAACCGCAGCGGAGGGGTGGTTAGGGCAAAAGGATAAGTTGATTGTTGACCCAAGTAGTTATCTACCGGATTGAGCTAATTAACTTGTAGTAACAAACTTTAAAATTATCGAGTTTGAGTACGAGTTAAATAGAAGATACCTTACTAGCTACCTAGCTGATCAGGTGATTATAATAAATCCCGTACATTAACACTTAATTTAAATTAAAGATTGTAAATTGTATTAACTTAAAATACGGTGGCCAACATTTTCTAATATAGTTATTTTTAAATTTCCTAAAGAACTTATGAATTTCAAGTAGAATCAGAATTGAAGAAAAACAAAAGGCTGAAAGGATTGATACGTGAGGGAGGCGCTAATGAATGCTCAGATCCTGACACAAACCTGCGCTGTTTCGGATATACAAAGCTTCCATCCAAGCTCTCGTGACCTCTCCATGGCCCATCCTCGTATCGCCACCCCATGCCTCGCCAGTCGCCTCCCATAACTGGAATCATCTGCTAGACAAGAGCAGGCACAACAGTATGCCCCTTAGCATGCACTTCCCCTCTCCGATAGCTACTGTGTCGTTTGTGTTCATTTTCTTCGATATAAAAGACAATATGAAGAACTTCATCTTTTACACTTGGAGTCGGAAACCAAATTAATCTCATGCTAAAATATGGATTTCCGTTCTTAGGGGTAAGAATCATGAGCAAGCCCCCCTCAATATCTTATCCAGGCCTTGCTACCCCTGCATACTCCTGCATACTACCATTATCTCTTAGGCTATGTTCTATTAGATGAAATTTATAGTGGAAAGGATGAAAAAAAATAAATCTAGATGACTTTTTATTTAGATTCATTATATTTTTCATTCTTTTCACCGTCGATTCCATGGATATTTATTCCTTAGGTTATAAATATGAAAGCAATGCAAATATGACCATCGGTTTAAGATTGTTAGGCAAAGACTCACCCAGGAAAATTTTCTCACTCATTCTAATGCATGTAGAGGCAAACTTAGGGTTCCTATCCCGTTCATAAGATTTTAAATGCTCAGGATTCCTATCACATGACACATCAACATGACACTCCCAAAGATCTCACAACCTACTGTAACTATTTCTTGGAATAAAAAATGTCTTGTCATTCATAACCTTTCTACTTTTAAGCAGTACTATTTTCTTCGTAATATCTTCTAGTTTACATAGTTCAACAATAGCCCCTGTAATTTCCAAAAGAATTCTCCGTTTAAACAAAGTAGAAAATTGGATCAATTACAAGAAGAAGGTAAAGCTACAAGTGACAAATATGCAATTTTAAAACAAAAAACACAATCTATTCTACTTCAGCAAACACGCACTATTCCTGGACGCAGTAGTTTATCCTTCTCAACAGGCGAAAGCAAATAAACGTTTTGGGACTAGTTCTAGCAATTACTGTACCAAATGCAATGTTTTATGAAAGATTGGCACAGAAATTTACTATATTGTTTACCATCTGATTCAGTGTCTTCATTTCTGTTCATTCGAGTTTCATCATAGTAGTTTCATCATAGTCTACTGTAGTTTCAAAAGATGGAGATACCAATAATCTTGAGTAGATAGTAAGCAAACACCTACCACCACCACGTATCATCATCATCATCATCATCATCATCTATTTAAATATTATTTAATATATATCGCAATCAAAAGAAAACCTACTCCCTTAGTTCAAGGCCCAATGACAATGACTAAAAAACATGAACCTCTATGTCCACTTAATCGATTAGAACAAACTAGAGTGTTTAATTAATCCACGGCTCACCTGGACGAGCATATAGGTACAAAAGGCCACAGATATTTCTTATCTAACCTCACCTCTCCCTATCCTTTACAATCAAATATCAAGCCTACTCCATCTACAATAATGTTATAGATAATATTACCTCAACTTCCACTGAGAGATGACTGCACTGCGATAGACCTTTTAACAACTCTTACCTAATAATCGTATCACCGAGCATTAAGCAAACATTAAAAATGTATAAACTCAGGTAGCAACTCACAAACTAAAAGCAGACTAAGTTTTTTTTTTGGATAAGGACATGATATCACATTCTTGGAGTCCAAGTAATAAACAATGATGTGTATGACTTGAAAGCCCCACAAGACAATATCCATTTGCGTAGCAAAACATATGTTACAGCTAATTTAATTAGAAAGATAGTTTTGTAAAGAAAAGCAACCGGAATTAGTGAGCAAAATTTACAGAATCGAGAGAGAAAACCAAGTAAACTTACAAAATTTACGGATTTCCTCTAATTTTCTACCTTATCCATAAAATTTTTTAACTTGCCGAGCAAGTTCACGCGCCCGGACCCCAGAGCCCCCACAAACGCGAATTAAAGATCCCCATCACGTCCGCCCAGCCCCTCCGCCGCTCGCCGGTAATCGCCGTCGCCGCCCACTCTTCCTCCACCACCTCCTCCGGTGCCGTCGCCGCCACAGCTTCCACAGCCAACGGCGCCTCCTCTACAGCGAAATTCGCCGCTCCCTCCACCATCGCCAGCTCGGAAGCTCTCTTCGCTTCCTCCTCATCGTTCTTCTCCGCCTTTTTCGCAGCCTTCCTATCCTCTTTTTCCTTCTTCTTCTCCTTCTTCCCTTTCTCCGCCCGCTCCGCTGCGGCCTTGCGATCCTTCCGACGTCCCCTTCCTCCGACACCACTCTTCTTCTCCGAGCTCGCGAGGTGCTCCTCGAATGCCTCGATTGCCTGGTGGATTAACTCGCGGTCCGGGGAGCAATCCCAGCGCGACCAGAAGCCGGTGTAGCAGTCAAAGCAACCGCAATCGAAGACCGGTCGGTGCTGGGCTCCCCCCGGCCTCCGACATGGTCGCCGCTCCTCCGACGCAGCCACTGAGCCCTCGATCGATCGCGTGAGGAGGTAAGCTAGCACCTCCTTGTCCTCGTCTCTGAGCGCCGCCGCCAGCGAGAGGATCGCCACTGGAAGGAGAGCAAGCACAGCGAGGGCGTCGCGGCTTTGCTCGGCCCCGGTGGCCGCGGGCGGCACCGGCGACGGGTGGATTTTTCCCTTCCCCTTCATCTCTTTTTACTCTCCACTATTTCTCCTCTAAAAAAATGAAATAATTTTTGCGAAAAAAGGAGCTCTTTTAGCTTAGCAACCAAGCAAGAAAAAGAACCACAAGAACGGGCCGAACATTTATAAGACGAGAAGCCTGCAAGTTTGACTGCCAATGGCCGGTGAGATGGTACTTCTTGCTTCGCTTCCCGTGATAGTTTATATGCGGACGCACAAACCGGAATTTATGCGGCCGCTGTATCATAATAGGAAAAGCGGGATAACAGCCCGTCATAACGGTAGCCGACACGTGATATTCAGTATCGAAGTTCCAAGCTCGTACTTCAATATCATAACATGTCATTATGGAAAATATAAAATAAATTTCAACTTGATCCTAAAAATTTAAAGTCAAACCGGGAGTGAAAATATCTTACCTGTCTCTTTCCTTGATGGAAAAAAAGAAAAAGAAAAATATATATTTTCATTCCTTTGAGGAAAAAAAAAAAGGTAAGAAAAGAGAAAAATCACCTTTTTTTATCAAAATTAAATAGGGCAAAAACGAAAAAATCACCATAGGCAACATGCTTCTTTCCTATTTCTCTAGACGCCAAGCTCCCCCAACACCTCTCCCTGCCCCCTACCTCACCCTCATCGAGCTTCCAGTGTCCGCAACCCCTTTCCCTCTTCTCCTTGATGCCAAGCTCCCCTCATTGAGCTCCCCGCGTTTGCAATCCGCATTCACGTGAGCTCGCATGCCGCTGGAGCAACATCTACATTGGAACAGTCCTATTCTCCCACATCGGAGCAAGGAAAATGGGGCTAAGGCTCCTCCACCTCTTCGCCCTCATCGGAGCAGGCTCACACGTTGTTGGAGCAAGTGCCTCAGCCTTCTTTGCTGACATCGGAGTAAGCTCCGCCTTCTTCACCCACGTCGGAGCAGCTGGCTCGCCTTCTTCACCCATGTGACTAAAGCAGCGTATGCAGATCACATAGATTTCACGTGATAACTAGTTTCTACCCAGCCAACTTTCCTTCATTTTTATTTTTTCTCCTCTCCTATTATTTCATCCCTCCAAGGAAACATAGTTAGGTAAGCAGAAATTTGAGAAGGTGCTGGCCGTGGTGAGGATATGCGGGGCCATCGCAGATGGCCCCATCCACCGTCAATGCACTTTTCTCATACTTAGAGATTTGTGTTTTCACAAATCTCAAGTATGTGTTGATGGCCCCGCATACCACTTTTTTCCCGTGGTGAGGGCAGGTGTCAGACCCAGAGGTTCTTGAGCCGGGCTGGACGGTAGTTGGGCCGGGGCGGAGGCCCAAGGCCCAGTCCACATCGGCATGAGCGGGCGATGGAGGCGGATCCGGGCAGAGGGCGCGCGACCCGGATCCAGCCCACGAGACGCGCGGAGGCGCGGCGGAGTGCAGCGTCCGAGGCGGACGCAGGCGTGCGTCCCATCGGCGGCAGCTTTCCCAGGTGTGCAGGCGGCCGTTGCAGAGGAGATCTTCCCCACGCGATCTTTCCGCCACACAGAGAGTTGGGACGAAGGATGCGAGAACGATCCTCGATCGTGAGCGAGAGACGAGCGACCTTCCTCCACCTTCAGACGAGTGACGAGCGACACTCGATCTCCATCCCTTCTCCAGGCGAACTCCACCGGACGAGAGAAGCAGGCGACCGAGCTTCCCCAGGTGAACTTCGGCGGCGGCCCGACGAGTATTCCGGCGGCGCGAGTTCAGGCGGAGACGAGGAGAGTTTGAGCGAGGAGAGGTGTACAGAGGAAGGGGTTTTAATGCGCTGTACCCGTGGATAAATAACAGTAGCTTTCCCCTCCGTTTCCTGGTGTCAGCGTTGCGTTTTCCGGCGTGATCCCGACCAGTTCCGTTGTCTTCTCCGGCGGAGCTTTCCCACCTCCGATCGGTGGATCCCGGCGTCCCAGGCGGCGCCGACGAGGACGGCTGAGGGGAAGGGGCAGGCGGCACTCTTCCCTGCCATCAGGCCCCGGCCGGCAGCGCATCCGACCAGCGTACGCAGACGCGCGGTGTGCTAGCGCCGCGAGCGAAGAGGAAGACGAGGACGAACGCGTGCGGCGTTCGTCCCGAGGCGTGAGCTGGGTCAAAATCGGTCAACGGGACCGAAAATTAGGAAATCTGACGCGATTTCAGTGGAGTGGCTGACGTGGCGCTGCATTGGAGTAATTAACCCTGCTTAGGGTTAATTGGGGTCTGACAGCAGGCTTGTGTGACTGTGTCGCGAATCTTCGTCCAAGAAGAATTTGAGAGTAGCCAACAAAGGCTTAGTTTGGGCTGCAACTTTTAGCTTTTCCTGTTTAGAAAACTCTGGTGTAAAAAGTTATGCTTGAAAAAATTAAAAATTATTTGGATACACATCTTTTGATTTTAGTTCTGTTTTAGTTCTGTTTATACTGTGCTACAAGGATAAACAGAAATATTTTTTTAAAAAATTATAAGAATTTCTCTTGTATTAGTTCTATTAAATTATTAGACTTATCACATTCTCAATTGTTAAAATGCTGGGCAATTATGCCAATCTGCATTACCACTATTTGCATCAAATATCAACTAATGCGTGACAACATTGACTACTATAAAAATTTTCAAAATAATGACTTGATCATATTGTTTACTCTAAACTAACAATAATAATCTCTAATGAAGATAATAATTGAAAGGTATCAACGTAAAGAAATCTAATTAAAGAAAACAGAAGCTTCGCCGGGCAAAATAACAGCATAAGAGCAAATAAAGCGAGAGCTCGGCGGATTGGGAGGCGGGGGAGAAGAGGAAATCATAAAGAGGAACGAAGATCTGTTATTGTGAAGATGGATCTGTTTGACCAGAGAGGCGCTCTTTTTACTGCTGCCAAACCCTCGAAGGATCCGATTTTGTTTCCTGCGAGTGGAAGGGATTCAAGGTGATGGAAGCCGCGAGAAAGGATGGAGTGGAAGAGATGAAGGGGCGAGCGACGTTCGATCGGCGCCGGATGTGATGGAAGCTGCGAGAAAGGATGGAGCGGAAGAGATTCCAAGGGCGATCGAGCGAAGAGAAGGGGCGAGCGGAAGAGAGGAAGGGGCGAGCGATGTTCGCGTCGACTGCTCGCGATACCCTAACCAAGAAAGCGGGTCTCGGTCTCCCAAAAGCGGCGGAGGAGCCGCTTCCTCCTAACAGTAAAACTTCCAGGTTGGCAACCGACCAGCGGGAAATCCAAACAACACAGCTTCTCGTCTACAGTGGAAATCAACTGCCCGCAACCTGGAAAAGCTAGCTTCCTAGCTGGGCCAAACGGGGCCAAAGTGTCCAGAACTTAATGAGGTAATAGAATGAGAGCAATAGTTAAGTAGCTATATGAAACGAATAAGAGAAATAACACTAAACTCATATCAACTTATCAACCATTTTTGTGTAGAATGAGTCAATGTCAGCAGATATGTTTCCATCCCTCTAGACAATGCTTGATCTTTGATGCTAATTGTCACGCCCTGAATTACGGGAATATTTTTTTTAATATTTTACATAAGAGTCAACGCTTGACTCGAGTCCAAATCCCGCCCACAAAGGGGCACAACGGTCGTAACCGCTAAATTGGGCGCGACTGGCGGAGTCGATTCCTCGAACTGACTCCCAGCCCGACTATGGACTCAACACGGATCGCTGCCATTCCAACACGACTCGATCACCCGGAACCGATGTCGTCAAGCCAAACCGGGTTCACCCGAACCCAATTGGGACGCACCCGTATCCGACCGCGTCGGACAATGTCCACAACAGTATTCCCCAACTGTCCGCGGATCAAGCCGACGCCCGAAAGTCCCAGACGGTCTTCCACGCGGCGTCGCACGCTGGTGACCGAAAGTACCCCGGCCGGCTCCTCACTCGCACGCCGACAAGGAGGCCGGACGACGCTTCGCCGGTATTGTTGCGCAAGGACAACAAGGACCCGATGGCCTCGTCCTTCTCGCACGTGGGCGAGAACAGCCGTAGAAGACGAAGATTGTAAACAAACGAACAAAATAACCGGCTCTGTTCGCACGTAGGCGACGGCCGGCGCATGAATCCAAACGCTCGCCCGAAGGCGAGCTCGGTTGAGCAGGGACGCGGGGGAAGGGGCTGGCGTGCCACCCTACTGCAACTCTGCCGGGGAGAAACGCCGCTACTGACGTCGGTGGGAGGAAGCTCAGGCGGACGGCGACTGTGAGACCACGCCCGACGCATCCTTCCGCTTGTACGAAGAGAGTGGCGATGCTGCTTCACCGTTGCATGCCGACGAGAAGAGAGAACGGCCACAACCAAGCGCAGGCAGAGAGAGGGGAGGCGGATGGCCACGGTCGAGGGGAATCGAGCGTACCTCGGCGATCACTCAGGCCGCCGGCTCCGTCGAGTCGGTGAAGCTGATGCAAAGCCGCCTTCCGAGGCGATCAGGAACCCCGCCGACGCCGGAGACGACGACAACGCGAAGAAGAGACGATGAAGGTCGGGGAGCTCCACACTAACCTTTCCACCCACCCGCACCACCGGTAGCGCTTGAGGAGCTCGGCGACAGGATGCCCGACGACGAAAACCCATTTTTCCGGCTAGAGGGAGAGGAGATCCAGGCGGCGGCGAGATCTCTTTTTTTTTTTTTTTGGAAAAACCAACGCCAAGACGACGGCGACGTCGTTCTCCCTTTTTCCTTTTCCATCCACCCTCTGCTGACGTGCCGCACACACTGACTCCATCGTCAACGCAGCGTCCCATCCTGCCAGTTGCCTACACCGAAATGTGCGCTCGCCTCGATGCGCGTGACGCCCGTTGGCAAGCGGGTTCGGATCTGAGATGCCCGCGACCCGATCCGCCACCCGATTCATTAGATAAGTGATGGTTGGCTGGGCTGGGCTTTGGGCCGCGCCCAATTTCTGGCCCGAAGGCCTAACATTCTCCCCCTCCGGAGCGAGTCGTCGCCCTCGACGGCTCAAAGTAACGTCGGATCTCGTCCTCGAACTGCCACAGTTTGGACGCCTTATACCATGTAGCTTCTTCCATTGGAGAACCTTCCCATCGAACAAGGAAATTCTGTTCGTCGGTTCATCCTGTCATATCCCAAAACTTGATGTTCAAGGATCCTTCCAATCCTTTGGTCGAACTCCATTCGAATCGTAGGAGGCGCACAAAGCGACTGTAATTGAGCTGGATCCTTCGGATCCTTATGAAACCTCTTTAGGAAGCTCACATGGAACGTCGGACACCGCTTCACCCCCATCGGAGAGCTTCAAACGATACGCCACTGAGTCAACCCGACTCAACACCTCGAAAGGTCTATCGTATCTCTACGGAAGTCCCCGATGTGCTGCCTTCGCAGATATCTCCGTCCATATCTGCGGGAAAAGTCGGAGAACTACTAGGTTGTCCAAGACGAATTCTTCATCCCGACATCGACGAGTTGCATAGTGTTGCATTCGTCCAACCGTTAGCTCGAGGCTGACTCTAGGCTCCTGGAACAACTCTACTGGCACACAGGCTACCCGTAGAACCGCAGGACATCTCCCTTCGGAGATCCTCATCGCAATATCAACCGAAGTTAGGGATTGTGCTCAAAGGGTTGTGCCCCGTAGACGATGATCTGTGCAGATTATAGGCAAATTGTGCCAAATCAATCCACTTCACCCAGTCCTTTGACTCGCAGTCACCAAAAATGACAAGGCAGTCCTCCGTGAGGACATTAATCTACTCCGTCTGCCCAAATACTATCATCGGGCCGTACCCGATTTGGTCTGCTCAATAGACTTTCGATATTCCTTATCGATCACAACTTCTGCTTTTATCCTCATAAGGAGATCTCCTTCCACTCTGGAGATCGCAAAGCGAACTAAGACATTTAGCCTACTCAGTGCATCAGACATTACCTTAGCCTTTCTAGGCTTGTGTTCCCACCGGAACTAGAATTCTGCTAGGAATTCCTACCATTGGACCAGTTTGGCCGCCAATATCTTCCGAGTGGTGAGATATGTATTCACCACCTTATCAGTTTTCGCCATGAAGGCGATACCCAAGAGAAGTACTCTCCATACCCGGAGGAGTGCAACACTACAACCATCTCTTTTTCTATGCGCAGAGTATCTCTGCTCCACCCCACTTAGCTTTTGACTATCGAAAGTTACAGGATGCCCATCCTGTATCAACGCATCATCTAACATTTGATCCGGAGTATCGGATCCCCTTGGCGCAACCCTGCAATCCAGGCGTTCGCTAACAAGGGCACTCCCTTGGAGTCCCTCCTCTTCCCATTCCTTGGATCCGTGCTCTTAATACCTGGCCTGAGGCAAGGGAAATCCTCATCGTATATCTGTATCTCGTACAGATAAGGCAACACAACTATCTCTGCCTTGACCAAAAGTTCAAGGCTAAAGATTGCTTCGTAGTCTGGAAGATTCAGAATCTTCGCATGACAGCGGCCCTACCAACTGCCGATTACGATATCCATATCGTATGATGCCCCGAAGGTCTCGGGGTCCACTGCACCGACCGACCTCACTCGGTCCTATGCTGAGGACGTTTTAAGTCCAACACTCTTAACTGTTCATCGTCCTTGATGAATCTTTTTATGCGACTCGACTCACACTCGAAATTGCAACTAAATTGCAGAGAGGGTCCAACAATACCCGCGATCGAATTGGATTGCCTATGTTCCCGGGAGACTCGTCCAACAAGGTAACTTGGCTGCGCCTAAGTCTCATCTTTTTCGAAGGCGTCCCATACCATCTCCGTCGAAGACTAACTTAGCTCGCCCCAATTACCGTTTTGTCCCTGGGTTTCCTCCACTCATACAGGCGTCCTTATATGCCGAGGAACCCCGGACTGATTTCAAGGATTTTTTCCTTGTTGTTCTCCCAAGCTTCCCTCACATAAGGCATCCCTTTATGCAAAGTTGGCTCAGTTGGACCAAGGAGAGGGATCCCTTTTGTTTTAGTTGGACATCGTCCACTCTCCTTGTTCCCAAATAGCAGTTTTAGAGTCTGCTAACTTGACCTCAATTTATGTCTCCCTGGGTAGCAGTTTTAAGGTCTGCCAACCCTTCCGCATAAGTCGAGAGCAGCCGGTAACCATCTCCAGGACTTTGTGTCTCCGGAGAGACACACGATGCAAGCTTAGGCCTGCTCCCCCTCGGGGATCTGAATATTCTGAGAATATGTTTCCATATCAAAAGGGGAGTTCTCAACTCCCGTGGAGCAACACACCTCCCGTAAGGGGGTAGACTCCGGGACACGTCACCGCACGACAGTTCCTTGGTCGAAATCGGCCATAGACGATGCTATCGAAGTCGCCGTAGCGCGCTTCAGCAACTCAACCTCTACCAGAAATGCCTCCAGCTCCTCAGTGAGTCGAGTCATCTGAGCTACGAGACGCTTGTTGGAAATGAGCAGTGTGGAGATGATCTCCACTGAGATATAGGGATCCAACTCCCCCATCTCTTGAGTAAGTCCTCGAGGGACGATGGTCGGGTATTCGTTGCAGATCCCATCTGCGCACAATCAAACAAGTGTGACAAAACACAAGTACGACGCTCGTACAAGTTGGAACGTGCAGTAACTGGGCTCTGATACCAAGCTGTCACGCCTTGAATTACGGTAATATTTTTTTAATATTTTACATAAGAGTCAAAGCTTGACTCGAGTCCAAATCCCGCCCACAAAGGGGCACAACGGTCGTAACCGCTAAATTGGGCGCGACTGGCGGAGTCGATTCCTCGAACCGACTCCCAGCCCGACTATGGACTCAACACGGATCGCTGTTGTTCCATCACGACTCGATCAATGCTGACGAATCACCAGGAACTGATATCGTCAAACCAAACCGGGTTCACCCGAACCCAATTGGGACGCACTCGTATCCGACCGCGTCGGACAATGTCCACAACAGTATTCCCCAATTGTCCGCGGATCAAGCCAGCGCCCGACGATCCCAGACGGTCTTCCACGCGGCGTCACACGCCAGTGACCGAAAGTACCC